>JAQQTP010000089.1:15597500-17036250 GCA_029884605.1 Ormosia emarginata | reverse complement strand
CAGCACATACGTATGGACCAATCCGGAGATGCACATACAGACCTGCTGCTCCTACTGCCTTCACAAATTTCACTAAATCCCTCCTGCCTTCAAAATTATACTGCCATGCATATAATCCATCATTTATTTGATGTCACTAACTATATTCTTTCTGAGGTTTATCTATGTCTTTTGATTGAAATTGAGAATATAATATGAACAGTGTATTTTAAAGCACGAAATGCTGAAGAGTATGTTTGAGAGTTTTCAAGTCTTTCACTTTTTCCCCTCTTAACCCCTAGGAACAAAAGTTAACGTCAGTGCAATTATATTTCCTTAAACTTCTTGCAACGGCGGATCTTCATGGAGGAACAGATGGCCATTGCCACCCCAGATTTTTTTAATAAACATTTCATATATATATATAGTTTTTTGAGATATATTTATATATCCAATTGTTTATTTTTTTTATTGTTGAGTAGTGAGTGGATTTTTTATTTTATATATTTTTAAGAGTTAATATTTTCTTATTATATTGATGTGGCTACTAGCTGCATATATTTAGTTTTTTTTTTCTAATGCTTGATTATATATCATATAAATATATCCAAACTTATTAGAAGTGATATGTTCATTTTTTAAATAAAATAGTAAAGTTTAAACATAAAACAATTGATATATTTTTTAAGATGAAAGTTAGGGATGATTAAGAAGAATATATAGATTCCACATCCCTAACCCTTATAAAGCATAATTTTAATGTTTAAAGTTTAAGAATTGAATATGTGAATAAGTAACAATATTAATGTGCATTGGTTCGAGTAGAAAGTGTTCGAGTCCTTTAAATATATGATTCTAAGTTTGATCTCAAAATTCATATGTATAGAAAAAATACAATTAAGAGGAGTTTTCACTTAGATGCATAACCATATTCATGAAGATTAGTTTCTCATCTATCGAGTGAGAGATACTTTGAAAAATTAAAAGCACTTACCAATAGCTAATTACAAAGGCAAAACTTTATAGGTACCATAAGATGAGATGTTAAGTTGATGAATCCTAAAAAAGATGCTAACCAAATAAAGCCACCAGGGCTATGATCAGGTTAAGTCTAAGTCAAAAAAATTAATTCAATCAAAATATCATACTCAAACTATGCTAGGTTAAACATTTGGCCCATAAGCTTCCCTAATAGTTGATCTAACTAGGCTCATCTAAGATTTAGTAAAATGTACAAAATTTGGTAATATGTATAACTAAGTTATAAAATTTTAGAAGTATGAAAATAAAATTAAAATATTTTTTATAATATATATTTATAAATAAATTATATTAATATAAAAATATTATCATATTAGGTATATCATATTAATTCAAGTTAAGAAATCAAATGATTTATACTTAATTTTTATAAAGGGTATAAAATATTATATAACATAGAGTTACATCGAGTCAACTCAAAGTATCACCTAATCTTGACTAAAAAATATACTAGGAGCTTGTTTAGTTCAACTTATTTTGTTTAACCAACAATTTTTTTCTTGCTTAACAGCTTTTTTTGCATATTCCATTATGTGTGGCTACCAAACATAAAAGTTGTTGATTAAATTTTTCTACCATCAAGAGCTTTTTTCCAAAAGCTATATGTTGTGCATTTTGCTTAAAAGCTTTTGATTATTTTTTACATATGTAAATATTATTTTATCTTCAATTAAATAATTTTTTAATTAATTAAATATTTTTTTAATTATTATATATATATTTTAATAATTTAATACGTAAAAATAATTTTTTTATATTATCTAAATAAAATAAATTAATTTAAAAATTATTTTTTAACTAATATATTTAAATATAATTAATTATTAAAATAATTAATTTTTCACAATTATCTTAAACACATATTAATCAAGTTTTCTCTATAGTTATTAGAAATGCACTACATGGGGATACGGGTACGGGGACGTGGTACGCATCTTATAGGCGATACCTTACGGGTAGATTTAGTTGATACACTATTTAGAGTTGTGATACTTTGTATCCGGAATCGTAGTACATTTGAATATTTTCTTGGACTCACACATTAATTTTTAAAATTATTTTTTTATAAATATAATAAATCTAAAAAAAAATTGTTATTTTCAACCAATATAAGACTTAATTAACAACTTCATCAAAATCACGTAGAGAAACATGTGTCAGCAATCACACATAACAAAAATAAAAATAAAATAAAATAAAAGTAGTAGTCACTTAGATAAGACAAAATTTAACTTTATATTTTTATATCTATTATATTTATTTCATTAATTAATTTTAAAAAAAATAAAAAAAATATTAATAAATACATATCATAACTTAATTAACAAAATGAATATAATAAATATAAAAAAATAAACATAAATTTTACTCACTTAAATAATACAAAATCAGAAACAATAATTAAAAAGGTAACTTTAAATATTGAAGTGATATTATTAAAGAAACCTTAAATTAAATATCGAAGTGATATTCATGTTCATAAGCATGAATATTGAAGTGACATTGTTAAAGAATTTAATTATGTAGAAAATTATTGATCAGTAAAGAAATTTGAAAAGACGGGGCTTTGTTTTATTTTTTTAAATAATATTGATAAATTCATCAACTAATATCAATAATCAATTCCTTTAAAATTTTATAGAAAACATATTATCTTAGGTAAATAAATGTATACTTCTCCTTAAATTTATGATTTTGATTGAATTGAATAGGATACAACAATTCAATTAGCTTAATTTTAAGTTACCAAAGTGACTAGCTTGTGATTTGAAACTGGATAAAACAGTTTTTAAATTTTATTTTAAACCTATTGTAGTTGTGAATTTTAATCAGTTTCTTTTCTGTTTCCAGCGGTTCTCCCTCTTTCTTTCCCTCTGCAACGCTGCTTCATTTACAGACAGCTAGAGCAGCAGCTGAGTTCGTCATTTTCTACCTTTCTAGAACGCTAATCGTCGCGTTTCGATACGCGAACGTACTGCGTTTTGGTACCCACGAACCAGATCGCGATTCGATGAGGAGAGGAGCGTTTACCTGGCCTCGAACTGGTTCGTGTAAGTTCCAGAAAACATAGGTCTCAATCACATCAAGTCCTCCATCTTTGGATTTCTGAATAAGGTCTGGCCACATCTACAAAAACAAATCCTGTCCCTGTTAAGTTCAAAGTTCAAAGACAACGCAGAAAGTGAAGAAGTGTATACACACACAAACATATATATAGAGAGACCTCAGGAGTACTACGAGGGTAATGAATAGAACCAGAGATCAAGACACGGCGCTTGCCGTCAATGATCAATGCTCGGTGGTCATATGTCACATTGGCACAAAACGAAGCTGGGAAAAACCAAAGCAAAACCAACAGAATCTGTGTCACTCTCATTGCCTTTTTGGGTTTAGTAGAACAGAAAGAAATGATTCCTACTTTGCCTTTGTTTCTTGTATTTAAAGGCGCATGCAAATGCAGGTTTTCTCGAGACACTTATCTTGAAGCAAATGGCAAAAAATGGCTTGTGGAAACAGTTCAAAAAATAATAATAAAAATGGGTTTGCTTTCTTAAGACAAACAAAACCACCTTGCACGAGAATGCTTAGTTTTATCTGTTTCTTCTGTCTTCTTTTCACATGCGTATAACTGTAAGTGTAAAATATTGTTGCATTGCCGCTTCGTGAATAAATAATAATGTAAATAAAAGTAGTTGGAAAAATGATAAACTTGGAGAGTGGGAAGGGGATTCAAATGGGAGAAGAGTAATGAGTAAAGTTAAGCCAATGTAGGCGATTTGTTCCACGCAGTGAAGGGCATGCTACCTCTACCAGCAGTATCTTAATAAGGTAATTAAAGATTGTCAGTGTCAATGTGTTATTGTCGTGTCTTCCTCCGATCCTTGTGCTGTCTTCTTCGACCAGAGCTAGCTTGCTGCTTCTGAGCTTACTAAGTTACTGTCTTTAATTTGGTTCATTGTGTATGTTCTATTAGGATTAAGATGGTGATCGAGTTTAAATAAATAAAGAGGACAAGGAGGATCGGAAGTGTTTTTGGAACAGAGAGTGGAAATGGTGATATTTTCCACGGTTAAGAAAATTACACCGATCATTAACTGGTTAAGAAATTTGATTTAAGGTTTAATAATTTAATTATAGTTGAATTGGAATTGAATAAAATATATATTTATAAATATAAAATTATATATATACTAATTAAATAAATTAAAATATAAAAAACAATACAATATGAATTGTGTTTGATCCTTAAAACCATAATAACGGAAAAAACATTATTATAGATAAAATTTTATTTAGAGATATTTTTAGTTGAACATAAATATAACATACCATATTTAAAAACATTCACAAAAAATTAAAAAATAATAATAATTTTTTATATTAAATAAATTTAATAAAATTAAACTATTATCTCTCTTTAATTTTTTATAAATATGACTAAATATAATTTTGTCCACTCAAAAATATCTCAACAATAAGTTTTCTTGTTTCATTTGTCAAACCTTGAAATGATAAAGTACCCATTTGTCAGACCTTTGATTTGTCACAATCACGTCCGTTCTCATTTTAAAAAGCACCAAAAGCAATTCAAAATCATTTCCAATTCGAAGTTAAAGTAAAAACTATTACAATGAAAAAGGTGAAACAGGGCGTATTTTTCTCTGCCTCGAGTCGTTGGTTTCCTTCTCCTCTTTCTCCTCCGACGCCATGGCTGGACTAGTCCTTGGTGTCTTTCTCTTCTTTCTCCTTTGACGCCATGGCTGGACCAGAGATTGGGTGGCGCGGAGCAGGCGCGGTGGGTGGTCTAGGCATGCAACGCTGTTTTAGCAGATTCAGGAAAAAAAAAAAAAAGACTGAACCGATCAGCCGTGTGAACCGGCTCTGGGTTGACCGGTTTCACCAGTTTGAGTCCGGTTCACCTGTCTTTGACCGGGTTTGACCTGACGGTTTATAACTGATAACCGGATCAATGAAGTGACCGGTTCTCAATTAAACCGATTGAACCGGCCGGTCCAATCCCAGAACCATGACCT
The DNA here is from genome assembly GCA_029884605.1 of Ormosia emarginata. Lineage (NCBI taxonomy): Eukaryota > Viridiplantae > Streptophyta > Magnoliopsida > Fabales > Fabaceae > Ormosia > Ormosia emarginata. The sequence continues at coordinate 17,031,196 of JAQQTP010000089.1, read as the reverse complement.
TTTCAACTTGTGTTAGGCATGATGCCATGCCACTCCGATGTACTGAGAAGTGAGAAATAGGATGTCGTGAGTGATGGGTAGGTGGCGCACGGACATGCAATCATTGTTTGGAAGGTCATATTGGAAACGGAAATGAGGATTTGGCGGGGTGCACCGGGTTTGGCGGATTTATGTTGTGGTTTGATATTTTTATTGAATTAATTTTTTTATATAAATTTGAATTTGTAATTGAATTGAACTCGCATAATATTTAAATAAAATATATAAATTTAAATATTATGTATAATTAAATTATAAAAATTTAAAAATATAAAATAAAATTTATTAGGTGTTTTAGAATATATATTTTGAAATAAATTATATTAATGTAAAAAATATTAAATTAAATCAACAAATTTGATAATTTGTTACTAATTTTTGTAAAATTATAAATTTCAATATATTATGTAATATTAAATCAGTTAAACCAACCTAAAATGTGATCTCGATCTTGATCCAAAAGGGTTTGTCATTGATACTCACAAAATTTTTGATAGCGTAATTACCATTGATATAATAAGAAAAATTTGAAGTAGTGAGATTTACAACCTGGAAATATTTATACGCATCCAACCCATATGTACATATAGAAAATTTTATAAATTTTAACTGGTAATATTTACACACCTAAACTAACATATAGTAAGTGAAATTATTATTATTTTTTGGCATAATTATTGTGTATACAAGAAACCTTATAAATTTAAATTGGTAATATTTAAATACACAGTAGTAAGATTATGAAAAAAAAAATATGAGCACTAATGCACCCAAAGCTGATGTGAGTATAGAAGAATCCTCCAACCTAAAAAATACACTAAGCCTAATTTCAAATATCTAACTCGATTGAATTAACTTTCGAGACAGATCATAAACACTCCTAAACATTTGCATAGACACAAATGTATCTTAGGTATACTCACATGAAGTGGGATCTATATTATATGAGTGTACCTAAGATATACTTATGTCTATACAACAAAAATCCATAAGGAATTTGGTTGGAAATTTTTGTGGGGCCTACATTTTCATTTGAGAAATTCTTAAATATTATTGGAGCTTGTATCATTAAATTTGTGTCATATCAATTATTGAGTTATTATTGTTTTTTACTTTAATTATATTTTTAATGTTATAATTGATGTGATACATATTAAATGAAATAGAGTAAGAGATTTTTCTTACTTCGAGATCACTTAAGAATCTATCTTTGCATCCCTTAATTGTTGGATGAATGAGAAGGAAGAAAGAAGGAATGAAAGTGTTTTTGTGTGCACATGTATTTTTTATTAATTTACATACATTTCCGATGAAACCAAATAAAGGTAAGGAAACATTCATTTATTTTTTTCATTGAATGATACTGAATGGGAGAATAAATGAGTTGATCTATTTGTGAGCTATTCGAATTTGATTCGTTAAATGCTCGATTAAAATTATTTGTTTAATTAAATAAACAAACTCAAACTTAAACTTAAACTTGATTATATATACGAGTCAAATTCAATTTGGCTTAACATTAAAAATTTATAAATAACTCGCGTACGTGTGTATATATAATACTTATTCATTTTGTATAGATATTAAAAGTTAAATTATAAAAAATTTATAATTTTAGATAAATAAAAGTATAGATAATAATAATTTATTTACTACTAACTAAAAGCAATCCACTAATATATGATAACAACTTCTTGTCATCTAAGTTAGAGACCGTCCTTTCGAGTATAAATTATCACTTATCACACATCTTGCAACAGCAAGACTTTTATTTTATTTTTAATTCGAGTAACAATACACTGTTTTTTTGGAAAATTTTTTTTCTTGGTATGCTACTAGAATACCATTTTACTTTGGCTAATCAGGAATCCTCTTCTTCAACTAAGAAGAGTCTAAGACACTTGGGGACTGCTCTTCAGCCGAGTCCAAGCTAAGAAGTTGGAAGGCTTGAAACATGTCTATGTACAAGCAGCTTCAACAGCTAAACTCTTCACCACTCCTCTACATGGATCTCCGAATGTATTAATTGATACCCCAATACTACAACTGCTTGATCCAATGCAAGCCTGTTAAAGCTCATTAGAGTTAGTCTAAAAAATGAAAATTAACAAAGTAACTAAGCAAAAGGCATATGGACTTCTTATTTAAAGAGGAAGCTGGAAAACACCTTCTGTACAATGGATAGAGCCTTATTGCTGCTGCAGCGTCCATGGTTGAAGTTCCCACAAGTCCCAAGAGGTGTTCCAAAACTTGCAAATTTAATGGAAGAGATGACCTGGTTAGGATAAGGGCACTCAAGTGACAGTACAGGCCGTACTTTTCTTCCTGATTCTGTATCTGAATTCCACAAGTCTACAGGTGGAGGGTGAGATTCAGAAACATGTGAACACAAGCTTCCTATCTGTTTTGTAGCAAAAGAGATTTGTGTAGGGTCCCCTCCGCTTTCCTCAAACAATACAAGAGTGTTGCTATCTGGTTGCAACCACGAACGTGGTACATGGTATCTGCAGGATTAGTGACTCAATGAATATCAAACAGGATTGCCTCGGCTTTCCTCAAACAACTCAGGATTATTTCAACTTCCTCTCATCTAGAATATCTAACACTCACAATGTCTGTGATGGTTTTCCACAGTTCTTGAGACATTTGGATGAACTATATGACCCTCTATAGTTGCATGAGTCAGTACAACCACCATTTGAAGAGACATCTGCAGGCCAGTATCGTCCAATGCTCTGTCCATTCACCCAAGTCTCACCTTTTCCCATCCCCGTGAAGTCAATTGCAACTGGATTATTGCCGGAGGGAGCAACAAAGTTTGTCTAATCCAACATATATTACTATTAGTTAGTACTTAGTAGCAAAAACATTGTCATTTTGTCCTATAGTAGCATTTCTTTAATTTTCATTGTACTATGCCATTGAGAGATGAACATATCAAATGCAAACAGAGCTGAGTAAAACTATAAAGAAGTAGAGTCATATATAAAGAATTAGAGTCATAAAAGAAGAAGGGTCCAGGAGGAGGTGAAGCATTTAACTGCCTGTTTCCATTGGATAAGTAATAACTGAAGACATATGCAGTTATTTAAGTGCCAGAAATTCCAAAATGTTTCTGTACCAAGCAAATACATATACAAGACATATACACTACGAGGTTCAAACTAGATTGGGCCACAATGTCGGACAATCCATACTCTAATCTAAAACCAAGTGAACCAAATAGGTGCAAGGAGACTTTATCTGCTGATGTAGTCAAAATAATGGGAGGATAATTACGAAAGACTTGTTAATTTTAATAGATGCTATTTTATTATATAAAGATTACCTTGTACCAAGTCAATGATTGATTCTTAGGTAAGGTAGATTGTGAATTCCACTGTCCAGAACTTCCACTAGGCAGATCTAAGTCTTCACCTTTAAGGCCAACCTGCATTCACAAAAATTCAGACTGTATTATATGACTTCATTCAAAAAGGAAAAATGGAATCAAAGTTATTTCAGTTGTATCTCTTCACTTAATGAAGTCATCAAAAGGAGAAAGAAAATAATAGGCTTTTGATGGGCCTTTAACACTTGAGTATAAGAGAAGGGAAAGGAAGAAGGAGAGTGGGCTGGAGAGAGTAATGAGGGGTAGCAAGGAGCATTTATAACTAGTGGGAGTGGAGAGTAAACAGGGGGCAGCAAGGAGAATTTATAGCTAGTAGGAGTGGAGAGTAAAGAGGAAGCAACAAAGAGCATTTACAGCCAGTGAGAGTGGAGAATAAAGAAGGGCAGCAATTAACATTTAATTAAGAGGGTTAAGGCAAATGAATAGGCACTTAGTGAAGAGAATAAAAAAGGAAGTGGAAGAGGGGAGAAGGCATCTAATCATTTGAGTAAAGAATTGGAGCCTTTGGGTAGGGAGGAAACACACCGCTTGAAGAGTATGCAGCGTCTCTATCTTTTCCATCTTTTGTTTTATTTATGTTCTTAGTTTACTTATGTCTTTGAGGGTTTACAGAGGTTTCCCTCTGTAAGGAGTTTATCTCCATATTTTCCTAGAGAAATCCAAGTTTTCTATCAACTTTAAGTTAAGCTAAGACTAACCTGATATATCCATTGTTGGGAGGAGAGATCAAGAGTACTGCCATTCTTCAAACCTTTCAATATCACTGGACCAGTGATCCCCGCACCCCATGTGTCAAAAAACGCTCCATAGTTCTGATTATATGGTTCACATTAGCTGGTGTAGTAATGAGAAATGACTTGATGATAAAGGGAAATCATGCAGGGAGGAAATCACAAGCCAATGCATAATAAAACCAAAATTCTAAATGCTTTTATACATTATGACCATAAAATCTGAACCTGAAGTCCCACAGTTAAACTTAGGAGATCAATTGTGTTCTTCCCAACCATAAGTGTGATGGGGATGTCCACATTGACCTTAGCATTGCCACTGTTGCCTGTTCCACTCCCTGAAAAAGTTTTAGTAATATCACAGATAAGTATTATTAGATAATTCATGAAATATTTAATTGAAAAGAAAGAAAGAACTGAACATATTAGGACGGAACAACCATGAACAATTGATTTTACTTTATTTGGAATCACCTTTGATTTTATTTTCCCTACATCCTTAAAGAGATCAACTTTTGCATTACGATAAATGCACAAAATTAGCATTATGTTGAACATTTTTCTTTTAGACATTTGATGAACATATGATTGGGTAACAGATATTTTCAACTGCTTCTGTTAAAGCTGGCTAAAACAAAGTTATACACGTAATTTGACTGATTAGATCTAGGTAGTACATATTTGAATATTTAAGGTTGTATAGTTGCGTGAAAATTGATTTTTTGTATTGTGATCTGCGGCCATGAATATCATCTTTTAAGGTTACTGATCTATCATCTGTGGCCAGTGACCAGACAAAGCAGGAATATAGAGACACCATACACCTTTGTTATTTCGCTTCTGAGTTCTGACAACTTAATAATGTTCGTCCACTAGAGCTCAGAGTTGCTTCAGGGTGCAAATCCTATTTGGACCCACCATAATGCTAACCAAACATATGCTTAAAATTTGCCCCATTACAATGAAAGTCAAGACTGAGGTTCCTTTACTCCTTCCTCAGAGTCTCACCTCTTTTGGCAGCATTTTCAAATAAAGGCGTCTAAATGAAGTGGGGCTGGGGGAGGGAGAACATGCTTTTATCTTTTGTAGGCCTGAAAATGATGCCAAGGTGGCAAGGTCTACATGACCACCAACCAGAGAGAAACTCTCAAAACTTTTCATTTTAAGAAAAAAAAAATTAGGGGCATCCAAAATATAATGAAATAGAAAAACCTAAACGAATATTTAGGAAGGACATGTACAACTCAAAGACACAGGGTTTTCCAGACATATCATCAACTGTCATTGCTTTAATTTTTATCTCTTTTACCTGCAAGCTTCCCATTTATAAAAGCGTGAAGGGCATGACCAAGGGATTCAATGTGAAGGACAGTTTGAGCACCGACATCATCTTCAATATCAATGCTTCCAAAAAAAATCATGAAAAATGTTATCATGGGGCAGAGAATTACAGGTCAGAAGAAAGCTTTCTCAACCTTGGAGGCCTATATACCTTAATGAGTACCACAAGTAGTCACTTCTATCAGCTGTCGTATTTATTTGCTCCAGTAATCCAAATTTTGAGAATGAATCAGCCTTTGAAATACCAATTGGTTCACTTATCCAACTCCATCCTGAGCTAGAATCTTCTAAAGAACCAACCTCTCTTTTTAAAGACTCCGTTGTGAAGCTTGAAATCATAGCTGCAGAATTAATCTGTCATACAAAATATAACTCTAGTTTATGCTACTTACTTCTTGGACTAGAAAATAACAGAAAAGATCTCGACTATAGATAGATTAATCACACAATGAATATTAATTTACACTTTTAAAAGTAACTCCAGTCAATTGAACTATCAATTTTGATTAGGAAGTTGATGAGGCAAACCTTTGCAGTATTAAGCACTACATTCTTGCAGTCTGGTAAGATGCTCACAGACCATGCAGGCAATTGATATGAATTGCCATTAAAATTCACTGTTGCATCAGATGCGGTGCCGATGTTGGCAAGGAAGGCAACACATACAGCTGCTGTCTTGTAAACTGCAGCCTGGGTTTAAATTGTAAAAGAACATTATGTACAGAGCAGAGACTAATCCTTCAAATAGCATATAAAACAAGTATTAACGCAGAAGAAGTTAATCCAGAAATTCGAACCTAAATTTTAAAATGGCAACTTATACCTCTATATTCAGACCAAGAGATGTAATTGTCGGATCAGTAGCTATCAATGCTTCTTCACAAAGCTTTATGGCCTTATGCACATCTTTAAGGTGGCCCCACTTAGGCTGTCTAATAATTCCTGCATCATGCAGTTAGGATATTTAAATAAGAAAAATGATCATTCTACACCCCTAAAAGGGGTGTAGGAATTATTAACACCATTTTTAAGGGTGTTGATTAAGTGAGAGAAAATGAATAAGAAAAAGTATGTATAATGAATGGTATTGGAAGAAGTGTGAAAAGAAATATACGCACTGTTTGTGGTAAGAATATAAGAGTTGTTTAAATAAGGGGTTTCTCCACTACCTCCAATTTTTTTATGGATACCGGTAACTTTGAGTTATATTCTAATATAATTCTGATTTTCTTAAATCATTTTTCTCTCACATTACTTTTTATACTATTCTCTATACCATTGATTATATTATTTTTTTTTCATCACTTTCTTTTATTTAATCACACTCATTCAAAATGAATGTAAAAATGGGTGTATGGAAGAAAATTATGTATCAACATCATTTACCATTCTAATAACAATGCACTATCTAGAAGGGCTTACCAAATGATAAAACAAGGGTTGGGCCCATTAAGTTACAGAAAGAGTTTGAAATGAATGGTGCGGACTTTAAAATATGAAATTGTGACTTTGTGAATCAATGAATAGCAATGTATAACAACTTTGCATCTGTTGCAGTGCTATTTTCTTGTGAGATAGTAAGACTTCTTTTTTAAATATAAAAAATTGTAAATATAGGATTATATTTTTCTAAATAAATATATATAATTTACTTGAAGGTTATAAGTTTTCGTTAAAAATATATATTGATTGACCAATAAAAAATTGCCACATAAACAAACTGCCGGTACCTTTTATAAAATAAAGGTACCGAAGGAAGCCCTTTAAATAAAAACACACATAATATTGTTCACTGCAATTTTCTTGTCTTCTACTTATAAAATTAGCATGTAATCTCGAGTTGCAATACTGCCTAATGATCTTCTTGGATGCATATGGAAGCAAGCTTGACTATTTTATTTATTATGTCTACAGTGTCAACAATACATACACAATATGAAGGTTGAAAGACTGCATACCATACTCATCAATTGGTGCATCATAATCATAACTTGTAGAAATGAAAGGTCCACCAGAAGTCCGGCCAAAGTTGGTCCCTCCATGGTACTGTTTCAGAGCAAGCAAGCAACCAAAAGAGTTGTGGTATCAGCTCGTTTCCTTTCTTTCATAGTAATTTTGAGCTTAACCGACATGTAAGGTTACATTACCATATAGTAATTTTGAAAAGTTCCACCTCGCTGGTAAAAGCGTGCCACAGCAAATGCGAGATCTTCCACAGGTCTGTAAGGCACAGCACCACCAAATGAAAGAAACCTACCATTGCAAAGAAGAATCCAAAAGGTTGCAAGAAAAATAAAAAAGGGTTGAATGAGAATGGAGATCATATTTTGAGTATGCAATTCAAATGACTAAATAATTTGTTTAGAAAAGGACGCTAACCATCCACTCCAATTCTCAGTCCACATTTTTGGTTTCGCATTAGAGTTTGGTGTGAATTGATCACAGTAAAATCCATTGCATGTGTTAATCTGTGAGTAGTTAATATAACAATCAAGTAAGATGATTGTAGACAATAGCATAGTAAGATTGCTATATTCAGGAAGACAGACAATCTTTTAAAACATAGCATAACACTTGATGTGGACAGTTGAAAGAAGAAAACTTACAATTGGATCAGGAGCATCTGCCTGCTGGCACATGACCCAGGGAACCCCTGTATCAAGAGATGTAGCCATTGATGCTGCCCAATTGATGTAGGATTTAGCAGCAGGACCATAGGCTGCATCAATGTTCCCATACTCATTTTCAATCTGGCAAAAGAAAGTACTTACATTTTCATAATAAAAAAAATATGCAGAGGGCCATAAGGATTATTTGTAAAACAAATAATTATGCTTCCTCATCCGGGTGGTATAATTTCCCAAAAAAGAAACATTGACATGTATTTAATAACAATTAAAGAAAAACCTGAGATAAAATAATAGGTCCTCCCTGTGAGGCATAGAGGTTCTCTTGCTTCATCATATCCACAATCTTAGCAGTGAAACGCTCCATTTCTGCCTGAATAGAATTCAACTTTACATAATAGCAGGAAGCAAAGCAGGTGCAGCAGGATGAGAGATAGAGAAAGGAAAGGAAGGATTACCTTGAATGGTTCATTATCAGTTCGGAACTGAATTCCCGGAATAAAATGCAGCCACAGAGGGAAACCACTGTTCAGACGTTAAAGCCCACCATTAGATATGATTCTATGAACGTTCCTATAAAAAGATAGAAAGGACCCAATTTTACCCATAGTTCCATTCAGCACATACGTATGGACCAATCCGGAGATGCACATATAGACCCGCTGCTGCTACTGCCTTCACAAATTTCACCAAATCGCCCCTTCCTTCAAAATAATACTGCCAATCCAAAGTATATAATCCATCATTCATTTGATGACCCCAACTATATATATATATATATATATATATATATATATATATATATATATATATATATATATATATATATATATATATATATATATATATATATATATATATATATATATATATATATTATTTCTAAGGTTTGTGTTCTGATAGAAATTATGAAGACTCTTCTCCATTTCATGTTTTTAACTATACTGTTCATATTAACTCTGAAACTACGTGAAAGAATGATCCTTTCTTCTTTTCCTACTTCTAATTAGTGAAAATGTGCATACTTTTTATTTGCCCGCGTGCTTGATGCTCAGCAAGTTTACAAATTCACACAACGCAATGCAAAAGACAGTGTGGGACAGAACAATGAAATGGAAACAGAAGAGAAAAGAACAGAACCTGGCCTCGAACTGGTTCGTGTATGTTCCAGAAAACATAAGTCTCAATCACATCAAGTCCTCCATCTTTGGATTTCTGAATAAGGTCTGGCCACATCTGCAACAATAAATCCTACCCCTGTTAAGTTCAAAGTTCAAAGACAACGCAGAAAGTGAAGAAGTGTATACACACACAAACATATATATAGAGACCTCAGGAGTACTACGAGGGTAATGAATAGAACCAGAGATCAAGACACGACGCTTGCCGTCGATGATCAATGCTCGGTGGTCGTATGTCACATTGGCACAAAAGGATGCGGGAGCATAAATGCCGAGGAACCAAAGCAAAACCAACACAATCTGCGTAGCTCTCATTGCCTTTTTGGGTTTGGTAGAACAGAAAGAAATTATTCCTATTTCCTACTTTGCCTTTGCTTCTTGTATTTAAAGGCGCATGTAAATGCTGGTTTTCTTAAGACACTTATCTTGAAGCAAATGGCAAAAAATGGCTTAAGGAAGCAGCTCAAAAAATAATAATAAAAATGGGGTTGCTTTCTTAAGACAAACAAAACAACCTTGCACGAGAATGCTTTGCTTTATCTGTTTCACATGCGTGTAGGTGTAAAACGTTGTTGCTTGCCGCTTTGTGAACAGAACGGATAACAATGGAAATAAAAGTAGTTAAAAAAATTATAAATTTGGAGAGTGAGAAGGGATTCAAATGGGAGAAGAGGGAAGAGTAGAGCAAAGAGTGGGAAGGGTACGCCACGTCTACCAATATATTACTATGGTTGTCAGAATTTTATTTCGTCTGTCACAATTTTTTAAATGTGATTTATATTTTTATTGAATCACTTCATTTTAATATTAATTAATTTTAAATTAAAATTTTACATAATATTAAAATTAAGATTTCACCTCAATCATTTATTTCGTTAAACTTTTCTATTATCTATTTTATTAGACTTATTTATTCCATCCAAACATTTATAAAAGAGGAGTATCAGAATTTCATATTATCTACTTCAATCTTTCATATTCATATACAATTTAAGCCACTTAACTTATATTAATTTATTTTAGGTTCTCACAAAGGTCAAGATTGTCAGCGTCGTCGTTGTGTGTTCCTCTGATGTTTGTGTTTGTCTTTTTCGATCAGAGCTTACTGCTTCGGAGCTCACCCAGTCCCTGTTTTTTGGTTCATTTCGGTATGTGTTCTGTTTGGAATAACACGGTGATGGGCTTTTAAATCAATAATAAATAAAGAAGAGAAGAAAGGTTGGGTGTGTTTTGGAGCATAGAGGAAATGGTAGTCTTTTCAACTTGTGTCAACCATGGCAATGATGATGCCATGCCATTGCGATGTGGTGCAAAGTGAGAATCAGGTTCAAAAATTTTAGGCAATATGAATAAAAGTAATATTATCAATATAGAAATGTAAAAAAAAAATTAATAATTATATTTATATATTAAAAAATATATTAATATAAATTATATAATATTAATTTATAATTATTTTTTGTATTTTTATATTTTAAAAATATTAAATAATCTTATTATTATTATTATTATTAAATATTTTTTCTTTATATATGTAATCAAATAATTATTTAATAAAAATAACATATTCAAAAATAGAATATAAAAATAAAATATATATATATAAAAAATATATTTTAATATAATAAAAAAAAATTAAAATAAAATAAAAATTTATGTCTCTCATTTACACCCGAATTCGTTTATGTCTCTAGGAAGTAGGATGTGGCGAGTCCTAGGAAATAGAAGCATAAAGAACCACAATTTCAGGGCAACGCACAGTGGATAACGTTTTTTGGTTTGAAAAAAAATTTGTCGTACAATATTTATGTTGAAGATTATTGTGTCGTTCAATATAAATTTTAATATATCTTTATTTTTCCTTTTTTGGACTAAAATACGATAAATCTCTCTCAACAATTTGATTCTTTTAGATTAAAGTTCAATAATTTGACTCATTTAATTTATTAAAGTATGTTTATAGAATCGCTATAAGGAGTTTTTCGCATATATGGAGGGAGTTAATTTTATATTGTATTGTATACTTTTGAACCACAAAAATCTTCTAAAAATGAACTATAGTAGATAGAGGGTTTCTTAGTATTTTAACCATTTTTTTTATTTCTATATTCTAGTTGTACTACATCATTCTTTGGCAGCTAAATTGTAATTTACTTGAAAAAAAAATGCAATTTACTAATTTTAATTCTTGTATATTAAATATTAATGTGGTAATCAGATGCAGCCTCCCTTAGATAATAAGTATTTCAGTTTTTTTTTTTTTGAGTTTTTTAATTTCAGAATGTTTAATTGTTCCATTTTATGTCTGTCTTGCCAGATAGTGGGGGAAGAAGGTCTGGCAGAAAGACGGGAAGAAAAAAAAATCCCACACATGGCCACTCGCCAATTCAAGAGCTTGGATAATCATTAGGATTTAGGACCCCAATCATATCCAAGCTGAATGATTAACAGATTAAGTATTATTTAGGACCACAATCTATGATCTTAGAGATACAGCAGCTTAGAGACCAGAATTGGGAATTGAATAATTTCATTCTAAATTTATTTAGTTTTATTTATTATTAATATTAATATATTTAGGTTGAGATGTTTTAAAAAGTAAATTCATAATATATTATGTATATATTTAGTCCATTGAAAGAAAATATATCATAACATAATAGATGATATAAATTTTTGGTATAATAAGCATTTCAGAGGTTAAAATTAAGCACTCAAGGAGAGAGGGATATCGAGTAGCAGATTTCTTAGCAAATTCATCTCACACTTTCCCTCTGGGTTTACATATTATGGACAGACCCACCAGTTGGTTGTGGGCAACTTTTGTTAGATGATTTGGCAGGTGTTTATTTTTCTCGTTGTGTTGTTTGCTGGGCTTTTAGCCCTCCTTGTAATAATAAAAAATAAATTATTTTATCTATTTCTTTATAAAATTATCAAAAAATTACCTTAACTATAATAAAATGGAAGGTTTGGGACCAAATATTTCTTAGATATATATGGTGTGGTAATTATGATGAAAAATTATTTATTTATTTGTTAATGATAAATATTTAATATGTAACATAATATAATTATAGTTGATAATTTATTTTTATTATGCGGTAAGAGTAATTTTGAGCCAACTTAAAACTCATGTTACCTAAATATTTTGTCACTAGCTAAAGGGTTAGCATAGTGATTAAACGGGCCCTTGGACTCCTGTTGAACTATGAAGTATGAATAAACAATATGGTTGGTACCTGGTAGCCCGTCGCATGGAATTAGTATTAGTGGTGGTTGAGTCATTCAAAACGCAGATTTCATGGAAATTATTGTTGCTTGGTTGGCTGGTGCATCATTCACACTGCCTCCCATGCATGGAACCTTTTTCTTCTTATTGTTAACAAATTAAGAATTTGCGAGTGATTATGAAAGAGGTTAATTTGCAAAGCCTTTGATTGATTATCTCTACCATTACATAAATAACTTGCCCAGGATGGATGAGTCTTTCCAAATCAGTAGCCACAATGCATAGTGGAAACTCCTCCATTCCAAATGAAGGTTGGTAGCCAAACCATTCACGATTGCTCTCCATGTCACATTCACAACCATAAAAATGTAAGAAAATTCATTGTTAGCTACCCCATAATGCCACCTAAAATCGCTCCATATATGCAATCCTAGTTACGTACCGTATGGTCTGAACAAATACCAAAAAAATCTATTTGTTTGCCTTTCTTTTTTCTTTGGTGGGAGAAAAAGATCCACAATTAGTGTCCGCGTAGCATTTTTAATTTGTAAAGGAGATAAAGTAAAATAAGTGCATATCTTGTAACCAAAAGTTATACCCTTATTTAATGTGAAATAAAATAAGTACTTAAAAGATATGCACTTATTTTTTTTCACATTAAATTATCGATAATTGAGCTACATAGATCAAAGAGTCTTCGGTCTTCTGCGATTAAAATAAACTACTGTGTTATCCGCACAAGGATATCCTAGATACATTTATTCATTAATTAGAAATACAATTATTAAAAAATTATTATAATTATAATTTATGTTAGATTAAGGGATAATTTTATGGTACTCATATTTTTTTAAAGATATAATATTCATCAAATATTTTATTAACTATTAATTATTTTTAATAAAATTTTAAATATTTTTTATAAAATCAATATTTAATGAATGTTTCACAATTTATCTCTATTAAGATGCCATAAAAATCCTATAGATTAAGATGAAATTACATTTTATTAAATTAAAATTTTAATAACCCTAAATGATTAGTTTAATTGTGGACAAACATATCAAGTGTGATAGAGACACAGTTATAAGTTCAAATCTTTAACTATGACATTTTCTTAGCAGTGGACTGACCGTAATACCAACGGAAAAAAAAAACTTTAATCTGACAATAAAATTTGCAACAGTTATTATTGTTGATTTGTTGTTTGATAATAATAAGAAGTTTTGATATATGCGAACGAAAATTGGATCACAAATACGTTTGCTTGGTTACAATAAAAAAATGATTCCAATCTCATAATGCTTTGTTAAGCCTGGGCCTTGGTGACAGCCTGCATTCTTGTTTTGTTTCTTCTCTTTGGGTCTTAAATGTGTGTTCCGTTCACAAGTTTCAACAGCAACTGTCCAACAATAGGCCCATTTAATTGGCATACTTCGCCATGGTTATCGGGCCGGATATTCTAACCCGAATTGAGCCCTTTGGACTTCGGATCGGGTACAGTGGCATCGCCTTCGAGACCCGCTTCCCACAGAACAAAAAAGCCCTGCGTGCGAGACCTGAGACTGAGAGGGGGGGAAAGTGCTTGCACTGCAATATCAATGGCTTCCTCCAACAATTCCAAAACAGAAAAGAAGAAAACCAAAAACGCAGAAACCTCAAAAAAGAAGAAGGAAAAGGACAACAAAGAGAAGAAGAAGAAGAAGAAGCTCAACCTCAGCAATGGCAATTCGAAGCATGGCGATAAAGCATCGATTGTTCCGTGTTCCAGCACCGAATTCCAACAACAAGAGCAAGAACAAGAACTAGAAGAAGAACAAGAAGTCAGCAATGTTGTCGCCAATGGACGAACCAGCGGCACTAAAACCAAGAAACCGAAACGAAAGCAAGAAGAGCGCGAATACGAGGAAGAGGAGGATGACGCGAAAACGCATGCGTTTCCGATGAATCGTATCAGGATGATGATTAAGGGCGAAGATCCCGATTTACGTGTGTCTCAGGAAGCTATATTGGCCATCAACAAAGCTGCGGTACCTTTCTATTGTCGGATTTTCAGTTTCTGTTAGGGTTCCTCCTTTTCTTTTCTCCTTCAATGTTAGCCTTTCCTTGCAGGAGAAGTTTCTAGAACAATTCACGCAGGACGCTTATGCTTGTTGTGTTCAGGAGCGTAAGAAATCTCTGAGCTACAAGCACCTAGGTATTCTAGTCTATCTCTGATTCAATGCTACGCTTGTGCTAGCTGCTTCTGTTCTGTTCTGTATTGAAAGTGTTTGTTTGTGAAGTATGTGAATGCTTTCATATATGATATGTTTGATCAATATGTTAGTTCAATGAAATTGGAAACTGGGTTCTACAGTCAAGTGGATCCACTATTTGCTGTAATGAATTTTGGGGTTAGTCTGAACGGCTTCTTCATGATTGAAGTAAATAAAATTTCTAACTGATTATGTGCCATTAGCATTTATATCTATGAAAGGGATCCTTGGCACAACGGTTGAAGTTGTCGCAATGTGACTTGGAGGTCTCGGGTTCAAGTGGTGGAATCAGCCTTTTTAAATGCAACATAGTGGGTCCTACCCTTCCCTGGACCCTGCACGCGAGAGCTTTATAGCATCAAGTTGCCCTTTTTTAAGCATTTATATCTATATTTTGGGATATCAAGGGATATTTTTCTCTGTTTGATATTGGTTGAAAATTGAAGGCTTTTATGTTATTAGACTTGTAATTATAATTTTTTTTATGTTTACTTTGAAGATAAACTGCTTGAGTAAATTTTCGAGTTATTTGTTGGTTACACTTTTTGAGGTCGATAAATGGGTGGGTGAATCTTTGAAAGGGCTTTAGGTAGGGAATATCATACTGGTCTCATTCTCTGATACAGTGAAGCTCACAGTTTAGCAGCTGCCCCATTTCAAATCCAATAATAGTAAATATTGATTTTCTCTCTAAGTAATGTGGATTAAGGAACATTCTGTTAAACCTCTCTTGTTGAACTATTTATTCCATTCACGTAGGAATACTTTTCTAGCCATTCACTTATGAATATCATCAACCCTCTCTCCAAATTCTGCAGACCTTCAACTTGCAAATACAAGCCGCCAAATAACCCTGGGGAACCATATTTGGCCACAACAATGGATTCGGCACCAATACCATCACTTGGTTCTGGAAACCTATATTCTGATTTACATGTAATAAAAATTCTAACTAAACTAATATTAAACTAGGCTTGATGGTATAGATATGGAAAAATCGTTCAACTTCATCTTTGCTGAGGAATAGCAAAGGGAATGGCAAATGTTTTTCTAATGTCTGCTGTTGAGAAGGTGGGTGAGTTCAACAACTCAATATTGTATAACTTTTTTTTTTGTTGGTGGTTTTAAAATCTAAGGGCCTGTTTGGTTTCAGTTTTAAAGAATTGTTTTCTACTTCTAAAAATAAAAGGACAAAAAAGTTTGTTTGGTTGATTTTTTTTTATCGTTAGTTTGTAAAACTGTTCCCAACACACTTGTTTTAAAAGTAAAATAACGGAAACAGATTTAAGATGTTTCCGTCACTTATGTTTCAAAAACGGATGAAAAACATGGTGGCGTTATTGCTAATAATGCATTTCATTATTGGCAATCTTGTAACAAAGTCAAGCTCATGTTATCTCTTCGTCCTCAGGTTGAAACCGTTAACCGACCTCGTCTATTCTTTTTCGTTTCTTGTTCTCTCAGTCGCTTTTCCCTGGCCACAGATCCATCCATACCGGTGTAATAAATCAAAGCCTCAAATGAGGATCTTGTTGGATGCACAAAGCAGAATATTGACGTCCTCCTTTTTTTTTGGATTTGGGGTGGGGGGTGGGGGGAGCCATGTTATTGACTTATTGTTAGGTTAGGTAGGTGGAGTTTCATATGTTTCACTGTTTGAAATTTGCACAGAGCACTCACCCTGCCTATATCATCATGGTAAAAAACTCAAAAAAGCTTTAACATCTTTTGGGTATTTCTTTTATCCAGTTTCTTATAATCTTGTAATAATATTTGTGGGGTTTATGTTCCATTCTTTCAAAATGTCCCTAGTGCTTGATGGGTCAACTCGTTGGAAGCTGGATATTTGATCGGCGAAATCTGAGGCTTAGCAGAGTTGTCTTTGCCTCTGTATAATGTTTAGAGCTCTATTGTTGGGAATGGGAATGGAAACCTTTTGATTGGTTGAATTTAAAGTCCATGGCTTTGAGTAACCTGACAAGTGTATAGGTTCCTCCAAACAAATTTTTATTTTTTTGTTTTTAAAAGTATTTTAAAAATTATCCATCCAAAGAAATTTTATGATCATAATTTTTTTAAATTGTTCTAAAATAATTTTTTGAAAATAATTTTGAAATCAACTTTTAAAACAAATAGAGAACTATTTCAAACAGACCCTAAAATATTAACCACCATGTGATTTAGTATAGACCTATGGCCTAAATGGGTTATAATATAACTATTACTTTTAGGTCCATTGAAATTGATCCTTGTACATGTTTGTCTGTGTGTTTGCATGTGCATTGAGACCATCAAATATTTTCCAATTACTGATTGGACACCTGCTTTCCGTTTCAGCACATGTTGTTAATAAGCAAAGGAGATATGACTTTCTTTCTGGTAATTTCTTATCCCGGTTGATATGCTACCCAATTCCTATTGGAATATTTAAAGTTTACCTTTCCATGTATTTGCATTACACTAATTACAAGGTTGTCTACATTGCTTTTGGTTGTTCAGATTTTGTTCCTGAGAAAGTGAAAGCTGAGGATGCATTAAGAGAGAGAAATTCAGGAAGGAATGGCGGAGTTTAGAAAATGTAAAGCAATGCTAGTGGAGAATATAAGCTTATACTTTATTTAATCTTCTCGCATTTTGTTATGGAAACATGTATCATGGTGAGTAATGCACTACTTTACATTTCCATAGTGTATCAGTGACTATACATAATTATGCTTGACTTAAATGCACCTTTCATTTAAGATGAAACCAATTTACTGGCTCACTGGCCATCCAACTGAAACCTATCAAAGCTTTAGGGGTTTTGAGACAATTAGTTCTGTTGGTATCCTCAATATTTGTCAAACTGGAAGTGCTGTAGTAGCATGCAGCAACCGGCATTTTCCTTATGTTGAAAATCTGGTAACATATCTGAAGTTAATTTGCCCATGGAAAGATAGAAAACACTCATAGAATTACTAAGTACAGGATGGAACCTATGCTCAAGCCATGTTTGGTTGTTTTTGAGTGGAGGGGAAGAGAGTGGAAGCGAAGGAAAAGGAAGGGAAGGGAAGGGAAGGGAAGTAATGGGATGAAGGGGGAGTATTCCCCTTGTTTGGATGTTTAAGTGAGGAAAGGAGGGGAACTTTCTTCCCCTTGTTTGTGATGGGTCACTTAGACCCATACCCAGGCCCAAAATCCAGCAAGTCTACTCCCGCAGGCCCAAGATGAAGGGAGGTGCCAACTAATGGTCTCTTAGTGGTGTGGTGTGTCTGTTAGAGGAGAGAGAAACAGAAGGGGTAAATAGGTGGGGGAATATTCACGGGGGAATTATGTGATTGTTTTTCTGTTATTGGCTTAGGCCTTGGGGCTAAGAGAATTCCTCCATAGCTGGGAGCTTAGTCTCTGGTTTCTTCCTTTTTTCCATATTAATAGAACTGTCTTCCTCATCATATAGGAACTGTTCCCATCAATTGGTGCTTTCATTGAGAGTTTGGAGAGGGAGAGATCGGTGTATGCAAACTCGGATGGCTACTCAGCGAATTGATGCCTTGGATTCTCGCATGGTGGCTGTTGAGTCCATTCTCAAAAATCAAGAGGTATTGTTGCGTGGTCACGAATCGACGCTGAAGGAGCATACAGTACAGCTGAACGACCATTCAGCTAAACTGAGCTCCTTGATGACTAGCGTTGGGGACATTACCAAGTCCCTCGTAGCTCTACACTCTGAAATGATAGAAGGATTCCAGTACCAACAGCGACAGTCCCCGTCGTCCGGAGGTGGGCCAGAACAGAGTAGAAAGACACAGAATCTTTTTGGCGGTATATCGAGCACCACTGTGGAAGAATATCGCCTTAACGCCAAGCAGATTGAGCTTCCCCCTTTTTACGGCAACGACCCAGTAGGATGGGTGTCTCGCGCCGAGGCGTATTTTGCGGTGCAAGAGACTCCTCCGAAGTTACAAGTACAGATGGCTCAAATCTGCATGGAAGGGATGACATGGCATTGGTTCAAGGTATTAAGGGAAGCCGAGCTTGACTTAAATTGGGAACGGTTGAAACGGGCCCTGTTCGACCAATATGGGAGTCAACATTCGGGAAACCCATTTTCGCTGCTGAAGGTGCTTAATCAGGAGGGAACCGTGGATGAGTATGTGGAAGAGTTTGAGATGCTTGCTGCGCAAATCCCACCCATGCCTGACGACCAGTATATGGGACTCTTCCTCGGAGGATTGAGGGAAGAGATTCGACTCGAGGTGCTAGCTCTCGAACCCCCTAATCGCTATAAGATGATATCCATTGCTCGACTGGTAGAGCGTAAACTGACTCGAAATACGGCACCAAAGGGTTCTTCGAATTGGCGAGAGCATGGAGGAATTCGTGGGTCATCATCATCGGCCTATACCGTGGTCAATAGGAATCATGGGATGAGGAGTTCGAAAGTTCATACATCTCGCTTTACTCCATCCAATCAGTCGCAGCAGGGAGGAGTGGAGAGGAGCCCAAAGCCGTGGACCACCTCAGAAAGGAGCACCAAAGGGTCCTCGAGAGGTGTGCGAAATTTATCTTACCAGGGGCTCATGGATAGGAGGAGGAAGGGATTATGCTTCAAGTGTGGACAGAATTATAGTCCGACCCATCAATGCCCAGATAAGCAGTTGCGTTTGCTAATTTGGGAAGGAGAAGAACGTGATGTTGATTCTTTATTAGCTGTGGAAGAGAAGGATGAGAAAGAAGATTGGGAAATGGTTTGCCAAGTTGCTGATTATGATGGAATGTGCTCTCAGGACCATGCCTAATCCAAAACTATTAAAATTGAAGGCCAGCTAGCAGGATTTCCCATTTTACTTCTTATTGATAGTGGGGCATGCCACAATTTTATTACAAAGGAGTTGGTTAATTCCCTGGCACTTCCTGTGACTACCACTAGGCAATTTGGAGTTAAGTTAGGTGATGTTACCAAGCGCTACTCTCAGGGGATGTGCAATGGGCTGATTATTATGGTGGGAAAGACTAAGCTGCAATTGGATGCTTATGTTCTGGAACTGGGTGGTATTGATTTAATTTTGGGAGTGGATTGGTTAGAGACATTGGGTGAGACTAGAACTGATTGGAAGAGGAAGACCATGAGTTTCGAACAAGATGGGCATACCATAACTCTTAAGGGGTACCAAGTCAATGACAAAAGGCAAACAGCATCCTTACAGGGGGTGTTACATGTGGCTGCCAAGGAGGAAGATGAGGTCCAACCAAATGCGAGCATGGTCAAACCCCAACACCTAGCTGATCCAACACTTACATTAAAGCAGAGGCAGGAGTTGGCTTCTATTTTACTCCAATTCGAGAGAGTTTTCCAGGAGCAGCAGGGTCTACCCCCAACAAGGGCATGTGACCATGCTATTGTGTTGAAACTGGGAGCTGGGCCAATCAATGTGAGGCCCTATAGGTATGCTTATCACCATGAGGATGAAATTGAAAAACAGGTGCATCAAATGCTGCAATCCAGAATGATCAAACACAGTACCAGTCCTTTCTCCAGTCCGGTAATTCTTGTTAAGAAGAAAGATGGTTCGTGGAGAATGTGCGTGGACTATCGTGCCTTGAATAAAGAAATTGTTCCGGATAAGTACCCTATTCCCACCATAAATGAGCTAATTGATGAGCTTCATGGAGCCTTGTATTTTTCTAAAATCAATCTCAAATCGGGGTTTCATCAAATTCGGGTTAGAGAGGACGATACTCATAAAACAGCCTTTCGTACGCATGAAGGACACTACGAATACCTCGTCATGCCTTTTGGTCTTATGAATGTTCCTTCCACCTTCCAATCAACCACGAATTCTATGTTCAAGCCACTGCTCAGGAGGCTTGTGTTGGTTTTTTTTTTATGACATCCTAGTGTATAGTTCCTCTTGGGACCAGCATATGATTCACTTGGGAAAGGTACTACAGTTGTTACTCGATCATCAATTTTTTGCAAATAAAAGTAAGTGCTTATTTGGACAAACATCTGTGGAGTATCTAGGGCATGTTATTTGTATTGATGGTGTAGCAATGGACCCTTCTAAGATCCAATGTGTGGTTGACTGGCCAGTTCCTAAAAATGCGAAGGGAGTGCGGGGGTTTTTGGGCCTCACCGGGTATTATAGGCGTTTCATTAGAGATTATGGCAAAATAGCCAAACCACTCACTGACCTCACTAAGAAAGAGGGGTTTTCTTGGAATAAGGATGCTCAAGTGGCTTTTGAGGCCTTGAAGACGCATCTCACTACTCCCCACTGTTGGCCTTATCGGATTTTTCTAAGGAGTTTGTCATTGAGTGCGATGCGTCAGGTCATGGTTTGGGGGCTGTTCTAATGCAAGATAGTAAACCAGTAGCGTATTTCAGCAAGGCATTGTCTGCCCGCAGTCTTTCGAAGTCGGTATATGAGAAGGAAATCATGGCAATGGTGTTGGCAGTTCAACATTGGCGCCATTACTTGCTTGGGAGACCTTTTAAAGTCTTCACGAATCATAAAAGCCTTAAGCACTTACTTCAACAAAGGATTACCACTACCGATCAAAATTGCTGGTTGGCAAAGTTACTGGGGTATCAATTTGAGGTAATATATAAACCTGGACCAGAAAATAAGGCGGCAGACGCTTTGTCTTGGGTTGTGGATGAAGAAAAGGAATTATCTGTTATATCTTCCAGCCCACAATGGGTTGATATGACTAAAGTTAAGGAGGAGATCAGGATTGATCCTTTTCTGGCGTCCATAATAGCCGGCCTGCAGCAAGACTCTTGTTCCAATTCGGAATTTTCGTTACATGGTGACTTGCTACTTTTCAAAGGACGGTTAGTAGTCTCTCAGCAGTCCTCTCTCATCACTTTATTGCTGCAGGAATTCCATTCCACCCCTACTGGAGGACATTCCGGTTTTACTCGTACTTATACGAGAATAGCTGCGTGTTTATATTGGAAGGGGATGAGAAAGCAAATTATGCAATTTTTGCAGAGTTGTGACACTTGCCAAAGGCATAAATACCAGAGTTTAGCCCCTTTGCACGGTGCAGTGCATCGTGCGGATACTGGTGCGGGTACGAAAATTTTTTAAAAACTAGGGTATGCGGCACGGCATATAAAAATATAAATATATATATATATATATATATATATATATGTATAATAAACTAAAATCTCACACAATAAAATATGATAACATAACACACAAATTAAAATACACAAATTTCAACATAAAATATATAAAAGAACTTAAGTTGTTCAACCAAGACAAATCCACAATAAGAAATTACAATATTTAAGTTGTTCAACATGACAACTTCTAAAGATGATTACAAAAATCAAACTCCAACAGTCTCAATTTCATCATTTCCTTGCCCATCATCAGTGAAAAGAATAGCCTCCAAATGGTTCATCAAGAGAGAGACTAGCAACTTCAAGAATCCCAAATTTCCTTCAAATGGATCCCATTCATCTCCACCAATGTCCCACATTTTAGTCTCACCCTCATTATAGTTCTTATTCTTCCTTGAGAGAAGACGAAGATTTGTGTGGACAAAAACTAAATCTTCAGCTTTCTCTTGGGATTTAGCCTAATCCTTTTCATGGAGTGGATAAAGGAATATGTGCTCCAATTCCTTTCACAACAAGAGGAAGAGGAAGGTTGTGAAAGGAGCTTCAAGGCAATGGTTTGAAGTTTGGGGATTGAAGCTCCATACATGACCCACCATTCCTTTGGTGTCAGGTTCCACCTATCTTGCAAGCAATCAAATTGGCCAAGCTCTTCTTCACCACTTGAGAATTTAACAAACTCTGAAGTGACCGCTCGCCTTTCTTGAGGATCCGGAAAGTAATCCTTTAGGCATTTGTTTCTCCCCATACAAATCTCATTGTCCTTATGTGGGGGGACTCGTTTTGGAGCTTCCTCAAGCCATTGTCTACAATAATACCTATTATACAAAATATAAGATGTGATTACTTGTAAGACAAAAACCAAAGTCCATCTAAGAAAAAGTAAGAGAACTAGGAACTTGAAAATTAATTAAATGTACCTAGGATTAAGTGAATGAGCCAAGCAATGAAGAGGTGTGCAACTTTTATTCCATCTAGAAATTAGGATGTCATATACCACTCCATAGAAGGATGAATGTTGATTCAAATCCTTTCCCTCATGTTGATAGATGGCTAGCTTCACTTGCTCAATCATAGAATCCCATTTCTCATAAATCAAATGAAGGTTTGGCTTATCAATGTCACAAGAACGAAGCATATCATAGATGGGCTTTGTAAAGCTTAGAATATAATCAACTTTATCCCACCAAAGGTCATTCAAAATTGTTTCTTTCACGAGAGGCCTTTTGAACATCATCTTCTCTATAGTGAGACCATTCTTCACTAATGACCATAGATTGGAGACCATGCTTAATAGTTCTAAACCTTTTAAGCATTACAATGACAAGGAGGTAAATCTAGTCTCAGCAATAGAAAGTAGCTTCGGATGCACAAATTGATTATACATGGCTAGCCTCATGGAATGATTCATGATAAAATTCTTAATGAAAAAGGCATCATCAAACAAATGCAATAATCCAATGACACTCAAAGATAAACACTCTCATTATTTGGATTATTTTTAGGAGCACAAATATTTTTCAAAGCAAGGTTCAAGGTGTGCACCACACATGGTGACCAAAAGATATGAGGATGCATGGATTCAACAATTGCTCCAAATCTTTGCAAACAGTGCATTATCAGTAATGATTTGCACCACATTTTCTGGCCCAACCTCATCAATGGTGGACAAAATCAAATTAGCAATATAATGTTTGTCCTTAAACTCACCAGAGCCATCAACCGCCTTCAAGAACATAGGTCCCGAATCCGATGCAGCCATGAAGTTAATCAATGGTCTTCTCTGTGCATCAGTCCAACCATCACTCACTATACTCACACCTTTTTCTGGCCAGGTGTCTTTGATGGGTTGAAGTAATCTCAATATGTGAGCTTTTTCTCTTTGCAACATTGAAGTTCTTATAGCATTGTAGCTAGGTGGAAGAAAACCAGAAAGGGTAGTATTTGCAGCATATGTGAATGAGCTAACAAAATAAGGATTTCTAGCCACATTGAATGGCAAACCAGCAGAGTAGAATAGTCTAGCTATTTCACATGACAAATGATCTCTTGCCTCATTATTAAATGCCCTTCCTATTGCACTCTCAGTGCCTCTTCTTCTCTTGCTCCCATCAGAAGACATATCAACTCTAGGAGGGTTCAAACTTGTAGAGCCAGAAGGTAAAGGAACTTGCACTGGCTTTGCATTCTTCTCAATAGCCTCTCTTTCTATTTGCTTTATTTCTTGAAGATAGTCATTTAGCACACCATTACATATGCTAATCCCATGTCCTTTTTCCCTTAATAGATGAGACCTCACTCTAAAATAAGATCCCTTGTAAGTTCCATTACAAAAATTGCATTTCCAACTTGCATTTCCTCCTCCAGCTTTTTTACTTTGCAATATAGTCACATAAGCCCAAAGAGGACAACCATTTTCAGCTATACCAGTTGCATATTTTCCAGTCAAAGGAGCAGAAGAAGCTGTGCCACTACCAGAGGCAGATCCACTGCCAGACCCATCACCACCAACACTTGCAGAGCCTTGTGAAAACATTAGGAGTAGAAGGTAGAGATCAGAGAGCAGACTTACGAGAACCAGAATGTGGAGAACGGACTGACGAGATGGCGAGAGAACAGAATATCCAAAACCAGAATGTGGAGAACGGACCGACGAGATGGCAGAGAACGGTGAAAACGTCGGCCCACACCGCAGTCGCCGAGCTTGGTCGCACAACCGGGTCGCGCAGTGGGTCGCGCGCAGTGGGTCGCGCACTGGGGGTTGTGCGGCTAGGTCACGTAGGGCCGGGTCGGGCCGAGGTGGGTCGCGCGGCTCGTGTAGCAGACTCGGAAGGGGTTAGAAGGCTCGCCGAGTTACCGTCATCGGAGTTGCGGTACGGGAGAATGAAGAGCTGAAGATTGTGTTGCTCGGTAGAAGGAGAACGTTCTTGAATGAGGGTGGAGTGCCGACCGAACAATGGGTAAGGGGTTCGAAAAGCGAAGAAAATGCCATTTTGTGTGTCAAACGGCACCGTTTTTGCCAAAAAATTGGCTGAGCCGCACCGAGCCGTTCTCCAAGCCGCACCGAGCCGTACCCAACTGTTGATAAGCCGTACCCAAATCTAAAAAAAAAAAATTTGGGTACGTACCCGGTACGTACCCAAGGCGTACCCACGCCGTACCCGTACCCGGTACGTACCGGGTACCGGTACTCCTCCCTGGGAGGAGTACCCATGCTTCAGAGGCCCCTGCAGGTCTACTACAACCACTCCCTATTCCTAATCTTATTTGGGAGGAGGTTTCCATGGACTTTATAGTGAGGTTACCTAAATCCCAGGGGCTTGAGGTTATCATGGTAATGGTTGACAGATTGTCAAAGTACGCTCATTTTGTGCCTCTTAAATATCCTTTTACTTCTAAGAATGTTGCTGAAATTTTTTTAAGGAAGTGGTCAGACTCCATGGCTTTCCCAAGGCTGTAATTAGTGATAGGGATCCCTTATTCCTTAGTAAATTTTGGAAGGAGATGTTTCGGCTCCAAGGAACTGTTCTAAAGACGAGTACTTCGTACCACCCTCAAACCAATGGCCAAACCAAGGTGGTAAATCGCTGTCTTGAGACTTACTTAAGGTGCTTTGCATCGGAGCAGCCCAAGCATTGGATATTGTGGCTTTCATGGGCTGAATTTTGGTATAATATTACATTTCATTCCACTACTGGCACAACTCCTTTTGAGGCAGTGTATGGATGCCCACCACCCACCATTACACACTACCTTGCAGGGGAAACAGCAGTTGATGCTGTAGCTCTGGTGTTGAGTGAGAGGGATGAAGCTCTCCGACAGTTGAAATTTAATTTACAGCGTGCACAAGTTATGAAGGCTAATGCTGATCTTCATCGAAGAGACGTCACATTTGCGGTGGGAGATTTGGTCTATGTGAAATTGCGTCCTCACCGGCAGTTGTCAGTGGCCAAAAGGATTAGTCCAAAGCTTTCAGCTCGCTACTATGGCCCTTTTCAAATTATTGCTCGAGTCGGTGCAGTGGCCTACAAGTTGCTGCTGCCAGAGACAGCGAAGATACACCCTGTTTTTCATGTTTCCCAACTGAAGCGAGCTATAGGTAACCATCCGGTGCAACCTGAGCTGCCCCGTGGCTTGGAGGCAGAGGATTCTATTCCTGCAGCTCCAGAGGCTATCCTGGCCACGCGTAACAGCACAAATCAGGGAAGAGCAGTGACTGAATGGCTCATCTTATGGAAGCACAAACCAGCGGAGGAGGCTACTTGGGAAGAGGAGAGTACCATTCGGGGACAATTTCCTGGTTTCTGCCTTGAGGACAAGGCAGCAATTGAGGAGGGTGGCATTGAGGGGTCACTTAGACCCATACCCAGGCCCAAAATCCAGCAAGTCTACTCTCGCAGGCCCAAGATGAAGGGAGGTGCCAACTAATGGTCTTTTAGTGGTGTGGTGTGTCTGTTAGAGGAGAGAGAAACAGAAGGGGTAAATAGGTGGGGGAATATTCACGGGGGAATTATGTGATTGTTTTTCTGTTATTGGCTTAGGCCTTGGGGCTAGGAGAATTCCTCCATAGCTGGGAGCTTAGTCTCTGGTTTCTTCCTTTTTTCCATATTAATAGAACTATCTTCCTCATCATATAGGAACTGTTCCCATCAGTTTGGGAGTTGAAAGTTTAAGTAGAGGAAATTAGAGTTACCTCCCCTGATTTAATTTTAAAATCCCTTTCCCACTGCTTACCCCGCAATTTGAGGGGGAAGAAGGGGTATGAAGTGGTTTCCCTTTCCTGGTTCACTTAGTTCCCCATTTTCACTTGCTTGGCTCCTTACTCCTTTCCCCTCCTTAAAAATCTTGCAAACAATGGTTTAGGTCACTTTCCCCCTCCCCTGTCCCTCCCTTCCTAATTCCTCCCATTCAGACGTAGCATTAGTATTCTGGCTTCCGCTAATTTAAAACATGAGTACAGTTGCTTTTTGGATGCTATACATTCCTTTCTTCTGCCTCATATTTGTATCTTGGTTATAAATATGTGCTAAGTGCTTTGGATGGATATACAGTCATTTGTGGGTAACTATAAGAAACTACATTTGAGTATGGAATAAAATGTATGACTTTACCATTACCAAAAAAATAAATAAAATGTATGACTTTATTTTTCTTTCCTAGGCATCTTGGATATTTGTATTTACTGCATGCATCATGTACATAAACTAGTATCTTCCACCTGGTGTACATCATTAGCCAGGATCAGTGTAGTAGCCTTCTAGAGAAGGTTGCTTAGGAAGTTTTTGCTAAATGTTTGGATTAGTATTCCAAGATATGATGCTGCAGTCATGTAGAAACACTTTCACATCGTCCATCTTTTATTAGTCCTTCTCGCTTTATGCTCCATGCATCTTAGAAAGTCCCATTGCAAGCTGCTACTTCTTTCAGGTGTTCAGTTTTTGAGTTTCAAGTAAATTCTATTTGAAGTTCTTGAACAACATTTGGTAACGTACAGAAGATGCATCTGAAGCATAATCTGTGTCAGGTGGATCGGCCACGGGTTCAAGCTCATTTGAGTTTCAGATATCCTCTAGAAATATCGCAGAGTAGTTCATAATCCTTCAATGTTTGGAACCCCTCAATTTTTCCAGCATTTAGAAGCTCATTTGCTCTTTCCATCATCTCACATGAAGATGATGATACGTTCCTTTTACTTTATTTTTTTGGTGTTTGTTGGTTTGTGAAAATTTCATTTTTGTTGATAAATCAGAAATTTGGTGTCCCTAGATATGGCGTCCTCTATTCAAGGTGGAAAAGAACTAAAGAAGACTCAGAAAGCAGACCCGCTCCCTCCAGAACTTGAAAACCACTCACTTTTGTGAACCACCATTCTAAATATTCTAAAGAACCACAAAACTAATTCCCATGGATATATACACGCAGAACCTTGTGACTGAACCCGATTTGTCTAATTATGATGGAGTCCCTGTGAATCCTCTTTTACATGTTTCTAACTAAAGTATTGGCTCAAATCAAGCCTAGCAATCAAAGCTACGTTGATGTCCAACCGGAACCCAAAATAGGGTTACGGAGACCGTGGTCCAGGTTGTAAGATTGTTAAATGTCAATGGTGATAGCTATCTCTTATCCCATTTCCAGAATGTAGAACTATAACTCGAGGTGGACCTCTCAACAGCTCTTAAAAGCCGGGGAGATGATCAAATAATTGTCTGTAAATGAGTTGCCACAGCTGAATAGTCGATACTGTGAAAGATCAGGTTAAAAGGAGTATCGTGTTTTTATCTCCGCCCCCCCCCCCCCCCCGCAAAAAAAAAAAAGTGTTAATTTTAGGTATCTAACATCTTCTAGTAATTTTAAAATAGGTTCAAACCTTCAAATGTATTATCCTCGGTGGTGTTGCTCTATGGCTGGCCATGTACACTTGTAAGAGCTCCATAATTTATGATTTTGAATCTCAAGTGTGCCAAAGTATCTCACCTGATCATATGATGTATTAAGACCAAAAAAAAAATAGATCATATGATTTATGCAAATAGATTTTTCAAGTGAGACTTAAAGTAGCCATCATTCCATTTTACACGTAATTACGTTCATTCAACATTCTTATACTCGAAGAAAAGGATTGAAAAAACATCTCACAATTTATAGTAACACTCTTCGTTTTGGAAACTAGACAATGAGAAAATTTTCTATTGGCTTAAGCTAAGAACACGTAATCATATGTTAAACCATCGTTCTTCCCCAACAAACATTAAAGAAGGAGGTTAGTGTATGATCAGCAGAGGTGTCCCACTGGCATTCAACACCGAGCAAGTAGCAATGCATCGTAGGTCAGAAGCTTACATCCACGGGATTGTTCCAGGTAACCCAAGTCACGTAACTCACCCAACCCAATGTATCATCAAACTTTATCAAAATGTCTTGCAAAAGCAAATTAGGGACTTGTTCCTTAAGATAGCGCAAGCACTTGATTGTTTTGCTATTGCAGAAGAATTACGACTTACAAGTGAATGCTACGCAATCATGCACATCTTTTTTTTGCCACACACTCACCTACTTGAGATCTCACTGTTTTTCCTGCCTTCCCAAGCAAAATCAAATCCAACTGGCTAATACAGTAATGTGTCTCCGTTGACACACCACCTTTCAATGATGTATAAGCAGATATACTAACAAGTAAGGTCTCTAATTTCTAAATAAACATTCTACCTAACTTTAAGAAAACCTCTTTCAGGTCTCCATATATTTCCCTCCCTCCATCACTCCCACATCAAGCACTCACTGCAAGGACCACTCTTCCATTTTCCACTTCTTTCTCACCACCATCCCCACTCATTCTCAGTCAACAAATACAAAAGATGGTGATGATGAAGCATCCATTCTTCTCTCTCTCACTTCTTCTAATGGTCTTCTGCTATTCCACCACCACTCTAGCCCAGTCGCCAGCGGCAGCCCCGGCCCTGGCCCCTGCACCTTCAACACCCCCCACAGACATAATCAGAATCCTCAAAAAGGCTGGAGGATTCACCACTCTAATCCGTCTTCTGCAGACCACCCAAGTGGCCACCCAGATCAACTCCCAACTCCTAAATTCAAACGGTGGTTTAACCTTATTTGCACCAAATGACAATGCCTTTGCAGGCCTCAAACCTGGCTTCCTCAACTCCCTTAATGATCAACAAAAGAACGAGCTCATCCAATTCCACTTGCTACCCACATATGTTTCCACATCAAACTTTGATACTTTGAGCAACCCAGTGAGAACACAAGCTGGTGAAAACCCTGATAGGTTGGCACTGAACGTAACCAGTTCAGGAAACCAAGTTAACTTTACAACAGGCGTTGTTAACGCCACACTCGGTGGTACTGTATACACTGATCACCAGCTTGCGGTTTATCAAGTGGACAAGGTGCTTCTTCCTAGAGACTTCTTCGAGGCTAAGCCTCCTGCGCCAGCTCCAGCACCAGCAAAGCCTAAGGCATCTAAGAAGAAATCTGCAGATGGGACTGCAGCTCCGGCAGATGATGACTCTGCTGCTATGAGTGGGAAACAGTGGCATGGAATGTGGGTTCCCATTGCTGTTGCTACAGTTGCTGTAGCAGCATTTTTGTTGTGACTATGAGAGGTTGAAGATGAAGCTATCAACTGGGATGAGTTGAAGGGGGAATGATCAATATTTTGCAGACTTGCAGTGCTTTTCAATAATTGTCTTCTTTTACCCTTTTTTTTTCTGTTTAAGAATCAAGTCAGTTTGTGGTGAAAATTAAATTCGATTTATTCTCTACTAGTTCTTCTCCCCCCCCGTGAGAAAAAGTTTATATATTGTGTATCATATCTGAGAATTTTGCAATCAAAATAGAAAATAAGACATAAGTTTTTTTTTTTTCAGAATATTTCCGTTGGATAAGTAATAGATTAATATATCAAAATATTATTAGATACTTAAACAAAATTTTTTCTAAAATATTATTTTTATACATATAAAATTTGAGATCGAATAAAATCAGATAAATTTGTTTTGTTTTATTCTATGATTTCCATTCCTCAGCTAATAATTATATAATCCTCCTAATAATTATCGAATGTTTATAATGGTGTTTAAGAATAATTATGAAAATTTAATTATTTTAATAATTAATTATTGTATAATAAAATCAATTTTATGTTTAGATATATTAATTTAAAAGAAATTTTAAGTAATTTATTTAGTTTAGATAATTTAAAAAATAATAATTTTTATGTATTAAATTATTAAAATAAATATAAAATAATTAAAAAATTATTTTATTAAGAATAAAATAATATTTATATATCAAAGTGTAATAAATAATTTATAATTTAAAATAATAAACTTCAATCTTTAATATTATAAAAAAAAAAATTATAATACATTAAATTTTATATAAAAATTAAAGATAATTTTATTAAATATGAACATGTACTATCTCTCACCAATTAAACTTTACCAACTAATATAAAAATTAACGAGTCATTTATACTATTTTCTGTTAAAACTTAATGTCGTTCTCCTTATTGGACTGCACTACTCTCATCTTTCAAACCCTGACCACCGCTCACAACCATTAAAACGAGTAATTATAATTTTTTTACCACATTTTTATTTCACATTAATTTTTATACTATTCTTTATATTATTAATCATATTATTTTTTCTCTATTATTTTATCTCACTTAATCATAATTATTAAAAAATAATATAAAAATGATGTTTAAAAAAAAAATGTAGGAAAATCATTTTTCTAAAATGAGGGCTGCTCTTCCTTTGACTGGAGGCTGATTCTTTTCTTTGCTAAAACATCACAAACAGTTTCACCACCTCCCCCAACCCAGGAGCCTCTCCCAAAAAGGTGGCTGAATTATGGATAAGGTAAGCTTAATCATGAGGTAAACAAAACAGAATTAGATGCAGTTTTATGAGGCCTGCTATGTGATTCTCCAAAAGACGCGAATAATTAGATGTAAGCAATGATTTGGTAGTTATATTTGGAAGGTCTTCTTACATAAAAGGATCTTGACTCGTTATATTTGAACTGAAATTTCATTTATTTTTTTTAAACTGGATTCATCTACTTATTATAAGCTGAGTTATTCAAAAAAGTAATCAATCTTAGGATTATTGAAAGAAAAGATAGTTAAGATAGTTAATTGCCGCAATCAAGATCGCGGCGGGAGAGGTAAAAAAATGAATTATTAAGAAATAAGAAATGGAGTTATCATTAATTTTATTTTTATTAAAAAAAATCTAAAAAAGATAGTTTATGTTCAAAAATTCAAGTTCGAGAATCTAATTATGTATAGAGAAGAGTGGAGACTTAACCTCACAGCACCCCTGATATATCCGTCTTGAGACAGTTACCTTAAGTCAATTGTGTAAATTCTTGATAACTTTTGAAAATATTTGTTTTACCCTATGAAGCACGGACACGTCGATTATGAGGCGTGTTCGCGTGTTGGACACGTGTCCGTGTCAGACACATGGAGACACCCGTACGATACACGTGTCTTACGTGTCCGAATGTGTCCGATTAAAGAGATTATTTTTTTCAATTTGGACACGTCTCAGATACGCTCGAACACTTCTCGGACACACTCAAATACTTTCTGGACACGTTTGGACACTTCTCGAACACGTTTGGACACAATTAGGACACGACTTGAACACGACTCATTAATATTTTAAAAAAAAATAATTTTCATGACTAACATTCAATTAGTAAGCCCGTAACCCACTCAAACTCAATCACATGACTGACGTCTCAAGCCACTATTTTCACATACCAGTATTTTAAGTTTTATCTTTTCACACGTCACTATTAGACTTTTAAGTTTTATTTTTTCACACATCACTATTTTCATTTGCTCCTTCTACCTCTGCTCGTAACAAGTCGTTCACTTCTTGTCACCAAAGCTTGTTTCACACTAATATTCTCTCTAGTTATTTTTTTTATGCACATGTAATTGTACATGATTAGTTCTATTAAGAGAAATCGATTTAGGAGATTTTTTAGAATATGTCAATAGAAATTATGTTCCATATTTTTTAGGAGGAGCTTACTAGGTAGTAAATATTAGCACATATGACATATATTAAAATATTATAAATCTTCAAGTTTATAAAAATGATATTAATGAATTATGAATCTTTTTTCTTATATTTTGAAATTATATATATTTTTCTTAAATTTTGAAAATATATATATATATATGACGTGTCCGTGTCCTATAATTTTTTAATTTGATGTGTCTCCCAGATCTCCGCTGTTTATGTCGTGTCATGTGTTCATGTCCGTACTTTATAGGACTTTTACCCCTTTATAAAAGATAAAAAGAAATTAACAAATAAATTATAAAAATTTAATTTTGTCTTGACAGAATAAGGATTTTACTCCTATGTATCCTCAGATGCAATGAGGAATTCAAAGTCACGTCGTTCTTTAGAAAATGATTGTGAGTTGGTTATTTTTAATTTTGAAAATATTTTCGTTTTGAAAACTCATTTAATTTTTTTTATATTTAAAAAATATTTTGAATTATCCAGCTGTCACAACTTAAATAATTTTACAATTATAAAATTAACAAGCTGTCACAACTCAACTAATATCATTTTATTCTTTCTCAATAAAGCTCAAATATTTATATTTTTTTCTTAAATAAAAGATTGTAAAATCAACACATAAGAAAAAACAATATTAACAACATAATTAAAAAATAAACATGCCGACAAATACGATGAACATAAACACAAAGGGTAAATAAAGCCTCAATAAAAACCAACAAGGAAACCTAAGATGATTTTCGTAATTATGATTTTATGTGTTACCCTCTTATTTTGTATTTTTTTTATTTACTTATTTCCTTTTTCTAAAGGTTACAAAAAACAAGTTAACTTTCTTATTCTTGAAAACAATTTCTTTTTTATTATTATTATTACTTTTTTTTAAAAGAAAAAAGAAAACAAATCTTGTTTCATCTGTTCAAAGTCCCAACGAAAATCCCTCTACTCATTCACAAACCCATCTAGATAAACCTCACCCCATTAACAAAATCCAACCTTGACTAAAACAAAGAAAAGACAAAACACAGCTCAAAATAAAAATAAAAATAAAATAAAATAAAAAGATAAAGCTTCATAAATAGCTAAGATAATGGAAAAGGGGAAGGGAACTTTGATCTCGTGGATGGGGGCGCTGGACCTGTGGTGGATCTGGTTGTAGGCCACACGTGGAGGGGAACGGTGGTTACGGCTGAGGGGGAAGGTGGCCACGGTGACGCGACGGCGAGGCTGGTTGGGGTGCCATCAGATCTGTGCAGCGGCAGATCGAAGGGGTTGTTTGGGTGGACGGTGGCTGCTAGGCTTAGTGTTGGTCCGACGTAGGGGTCCGAGGTGGCTCACGGTGGTCTACGTGGCGGGGGGTGTGGTGACATGAGTGTTGGGGTGATGGTGAGTCCGTGAGTTGCAAAGTGAAGGTGATGCTGTTGGGTGAAGTTGATAGTGGAACTTCTGAATCTGAGTTGTTGGTTGAGTTTGTGTTGGCTGTTTGGATTAATGATGGTGAGGGATGAGGACCAGGGTGAAGATGGAGGCAGAGGGTTGATTGTTTTGGATGGTATGGGTTAAGGTTACTGGTGATGTAGGTGGTGGCTCTGTGAAATGTCTTTGGCTCCGTTGGGTTATAGATGGGGATGCTATTTATGTTGTGGATGAAGATGAGAATTATGTGTGCTCTATCTCTCAATCTGTCTCCCCTCCCTTCTTGGCCCCTTGTGCATTGCTTATATCTATCCTTTCAAGCAGGGGTGTTATGTGCATAAGTGTGAGGCAGCTGCTTGTGTGTGGTGGGTTGTGGGGATCACTGCAGCTTTTTCTACCCTTGGTGAATCCTTACAGTGAGGAGCAGTGTTGTTGTGCAACCTGTTCGTGAGAGTGAGTGGGGAGCTAAAGTAACATTGTCCCCTTCTGCAATATATGTGCTGCAGTGTAATGGTGGTACATGGGTAGTGTATGGACAAAAAAGAAAAATGAAGATAAAGCAGAAAAGAAAATTTGTTTCTTTTCAAAAAATAATAATAATAATAATATTATTATTATTATTATTATTATTATTTTTTTTTTTTTTGTTTTGTTTTATTTTTTTCTTTTAAGGTAAGGTGAGTTTATAAGTTTGGGCTAAGAAAAAAATTAAGAATGTAAACCTTTTATTAATGTAATTAATTGATTTTTTATTTTTATTTTTATTCCGAATTAAAATGTTATGATGATTCAGATAAAATTGAGTGTTCACGTTAATTATGTTCGATTTGGATGATAATTAATCATGTTTGATTTGGCTCATCCAAAGTATAAGGTGCACTTCAGAAAATAAAATATAGGATCCTAATCATTAATAAAAAAAACAAAAGAATATATTATCATACATATATGGTTTGTTCTTCGTATGTATCTTATAACATCATGAATCTTTAATTTTTTCATCAATAATTAAAATTTCACACTTTATTTTCTAAGGAGTCAAATTCAATCTTCTTAGTGTGAAATTGCAAACAAAATTAATGTGCACTATAAAATCTTTCTTTTGGGAAACCATGAGGATGAGGTTATGCATAGCTTAAAAAAAATTAATTTTGATATACAGTTAATTTTTTATACTAAAAATAACGTAATATTATATAATTAGTTAATAATATGATATTATATAATTAGTATAAAAAATATTTATATTCACAGTACATCACAATTAAATCTTTAGAAGAATATAAAAAACAATGCTAATTTAAAAACAACTTTAATTTATTCTGTGGAATAATAGTATATTCTTTCCATAAGTCTAACAATTTAGACGTTTCATCCGCGTGGGCCTGGTTCATATAAGATTTTTCAATTTTCTCCATGGGTCTCGCTATCTATTACCAGAACAAACATAATTGTTTTTTAACACATGTAATGCTTGATTTAGTGCTGTTTAGTCTCCATTATATAATAACTCATTGTCCTTTTCAGTGCTATATGCTAGACCATAGGGGAGTTCAAGAGCAGAAGAAATCTCAATCAATGAGTTAAGTGAAGAACCACATAAATAGACTTGACACTACATCTTGATTCAAAACTTTAAGACATTAAATTTATAAATCTTTTCTACTTATATAACCTTTAACTTGTCCATTCTTTAGCAATGTGAGACTTCAACACTCACACTTGAATTTTTAACATTCTCCTCATCAAGTACGAGTCCACACACAAAGACATCACATACAAAGGACACTCACCCTCGAGTGGAGTAACGATCAACGGTCTTGCCCTAAAGTTGACTTTATTTCTCTAATGGAATGGATTACCATGAGAACACCAATAACCGTGATAAAGATACTCTCACCCAAACCAAACCAGTGTTGTCCACATTAATACTTGTCCAAGCCGAACCATCGGTTCTGATATCACTTATTAGGTTGTAGGGAGAGTCCAAGAGCAGAGGAGATCTCCATTAATGAGCCAAGTGAAGAACCACATAAATAGACTTGACATTATATCTTAACCCAAAATTTTAAGATATTAGATTTATGAGTCTTTTCTACTTATATAGCATTTAATTTGTCCATTCTTTAATAATGTAGGACTTCAACATTCACATTTGAATTTCTAACATTATAACCTAGAGTTCTTGATCGGTTGATCCTGACAACAGGGGATCTAGGTACGTAACCTGGGTTTAAAAGATAATAATCAAAATATTTATTTTGAATGCAACCTCGTTAATTTGTGCCTCTAAATAAATTTTTATTTAATAATCACGATAACCACATGTCCATGATTCTTCGAGCACATAATAAAGTACCATGGTAAGACTAGAGGAAGATATCTGTCCCCAGGCAATTTTTTTATTTAATTTTAATTAATTAATTGATAGTTATACTATCATTAATACATATAATATTATATATTTAAAAAATTATTTACCATTTTTATAAATGAAATATTTTAATTACTCTAATAATAATATAATACATTCTTATATGTTGAATAAAATTTAGCAGAAAAAATAAATCAATTTTTTTTCTTATGAGATTTCTTTATACTTTTGAGTGTGAAATTAAAACTCACTCAAAGTATTAATGATACCCTCACAAGTGTTTTCACGCGAAATCGAACTTGACATATTTTAAGCTAACAATACCATGCTGGAAAAAAGAAAAGGAAACTAGAGTAGGATTGCTTCTCCCTCTTCCTTCTCATTTAGTTTGGTTGTCGTAAAGGAAGAAACAAAGATTATAATATTTTGCCTTAAGAAATGGAGACTTGATATAATTATATAAAATACAAAACGGTGATTACATCTACTTGTTCAAACAGGCCTCTGAATTTGGAAGCCCAATGTTTTATGCTGAGAGGTGTCAAAATGGGCCGGGTCAGCCCATTCAAGATCGGATTATTTTGGGTCAGTCTATTCTGATTATGTAAGTTTCGAATTGATATTTTACTAATTTAACTCAACTTATTTAATTTTATGTAGTGTTAAAAGAGTAGGTTAGTTCGGTCTATTTAAGTCATGTAAGTTTTAGACTGACATTTTGTTACTTCAACCAGTCTATTTTACTAAACTATTCGGATCGACCTATCGAACTTGGCCCATTTTAACACTCTTTTGATACCCATGGTTGAGGCAACAAAAGCAATCTTGCGTGCAATTCATTGCTTCCATGCAACGTATTGCATCTATCATGGTCCAAATACTCGGAAGCTGTCCAGACAACATTGAGCTTGGGCCACTATATCAATTGCTTTTTGGCAGATCAGAAAACAGGAAAATAAAAATGCCAGCCTCTAAGTCCCTAACAAAAAGCAACAGCTAAAGAGGTTGGCTCCAAATTAAACTCAAACCCCTCAAAGTATCATCCTTATGTGACCCTTTTTTCGCATCCGCACAGTAATTTGTTACACGCTGAGTGTGTACCAAGTGGCTACCAGTCACCAGAGAGCCAAAGCTTAATTAATATTGATGTAAGAATGACATAATAAAAATAATGTACAAATAACATTGTTGTATCCTCATCGAAGGCACTGTAATGGTGGAAAGGAGCAGCTTACCATGAATGATTCACCCAAATTGCATATAAGGAATCAGGCTCATAAGTGACAGCCCGAAGCCCAGCATCCCAAGCCAACTTCAAATTACTGATGCTTGGATTAACGGGATCCAAATCTTAAGGTTTTGTTTCAAAAAAAAAAAAACTGAAAAGGGGAGGATTTTTATTCGTAAAATGATAAACTGTAAAAGGGGAAAATATACTTTTTTTCGTTTCAGAAATGTACAAAGATGTAGCAAAATCTTAACCTTTTATTACATCTAATCTAATCGTAAATATTTGAACAAGTCTGCCAATATAAGAGTTTTTAAACCACGAGAAGCTGTGTGTCCACACAATAATGGTAATTAAAATTAGGTAACACACATTAAATCACTCATAAGTTCTACGGTAGTTTTACGGTCAATTTTCTTGCATCATTAGTCATTACGGTCTCTATTTGTTTGCGAGAGAGCCTGAGGGTCCACACTTGTGCAGCCTTGAGATAACTCAGCTTTGCCTTGGTGATTTGGGGCTTGAGACCCCCAATTGGGTATAAGATAATCCTATTAGTTTTTTTTCCCCCTTATAACATAACCTTTACGTTAGTGAGTAACATGAGGGATATTGATCCAATTCTTTTATTCTATATTACTATGAGAATTCTAATAGGTGGTTTATGGATGGACTAAGTACAAATTAATTATTAATTTATTGTTAAAATAAATTAACGGTTGATATTAAAATATTAAATTTAATTAATAATATTCATATTTGTATAAAAATTTAATCAAATTATTATTATTTTTATTTATGAATAATTATATATATAAAGAATTTAAAAATTTAATTAATACTTTTACACATCTATATATATCATATATAAATACTGTTAAATAAAAAAAAAATACAATTCATCCATAGACTCAAACAAAATTAATCCATGATAGTCTTTTCCATATTACTAATACACACATCATCCATGTAGGCACAACAACAACGATTAACATTAAAAATAAACTTTGTATGGATAGTTGAAGATAATGATGGATCACTTAATTGACTTGGCAAACCTCAAGTGATAGAGTGTTGTAAGAGAGTTGTCTCACACGAGTGTATGTAAGAATCTCAATATGAAACAGCATTTTACCTAGGTTTTATTTCAGCTTAGTTCATTAATGACAGGGATTTGAAGTGGAAGCATCACAATTTCATTAATGTGCATCTTACACCCAATTGAGTTCTAACTTCTAACTCCTGTTTTTCCTGCATTGCCAAGCAAAAGGCAAAAGGCGGCAAATCTCCTTCTCAATCATCTTTATCATATCTACCTTGATGCACCACCTTAATCACCATGACAGACCTCACAGAACACAAGTATGGGTAAATTTCATAAACTAAACCTTTTACCTACCTGTCATTCACCTAGTCCCTATAAAAAAGCACTCCACTCCACATCTTCTACACATCAAACACCCATCAAAATAACATTTACTAACCCATCACTTGCAATCCTAGAAAAGCACTCTACTCTCTAGAGCATTTAATTGCAACTTGCAATTGCCAACAGGAAAATGAAGCAAGCTTTGTTTTCCATCTCACTTCTCCTGCTTATTTCCACCTTCTATTCAACCACCACATTAGCCCAAGCACCTGCTGCAGCCCCTAAAGCCCCAGCAAAACCTACCCCACCACCTGCTACAGCGCCAGCAAAACCAATTGTCCCCGCATTACCCCAGTCACCCTCTTCAGATGCCTCTGATTCTTCCACTGATGACATCATCAGAATCCTAAGGAAGGCCAAATCATTCAGCGTCCTAATCCGGCTGCTGAAAACCACCCAGTTGATAAACCAAATCAATTCACAGCTCATAACCACAAAATCTGGTGGCTTAACCATTTTTGCACCAGATGATGGTAGCTTCTCACAACTCAAAGCAGGTTTCCTCAACTCTCTTGGTGATAACCAAAAGATAGAACTCTTACAGTTCCACGTTCTTCCCGTTTATGTTTCAAGCTCAAACTTCGATTCTCTGACCAACCCGGTAAGAACACTGGCCGGTGATAACCCCAGCAGGTTGCAATTAAACGTGACTGCATATGGCAACAGTGTGAATATTTCAACAGGAGTGGTTAGTGCCACGGTCACTGGCATTGTTTACTCGGATAAGCAGCTTGCAATATATCATGTGGACAAGGTGCTTCTTCCTTTGGACTTCTTCAAGCCTAAGCCTCCAGCTCCTGCACCCTCTCTTGCAACAGCGCCAAAAGCTGATAAGGATAACTCACCTGCAGATGATGATCATGTGGGGACATCCAAGGACAGCTCTGGTGCAATCAGTTTGATAAGTATTCAAAGAACAACGTTGGTGTCCCATGGAGTTGCTTTAGTTGCATTGTTAACCATGTCAAGTTGAACTTCAAGGCGAGACGACCCATTTGCCAGCTAAATTTGTTGGTTTTCCTTTTATATATGTTCTTTTTTCTGAGCTAAGCTTCGTATGTATTTTTTGTTGTGGGAAGAGTGTTGCTAGAGAGAGATGTGAAACCTTGCGTTGTTTTCATGTTTTTCATTTAAGATTGTTTGCATGATTTTGATTCTAAAACTTGTTATATTATCCAATCTATAGTATAGATTAATTACTGGCTTATTTGTTGGGACTTGGGACAGGGGAATGCTTTCATACTCATCAGGGAAAGAGGATAGGAGAAATTATTGTCTAAACTTAAATCATCCAAGTTAAGTACTTTAGATTAATCAATATTTAATATTTTTATAAAATTTTATATTTTTAATTATGTAATACAAAATTTTATAAAAATATTAAATATTGATTAATCTAATTCACCTAACTGAATCTATATGTTTATGCAAGAATCTATCAAGAGGATAGCACAAATTTTGGCCACATCTAATGTGCCTAAAGGCTAAAGCCGTTTCCTTTAAGACTACGACACTTATGGAGAACCACTCGGTTTGCTTGCATAGATGAGAAGTATTAAGACTCACTGGAGATGAAACCGGATCTGTGCTTCACTTCTACAAATAAAAAAAAAAAGTATCACTAGATTTTAAAATCATTGGTAAATAATAATTATTCATTCAATAACAGAGAAGCTTTTCTTATTTATAAACGTTATTCATTCAATAACATTTATTTTTTGATCTGGCATTCAATAACGTTTTTGTTCCTTTGAACTTTGAAGAGTGATATGAATAAGCAAGTGATATAAAAGGAAAATAACAACAACTTTTATTATTTTTAAGTGCAAAAAGTAGGATAATGGCAATGGCAACTTTGTGAGAAACTGAGAATTCATAACCTCTTAATTTTTTACTAATAATATCTACTAATATTTTATTTCTTAATTTAAGCCATACATTTTAGAATATCTTAACTTTTTTATTTTCTAAATTCTTTTTGTCAAAATTTTGTTATTTATATACTGTGGAGACTCTTACTCAAACCATATATATATTAAGTACTAATAAACATTTGTATATTCATAATAGAAGATAGTTACTTTGATAGTAAAAAAAGGAACAGAATGATAACTTCAATTAACGAATTTTTTGTTTTAAAAGTGAGAACTTTATGTGGTGTTATCTCAAGAAACCCCCTAATTATGGGTTCTATTCAGAAAATTTCATGTTACTTGAAATTCACTAAAATGACTCTTTAAACTCATCTAAACGTACATATTAGTACATATTGATCCCTTGCAGGTAAAGAAAACCGTTTATAAGTTAATGCAAACTTTTGTCTATTCAGGAAGCCATATTGTTGAGTTTTAAAATGGAGAGTTTTCTACATATGATTTATAGTTGGAAGGTGTTTCTTTAATTTTAACCATTATCTTAAGTCCATTTGTGCTAAAAAAAAGGGGTGTGATGTCTTTATATTACTCATGGACAATTGAAAGATCATAATCTTAAGGAAAATGTTGATCAAACACTATTTTTTTTCCTACATCACTTTATATTTTATTTATTTTGGTAAAAAGTAAAAGAATGTCCATATTAAAAAGTGTCTTTCTCTTGTTTTTTTTATTCAAAAGATAAATAGTGTAAGAAGAGTGCAATAAAAGTGGTGTATAAAAATAAGGATTCAAATTTTAAATGTGATTTTTTTTTTTTTGTCTTTTATCTTCTAAGTTCAAACTGAATCTGAATCTCTAAGTCCTAACTCCCAAAATTGTTGGGTTGCATGAATTTATTTGTGCTATGGGGATCTGTATCATTGGCTCCTTCTCTTTCTACTGATCCATGTTACTAAATTACATCTTATAGCTATATATTACAGTTGTAGCAGCCCTTGCTATTTTTCAGAGTTCCTCTGTAACCTATGTACATTGTCATTACCCTTCTCCAACTACATTCTTTGCACAAAGATGTTAAAAAGCAGGCATCTCATGTGTCCATTCTCAGCTGACCATATCCGAACTCAACATTTATCCCAATTTATGTCATCTAAATCATCGGATTTTGCAAAGATGCCAATAATAATCAGATAAAAGATACTTATTACCCATGACAGATGGGATATACACACACATAACACAACTACAAATTTCATAACCATAACATTTCACCTACCTATCACTTCCTTGGCTTCTATATAACCTCTCTCCTCCGCACATCCCACACATCAAACACACATTGCAATAAGCATTCCAATCATTCACACTCTTCCAGAAGCATCAAAGCCATCTCTACCTACAGGTAGCAACTGGAAGATGAAACAAGCAGCTGTCTTCTCCTTCTCACTCTTCCTACTGTTTTCCTCCAGCACCTTGGCCATTTCACCTGCACCTGCTGCAGCCCCAAAAGCCCCAGCAAAAGCTCCCCCTACCCCAAAGGCCGCAGCACCAGCTCCAAAACCATTAGTCCCCACATTACCTCAGTCACCAGACTCCTCTGATTCTGTCCCTGACGACATCACCAGAATCCTCAAGAAGGCCAAAATATTCTCGGTCTTAATCCGTCTGCTGAAAACCACAGAAATCATGAACAACATCAACTCACAGCTCATAACAGCCAAGAGTGGTGGCTTAACCATCCTTGCACCAGATGATGCTGCCTTCTCACAACTCAAAGCAGGGTTCCTCAATGCCCTAAACCAAGGCCAAAAGATCGAGCTATTGCAGTTCCACATCCTACCCGAGTATGTTTCTAGCTCAAACTTCGATTCTCTGAGCAACCCTGTGCAGACAGTTGCAGGCAAAGACCCCACCAGGTTGCCACTGAACGTGAATGCATTTGGTAACAGTGTCAACATTTCAACTGGGGTGGTCAATGCCTCCATTGTAGGGGTAGTGTACTCGGATAACAAGCTTGCCATTTATCGTTTGGACAAGGTGCTTCTTCCTTTGGACTTCTTTGTAACCAAGGCTCCAGCTTTGGCTCCAACTCTTGCAAAGGCTCCTAAAGCTGCTAAGGAGAACTCATCTGCAGATGATCAAGACGAGACAACCCAGGATCAGGAAAAGTCTGGATCAGTGAGTTTGATTAACATTCGTGGAACAACATTGATGTTGCTTGGGATAGCTCTAGTTGCTGTAGCAACAATATGGACTTGATTACTTGAAGAAGAAGATCCATTTGGCAGCTGCTCTTGAATTTCTATATCAAGCATGCCATTTTCTTTCTTTTTGCTTTTTATTTAAATTTTGATATCTGTTTCTTGATTTCTTGTGTATTGGCGTTATGAAGAGGACGTGAATCCTTGCATGATTTTCTTGTTTTCTTGTATAAAAAGAAAAAAGAAAAAAAAAAGAGTTTGTTTTAATTTGAGTAATTTGATACTTAAAAATTGTATGCATCAAACGCAATCTTTGTGCTACTTCCAATTGATCTATTGCTTAATAGGAAGAGTTTCATGCTTTGGGATTTCCGAGTTGGGACATGGATCCGGAATGGCTTTCATATGCTTACATTGAAAGACAATATGAAGTTCATTAGACTGCTAAAATTGAATAGGTGGGTTAATTAAAGAAGAAAGAATTAACATAGGAAAACAAGAAAAAAAAAAAAAAGGAAACAGAGAAAATGACAGGCAAAGAAGAAAAGGTGCAATAGGATGGATTTTACAATTTACCTACTTCAATTGTGAGAAGAGGAAGAGAATTACATTCAGTTTGTGTCATGCATACACTAATGGTTTTTTGTAATAAAATAACAAAATAACCTAATAATGATGAAATCACACCAACAAGCATCAATTTTAACAACAGACGGATCTGACCTATTCCCTAGCTG
This sequence comes from Ormosia emarginata, assembly GCA_029884605.1. Classification (NCBI taxonomy): domain Eukaryota; kingdom Viridiplantae; phylum Streptophyta; class Magnoliopsida; order Fabales; family Fabaceae; genus Ormosia; species Ormosia emarginata. The sequence continues at coordinate 16,987,446 of JAQQTP010000089.1, read as the reverse complement.
AAACAGCACAATAAAATGAAAAATTATCAATGAGCTTTCATTCTATATTGAAATTTGCATTTGGAGTCCTCTCTTTTTTTTTTAAAAAAAAAAAGAGCTTTGTCATTTTTACGTCATACATACACTATTACACATACATGCTATTTTATTATCAAATTTTAATTGCATATATCATGGTTCCCAATTAAATAATTATTGGCCCAAACCAATGATGTATAAGTTTTATGTGAAACTATACTTACTCCTTTTAAATAAGACGTAGAAAAATCATAGGTTTACTGAAAAATTTATGTTGATAATAGATTAAGTATAATTTTTTATTTCAGAGCATTGCTATTTCCTGCGAAAAGTAATCTACGAATCATTTTACGAATTACGTGGCACAATAACACTATTATTTTGCCTATTTTTTTCAAAGAAAAAGAATAAAAAACAGTTAAAACGGTATTTGAAGTAATGGTGTTGTAATGATTCGTGTGCCGTTTTCACGAATTCCTTTCGTGATAAATAGCATTTTTCTTTATTTCAAATAGTTTACTTATTAATTTTTTTATTAGGAAGATTTTTTTTGGTATAAGCATTATTTATGTCTATTCAGCACAGGAAAAAAAAATCTTAAGCCCAATGCAAATTTTTACTACGTTACTAACTATATAAGTTATTATTATTACCCTAAGATAATCATTTTATCTTTGGTGCACTGTGTAACTTTGGGTGACAAAGCCTAAAAAGTAACTTTATTAAACATTATTAATAATTGATCATGTCATTCACTCATTAATCAATTGTTTTGCAACACTATCTAAAAAAAGAATTTTATTATTTGAACACTTAAAATACAACATAGGCGACATTTCACTTATATTTGCATACAATACATTTACTCTAGCATGACATACATTATATGACAACATCCAATCACACTCACATTGAGATATGGTGTCCCATATGAGTGTCGATGCCACGTGTTAAAAAAATATTTTTGATAAAAAAAGTGGTTAGATTTGCTTATTATTTTGTAAATTATTTATAACATTACAATAAAATTGGTTAAACAATGAGATAGATTCAGCATAAGTAACAGTAAGTGGACCTTGCTCAGAAACCAATTTTGTGCGTAGAAAATGGTATCAAAAGTGATACAATACCAAATTATCGCACAACATTTCCCATAAAAAATTAGGAAAAAAAAACTTGTAAATGAATTTATAAAGAATTTGAATGCTCTTATTTAACTCCAACCAAAAACTTTATCATTTTTGGAAAGAAAAATAGGAATAAAAAAAGTTACCAAAAAAAAATTAGGCGTTAAAAACCCTCATAACCATATTTTATATGCAGACATCCCACAATTATTACAATCTCTTGATCCAAATCCACAGGAAAATGAGTTCTTTTGAGCTAAAAAGGGATGGATTTTACATTGATCCTAATTGAAAGCAACACTTCCATCCATCTAACTTCTTTATTTGTCTACATTCATTTGAGCTCTCAATTTTTGCAACGTTTCAATCTTCATTGATGCGTCATGCACCACCATAATCTCCTTGTCAGATAATGAGACGCTCACAATGCATTCGGGCATCTATCGAGCTCTGTGTCTCACTCTGTCTTTCTTGTCCCTTTCAAGCAAGAACTTATTGTTCCATCACCCAAATCTCTAACACCCGTATCTATCCTCATTGATGCAACACCTTAATCTCCTTGCCAGATATCAGTATATACGTTCACAAATCACAATTTAAGGTTTTATATCAAAGCCTTTCACCTACCTGCCTTTGTCTCCCAGCCTCAATAAAAGCCTTCTTCTACATATCATCAATGCATCAAGTGCTCATTTGCAAGTACAACTCCTACTCCTACCATTTGCACACCTTTCCAATATCACCTGAGCCTTCATTTACTAAAACAAACCAAAATGATGAAAAAGCAATCTCTCTTTTCCATCTCACTAGCACTGCTAGCTTCCCTCTTGTATTCCATTTCCACCACCACTCTAGCCCAATCACCAGCTGTTGCTCCAGTACAACCTGCAGCCCCAACCCCACCAGCCGCAGCCCCTAAACCATTGGTTCCCTCATTACCACAGTCACCTTCACCTAGTGATGCCACCCCTGACACTCCGGCCGTTGACATCGTCGGAATCCTGAGGCAGGCCAAATCATTCAACATCTTTATCCGTCTTTTGAAAACCACCCAATTGATCAACCAACTCAATTCTCAGCTCATTACTACAAAATCAGGTGGCTTAACCATTCTTGCACCTGATGATAGTGCCTTCTCTGAACTCAAAGCAGGGTTCCTCAACACTCTTTCTGATGGACAAAAGCTCGAGCTCTTACAGTTCCACGTTATTCCAGACTATGTCTCTAGCTCAAACTTCGATACTCTGACCAACCCTGTGCGAACACTGGCTGGAGCTAAACCTGGAAAGGTAGAACTTAATGTGATCAGTTTTGGTGGCAGTGTGAACATTTCAACGGGGGAGGTTAACACCACCATCAATGGCATTATATATACGGATAAGCATCTTGCTATTTATAAGGTGGGTAAGGTGCTTCTTCCTTTGGACTTCTTTGCAGTTGCTAAGGCACCAGCAAAGGCACCGTCTTTGGCACCAGAACCTTCAGTTGATACAGCAAAGGCGCCTAAACCTGATAAGGATACTCCAGTATCCTCAGATTCATCTCAGGTTAATCCCACTCAAGAGAACTCTGGCGCTGTCAAAATCAGTGTGTATGGAAAGTGGGTGTCACTTGGACTTGCATTTGTGGCAGCAACGATGCAAACCTGATGGAGAGGTGTGGATTTACCGGTTGTGAATTTCGTTCTTTAAAACATGCACGCTCTATTATGTTATTTTGGTTATGTCTTGTTCTATACTTCTATGTATTAGCCTAGGAAGCGTACTCTGAGAGCTATGTGAAGGTTTGCGTGATTGAGTTGTTTTCTTTTCATAAAGTATTGAGTAATAATATTTGCACTCAAAATCCTTATAACATGATTTTTAATCCATGTTTTCTCTCTATAAAGTATAAAATAAATATATTTTACATATCAAAATCCTTAATATAGTATTTAGCTTGTAGTACATGATTTTTAATCAATGTGGTACATTCTAATATACGCTTAACTTTTACTTTCCTTTTCCATGAGCATGACTTGTCGCATGGAACTTGGGAAGGCATCGTATAGTGGACTTTTAATAAATGTATATTATTTTTTCGTTATATAATAAAGTTTTCATAGTTAACGTGTAAAAAAATAAAAATTAAAGTGGTATGTACTTTACATTAATATTTATTAATATTTTGACACGTGTTTTTGTTTTAATTACAAAAGAAATGTAATAATAAATATTAATTTATATATTATGATTTTATTAAAAAATAACATCACAAATATCTAAAAAAAATATCTAAATTTTGTCCAAACACGAAAATATTGAGGTTATATATATATATATATATATATATAAAAAAGAAGATCAACTTACATTAATATAAGTTAATTTTTTTTTTATATTTATTTTTAAGCTGTTAAATTTATTTTTATCTAATAATTATTTTTAATAAAATAATCTAATCTATTAGATAAAAATAAAATTAATAACTAAAAATAAATGTAAAAAAAAAAAATTATACTGATATATACATATATAGAGCCGTCAAAATAAGAGATTATCCATTCAGTTTAAGTTTGGCAATGGATTAAGTAAAGGTCAAATTTTACTTAACTTGACTATGTTTTGCACTCTCCAAGATAACACGTGACCAGTCCCTACTCTCACAAATTTTAGGAATAAAAATTCAAACTCATCCTACGAGAAAATATTAAAACCCTCATCCTATTTGTGCTCGCCCAATATTTATGAATATTTTTTTATAAATTTATACAATAATCAATTACAATATTTAAATTAATCCATCATTTATATAAATTAAATGACATATTTAAAATAAGTGTTAAACTAGAAAAAAAAAAACTAGTTATATTGTGCAAAACATATACTATTTAATATTAACAATCTGATTCCAACCCGCCCGCCACTGTAGCACTATTCCATCCCCACCCCTGTCTCTGCTGTGGGATGAGTTTTTAACTTGCCATGTGTGGGGTGGGTACATATAGGTCAAGGTAGGATTGTCAAACTTGATTTGGATCGTTTAACCTAAAGATTAAGGCAATTTTTTTTAAAATTTAAATGGTATCCATCTGGAAGCTTTAACTCTCTTTTTTTTGGGTTCCAACATGCTTAAATTAGGTGTATCCAAATTAGATGTATTAAGCTAAGAATTAATATATCATTAATTAATAATTAATTATTTATCAATAATTTATTAATTTAATACATTGGATATACTAGATTTGCACAAGAATTTTTTGAGTTCTTTTTTTTGTTTTTTTTTATTTTTTTTTTACATCAAGTTATTTTGTTTTTAAGTTTTTGTTTTGAATGCTAGCCTAGTTAACCTACAAGCCCTATAAGATTATAAGGCCGAGTTATTTATTTGATGAAGTAGGGGTGCTATGACCTGGCTCGACCTGATAACTCAACCCAACCCAAAGTTAATTTGGTCGGATTGAGTTCTTGAAATAAGATCCACTGTATTTTTTTATTCAAGTTCAGACTACACTTCGAGTCGATCCAATCTGACCCGAGTTACCTAATATATGAAAAATTATAATTTTATAAAAATTAGTAACACGATATAAGATTTTTTGACTTAAATTAATACATTTTGTATTGATATAGTTTGTTTCAAAATATATATTGTAAGACATCTTATAGTTTTTGTTTCATACATTTAAAATTTTATGACTTATCTAAACATAATATTCAAATTATAAATTTTATCTTAATGTCAAATTGATCCGATCTCAACCCAGTCATTAATTGGGTCATGATCATATCGAGTCTAAATTTTAAAATTTGACCTAATAAAAATATCAGGTCAGGTTCAAGTCAAGTTAAACTCGACCTAACCTGGGTCATATTGAACACCTCTGTGATGAAGTGCATGATAAAAGGGTTTAACCAGGTCCTAGCGCATAATGATTTTAGCCTGTGAAGAATCATATCAATACATTTTAATAGCTTTATATTATATTCTACCATTCTACTTAAGAATTTCTGTGTACACTACAAATTGCAACAACTAGGGCAATATTCCACAATTTTTAAATAAATATATTAATATTATAATTTTATGTGTATGAGAAACCAAAATTGGAGGAGAATAGAAGAATCAATTTAACTGCTAAATTATGCTACAATTATATTACTAATCCATACTTAATTATTGCCATTATTAAATATTAAAATGAAAATCAACTGTCACGGAGAGAGAAAATGCCTAGTTTGTAACTTTTAGAGTAGTTAACACACAAATAGCAAAATTAACTAGAGCGAGGATGATGATAAAAAAAGAAACCATAGGGTGATAGTAGGGATGGAAATGGCCAGATTATGTTAGGTTTTGTCTTAAATGGGCTTGACATGTTTCTCAAATGTAAGGTTTGAGTTTAACTTATTTATTTGATATAGATCATTTTTCAAGACCTGATTTAACCTTTTTAAAAGTTTGGTATGACTTGAAAGATTTTTTAAAGGTCTACTTTGTAATAAGACCTTTAAATAAGCTAATAGACCTATCTCTAAATAAGCTAACGAGATAGGATAATAGGCTTAGGCCTTTATATATAAATTAACGGACCTAGACTTTTAAAAAAATATTATATTATTTATTAAATTAATTATATTATATAAATATTAAAATTTCATAATATATATAATTAAATAAGTTACCTACTAGACTTAAAAGACTTTTCCAAAGACTTGAAACTTGATCTATTTAACTAAATAAATTTTTTAAAAAACTTTGACCTAACTTTTTTATTAAATGAGTTAGGTCAGATAATATCTTAAATAGGTCAAGTCATAAGCCTCCAATGGGCCACTTGACCTATTTCTACCCCTAGGTGCCATACAAATATAAAATATGATGGTATAATTAAATCTCCAACATAAATATCTCACGTTTAAGTCTTAAAAACTTATAGGACGTTTGGTTTTTAACTTTTTTATTATTTTAAGGGAAATAATAACTTTTTTCAAAAGCTCTTTTGGAAATTTTTAGTTTAGAGATTTTAAAACAGGTTGGATCCAACAGTCCGACCTGTTTAATCTGTTAAAAATGATGGGTTATGTTGAATTTTATGAAAGTTTTTCTCATATTCCAAGAGTTCCACACTCTAGAAGATCCAATGGCTAGGAAGGGTCTTCCAATTTTTGTTTTTACATATTTTTTTTTGTTTTCACTCAATCAAGGGTTGGGAGGGGTCTAGATTCCACTTTTGCGTAGAGTAAGGGAAATGTTACCACATTTTATAACTTGTTTTATTAGACATTATTTTAACCTGTCTCGAATAACTTGTGAGTTGTGGCAGGGTAGATGAAGTTGATTTATTGAGTCAATTTTATCTCTTTTTCTAAGACAAATTAGGCGAGTCAATTTATAATTTAACCAACTTAACTTTCTTTTTTTTTGTTCAATTTTCAAATGAGTTGACATATTATTACACAAGAAATATCTTGACAACTCATCATTTTTAGAAAAAAAAAAACTTTAAACATGTTGACCTACCAACTTACCAACCCACCATATGGGATAGGTTGGCCTTTCCAACCTATTATTCAAAAGCAAATCAATCCATTTGGCCCCATTTTCGACTGACCCATGATGAGTTAGGGTGGGTCAACCCGCATTGCCTTCTCTATCTTTAGTTTTGGATCTAAGACTATCAAGTCAGTTGTCAAAGCCACCGGAGCTACCAATGAAGGCGGGCCGAAGATATTGGAAATATGAAGGACTAATCCTCCAGCCCCTAGACATTTAAAAATTCAAAAGCCGATAGTATCCTTATGATCAAGATTCTTTGTAAGAGGCTAAAAGCTTAAACAGGATGGGTTTGCTTTCATATAACTTACCCAAACCGAGATTGATACGTGAAAACAACACAAACAGGTGATTTTCTGTAGAAATGGGCAACAGATGATTAGTAAAGTATCTCTACCACTGAAAACACTCCCAAAAAATAAAAAAATCTCTATCACTAGGCCAAAGTTTTGTACAGGTATTATTGATTGATTAATCTATAAACCCTTTAAGCGTTCGTTTGACTTTTCAAATAGTAAAATATTTGGATACAACATATATGAATTCAAATTCAATTCTTCCCTTTCACTCTTCAACTATTTGATCAAGAGAGCCCCAGAAAAAAGATTAAAATTCACAAAAAAAAATCAAATAATTGTGTTGGTATATATGGCCCTTCAAGCAAAAACTTATTGCTCCATCACCCAACCCGTATCTACCTTCATTGATGCATCACCTTAATCTGCTTGCCATATAGCAGGACGTTTACAAATCACAATTTAAGGTTTCAAAATAAAGCCTTTCAACTACCTGTCATTCTCTCCCAGCCTCAATAAAAACCCTTCTCCTGCATATCATCAATGCATCAAGTGCTCATTGCAAGTACAATTCTTTTTTCCAATATCACCTGACCCTGCATTTACCAAAACAAACCAATATGATGAAAAAGCATTCTCTCTTGTCCATCTCACTAGCACTACTAGTTTCCCTCTTGTATTCCACCACCACTTTAGCCCAATTACCGGCTGCTGCCCCAGTACAACCTGCAGCCCCAACCCCACCAGCCGCAGCCCCTAAACCATTGGTTCCCTCATTACCACAGTCACCTTCACCTAGTGATGCCACCCCTGACACTCCGGCCGTTGACATCGTCGGAATCCTGAGGAAGGCCAAATCATTCAACATCTTTATCCGTCTTTTGAAAACCACCCAATTGATCAACCAACTCAATTCTCAGCTCATTACTACAAAATCAGGTGGCTTAACCATTCTTGCACCTGATGATAGCGCCTTCTCTGAACTCAAGGCAGGGTTCCTCAACACTCTTTCTGATGGACAAAAGCTCGAGCTCTTACAGTTCCACGTTCTTCCTGACTATGTCTCTAGCTCAAACTTCGATACTCTGACCAACCCTGTGCGAACACTGGCTGGAGCTAAACCTGGAAAGGTGGAACTGAATGTGATCAGTTATGGTGGCAGTGTGAACATTTCAACGGGGGAAGTTAACACCACCATCAATGGCATTATATATACGGATAAGCATCTTGGTATTTACAAGGTGGGGAAGGTGCTTCTTCCTTTGGACTTCTTTGCAGTTGCTAAGGCACCAGCAAAGGCACCATCTTTGGCACCAGAACCTTCGGCTGATACAGCAAAGGCGCCTAAACCTGATAAGGATACGCCATCGTCCTCAGATTCATCGTCACAGGCTAATCCTACTGAAGAGAACTCTGGCACTGTGAAAATCAGTGTGTATGGAATGTGGGTGTCACTTGGACTTGCATTAGTGGCAACAACGATGCAAACCTGATGGAGACACATGCATTAAATGACAGCTGAATTGCATTCCTTAAAACAATCATATGTTCCATTTTGTTAATTTGGTTATGTCTTCTTGTTCTGGACTTCTGTATTAGCCTAGGAAGCATACTCTGAGAGCTATATATGTGAACCTTCGCGATGATTGTGCTGTTTTCTTTTCATAAAAAAATATGGTATTTAGTATGTATGCGACTATTAATCAATAAAAATGATGTCCTCATACCACTTTTCTTATATTTTTACATTTATTAATCAAAGTATATTATTTAGTTTAATAATAAATCAATTTCATTATTTGAATACTTAGAATATAACATCTAGCCTTCATTCATATTGCATTAACATATGGTACATTTATTTTACCTCAATAATATACATCTACTCACACTCATATCAACATATAATATTTATACAATATATCATATAAAAGGTGTTCAAAAATTATTTTTCATAATAAATTACCATATAATACTTAAGTCATACAAATAAAAGCAGAGTTATGTCCAACGAATCTCCTTTTGTGAATGATTCATAATTACGTGAAAATTACTTAGACTACATGATACGAATTGCATTGTAGTAATTGGTAATTAGTTAGAAGATTAGACAAAGATTGTTATATGTTAGTTACTTAGTCATTGTATAAATAGGAAAGTTATAGCACTATAATGTAATAGTTGAATGTAAATATAAATTTAAGAATTTTTCTCTAACTCGAATAAATAATTTGGAGTCTTACTTCCTAACTCAAAGAAGGAGATTCTAACATTGCACCAACTGTGTAACATACTACAATTTGAAAATAAATTTATCATCTTTTTCCTGTTTCATGTGTTGTTTCTACCAATCCAAGTTCATAGTATTTAGCATTTTTATAAAGAAAATGCTTTGGTCCTTATTATCTGAACGTATACCATTAATAGTGTATTTAGCCTAAAAATCATTGCAAGCTAAAAATTTGAAGTACTAGTAGTACACTTAAATTTAGGCTTTCTTTTTCTATCCGGAAAAATTTGTGGATATGTTTAAAAATATATTTGAACGGCTGCTTATTTAACCCACCAGTCTTATAGGGTCAAACCCAAGTTATCAAAGTGGAAGCATACATGATTAAACAGCTTAACATGTCCAGCCCATAATGTGTCAGCCTATGAAGGGTCAGTGCAATCTATTTTAATGGTTCTTTATTTTTATAATTAATAATGGCTTTTTTTTATTGATTTGAAACTAATGGCTCTTTTTATTCTACTTATGAATGTACTTAAGCATGTGAGTAACAAATCAAGTAACTTTACTCAAGAGTAATTAGTCGTAATAGATGTAAATTATAATTCTACGTAAATTTTACTTTTAATATTAATTGTTCAAATATTGTAGTCATTATTTTAATTTTTTTTTATCTAACCACCATCTTTAATATGAAATTGTGTGAACAATTATACAAAAAAAATAAAATCAAACAACTTGTAATGACCTACGGTGTAATTTGCTTTAAGTTGAATTTGACCTAATTAACATATTTAACAAATAAGTTAGCCTTGTCTTTTTTTGAAAGGCTTATTTAATTAAGTACATTAAGGTCTAAGCCTTTAAAATTACTTATTTAACTTACTGAATTGATCTTTTTATTTATTATTTAGATATATAATTAAAAACTTATAGTACTTACATAATTTATTAACTACATATTAATATTACTATTTATTTGTATAGAACATAATAATAATAATAATAATAATAATAATAATAATAATAATAATAATAATAATAATTTTATAAAAGATTATATCTATATTAAAATTACCAAGTAAGGTTATTAACAAAATATTAATATAATATATTTTTTGGCTTATTAGAACAACTTCATTTGTAATGTAAAAAATTAACTAAGCTTTTAAGTCATATTAAATTTTTAAATTTTCACAAAAAGTTAGGTCAAACTCAAAAAAAAAAAAGAGCAAAAAAGAATTATAGATAACATGCCAGACTCATATTAACATTTTATAAAATAAGCTTGATGCTACTTATACAAAGTCTAACTTATTTCTACTCTTAACAAACTGCAACAATTACTACAATATTTAAAAAATTTAAAATATTAATAATAAATATTATATTTTTATGTGTATGATCAAAAACCAAAATTCGATGACAATACAAGAGTCTAATTTGGCTTTCGGATTATAACACAATTATATTATTAATCAACACTTTTAGCCGTTATTAAAGTGCAAATGAAAATAAACTCTGTTAATAAAAAAAATGAAAATATACTATCATGGTTTGGAGAAAATGTCTGGTTTGTAAATTTTTAAGTAGTGTAAACTAGCTAGAGTGAGGAAGAAGATAAAAATGAATCCAAAGAGTATATTTAATGGCATACAAATGTATACATAGTACAGTATTTTTTTTTTTTGGTGGTCGGAGTAAAATAGTACAGGTTGAGTTTGTTGATTTATTAAATGTATCAATGGTAGTGACACACTTTGCTTTAATGATGTTTCGCATTTGGCAATAAAGTCACTTTGGTCGATCTGGATCTAAGCCCATAAAGTCTGTCATCAAAGCCACTGGACTGTGAATGAAGGCATGCTCAAGAGCCCAACATACTGGAAATGTAAAGGACTCGTCCTCCAGTCCAAAGACATTGATGTCCCAAAAATATATCCGAAGACATTAAAATTGAAAACTTAGCTGATAATATTCTTATGATGAAGGAGGATTCTAGCATTCTCACAAATCATTTGGAGTATTCATACTCATAAATTTGTGATTTGTTACAATATTTTTTTAAAATTTTATTATTATGTATATAAATATTAATAATTAAAATCTGTAAAAAAAATTTATATGCACAATATTTATGGTAAAAAAAAAAAGGATTGGTTCTACTTATTGTGTATTATTAGTTAAAATTTGTAAATTTTTGTTATATGCATATGGACCAAACCGGTAACTTGTTGAATAAGTTGTAGATTGTAAATTTCACCCACTCAATTTTTTATTATTATTATCAACAGTAATTAGGTTATAAAAATTTTTTGAGCAACAATACTCGAAGACAAACCCTATGATGAATATTGTTTTGTAAGAGGTTAAATAGCTTTCAATGGAAATTAAAGGGTTTGCTTCCACATACATATAGCTTACCCACGTCGAGATAGATAAGTGAAAGCTACACAGAGGCATTTTCAGTTGAAATGGGCAATTAATGATTAGTCAAGTATGTCTATCACTCAGCCAAATTCTCACTTCAAAAATTTCTGAGTCTCATAAAAGAACAGTACAATCACAAAAATAATTGTGAATGGAGATTGGTGTAGCCTTCAAGCAAAAACTCATTGCTCCATCACCCAAATCTCTTACACCCGTATCTATCTTAATTGATGCGACACCTTAATCTCCTTGCCAGGTAGCAAGATGTACATTCACAAATCACATGTTAAGGTTTCGAAACTAAGCCTTTCACCTACCTGTTACTGTCTTCCAGACTCTATAAAAGCCATATCCTGCATATCATCAATGCATCAAGTACACAGTACCAGTACAATTCCTACCATTTGATTTGTATTCCTTTTCAAAAGCACCAGAGCCTTCATTTACCAAAACCAAAATGATGCTGAAGAAGCAATCTGTTTTGTCCTTCTCAATAACACTACTAGTTTCCTTCTTGTATTCCACCACCACTTTAGCACAACCACCAGCTGCTGCCCCAACCCCACCAGCCGCAGCCCCTAAACCATTGGTTCCCTCATTGCCACAGTCACCTTCACCTAGTGATGCCACCCCTGACACTCCGGCCGTTGACATTGTCGGAATCCTGAGGAAGGCCAAATCATTCAACATCTATATCCGTCTTTTGAAAACCACCCAATTGATCAACCAACTCAGTTCACAGCTCATTACTACAAAATCAGGTGGCTTAACCATTCTTGCACCTGATGATAGCGCCTTCTCTGAACTCAAAGCTGGGTTCCTCAACACTCTTTCTGATGGCCAAAAGCTCGAGCTCTTACAGTTCCACGTTATTCCAGACTATGTCTCTAGCTCAAACTTCGATACTCTGACCAACCCTGTGCGAACACTGGCTGGAGCTAAACCTGGAAAGGTGGAACTTAATGTGATCAGTTATGGTGGCAGTGTGAACATTTCAACGGGGGAGGTTAACACCACCATCAATGGCATTATATATACGGATAAGCATCTTGCTATTTATAAGATGGGTAAGGTGCTTCTTCCTTTGGACTTCTTTGCAGTTGCTAAGGCACCAGCAAAGGCACCAGCACCTTCAACCGATACGGCAAAGGCGCCTAAACCTGATAAGGAGAAGCCATTATCCCCAGATTCCTCAGAATCATCTCACATTAAACCCACTGACGACAACTCTGGCACTGTGAAAATCAATGCGTATGGAAAGTGGGTGTCCATTGTTCTTGTAGTAGTTCTCGTGACTGTATTCACAACATAAACCAGAATAGGATCCAAATATATTTACCAACGTACTAGATAATAGCTACCATGCTATTAATATTCAAGAGTGTTATGATGCCTTATGTAATTGTGAGAAATGAGTGAATACTAGTGGTGAATTTATCAGAGTATTAGGGGATCTGAGATCGTTGTATGTCTCTGAATTTATTCTAATATAAGAGTATTATGCTATGGTTGCTTCTATATATTGCAAGCTTTATGGTGTCTTCAGAAGAAGTAATTAGTATAAACTCTGCCCGAATTAGCTTATTAAAACCTCCAATTTGTTAGACGTAGTGCAGGTTACACTTCAATTAGTTATAAAACATTTTGGCTTATATATTAAAAGAGGTGGGGGAAGAGAATTTGCCTGATTTAAGCAAATAGAAGGTAGCAATTCAAAAAGATTCCACTTCTCACTGGTTAGCCATTACTTGAAAGGAGCTAAATAATAACAGTCAAACAATGAGAGATTCATAGGAGCAGCTTTCGTATCAAGAAAAAATTCTTGTTCTATAATGTAGTTAACTATAATATTAGAAAATATTTTTAAAGAAGTAAGAAATAATAATATTTTAAAAAGTTGAGGTAGTCAATGTGACAAGAGCATCCAAAAATCTCTCTAATTAGTTAAGCAAAAAGTTAATAGTTCATATGGCACTTTTTTAGTCTTTGACCATGATGTTTTATATTCATTGTAATAAAATTAACTCCACAAATAGTATCATAATTAAGAAGTCTTTACAATAATTGTTTTTTTCATAATTCAAACTTTGATTTTCTTTCTAAAAATATTACTTGTTTACTATCATACCTAATCTTTGATGGTATAGCTCATACGACAATAAACATAAACATAAGGGATGCAATTATTAGAAATAATTTTTAAGATAAAACTAAGAGTATGTTTAATTGAGATTATTTCTCAATTAAATATTTTTTTGGATACAAAGTTGTTATAGTAATATTCTCATATGTTTAGTAAAATCAGCTCTATCTTTTATACAAAATTTAATATATTATAAATATTTTTGTATAATGCGTTAAAATTTTAGTTTAAATTTTATTTATAATTTTAAATTATATATTATTTTTATATTTTAAAATGTAAATATTATTTTATTCTTATTAAATAATTTTTTAATTATTTTATATTTATTTTAATAATTTAATATATATAAAAAAATTATATTATTCAAATAAAATAAATTAAATTAAAATTATTTTTTAATTAATATATTTAAACATAAAATTAATTTTATTATAATTAATTATAAAAAAAAAAAATTATAATAATTAATTGTTAAATACGCGTCATAAATGTTACGAGAAAACTTATCGAGTTGTTCCCGGAGAATTCAAATTGCATGACAACATTACCTTGAAGTGTGGGCCCAGTACTAACTGTGGATGCAATTGCAATTTTCACTTTCCGAGGTTTATCAAAAAAAAAAAATTTCACTTTCCGATATTAAGCGAGTCTAGTACTAGCCGTCGTCAACTTCAATATTTTTATTGTAAATAATATATATATATATATTTATATTTTATTTAATATTATTTATTATATTTATTATTATTTTTATTTAATTACATACTTTTAAAAAATATGTGTATAATATTTACATTTAAAAAAATATATAAAAATATCTTTTTCAACCATCATTGATACATGGTAGTTTTTTTGGTACCCGCTAGTAATATATATATATATATATATATATATATATATATATATATATATATATATATATATATATAAAAAATAAGTTTATGACAATATCAAAAACAATTGAATCAATTCATAAAAAATTAAAAAATATATTAGATGAAATTAATAAAAATATGATATTATTAATTAAAAATACTAATAGTTGAAAATTGTACATGTGATAGAATACAAAAGGAAAATGATGAAATAAAAAAATAGTAAAAAGATACTTAGTAGTATTAATAAAAATAAACAAATTGATCAAAATAAAAATATTCAAAAAAATAGAATAAATTTTACAATAATTAAAAGATCTCTTAGAAAGAAGAAAAAGGTAGTAACTCTGTAACAAAAATAAAGATTTAGAAGAAATGCTTAAAATACAACCAAAAGAATTACTAAAAATAATAGAAACAGAACCTTTAAAATTTTTAAAACTAGTCATTTTATGGAGAGGTTAAAAGATGAATATACAAATTTATTAAGGAAATCAACTGATATAGAAGAAATTCCACAATTATTATAACAATTGAAAATAATTGAAGAAGAAAATAAACACATATAAAAAATAGAACAAATAGAAACAAATAATGAAAATGAAGAAGTAGTATTAAATTATAGTATTTTAAAAACAGAATCAGATTATGATAAAATATTTATGAAAAGAGGTGAAACAAGTAATTCAAAATCCAAAAGAAAATGAGAAAAATATTAGGGATACCCAAAAGATACATGGGATAAATATGAATAAAAAATTATGTATGACAAATGATATGCTCGAAAAGATGGGAGATTGACTAAAATACAAGAAGAATTTAATCCACATTATGAAAATGTTAGAATAGGAACTAGATCAAATATTGATTATGCTAGAAATAAAGAAGAAGTACTTTTATAATAGATTAACGAAATAACTTTACTTATTGCAACAGATGAAAGATTTAATAAATTAAATCTAATAGATATTAAGAACTTAATAGTCTATAAGACGGAAAGGAATGTACAAAAAAATTTAATGAGTATTACTAATGAAACATGACAACAATATGCAAGAATCGTAAAAAATAATAAAAAATTTGCTAGAATAATTATGGGATTAATTTATCAAGAATTTGTAGGATATAATACTTTTAAACATAGAGAAGAGATAAATAGATTTCTACATGAGAAAACAAAAGCACATCTAAATAAAATGCAAATATGCAATATGTGTGAAATAGAAAGTTTTATTTGTGAATATAAAAAATATTATTATCAATTAAATTTTGATACTAAGAAAACATATATGAATATCTTTATAGATAAACTTTCATATCTACTTAATACAAAAATAAGAACTATCTCGACAAATCCAGCTAAAAGAAACAGCTAATACTTTAGAAGGTATTATATAAATATTTTTTCATAAATTAAGAGAACAATGTATATAAAGGAAAATAATTTGACAATTAAATAAAGGACGAAATGTAATTTGTTGTGATTTATCAGAAATTGAATATCCAGGAAAATAAGGATGTAATCAAATAGCAAAGAAAAGAAAATATAACAAAAGACCTAGACTAAAAAAAAACTTATCCTAGGAAAAAAGCCTATAAATACACTAAGAAAAAATATTTCAAAAGAAAAAGAAATATACCTAGAAAATACTACCCAAAAGAAAAAAAAAAATGTGTATGTTAGATTTGTAATGTCGAGGGTCACTATGCAAATGATTGCCCTCAAAAGAAAGAAAAAGATTTTAAAGAAAAATCAAAATTAATAAAACAAATATATAAGGTATACAACTTGAAACCATTAGAAGACGAATTAAGTAGTACTGAAAATAGTATATATGAATACTCAGAAAATAAATTATTTACAGAAGAAACAAAATCCGAATAGCACTT
This sequence comes from Ormosia emarginata, assembly GCA_029884605.1. Classification (NCBI taxonomy): domain Eukaryota; kingdom Viridiplantae; phylum Streptophyta; class Magnoliopsida; order Fabales; family Fabaceae; genus Ormosia; species Ormosia emarginata. The sequence goes on along the minus strand of JAQQTP010000089.1, from coordinate 16,970,899 downwards.
ATATTAAGATTAATATTGAAAAAAGTAATAAAGAAACTGAAGCCTATATAGATACTAGTGCAAGTATTTGTATTGCATCTAAAGCATTATTTGAAAAATGGAAAAAATTAGAGAAACCATTAAAAATCCAAATAACGGATGGTTCGATACATCCTTTATATTTAGTAGTAAAAAGAATTACGTTACAAATTCAAACAAAATTATTTATTGTACCAACTATATATCAACAAGAAACTGGTCTAGATATGATAATGGGAAATAATTTTTTATGACTATATTCATTCTTTTGTCAATACTTAGACTATATATCACTTCGAACACCATATATTCGAGAAAAACAATTAAAAGAAATAATTGAGATTCCAATTATACACTTTTCTGAATGCATATATTCTAAGAAGCAATTAAAGTTTAGCACGCAAAAACGTGGCGAGATAGTTAAGACTGTATGCTAAAAAATTAGACATGTACTAATTAATCTAAAACTAGGGAGACAAATCCTAGCATATATTGAAGAATTTTTAGAAAAAAATATGTAGTGAAAATCCTTTAGATTCAAAAATTAATAAAATTTGAAATTAATTGAATTAAAATTAAAAGACCCAACAAAAGAAATAAAATGTAAACTTATGATTTACACAAAACAAGATAGAGATGACTTTCAAAAGATATTAAAAAGATGGAAGATAAAGGATTAATAAGACCATAAAAAAGTAAACATTCATCACCAGTATTTTATGTTGAAAACCATAATGAAATAAAAAGAGGAAAAAGATGAATGATATTTAATTATAAGCAAATGAATGATGCAATAGAAGGAGATACATATTATCTTCCAAAAAAAGATTAAATTAATGAATAAATAAGAAATATGATTTGGTTTAGTACTTTTAATTGTAAGTCAGGATTTTATCAAATAAGGCTTACGCAAGAATCCAAGGCATTAACAACATTTAGTTGTCCTCAAAGACAATATGAATGGAATGTGCTTCCAATGGGACTTAAACAATCATCGGATATTTTTTAACGGAGAATGGATTCAATACTTAAAGAATTTAAAGACTTTTGTCTTATTTATATTGATGATATTTTATTTTTTACTAATAAAGATTTAAATGATCAGTTTAGCAAAATTGAATTAGTACTTAATAAATGTTTAAAGTATGGAGTAGTTTTAAGTAAGAAAAAAGTTGCTTTAACCCAAAATAAAATAAATTATTTAGGATTAAAAATTGAAAAAGGAAAAATAATAATGCATAAGCATGTATTAGAAAAACTCAAAAAAATTTTAGTAAAATTAAAAGATAAGAAAGAATTACAAAGATTTCTTGGTTTACTAAGATATATATCTAATGAAGGCTTTATAAAGAATCTCATTGCAGAAAGAAAAATACTTCAGCAAAACCTAAAAAAAGAGGCCCTCTAGTCTTGGACTGAGGAGGACGAAACAATTATTACTAAATTAAAGTACTTATGTCAGGATCTTCCTGAGCTATATCATCCTTCAGATGATAACTTAATTATTATTGAAACTGACGCATTAGATGAATACTGGGGAGGCGTAATGAAAACAAAACCTCCTGGACAAAAGAAGAAATTATTATGCCAATATATGTCTGGAATTTTTTCAGATAGTGAAATTAATTATCCCACTCATGAAAAAGAAACATTAGCACTTATTTGTATATTGGAAAAATATCGAATTTATGTGCTTGACAAAGAATTTATTGTTAGAATTGATTCTACTTATATTGCAGGATTTAAGAACATTAATGACAAAGGAACTTATAAACAAGGAAGATTAATTAGATGACAATTGATGCTTGTCGAATATAATTATTCAATTTCACATATCAAAGGTGAAAAGAATGTCCTTGCAGGTATATTATCCAGAGAATGGAGCGAAGCACATCAGAAATGATTAAAAAGCAATTCAAACTGAAGGAAGCATTAAAAGACCAAAAACTGAAGGAGCTCGAACTAATTGAAGCAGACATTAAGGTTCTAAAATTACAACTCAAAGAAGAAGGATTTCTCGAAGAAACATTTCAAGAGGAAGAAAAGAAAACTAATAAATGGTATGTAGTTTTCAATGGACCATTTCTTGGTATCTATGATGATTGGTTCAAAGCAGCGCCACACTGTCAAAAGATTTCAGGAATCCTACCCAACAAAGGAAAAAGCAAAAAAAGCACTCAAAGAATACTCAACTAAAGGAAAAGAGATTTATCTTGGATCAAAAACTTTTTCGGAAGCAACAAAAAGTTCATCGTTTTAAGGAAGCAATCCAATTATTTAAGAAGAATGTTGCAAAAGATCGAAGCATTTTTCTGAAGTTCTACTCAGCCTATCCAGACTTTATCACTAAACAGCCTGCCAAATACTTAGTTTTTGTGGGAATTAGTAATAATAATTTTCCACTTAAGGATGAACCATTTGGGGTTGTCTATGACGAAGACCAAATTACTCAAATATTATCTAATCAGCTTGCAAGTATCTATTCACAATGTCAAAACATTGGAAATGAATCGTTTATCAAAACACTATACAAAGGACCCAATACTTTGTTGTTAAGCAAAACAAGGGGCAAGACAATAAAAGAAAAAGATATGAATCTTTTGACAAACTTTGAACTACCTTTTTATGCACTACAAGGACCACAAATGGATTATAGGCCATCTGTTTTAATGGCTTATGTACAATGATCAAGCAAAATGGGAACCACGTGATGGGAATTAAAAGTGACAAACCCAAGAGCGAGTTGTTTCAAGTAATATCTTCTCGAGAGTCCAAGGTCAATCCACAGGGAATTGATGAAGAAAAATTCTTTGAGGTAAGGAGAAGATTTGTCACAATACTAAAAGTGATAAAAGTTATTCACAAATGAAAAGGATTTACTTGGATTAGGAGATCCACTCTTGGTAATAAATTAAAAACAAGATTATTTCTTTTTATAACTCAATTGAAAGCACACATAATGAAGGTTCTAATAGGAAGATTTAGCATTCAAAGTTCAATTAAGATTATATATATAATCATATTATGGTTCCTTTAATTGTTCACCAATACTTGTAAATCGTCTCAAGCATCCACTGTGTCAACGTCTTGTCTACAATGAATCAAGTTCTTCAATATACAAGAAGGGTTTCTAAATTGATTAGAAACAACATACAACACATATAATTATCACTTAAAAATATATCATTTAAGCACAATAAGGAAATTAATCTAACCTCAATATATTACCAAAAGCTTCACCTAAACAAAATGAAAATTAGTTACTCATAGATAAGAAGAAAGAAAGAGAGAAGAAGAAAAATATGAATATAATTTCAATTTAGAACAAAAAAAAACTACAACAAGAGAAACAAATAACACAATAGCATAAACTAAACTAAGATCAAAGATGATCTAAATGAGCACCTAAGCTCCCTTTTATAGAGCTCAAGGAGTACAAGAAGATAATGAAGTTGTTTGATGATGATAAGTAAATGCTAAAATAGTTGCTTGATGATGATGAATGAGCTGAAATTATAGAGATTCTTGTCTCCGAAATGTTTTTGCTCTGAGCTCATGGCATACGTCAAAAAATGATCAAGTGATCTTTATGAAAGTTCTAGGAAATTGTCTCAGCTTTCCATAGCTGCCGGTTTCAGCCAAAAATACCATCTACAGCTTAAGATATGACCTAATTACTGTACATAGGTCAGTCCCAACTTTAGCTTCTGACTTCTAAGCCCAATATCACCTTTAAGACTTCCGAACTAAATTTTGTGTTCTCCATGAAAGTTGTAGATTTAGGTCTTAACTTTCAAATGGCACCGGTTTCATTCTCAAAGCTCTCCTATAACTCAAAATATGATTTGACGAGTACACATAGGTCAAGCTGTCAAGTTCAGAACTCTAGATTTTACTTCAACTCCAATTTGAGTTATCCAAACGTGTATCTCGGGTCTTGAGGTCTTCATGAAAGTTGTATAAATTTGTCTTAGCTTTAAAACAAGACTAAAATTACATTCCTCAAATATTTATAACTCAAATTATAGACAGTTTGCTGAAAAAGTCAAGTGAGAAAATTATACAATTAATGAAATATATTACTATCAATGTGGGTCTTACTATTAAGTGAATAGTTATTAGAGAATTATCTTAACTTTTCAACAAGATCAGAATCACATTAATCAGATAATTGCAACTCAAATTGTGGCTAGTTTACTTAAGAATGCAATCACTCAAATTAATGATAATTCAAGTAATAATTTCGTCAATGATCCAATTAAGTTTAATTTCATAAAATGTGACAAAATTAACTTAATTAAGCTAAATTGAACCTTAAGAAGCCTAGTGAGAGGATTATAAATTGAATAAAATGCATTGTTATCACCACGTATGTGAAAGATATGTACCAGAAAAAATAATGACCGACACCGACAAAACTAAAGATGATGAATCATATGAAGCAATAATTGAAGAATGATGTAAGCTCGTACGTCATTATGTAAATTATTAAACATCTTATGTAAGCACTTACATTTGTAACATACTTTTTGTAATTATAAATAAGTCCTCTTATGCTGAGGCAGAATAGATTTTGAAAAAACCCTTCAAAATTCTCAGCAAAGAATAGTTTTCTTAGGAAAACGATGCTAGTCTCTTTAAAGAGCTAGTCGGGCATTTGATAGTATGTCCACCTATCTTGTACTTATTAACACTTATTATCAATAAATATTTCCACTTTACTTAAATCCTTCAATCCTCTACTCAATTCATTTTAAATAATCAATCAAGCGCGGAAGCAGCAATGGTAAAAAAGAATAGCCAATCAATAGATTTTCAACTTATACTAGGTATGTTTATCCAACTCTTATCAAATAAATATTGTCAATACCATGTATTAGGAATAGTTAATGAAAATATTATGCCTATACTTATTGATACTGGATCATGTCTTAGTTATGTAAGTGAAGATTTAACCAGTAAAATAGAGGAAATAATACCAAGAACAATATTAAAATATAAGCAAAAAGAACAAAATTTTAATAAAAAAGCAATTATAGAATTTTGTTTTAATTCTGATATTAACATTCGGACTGAAATATACATTGAAGAAAAAACCAATGTTAAATTACTATTAGGAATAGATTTTCTTGAAACAGTAAAATCATATGAAATTAATCTTGAAGAATTAACTATAACAGTCAAAGGAAGAAAATTAAGAATACCAAGAATTAATCTAAGTATCTATGCAATAAAAGACTATTTAAACAAAATAATATAAATGGAAATAGAAAAGGTAGAAGATATCGATTATTTACAAACTATTGAAGAAGATAGGAATTATGAAAAAAGTCTTTTAATAAATAAATCTCTATTCAAGAAAATACAAAAAGAAGATCTAGATCTAATTAAAAATGCAAACAAGAAAAGAAAAGAAAAATTAAGCGAAATATTAAAAAGATTTAATCGAGAGAAAGAATATTATGAAAAATTAATTAGTGAAACACCGATAAATATATTTGATACTCAAGGAAACATTTGTGTACAATTACTTAATAAAAAGAAATTTGTGGAATTAAAAAGAAATATAAAGAGAGAAGAAGACAAAAGAAAAATAGGGTATATTCATATAGGGGCAGTACAAGTATTGATAAAATCAACTTCTTAGGAAGAAATAAATTCACCAGTAGAATTAATATTAAAAGATGATAGAATTATTAATCTAAAAGATAAAATACTAGGAATAATAGAAGGAAATTTAGCCTATAAAAAATTAAAATTTGAAGTACGGCCTAATATTGAAATACCTTTAAACACACAAAGAATAGATCAATCATTAACATTAGAACATAATTTTTTAAGAAAAAATTTAATGAGACCAGATGATAAAATCTTTTCGGTCACTTATTGTATTAGTTATGCATTAACAAACTCACATCATAGTATAAATTTTAGAAATAATGATAAAATAGCTATTTCATATTTATTTACTAATATAGGAAAAATTTATTAATAAAAAAAATAAAATAACAGAAATTGGAACTATTACAAGTAAACCAAAACTATTAGAATTAAAAGAAAAACAAATACCAAAACCAATTAAATTTAATGAACCAAATAAAACTAATGAAGAAAATAAAATTAATAAATTAGCAATTCAAGTAAAAGACTTAACACAATATTTAAAACAAAAAATATGAAATTTTAATGAAATTTGGTATCAGAGCACTAAAGATGAATGAATGAACTACCAAGGATATTAAGACAAAAAGAAATACAAGTAAAACATACAAGTATATTAATCGAATTAGGAGAAAGATTAAATTATTTTGTAAAAACTAAAAATATAAATCTAGAACAAAAAGATAGAGAAATAAAAAGAATAAGTTATCATTTAAAACAAATTGATAATTTATTAGAAAAACAAAAATTTGAGCTAAAAGAAATGATAGAGGGAACCGAACCCCCTCAAATAGCCAAGGCACCATAGCAAGCACCTTGATGCAACTGCTTTTTTCACTATCCTAGTTCATATAGTGGTCAAAATGAAATGGTTTGACACAAGTTATTTTTAGATTTGGTCAAATTGTGTTATGTGAATTTTAAATTAATATTTTATTACTCTAGTTTATGCTATATAATACTAATGAGTCAAGTTGACCCATTCGAGTTGAGTTAATTTAGATTATTTTTAATTTTATATTCATTTTATTAACTCAGATAGTCTATTTTATCGAGTTATTCGAACCAACTCATCAAGTTTGTCTCATTTTTATGGCTCTGTTGGTTCATCAACAAAACTCTAATTTTTAATAGCAAAAATTACATCATCGTCTTTTGATGTTCGACTTAATTATATCTTACATCTTTTTTATTTTAGAAATTATATTAATTTCTTTTAAGATTTATATTGTCATTATACCGATCTCTTTTAAATTTATATTATCATTACATTAATTTCTCTTTAATCATTATAGTTACCTCTTTTATAGAAAAAGTCAATGTAGGAATACAAATAAAAAGAATATCAAGTACAATTAAGCTAAATCTCAAGAGAAATCAATGTAATTTTTAATTTTAATAATATAAATTTTACTCCAACTCATGGAAGGAGAAGATTTATTTGCTTATGGAATATTTGAAGCCCTTAATGTGAATTACTCATGGGTGTTATTTGAACACCAATATTTATATATCATTCTTATATATATTTTTTATTGAAAAAATAAAAATAAAATATATAAAAATATGTTTTTTATTGTTTTATTAAAAAATTCATATAATAATAATATAATAAAAATGATTACAAATGTAATTATTGTTTATTTAAGTTGCGACACATTAGTATGGTTTCTTAGGTTACATGTTAATATCCAAAATAATATGGCAGATCTCATCATCTCAGCTACGATTCTAGTTAGTTCCTCACACAGTTAATTAAACCAAACGTATGTCAGACAGTGACTAACGATTTGGCCATTTCATTTTTCTCCGATGTGAATACCCAACCTATCTACAGGGTCACCACGCATGCACCTTTCAAATTACATTTTCTTATATACATGCATCCAATTAATGTATGATGATAACCTATGATGGGAAAGGAAAACAGTTCCATAAGTTCACATCTTAATGTAACCGCCAATACTTTGGCTCTTCCTCTTCTCACTCCCAACTCAGTACTCCTGTCTCACCACATATCATCAATGATGCACGGACATTGATATTTATACTTCTTTTTTTTTAACTCTAAAATTCCACACCTTTTTTTTTTTTGGCTTAATAAAAGTAAAAAACACATTTTCTACTAATACTTACTCTCTCTCTTCTTATTTCAAAAAACAATTGTAACATTTTAGTGTAAAAAAAAAATAGTTGCAAACAACATTTTTCCATTTGCATCACCTTAACATGATAGGTAAGGAAAAATTGTATTCGCAGCAAAGCTTTTACCTTTCTAACTAAAGCCTCGTACCCATCATTCTCTCCATCTCAGCCTGCCTCAATATAACCTATATACAGTGTCACGCCCGTTTGAGAAATGCTTGGTCCGCACTAGTATAATCTACATCACTTGGCATATGTTTGAGGTGCTAAAATCAAAGTGTAGCTATTCAAAAATTGAAGTGAAATTAATTATAATCATATAATGAGAAGTATATAAATGAGAGTTGGTATATGTATAAATGTATGTCGATATCATTATTCATTACATTTTCATGTATGCATCTAATTGATGATAACCTATGATGTGAAAGCAAAGTAGTTGCACACTTTCACATCTTAATGTACCCGCCGGCCACTTGGGTTTTCCCTCATGACCTTTCCATGATAGGTAAGGGAAAATTGTTGTAGGAGCAAATTATTTTCTAAATTCTAACTAAAACCTTGTACCCAGCCTGCCTCAATATAAAAGGCAGCCCCTCATTGCCTTTTTCCTCACAGCAATAAAGCAGACAGCATCAAGAGCAATTAAGAGTCTCAAGTGCATAAACAATGATTATATCCCAAGGCATCACAATTCACAACACTCCCTTGTTCCCCCACAACAACCAAAGCTTTATACACCAAAATGATGATGCAACAATTTCTCTTCTCTTCTCCTCCTTAATTACTTGTACTGCTATTCACCTTCTTCTACACCACCGCCACTACATCAGCCCAACTGTCACCAGTTGAGGCTCCAGCAGCATCATCATCTCCACCGGGATTCAAAACTGTTCCACTGGTACCCGTGTCACCCAATTCAGCCCCTACACCCTCCATTCCAAAAGCTCCCACCATTGACATTGTTCAAATCCTCATCAAGGCCAAAATATTCTCCGCTCTCATTCGCCTACTCAAGACCACCCAATTGATCAACCAACTCAACTCTCAACTCGTGACTTCAGGCTCTAGTGGATTGACCATTTTCGGCGCAGAGGACAGTGCCATCTCAATGACAGGCAAAAGGTTGAACTTCTACAATTCCACACCCTTTATTCCTTCATTTCAATCTCTAACTTTGACACTCTAACCAACCCGGTTCAGACCCCACAAGGCTGCAACTCAACGTCACCGCCTTCGGCAGCAGCCAAGGGAGCATGACCACCGGTGCCGTTAATGCCACCGTTACCGGCGCCGTGTATACGGACAACAAGTTTTTTATTTATCAGGTGGACAAGGTGCTTCTTCCACTTGACGTCGTCCTTCCTAAGCCTAAGGCTCCGACACCGTCACCGGCTAAAGCAGATTCACATGATAAAAAGAAGTCATCTGCAGACGAAAGTGGTGATGATAACAAAAATAGTAAGGATGATTGGACCATCCTGGCCCGATAGATAGATCAGGCCCATGATAATAATAAGCCTGAAAGAATACGGGTCAAACCGACTTGTGGACTGTTGAAAACATTTGATTGATGTGTCAGTAGGTAGAATTGTATCTTCAGTGACAGTCACTTTCCAACCGATAGATTCATAATCAACGATGGCGAAATTCTGTACTTAATGATTAATGTAACGAATATCAATACTTTTAAATGTCTTAAATGATAAGAATTCAAATTATTATGATTTAGATCATCTATATAAACTGACTTAATTGTTTATATCAGACATATTTTATTCTTATCACAAAACTCACATACCGATCATATATTTGATTTGCTTAAATTTTCTTGTTTTTACTGCAATTCTACTCGTGAATTTTTGGTGAGATACTTACTTGTTATCTAAATCTCGGTCATTATCCGAAACAATGATGATGGTGCCGTTCCTGTGGACACTTCTGCAGGTTCCTTGAGCATCAACGTACAAATAATGTGGATGCTGTTTGTTATAGGACTCGCCTTTGTGGCTGGAACCATGATATGAGGTGGAAATTATATTGACGATACAAGGGTCCAATATTTTTGTTTGCTTTATGTGAGGTGGATTCAAATGCCACGGTTCACTTTCTTAGTGCTTGTGCATACAATCATATTTTAGATAAATTCTTGTCAAAATTTAAAGTACTAGTTAAGTATAATAAATTAATTAAAATTTAATATTTTTATAAATTTTTGTATCACATAATTAATTTTATAATTTTTTTTATAAATATTAAATTTTAATTAATTTAATATATACACTTAATTATAATGCTTCAAGTTCAAACAAATATTTCTCCTTGTTCCGAGGTCGGATTTGTGTGTAGTGTCTCATTTTGGACAAAAAATATGTACTTACCTATCTATTGCCTATTCTCTTCTATTTTGGTTTACTTAATTAAGTTGTGATTTTTTTTTTCAACTTCGATAATCTTAAATCAAATAATGTATATATCTTTTTCATACTTTATCTAATATTATTATTATATATATATTTTTTATCACATTCTCTTATTAGATTTGACACTCTTTTTAAAAAATATTAATAGTACTTATACTTCTTTTATGAATGTAAGATAATCTTTTTCTTTTTTTTTTTGGAGAAATTATGCTTTCGTACCTCTTCATATGAGCATATTTTAATTCGATTTAACATAGCATTCACTTTGTTCACGAAACGAAAATGTCTATCGCAGATTAGTTTTTCTATACGTTAATGATGTACAATTTTCTTATTAACAGCATATATGTCTTGGTTAACATACAAATAATCGGTTATTATATCGTGATAATTAAGTATTAACAAAATTTATTAGATGAGTTGCCACCACTTTGAGTCATCTAATCTAATATCTACTCTTGAATCTTGAAAAAATTCTAGATGAATTCTATAAAAAATTTTAATTATGTATTTATCTAGTATAACTCAAAATGAAAAAGAATATTTATTAGATTCTTCTTTGGGAATTGTTATGTACCACTACACTATATAGTACTTTAACATATGACCGACACATCAATTTTTTTGGGTGATATGCTGTAAATAAATATAGTAATGTACTACACTAGAAAATTGAATTACACACTCTGAAAATCGGTAAGGTTCACTCCTCTTCCGTCAGTCTATATAATACATGAGAGAAAAGAGGACAAACGCGCAAACTAAACCAAACTCTCTAAAACATGTAAACGTGCGTGAATAATTATGTTTGCTAATTGCTTATAAAGAGTTGGACGGCCTGATTTAATGACTCAATTTTTACCCTCTTTCAACTATACATGGGATTCTACTCAATTTCTATCTTTAAGTAAAGTGTAATGTTTGCATATTTTGTATTTCTCACACACTACTGATACATATATTGTTTAGGGAAAATTACACTTTACCTCATGCGGTTTGATTCAAAAATCAAAATCATTTGTAGTTTAACAAGTGATAGTTAATTTGTCCCTTGTCCCCATGTGGTTTCTTCCAATATCACACTACTACCTTATGATATTTTTCCAACTTATTTTTAATGATAAACATGTATTAGAGCTATAAAAGCAACTTCTTAATTGATTTAGAAACTTATATACAGAACATCAAATATTCAATTACCAAAAAACGTAAAAGAAAATTTCAAATCACACATCCAAAAGAGGATGAACAAATAAACACCTTATCATCAGTGATTTTCTTGTGTTATAAAACAATACTACTTCACTTTTGTTACAAAATGTGTATAATCACAATTGGGATTTGGCAAATAACAAATTTCTAAACTCTATGTGTCTTCCTATAACAATAACATTGGGAAAAAAAAAACCATATATAGGTTTATGGATTAACAGAGGAAACCACATGAGGACAAAACATCACTTTAAAACAAGATGGGAGCAAAGTGATTTCGAATGAGGTAACTTGTAATTTATCCTATTATTTATTTATTCATTTTATTAATACATAAACTATAAGATTTATTATTTTTAAAAACAAAAATACTTTAAAAAGAGTGTGAAAAATGAGTATTTACATATAATATTTTTCTTTAAAGTAATAGTTTGTTACTAGAGACACAATAGCTGATTAATACTGAATATCTTAATTCTTAGTTCTTGATTCGTTTAATTGTTGGTTTTACATTGATGAAGCTTTTGTACAGCCATCAAACATTATGATGAAGAATAATGTTGAGTGGGAAAAGTGATAACGATAAAAAAAAAAAAAGATTTAAATATAAAATTATTAAATTTTATGTAAACTAATATAGGAGAATTTAATATAACATAATGTAAATTTAAAAATGAATAAAATATTGTAAAACTTTATTATAGTATTTTATATTTTGTTCTTTGCCATAATTTTATTATTGACTATTCCAAACAGTAACCAGTCATGACTCATGATTCTACAGAAAATTAGTGACATGTACATAGCAACAGTAATAGTACAACAAGAAAGACAACAGAGATTCATGAAAACACATTTAAAATGGCCAGGAAAGAAAGCATTTACCTCTTTATATAGTATTTTATTTCACTGTGGAAAGCATTTCACTTTCACGGCCTCCACAGTTGAAAGGGCAAGGCCACTGAAAACGAAGAAAAATAGGTCACAGCCACCAGGTAAATGGTACGACGCTGTAAAGTTCTATCAACGTAACATCACTACGTTAGAGCAAAGGCTAGGTAAAAGAAATTTACTACAATATACTAGCGCTACTGCTTCTACGACATGCATGGAGAGAGGGTACAGGGTAGGGCCCTTCCATAACGGAGAATCATCCTGTGAGTTTAATTTGGACTGATCTCATATCTATTATTTTGTCCCTTCCAACATGCAATGGCCCCCACCTCCCTCACGAGACGAGACCTCTCTATGATATCCATCACACGTGAAAATTGAAATCTCCCAGTTTCACTGTGCATGATGACTCTGTGGTCGAGTCAACTCGTTCCCTTGCTTTCTCGGTGTAACTCGGTACCTGTCTGTCTCCCTGATCTCATTGTTACTTCAGTATACATGCTGCTACTAATATATAGAAGTAGCTATATATATCATTATGATACAACTTCACTAGTTTCTTTAGCTCTAAGCATCAAATTGCAACTCTAGCAGTAATCTCCACCGTACTGGCTATGCAGGTCCATGGCTGATCCTATTGCATTAAACTCAGCGAGCTCTTGCTGCAAGAAGGGCCTGCTTATTGACTCATCTCCAACACCCAAAAAGTCTCTGGTTAAACCCATCTGATCTTTATTATTTGAGCTTGAATCATTCAATGAAAACCCACCTCCAATGTTGGTGCTGCCTTCGAAGTTCACCAACTCGTTCAAGCTTTCAGCTTGATTTGCTTGCTTGAAAAATTTCTGAACCTCAACAATATTGTTACTGTTCCTGTTGCTGGACAACGTGGTTGAGAGATTTGAGCCCATCAAGCCAAGGACGTTGTGATTATTGTTGTTGTTGAAAGCTGCGTTATCAATATTGTTGATCCTCGTAGATCCCATTTGGGCTGCTTTCTGCAACAGTGATGTGGCTGACATGTGAGTTAGGCCTCCCTGTGGGTTCTGATTACTGAAGTACAAAGAGTTTACACTATGCGACAAGTCTCCTTTGTTTTCTTCTTGTTCTTGCTTCAGTCCATGTGGCGGTAGTGCAGGCAATGGCATCACAGAGAGGTTGTTGGCACTTGTGAATGATGCTTCAGGGTACCGGTAATTCAGCCACTGTGCCTGTGGCGGTGGTGACACAAACATGTTCATTGTTTGCACTAAATCAGGCATGGAGCAACCAGAGTTTGCGCCTGATGAGAAAGCACTTGATTTGCTTGTGATGCTGAAGGGATGATGAAGCTGAGAATTATTGGCCTGGTCTAGCCATAATGGCAGTCTCAGCTTCTGACCATGGTCTGCATCCGCATAATTCCCCAATGGTTCTGAAACTGAACCACCAAATTCTTGATGAAACCCTGGAAAAATCTGTGGGATCCTTAGCGATTGAGCATTGGTCAAATGATCGCTTCTCAAGTTACTTAAAGCTGTCGGCACAGTAGTTATTCTCGCACTTTCTTCAGCCAAAGCGTCACAAAATGCTCTATGCGTTATGAAGCTGTCCTTCCTGATTTTTTGCATATATATATATATATATATGAACAACAATTAACAACCCTCATTTATTATTCCAAGCAAATATTCTCTGAATTACTACTCATTGCATATATGGCATTGGTTTCGTTAATTAATATCTCGCTCGCATACATTAAATTCAATGAATTAAGGTCTGATCATGCGGATCCAGTTTCTTTTCTTTAATTTGATGCAATGCATGAATTAAAGCAACGAATTATTATAAGACGAGATATTAATGGGACTCCAACTCCATATATGTCTAAAATGCTACAGTAACTACCTGGAGAAAAGAGTGCCACAGTCACATTTGTACTCTCTAGTCCCACAAATTTTGCTATGGGCCTTCCAATCGGATTGAACTGCGTATTTCTTGGAGCACTTGGAGCACTTCCACTTTTTCTCCCCGTGCTTTCGGCTGTAGTGTTTCTTTACCCCTGTCAAGTCTCCAAGGGCTCTAGAGGGGTCATGGTGCACGCAACTCTTCTCCGGGCACACGTACACCTTCTTCCTCACTTGATCTTTGTTCGTTCTCTGCCGGAGCTTCCACGGCAGGTTGTGCCCTCGCCGATGCAGCTGCAAGTTCTGATCTCTCTGAAAACCCTTATTGCAGATTTCGCAGATGAAACGGTTCGTCGCCATCAGAGACTTTGGCGACAGAGCTATCACTTCTGCATCTGGATCTGCTTCATTTCATTCATAATTACTTATATATTATAATTAACCAAAAACCAATTAATTTACAATAATTTTTTTTAAAAAAATAAAGATAATACATAGAATTATAGAAGAGATTGGAAAGATGAGAGTTATTAATCACTTGCCTGGCGTTCCGGGTAGATTTCTCTTTTTCTTAGCTGGATTTGAATTAGGGTTAGGATTAGGGTTTGAGTTTGGATCTTGAACATGAAGCAAGGTACCTCTGATGGTGTTGGAAGGAACAGAAAAGGGTTCTTCAGACATCATTTTTGAACCGAAGAAAAATTGTATGTCCTAAACTAGCTACCTATAGCAAACTCCAAAACCAAAAGTAGTTTGAAGTGGATGAGGGAGGCACTACCAAAACAAAATAAAAACAAAATGCTGTGTGTGCTGACTGCTGCCGGTGCTTGTGCTGGGAAAAGAAAATATCCAGGGCATAGTAAAAATAAAACTAGATAGATATAATAATTTTCATTCCATAGATTTTCTCATTTGAGATTTGAAAAAAAAAAAACTGAATATGTATCTCAGAAGAAATTGAAATTAATTGGTTTTGCATGTGAATCTCGCGGAAAGCAAAAAGTCTTAGTTTGGAATGAGAGTTAAATGAAGAGAGAAGAGAATAATATATAAAATTTCTTTCTCATTCGATCTCTTCCTTACTCTCCTTATCTAACACGGCTGCTCTGGGAGTCAGTCAACCATAGACTCAGCTGGACCACTTTCTCCCTCTCTCTCAATTTGACGCTCTATATATACTAGGAAAAATGTTATACATGTACATATATACACACATCATCTTTTATTGACATAACTTTTACTAATTTAATTATATTTTTTACATATTTATATTTTAATTTTATTACATTAATAGATTTGAGAGATATAAAATAATATGTGATATGCAAAAAGCAATATTTATATAATAAATCCTAGTAAAGGAGAGCTATCCAATTAAGTAAAGTGAGTAAATTGTAATTCTACCAAGTCAATTGAACGAGTAAATAAGCTAGGTGAAAACTTTTGTTACAGTTAGACCCAGAAGAACATGCGTTGGTTTCAACTTTCAACTTTGAAAGTGTCTTTGAAGATTGACAGATTGCATTACTTTACTACTACCTAGTACTTTTACTTGTAAACCGATTTTACCAGTAGCATAAATAATAAATAAATAAGAACAAAGAAAAAGTGAGTTGGCTTAGTGAAAAAATAATAGTATTGAAAAGAGAAAGAAAAGGAAAAGTGGAAGAGCTTTACAGCCAGGTATATGAAAATGATTATGCCATAATTGTATTAGGACCGTAATCTCACGAAAAGATAGAGAGAGAAAGAGGGGGTGGTGCCGTCCGTGAGCCCTCACTGGTTGGGAGTGGGAGCCCACAAAAAGACTGTCAGAATAAGAGAGAGAGTTTGATAAACAAAAGACAAGAGATGACTGGTACTGCTTGATGTGTCGACTCTTTCTCTCTCTCTTCCCCCAACCACAGTGACTCACAGAGTCAGTCTCTATCGTGTGTGCTTCACATTTCTCTAGAAATTCGTCCCCTTGGGCCATCTCTGATCTCGGTTCCACCCCTATATTTGCATCTTTTTCTTTTCTTTAGAACAGTAAGAAAATCCTTTCACAATTTAAATCTTTAGAACAGTCTCTTATGAAATTCTCTTACTACAATGATTCAAATGTTACCTTTATTAATAGACCCTCTATACTTAAAATAAATTCATCAATGATTCAAATTTATTCTACAAAAAGGCCTAATATATTTTATTTTATACAAGATTCAATATACAAAAATATATGTCAACCATTGAATCAATCTATAGAAGACAGGTTTACCCACCCTCACCACTGCCGTACTTACTCTGTCAGTCACACTGACTCTCCTCTATTTGGTTGACTGGCTATTCAAACGTGACAATTGCCGATTCACATAACAAGTGAAAAACACCCTTTTTCACTGAGTTGACTCGGTCCTATATACATTCGCCCCCGAAAATATCGTACGTCGTCGTCTTTGACACAACAACTAGTTTCATTCTTAACTTTGCTCTAGCTAATTTGCAATTAATCCACAAAATTATTATAAAACTACGTACATCTCAGTAGCGCAGTTCACTTCGGTTGCACTACTAAATTTATTAATTATTTATCTAATTGAATTAATTTATTATTCAACTGAATTAATTATACTATATATGTCACAACATTTGGGATCCTAAAACCCCTTAGGGGTAGGTAAGGATACCCTTTCACTTTATTTAACACAAGTATACATACTATACTATTTACCTTTCTCATAGCTTGTGCAAGTTGCTTTTGAATTTTATATCTATAACTACGTGCATTTAATGGATAAATATCTCACACATGTTTAAATTTTTTTTCTTAAATTAAATTTAAAATATTTATAAGATTGCTTTTGACAAAAAAATAATAATAACTATAAGATAAATTGATTCATACTTTCTTATAAAGTGTAATAGAGGCCAATAAGAGTTGGCTTATATGATCACCTTCCATCAATAACAAACACAGGTTAGTGTTGAATCCAGGAGTTCTTGTTAATGGGTTGTTCGTAAGTCTACGATAAGTTGGCTTATATGATCACCCAATGACTCCCTTGACCCACAACTGAGACAACTGCCTCTACTCTAAATTTTTTAAACATAATAATGATAATAATAATACTTGAAATTTAATAATTATATATATGACTCGATGTTTTTTTCTTTGTGACAATGTTTAAGTGCACTTTCAGTTTAGGTTTATACACACAATTTTTGGGTCTTTAACTAATATATCTCTATAAGCATTGTTGTAACACTAACATCCAAGCCGTTAATGTTGCAAATAAAATTTGTCAGAAATCGCAGTCTACTTTCATTATAAATAACCATTATTGCATGTTTATATAAACAATTCAATACTTATATGTAAGTTGTACAAATAGAAAAAGCAAAAGAAAGATCAATTTAATTTATATTGATATGTTAAGTTATTTTTTTGCAACATAGAAAATTTATATAATTTTTACTCTTCTCTTTTCTTTATTTTATTAATAATGTAATTAATTGCTTCTAAAATGAAAATATTATAGTTGATAATTAAAAATGTTATTAATTAATTCTCAAATTAATTTTACTAGACTCATCAAGTTCAGTCTTTTTTAAAACAATAAAACAAGTAGACGCCCCTATCCTTTGGGTATAGACTTTATCGTAATAGTAAAATTAAAAACAAGTTAATTCATTGCGTATATGGTTTGGATTAATTAGTAGGGATGGCGTAGGATTTGGTCAACACCTAATTAATAAGCAATTAACAGACCTTTAAAAATTTACGTGCACGTAGGTCTGATTTGAAAGAAATTTATTCTATATATCAATATGCACGTAGATGGCTAATTTGCATTCCAATCTTTGACTAGGGTTAACGTTAAAGCTATAGACTAAAATCTTCCCAAGGAAATGATCGCTCTTGTTTAGTTAAATATATATAACTTCAATTCGTGACGGTAAAACAAATGTTAAGAGGGTCGGAAGTTGGACCTAAGCAAGCAAGCAATTTAGTTGAATATTAATATTAAATTATCATGTGGCACAACTCGATTACTTTCTTGAAGGACGCTGTTCTGCTGGGAAGTCAATTCAATCATTTGGAATTTTCTCGTCTATAGAGAATGGCTACTCTGCCCTCATTTCCATATGTGTTTCTCTCTCTAATTACATAAAGCACCCTTGTATTCCTTTTCCTTGGTGATATTTTTAAATAAGATAAAGACGTCCTCTTTCGGAATTCTCCTATCTACTCATATGTCCACCCACCTCCTTTAATTTCGCCCCCTTATTGTTTCTTAAAGCGGAACGATAGAACGCTAGCTTGATTAGGCTTTTCTAGATATATAAACCGATCCAAGAGAAACGGAAAGAAACGAGCTCCTTTAGTAAGTAATATTGAGTAACAATGGAGGACAGAAATTTAACTTAAACAGCGATAAATAGGTAAACAAGTCTGTATACAGATATAATATTACCGCCTCTAGTTGATTTTTGAATAGTCATTTAGATCCCTCTCTATTATAGGGTTGCAAGGTTGAAATTACAATTTGGTGACACTCATTTTTGTGTATTTGAATTGAAGGTGAGTTGAAAATAACTTTTTAATTAGGGATAGATGGATCCAGAAACTAACTTTTGAGGGGCGATATTATAAAAGCTAAGAAATTGAAATAATTTTTTATTTCAAAAATTATATATATATATATATATATATATATATATATATATATATATATATATATATATATATACTTTTGTTAAAGTTAAGCATGACACTTTTCACATAATACATTTTATCAAAGATTGAAATATAGTGTCAAATTTGTTAATAATATTTTCTTTAATATAAATGATCAAACAAAATGATTCAAGAGTTTTAAGTTTTTTCATATTAAATACATATTATATATATATATATATATATATATATATATATATATATATATATATATATATATATATATATGGGATATCTAGTGAGAGGAGAGATGAATAAGGAGTAAATCTGTATATCTATGCATGGATGGTCGAATTAAAAAAGTTCTTAAAGGTCGTATGGCCAAACTTAAAAATGTCGCGTACGTTTTTTAAATCTTGACCATTCATGTAAGATCCAATAGTCAAGATTCATTTCACCCTCTCATAATAAACACTCCTCTCACTGATATACATATATATAGGATTTTACTCTGGTGAAGAAGTGTTTATTGTAAGAGGTGAGATGAGTAAATATTGGCCTTCTCTTTACACATGGTAAAAAACTAAATCTGTGACTTTTTAAGTGGTCACATGACATTTAAGTAATTTTTATATATATATATATATTGTATGGTCAAGATTTACTCCTCTCACTGTCCTCTCACTAAATATGTATATATATATATATATAGAGGATCACTGTAGGTCTGAGTCTTTTTACTTACACTCCTTTTTCATTAGATTCACTTTCATCTAATGATTGAGATTATTTCGTTAAAAGTAACCATTAGATGAAAGTGAATCTAACAAATTGAAAATAAGTGTAAGTCAAAAAAGACTTACACTAACAGTAAGTTGATCTCACCTCATATATATATATATATATATATATATATATATATATATATATATATATATATATATATATATATTTTACTCTACAGTGAGATGAATGTTTATTGTAAGAGGTGAGATGAGTAAATATTGATCATTGGATCTTACATGAATGGTCAAGATTAGAATATAAATGCATGTGACTTTTTAAGTGGTCATATGACCTTTAAATAACTTTTAATCTTGATCATCCATGTATGGTTGTATAGTCAAGATTTACGCCTCTCTCTCACAATAAAAACTCATCTCACTAGATATGTCTCCTATATATATACACTTTTATTAAAGTTAAGCATGACACTTTTTCACATAATACATTTTATCAAAGATTGAAATATAGTGTCAAATTTGTTAATAATATTTTCTTTAATATAAATGATCAAACAAAATGATTCAAGAGTTTTAAGTTTTTTCATATTAAATACTTTCAAACTCTCTTCCATTATAACGTCATGCATAAAATAATATGCAAAAAAAAAAAAACAATTAAGGAAATATGATAATGGTATCAAATAAATAAAGTAGGGTGACTTTCAAAAATAAAAAAATATTAAATTGATTCTTTTTAAATATTCAACAATCAAGTATAATAATTAGACTTATTTTTAAAATTAATCAATTATGCATATAACCAATTTAAAATGCATAAGATTAAAATCAAATTTTATTAACTCAATTGTATATATTAATGCATGAATAGTAAAAAGAAGTTAGTGAATATAAATATTTTTAAAAACAATTATATATATATATATATATATATATATATATAATAAGAAGATCAACACTAAATATAAAAATTTTTTCTCTTATACACTCATTTTTAACATTAGTTTCTACTTTCATCTAATGGTTGAAATTATTTCATTAAAAGTAACTTTAGATGAAAATGAAACTAACTGTTAAAAACAAATATAAAAAAAAAAAGACTTACGATATAAATTAATTTTATATATATATATATATATATATATATATATAAGTTATTGTGCATCATGGGGTCCAAGGCTCCTACTATAACCCCCTAAATCCGTCCTTGTTTTTTATCATGTATTTTTTTTCCAGTAGCTTCTAATAAAACTTATAAACATAGAGGACAAGTGTTAACTTTCATTTATTTGATTTTGATTAATGAACCTTAATCTTTATGAATAAATTAATTAAGTCTATGAACGTCTTTAATTCCATAATATATGTTTGAATGTGTGAAAATATGAAAAGAAGAAATTAACTGCAATATTAGCTAGTTGCTCCATGCATGTGATATAAGAAATGGATGACTGCTTAATATAATCATGCCTGTAATAAAGCCCTTAAAATAATTAATTCATATGACTAATGAGTTATAATTAACGTTAGCACTTAGCAGGCCATCCAAGATATATCTTGAATAATTAAATTGGCAATTTATGCATATACACGTTAAAGTACTTCAATGATAAAGATGTGCATGTGGGCTTGATTAAGGAGTCACCAATAATCGTGGCTAGACACCTATAGTATTAGTCACAAGATTGCTTTGAACAAATAGCTATATATATTGTATTGAACTACTTTTGGATTCAGTGTTCGTATCTTCCACTCAAGGGACACGAATGCGATTTTGTTTTTGTTAGAAAAAAAAAACATTATTCTCCTCGATCCCGTAAGGAACAACAATTCTTCAGTTCCCTATTTCTCTTGGGAATCAAAAGAGTTTGCAATATTTTATGTTTATTACCTCTAACTTATTTCATGTCCTGACTCCAAGGACACTGCATTCACCAGGGACTGAAAATGGGATTCCATACTATTCCTCAATTCTATCTCTATCTCTCCCCCAAAAAAATCGTAATTAATATGTTACTGTTGGTAATTGATCAATTCTAAAGAGGAAATATTATATAGGATTTCTTCAAGAGTATCTTAAAGATATTTATTAAAGATTAAAAATAATTTTTTTTATAAAAAATAAAATATTCAATGTATTAAGAATTATTAAAAAATTATTTTTATGCAAAATATTTTATTTTAAATTCTTTAACAAATATTTTTAAGACACTAATTAATAAAAATCTTATTATATATACATATAACATGTGTCACATATTACTAACCATCGCCACTCATTTCTCCCTCTTTTACTTCCTTTTCATCCTCACCACCATCTTTCCACACTTTATATGAAAAATATGAAAGGAGTATGTGTGTATAACATTTCTCAACCCAGAAAAAATTATATTGTTTTATCACGAGTTTGAAATCTGAATTTTCAAATCAATGGAGGCTCACGTGCATGCAGACCCTATTCAGAAATCCGTACCAATGATAATATTTTTTTTTTGGTAGCACCAATGATGATAATATAATTAGGTGGGAAGCAGAATTAACATATATAGCTTTCTAGCTAGTTGTACCAAAAGGATGCGAGGAGAGTAAGAAGTTCAAGGAAGCAGTGAAGGATCCGTCGTGCACCTTTGGCACGCTGTCTCTCTCTTTATGTCGAAGAAAGAAAAATAAAGGATAATTTTTTAAAACTTCAAAACGATTTCATGTTAGATTGGGGAAAAAATTAATTAATGATAATCTACCTAAGCAAGTTATACAATAAATTAATAATTATTAATTATATCACTACTAAAAAATTCAGATTTAGAGATGAAACAAATTTCGTCTCTAACAGAGACGGAAACAAAGACGAATTTGATGATATAGAGAAGGAAAACAAAATTTAAAACTTAGAGACAGAATTTAAAGATGGAATTTAGAGACAGAATTTATCTGTCTCAAAAATTTTCGTCTCTAATTTCGTCTCAATTTAGTCAATTTAAAGTCAAATATGCTTAAAGACGAAATTTAAAGATAGAATTTGGCCGTCTCAGATTTTTTCGTCTCTAATTCCGTCTTTATTCACTTAATTTATCATTTTAAAAATTTAAATATATTTAGAGACAGAATTTATCCGTCTCTAATGTTCCGTCTCTAATCCATGAAATAATAATTCAAAAAGTGAAATGTATTTAGAGACAAACGCGTTCCATCTCTAAATAAATAATATTTTTTTTATAAAAAATAGAGACGGATTGTTTCCGTCTCTAATGTTTTGTACCTAAATCAGCCTTAATTCCCAAATCAGAAGCCAATCTTTCTGAAATCTCTTCCCACTCATTCTGAAGTCGCTCTTTGTCTCTGTCTCGCTCAATCTGCAAGTTCCCATCCTTCCTTCTATAATCTCACTCCCTCTCAACTGTCAATCTCGCTCATATCTCAGGTTGTTCTCGTTCTCTCTCGTTCTCGTTCTCTGCCATTTAGGTCTTCACTTTCACTACACTTTTTTTTATCAACTACTGTGTGAAATGTAAATGGTGTATTTTTTATGTAGGTTGTCAGATCAGGGCATTTGTTGTCGTATTGTGCTGAGGAAGGGGTGAGAAATCTTGGAGAAGGAAAATTTCTGGTCTCAGATAGTTTTTTAGGCAACGAAAGAACCAAATACTGTATCACTTCCAAGGTATTTGACCTACACTTTAATTTAACAAAATACTGTAAAATGGCTTTGAAATGGTTTAGTACTGACCATATATGTGAGACTTATGTTATACGCACCTAATATTGACCATTTATGCACAATATTCGCTTGTTTTCCTTTCCTGGTTTGACTTGCTATAAGCCATTTAGGATATTTGAAGTGGATCCTTGTGGTCTATGCTGTTTGTTTTCCTCCCATTTTGTTTTTGTGTAATGATGTTGCTATTGTATAATCAATTTTCTCTAAAATTTACTGCATCCTCATTGTAGCTGATTTTGCTGATGAATATGTATTAGATACATTTCTTTTTGGTTCATATACTTACAATTATATTTGGAAGAGCAGATTATTGTAAAATCTTGTCTCTTGGGATTGTTTAATTTTCATTAAACTCTATGGACTAACTGTAGAAGACATTAAAGTAAATCCAATTTCTGTTTGTATTCTGCAGCCTTTGTTTTGTTTTTATTTTTCATTATCATTTATGGATTTAAATTGTGAATGACATTGACGATGGTCAAGCATTTTGTTCTGTTCCCCAGCTTGCAATTTGCGTTAGGAAAATATGGTCTTACAAAGATTTTGCTATAGCATTTGGGCTTAAAATGTATTTAATATAATCAAAATCAAAGTTTCACACTTCACAACAAATAATATACCAGTATCTCTCCCTTGAGCCATGCATTGTCAAATACTCAGAAGAATTGGGAATGTCACAAGTTATTCTGTTATTTTTGTCTTATTTTGACCGCTGTTCCCATGTTAAAATATCAGTATTTTGTATTTGAGAAATGAAAACATTACCCCATCTATGCAGTGTTATAGATGAATTTTTAATGAGTTTGAGTTTCCAGTCAAGTCATTGAAGCTGGTTTACTTTGACTTGGTTTATTGCTATCCAGAATTGAATTTCTTGGCAAGGTGACACTAGTTTCTGTGCATAGCGGAGGATCTATATCTGCAACAAAGCACTGTAGGAGAATGGTGAGTGATGTTAGATCCTTATAATTATTCCATATACTATCAAATTATTGTATTATGCATTTAATTTACTCTTAGATGCTAGCATGAATTTTGTGATGTTGTATACAGATTGTCATGCGCTATATATGAGTATAACTTGCTTTATTTCTTTCATGCTTTATTTCTTTCATATAATGTAATTAATTTGGACTTGGAGTTCCACTTGTCGAGCAAGGGCATCATCAAGTGCCTAAAGCCAAAAAAGGAAGCAAAAGAAATTACAAATATGTTAGGTTTTAGCACACGTAACTTAGCTACCTAGTGGAAGATGTTGTTATCTTTTTATGATTTTATTTCCCCAATAATCATGGCATTCAAGTATCAAGGAAAACCAATACTACCTTTTTGGTTGCAACTAATTATTGTTCTAGAGTACTGACGCTGCATAGAGCATTATTCAGCAATTCCTCCTTTTCGGGTGGAATGGTAGGTCTCATGCTAAGAACAACCACTTTCTCTTGGATAATATCTTTATAACATTTTCTAACTTATAAATGTTATCTACTTTTTCGATTCGATGCAACTGAATTTATTATGGATTGAGCTAGTTTAGGCTTTGTGATGTAGGACCAGACTAAGTAGGGTAGTGATAGACATCTAGATCTCATTTTGATTGTATATTCATCTGTGTTTATTTGATATATCTAGATATAGATGTCTAACTGCCTGGTCCTATATCACATTCTGTTACTACTATTTATTTTTTGTGGACTTGTACGTAGAAACTAAGAAAATAATTATTAGTGGAAGGCCCAGAGGGTTAGTATCTTAACTTGTGTATGCTTCTGATAATAGAATTTGGTTATTTTTGCATGAAAAGAGTTAAAGTTCTTGCAGTTATGACTTACTCAGATATGTTAGACAAGCTCAATAGAACTGATTTCCATTGCACGCTGATTAAAGGCTTTTGGCCCAACTCACGTTGAGAGCCAAATAACTTAATTAAATATTAAAATAAAGCTAAGAACTAAGCAAGACAACAAGCTGTTTAAAAGAGGAACAAATAAATCTGGAATATAAGCTGGTTTAACAATCCATGATTTATATTGAATAAGTCTATAAGCGAATGACTTCTGTTTCAGCATGATGTATATACTATATATACACACAATAGAAAAGCTGGGTGGGCCTTATCTACCAAGGATATATACCAGCTACTTTTCAACTAACAATGGTGTATTGGTGTGTATATCTGAGATATTGTGATGCAAATATATTAAACAGGTTTTACACAAATAAAATGATATTATGGCACAAAAATAACTACTTGCTCAACTGATTAAATATTAGGTTAGAATTTTCATTTCTTGATATCTGTCTGATGCAATACTTTGTAGTCTGTTTGCATCGTACAAGCTTGTTGGCATGTTCCTGAGTCTTGCATTCAACTAACAGTGGTGTATTGGTGTGTATATCTTAGATATTGCGATGCAAATATATTAAACAGATTTTACACAAATAAAATGATATTATGGCACAAAAATAACTACTTATCCAACTGATTAAATATTGGGTTAGAATTTTTATTTCTTGATATATGTCTGATGCAATACTATGTAATCTGTTTGCATCATACAAGCTTGTTGGCATGTTGCTGAGTCTTGCATTCAAGTAACAGTGATGTATTGGTGTCTATATCTGAGATAAACCAAACAATGATTCATAAGCTGGTTTAATTTCATTTATTGAAGCAGTAATTTCTATCATAGTTAGCCTTATTCAATAACTACCATGAATAATATGAGTAACTTAATTTTATGTGCAGTGGAATGCCCTGTTTTAACTTCTCTTGGATCTGTTGTTATTGCGATGGGTTATCAACTGGAGTTGATATCTACATGCTTTATTTCTTTGATTTGTGCATAACACTTGCTTTATTTCCTGCATGCTTTATTTCTTTGATATACTGTAATTCTCTAAGTTAACAATCTATGATTTATATTGAATAAGTCTACAAGCGGATGACTTATACTTATTTTTTATCTTTTCAGACGAATCAGATGTATAGAGAGCCAAGTTTTTTTGAGGTCTACAAGTGGCTGCACAGAGCCAAGGATAATTCAGAAGAGTATATCACTTCGGAAGCTGCAAGGATTGCGGTAAGCATAAGTTACATCAAGTTTCAAGTACAAGTGTCTGATAACTACTTTTTAGGAAGAGTATGAAAGGCGGATGACTGAGTTGCAATCCCAGAATGGTGAAGGTAGCAGCAGTCAAGACTCTGCTAACAATATATACTTGGATGTTGTTAGAGGTCCCAACAAGAAAGGGCGTATCTACGGATTAGGTTCACAAGCAACTAATGTTAGATCTTCTTCCACTCCCTCCACCTCTTCTGTTGATGAAGTATCACCAACAGAGATTGTTGCATTGCAGGCTAAAACTCAGGCTTTAACTGATGAGCTCCGTCAAAAAAATCTTGAGTAAGACATGATAAGATAGAAGATGGAACAAGAACAAAAGAAGATGGAACAAGAACAAAACATGATGAGGCAGAAGATGAATCAATGGGAGGAGAGGTTTAGGGCTCTTCTTGTAGGTAGTCAATTTAGAATGCCATCACCTGCAGCTTCACAGCCTGAACCTTCCCATCCTACACCTAAAAAAGAGGATGACCATGATGATGAGGGTGACGATGATACAAATTATGATGACCTAAAATTGTGATTAGTTTTATTTTTATATTTTCATTGACAATGTAAATATTTGTAGTTACTATCTAAATATTTGTAATGACAATTAATTATTACTTTGCATTTTGGTATGAAAATTTGTGATGATGTTCTGAATTGTGATTTCTGCTGCTACATGATTTTATTGTGATGGTTAATTGACCAGGTTAGTTATAAAATTAAAAGTATATTAAAAAGATAATTTTAGAAAACTAGAGACAATTGCTTTTCATCTCTAATTTTTTTTACTTTATTTTGGGAATTAGAGACAGAATTAGAAATAAAAAAATGTCATCTCTAATGTAATTATTATTATAATTTTTTACTTTTCTTTTAGAATTAGAGACAGAATTAGAGACGAAAACGTGTTGTCTCTAATGTAATTATTATTATATTTTTCAGAAAAAAATATCAAATTCCATCTCTAACATTTTTATTTAGAGACAGAAAATTATGTCTCTAATTTAGAGACGGAACTAATTTTTCATCTCTAACTATCAACGTTGTTGCTTTTACCGACGGATCAATTTCTGTCTCTGATTCTGTCTCTAAATCTTTAGGGACGAATCTTTGGCCTTTTAGAAACGAAAAAATTTTGTCTCTGAATCTGAAGTTTCTGGTAGTGTATAATTTGATTCATCTATTATTATTTATTGTTATTCTTGGAATCCTTTGTTGTTTAACACCATTAATTCATGGGGGTATAAAATTGATCTTTCCTAAAGTTAGTGTTTATATATACATTCGATGCTAACTTGTTTGAAAAGTTTATACTTACATTATTTACTTTTTGTACTACTTTTTTTGTTTTTGTCTTTGAACATGTATTCTTAAAGATATTGTAATGAGATTAATTTTTAAATAATGCTACGATTAAAATGTTTTTTTAAAAAACAATTATCTTTTTTAAGATTTAAATTTTAATCATCTCACTATGAGTGTAGCTCGCATCATTACACACAACTCTTATTTTTTTTTGCACTATTTTCTTTAATATAATGATTGGTGTCTAGACCAACTTGTCTACATATAAACTAATCTAACTCTTTAAATTTTAATGTGAAATGAGGAATTAATTCTATATGGTCTAGCTTTAAAGATTGAAAAAGATAACATATTCTAAAACGTAACTAGTGTGGTTAAAATAAATTAAATGCTTGCCTTCATTATTAGACTAATCCTTCTAATTGGGGCAGAGCTAGGCTAATTTAGAGTGTTTAAAATATATACTCCACAATTTTTATTTTTGGGTAAGAAAATTTGGTAGTAAGGGAAGATATCCCCAATATTACTAGATGAGTTTTGTTATATTCTCCTACAAGTTCCTCTTAATAATTTTCTTAATATTAAATAAAAAAAGTATTAAATGATAAAGCAAATGTATCTAATGTTTTGAAAATGTAAAAAGTATTTAATATTTTTTTCATTTAGTAATTAAGAGAATTACTAAGAAGATTGAGTAAGAAGATTTAAAATTATTCTTGATAGGATGTCATTGACATACTGGGTTCCAAAGGCAAGGAAAGGTCCAACTTAGAGAATTACCTTATGACACTTGCAATAAATACATGTATATATATTTTTTTGGTACATAACACATATCTCTTTAATGAAGTGACATATTTATGTCATAAAAAAAATTTGGGCATTAACAAAATAAATATGTTTAGGGAGCACTTAAACCTTTTAATGCACTTGGAGGCAACGAGGAACTTAAACAAATTTCTCATTGCAAGTCGTCATGTTTTTTTTTTCTTGGGGGGACATCGATGTGTTTAAATAGTCCAGCAAGTTTTGTTGTGTGCTAATTTTCTTTTTAAGCAATTTTTTCTCCATAAAATATAGGTAATCCATTCTGCTTACATAAATTATATACATCTCGTTTGCTATCTCCCAATAAAACTTAAACCTAGCACCTTAAATTGAAATACTAGGTTTTAGCAATTGTATTTAACTAGAATTAGTTATTGTTAGTTAATTATCAGTGTCAGTTAGTTAGTTAGAATTGACAGTTAGTTATTTGATAGTTACTGTAATATTAGTTAATCAGATATAGGATAGTTAGATAGATATCAACACATTATAGCTATAAATAGCTGCTCTTGTATTTCATTTCTCAGTTTTTTCAGTTTTAATCAGTTCAATCATCTTTCTCAAAGTTCGATCTCAATATGGTATCAGTAGGAAATTAATTCCTTGCACAACTCTTCAATCTCAAAGTTCATATTTCATTATCATGGCATGTTTTCATTCTACCATTGATGATCCTTCCAATCCTTTTTTCATTCATCCTTCTAATTCTCTTGGTCAAATCTTGGTTTCTCAGCCACTCACAGGAGAGAACTATAATTAGTGGAGTAGATCCATGAAAATGGCATTGAATGCCAAGAACAAGTTTAGATTTGTTGATGGCATAATTTCCAAACCTACTGATGAAGAATTTCAGCTTCTTTCTTCCTGGGAACGTAACAATAACATTGTTAGTTCTTGGTTGCTTAATTCAGTGTCAAAGGAGCTTGTAGCAAGCATTATATATATTGATTATGCTGCAACAATTTGGATGGATTTGAAGGATCGTTTCCAGCAAAAGATTGTTCCAAGGATTTATCAACTAAAAAAAGATTTAATCAATCTTCAACAAGGATCTATGACTGTAAATCAGTATTTCACCAAGCTGAAAGGAATTTGGGAGGAACTCAATGATTTTCGCCCAAATTATAGCTGCACATGTGGTGGTGCTCGATCTCTACTAGATCATACCTAACAAGAATATGTTATGGTTTTTCTCATGCGATTAAATGATGCACATGCTCAGCCCCGTAGTCAAATGCTGTTGATGGATCCAGTACTATCTATTACTAAAGTATATTAATCGATTGTTCAATATGAGAGGCAACAAGACATTGGATCTGCATTTTCTCAAAACCCTGATTCTCAAGTTGCCTTTATTGTAAAATCAATAACTTCCAAGAATGCAGATTTCAGATAAAAAAAAGGTAAAAAAGATCACCATACTTGTCATTGTGGCTTGATAGGTCACGCCATGGATAAATGTTACCGTATTCATGGATATCCACCTAGATACAAATCCAAGAAGTCCTCAAATTCTTCAACTACTGTTCATCAAGTTACAGATTCTACAACATCCTCTCAAGATGTTTCTTCTATGCTGACTACAGTACAATATAAATAATTGATATCTTTCTTGTCGTCCCAAATGTCTCAAGCTACAAAACCAATAGTTGATCCAAATGTTCAAGACAATTATAAAGGTATGGTACTATTTTCTTTACCATGTTCATTTTTTGTTGTTTCTGACTTTTCTCAATATTGGATTCTGAATTTTGGAGCAACAAGTCATATAGCTTCTTCTCTAGACAATTTTATTAATCACACGACTATGTCAAATTTTTTTATTACACTTCCAAATAAATCCACTGTCTCTATACATTCAATAGGATCTGTTAGTCTTAATCCTAATTTTGTTCTACATAATGTCCTTTATATTCCTTCTTGTCATGTCAACCTTATTTTTGTCAGTGCTTTACTAGATCATTCCAATTTATCAATTAGCTTCTCTAATACTTCTTTTGTCATACAAGACAACAGTCTCTTAAAGATGATTGGTAAGGGTGACTTGGTTCAAGGACTATATGTCTATAAGCCTAGCCCAACCACATTTCCAAATGTTGTTGCTTCTGTTTCTGTTAAAAATAAAAATATTCATAGTTTAGTTTCAATTCCTGTTGTACATAAGGTATATGCTAATATTTGGCAAGCTAGACTAGGTCACATTTCTCCTAAATGTTTGCAAATTCTAAATAATAAGTTCAATTTTTCGATTCCTAGTTCATATTTTAGTCATACTTGTGATATATGTCCTTTATCCAAACAAAAAAAGATTATATTTCATTTCTAACAACCATTTTGTTGTCTTACCTTTTGATTTAGTACATTGAGATATTTAAGGACCTTACCATACTTCAACCTATAATGGGAAGAGCTATTTTCTCACCTTAGTGGATGACAACACTACATTCACTTGGATATATTTGATGAAGAACAAATCTGAGGCACCAGCTCTAGTTAAACAAGTTTTCACTCTAGTTGAAACTCGGTTCCACACAGTCATTAAGCAACTCGGATCCGATAATGCTAAAAAGTTACGATTGACTGAATTTTTGGCAACCAAAGGAACACTGCACTAGTTCATTTGTGTTGAAAGACCTCAACAGAATGTTGTGGTAGAAAGGAAACACCAGCACTTATTGAATGTTGCAAGGGCTTTATATTTCCAATCCAGAGTTCTAATCAGTTTTTGGGGCGACTATTTACAAACTGCTTGCTTCCTGGTTAGTAGAACTCCAACTCCATTATTACAACAACAAAGTTCATATCAGTTGCTATTCAAAAAGGAGCCTAATTACACAAATTTCAGAGTTTTTGGCTGTTTTGCATTTGCCTCTACACTTTTGTCTATAATAGACAAATTCACACCAAGAGCTGTCCTATCAGTTTTTATAGGTTATCCACTCGAGTATAAAGGTTACAAGTTATACAATATTCAAACCAAAAATTTTTTTGTGTCCAGAGATGTGGTATTTCATGAATCTACTTTCTCATTTCACATTTTACCATCACATGCTCATACACTTGATCTTTTTTCCAGATTTGGTTCACCCTTTGCCAATTCCTGACATAGCCTCATTTCTTACATCACCTAATCCCACAGAACCTTCTCAAGGTGAATTGGCTATTCAAAGTGACACTCCTAATATTTTAGAAAGTATTCTTGTCCCAACATCTCATTCTTCTCTAATTATCAGAAAATCTTCTAGATCCTCTAGACCACCATTATACCTTCAACAGTACCACTGTCATGCTATTTCTCCATATCCTATTGCCAATCACTTATCATATGACAGACTTTCCAAAAATTACAAACACTTTGCTCTTCAGATTTCAAGTGTTTATGAGCCACAATTCTATCATCAAGTTGCCAAACATCTTGAATGGCAGAAATCCATGCAGGAAGAGATTTTAGCCATGAAGGCAAATCACACTTGGGATGTTGTTCCCATTCCACAAGGCAAACATACTATTGGCTATAGATGGATCAATAAGGTTAAACGAAAGGTAGATGGCAATGTTGATAGGCTAAAGGCCAGATTAGTGGCTAAAGGTTACACTCAACAGACTGGAGTGGATTTTTTTAACACCTTCTCCCTAGTGGCAAAATTAACCACTGTCAGGGTGTTATTGACATTGGTTGCTATGAAAGGTTGGTAATTGCTCCAACTTGATATCAATAATGCTTTTCTTAATAGTGATTTGTTTGAAGAAGTGTTTATGGAATTGCCTCTTGGATACAAGGTTAAAGGGGAACATATGACTTGCAAACTTAATAGGTCTATTTATGGTTTAAGACAAGCTTCTAGACAATGATTTAACAAATTTTCTTCTGCTCTTATAAATAATGGTTTTCAGCAGTCGAAATCAGATTACTCTTTATTCACTATGGGTTCTGGCCATTCTTTTGTAGCATTGCTAGTTTATGTTGATGATATCATCATTGCTAAAAATCCAGTTGCTATTGATCAAGTTAAGACCATATTGCAGAACCCGTTCAAGCTAAAAATTCTTGGAAATCTTAAATATTTCCTTGGATTATAAATTGCCAAGTCCAAGCAAGGTATTTACCTATCTCAGAGGAATTATACCTTACAACTTCTTGAGGACACGGGTTTCCAGGACTACAAACCAGCCTCCCTACCTATGGAATCTAATCTCAAGCTGAGTTCTACTGATGGTGATTTGCTATCTAATGACTCTCAGTACATAAGATGAATTGGCCGGCTCTTATACTTGACCATTTCCAGGCCTGATACATGCTATGTTGTTAACAAACTAAGTCAATTCATGGCAGCTCCTCGAGTTCCTCATTTAGATGTGGTCCATCATTTGTTGAGGTACTTAAAGTCAACTCCAGGTCAAAAGTTACTTTTTTCCTCATCTATTACACCTCAAAGCATATGTTGATGCTGATTAGGGAAATTGTATTGACACAAGAAGGTCCACCATTGGCCATTGTGTTTTT
Source organism: Ormosia emarginata (assembly GCA_029884605.1). Lineage (NCBI taxonomy): Eukaryota > Viridiplantae > Streptophyta > Magnoliopsida > Fabales > Fabaceae > Ormosia > Ormosia emarginata. The sequence continues at coordinate 16,937,789 of JAQQTP010000089.1, read as the reverse complement.
TTAGGAGATTATTGATCTCATAGAAATTAAAGAATCAACACACAGTGTCACGTTCCTTTACAGAAACCGAATATCTAGCCTTGGTAAGTGTCACTAGTGAGGTCACTTGGATCACCTCATTGCTGCATGATTTTGAAATCACTATTGGTCCAACTCTGGTTTTATGTGACAGTCAAGCTACGATTCATCTTACTTCCAATCGTTCCTTTCATGAAAGATCTAAACACATTGAAATTGATTGTCATTTCATTCATGAGAAAGTAAATGATGGCTTGGTTCAGTTGGTTCACATAAAATTTGCTCACCAAATTGCAGATATCCTTACTAAGCCACTCCCAACTCCTCTGTTCAAGTCTTTATCCTGCAAGATGGGAATCATTGACATTTTTTTCCACCTTGAGGGGGAGTTTTAACAATTGTATTTAACTAGAATTAGTTATTATTAGTTAATTATCAGTGTCAGTTAGTTAGTTATAACTTACAGTTAGTTATTCAATAGTTATTGCAATGTTAGTTAATCAGATATAGGATAATTAGATAGATATTAACACATTACACTATAAATAACTGCTCTTGTATTTCATTTCTCAGTTTTTCAGTTTTAATCAGTTCAATCATTTTTCTCAAAGTTCGATCTCAATACTAGGTTCATTCTCAAGGATTATTGATGGTTTGACACTTTCTAAATTTTTTTTTTCCCGCAAAATAGATTTGAATTCTGAAAGTACGTAAGACTCTTACAGTAAGAGTCACGATGAAGTTGTCTTGGGTCCAATTTTCTGGATTTCGTGCAAGAAACACACAAGATGAATACAAAGCTAGTTGTTCTGGACCGTGGTACGAGATTCTGCCCTTAAAGGTCAAACCCGACATGCGCACCACCTGACTTCGGAATAAATACCCCAGTTAGGCCGTCCGGATGGAGGCATCGATCATAGGCCCTAAACAGTACTCCTTAGGTCTGCGCATAGCTTGATTACTTCCAATCGTGACCTTTACAGTGTGGGGACCATGACTGCCTACTACAGTGATTGGCCACTAATGCGACAATCCCGAGATTCTAGGGATCTGCCTGGACGATCGTGGGAGGTAGGCACCCTCCGTCAGGGCTTTGCCTGAACGATCGTGGGGAGGAGGCACCTCCCCCATCAAGCCACAATCTCCACGTACCTGCACTCTGCGATGAATACTCAAGGACTCTGCATATGCACTATAAATATGAGGATATATCATTCTAACAAGGTAATTGTAATTCATACGGTGTATACCCTCTTTCTACATCCGCTAACTTGAACGTTGGAGTCCCTTTGTAAGTACCCAACCCCCTGTTCAAGATTCACGGTGGCAGCAACTGTACGAGGAGGAGGAAACCACCATACACGTGTCTCTTCAGGCATCCTCTGGTTCTACATCAGAACATGAGCAATTTTTGAGAAGTATATCACGCAGATGATGACAAACATTCATCTTCTTTTTCTTTCTAAAATATCTGATGTGTTGTGAAGAGCTACAGTTGAATAGGCCATTCCAATTTCTTCTTTACAAACATAAATAGATGTGACCTTACAAAGCAGGAAGTCCCTACTTAAAAGTTAAAATAAATTTAGGTTTATAATATATCCCATAATTGTCAATGTGGCTATATTAAATTTTGAGATTTTAACCAAAAAAATGGTTTTTAAAAAATTAAATGAGGTCCTCGTATTAATAGCATTGGTTAGATAAACCAATCGTATCTGCAGTTGTGCATAATTTGAAATGATATAGTTCTGCCAATATATACTATTAGTTAGGATCTTGGTGTGGTAGTGAATAAATATCATTACATCTCTGAGATTAACAATAAAGATGAGATTTAAACAATATGATTAACTTTGGTAAACATACATAAAACATTTTATGCAATTGTGTCGATAGAGTTTTAGAAATCTATTATTGTATAATAAATTAGAGTATATTATCTTGAGAGTGATTTAATCTTTTAATTTTTTTTAAAAAAATAATACATGTCATTTTTTTTCCTTTTTAAATATCCAATTCAAATTCATTGCAAAAAAATTAAATTCAAATTATCTTTTTAATTAATTATACATATTATTACCTAGTTAAGTTAAAATAGAAATTAGTTATAGGTTAATTATTACAGTTAGTTTATTGGTTACTCTTTTGTAACTACTTTTTGTTCATTTCTTTTTTTTTTTCCTTTTGATGTACACTGCCCTGTATATAAGACAGTAGCTATTCATTCACAAATTGTAATTCATTTTTACTTCAGTAATGAGAAATGATTTTTCTCTCATCTTCTGCGCACTCTACAAGCTGTTCTTGGCTTAATATGGTATCAGATTTCACTCTTCCTTGATCTTCTTCTTCTACATTTCATCAATGGCGAATTCAATCTACTCCGATTTTGCTACCAATCCATCAAACCCTTATTACATGCATCCAAATGAAAACCCCTCTCTTGTTCTTGTTACACGCTTGCTTGATAGTAAGAATTATCAAACCTGAGCACGAGCTATGAAAGTCGTATTAATCTTGAAGAACAAGCTAAAATTTGTTGATGGAAGTTTTAATCCTCCTCCTGTTTCTGATCTTCTCTATGAACCATGGATAAGATGCAACAATATGGTCTTGTTATGGCTTCAAAGATCCATATCCGAAGGGATTTCCAAGTCACTCATCTGGTATGATCGAGCTTCAGCAGTATGGAAGAATCTTGAAAACTGATTTTCTCAAGGAGACATTTTCAGAATCTCTGATATTCAAGAAGAGTTATATCGATTTCAGCAAGGTAATCTTGATGTGTCTACCTATTTCACTCAGTTGACTACTATGTGGGAGGAAATTGATAATTTTAGGTCAACTAGGGATTGTGCTTGTGTGATTCCCTGTACATGTGGTGCTGTGGCTGATTTAAAAAAGTATAAGGAGCAAGACAAGGTTATTAGATTTCTCAAGGGCCTAAATGAGCAGTATGCTCATGTTAGATCCCAAATCATGCTCATTGACCCCCTTCATCAACTAGACAAGGCTTTTTCTTTGGTAATTCAGCAAGAAAGGCAATTAACCAATCCTGTTAGCCTTAATAATACTATGAACCAACAGTATCTAGTTATACAAGTTCAGGAATCGAATCAAAGGCCTCAATTTGCAGGCAATCAACATTAAAACAACAGTCCTTCTAATGGTAATCAATATTCCAATGCACGAGGCAGAGGTAGAGGGAATTATGGGGGAAGCCGTGGCCAAACTCAAGGATCCAATCGTGTTTGTACTCACTGTGGACGACACAATCACACTGTGGAAACATGCTACCTTAAGCATAGTTTTCCACCTGGATACTAGCCTCGAGGAGGAAAGGCTACTGTAAATCTTGCCACTAATGATGAAGTTCAGCAAAATTTAATTCAGAATCACGGGTCTGCAATTGATCAGCCTGCCTTTCCCTCATTGGATCTCATTCAAGAGCAATACCAACAGATTTTGCAGCTCTTATAGCAATCAAAAGTGCAAGCTTCACCTTCAATCAATTCTGTCATCACTCATTCTGCAACCAATTCTGTCATCTCCTATTTAGTTGCTTTCAATTCCACTTCCTCTCCTATTATTGGTAAGCTTTCTGCCCTTTGGCTTATAGACATAGGTGCCACAGACCACATTACTCATTCCATTAAAATTTTTACTAACTTTCATCACATTCAGCCTTTTTCCATGTCTTTACCTAATGGATAACAAACCAGTGCAACAATTGTAGGCACAGTCCAATTATCTGAGTCTATTACCCTTCATAATGTTTACTTCATTCCTCATTTCAATGTCAATCTAATTTCTGTAACTAAACTCCTCAATTCCTTAGATTGCCACATTGTCTTTCATGCTAATCATTGTTCCATTTTGCAGAATTCCAACCAGAGGATGATTGGTATAGCTAAGAATAATGGAGGACTGTATGTGTTAGAAGCTTCACCATCGGGTCACTCACCATTTTCTAGTTCTGTTTGTAATTCAATTTCTCAAAATCTTGGTTCTGCCTCTATATGGCACACTAGACTCGAGCATGTTTCAGATGCTATCCATAAATGTGTTTCCTTACAGTTTCCTTTTGTATCATACAAGAATAATACATTTCCTTGTGATATTTGTCACTTTGCCAAACAACAAAAACTTCCCTATCCCCATAGCACTACACATTCCACTATAATTTTTTATTTGCTTCATGCTGACATATGGGCCGGGGTCCCTATGCCACTCCATCCATTTCTGGTCACCAATATTTCTTGATTCTTGTTGATGATTACAGGAGGTTTACCTGGATTATTCTTATGAAATTTAAAAGTAAAACTGGCAACATCTCAACAATTTCATTTCTTTCATTGAAAATCAATTTGGTATGAAACTCAAATGTCTCAGAAGTGACAATGGTAATGAATTCCTAATGCTTGATTTTTATCTTGCCAAAAGCATTCTTCACCAAAGATCATGTGTTGAATCCCCTCAACAAAATGACATTATTGAGAGGAAACATCAACATATTCTCAATATTGCTCAAGCCCTCTTATTCCAAGCTACACTACCCACTAATTTTTGGCATTTTTCCATTCAACATAATGTACACTTGATCAATAGAATTCCCATACCCCTCATGAAAAACAAATCACCTTATGAACTACTCCATCAACAACCTTCAACCTTACTACATTTAAAATATTTTGGTTGCCTTGCCTATGCTTCCACAATTCAAAACCATTGAACCAAATTTCAATGCAGGGCTAGAAAAATAGTCTTTCTCAGTTACAGAGAAGGTACCAAAGGCTACCTTTTATATGACATTCACACTCATGAATTCCTTATATCTATAAATGTCATATTTTATGAATTAGTTTTTTCCTTTTCCACCACTACAACAATGCCTACTTCAACCACCACCCCACATGTTACCCTTGACAATTCTGACCTTGCCTCTGCCTATGATATCTCTCTACCACTTTCTACTACGCCTTTTGATACATCTACCCAAATTACCATTTACTGCGCCTATTGACAATCAAGTAGAACCAGAAGCAAACCTACTTATCTTGAAGACTACCACTGTAGTCTCCTTATTTCTTCCCTACCCGAATCATCCTCAGGTAATTCCTCTTACCTTTTATCTTCTGTTTTAACATATGAACATTGCATTCCATCATACAAACATTTTTGTCTTGTTGTTATATCCACACCCGAGCCTAAAACCTATTCCCAAGCTTGCAAGTTTGATTGTTGGAAGGATGCTATAAAAGCTGAATTGGATGCTCTTGCAGCCACAAACACTTGGTCTATAGTTGACTTACCTCAAGGCAAAACCCCAGTTGGATGCAAATGGGTTTATAAAGTAAAATACCATGCAGATGGCTCTATTGAAAGGCATAAAGCTCGACTAGTAGTAAAGGGGTACACTCAAATGGAGGGAGTTGATTATTTTGACACTTTTTCTCCTGTAGCCAAATTAACAAATGTGAGAACCTTGCTTGCTTTAGCTGCTATTAAAGGATGGTTTCTTGAACAACTTAATGTTAATAATGCTTTTTTGCATGGAGATCTCAATGAGGAGGTTTACATGACTTTGCCCCCTGGTGTTAAGCTTCTGAATTCAACTTCAAGCTCATCCAAAGTGTGTAAATTGCACAAATCTCTCTATGGCCTCAAGCAGGCTAGCAGGCAATAGTATTCAAAATTGTCCATGGCACTTGTCTCTTTGGGTTACAAGCATTCCTCTGCTGATCACTCCTTTTTCACTAAACTCAATGGCAATCACTTTACTGCCCTTTTAGTTTATGTTGATGATATTGTTTTAGCTGGCAATGATTCTGTAGAGATCTACCATGTCAAATCTTATATTGATCGCAGCTTTCGAATTAAAGATCTTGGTCCTCTCAGATTTTTCTTTGGACTTAAAGTTGCTAGGTCCAAAAGTGGCATTTTGATCAATCAACACAAATACACTCTTGAATTGCTTGAGGACAGCAGCCACCTTGCTGTCAAGCCTTCTTCCACACCTTATGATCCTTCCTTAAAGCTGCACAATTTAGAATCTGCTCCCTATCATGATGAATCCGCATATAGAAGATTAATGGGGAGGCTTCTCTATTTGAGCACCATAAGGCAAGACATAGCCTTTGCTGTCCAACAACTCATCCAATTATTAGTTATTTTTAATAAAATTTTACATATTTATTATAAAATTAATATTCAATAAATATTTTACAATTCATATTAAGTATATAACTATTAGAATACTATAACAATTAAAAAAAATATTCTAAAATGAGTTTTTATTTAAAATGAACAAATAAATGTATATACACCTTTAATTTAATTTAAAATATATTAAAATTTTAATCTATTAAAATTTAATAATAAATATATTCATACTTATAAACTTTAAAAATAAATTCACTTTAGAGTATTCTAATCCATAACAATTCCCCTCAAGTAACTATGTTAAATTGTAATGTAACTAGGACATTAACCCATGTAACACATAGCTAAAATATATCATTATTACTTGCAGAAAAAACTGAATTGTTATAAAAATTAAGATCATGTTTCAAATTTCAACAATCTTTTTCTTTAGTTTTTACATTAATGTATCAATTGAAACAAACGACATATGTTTCTTTTTTTTGTTAATTCATATGACGGAAAATTTAAATTTACAAATTATGTCTATAATAGATATTCAAAATATAGTGAGGAACAAAAAAAAGTATAATGTCATCCAAGAATCATCTAACACAATAAATAATCATTTTAACATAAAATAAATCTACGAACTAATTTATGTACCAAATCATGTATTGTACAATAACTGATCAAATAATATACGTATCAGAGATTAGCATAAAATATTACAAACATAAATTTAAATCTTATGGAAAACTTCCTTAAATATTACATTATTGGTTCTTGAACAAAGATCTCAATCATCAGTTGCAAATTAATATCTTTAATCTGCTTCTCGATTTACCCCGAGATAATAGCAACATATAATTGTCCATGTGAAAATATTGGTTGAGGTAAATACAAACCAACATGAGATAATGTTTGTCCTTGACTTTTGTTAATTATCATCGCAAAGCAAGGAGATAAAGTAAATTGTCTTCTTTGAAATTTTAATGGTAGTCTAGCATCAGAGCGTATTAAATTCATCTGCAGAATATAAATTTTTTCTCCAACATGATTATCTATCACAACTCTTGCACCAATAACATTTGAACCTAACTCATCTACCATAAGTCTAGTTCCATTATAAAGACCTGTAGATTGGTCAATGTTCCTTAACAACATTATAGACACACTTTCTTTGAAAAGCAACTTGTGATTAGGAAGATCTAAACACTTTATTCCATTAAGGAACTCATGGGTCAACCATTCAACAACAATACCTACATCTCCATCAAATTTGAAAATAGAGTCAAAGCTAAAATATTCCCTATGTTTCCTAGGGATCAAAGAAACCAAAGAATCAAAATCAAATATCATTACAAGATTTAAGATAAATGGCAGTGACTTTTTTGCAACGACAAAAAACTCATTAGCAAAAATGCATATATAGCAACGACATTTGCAAGTTGTTGCGATAGAAAGAACTTTATGGCCACAACGGAATTTTTTAAGTCATCTGTAGAGTATCATGCTTTCATTTTTTTTTTTTTGAAGCATGAGATTTTTTTTCTCAAATTTAATCTATTTAAATTACTTATAAAATCAATTCTTATTCAATTACAAGAATATAAAAATTATGTAATTTATTTTCTCACAAAAATTATTTTCGTAAAATTTGAATTCATATTCTTATTTTAAAAAGTGGATGTCACAAATATCATGCCTTCATTAAATCATGTGGCAGCAGCCACCCATCATATAAACCTTCCTTCATTAAATCATGTGGCAGCAGCCACCCATCATATAAACCTTTCACAACCGGCATGCTCTTTACTTAAAGTTGGGCAGCCTCCCATCGTATAAACTTTTCACAACCAATAAGTGTTAACATAATTTGAATTATATTTATTTTACGGCACAAATGTGATATGGGGATATTTGAATCTTTATGATAGCAAATAATTGAATGATAAAATAATGGCATTTGCTAATAAGTGCTCTACAGTTTAGGTTAAGAAGTATTTAATATTCTTTGTGAATAATTCTATTTAATAAACGAATTCTTTTAATTACTTCAAAGATAAAGTGTCAAATACTTTTATGTTTCCACTTTTTAATATATTAAATTAAATGTTATTATTTTTATTTTAATACTTTTATTTAAATTTCTTAACCCAGACCTTTACTAGTAATACCCTAAAATAATTTTTCACCAAATAATATTATATCTTTTTACAAGTTTTTTTAATAATTTTTTTAATATTAAATAAAAAATAAATATATCTAATATATTAAAAATAAAAAATATTCAATACTTTTTTTATTTAATAATTAAAAAATTACTAAAAAAATTAAGTAAGAGAATAAAATATTTTTCTTTTTCATCAGCAGCAAATTAAAATTGAACCCTTTATTTTAATACTCTCATAATAAAGATTAAAATAAGACGAGTAAATCTTCATTTAATAATCAAGATTTAGTACTTTCATTCTTATAAAAAGTATTATTAAATTGAAATAATTTTTAGTACGAATATAACGGTTTTCTTGAGAATGAACCTCCGGATTATTGGAGGATCCAGTGGGTCTCACATAATTGGGCCTCATATTGTTTTCTGGGCAATGATTACTGGGTTAGACACTTGAGAATAATGGAGGCCCAGAAAATCATGAGAAGAGAATACGAAAAGGAGATAAATGATCGTAGAAATTCATAAGTTGGAAGAGTTTTGTTATATCCTATTATTAATAACACAACTTAAGGCGATAAATGATCGTAGAATTACATAAGTATATAATATCTTTCTAATAATCATCATACTACTTAATAAAGATTATTAAAACATGAAATTTATCAAAATAAGAAAATAGCACGTTTGTGAAAACATATTCTTTATGTGTCATTTTCATGTTTTGATAAATTTCTCAACATTTACTGTGATACTTATACTGATAATTAAGTATTGGAAATGTCCATGCTTGAGAGAGAAATTGCCCTCCCGTAGGACATGAACAGGGCTAGAACTAAAAGCATTAAATCTTGCACATTATTGATGTGTGTGATGTGGGTCGAAAATGGTTATTTTGCAAAAGGAAAAATCCCTTTCCTTCAACGATCGAAATAATCATTTTGAGGTGGCTATCAATAGCGTAACCAAACTGAAATAATAATTTTAAATCCCAAATATAATTATTTTGCAGAAGAAAAAACCCATTTTCCCTAAAGGAAAGGGCTTTCAGTGACCGTTGATGAGGGTGGCCATCAGTCATCAGGACCCATTAGAGTTTATCTTTTACAAATTTTATCTCTTTAGGGATTATTTTATAAAATTAATTATTAAAGAAAGATTATTTACAAGTCAACACTACTTTTTTACATGATTATTTTTTATTAATTAATTTATGTACGGGGTCTAGAATTTAAACTTGTGCTTGTGTTTCATAGAATTTCCATTTTTTGTTTTCTTCAAAGTCCATAAATTTTAATAAAATTGTAACCTCAAAATTAATGCACCTTAATGCTTAAAAAAATAAAATAAAAGAGCTTTGTGGCTAAATAATTAAAATAGGAACGTATTTTACTATCTTTGAAAATTTAAAAATTATTTAATATTTTTTTAATAATTAGGATGATTCAACTAATAATAATAAATGCAATCACACACATTATAACAAATACCCTTCATAAATTATTCTAATTATTTAAAAAATATTTTTTTAAGGCCTAACACCTCTTATCCTGTGCACCTAGTAGAGGGGTCCTTAGATGTGACGAGAATCATCTATTCTATTTTCTTTTTTTTAAAATTTCTCTCACTTAAATTTTATTAAATATTTTAAATTTAATTATATGTCTCATTCTCTTTTATTTTTATTTTAATTTATTTTTTATTTGATAAACTTTAAGTGAAAAGATAAAGAAGGAAAAAAAAAAAAAAGGTAAACGGATGATTTTCATCCTCTTAATTGACCCCAACTGCGAAAAGGAAAAAGGAAATTAGGATGAAGAACTGCTACTCTCTCTGCATGTACTAATTTTTTTTTTTTAATGCAAGACACTGAAAACTTCTCCTTTACATTTAACATTTTTTTTTTTATTTCAATTAGGACACTGCTTAGCAAATTCTAAAATTACTCCTACATTCATACCTTCTGCACAGCGTTCAATATCCTGAGAAGTTGGACTTCACTTATTATTAAATGCTTCGTAACTAGATAAGCTTCATGATGGACAAATGAAATCCTCCTAGGATTCAAGGTCTTTATCAGCAGAAGATGACAACCTGAACCGATTGGAACTAAGTTTCTCAACGTTAACCTGTGTACGGGTTAATTAGACTTATGCGGCTATGCCAGGTAAGTTCCAAATCTAAGGCTGCTTTGTGTGCTCACCTACAAACTGAAAACCTGGGTTTCGTCGGTTTGTTTGCGACCAAAATGTTGTGGTGAAAATGTACCCTTCACCAGTTGCTTTTGTTTGCCAGATTCCAGTTCCGCACACACTGACAAACATAACATTAAGATAATACAAAAAATGTCACAAACTCATGTCAGATGTAGCCCCCACGTATCATGGAGTTTATGGTTCACTTTTTGGAAGCTATACAAGGTTACTTTGAGAGGAAGAAAAGATAAGAGACGAGGACAAAGCTACTACTCAAATAAGGAAGTTTCGAGGCAAGAAAAACTCCTAAACATTTGAGGGACCAGGTGACTTTGTTATGCCTTTGTAATAGGACAATTTGTGTAGATACTCCACGGATAGAAGCTCAACACAGAAACCTATGTTATGAGAGGCACGAAGCTTCCAGTAGCATCTTCAATTCATGTGAGGCTATAGTGCTATACCGTAAATGGTGCCCTGTATTCATCAATTGATAAACAGAATAACAATCCAGGAAGATTAAACCTTATTTTGGGAAACAGAAAAGAGGAGAAAAATTAACGAGTTAAAAGTTACTAACAAAGTTGATAATCGTAGTTGATTTGACCAAAAAATAGATGGAGAAATTTATCTGAATACCACTAAATTTGAAGGAACTTGAGGGATGGTAATGGTATCAATTCTGAACAATCAAGTTCAGACTTGAGAGTGTTCTTGGCAAAACAATAACAAAAACATAGGTCAAGGACAACTTTGCATAATTTTGTTGATGCTTTTGGCTAGATATGATTACTGGAGAGTCAGTATCAGACGCTATTACATTGCTTATCTGTATTAAGTTTTCCAATCAACTAAGTAACTTCTCTTCTGCTGTTAATCTGCTTCGCTTTGGATACATCGCACACGAGTACTACAGCAAGGTTGGGAAAGTGACACTAGCATATTATACCATAAATCCATAACATCAATTTCAAGTCCTAATTTTCTCTTTCTGCAAAGCCCAATTTATAGCAGAATTACTGTACATTGTGCTGATGAGGTGTTAAGCAGATAAAATATTATCAGCATCTCTCTTGCGCGAGTTGCTAGCACGTTGGTGAAGGTCAATTCAATGAGTAAAGCCAAATCGATTGTTTTTTCTGTCTTCTTCTCTCAAACTTAACATGCAACTGATTGGTTCCTCTCCCTTTTATTTTCTCCATGATGTCATCATATGCATGGGACTAAAGCCATATATAATGCTGAACACACTTTGCTCTCTGATTTAAAGCAAGCCAAATTGGTATGATCGGCACTTGTTGATTCTTTTGTCTCTCCTTATTCTTTTGTCAAGAACAGAGTATTATGGAGGGAGATCAACTAGGCTCTAATTACAAGTTTCCACCTGGTTTCAGATTCCACCCATCTGATGAGGAACTCATAATTCATTACTCGCAAAACAAAACCAACTCACGTCCACTTCCAGTATAATGTTGGACCGTAGGGAGGCCACAGATCTGGCATTTAATGGACTAAGTGAATAACCACACAAATGAGCTTGGCATCACATCTTGATTCAAAACTTTAAAGCAATAAGTTTATGGGTCTTCTCACTTATATAGTTTTTAATTTGCCTACTCTTTACCAATGTGGGACTTCAACATTCACACTTGAATTTCTAACATTCTCTCCCTTAAGTGTGAGTCATTCACACACGGTCACTCTCCCTCAATCAGAAGCCTTTCAGGTATTTGATGGTGTCACTAAGAGAGTCCAGCCTGCATTCAAAAGCCTCATCTCCTCCAGATCGGGTTACACACGCTCTTTTTCATACTTATATCGCTATCGTCCATCATCTATAACGAAACGCACCGCATAGCCTCCACATCACTAAGAAGACTTTCGACACAAGGGACCCTTCACATGGATTTACCAACCATCGTTGTCTACACCAATACTTGTCTAAACCGAACCATCGGTTCTGATATCACTTGTTGGACCATAGGGAAAGCCCAAGAGCAGGAGAGATCTGCATCTAATGGACTAAGTGAATAACCACATAAATGAACTTGACACTACATTTTGATCCAAAACCTTAAGGCAATAAGTCTATAAGTCTTCTCACTTATATAGTTGTCAATTTGCCCATTATTTACCAATGTGAGATTCAACATTCACACTTGAATTTTCAACATATAATCCGAGAGAGCTACCCAGTTTGTTCTTTGGCATCCACTACTTGTATTTACTAAGTCTTCTCTATCCTTATAACTGAGAAATTTGAATTTGTTTTGCCTTTGCTTTTTCTTCTGAGGCAGAGAATGTTTGGGAAGGATGAATGGTATGTTTTTTAGCCCCAGAGACCGAAAGTACCCAAATGGACTAAGGCCCAACAGAGCAGCAACTTCAGGATATTGGCAGGCAACAGGAACTGACAAGCCAATTCTTACCTCCTGCGGATCAAAGCGCATTGGAGTGAAGAAAGCTCTGGTGTTTTATATAGGTCGACCTCCTAAGGGGGTTAAGACGGACTGGATCATATACAGATTGGTCGACACAACCAGCAAACCCTCCAGGCTAAAAGGTTCCATGCGAGTATGTGTTCAAGTTCACTCAATTTCTTTGTCTTTTTTTTCGTTCGTTAAAAAGAAAATGTAAGGTTTAAGATCTGAGAAGTAATAAGAATCTCTGACAGTGACAACCCGGGAATGAACAATCCAGCAGATAAAATTTATCATAACTGGATATTTATTTCAGAACCACTTTCAAGCATTGGCTTGAACTGCTAAAAGCCGCAAACTAAGGCCTGTTATATTTGTTTTCTATTTCATTTTTAATTAATCTATTTTTATTAATAATTATAAAAATATTACATTGTTTTTATTTTATTTTTATTTTTAAATTTTTATGAAAGAAATAGTAAATTTTTTCTTGTTTTCACAATTTCCTTTACAAAAATCTATAAACAGAAAACAAAATAAAAACAATATAACATTTTTATAATTATTAGTAAAAACATATCACTTGAAAATAAAAACAAAATAAACCAAATAACCCTTTAGTCCTTCCATTTCCTATTTCCTAGGAGCGTTTCAAACCCTTTCATCCAACTCATGATCATCCGGAACCAAAACATTTTGAAATAAATTCAGTCTAAAAGAAGCCCAAAACCACCTTTTGCTTGCTAAGAAGTAAATTTTTTACTCATAGGTCATGCCATTGCCACCTGCAAAGCTTTCAGGTATAACGGATCTTCATGCTAAAAGTTAACGATTTATTTTTCTGCATAGACAAGTGACCTAGGATAACATTTTGGTATTGCTGTCTTCACAACCCTCATTTAAAACTCCTGACACAGCCAATTGATCAACATGGTTATGTAAGTATAATATAAGATAAAATTCCATTGATGAACAACACGAGCCGGGCAACTTTCAATGCTTGAGGAATTCAATCTTATGCACTAAAATGAGATTCACGGCTGTTAAAATGAGACGCATTAAAGGTAGATGCACAAAGCATCTTAGACAACAAATGCTAATGATTATTTTTCTACTTGGTTACATGCAGGTCTATTCATAGCATCTGTTGAATCGGAGGTTTTTAAGTAAAAAATGAGGAAAATAGAGAAAAATAATACACAATAAGATTATATAAATATTAGTGTGATGATGATATAATACAAAAAACAAACTCAATAACCGTATTTATACTAATTCTAGACTATTAATCTTAATTAAATAAGAAAACAAATCAGAAAATATAATAAATAAAAAATAAATCTTAAGAGATCATCTATGATACTCTAAAATATTTCAAGACACAATAAAAATATTTTGAGATATTTTTCAAATATTATAACATTCCCCTTCAAGCTAAAGCTTCCTAAGCTTGAGCTTGTAACAATTAAATAATTTGATAGTGTGATATTGACTGGGACGAACGAAGACAATGGCTGGCAATTACTTCTAGGACAAAGACGGAGATGAGGCCAGTGCATCTGGACAGACAAAGACAAGGCCAGTGCATTTGGGACAAAAAGTTAGGGCCAGAGCATCTGTGACAAAGAGTCGGGCTGGTATCAGTCATAATCAACATAAGTTACTATCGGAATGATTGCCAATGGGGAGAGAAGTCACCACTAATATGATTCATCTGTGAGAGAAAAGTCACCATTGTAATGATCGTCGATAGAAACAGAAGTCACTGGTATAGTCCATTAATAGGAAAAGAATGGTATCACAAACACAGGCATTGAAATATATGTTGAGATGAATTTATTCTCATTCTCCCCCATAATGCTATGCTAGCATTGGAAAAAAAAAATCAAATAGTAGCCAAAATTAGAGATTACCACCACAAAGAAGTCAAACAGACATGTGGAGGTCAAAGATGGTGTGGTAAGGCAAACGAATGGCGGAGGAGCCCAAAAAGAGGATGAAACAACCATAGTTTAGTGTACAATGGCAAAAAACAAAAGCCCCAATACACCTGAATGTCTTTGCTCAAGTGTACAAGTTTGCACAGAGGTCAATTGAAGGAGGTGAAGGCAGATCGTGGTAGAGGAGACCAAGACGAGTTAGAGGAGACCAGCGGCTGCTAGAAAGCTTGCCAGACGCGCCATCACGCACCCAAGGAAAGGGTGACGCGTGGGTTTACGCGTAGAGACAAGAGAGCGCGTGTGGGAGCATGTTGGACGGCCGTCGAAGCTACGCCTTCGAGGGTTAGATGAACTCAAGATGGAGGCGTGACTGGTGAGGTCGCCAGTCGAAAAAATCAATAGTGGATGACAACGGCAAATAGTGGCAGCAACGGGAAGAAACCAGAGGAGAGAGTATGCATGGAGGAGATGATGTTTACCGACAAACTGGAGTGGAAACATGATTGGCCAGAAAAAAATATAAAAAGAGGATGCCAAAAGGAGAACACAGCAATCAGAGGCGACTAATCAGAGTTCCAGATTTTTGGAAACTCGACAGCAAAAGTGACGGGACAGCAAAAGTGACGGGACAGGCCACGGAGAATGATACCACTCTTATACCATGTTGAATTGAAGGATTTTAAGTAGGAAAAGAGAGGAAATGAATACTCAAAATAATAAGACTATATAAATATTGGTGTGATAATAATGTGATACAAAAGACAAACTAAATGATACTATTTATACTAATTTTAAACTCCTAATCCTAATTAAATAAGGAAACAAATCAAGAAATATAATAAATAAAAAAAAATCTTAAGAGATTATCTATGATACTCTAAAATATTTTAAGATACAATAAAGATATTTTGAGATATTTTTCAGATACTCTAACAATATCTTCATGTGCTTTTGAAACTGTAATACCTTAGTGATAGATCTTGAACTAGATGCAATAATAAGAATGCCTCTTGCTGTCACAGTTGGATGACTGGGTACTATGTCGAGTTCGGCATAAAGGCTACTCATCAAAGGATGCATGTGAAAATCAAGAGAATCATTGTGGACCTAACTTGCTGGCAAATCTACCAAGGTGTGAAGCATACCCAACAAACACAAGCATTACGGCTGACATGATCACTGATTATCAACACAAAGACTATCAGATCTTAGCCTCTACTCTTGTTGGTGGACCTATACCTCCCAGTATAACATGTCAAGTCTGAGCTTTAATGGCAGCAAAGGCAACAGTCTTACTTCAATGCATGAAGATGGTTTCAGTAGAGTGAATTTTCAAATAACAATCCCTTCTTTGGACAGTTACGTTGACACTCTGAAAATAAATTCTAATCAGGATAATGAGTATGGAAATCTCATTTCTTTTAACAGGAAGCTCAACACTGAGAACAAAATAGACGATTCTCCTAGCAAGGCGTTGACCAATAGAGATTTGAACAGCTATAACCAAAATCAGTCTCAAGATGACATTCTCAATGACAACCCACTGGATCCCAGCATCAATTTTCAAGAGTTAAACGAATATATCCAAAAGACAGTCAACAATCCCTTTCTTCACAGGTAAATTTCATGGATTATACATATACAGCTTAAGAAGTAGAAGTAACTGGAAAGAAGATAGGCTTGCAAGGTTCAAGCGAGTTATTGCTCTATTTCCTAATACACAGATATAATTATTGCTAATTTTATCCTTCTGATTCATAATAATAAATTGTAAATTCAATTTATATTCCTTTAACTTACAGGGCTTTCGTAACCACATTAATGTATTAAGCTTATTTGTTTTTGTAATTGTTATGTAGAGCTTTTTCAATAACCTTTCCAATACACACACTTCCATATTGAAGAAGCATAAAAAATCATTATGAACTTTAACGCAATTAAGATACGTCGATAGCAGAAATTGCTTTTAAAGCACCCATTTTTAAAAGAAATTTAAGCAATAAAGTAAAATAATTGAATGAATAAAAAATAAAAAATAAATGCCAAAGATCGATTTTCAGAGAAAGGCCAAAAGTGACTTCCTTTAACAGCGAGAAGATCCAAACACTTCAGAGCTAGAAAAAAAACAGGAAGCCTAATCAAGCCCTAGGAAAATTTACAAAAAAAAGAAAAACCAAATTTCGATTACCGAGTGGAGAACCGAAAATCATGCAAAGGATCCGAAACCGAGATGTCAGATTCAAGATCAAGAGATCGAATTAAACGTTAGCGCCAGATCGATAGCGGTAGAGCTTGCCGAAGACGTGGAGAGCGGTGACGAAGCCGATGAAGCAGAGGCTCATCACGAGCACCACCGTCGGCGAGATCTTGAGGCCGGGGGCGTCGTCGGTGTAGAACCTCAGCATGTTGCTTCCGGCTCCGGAGCCGCCTCCGACGCCGGCGGAGCTGTTACCACCAGATCCTCCGCCTAGACGGCGGCGGCGCATGCCAGCGGTTGCGGCAGCGGAGCCGCGGGGAGCCATGACTCCGGGTCGCGTGGTGGTGGAGGAAGTTGTGGACTGAGATTGAGAGGCGCCTCTTGCCATGTCGCAGAGCAGCGACGATCACGAGAGAAAAGTAGTGTAGGAGAGAGAACAGAGTTAGGAATGGAAACTTGAAAGGGGATCAATCAGAACAAGGGCAAATTCTTCTACTTTTGTTATTTTTGAGAAATTATTTAAGTTTAAATATATTTTTAATCACAAAATATTGAGATCTTTTTGTTGGGTCTCTTATTTTTAAAGTTTTTATATCAAATCTTTCAAGAAAAAATTTCATTTTTATATGGCTTCTGTTAACATCATCATTAAATATATGTACGATCTCATATCAAATGACATGAGATGTCGTATCCTGTTATAGAAGAGGATACTTTGTTATCAGTTCATCAAATATATATTCTTAGTTAAATTATCAATATCAATTTTATTATAATAGATATTTTCAATATATAAAATAATAATATCACACCATATAAACATTTATCATATTATAATAATATGTGTACTGATCATGTGTATGTATACTAAACTAATTTTTCACTCCATAGAAGTTTTCACAATTTCGAGAAGAATGTTCTGGTTAATTGTTCAGCCTTAACCCAGAGACAACCTCCAGTCTTCGAAAAGAATCGTGTTTCGATAAGATCGTCAATGCGTTGTAACGGATCGCGTCATGCCAAAAAGACAGTCATTTGCCATTGCCCACTGGATCGACCATCGCGTCTTGAGGCCCTCAAGATCCATCATAGATCTCACTTTTCAATTCTCATTCCATCTTCAACCACAAGAGTCATAATAGCTATCAACTATATTCCATTCAATGCACGAATATCTCAATGCAATTATGTTCAATGCACGAATATCTTAATGCAATTCTGTTCAATTTCATCATATGCCTCATTGCACATCTCAATTTCATCATATGCCTCATTGCACATCTCAATTTCATCGTTAAAAGATTTCCCAAATGAGATTAGAACAACTGCCCATATAATTGTCTAATATCATAAGATCAATGAATATTATATAATCGCTCATTCAATTACATAATATCACCAATACATCTGAGTCTAGTACATCAGTTCTTTACAATATCTTTACTGTATTTTCAATCGCGTATCATTTTTAACGTGTTTTCACAATCACGTAACACTTTTGTTACGTTTTCAAATCTCATAACTGTTTTTTGACGTTTTCTCAATCGCGTAAAAATATTTACACGTTTTCAAATGGCGTAATAATTTTTTATCATTTTCAAAATCGCGTAACTTAAAAATCATATTTTCAAGTCGCGTAAATCAATTTTCAACTACGTAAAATATTCCTCAATATTCCAAACATCATTTTGGACTTTCCAAAAATCAATGTCATTTCTAACATTATTTTCCATATTTTCTCCTTTGAGAAGTATTTTCCACAATATATTCTACAAAATCACCTTTCCATTGATTTAAATCAATGTTTCTAACTTAAAATTTCATAACACGCTCCAAAATCCAAAAAGTGAGCTATACGTTGATAAATTTCAGGTCACCATTATATTCTCCATAATTCTCAAATCAATTCTAAAATCAGTCCTCTTTCAAAATAAGTGGAGGTTCAAATACTTTCAACCTCTCTTTTCCTTTCATAAATGAAATTTCCAATCTTTCAAGTGACAAAGTATTTTGTTTCCATATCTTAAATCCTTTCATTAATCTCTCGTATCAAATCAATTAACTTTCTATTTCTAAATCATAATTTTACATAAAGTAAAATCATTTCAAACCTTCAAAATCGTAGCCACATGGTCATTGGAACCATCATATCTTTTCTTTTCCTTTTTTCCTTCTAATCATCTAATTTTATCATTCATGAAAATCTTAATTTACTAATCCTTGACATATTAGCCGAAAATCATAAATACCTTCATCATAAAAATCTTTGTTCATTTCCTTGTCCACTTTCTTTGCAAATCCATAAAATCATTAACTTATTACCATTTTTATCTAAAAATCATGATTAGTAAAATACTTAGAATCTTTTGCTCCAAAAATATCTTTGAGGCTATGTGCCTCCATGGTTCTTTGGAACCAATATATTTTCCTTTGGCATGTAATTCACATCTTAAAACATACCCAATTCATCATGCATCACAAACACATACTAAAGCATGTTATCAAAGCAATAAACATCTCAATCACCAAACAACCATAAATATGGAAAGCTCTTAAACAAATAAGTGAAATAAACTTTATGGATTTTTCACTACACACACATCCATTCCTCACCACCAACACATGGTTGATGAAGGTAATCTCCCTCTTACCTCTTGGAGAAACCTCCAAAGCTCCTTATTTTACTTTTTATACAAGTTCTTCACTACCAAAAGTTTTCTTAAAAATCAAAGTAAACATACATAATCAATATCTAAGGCTTGAATAAGAAAACCATGGATCAAAACAAGGTTTAGAACTTTAAATATAAGATCTAGAAAAGAATATCAAGAACTTTACCATTTACCCTTCAAACTTAGATCTTAGGAAAAGTACTTGAAGATGGATGATTTAGAGAAAGTCTCCAACATGAAAGTTGTTTAGAATAAGGTAAGGATTCAAGATATATGCTTGGTATAAATTATTGAAGAGTGATGATAGAACCTTGGCCTCTTGGCTGTGAGCTTGGGGAAGAGAAAGGAGAGAAAATTTGTGAAGTTTTAGTTTAGGAAATGTTAAAGATGAATAATGAAATGAAACAAACACTTTCCTATAGCCATTTTACTCTTCAAAATCGTGGCCTCCCCCCCTTGTACACTTAGGAGTTGTCCAAATACATTAGCCACCATTTTAGGCTTCAAGAGCTATTGATTAAATCAATAGTTGATGTTTAGTAGAAGCTTCCAAGTGATATGATCAAATCTAAGCCATTGGATCTCTTCTCCATGAAATCCTAACCATAAGATGCATCTTTAAAAATGGAGGGTCAAGATCTTCTCTACACATTTTCCATATAAGGGTCACAAATAGTCTTAACCATTTTGTGAGACCAATCTCTACCGTAGATTAAATCAACAGTGGATATCCAAAGCCTTCCTTATTAAGCTTGTCTTTACAACCATTGATTAGATCAATGGTGAACATCCAAAGCTTCCTAACTATGTTTACTCTCACACCATTGATTAAATCAATGGTGATCATCCAAGGCTTCTTCATTAAGTTTGTTTCTCAATTGTTGATTAGATCAATAGTTGATGCTCAAAACTAAGTCTTCTTATCCAAGGGTGCAAATCAAAGTCAAGCCCTCTTTGTTGACTAATTTCTATTGGTTGATCTTATTTCTATAGCCTTCTAATTGATTCATCAAATGAAGAATAGATTCTAATTGGTTTACCATATAGACACAATTTTACGGTATTTTTATTGCCCGATAATTAAATACAGTACAAAACACAGTAAAAAAAATTTTCAAAAACTGTTTTCGATTTCGAGTTTAGTAAAATTCCCCATCTCCATCTCAACAGTACAAAATTTTCTATCCATCAAAAAATTTTTATTTTTCCAGACCTGCCCCGGGCCCGCATGCAGTCCGAGAATACTATTAAAATAATCCAAAATATAAAAATACACAAGAATTCACAAAAATCATAATAATTATGAAATTCATGAAAATCAAATCAGATTAGTAAAAATCATTAAGGATTGACAAAAAGAAATAAAATACGAAGGCTTATATACAACCCCAAAATAATATTAAAATAATCAAAAACGTAAAATTTCTCAAAAATTCCTAAAAATCACAACAATCTTAAAATTCACAAAAGTCGAGTCAGATTATTCAAAATAATTAAAAATTG
Source organism: Ormosia emarginata (assembly GCA_029884605.1). Taxonomy (NCBI): domain Eukaryota; kingdom Viridiplantae; phylum Streptophyta; class Magnoliopsida; order Fabales; family Fabaceae; genus Ormosia; species Ormosia emarginata. Next base: position 16,916,527 of record JAQQTP010000089.1, on the reverse strand, counting down.
ACCGAAATAAATAAAATACGAATTTTCGGGGTGTTACATTGATTGCTTAAGTCCTCATTGTATGCATATTTAGAAGGTTTTGTACTTATATTTGTTATATTCAATTCTGATATCTTTTTAATATGATATTGAGCAAACTGTGCTTATTTTGTTATTGATAAAGTAGATTTGTAACTGTTATTAACTTAGTGATTTCTCTATTATAGGAAGGGCTCCAAATAATTTGATATTTGAAGTATTAGAGCTAAAATTGGAAGAGAAAGTCAAAGAAGCATTCTGGTAGCTGACGCTACGGTGCAGACATATCAATGTCGCGGCGTGGTGGTAAATCCCTTGCATCTAGATAGAGAGCTACAAAATTTGTACTCTGCGGCGTGGTGACCTAATTGTATTCGCGCCACGGCGTATGCATGTTAATCCCGCAGTGTGTCTCTGTCTTTTGGGCCTATAAATACGTTTTTAACATATTTTATAAAGAGAGCTTTTGAGGTTTTAGAGAAGTTGCGGCTGGAACTTCATTTCTGGGTAGATTAGAGGCCTAGGGAGCCAAGGTTGGAGGTCATCTTCCTTATGGAGGATGATTCATGCATAGAAGATTACATCCATGAGCTTTCTTCCTTCTCCCTTAGTTTTCTTCTCTTCTCTCTATCTTTTGAGCACTGATTTTGTGTATATTTTCATGTTCAATGATTAGTTGAGCTGTATTTAGGGATTACTTTAGATCTTTGTATGAATATTGATGTTTGTGTATTACTTTGAGTATATATTGATGTTTGGTTATGTTCAATCATATAGATCTTAATACTCTTGATAGTTTGATCAGCTGTTAAGTGAATTGTTGAAATCTGATAAACCTAGACATAAGAATTTGGATTTGAGATTATATATATGGTTGATGCATGTTCGATGAGTTCAATTGGCTTGGGTGAAATGATTCGCTCATGGGATAGAAATATACCTCTTAATTATGTATAGCGTGTGTTTAAGAATAAATCATTCATGAGTGGAGTTTGCACTAGTTCTCATGAAAACATAGTGAGTTAGGTGAATGAAACCAGAGTTATTTGACCTAGACATAGGCTTTTAACTAAAACATATTCTTAAACTAACTTAATTATTCATCTATGTTGCTTGAAAGGTTGCATAACATTAGTTGAAGTATAAGGTGAAGAAAGATTCCCTAAATCTCTAAACCATTATTTTTACTTTTATTTATTGTTTTTCTGTCTTTAGATTAGTTTATTGCACTTTCTCCTATTTTTATGTTCTTGAATAGAACTAGATAAGTTATTGGTTGATACTTAGTATTGGAAGCCAATCATCCTCGAGAAAACGAACTTTACTCTTCATTGTATTACTTGAATGACCCGTACACTTGCGGCCTAATAAAGAGAAAAATAAGTTTTTGGCGCCGTTGCCGGGGATGTTGGTTTATTTCCGTATAATTTAGACTTATTCCTTGGCACCATTGTCGGGGATAACGGTTTAATTCCATATTGCTAATATCAAAAATGAGTTTAGTTGGTTCTAATTCAAGCTGTATAGTTCTTTTTTTCATTCAAGTTTTGATTCTTTGTATTTTAGGTACAATAAATGGAGGATGAGTTTAATCATTTAAGGCCTTTGAGGGAGCTCGAGAAACCCAAATGGAGAACCTCACTTAGGCAAGAAGGCCTACCATCCAATCCATCCATTTTGGGATCAAACTGGCCATAATCCAAAGAATTGGTAGTTTACCTTGTGAAAGTTCTGTCGGGACTATAACTCAGACCCTTCTTAGGAGGGAACCTAAGTTTTTATGATTTTGTTAGTTTTTATGTTTTTGTTAAGTTTTAAGTCTTACATATATTAGTATGTTTGATGTGGTAACTTTAGTTGGTTTTTATATTTTTCTCTCATTTTGATTTTTATATAAGTTAGTATGTGTGATTTTTGTAGTTTTGTTAGATTGTATGATTGATTTTGTAGTTTTAGTTAGTTTAATTCTTATATATGTTAGTACTTTGATTGTTGATGTTTTAGTTAGTCTTTATATTGTTCTTAAGTTTTAAGTCATATGTAGGTTCATAGGTGTGATTTTGTGTTTCTATATATTTTAGTTGTCTATACTATATTTTTAGTATTTGGACAAGTTTTAGAGCTATTGAGGACCTCTATAGACCAAATTATGTAGCAAAATTGAGTTTGTTGCAGAATTCTGCAAGCTAATCTCTCACATCGCAGCGTAAATCTGTTGCCCACCACGGTGTGCCCTTTAAACTTGTAAAAAAAAAAGAGACTTGATCTGGGTGCTGCTGAAAGCCCTCATTCTGACTAAATGTACCGTGACATGGATGTTGTGTGCTGCGGTGTGCCACCTGTAATGTATATATTTTACATAGTTAGTTTATTTTAAGTATTTTTAAATGTTGTAGTATACTCAGCTCTCACATTTCAGTATGTTGATAGGCTCAGGTACCTTAGATTTCATGCACAGTGAGGACATTGTTTCACTGTAGTTTGGGGGAGTATTTGTACATGTTTTGTTATTCTAATGTTGAATTTGTATAGCATATTTTGATATTTTAAGTATGCAGTAATGATAGTCACCATGTTATCATGATCATATGCTGAGTTTGACTATTACTGATGGGTTTCTGAGAAAAATTTTTAATTTTTTAATGTATGATTAGATTAATGCTAGTGTGAAATTGATTGTCCAATGACAAAAATGATTGCAATTTGATTACTTTTAGCGAAACCATATGTGATCCGAAGCATGTAAAACAATTTAGTTGCTTTTTATGTATGATTTACATCTCACTTAGATGTAAGTGTAACTTTGAGTATGATAAGAGTGCATGCCTAGAAAAAGTTTATAGATGTACATGTAGAGTTTCGATTATCCTAAAAGTATTTTTAAACTCTTTTAAGGCGAAATCCTAGATTGTGCATGACTGAGAAAATGATTAGGGCATTATTTGGACTGATAGAGCATTTTTAAGCTTACCCTGATATGATGATATCTCTAGGTCCCATTTTGAAGCCTGTTAATTGTTTGGCCTTATATGTTGTTCAATCTCTTGTGTTCGTTAACCTATTAACCGTTCTAATGCATGTGAAAATGACATTTTCTTCCTACCATCAATGTTTGTTAAGCACATGATATGTTATTTCTTGAAGTGAGTCTAGTGAGTAGGGATATGCATGTTTAAAAAAAATGAGCCTGAAGGAATCAAATGCAATAAAAAGAAATTGCTTTGTAAAAGTAAAAAAGAATATGAGAAGAGAGAAAAGCAAAGCAAACAAAGAAAGAAGAAAAGTAAAAAATGAAAAGCATTGCATGGTTCTGACAAGTTGTGATCCTTCATTGTTGAGTATCCTAATAGTATCACATGGTCTCAAGTCTTGAAATAACATGTTTATATTTCTCAATATTTGTTGTATATCATTTCCCTTCTTTTCATACGCCCATTACCATGGCCTGACATTACAAGATATTAAAGACCCTTTTGATATTCAGTTATGTGTGGTTTACATTAGTGGAGAGAGAGTTTAGGATTAATTTTGTGGATTATATGATTCATATACATGTATGCTTGTAAACTTATCCGGATTTGTGTGATTTGAATAGGAGAAGTTTATCTTGCATGTTTGTGGAAAATGTGATATTCATGAAAGGAAACTGGGTTGTTAATATGTTTAGGGTTGTGTATGTGTGGAGTTGATTGTGAGATTTTAGCATTCATTGAGGACTGATGCAAACATTCTACACTTGTTATATATTAGAGAGAAAATTGAAATTGAAAGTTGTTGAATACATGTGAAATATAAATTGTTAAAGTAAATTTACTTAGTCATACTTTGTTTTGCTCAAGGACAGGCAAATGTTAAGTTTGGGGGTGTGATAACTCCGTGAAATGTAGTTATTTGTGCCACATATCTGTACTTTCATTGATTGCTTAAGTCCTCATTGTATGCATATTTTGAAGATTTTGTGCTTATATTTGTTATATTCAATTCTGATACTTTTTCAATATGATTTGAGCAAACTGTGCTTATTTTGTTATTGATTAAGTGGATTTGCAACTGTTATTGACTTGGTGATTTCTCTATTATAGGAAGGGCTTTAAATAAGCGGATATATGGAGCATTTGAGTTAAAATTGGAAGAGAAAGTCAAAGAAGCATTCTGGTAGCTGACTTTGCGACGCAGGCATATCAATGTCGCGGCGTGGTAGTGAATCCCCTGTATCCAGACAGAGAACTATGAAATTTGTACGCCATGGCATGGTGACCTAATTGTATTCACGCCGCGGCATAGGCATATTAATGCCACAGCTTGACTCTGTTTTCTGGGCCTATAAATACGTTTTTAACAGATTTTACAAAGAAAACTTTTGAGGTTTTAGAGAAGCTACGACTGAAACTTCATTTCTGGGTAGATTGGAGGCCTAGGGAGTCAAGGTTGGAGGTCATCTTCCTTATAGAGGATGATTCAAGCATAGAAGATCACATCCATGAGCTTTCTTCCTTCTCCCTTAGTTTTCTTCTCTTCCCTCTATCTTTTGAGCATTGATTTTGTGTATATTTTCATGTTCAATGATTAGTTGAACTGTATTTAGGTATTACTTAGGATCTTTATATGAATAGTGATGTTTGGTTATGTTCAATTATATAGATCTTAATGCTCTTGATAGTTTGATAAGTTGTTAAGTGAATTGTTGAAATATAATAAACTTAAACATAGGAATTTGGATTTGATATCATATGTATGGTTGATGCATGTTCGATGAGTTCAATTGGCTTGGGTGAAATGATTCGTTAATGAGATAGAAATATACCTCTTAGCCATGTATAGCGTGTGTTTGAGAATAGATTGTTCATGAGTGGAGTTTGCAAAGTTCTCATGAAAATATAGTGAGGTAGGTGAATGAAACCAAGGTTATTTGATCTAGATATATGCTTTTAACTAAAACAGATTGTCAAGTTAACTTAACTATTTATCTATGTTGGTTGAAGGGTTGCATAGCATTAGTTGAAGTATAAGGTGAAGAAAGATTCCCTAAATCTCTAAATCATTATCTTTACTTTTATTTATTGCTTTTCTATCTTTAGATTAGTTTTACTACACTTTCTCCTATTTTTATGTTCTTGAATAGAACTAGATAAGCTATTGGTTGATACTTAGTAATAGAAGCCAATCATCCTCAAGGGAACGAACTTTACTCTTCATTGTATTACTTGAATGACCCGTGCACTTGCAGCCTAATAAATGGACAAACAGTGTCCTATGTCGAAAGACATGAGATTGTGTAGATATCATGTATGCACTTAACAACAATGTTAAATGATGAACTAACAGAGGAATCATATGGAAATGAAAAAAAAAATGGAGGAGACTTGATGGAAAAATTTTAAAAATGGAGGACTAAACGAAAAAAATCACAATATTTTGGTGGACTAAAAGATATTTAAGCCAATGAGCCTTTTGACCAAACTGACATTAGTAACAAAATTATTTATCAAATTGTTATACTTTTGAAACTATAGACCAAACTGTCACACTTTTGGCCTCGTTAAAATTTTTTAATATTTTACAATTACGTCAAAATGGATGACGTTATCCACGTGGAACGCCAGAATATTAGGCGTTATTCATGTAATAGCGTTAGTACTTGTGGCGTTTTCAACCTAATAACGCCAGAAGTTTTGGTGTTATCAAGGTAATAACACCTAACACATTAGGGCTATTACCTACACACTATGTTTTAAAAAAATGTTAATACAAATAAAATTATTCTCTAATTATTTTACCAAATTCAATTATTTTGTTGAAAATTTTATTTTTTACGGCATAAAAATTTTTAATCATTGTAGCAGTCATTTATATTGAGAAACTTACTAAAATCCCAATAAATGTAGGTGACCACGATCAATAACATAGATAGTCAAAAGATTAGGATCAATATTATCAACCAGTGTTTGGACAAGACCAGGAATTTTATACCATGGTCAATACTGCAACAAGATGCAAACACCTCTAATCTCGTGCACGTTGAAGTTTGTGGCTTTGCAAAACTCCCTATACAGATACGTTAAGACCGCAGATCCCCAACTATATGTCCTAACAATGATAAAGTCTTCCAACATGGGAATGAACATCATGTGCACATATTTACTAGAATAATAAGGAAATAACAAACTCACAATCAATCTAAGTATATATGCTCATGCACACTGCTGCACGTAAATATCATCATCGTCTTCTATAAGAGAAAGATAGGAGTGTTCTAATACTAGTACACTGGTAACGCCAAAATGGATGACATTATTACGTAGATAACGCCAACACATTTGGTGTTATTAAGTGGGAAATGCCAAAAGCGTTGACGTTATTACGTAGATAACACCTAGCGGTCTGACGTTTCCACATAAGTAACATCATCCTTGTTGGCATAATTGTAAATAATAAAAAAATGCCAACAAGGCTAAAAGTGTAGCAGTTTGGTATATAATTTTAAAAGTATGACAATTTGATAAATAGTTTTGTCACTATTGACAGTTTGGTAAAAAAGTCTAAATCAATGTTACCAACAAAAAAGTGGTATTATTATATTTTTCTTTTAGTAAACTACCATTTTAATCATTGAAAGATAGAGTTAATATCAAATTGGTTCCTAAGTGATATGTGACAACAATTTAGTTCCCCAATCATGAAAAAAGACACTAAAACAATCTTTTTATATACAAAATGTGAGATTGAGAGACTAAATTAATATCAACTTTTTATGATTGAAGGGTTAAATTAATATCTTTTTTCTATTATTGAAGAACTTAATTGATGTCAATTTCTTTAGAGAATTAAATTAATATCACTCTTCATCTTTCACGAAATAAATTAATGTCACATCTTTTAGGAATCAAATTGATGCCAACTCAATTTTGTAGGGACAAAAATGACAAAAAATTTTTTTGGGTAAGTTAAAAATGTATTATTTAATTTTTTTTATAACTTATTATTTAGGCTATTAATTTAATACTTAGATTGGACTTACCCACTTACTTATATTATGTTTATTAATAAAAGGAGAAATCTTATATAGTAACACATGATTGATTTGTAATATTTGAACTTTATAATAACAGGATTATGAAAAAAAAAAAAAAAGGAAGAAGGAGAATTTGAATCCTAATTGTTGTACTTCTTAAAAAGAAACTGCTGCTTCTTATAAATTATAACAGGCATAGTATACATTTTGCTTATGTCAATTAAAATCTAGGATGAGCTTTTTTTTTTCTTCATTTTTTTTTATCTTCCACCTCCAATTCAGGCATAGGTGGAAGACAGTGGTTACTGATCATATTGATTCCCAGGTCCTCTAAATTCTTGACAATTCACTCTAAATATTATATCCATCAAGGGAGAACTGCTCTATGAGCATGTTACAATTTCTTCCTATCAAGGTATCATGATAGCAAAATCCCTCCAAATTAATGTCTCACTCTTCCACTTCATCGCACCCACCGTTCATTGCACGTATCTGCTGTTCTCAATGGCCACAACAACAACATCACAGGCCCTGAAGCTCAAGTCCTTTCGCCAGCCACTTGCGAAGAAAGACCTTTTCACTAGTGGACCGTGGTGTTTGTAGCTTGACTACATCAACGCCCATTTCTGGCCGAAACTACTTCCATAAATGCTATATGGGCCTGGCCGATTCTAGACCCTCAAGTTTGTTCTCTCCCCACCCCCACACCGAAGATAAAAGAATTCTATTTGGGACCTTGGAGTTGTGGGGATAAATCATAAATGCGTGCGTGCTTGAATGCAAAAGAATCGTCTCTACATATGCATGTCTTATCAACCAAAATTCAATCGTATAGTTTATAGCTTTTGTTTAGAATGTTTGTGAAAATGTCATCTTTTTACATGAAATCCCAACTATTAAAAGGCAACTCAATGTTGGCCAGGAAAATTTAAAAAAAAAGAGGCAACTTGTTTGATTGCTTTATAAACAAGCAATTTAAAACAAAACACATGAACAAAAAATTCAATAAAACCAAATGAAGCCCATCACCCTTGTCTTTTGGCCATTTTACGTATTTGTAGTTCTTTTATCAAATGAAAACTCCTTGCTGTGTGCAGTGACAATCTCATGCTGGGTTATACCCAAGCTGGGTTCATTGACCTGTTGCTGATCACGGGCCAAGTAACCCATTTCCATTTGATGGTGATGAGTTGAGTTGGAATGAGAGGGGGTATCGGGCATATCATTGTCGAAGTTGGATCCTCTTCGAGATGCAGGGAGGCTGTCCATTTCGGAGCGGTAGTGGCGCAAGAGGTGGACCGGAGACATGGAGTGGGTTGGGGTCGTGGGCCTGCTTGACATGGGGGTCACCGACAATGACGCACCACGGTTCTGTTTTAAGTGCTTCTTCGCAGTTCGGTGCCAATGACGTAGAGCCAAGGCTACTCTTTCGTTGAATATAGTTGCCTTCATGCTTGAACCCATCTGTTTCTCACACCCACAACAATCAATTTTTTGTGTTAATTATTTCTTAAATTGTGTTTGCTTAAGCTCCAAGTTTGAAAAGACACTTTAAACAAGACAGAAGAATTTATTTTGTGTAGTTATTTAGCTTTGATAAATATTTTCTGTTTTTTAAAGTAGGTGAGGATTAAGCAACGTAGGAAATTATTGCCTTAGATATATGATGATTTGTGACAAATGAAAAAGAGAAATAAAATAAGGTGCATGGCTTTAGTGTTAATTAAATTACCTGTGTCACAAGAGCATAGAGCGGAAGAGTAACGTAGCTGCAGAGGATTTGAACAAGGACCCTGACAAAGTCATATATGTTAATTGTTTGCAATAAGTTCGACATTAATAGTTAATACTGGTAAAGTTGTAATACGAGTTTTACCCCCAAAAAAGAAAACAAAGAAAAACAGTTGTAGTACGAGTTAACAAGGAATGGAAAAGACTCACCCCATTGAGATTCTGATCACCACATCCTCCGTATGCGAATGGTAACAGGAATCAATCCCAAATTGAAGCTGGGGTAGGAAAAACAAAAAAAAAAACATCAAACAGAGCTTCATATGATGGCGGCGTTTAAAGTGCTCCGTGTAAATTTGGGAGAACCGGTGCACCATGTAGTTTTAACCATTGATTTGAAAGATTTTTTAATCAACGGCTCAAAAGCATTACTGATAACTTATTGAACAGGTTACTGTATAAAAGTATATTATTTACAAGATTAGCCTTGTAAAAATAAGAAATTATTTTTTTATATTTTTCAGTGGGATCCAGCTTTCTCTTTCTTCAACCTCCTTTATCTTCAAAAATCAACCCCACATTTTTTCTCCAACCAAATCTTCAGACTTCACGTCAAACCAGCACTCAGAAATCAAGTGGATCAACAAACCATCCCCTATCACACCCACGCCTCATCCAGCCACAATGAAACAGTCAAGAATGTGTCCCATTTTCATAACACTAATCTACACTTCCCCTTTCCCCTAAAGAACCTATCAAGCTTATTTGAGGTTGAACATATTCCATTGTTCTCTCAAGATTGCATTGTTCGAAATGGGAAAAAAAAAAAACCATCATCTAATTAAATAAGCCGTCAAACAAACTCTATCCATTAAAACAACCCGTCAATGCATCAAATGAACCCATCAATTGATAAATCAACCTCAAAATCAAGCTCACATGCATTCTCCCTATCGCTCGGTCTCTTAGATGGGTGTGGAAAGTGACCCACACTACAACACAGCACAACTGAATTTTCTTATAAACTCGGTCAAACCCAATTGACCTTGATTTGATTGGGTTTCTATTTTTTTAAAATTTTATGTTTTAAGAATATAATTTTTAAGATTTCAACTTGATATTTTAAAGATCTTTTGATAAAATATATTTTATTATTAAATTATATTTTTTATTAAAGAATATTTTTAAATTTTTAATTTATATTATTATTTAATAAATTCAATTTAAAAAATTAAAATTAGATAATTATTTAATAGTATTTGAGATTTTTTTTTAATTTATTTTAATATAATATTAATTCAAATGTCTGTTAAGTATAAAATAAAAAAATTATTTTTATATTAAAATTATTATCTTAATTCACTTTTAAAATAAATTTTTAAAACATACATTATATTACTATAAATATACTTTCAATTAAACTTAAATTTATAAATATATTTTAATTAAACTTAAATTTATCAACTACAACATAATCATACACTTACCACAGCCCATGCCATGAAAGCAAGCTGGAATGCATTCTGTTCGGGTAAAAAAGCCAGACAAGAGACACATGGGAGACTTTGATTAGTCATTGTCACAGTGAGAGGAAAATAATAAAAAAAAAATCTCAAACACACTTTGTCTTATATAGTAGCCTATTGACCAGCACCAATTATTTTTAATTTTTAATTTTTAAGATAAATAATAATAATAAATTATTTAAAATGAATCATAATATTATTTTTATACTTAAATTTCTATATTTTTATATACACCTATTACTTTTTTTTTAAAAAAAGGAGAAAAATGAAGTTAGTTTAATTTATTTATTTTTTTAAAAAAATAAGTGCAAAGAGCAGATGTAAAAGTTTAAATGTAGGAATAAACATTACTGTAAAATGAATTTTAATTGCATAAAAAATAAAAAGTATTTAAAATTTTATCTTTTCAGTTTATTTTGAAATATGATTAGATGTACCTATAATTGTTATTTTTATATTTTTAAATTATTAAATAAATAATTAATAATGATATTTTTTTTAAAATATGAACACTAAAATGTAAATCTCTTTTATGATAGTATAGACAGATTGCCCGACTTGTTACGTATTACATATTGATTATGTAAAAGTCATTATATTATCTCTAATTTGGATATTACTTAATAGTTATTGCTTAGGAAAAGTAGCGTAGGTACCTGAAAGAGCACAAAATTGATGAGGTAGAGAATAAGCCTAGGTCGGTTAAACCAGAAGAGGTGATCCCCAGGCTGCACCACTGGCACGCCCTTCAGGACCTCTCCTCTTTGTTGAATACTAAGACCCATCTTGGTTATGATCACCTGCAGCTTGGTTCCAACTAATAGGATGATCTGCATTTAATTTGTGGACACTAGTAGATTAGATTAGATGAATATCATTATCGATCACTATATATTTGGACCAAATTAAAAGTAGGCATTGCAATCTGCATGTGCTTACAATCAAAGGAATAAATGGCAGCCACAGATAAGAGTACCAGCCTGCCCATGCATGAATGATATACATAGAGGTAAGTATTTATTAATAATGAGTCAAATAATTCGGCAGTGCGTTATTCGCTGTATTTGCTTACCATGAGTGTTCAAGAGGAGAAACAACACTGCGAAGAACCAGAATGGCGGACTGGGAAATTAGAAAGAGAACAGTTAATTATAATATAGACTTGTAAATCAAATTATGACTTTCTTTTTTAAATTTCAAAACTATAAGTACATGTCAGTGGGAAGAGCTAATAAAACCATCACTCTATAAAAGCAAAAGAAAAAAAAAACAAGCACCTTGATGTTAAGAAGCATTTAATACTTTTATTAAATTCTTTTAATTAATTAAAGTATAAAGTATTTTTTTTTAGTTTTTAAGGTATTAAATGTTTTTATTTTCATTTAATATTTTTTATTTTAATATCTTAACTAAGAATATAGATTCTCTCGCATGTTATACAAATAATATTAAATATAACTAATGAATTTTATAATTGATCATGATAAATTTATACACAATGGATCGGATCACCTCTTGTTTTAAATAATAGGAGACTATCCTATTCTCATCTCTACTCTCAATTCTTTTTATTTTCCTTCCTCTCTTCATCCCATGATTTTCATTCTCACGGGACACTCTCTTATTCTTTACAGTAGGTGATTCTGATCCATGCACAATATATAAAATTTGTATATATAACATGTGCCTTTAGAATATTAATTACTTATTAGCATGTTCCAAAAACAAAAGGACATGGGGTATATATGCACAAAACCTGATTCCTACAACAACTTTCATATCCTCCTCCAATGATCTTTTTATATATTTCCGAAAATCGAACTTCGGGTGACTTTGAGGAGCCAAATGTGCCTGAATATATCAATCAACGTTATATTCCAAGTCATTCATGTAAAAGACACTAAGAAAAATGTAATCCCCTAGCATGCCGAGTTTCTAGGTGAACAAAATATAAAGAAAAATGAAAAATTCCAAATCATTTTGTTCTATAAGTAAAAATAACAAACCAAAATAATATTGATTAATGGTCGTTAATTTGATTGAAGAAAAAGGCAAGTGAAATTAGTAAGAAAAGGAAGACATTTACCATGATAAATCCATGTCTCAAGGTCAAGTAATCCACTTTAGGAACTGACCGCACAAACTGCCTAAAGAAACAAACCTGCAATCAGGTGTAAGAGAAAGAAACGAGCTCAGTAAATACGTAACGAGAGAGACAAAGCTACTTTTGAATATCTACAGATTCTTGTATTTTTCATAAAAGAGGAAATAAAAAGGAAAAAAAAAAGATCACTTTTCTTTGGCGAAAAAGGAAAAATATGTTAATAGAAACTTTCTGCTAGGTGTTGACTGGGATTTCCAGGAGCACACCATTGTTCAAGTGGCCAAATGGTCCTTAGGCAAGATTCAAGAAAGAAAGATCCAACTAATACAGGAACAACAAGCAGGAAGAGGCAGCGCCGTTGTTCTTTTAATGGCGCTGCCTCTCTTGAATGTAATTATTATTATATTCTTTTTTTAGCATTAGTATGTTATTTTGACTTCTTAAATTTGGTGATTGTCATATTTTTCATTTTATTTCTATTTATTATTTTTTATTAATGTTTTCAAATCATGTACCATTTGAGGTTTTTATCTAAGGGTGTTCACGGGTTCGATCTGATTCGCGAACTCGATCAACTCAAATTGACCTGATATAATATATCTAAGTTGATTTGAGTCATCGGATCAGTTCGAGTCTAATCTGATTAATCTAACTTCTAATTAGTTCGGGTGATGGGTTAATTAATTCAACTTGATGATCCAATTACTAAAATAAAATAACGTCATTTTGGATATTACTTAATTAGGGGTATTCACAAATTCAATCTGACTTGCGAACCCTACCAACTTGAATCGATCCGATATACTTATCTTTTCTATTTTTGTTTTTAATCCATTCATTTTATTCTCAATTTTATTACTCTTTTCCAAATGAGATTAGAACAACTGCCCATATAATTGTCTAATATCATAAGATCAATAGATATTATATAATCGCTCATTCAATTATATAATATCACTAATACATCTGAGTCTAGTATATCAGTTCTTTACAATATATTTACTGTATTTTCAATTGCGTATCATTTTTAACGTGTTTTCACAATCGCGTAACACTTTTGTTACGTTTTCAAATCCCATAACTGTTTTTCGACGTTTTCTCAATCGCGTAAAAATATTTACACGTTTTTCAAATCGCGTAATAATTTTTCATCGTTTTCAAAATCGCGTAACTTAAAAATCATATTTTCAAGTCGCGTAAATCATTTTTCAACTACGTAAAATATTCCTCAATATTCCAAACATCATTTTGGATTTTCCAAAAATCAATGTCATTTCCAACATCATGTTCTACATTTTCTCCTTTGAGAAATCTTTTCCATAATATATTCTACAAAATCACCTTTCCATTGATTTAAATTAATGTTTCTAACTTAAAATTTCCTAACACGCTCTAAAACCCAAAAAGTGAGCTATACGGTGATAAATTTCAAGTCACCATTATATTCTCCATAATTCTCAAATCAATTCTAAAATCAGTCCTCTTTCAAAATAAGTAGAGGTTCAAATACTTTCAACTTCTCTTTTCCTTTCATAAATGAAATTTCCAATCTTTCAAGTGACAAAGTATTTTGTTTCCATATCTTAAATCCTTTCATTAATCTCTCGTATCAAATCAATTAACTTTCTATTTCTAAATCATAATTTTACATAAAGTAAAATCATTTCAAACCTTCAAAACCGTAGCCACATGGTCATTGGAACCATCATATCTTTTCTTTTGCTTTTTTCCTTCTAATCATCTAATTTTATCATTCATGAAAATCTTAATTTACTAATCCTTGACATATTAGCCGAAAATCATAAATACCTTCATCATAAAAATCTTTGTTCATTTCCTTGTCCACTTTCTTTGCAAATCCATAAAATCATTAACTTATTACCATTTTTATCTAAAAATCATGATTAGTAAAATACTTAGAATCTTTTGCTCCAAAAATATCTTTGAGGCTGTGTGCCTCCATGGTTCTTTGGAACCAATATATTTTCCTTTGGCATGTAATTCACATCTTAAAACATACCCAATTCATCATGCATCATAAACACATACTAAAGCATGTTATCAAAGCAATAAACATCTCAATCACCAAACAACCATAAATATGGAAAGCTCTTAAACAAACAAGTGAAATAAACTTTATAGATTTTTCACCACACACACATCCATTCCTCACCACCAACACATGGTTGATGAGGGTAATCTCCCTCTTACCTCTTGGAGAAACCTCTAAAGCTCCTTGTTTTGCTTTTTGTACAAGTCCTTCACTACCAAAAGTTTTCTTAAAAATCAAAGTAAACATACATAATCAATATTTAAGGCTTGAATAAGAAAACCATGGATCAAAACAAGGTTTAGAACTTTAAATATAAGATCTAGAAAAGAATATCAAGAACTTTACCATTTACCCTTCAAACTTAGATCTCAGGAAAAGTACTTAAAGATGGATGATTTAGAGAAAGTCTCCAACATGAAAGTTGTTTAGAATAAGGTAAGGATTCAAGATATATGCTTGGTGTAAATTATTGAAGAGTGATGATAGAACCTTGGCCTCTTGGCCGTGAGCTTGGGGAAGAGAAAGGAGAGAAAATTTGTGAAGTTTTGGCTTAGGAAATGTTAAAGATGAACAATGAAATGAAAAAAACACTTTCCTATAGCCATTTTACTCTTCAAAATCGTGGCCTCCCCCCTTGTACACTTAGGAGTTGTCCAAATACATTAGCCACCATTTCAGGCTTCAAGAGCTATTGATTAAATCAATGGTTGATGTTTGGTAGAAGCTTCCAAGTGATATGATCAAATCTAAGCCATTGGATCTCTTCTCCATGAAATCCTAGCCATAAGATGCATCTTTAAAAATGGAGGGTCAAGATCTTCTCTACACATTTTCCATCCAAGGGTCACAAATGGTCTTAGCCATTTTGTGAGACCAATCTCCACTGTAGATTAAATCAACGGTGGATATCCAAAGCCTTCCTTATTAAGCTTGTCTTTACAACCATTGATTAGATCAATGGTGAACATCCAAAGCTTCCTAACTATGTTTACTCTCACACCATTGATTAAATCAATGGTGATCATCCAAGGCTTCTTCATTAAGTTTGTTTCTCAACCGTTGATTAGATCAATGGTTGATGTTTAAAACTAAGTCTTCTTATCCAAGGGTGCAAATCAAAGTCAAGCCCTCTTTGTTGACTAATTTCTACTGGTTGATCTTATTTCTATAGCCTTCTAATTGATTCATCAAATGAAGATTAGATTCTAATTGGTTTACCATATAGACACAATTTTACGGTATTTTTATTACCCGATAATTAAATACAGTACAAAACACAGTAAAAGAAAATTTCAAAAACTGTTTTCGGTTTCAAGTTTGGTAAAATTTCCCGTCTCCATCTCAACAGTACAAAATTTTCTATCCATCAAAAAATTTTCATTTTTTCAGACCTGCCCCGGGGCTGCATGAATACTATTAAAATAATCCAAAATATAAAAACACACAAGAATTCACAAAAATCATAATAATTATGAAATTCATGAAAATCAAATCAGATTAGTAAAAATCATTAAGGATTGACAAAAAACATAAAATACGAAGGCTTATATACAACCCCAAAATAATATTAAAATAATCAAAAACGTAAAATTTCTCAAAAATTCCTAAAAATCACAACAATCTTAAAATTTACAAAAGTCGAGTCAGATTATTCAAAATAATTAAAAATTGACCGAAATAAATAAAATACGAATTTTTGGGGTGTTACATTGATTGCTTAAGTCCTCATTGTATGCATATTTGGAAGGTTTTGTACTTATATTTGTTATATTCAATTCTGATATCTTTTCAATATGATACTGAGCAAACTGTGCTTATTTTGTTATTGAAAAAGTAGATTTGCAACTGTTATTGACTTAGTGATTTATCTATTATAGGAAGAGCTCCAAATAATTTGATATTTGAAGTATTAGAGCTAAAATTAGAAGAGAAAGTCAAAGAAGTATTCTGGTAGCTGACGCTGCGGTGCAGACATATCAATGTCGCGGCGTGGTGGTAAATCCCCTGCATCTAGATAGAGAGCTACGAAATTTGTACACTGCGACGTGGTGACCTAATTGTATTCGCGCCACGGCGTATGCATGTTAATCCCGCAGCGTGTCTCTGTCTTTTGGGCCTATAAATACGTTTTTAATAGATTTTATAAAGAGAGCTTTTGAGGTTTTAGAGAAGTTGCGGCTAGAACTTCATTTCTGGGTAGATTAGAGGCCTAGGGAGTCAAGGTTGGAGGTCATCTTCCTTATGGAGGATGATTCAAGCATAGAAGATTACATCCATGAGCTTTCTTCCTTCTCCCTTAGTTTTCTTCTCTTCTCTCTATCTTTTGAGCACTGATTTTGTGTATATTTTCATGTTCAATGATTAGTTGAGTCGTATTTAGGGATTACTTTGGATCTTTGTATGAATATTGATGTTTGTGTATTACTTTGAGTATATATTGATGTTTGGTTATGTTCAATCATATAGATCTTAATACTCTTCATAGTTTGATCAGTTGTTAAGTGAATTATTGAAATCTGATAAACCTAGACATAGGAATTTAGATTTGAGATTATATATATGGTTGATGCATGTTCGATGAGTTCAATTGGCTTGGGTGAAATGATTCGCTCATGGGATAGAAATATACCTCTTAGTTATGTATAGCGTGTGTTTGAGAATAAATCGTTCATGGGTGAAGTTTGCACTAGTTCTCATGAAAACATAGTGAGTTAGGTGAATGAAACCAGAGTTATTTGACCTAGACATAGGCTTTTAACTAAAACATATTCTCAAACTAACTTAATTATTTATCTATGTTGCTTGAAAGGTTGCATAACATTAGTTGAAGTATAAGGTGAAGAAAGATTCCCTAAATCTCTAAACCATTATTTTTACTTTTATTTATTATTTTTCTGTCTTTAGATTAGTTTATTGCACTTTCTCCTATTTTTATATTCTTGAATAGAATTAGATAAGTTATTGGTTGATACTTAGTATTGGAAGCCAATCATCCTCGAGGAAACGAACTTTACTCTTCATTGTATTACTTGAATGACCCATACACTTGCGGCCTAATAAAGAGAAAAATAAGTTTTTGGCGCCGTTGCCGGGGATGTTGGTTTATTTCCGTATAGTTTAGACTTATTCCTTGGCACCATTGTCGGGGATAACGGTTTCATTCTATATTACTAATATTAACAATGAGTTTAGTTGGTTCTAATTCAAGCTGTATAGTTTTTTTTTCATTCAAGTTTTGATTCTTTGTATTTTAGGTACAATAAATGGAGGATGCGTTTAATCATTTAAGGCCTTTGAGGGAGCTCGAGAAACCCAAATGGAGAACCTCACTAAGGCAAAAGAAGGCCTACCATCCAATCCATCTATTTTGGGATCAAACCGGCCATAATCCAAAGAGTTGGCGGTTTACCTTGTGAAGGTTCTATCGGGACTATAACTCAGACCCTTCTTAGGAGGGAACCCAAGTTTTTATGATTTTGTTAGTTTTTATGTTTTTGTTAAGTTTTAAGTCTTACATATGTTAGTATGTTTGATATGGTAACTTTAGTTAGTTTTTATATTTTTCTCTTGTTTTGATTTTTATATAAGTTAGTATGTGTGATTTTTGTAGTTTTGTTAGATTGTATGATTGACTTTGTAGTTTTAGTTAGTTTAATTCTTATATATGTTAGTACTTTGATTGTTGATGTTTTAGTTAGTCTTTATGTTGTTCTTAAGTTTTAAGTCATATGTAGGTTCATAGGTGTGATTTTGTGTTTCTATATATTTTAGTTGTCCATACTATATTTTTAGTATTTGGACAAGTTTTAGAGATATTGAGGACCTCTATAGACCAAATTATGCAACAAAACTGAGTTTGTTGCAGAATTTTGCAAGCTAATCTCTCACGTCGCAACGTAAATCTATTGCCCACCACGGTGTGCCCTTTAAACTTGTAAAAAAAAAGAGAGACTTGATCTGGGTGCTGTTGAAAGCCCTCATTCTGACTAAATGTACTGTGACATGGATGTTGTGTGCTGCAGTGTGCCACCTGCAATGTATATATTTTACATAGTTAGTTTATTTTAAGTATTTTTAAATGTTGTAGTATACTCAGCTCTCACATTTCAATATGTTGATAGGCTCAGGTACCCTAGATTTCATGCACAGTGAGGACATTGTTTCACTGCATTAGTGACAAAATTATTTATCAAATTGTTATACTTTTGAAACTATAGACCAAACTGTCACAATTTTGGCCTCGTTAAAAATTTTTAATTTTTTACAATTACGTTAAAATGGATGACGTTAACCACGTGGAACACCAGAATATTAGGCGTTATTCATGTAATAGCGTTAGTACTTGTGGCGTTTTCAACCTAATAACACCAGAAGTTTTGGTGTTATCAAGGTAATAACACCTAACACATTAGGGCTATTACCTACACACTATGTTTTAAAAAAATGTTAATACAAATAAAATTATTCTCTAATTATTTTACCAAATTCAATTGTTTTGTTGAAAATTTTATTTTTTACGGCATAGAAATTTTTAATCATTGTAGCAGTCATTTATATTGAGAAACTTACTAAAATCCCAATAAATGTAGGTGACCACGATCAATAACATAGATAGTCAAAAGATTAGGATCAATATTATCAACCAGTGTTTGGACATGACCAGGAATTTTATACCATGGCCAATACTGCAACAAGATGCAAACACTTCTAATCTCGTGCACATTGAAGTTTGTGGCTTTGCAAAACTCCCTATACAAATACATTAAGACCGCAGATCCCCAACTATATGTCCTAACAATGATAAAGTCTTCCAACATGGGAATGAACATCATGTGCACATATTCACTACAATAATAAGGAAATAACAAACTCACAATCAATCTAAGTATATATGCTCATGCACACTGCTGCACGTAAATATCATTATCGTCTTCTATAAGAGAAAGAGAGGAGTGTTCTAATACTAGTACACTGGTAACGCCAAAATGGATGACATTATTACGTAGATAACGCCAACACATTTGGTGTTATTAAGTGAGAAACGCCAAAAGTGTTGATGTTATTACGTAGATAACACCTAGCGGTCTGACGTTTCCACGTAAGTAACATCATCCTTGCTGGCATAATTATAAATAATAAAAAAATGTCAACAAGACTAAAAGTGTAGCAGTTTGATATATAATTTTAAAAGTATGACAATTTGATAAATAGTTTTATCACTATTGACAGTTTGGTAAAAAAGCCTAAGTCAATGTTACCAACAAAAAAGTGGTATTATTATATTTTTCTTTTAATAAACTACCATTTTAATCATTGAAAGATAGAGTTAATATCAAATTGGTTCCTAAATGATATGTGACAACAATTTAGTTCCTCAATCATGAAAAAAGACACTAAAATAATCTTTTTATATACAAAATGTGAGATTGAGAGACTAAATTAATATCAACTTTTTATGATTGAAGGGTTAAATTAATATCTTTTTCTATTATTGAAGAACTTAATTGATGTCAATTTCTTTAGAGAATTAAATTAATATCACTCTTCATCTTTCACGAAATAAATTAATGTCACATCTTTTAGGAATCAAATTGATGCCAACTCAATTTTTTAGGGACAAAAATGACAATTTTTTTTTTGGGTAAGTTAAAAATGTATTATTTAATTTTTTTTATAACTTATTATTTAGGCTATTAATTTAATACTTAGATTGGACTTACCCACTTACTTATATTATGTTTATTAATAAGAGGAGAAATCTTATATAGTAACACATGATTGATTTGTAATATTTGAACTTTATAATAACAGGATTATGAAAAAACAAAAAAACAAAAATAAAAGGAAGAAGGAGAATTTGAATCCTAATTGTTGTACTTCTTAAAAAGAAACTGCTGCTTCTTATAAATTATAACAGGCATAGTATACATTTTGCTTATGTCAATTAAAATCTAGGATGAGCCTTTTTTTTTCTTCATTTTTTTTATCTTCCACCTCCAATTCAGGCATAGGTGGAAGACAGTGGTTACTGATCATATTGATTCCCAGGTCCTCTAAATTCTTGACAATTCACTCTAAATATTGTATCCATCAAGGGAGAACTGCTCTATGAGCATGTTACAATTTCTTCCTATCAAGGTATCATGATAGCAAAATCCCTCCAAATTAATGTCTCACTCTTCCACTTCATCGCACCCACCGTTCATTGCACGTATCTGCTGTTCTCAATGGCCACAACAACAACATCACAGGCCCTGAAGCTCAAGTCCTTTCGCGTTTGCACTCAGCAGCCACTTGCGAAGAAAGACCTTTTCACTAGTGGACCGTGGTGTTTGTAGCTTGACTACATCAACGCCCATTTCTGGCCGAAACTACTTCCATAAATGCTATATGGGCCTGGCCGATTCTAGACCCTCAAGTTTGTTCTCTCCCCACCCCCACCCCGAAGATAAAAGAATTCTATTTGGGACCTTGGAGTTGTGGTGATAAATCATAAATGCGTGCGTGCTTGAATGCAAAAGAATCGTCTCTACATATGCATGTCTTATCAACCAAAATTCAATCGTAGTTTATAGCTTTTGTTTAGAATGTTTGTGAAAATGTCATCTTTTTACATGAAATCCCAACTATTAAAAGGCAACTCAATGTTGGCCAGGAAAAAAAAAAAAAAGAGGCAACTTGTTTGATTGCTTTATAAACAAGCAATTTAAAACAAAACACATGAACAAAAAATTCAATAAAACCAAATGAAGCCCATCACCCTTGTCTTTTGGCCATTTTACGTATTTGTAGTTCTTTTATCAAATGAAAACTCCTTGCTGTGTGCAGTAACAATCTCATGCTGGGTTATACCCAAGCTGGGTTCATTGACCTGTTGCTGATCACGGGCCAAGTAACCCATTTCCATTTGATGGTGATGAGTTGAGTTGGAATGAGAGGGGGTATCGGGCATATCATTGTCGAAGTTGGATCCTCTTCTAGATGCAGGGAGGCTGTCCATTTCGGAGCGGTAGTGGCGGAAGAGGTGGACGGGAGACATGGAGTGGGTTGGGGTCGTGGGCCTGCTTGACATGGGGGTCACCGACAATGACGCACCACGGTTCTGTTTTAAATGCTTCTTCGCAGTTCCGTGCCAATGACGTAGAGCCAAGGCTACTCTTTCGTTGAATATAGTTGCCTTCATGCTTGAACCCATCTGTTTCTCACACCCACCACAATCAATTTTTTGTGTTAATTATTTCTTAAATTGTGTTTGCTTAAGCTCCAAGTTTGAAAAGACACTTTAAACAAGACAGAAGAGTTTATTTTGTGTAGTTATTTAGCTTTGATAAATATTTTATGTTTTTTAAAGTAGGTGAGGATTAAGCAACGTAGGAAATTATTGCCTTAGATATATGATGATTTGTGACAAATGAAAAAGAGAAATAAAATAAGGTGTATGGCTTTAGTGTTAATTAAATTACCTGTGTCACAAGAGCATAGAGCGGAAGAGTAACGTAGCTGCAGAGGATTTGAACAAGGACCCTGACAAAGTCATATATGTTAATTGTTTGCAATAAGTTCGACATTAA
Organism: Ormosia emarginata; assembly: GCA_029884605.1. Lineage (NCBI taxonomy): Eukaryota > Viridiplantae > Streptophyta > Magnoliopsida > Fabales > Fabaceae > Ormosia > Ormosia emarginata. Next base: position 16,894,512 of record JAQQTP010000089.1, on the reverse strand, counting down.
TAGTTAATACTGGTAAAGTTGTAATACGAGTTTTACCCCCAAAAAAGAAAACAAAGAAAAACAGTTGTAGTACGAGTTAACAAGGAATGGAAAAGACTCACCCCATTGAGATTCTGATCACCACATCCTCCGTATGCGAATGGTAACAGGAATCAATCCCAAATTGAAGCTGGGGTAGGAAAAACAAAAAAAAGCATCAAACAGAGCTTCATATGATGGCGGCGTTTAAAGTGCTCCGTGTAAATTTGGGAGAACCGGTGCACCATGTAGTTTAACCATTGAATTGAAAGATTTTTTAATCAACGGCTCAAAAGCATTACTGATAACTTATTGAACAGGTTACTGTATAAAAGTATATTATTTACAAGATTAGCCTTGTAAAAATAAGAAAATATTTTTTTATATTTTTCAGTGGGATCCAGCTTTCTCTTTCTTCAACCTCCTTTATCTTCAAAAATCAACCCCACATTTTTTCTCCAACCAAATCTTCAGACTTCACGTCAAACCAGCACTCAGAAATCAAGTGGATCAACAAACCATCCCCTATCACACCCACGCCTCATCCAGCCACAATGAAACAGTCAAGAATGTGTCCCATTTTCATAACACTAATCTACATTTCCCCTTTCCCCTAAAGAACCTATCAAGCTTATTTGAGGTTGAACATATTCCATTGTTCTCTCAAGATTGCATTGTTCGAAATGGAAAAAAAAAAAAACCATCATCTAATTAAATAAGCCGTCAAACAAACTCTATCCATTAAAACAACCCGTCAATGCATCAAATGAACCCATCAATTGATAAATCAACCTCAAAATCAAGCTCACACGCATTCTCCCTATCGCTCTGTCTCTTAGATGGGTGTGGAAAGTGACCCACACTACAACACAGCACAACTGAATTTTCTTATAAACTCGGTCAAACCCAATTGACCTTGATTTGATTGGGTTTCTATTTTTTTAAAATTTTATGTTTTAAGAATATAATTTTTAAGATTTCAACTTGATATTTTAAAGATCTTTTGATAAAATATATTTTATTATTAAATTATATTTTTTATTAAAGAATATTTTTAAATTTTTAATTTATATTATTATTTAATAAATTCAATTTAAAAAAATTAAAATTAAATAATTATTTAATAGTATTTGAGATTTTTTTTAATTTATTTTAATATAATATTAATCCAAATGTCTATTGAGTATAAAATAAAAAAATTATTTTTATATTAAAATTATTATCTTAATTCATTTTTAAAATAAATTTTTAAAATATATATTATATTACTATAAATATACTTTCAATTAAACTTAAATTTATAAATATATTTTAATTAAACTTAAATTTATCAACTACAACATAATCATACACTTACCACAGCCCATGCCATGAAAGCAAGCTGGAATGCATTCTGTTCGGGTAAAAAAGCCAGACAAGAGACACATGGGAGACTTTGATTAGTCATTGTCACAGTGAGAGGAAAATAATAAAAAAAAAATCTCAAACACACTTTGTCTTATATAATAGCTTATTGAACAGCACCAATTATTTTTAATTTTTAATTTTAAGATAAATAATAATAATAAATTATTTAAAATGAATCATAATATTATTTTTATACTTAAATTTCTATATTTTTATATACACCTATTACTTTTTAAAAAGAAAAAAAAAAGGAGAAAAATGAAGTTAATTTAATTTATTTTTTTTTTAAAAAAAATAAGTGCAAAGAGCAGATGTAAAAGTTTAAATGTAGGAATAAACATTACTGTAAAATGAATTTTAATTGCATAAAAAATAAAAAGTATTTAAAATTTTATCTTTTCAGTTTATTTTGAAATATGATTAGATGTATCTATAATTGTTATTTTTATATTTTTAAATTATTAAATAAATAATTAATAATGATAATTTTTTTAAAAATATGAACACTAAAATGTAAATCTCTTTTATGATAGTATAGACAGATTGCCCGACTTGTTACGTATTACATATTGATTATGTAAAAGTCATTATTATCTCTAATTTGGATATTACTTAATAGTTATTGCTTAGGAAAAGTAGCGTAGGTACCTGAAAGAGCACAAAATTGATGAGGTAGAGAATAAGCCTAGGTCGGTTAAACCAGAAGAGGTGATCACCAGGCTGCACCACTGGCACGCCCTTCAGGACCTCTCCTCTTTGTTGAATACCAAGACCCATCTTGGTTATGATCACCTGCAGCTTGGTTCCAACTAATAGGATGATCTGCATTTAATTCGTGGACACTGGTAGATTAGATTAGATGAATATCATTATCGATCACTATATATTTGGACCAAATTAAAAGTAGGCATTGCAATCTGCATGTGCTTACAATCAAAGGAATAAATGGCAGCCACAGATAAGAGTACCAGCCTGTCCATGCATGAATGATATACATAGAGGTAAGTATTTATTAATAATGAGTCAAATAATTCGGCAGTGCGTTATTCGATGTATTTGCTTACCATGAGTGTTCAAGAGGAGAAACAACACTGCGAAGAACCAGAATGGCGGACTGGGAAATTAGAAAGAGAACAGTTAATTATAATATAGAGTTGTAAATCAAATTATGACTTTCTTTTTTAAATTTCAAAATTATAAGTACATGTCAGCGGGAAGAGATAATAAAACCATCACTCTATAAAAGCAAAAGAAAAAAAAAACAAGCACCTTGATGTTAAGAAGCATTTAATACTTTTATTAAATTCTTTTAATTAATTAAAGTATAAAGTATTTTTTTTTTTAATTTTTAAGGTATTAAATATTTTTATTTTCATTTAATATTTTTTATTTTAATATCTTAACTAAAAATATAAATTCTCTCGCATGTTATACAAATAATATTAAATATAACTAATGAATTTCATAATTGATTATGATAAATTTATACATAATAGATGAGGATCACTTCTTGTTTTTAAGGAACAGGAGACTATCTTGATTTCATCTCTACTCTCAATTTTTTTTTTCCTTCCTCTCTTCATCCCATAATTCTCATTCTCACAAGACACTCTCCTATATCCTTACAGTAGGTAATCCTGATCCATGCACAATATATAAAATTTGTATATATAACATGTGCCTTTAGAATATTAATTACTTATTAGCATGTTCCAAAAACAAAAGGACATGGGGTATATATGCACAAAACCTGATTCCTACAACAACTTTCATATCCTCCTCCAACGATCTTTTTATATATTTCCGAAAATCGAACTTCGGGTGACTTTGAGGAGCCAAATGTGCCTGAATATATCAATCAACGTTATATTCCAAGTCATTCATGTAAAAGACACTAAGAAAAATGTAATCCCCTAGCATGCCGAGTTTCTAGGTGAACAAAATATAAAGAAAAATGAAAAATTCCAAATCATTTTGTTCTATAAGTAAAAATAACAAACCAAAATAATATTGATTAATGGTCGTTAATTTGATTGAAGAAAAAGGCAAGTGAAATTAGTAAGAAAGGAAGACATTTACCATGATAAATCCATGTCTCAAGGTCAAGTAATCCACTTTAGGAACTGACCGCACAAACTGCCTAAAGAAACAAACCTGCAATCAGGTGTAAGAGAAAGAAACGAGCTCAGTAAATACGAAACGAGAGAGACAAAGCTACTTTTGAATATCTACAGATTCTTGTATTTTTCATAAAAGAGGAAATAAAAAGGAAAAATATGTTAATAGAAACTTTCTGCTAGGTGTTGACTGGGATTTCCAGGAGCACACCATTGTTCAAGTGGCCAAATGGTCCTTAGGCAAGATTCAAGAAAGAAAGGTCCAACTAATACAGGAACAACAAGCAGGATGAGGCAGTGTCGTTATGCGAACGGCGCTGCCTCTCTTAAGAATGTAATTATTATTATTATATGCTTTTTTTAGCATTAGTATGTTATTTTGACTTCTTAAATTTGGTGACTGCCATATTTTTCATTTTATTTCTATTTAATATTTTTAATAAATGTTTTCAAATCATGTACCATTTGAGGCTTTTATTTAGGGGTGCTCACGGGTTCGATCTGATTCACGAATTCGATCAACCCGAACCGAGCTGATATAATATATCTGAGTTAGTTTGAATCATCGGGTCAGTTCGGATCCAATCCGATTAATCTAACTTCTAATTAGTTCGGATGATGAGTTAAGTAATTCAACCCGATGACCTAACTACCAGAATAAAACGTCGTTTTGGATATTGCTTAATTAGGGGTGTTCACGGATCCGATCCAACTTGCGAACCCTATCAACCTGAATCGACCCGATATACTTATCTTTTCTATTTTTGTTTTTAACTCACTCATTTTATTCTCAATTTTACTATTCCTTTCCAAATTTCATACCCAATTACCCGACCCGAACCAACTCCGATTGCCATAGGGTTAGTTCAGGTCGAGTTACCCAAATTTTTTTACCCAAAATCGACTCAAACGGACTTGATTTTAATTAATTGATTCAGATATTTTTTCTCCATAAATTCGACCTAATCTGACCTGTAAACATCCTACTTTTACGTAAGAGATGATGTAACAAGTGATGTCTAATTAAAAAAATTTTGTACTATAGAATAATGAAAAATAATTATCTTACATCTTTTTCAGGAGTGTAGGTACTATTCACACCATTTTCAATAATATGATTAATAAAAAAAATAATAATAAAATATATATATAATAAATAATATTAAATAGAATATAAAAAATAATATATATACTTATTTGATATAAAAATATAAGAATTATTTAAACTATTAAATAAAGTGCTTAAAAGGTGTTATATTAATATCTATTTAAAATTTCTCTTATACATAATATGAGCTTCCAGCCTTGAGCTTATTAATGTGCACGTGTGAGCATAGTGTAATGCGCACGTGTGAGCATAGTGTAATGCATAATGCTTTTGGATAAACGCGTTCGCAAATACTTGTTTCAAACAATTGACAACATGTTTGTTTCAGCTACATTATATCCATCAAGAAATTCTTACATAAATTTAAAGCACTCAAGTTGAGTATATCAAATTAATTAATATTTAATATTTTTATAAAATTTTATATTTTTAATTATATGACATAAATTTTTTAAAAATATTAAATATTAATTGATCTAATAAACTTAACTAAATATTTAAATTTATATAAAAATCTCTTTTCCATCAAACGTTCATTGGAAGGAAGTAAAATTAATACTTTTTCCTTTGATAAAATGTTCTCAGAAAGTCAAATCTCATCTCAAAAAATATGCAAATTGGCTGATGAAATCTGAAACAAAAGAAATTTTTAAATAAGTATAGTTTACCGTTATCATTTAAGTATTCAAATTATTATTTAATATATTTAAAAATATTATTAATAATTAATATAATTTTATAATAATTTTTATTACCTTACATATATTAAATAATAATTTTAGAATTTATAATAAATTATACTCACCTAAAAATTACTCCTGAAACAAACGGCCCGAGTGGGTAGAGACTAACTAAAAGAGTTTCATAATTTCATATATAGGAGTACATACATTACAATATTATTTTAAGATGGATGTTTCTTAATGTATCCAGAAAACAACGAGAATAGAAATGGGTTTGACTTACAATCCAAATGAGAACAGGATTTTTGGTCCAGAAACTCAAGTGTCTTCTCCCAAACGACGTGTCCCTCGCAAATCTGAACCGCTCAGGATCTATAATATACACATAATGGCATAAGTTGCGCGCAGCGGATACATAATATCAATTATGAGCATGTGAACGTACAATATATAGTCTATATCTTATGTAATACTTATTATTCAAACACGAACAAACGACTAACCATGTGAAAATTGGTACTCAAGTGTCCTGGTTTCCTCTTCCCATTGCTTCCACCTTCTCATCTATTGAGTTGCAATTCAACCTAGTAAGTAACTTGATTGGAGATATATAGAGAGGGAGGCATATGATTTGGTAAAAGAAAATTGGAATCTGTCTTCAATTACCTTTGCGTTTCCCAGAGCCATAGTGAGAATGCAGTAAAGGACATGAGAAACAGCCAGCACGAAGATAAATATATGGAGTTGATGAATACCATCCGATGACACAAACGGGACTTTACCCTGCACATTTTGTATATAATAGAAGAAACACATAGAACCCTGCTTAATTAGGTTTTCCAGTGATAAATGATTTATAAACAGTAAGAATATATGATTTTTATTATTACATATGCACCTTCGTCTCTCTCTCTCTCTCTCTCTCTCTCTCTCTTTTCATTTCCTTCTTCTTCTACATTTTTTAATTTCAGTTATTAATGGCACTTTCCGTGAAGTTGTTGGCATCTGCAGAAACTTCAACTTTTCATCTCTTATTAACGCTCTATTCTAGTTCTAGACAAAATTAAGTTTTAGCAGCTTACCTAAACAGAAAATGAAAGCAAATGAAGAAAAATGAGATATTTTGAGAAAAAAAATGAATCAAAGAAAAGAAAATGAAGGAAAATACAGGAAAATGAAAGAGAGGTCAAAGCGAAAGAGATAAAAAAATGCAGCAGAAAGCTCCTTAAGGTGCCAATGTTGAAAATATTCAACATGTGTGAGCTTACATTTGTATCTAATAATATTGTATTACTATCTTAAAAGTATAGTCTAAAATTAATTGTGATCTAACAAGATTAAAGTTGAATTAAAGGGGTATTAAATTGTTATAGAATTTTATGTGTAGATATCATTTGGTGATTTCTAATTTAATTAAGGGCCAAATTAAAAATAAAAGAAATATTATAATAACTAATGATAGTCAGTTATTATAAAAAGAGTTATAGTCTCCATTTAAACGTATTATTTTGGTTTCTCATGTAACTTTTCTACAGAGAAAACATATTAATATATGTATCAAGTGAAAGATCTTCAAAACCTCATATCTCTTTGAAGAATTATTATGGATCAAGGTACGCTTATACTCTTGTGTTCCTCTTATCTCTTTCTTTTTGAATCTAAGTGGAGAATGATATAAATCTTTTGGACTTGATCTAAATTAAGATTTGATATTTTTCTGTGTGAATATTTCCAAAATGAAATTCAACAAGTGGTATCATAGCCATCTCTTTTTTTTTTGAATTCTTTGAGAAATTTCAGATTTTGAACTTTTGAGGAAAAGTTTGCTATATTAGGTTTCTATAAAGTTTTCTAAATTTAATCAAATGAAAGTTACGTTACTTATTTGATATTCAATTTTTTTTTGCAAACTTGGATTATTTGACATTAATTACGGGATTCATGCCAATTTGTTACGTTTTGAAAGTTTCAATTTGATTGTAGTTTTGCAACTACAGTGCGTGACATATTGGCTGTTACAATTTGAAAGTTACAATTTGTTACAACATTAATTCTTGTTTTATATTCACTTTTTGAATCCACCCATTTATGAATCTATTTTATGTTGGATCAAGTATGTGAAATACTGGGCATTGTTGTTCTTATATATATATATGATCAACTTACATCAGTGTAAGTTGATTTTTTTTACACTCATTTTCAGTTGTTAGATTTACTTTCATCTAATGGTTACCTTTAATGAAATAATTTCAACCATTAGATGAAAGTTAAACTAATAATTGAAAGTAGATGTAAAAAAAAAAATATTTACACTAAACTAATATATATATATATATATATATATGTATATATATAAAAACAACAATGCCCTATTTCAAAAATTCATAAATGGGTGGATTCAAAAAGTGAATAAAAAATAGGAATTAAGATATATATATATATAAAAGCAATTTATGAAGTAAATTCTGGAACAATACTTTAGACCATGTGATTTAAATATATATTTTGAAGCGTTTGGGTTTAAATAATAGATATTTTTTGAAGCAATTTGATCATGTGATTTATATATATATATATATATTGAAAGATATTTAATTTTGACATCTTCTGGTATATGATATATATTGATTGGATCATAAAGAAATTTGAGAACAGATCAAAAACAGAAAGATAACAGAGAGAAAACTTGAAAGAATGAGAGGAAAGTTTTGAGAAGTTATTCTGAAATGAATGATATTGTTGTTAACAATAGAATACAGTTTGATTTATGGCTTTATACTCAGATAATACGGAACCAAGCTAAACAACAACTAACACTCAGCAAAACTAACTGACAGAGGCTAACATCATTTACAACTAACTTGCTTACTCAACAAAACTAACTAACTAACTAAAACAACTTACTGATTTATTACAACTCAGCATAACACTTCTATACTCTAATACTGTCCCCTTAATTACAAGTGAGGTTGCTCAGACTTAGATGCAGTAAGAGTTGAACTAAGAGTTGTAAAATCTTTAATCGTGAGCAAGGATCTCAAATATTGAAATCTGTTAGCTGCCAAAGGTTTTGTGAGAACATCAGCAATTTGGTCTATAGAAAGAATATGTTGTACATTGAGTTGCTTCTGGATAACTCTTTCTCTAACAAAGAATATGTCTAGTTCCATGTGTTTTGTCCTGGAATGAAGAATAGGATTATGAGTCAGAAGAACTGTGCTTTGATTATCGCAGTATAAAATTGGTGTAGTGGAAATTGGAACTTGAAGTTCTTGTAACAAGGATTGAAGCTAAATGATTTCTGTAGCAGTCTGAGCCAGAGCTCGGTATTCAGCTTCTGTGTTGCTCCTAGCTACAACTTGTTGCTTTTTAGACCACCATGAGATGAGATTAGGACCTAGATAAATGCATGAGCCTGAGGTTGATCGTCTGTCATCAATATTTATCGCCCAATCTGCATCACAAAAGGCATATAATACAAGATTCTTTGTTGGTCTAATATGAAGTCCATAGTGTAAGGTTCCTTTGAGGTATCTCAGTATTCTTTTAACATTTTTCCAGTGTTCCTCCAAGGGTTGGCTCATGAACTGGCAAACTTTATTTACACTAAAGGATATTTCTGGTCTAGTGCTAGTAGCATACTGCAAAGCACGTACTATAGACCTGTAAAGAGAAGAATCTTGTATGTAATTTGCACCATGTTTAGTAAGCTTCAAACCAGATTGCATAGGTGTTGAAATTCCATTTGCATCTATCATTTGAGCCTTAGTAAGAATGTTTTGTATGTATTTTTGCTGAGAGAGATGAAGAGAACCATCACTGAGTCTTGATACTTCTATGCCAAGAAAATAACTAAGTGGACCAAGGTCTTTTAAAGCAAAAGCAATATTAAGCTTCGATATCAAGGTTTGAATACTGGACTGTGAATTTCCAGTGATTATAATGTCATCAACATACACCAATACATACAAACAGGAAGTTCCAATAACTTGCACAAACAAGGAAGGATCACATTTGCTGGGAATAAAATTAAGATGCTGTAAAGTTGAACCAAGTTTCTCAAATCATGCCCTTGGAGCTTGTTTAAGTCCATATAGAGCCTTTTTAAGTTTGTAAACTAAGCTGTCATCACCAATTTCAAATCCTTGTGGTTGTGTCATATACACCTCTTCATGAAGCATACCATTTAAGAATGCATTATTAACATCAATTTGATGTATTGGCCATTGTGCTGTAAGAGCTAGAGTTAAAATTAACCTCACAGTAGCAGGCTTCACTACAGGTGAAAAGGTTTCTGTATAATCAAATCCAGGTTGTTGATGAAAACCTTTTGCAACAAGTCTTGCTTTATACTTCAAAACTGAACCATCAGGGTTCTCTTTGATCCTGAATACCCATTTACACCCTATAGCTTGTCTTTGTGGAGGTAGGGAAACAAGTTCCCAAGTATTGTTTGTAATGAGAGCATTGTATTCCTCCTCCATGGCTTTAAGCCATTTAGGATTTTGTAGAGCTTGCTTGGCAGATGTAGGTTCAGTTTCTGTGTGAACAAGATAAGCTTTAGGCTTGAAAATACCAGATTTTGCTCTGGTTATCATAGGATGACAGGAATGGTTTTCAGGGAGAGAAGAGACAGGTGCAGATACAGTATGAGAGTGATTTCCAGACTCTGGTGCAAAATTGAAATAAGTGAGTGAATGAGATATAGCATGAGAGTGATTTTCAGGCTGATTTTCAGACTCTGGTGCAGAATTGAAATCAGTGAGTGAATGAGATTGAATAGAAGAAAGAGATACTGATACTGGTTCAGTGAGCTGAGGCAAGGAATAAGAGATGGCTGGCTGAGTAGTGTTAGGTACAGGAAGAAAATGATTTTCAGGTATGGATGGCTGAGAAGTGGTACAAGATGACATATCAGTATTTAGTAATATAGTGGACTGAAAAACAGGTAGAACAGATGAGATAAAATTTTGATGAGGAGAAACTATAGTAGAAGAGGATGTGGTTACAGTAGTAGTGAATGGAAAATGTGTTTCATTGAACAAAATATCTTTTGAGATAAGAATTTACCATCAGAGGTTAAACATTTATAACCTTTGTGAGATGGGGAGTAGCCAAGAAATGTACACTGTGATGTTTTAAAAGCAAATTTGTGTTTGTTAAAGGGCTTGATATATGGATAACATGCACATCCAAATATTCTAAGAAAAAAAATATCAGGAACTAAACCAAACAACTTGGTAAATGGTATGGCAAATGAAATAGCAGAAGAAGGAACCCGATTGATGAGATAGACAGCTGTGAGAAAGGCATGGTCCCAAAATTTGAGAGGTAATGATGCTTTGGCTAAAAGGGTAAGACCTAACTCAGTAATGTGTCTATGCTTCCTTTCAACCATACCATTTTAATGGTGAGTGTGTGGACAAATGACCCTGTGAAGGATACCTTGGGAAGAAAGATAGGTAGAAAATGGTCTATACTCACCACCCCAGTTTGTTTGCATTGACTTTATTTTACATTAAACTGAGTCTCAACCATCTTTTGAATCTGAATAAAAGCTTGTAGAGTTTCTGATTTCTTTTTGAGTAAAAATATCCAAGTAAATCTTGAGAACACATCTACAAAAACAATATAATAAGAGAAGCCAGTTGAAGAAATAACTGGAGCAGGTCCCTACAGATCACTGAACACAAGATCAAAGGGCTGATTATAGACTGTGGATGAAGCCAAGGAAGGTAATTTATGCATTTTACCAAAACAACAAGCTTCACAGAAATTGTGGAATAAAATGTTTGAAGAAACTGAGATGTTGGACAATTGTAAGGCCTTTTTGAGAACAAGTGAATTAGGGTAACCAAGCCTACAATGCCAGATATCTAAATCAGTTTTATCAGTTACATTCTTAGAATTAGCTTTATAAGCAAGAGAAACTGAAGCAAATGAATCATTAGTTTCAGCAAATGAGTTATTAGTAGCATCAGGAACAGACTCACTTTTATTATCAACTGAATGAGAATTATTTTCAGTACAGAAACTGAGAGAATTACAAGACTGAAATGGCTCATTAGGCCTCAAATGTTTGCAAACTACAGTATTACAAACACATTTGGAATCATTATTATGAAATCTAAAACCAGAAACAAAATTATTATTGTAGTTTGATTTAAGACAAGACTGAGATGTCAAGTGATTTAAAGGAAAACTTGAAAATTTATATAGACCATGAGCACCAAGAGAGCCTTCTAAGAGGACCTCATGAGTGGCCTGCGATTTCACACAGCAATAAGAAGGGTAAAACTCAAAATAAACACAATTGTCCTTAGCAAATTTACTTACACTGAGTAAGTTTTTAGTAATTTCAGGTACATGTAATAATTGATGTAGAGACAAGGAAATTGATGCATTAAAAGGAGAAATAAGAGATGAGGAGCCAATATAAGATATGGACAAACCTTGTCCATTACCCATCAGAAGTTTCTCAGGACCAGTGAATTCTTCTTTGTGCAACAGATTTTGAACTTCATTAGTAATATGAGTGGTAGCACCTGAATCAGGAAACCATGAAGAGCTAGAAACAATTTCAGGTGCGGCAATCATAGCATGAGGAAAACCAGAATGTTGAGAGGAGGTGGAGTGGTGAAATTGAGAAGGTTGAGAATGAGAAGTGGAGGAAGGTAAATTTGTGACAGTAGGGTGAGAGTAAGTGTAGGAAGCAGATAGGAACTGTGAAGATGAATAATGAAAGGCAGTAGAGGATGGTTGTTGACTGGATGAACCAGCATGATACACAGAAAGAAAGTTTGGATAGGAAAACAAGCCAGATGAGGATGGAAGAGAAAACTGAGAAATATATGGAGGAACATGTGAGGATGAAGAAGGAAACTGAGATAGTAAAGGTGGAGATAGTAATGAGGTGTGAGAGAATTGAGAAAGTAGTGGTGGATTCAACTGTGGATTTAATGGTGGTGATTGAAAATTATAGTTGAATCTATGATAGCATACTGAAGCACTATGTCCTGGTTTACCACAAACTTGACAAACAACTGAGGATCTGGCATTAAACCTGCTTCCACGACCTCTAAATCTGCCATTTGGACCAGATCTACCACCTCTAAAAGAACTACGATTGTCAGGAACATAGGAACCATAGAACTGATTGTCAAAATTCTGAGAACTTGAAGGACCAAATTGATTACCAAATCCTGGTGGTGGTGTAGGAGGAAAAGACTGAGATGAATCTTTCTGAGATCCAATAGATGATTGAGATTGTAACAGGTTTCCATTGGAATTAAGATGTGCAATATTAGCAGAAAAGGAGTCAGGGACTGATTCTTTTACATGTTTTTCTAACCGAGCTTCTTGAACAAGCAACAGTGATTAAATTTCAGCAAGTGAATAAGGTTCAATCCTACTTGATACTGAAGTAATGAATGAATCATATTCCTCAGATAATCCATCTAAGATAATTTCAATATGTTCAGAAAGTGAAACAGGATTACCAGTTAACATTAAAGCATCAATTAAGGCTTTGATTCTGAGCAAATATTCACCAATGGAACGAGATCCTTTCCTTGTATTGTGCAACTCAGACCGATATTGACGTGTTTTGGCTCTATTTTGAGAGCTGAAGTAATGATGAATTTGTTCCCATAATTCAGAAGATTTGATACAATTGACGAATCTGGTAAGCATTGATTCTGACAAGGATGATAAGAGCCACGATAGGAGAAGCTGAACTTGAGCTTACCAATCAAGAAACAGAGAACTGAGTGTACCGGATTGTGCATCTTCATCAGATGCAAACAGAGAGGGTGCTTCATGTGTATTATCAAGAAAATGATGCAATTTGTGACCACGAATTGTCGTAAGAATTTGTTGTTTCCAAAGCATGAAGTTTTTGTCATCGAGTTTGATAGAGATTGGATGAGAAAAGGAGATTAAACTAGTGTTTGATGTTGATCTAGGTGCAGCATTTGCGTGAGGATCAATTGAAGAGCTCATGATACCATAAAGAAATTTGAGAACAGATCAGAAACAGAAAGATAACAGAGAGAAAACTTGGAAGAATGAGAAGAAAATTTTGAGAAGTTATTCTGAAATGAATGATATTGTTATTAACAATAGAATACAGTTTGACTTATGGCTTTATACTCATATAATACGAAGCCAAGCTAAACAACAACTAACACTCAGCAAAACTAACTAACAGAGGCTAACAACATTTACAACTAACTTGCTTACTCAGCAAAACTAACTAACTAACTAAAACAACTTACTGATTTATTACAACTCAGCATAACACTTCTATACTCTAATAGATCAAGATGTGGGCGTTGAGCCCATGTACAAAGACACTGATTTTTTAAATTTTTAAATGATATTTTTAGTGCATCTAATGACTTGTTAAATTTGTCTAACATTTAAAAGAACTAATTAAAATAAGTTGTCGCCAAAGTGAACTCTCTTATGTAGATTAGCTTATTGAGAATGTTAAGATGTTCTTGTGTATGTGAATTCATGCGGGTATTGGTTGGCTAAAAGGAAAGCTAATATTTGGCCGAATTGCATATACATTTGTGGTGATAAATATGTGAAAATTGTAAGGTTTCCATATGAATAATAAGTTGATCCAAAAATAAACTCATTGTTTGACCGGAGTTACTTTCAATATTTGATCACTACACTAAGAGTACCACTTACAATTAATATTACTGTCCAAAGACTTGATATTAATGTTGTACTAGGTATCTTGAGATGCATCCAATAATTGTTTAAATTTGAAAGTCATAAATTTAGTTTATGATGTGAACATGTTTTTTTATTTCGGTTAAATTCTGTATACAATTATTGCATCTGCTACTACTATATCTGCAAACACAAATAACATTCTCATGCTTAATAGGACCAACTTCAAGGATTAGAAAGAGAATGTGTTAATCATTTCTTAGCTGCATGGATCTAGATCTTGCACTAAGGACGGAGCAGCCTACTCCTCTTACAGATGAAAGTTCTTCTGAAGCCAGAAGGTACTTTGAGAAGTAGGATCGCTCTAACTGCATGAGTCTAATGATCATAAAGTGCGGCATTCCGGAAGCCTTTCGAGGCACAGTATCTGAAGAGGTAACTCTGGCTAAAGATTTCCTTGATGAGATTGAAAAACGCTTTGCCAAAAATGATAAGGCAGAAACAAGCACGTTTTTAGCTAGCTTGACTTCCATGAGGGATCAAGGCAAGGGAAATATAAGGGAGTACTTCATGCAAATGTCTCATATTGCTTCTAAACTTAAAGCACTAAAGCTCGATTTGTCAGAGGACTTACTCGTGCATTTAGTATTGAATTCTCTTCCTACACAATTTAGTCAATTCAAGGTCAGTTATGACTGCCAAAAGGGGAAATGGACTCTTAAAGAGCTCATTTCATATGGTGTGCAAGAAGAGGAAAGGATGAAGCATGAGAAATTTGATAGTGCTCATCTGGCTACTACCTCAAAAGATAAGGGCAAGAAAAGAAAGAAAGATGAAGCTGCTAAGGGTTCAGCATAAAAGAAACCTATAGAAAGCACTGAAGGATGTTTCTTTTGTGCAAAGCCTGAACACATGAAGAAAGAATGTTCGAGGTATCATGCTTGGTGTGCTAAGAAAGGTATGTTCTTTACTTTGGTCTGTTCTGAAGTAAATTTAGCTTTAGTACCTAGAAACACTTGGTGGTTAGATTCTGATGCTACTACTCACATCAGTGTTTCTATGCAGGGTTGCCTGAGCTACCGAAGGCCAAGTGATGTTGAAAAACACATCTTTGTGGGTGATGGAAAATCGGTGGAAGTCGAGGCGATAGGGCCTTTTAGGTTGTTATTAGGAACTGGTTATTATTTGGATTTGAAAGACACTTTTGTTGTACCGTCTTTTAGATAGAATTTGGTTTCTGTTTCTTTATTGGACAAATCTGGTTACTATTGTTCTTTTAAAAACAATCAATTTAGTCATTCTTTAAATTCAAATATTGTTGATACTGGTTCATTGAGTATTTATGATAACCTATATTTGCTTGAAACTATTGCATCATATAATGAAACCTTGCATATGGAATCACATGATACTAAAAGAAAGCTAAATAATGAAAAATCACAAAATTATGGCACAAGCGTTTGGGTCACATATCCAAATCAAGAATAGAAAGACTTGTGTCAGAAGGTATTTTAGATTCACTTGACTTCTCAGATTTAGATGTCTGTGTTGAGTGTATTAAAGGAAAACATAACAAACAAAAGAGATTATATGCCAATAGATCTTCAGACGTCTTAGAATTGATATATACAGATATTTGCGGACTATTCCCGATGGCTTCTTGGAATGGTCAATGATACTTTATATCATTCATAGACGACTACTCACGCTATAGGTACCTATATCTCATTCATGAGAAATTAGAGTCATTGGACATGTTTAAAGCTTTTAAGGCTGAAGTTGAAAACTAACTTGGTAAGAAAATTAAGTGTATCAGATCTGACCGTGGTGGTGAATATTACGGTAGATATGATGGTTTAGAAGAACAACGTCCAGGACCATTTGCTAACTTCTTGAAGGAATGTGGAGTCGTCCCACAGTATACCATGCCAGGTTCACCTAGCATGAATGGTATAACTGAAAGACGAAATAGAACTCTTAAAGATGTGATAAGAAGTATGATCAGTCAATCCACCTTATCAGAATCACTCTGGGGAGAAGCAATAAAGACAACGACTTATATCTTGAATAGAGTACCAACTAAAGCAGTTGCCAAAACACCTTATGAGAGTCATTGGACATGTTTAAAGCTTTTAAGGCTGAAGTTGAAAATCAACTTGGTAAGAAAATTAAGTGTATCAGATCTGACCATGGTGGTGAATATTACGGTAGATATGATGGTTCAGAAGAACAACGTCCAGGACCATTTGCTAACTTCTTGAAGGAATGTGGAGTCGTCCCACAGTATACCATGCCAGGTTCACCTAGCATGAATGATATAGCTGAAAGATGAAACAGAACTCTTAAGAATATGGTAAGAAGTATGATCAGTTAATCTACCTTACCAGAATCACTCTGGGGAGAAGTAATAAAGACAGTGGCTTATATCTTGAATAGAGTACCAACTAAAGCGGTTGCCAAAACACCTTATGAGCTTTGGACAGACTAAAAGCCTATTCTAAAGCACCTTCACATTTAAGGATGTCCATCTGAGGCTTGGCCTTATAGGCCAAATGAAAAGAAATTGGACTCCAAAACAGTGAGCAGCTACTTTATAGGTTACTCTGAGCGATCTATGGGCTATAAGTTTTATGATCCCACAATAAAGTCAATTTTTGAAACGAGAAATGTAACATTTTTTGAGGAAGTTGAGTTTGGCGGGAGAAATAAGGTTAGGGACATTGTCTTTGAGGAGGAGCCGATTCTGATTCCTACTACTACTACTTTTGATAGTGTACAAGTTTTAATACATGTCATTGAGCAAGAATCAATTTTGGAGCCTCAACAAGATAATGCTGAACAACTCTCCAATCAAGTTGGGGTAATTGTTCCTGAAGTACAAACTCAACAACCTCAAGAACCCATACCATTAAGGAGATCCACAAGAGAGAGGAGAAATGCTATTCCATATGATTATATAGTATTCCTCCAAGAACATGAGGACGCTGATGGTTTAGTGGAGGATGATCCAATCAACATCCATCAAGCTATGTAGGATTCTAACTCTCAAAAGTGGATAGATGCCATGAATGAGGAGTATAAGTCTATGCAAGACAATCAAGTTTGGGATCTTGTCTCATTACCTAAAGGAAAGAAGCTCAATGGCTGCAAATGGATATTAAAAAATAAAAGGGATTCTAAAGGTAATGTGGAAAGATATAAGGCTCGTCTTGTTGCTAAGACTTTACTCAAAAGGAAGGCATTGATTTTAAAGAGACTTTCTCTCTGATTTCTTCAAAAGACTTTTTTAGGACTATAATGACTCTTGTTGCACATTTTGATCTTGAATTACATTAGATGGATGTTAAGACAACATTTTTTAATGGAGACATTGATGAAACAATATATATAGTGCAACTAGAAAAATTTGTGTTTGGAGACCCGAAGAACATGGTTTGCAACTTAAAGAAATCTATCTATAGACTCAAGCAGGCTTCCTGTCAATGGTACTATAAGTTTCATCAGGTAGTTGTCTTATTTGGTTTGGAGACAAATGCTGTTGAGGATTAAGTGTATCATAAGTTCAGTAGGAGTAAGTTTATATTCTTGATTTTGTATGTTCATGACATACTATTTGTTACTAATAATTAAAGCATGTTGCATGAAACTAAGACATTTTTATCAAAGAGTAAATAAGGTTAGGGACATTATCTTTGAGGAGGAGCCGATTATGATTCCTACTACTATTATTTTTGACAGTGTACAAGTTTTAATACCTGTCATTGATCAAGAATCAGTTTTGGAGCCTCAACAAGATAATGTTGAACAACTCCCTAATCAAGTTAGGGTAATTGTTCATGAAGTACAAACTCAACAACCTCAAGAACCTATGCCATTAAGGAGTTCCACAAGAGAGATGAGAAATGCTATTCCAGATGATTATACAGTATTCCTCCAAGAACATGAGGACGCTGATGGTTTAGTGGAGGATGATCCAATCAACATCCATCAAGCTATGTAGGATTCTAACTCTCAAAAGTGGATAGATGCCATGAATGAAGAGTATAAGTCTATGCAAGACAATCAAGTTTGGGAACTTATCCCATTACCTGAAGGAAAGAAGCCCATTAATTGCAAATGAATATTTAAAACCAAAAAGGATTCTAAAGGTAATGTGGAAATATATGAGGCTCATCTTGTAGCTAAGGGTTTTACTCAAAAAGAAGGCATTGATTTTAAAGAGACTTTCTCTTCAGTTTCTTCAAAAGACTCTTTAGGACTATAATGGCTATTGTTGCACATTTTGATCTTGAATTACATCAGATAGATGTTAAGACAATGTTTCTTAATGAAGATATTGATGAAACAATATATATGGTGCAACCAAAAAAATTTGTGTTTAGAGACCCAAAGAACATGGTTTGCAAATTAAAGAAATCTATCTATGGACTCAAGCAGGCTTCCTGTTAATGGTACTACAAGTTTCATCAGGTAATTGTCTCATTTGGTTTGGAGACAAATGCTGTTGAGGATTGAGTGTATCATAAGTTCAGTAGGAGTAAGTTTATATTCTTGATTTTGTATGTTAATGACATACTATTTGCTACTAATAATTAGAGCATGTTGCATGAAACTAAGATATTTCTATCAAAGAGTTTTGATATGAAAGACCTTGGTGAAACATCTTTTGTATTAGGAATCCAAATACGTTATGATCGCTCTCGGGGTATTCTTGGATTGTCACAAAAGAGCTATATAGAAAAGGTTCTCAAGTGATATGACATGCAAGAATATAGACCAATGGACACCCCTGTTGCTAAGGGAAACAAGTTCAGTCTCAATCAGTGCCCAAAGAATGACCTTGAAGTTAAAGAAATGCAGAAGATTCCCTATGCCTCACTTGTTGGGAGTCTAATGTATGCTTAGGTTTGCACACGTCCAAACATAGCATTCATAATTGGAATACTAGGCAGATATTTAAGTAACCCTGGGATGGATCACTGGAAAGCAGCAAAAAGGGTTGGCTGAAGGGTTGGATGCCACGACAGTAGGAGATCCACATCAGGCTACATTTTTTTGTTGCCTGAAAGAGCTATTTCCTGGAAAAGTGTCAACCAAACACTCATAGCTTCCTCCACTATGGCAGTAGAATTTATAGCATGTTTTGAGGCATCCAACCATAGATTATGGCTGCGAAATTTTGTCACTGGGCTGCACATTGTGAGTGGTATTGAAAGACCACTAAAATTGTATTGTGAAAATAACTTAACAGTTCAATATTTCAACAATAACAGGACATCATCTCGTTCAAAGTTTATAGACATAAAGTTCCTGGTTGTGAAGGAAAGGATACAGAGTAGATAGATTTCTATAGAGCACATTGGGACAAATTCTATGATTGCGAATCTGCTTACTAGGGGATTGACACCCAAAGTTTTTCATGAGCACACTACTCATATGGGTGTTTTATCATATGAGGATACTATGGTTTAGTAGGAGTTTGTAATTTTCTATGTTTTGTTGCCCTATTTTGTACTTTAGACATGTTTTGTGTATTTGGATATTTTCTACAGAAATAAAGTATTCAGTTCATTCGCACTCTGTTTTATTAAATTAAACTTTGATCTCAATAAAGTTTAAAGTAGGACCAGTTGGAAATAGACATGTTTAGATCACGTTACATGTAATTTCCATGCTACGCATTTATGATTGATCTATGTCATTTGGTTGTATTGGTATATGTGACTACTGATGAATTTAGTTATGCCAAAATGTAACAAAAGTTCCTTTAATCCTATATCAATGTAGTCAATGAGCGAGATTGTTAGGAATACCCCATTATGTGATAACAATATTTAAGCGCATAAGGTGTATACATTTATAAGGTAATATATGTAGCCCAAGTGGGAGATTGTTGAAAATATTTAACATGTGTGGGCTCACATATGTATCTAATAATATTGTATTACTATCTTAAAAGTATAATCCAAAATTAATTGTGATCTAATAAGGTTAAAGTTGGACTAGGAGGTATTAAATTGTCACGAAATTTTATGTGTAGATATCATTAGGTGATTTCTAATTTGATGAGGGGTCAAATTAGAAATAAAAGAAATATTATAATAACTGATGATTGTCAGTTATTATAAAAGGAGTTATGGTCCCCATTTGAACGTATCACTTTGGTTTCTCAATGAAACCTTTCTATAGAGAAAACATACCAATATACGTATCAAGTGGAAGATCTTCAAAACCTCATATCTCTTTGAAGAATTATTATAGATCAAGGTACGCTTCTACTCATGTGTTCCTCTTATCTCTTTCTCTTTGAATCTAAATGAAGAATGGTTAAATCTTTTGGACTTGATCTAAATTGAGATTTGATGTTTCTTTGTGTGAATATTTCCAAAATGAAATTCAACAACCAACACTTTGATACTATATTGAAAAGCATAGTAGAAAAGATAGAGATCAGATAATGCAAAAGTCACAAATTATGAGTTCTTATTAATTAAATAGTAAAAAATGTATACAATAAATTAATAGGGTAACTTATATAGAATAATAGAGTATAACTAATTAATAATTAACTTATTAACTCATCAAATCACTCTAATTAATTTCTACCAAACACAAACCATACTTTAACCAAACTCTAAGTATAATAATACATTATATTAATATCGGAATTTTCTAATCCTATACTATATACGTTGACCGTGGCAGAAAGGTAAAATTCCTTGGCTTATCTGGATGAGCTGTACGTAATGCCTAACCCTGTGTTTGAATATTTTTTCATTAACGGAACGGAATGGAATATGTGGGGATGGATCGAAAAGGAAAGGAAAGAAGTGGAACATAGTTTCCCCCTCTTTGTTTGGAAGATTCATTAACGGAACGGAATAGAATATGTGTTCCCCTCATTCCACCTCAATTTTGGAGGGAACAAAATTGGGCATTTGAGGGGAAGAGGGAAGAATGATTCTCCCTGTATTCCGTTCCGTTCTTATGCATTTTAAAATTTTTAAACACAAAAAATTATTTTTATTCCTCCTATTTCTTTTTTATTCTTCTCTTTACCTGTCATCCAAACATAGCGTAAAACGGTTTTGACATTTTGACTCCATTAGGGAATAACATTTTGAGCTTCTTTCCAAATTCCAATACATAAAAAATTTTCATGCACCTTGGGCCCAAGACAATAATTAGTGCCTATGACTAATTAAGAGGCACAAACATAGAAGAATGCAGCGACAGTACATATAATTATAATTTTGTATATTCTGATACTTTTCTTATAATATACGTGTTTCATAGCTTTTAACTCATAATAATTATACCGTAAAAAAAAAACTCATAGTAATTATCATTATTTTTAATTTTTTAAACTTTAGATTTTATAGGCGAGTTATTTTACGTAGAAGATGCATTTCATAATAAATTTTTAATAAAAAGTCATAAGTTTTTTATATTAAATAATATTGTGTGTTATTAACCAAAAATAATAATATTATACTGTAATTTTTATGAGTAAAAATGTAAAAAAAATAGTAAAATTGTATAAATATTTTTTCTTTGTATATTTTACATTGACCAAAATTTTCACATACAAGCAAAAGCATTTTATAAGAAAAAAGTATTTGTACACTAAAAAAATTACATTATATTTACACTTTACTTATTTAAAAAATAAAAGATAAAAAAATATGTGTTGAAACTCAAAATATGTGTTTTTATTATTTTATTATCTAAAAAAATAGTGTAAGAATAATATAATAAAAGTAATATATAAATATCATTATTAAATTTATAACATAAACTTTTGTTCCCCAATTGCGTATATGACAAAATATATAATGATAATAATGACAATATCAAACATATAATCAAATGGAAATTGGTCTTCTAGCTAGATGGTAGAAACTTTGCGAAGGGAAAAGGTTAAATTTGTATATATAAATATAATATAGATGACGAAAACAATAACAGAGTGATATTAATACACACACCTCCGCACATTTGTGGCTTCCTCCTCCCGCCAAAACACGTCTGGAATTTTGGCTGTCGGATCCAAAGAACGCCGCTAGTAATCTGCGGCCACCGGTTTCGTGTTCTGATGAGGTCGTGCTGTTGTCATCCTTGTCGCTGCAGGGGTGCCATGTCCCTGCAACTTTTTCTGATATACATATCCTTGATATTAGACCTTCTCCTATCGATAGGAGCAACGATATGAACCCCATTAACATAAGCTCTGCAACAACCCAATAAATCAACCATAAAGTTTTCATATATCATTAAGCTTTTCTCGATTTGAGAGTTTAACAACTTAAATTAATTAGGGTAGGTATAGTTAATTATGAGCATGGTCATGAAACTCAAACCTGATTTGATCTTTTCAAGTGACTCGTACAAAGCTCTTTTGTGCTTCTTCTTCAACCACTGCTCTCGCATGCACATATTCATTATTAAT
Organism: Ormosia emarginata; assembly: GCA_029884605.1. Classification (NCBI taxonomy): domain Eukaryota; kingdom Viridiplantae; phylum Streptophyta; class Magnoliopsida; order Fabales; family Fabaceae; genus Ormosia; species Ormosia emarginata. The sequence continues at coordinate 16,872,045 of JAQQTP010000089.1, read as the reverse complement.
TAATTTATACATATATGTAGCTTCTTTTTTCGTTCGAAATTAAAACTATATTAACTAAATGGTAGCACTTATATATTATATACCTTTCCTATGAGATGGATGATGTGCTCGATGAATATAGATATTAAGATCAAAATAAAACAAACAACGGCGACGGCCCAAGTAGGCGTTTCCTCTAAGCTTCTTCCTCCGCTTCCTCCTGCCATGGCTGCTTCTTAATTTGACAGCTAGCAGTGATACTGTGTTTTTTGTTTCAATCGGTTGTAATATATAAATGGATGAACGATTTGATGGGCGGGGGCAGAAGCAATATTGAACAGAGAACTTTGGTTGAGAGAGAGAGAGAGATTATATTCTTCTTCTGATAATAATTGAAGTGAGGTTTCAGACAAGGGACAAGGGCACTTTATAGCTTATTATATTCATTTTAAACAAATTTTGAGGGAGAAAAAAGGGTTCAATTAATTGTCCGCGGCTTCTTTTTTTTTTTTTTTTCCTTCCTCGAAAATAAATAGAAGACTCTTGAGTACGTTGACGGATATAAATGCTAAAGTAATTTTATTTGCACGTTAAATTTTGACTTTTTTTAAAATGATAAAAAAATATTTTTTTATTTTTTATTAAAAAAATAATATAATAACATTAATATGCAAATATCATTACCAAAAAATGATACGAAGCAAGAGAGAAGTTTGTTTTGTATGTGAAAATGCACAATTCAAATAGAGAAATGATATAAAATTGCAGATGAAAACTGATATACAATTATCGCTGTCTGAAGTCATCGTACGTATTACGTAAACACTTGGGGATTTTGACCAATCATGTTAGTACTTAGTTCTCTTTTTTTGTCTTGAAATAGGGGTTAAAATGGGTTGAACCATTGGACTTATCTCTTTAATCGTATAATTTATACGAGTTGAGTTGTAAAATTATTGACCTGAAAAAATACGATGTTTGACTGGTCTTGTTTGCTCGCGAGTTAATCAGGTTCATTCGTCAAGGTCTTAGGGTCACCAGCATAAATTTTTGGGAAAATAGTACGTAATTTTTTTTGAATTTTGGTCAGTTTTATAAATTATTATTATGAATTTTAAATTTTTTAATTTTTTTTAATTTTAATTAATATTTTAATAAATTTTTTTATTTAATTTGAATATGTTAATTTATTAATGATATGTAATAACATCTTATTCATTTTGTAAGAAAAAAATATTTAAAATTAAATTTTAATAAATAAATTAATAAATAATTTTTAATTAATGTTAATATAAATAAAATAATATCATATAATATTATTATTAATGAATTAATAGATCTAAATTAAACATAAAAATTTATTGAAACATTAATTAAAATTTAAAATTAATTAAAAAAATTTTAAAGTTAGTAATAATGATTTGAAAAATGTCAAAGTTTAAAGAATCTTTATATTTTTTTCTTTAATTTTTTTATGGAACAAAACAAAAAATAAAAGATATGAAAAAATTATAAAAAAATAGACATTATTTTAATGGTTAAATTTAATATTTATGGACTTGTAAGTGTGATTTTGGTTGAGTTATTTCATTTAACTTATGATTTAATATTTAATTTTCACACATTTAGTGATTTGTTAAATTGTAGTGAGGTTGTGGAATTGGTTTAGGTGGATTTATCATAAGATTTAGTATTTATTATGTTTTGTTTTGGTCTTTGAGACGTTCGGTTTGCAGACTTTTGAGTCATTTGTGTTAGACATGGATTGAATTATGTTTGTAAGACTTTGAGTCATTCGAGTTAGTGAGATAGATAGGATAGGGTTTTTAATTGAACAAAACTTAGATCTATTTTTTAATATTCATTACATTTATTTTATCAATCAAGTTATGATATATGTATATTTTTTTAAAAAAAGAAAATAAGAGAGAGAACGTTAATTAATGAACACATGTTATAATTTGATTGGTTAAATAGATGTAATGGACATTAAAAGAATTTTTGCTAAAAAAAGAATTTTTTCTTGTTTTGTTTTCGGGTTCATAAAATGCATTCGAGAATTAATGAAGAAAGAGCAAAACTTATTAAAATAATACAACGAATCTTCACATGCAATGCACCCAAAGGTAAGTTCTTAAAGAATGAAAGTGAACCAACAAAAGATCAAGAAAACCACGTTCACGCAGATGCACCAGTAAGAAGGACCACAACCCCCACCAGATCTCGACCCGATGCGCATGAGCGGCAGTGGCGTGTGGAGGTTGGCAGGTTTCGGATTTGAGATGTGTGGCGCAAGGTGGGTGGGTAGGTGTCGGATCTGCAATGTGCGGCGGTGGCGTGCGGCGGTTGGTCAGTGCCGGATCTGTGACATGCATGGTGGAGTCACGATGTGGTGGAAGCGCGCTGTGGTGGAGTCACGACGAAGTGGAGGCGTGACGTGGTGGAGGATGCAACGCGATGGATCCTTTGGTGGCTACGAGGCGGTGGAAGAAATGGGGAAGAAATCTGTTGGTCGCTAGCTATTTGGTTGGGGAATGGATTAAAGAGCTAGCTATATCAGATCTGTCATTTTTTATTTTTAAATTATGGCAGATTCAAATATTTTTTTTTACTTTTTTATATTTTTTTTAACTTTAAAATAAATTTTTATTTATTTTAATAATTTCATCGAGAAGTTTGTGGCAAAAAATTCATTGCAAATATTCGTCGCAAATAGATATTTTAGATCTATCACTTTTTATTTTTAAATTGTGGCAGATTTCACAAATATTTTTATATTTTTTCTTTTTTTTTTTAATTTTCTTTAACTTGAAAATAAATTTTATTCATTTTAATATTTTTTATAAGAAAAAACAAACAAAAATACGATGAATATGTCACCAAAACACACACTTTTCTTTTAGTGTAAAAAAATTCTAAAATGAGTTTGTATTTAAAATGAACAAATAAATTTATATACACCTTTAATTTAATTTAAAATATATTAAAATTTTAATATATTAAAATTTAATAATAAATATACTCATACTTACAAATTTTAAAAACAAGTTCACTTTAAAGTATTCTAATCCATAACAATTCCCCTTAAGTAACTATGCTAAATTGTAATGTAACTAGGACATTAACTCGTGTAACGCATGGCTAAAATATATCATTATTGCTTACGGACAAAACTGAATTGTTATAAAAATTAAGATCATGTTTCAAATTTGAACAATCTTTTTCTTTAGTTTTTACATTAATGTATCAATTGAAATAAATGATGTATGTTTCTTTTATTTGTTAATTCATATGATGGAAAATTTAAATTTACAAATTATGTCTATAATAGATATTCAAAATATAGTGAGGAACAAAAAAAAGTATAATATTATCCAAGAATCATCTAGCACAATAAATAATCATTTTAACATAAAATAAATCTATTAACTAATTCATGTACCAAATCACATATTGTACAATAATTGATCAAATAATATACGTATCGGAGATTAGCAGAAAACATTACAAACATAAATTTAAATCTTACGAAAAACTTCCTTAAATATTATATTTTTGGTTCTTGAACAAAGATCTCTATCATCGTTGCAAATCAATATCTTTAATTCACTTCTACATTTAACCTGAGATATAACAATATATAATTGTCCTTGTGAAAATATTGGTCAAGGTAAATACAAACCAATATGAGATAATGTTTGTCCTTGACTTTTGTTAATTATAATCGCAAAGCAAAGAGATAAAAGAAATTGTCTTCTTTGAAATTTCAATGGTAGTCCAACATCAGAGCGTATTAAATTCATTTGCGAAATGTAAACTATTTCTCCAACATGATTACCATCCTAACCCTTGTACCAATAACATTTGAACCTAACTCTTCCACAATAAGTCTAGTTCTATTACAAAGACCTGCAAATTGATCAATATTCCTTAACAACATTATAGACACACTTTTTTTGAAAACCAACTTGTGATTAGGAAGACCTGAACACATTATTTCATTAAAGAACCTAGGAGTCAACCATTCAACATCAATACCTACATCTCCATCAAATTTACAAATAGAATTAGAGCTAAAATATTCCCTATGTTCCCCAGGGATTAAAGAAAACAAAGAATCAAAATCAAAGATCACTACAAGAATTAAGATAAATGACAACAACTTTTTCGTAGCGACAAAAAAGTCGTTAGCAAAAATACATCAGCAACATTTGTAAGTCGTTGCGATATGAAGAACTTTATGGCCACAACGGTATTTGCGTTGGCAAAATGTGTTGATAACTTCAGGAAATGAAGTTATTTCACTTAATTTTGAATGAATATGAGCATGCTATCTTCAAATTTTTAAGCTCAAAGGTTCCATTCATGCATATTTTTTTGATGATCTAAGCTTGTGGTCTCAATTGATTGAGAATCAAATGTCTGATGATTTTATTTAGGGATTTCAATTGATTATGGTCTGATGGACTTTGTTGTTATTTTGTAGCAAATAACCAAGGTGGAAAAGTCTTGGAAGGAACGAGGAAGCAAAGAAGAGCTCAATTGGGGAAGGATGCAAGAGAGAAGGAAGGGTTGCCCACCCACACCTAGGTGTGGCGTAGAAAAGCCACACCTAGGCGTGGCACTCTCAGTATTTTAGGAAATCCAGGCTGAGACACTCACACCTAGGCGTGGAAAAGTCACTCCTAAGCATGACACTCTTAGATTTTCAGGGTTTTCAGACAGAGACACTCAAGCCTAGGCATGGGAAAGTCACACCTAGGCGTGTCCAGCACCTTCCATGCCTAGGCGTGGGAAAAATCCTTGCACACGAGATTAGCCCTTATTATCTGATTTTTGAAGGAAAGAAAGGCATCTAGAGTTTGGACTCAAGCACGAAATTCAGAGAGCAAGTGAGAGGAGGAGGAACCCATTGGGATTGGAGGTGACTCAAGGGAGAATCAAGATCAAGGAGGATGATCAAGCTTGGAATCTCTCCACTTTTGTTCATTCTTTCCCTTTTCACTCTCGATTTGTAACTTGATGGATCTTGTGATTTCATTTATTTTATCCTTTTTCATGATGTATAACTAAACCCTAATCTAGGGGCTCTCTAGAATCTTGCTATGAATTTGATTATCTTGTAATTTGGTTAGGTATTCTTTCAATGAAATTGGTTTTGTTCTTCCATATCTATGCTTAATGCTTGTTATTGATTGGCCATCATGATTTTAGTATTCCAAAAAAAATAGAAATATGGTGTTGTGAATATGGACATGGTATGGTTAATGTATGTTCAATTGCATTCAATTGGTTTGGGTGTGTTGATTAACTAAGGGGATGGACACATATCCTTTGGTCATGCATGACAAGTGTTTGATAAATGGTCTCAATGAGTGATTCATATGCTAATTTATATGGACACATAGTGGATTGGATAGGTTTCACATTGGTAATTGTCCTAGACATAGGCCTTTACCTATTGCTTGTTTTAGCTAGCAAAATCAACTCATTGTTAGGTGCTTGTGAATTACAAGTTATTCAATGAAGTAGCAAGTGAATAGGGACCCGTAGGCCTTAATCATTCTCATCTTTCTCTGTGAATTTAGTGTTTGGTGCATCCTTGTTCTATTTCTTTTAATTGGTTACTTTAATTACAATTCACTCTCACAATTCGATTGCTTGGATAAGGTTTTGTGGATATTGGTTAAGTTTTAGCATTGTTCTAATTATGAATCCATTGGGACACGATACTCTAACTCTCATATATTACTTGTTGACCCATGCACTTGCAGATTTTCCTTAACTGCTCTATAGCAGTGACAAAATATTTTCCTGGGATAAGTATATATATATGCCAGCAACTTTGGATGTCATTGGAATACTAGAACAATGCAAGCTATATGCCAGCGACAAAGATTATCGTTGAGATAAGCTTAGCAATATGGCAACAACTACAATTATTGCTGAGATAAGTTATATGCATATGCCAACGACTTTGGATGTTGCTGGGAATAGTAAAATAGTACAAGCTATACACCGGCAACAAAGATTATTGTGGGGATAAGTGTAGCAATATGACAACAACTATAATTGTCGCTGGGATAGGTATACGCATATGCCAGCGACTTTGGATGTTGCTGGGAATAGTAGAACATTGTAAGTTATACGCCAGCGACAACGATTATTGCCAGGATAAGTGTAGCAATATGGTAATAATTACAATTGTCGCTGAGATAAGTTATACGCATATGCCAACAACTTTGGATGTTGCTGGGAATAATAGAATAGTGCAAGCTATACACCCATGACAAAGATTATCGCAGGGATAAGCATAACAATATGACAACAACTACAATTGTCGTTGGGATAAGTATACGCATATGCTAGTGACTTTAGATGTCGATAGCAAAGAAAAGCTTGATGAAAACAGAAATCTTGATGAAAAGCTTGATGAAAATAGAACCAAAGCTTGATAAAGATAGCATAAAATCGAAATCGAAGAAACCATTCTAAAACTTCTTTTTGGTTGTCTCAATAGTCAATTTGTGTTGCATCAATTGCACTACCCCTCAATTTCCATTTCTAGCCACTTCTATTGTGCCTACGTCCACCAAGTTTAACTAGTTGTCTGTTTGGTTGATTGGGGATTCCCAAAAACATAACACGAATATTAAACCCATATATAACCAGAATCCATCCAGCATGTGTATTGTGACCATTTTTTTTTTCTAAATGCAGGAAGTCCAAGGTTCGAACCTCCCTGCTCTTATTCCATCAATGTTGTAGTTTTTAGTGAAACATTTTGTAAGAAACTAAAGTAGGAAGTCCAAGGTTCGAACCTCATTGCTTTCATTTCTTTCTCTTCTTTTTCGTATCAAGTTTCTGCTTTGGCTTTTGGTTTTGTTTTCATCAAGTTTTACTTTGATTTCTTTCTATATTTGATTTTAATCTTTCGATTATTCTACTTCTGTTATGGTATCAAAGCATGACATAAATAGAAGTAATGATAAAACTTGATGAAAATAATTGAAAGATCGAAATCGAAGATAGCAAGGAATCGAAAAAAATCTTGATAAAACATAACCAAAGCTTAATAATAATTCACAATTGTAATCTACCTTCCAATAAGTATGGGCACATACCACGGGTTAGTCCATCATCAAACTCCCTAACAGACTTGGCATTGGATGGTAGTGGAATGTCATATTCACCAAACATATCTTCAAAGAGTTAAGCATGCCTAATTTCAATAGACAATAACTTAATACCTTTTGCATTTGATAAATCCTACACCTAAATAAATAATCCACGCAAATAAATAATAGCACATGAACAAATTCAGATTATATAAAAAAAATTAAATAATGAATGATTGTTTTTAAAAAACCCAGAAAATGTTCAAAAGATTGTCATTCATTAAGTCATCTAATTCTTTACAATACATCATATCAGTTGACAACTGACAGACAGTGGATTTATACAAAATTGTCTAAACCAAACAGACTCAATTGTATCATAATTCTAATTACAACAAAATATACTTCCCCTAAAGAGAGTCTAAGTCACAAACTATAAATCACACCGTCCACCTAGATCTTGGCTAGAATTGACTAAAAAAAAAAACACTTAAAGCACCAGTCCATTTATATACAAAGACTCAAAATGTCAACCACCAAATGTTTCATTCAAGCTTCTTCTTAATCACCTTCACAACACCATCAATCACAACAATTTCATCACTTATTACTTCTTCGAAGTTCCTCTTGGCAGGGGTTAACTTTGAATTGGAGCAGCAGCCATCAGATCCCAACAAAACAAGACTAACAATTAGTTGAGAGACAAAACTCTTACAGCATTGAATAAGACATAATTAATGATAAAATATATCTAATGTATTTATAAAGTACAAAATCTGAAAAGAGGGAAAAATTTAAACGGAAGCCTGAAAAATTGTAATTAAGAGGGAGCTATATGTCATTTCACAACAGATGTTAAACAAAAATACCACAAAAAGCATTACATATAAAACAACTTAGCCAAATGAAGTATGACCAGTAACTACAACTCAAAAAATGTACACACCAAAAGCATTTCTATCCACAAAGTTATGCCCTTCTATCTATGGACAACTAAAACTCAAATATATGAAGAGCATCTCATTAGAGTTGTCAAAAAGGCCCAGCCCAGCCCATCAAGCCCTAACCCACATAGGCTATGGCCAAAAAGCCCACAAGACAAAAAAGCCCACAAGGCCAAGTAGGGTTAGGGCTAACCCACAATATTTTTTTTTATTTAGTCCACTTATTTAATGGGCTAACCCTAACCCACCCATGGGTTGGCCCTAGCCTACCAATGGGTTGACCCTAGCCCATCCATGGGCTAACCCATTAAATGAATATCTTCCACAACTAAATCTATTATCTGGAACCAGCCTACTTAAAAGATCTCAAATCATTCACTCAACTTAGTAAAAAGACATCTTAAATCAACACCAATCTCAGTCAAACTCACACAAATATAGTATTCAAAAGAAATAAATGCATTATAAACCATACAATTTCAATTCAAAATTACTTGCATCATAACCATAGTATCAATAAATATCAATAAACATAAGTGACATGACTAACACATTCAACTAATTTTTTTATCAATGTGATTAGAGGAGAGCATATAAAATAAACATATAAAGCGAATAATGCATTTGTGAGCTTAGTCCAATGCATTTATGAAAATATAAATATATAAATATAATTTACACAAATAAAGCATTTAAATAAACAATTTTAAGTTGGATTCAATAAGAAAATGGTCCATAAAATGGTGACAACACCAGAAGAATTTTAAGTTAGAGTTTTCCAATTGGTAGCAATGAGTGTAATGTTTATGGCTAATGTTGGAAGCTGTGATATTTACAGTTCACCAATCTGCAGCTGTTTGAGTGGGTTTAAGCCAAGGAATTTAGATATGGAAATCAACAACATTATTAAAAAGGCCACGATTTTGGTCCCAACAAAGTAACCTTAGCAACAGATAGTCTTTCCTTATGAAGACTACCTTTCAAGTGATCAAACAAAACACTATCACTGTAACACAGAGCAAGACATAAAGTGCAGAAATATATGACACCAAATTCAAATATATGCGTTTAAATAACCAAACAAATAAAAAAAAACACAAAATAATAGAAAAAAAAAGATATTATACAAATGGAAAATTGGACTATCATTTAAGCCTCTCAGTTGGTTGATGATAATCTCACCTGAAATGCATTGATTATGATCTCTAAATGGAAATTTAAAGTAAAGGATAAGCCTTAAAGCTTCTGATCTCAAATCAATTTAAGACATGCATTGTCCCCTGTTGAGGCATCAACCATCCTTTCCCTCACTTGCCCCATTAGCAACCTTATCTTCAGCCATACACATAAATCCACACTTCTAACATTTTCATCTAATTCCCTCAATTAAGAGCAACTACTAGAGGATACTAGAGAGTGACAACATCTCAGGATACTTATACTCGTTAGTTTCCTTGAATGAATTTCATCCTCTTACATACACTCTATATCATGGCTTTACAAACTCAGAGCATGAGGACAACCAAAAGGGTAAACACGGAACCACTTGCCCCCACCAAAAAGAAAATCAAAAGCAAAATGTAAAGGAGGGGAAATAAAAACATAGCATCATTCACAAAAAAGAAGAATAAGAAAAGAAATAAAACATAGCATCCATAATGATGTATGTAGGGGCTTCAATTCTAGCCTAAGCATCTTTCCAGCTAAGCAAAGCAAGTCTAGCCATTTCACATTATCCCACATTTTCACATTCTTTTATATGTTCATAAATGCATATTTTCACTATTTGAGTTCAAATTCCACAATAGCATACCAGAAAAATTTATAGGTTACCATAATGATTCCTTGCAAACAAAGCTAACTTATGATTCAGAACAAAATAAACAAAATGTATGTTAATGATCCTATTTTAAAGGAGGCTTCAAGAGGAGTAATAAGTAGACACTACATATCGATATCGGCATATCCCATATCCCTTCAAGTTAGTATGTTTAGTTACAACTTAAGTGGTTCCTAAATTTCAAAAGTATAGTTCTCAATTTCTCATCTTTTGTAACATCTTTTTGAAATAACATATGGTAAATGAGCCACAGATTATTCAAACACTAAGCTCAGTTAACAAATTAACACTGTACAAAATAGCTTTAGGCCAACAAGCAGCATGACATATCATACATTTTTTTTAGCTACTAATACAGTTATCCAACTGCTATTGAAAATGAAAGAACGGACCCAACAACCAGATTTGGAATCAAGTCCATTTAAGCATTTAGTCAAACACCAGTCACACAACCAATATCCCAGTTAAGTTATTATAATGGTAAATAACAACATAAAATTCTAAAAGGAATTTCCACCACCAATCCACCATACAGAACATCAAGCAAGCCCAAACAAAGTTTTGTAACCAAAAACAACCCAGACCAATCAAAATGTTATTTGGTAAGAATCACACACACATTCTCTCTCACACACACACACGAGACACATGCCAAATCTTGGTCTCAAACTCTGGTAACATTAATAGCCAAATACCAAATGAGTTACTGGGGGAGAAAAAGTACATAATAGGAAATTCATAGACCCAAATGCTAAATAAATAATAGTAAATTCACAGAATCCACCAAATTGTTAAAAAAAACAACAACAATGAATAATATGGAGATGTAGGGACATTTGTTTGAAAGAAGTTTAAATCAAATAATAACCCAATCATTCAAATACGTGACTCAAAGTTGTTACTCACACACAACGACCGATGCAATATTGGCAATAAGCATAAACATAATATCAAAAACAGAAACACACTCAGAAATCCAGCAAAAACATAAGAGCTCAACTAAACACATACTTGAAAAAATGAAAACCAGAAGAGAAAATAAAATAAAAAAATTAAGCAGTGACGCACCTATAGAAGGTTGGTTTGAGAGATGAGATAATGAAGAAGAATGATTATTCTTCCTTTCAAACTTCTGTAGAAACAAAATGCAAAACAAAAACGGTGACTGAAACCTAAAGCACAAAGAAAGTAAGAAAACCCTAGATTACGGAGCACCCACAAATCAAAAGATCAATAATCAATTGAAAGAAAGAGGGAATTAAGAGTGGAGAGTAGGTTCACTTTGCAGAGATGGCAGTTTTGGAGATGAGGGACAACAACACCCACAATGTTTGGAGATAAGGTTCAAACTTTGAACGACAACACCATTGTATTGTATACGAATGAGGGCTGACCCATCTATAGCCCTACCCTAACCCACTTGCAGGTAGGGCTTTATGGGTTAAGGGCCAAAAAGCCCTATTAATAAGTGGACTAATAAAATAAATGACCCTATGTAGGGTTTAATGGGTTGTCTCATGGGTTTCAGCCCAAATTGACAGCTCTACATCTCATATGCATTACCAAAACTTAAATTCATCCACTTTCAATTTCTCTAGCAGTTCGACTACCAACCAAAACAAAGAGAAACATATGAAACCTTTTAAAACCAATAAAAACCCATATCATATTTTGTTAGTAAATGAGGAGAACAAAATATTCTACATTTATATGCTTGTATTGTAGTCTAAGCACATAAGTAATTTAAAATTACTACACACACTTTGTCTATCTCAACTTTTGCATAGTAAATTTCCCTTCTTGTCAAGGAAAATTGGGAAACATGCATCCATAGACATCACTATTTACCTGTAAAAAAATGGAAAATGGAAAACAAAAATAATATAATGATTAAAATTCAAATGAGAAAAAAAGAGAAGAATATTGACAAAACAAATCAAAATATGACATGCATACCTTTCTACCATAAACAAATAAAGCAGCTTATACAATTCAGTGAGATGCACTTGACAAACAACTCAAGCTAAACATGAATGATTTATCATTCATTCATAAGACGCATATCTTCCGTTTGTCTCCTGATCATGAAACACAAAAGATTTAGAAGATGCAGCCGTATATGGATGACAAATGGAGAAAGCTTTAATTAAGTTGGACACTCACCTTATCCTTGGGCTCATTTTCTTCTATTTCATTAGTAAGACTCATTATTTTCTACTAAAACCCTCAACAACCCACCATTGTAGCCAGAGGGAGAGAACCTTTTGCTGTCACGTTCTTGAGAAACAAAAAACAAAGAAGGCACGCATCTCGTTAGAGCCAAGAAAGAAACTTATTGAGCAAAAAAGAATACTCACTTTATCTTTTTCTTATATGAGTGCGTTAGTAATTTTGTTGAGAAATTTCTAGGTGCAGAAGCTTAAGCTTTGGGCACAAAAGTGTAAAGGAGGAAGATAAGGAAATTTGAAGCAGTTACATTGAGTTAGTGAGGAGAGAGAGAGAGAGAGACTTTGGAATCAAGAAACAGAGGAAAATTTTGCAAATTCAATTCATTCTCAACAAATCAACTAATCTATAACCAAACAAAAGAAGGAAATCAAAATCTATTGCATAAAAAAAGACATAATTCACAAAAAAAAGGTTATGAACAATAGCTCAGATTAGGTAAAATTCAATTGATTCTCATCACAGTGTTGAAGCAACATTTTTACGCTCCTCTCTCAAATTACACACATCTCAAATACTAACTTTACGTGATACAAATGACGAAGTACATAAAAGACCATACATTCAATTAAAAAATTCACATTGATTTTGTGGTAGGAGAATAAGTGCACATGTCTATTGACTGAACATTGACAAAATAGAGTTGCATGAGTAAAGAAATTGAATACCAAAAGAACACAAAAATAAAATCATAAAATAATAAACGAATGAAAGAATAAAAGCGTAAAAAATGATTAGAAAATGGAAGCACCTACAATCGATATAGGAATGACACATGCAAATGAACAAGAAAAGGAGTAGTATAAAAAAATCATTCGTAGTAGAATAGGTGCACATGTATCGGCTGAACATTAACAAAGTAGAGTTGACATGGGTAAAGAAATTGAATAACAAAAGCAGTACAAAAATAAAAGAATAAAATAATACAAGAATAAAAGCGTAAAAAAATGATTAGAAATAGAAGCACATGCAATTGATTTGACATTAACATATGCAAATGAACAGATAAATGAGCAGTAGAAGAAAATCATCCGTAGTTAAATAGGTCCACATGTCTATCAATTGAACATTGATAAAATAGAGTTGGCATGTGTAAAAAAATTGACTAACAAAAATAACACAAAAATGAAATAATAAAAGAATGAAAGAATAAAAAAAATAAAAGCATAAAAAATGATTAAAAAATGGAAGCACTTAGAATGATATATAAATGACATGTGTTAATAAACAAAAAAAGGAGGGTCAAAAAAATAAATCATTCGTAGTTGTATAGTTTACAGATTGCGTTGTTACGTTTTGACCCACAACATCACATGGTGTACGGCCAAACATAAAGACCCTTCAATATTCAACAAAATACACGTACGACATCTTTTCCATTCAAACACACAACTTTAATTTTGATTTGATTTTTTTATTTTTAATTTTGATTTGATTGTGTTAAAGAATTCAAAGAGATAAAGAGAAATACAAAAGTATTTGTAAAGAGAAAATTAAGGATTCATTACACTACATAATGTAATTGAATATTAAAAGATAATTTAACCTAATTACAAAGAGACTATATATAGGTTAAATAGGAAAAAGAAAATACTGTTCCACTATTAATAAATAATAAAACAAAATAACCTAATATTTCTTATATCTTCCCTCAAACTCACGGTGCGACAGCTACAAGCATCGAAAGTTTACCAACTAGAAAATGAAAACAGGAAACAGAATGCGACTTGGTAAAGAAATCTGCAATCTGCAAAGAAAAAGAAACAAAGGGCAAGATAATGGTGTTATGCTTGAGATGATGAAGAATAAGGTGACAATTGATTTCAATGTGCTTAGTTCATTTATGAAAAACTAAGTTGTGAGCAATCTAAATAGAACTCTGGTTATCACAATACATAAGAGTGTGATGAGAAAAAGAAACTCCCATACCTGCAAGTAACCAACATAACCAAACAATCTCTTTGGTAGTAGATGCCATAACACGATATTCTGCTTCGGTTGAAGATTGAGAAACAATAAATTGTTTCTTGCTCTTCCAAGAAATAAGAGAGTCACCTAAAAAAATACAGAAACCAGTAACAAACTTGTGATCTGTGAGATCACTATCATGATCAACATCAGAATATGCACGTAGCTCCAAGGAATAGGTGGATGGAAGTAAAAGACTCTGAAAGGTTGTACCCCGAAGATACCGCAAAATACGAAGAACAACTGTCCAATGAACTGTAGTAAGAGAAGCAACAAATTGACTAACAACATGAACAACATATGCAATATCTAGACGAGTAATAGTAAGGTATACCAAGCTCCCAACAATAGTATGAAATAAAGTAGGATCTGACAAAGATAAGCCATCAGAAGAAGAATACTTTGTGTTAACCTCAATGAGAGTATCAACAGTCTTATTATCAGTAAGTCTAGCTCGCTCAAAAATATCTGCAACATATTTTGATTGAGAAAGAAGATAACCTCTGGGTGAGTAGGTTACCTCAATACCCAAGAAATATCATAGAGAACCCAAATCCTTCATTTCAAACTGTCGAGCTAACTCTATCTTCAAAACTGAAATATCATCAATATCATCACCAGTAATAATCATGTCATCAACATATAAAGACAAAATAATACAACATGCATCAGTGCACTTAACAAAAAGAGTAGAATCATGACTACTAGAAGCAAATCCAAGGGAAGAGATCACAATAGAAAATTTCTTAAACCAAGCACGAGTTGCTTGTTTGAGACCATATAACGCTTTCTTGAGCTTGCAAACATACCCAGAATTATGTGAAACACCAGGAGGGGGCGCCGTATAAACGTCTTCTTGAAAATTTCCATTCAAGAAGGCATTTTTAATATCAAGTTGAGAGATATGCCACTGACGAACTGAAGCTACTGCAATAAGAATATGAATAGTAGACATTTTTGTAACAAGAGCTAGCTTTGTATCACTCAATAGATCCATCAGAATTAGTCTTGATCTTATACACCCAACGACAACCAACAACACTTCTAACAGGAGTTAGTTTAACCAATTCCCAAGTACCTGTCTTATGCAAAGCAGAAAGTTCCTTATTCATACCTTGCTGCCAAAGAGGATCAAGAATAACATCTTTATAGGAAAGTGACTCAGAAAGACAATGAATAGAAGCTAAAAAGGAAGCAAAAGATGAAGAATAACAAGAATAAGCAAAATCTGGTAACTGTGTGGACTTACGAATGTGTTTGGATTGACGTAGAGGTGGATCCACAATCTTAGACGGAGCTTGAGAGACCATAGGAGAAGAGGGAGCTTCAGGTGTGCCGGAGAGTAAAGTGTCAATACCTGCAGAAGGGGTATTTGAAGTACTAGGAACCAGAGATGACAAACTATCAGAATCTTCAGAAAAATAATCTATACGAATAAGGTCAGATCTAGTCAAGCTATCAGTAGTGGATGGAATAGAAAAGAAAGGTATATGCTTGAGAAAAATAACATGACGAGGCACATAAAGTTTCTGAGTTATTGGATCAAAACAACGATACCCTTTTTTACCTTCACCATAACTAAGAAAGACACAAATAACAGATCGAGAGGACAATTTGCTGCGCTCTACATGAGGAAGAAGAACGAAACAAGTACTACCAAAAATTCTAACTAAAGAATAATTAGGAGCATAACCATACACTTTTTTTCAAAAGGAGACAAACTTGAAATATGAGAAGATGGAATTGTATTAATCAATCTTACAACAGTAAGAACAACTTCACCCCAAAACACACTAGGAACAAAAGCAGACAACAAGAGAGAACGAATAGTTTTAACAATGTGCCTGTTTTCTTTCAACAATATAATTTTGCTCAGGAGTATCTGTACACGAAGTTTGGTGAATAGTTCCATCTAAGGTAAGCAACTCACAAAATTTATTAGAAGTATATTCACCACTCAAATCACACCTAAAACATTTGATAATAGCTGAATATTGAGTTTTGATAAGTGCCTGAAAGGTTGTATATATCTCAAAGAATTCAGAACAGTGTTTCATTAAATAAACCGAACAATAACGAGTATGATCATCAATAAAAAAAAACATAATATCGAGACCTTCATTATGTAGTAATAGGAGAAAGTCCCCATACATCAGAATGAATCAAATCAAATGGAGAAGAAGAAACAGAAATACTTCGATTAAAAGGTAAAGCTGAAAATTTTGCCAATATACATCCGCTACAATCAGAAATATCACAAGTTTGTAAATTTCCTAAAGCCCCTGTGGATGCCAAAAATCTCAAACAAGAAGGCAAAACATGACCTAAACGAGAATGTCATAAGTAAAAACTAGAAGAAGAATGACTCAAACAAAAAGAAGACAAATCAATACTACTAGCAGCAACAACAACTGGCACTTTTAACTCATCCAAAATATGTAGTCCCCCTTTCCTACGACCTGTCCCAATCAGCTTCTGAGACTGCAGATCCTGCACATAACAAGAAGAAGAGAAAAAAGTGATTAAATTACCAGAATCATATAACTGGCCAACAGAAACAAGATTTAATTTGAGTTTCGGAATATGATAAACATTAAGGAGAGACATATGAGGTGTAACAACAGAACCAGCACCTACTAAAGGCATAGTAGTGCCATCAGCAGTCATGACAAGAATAGAAGATGAAGGAAATAGAGAAGCAAAATATGAAGAATCTAGTGACATATGATGTGAAGCACCAGAATCCAAAACCCATATAGAATGTGACATACCTGAAGAACTGTGAGGCAACTGACTTATGAAAGGAGGCAGACATAGCTTGTGGTTGCATGGAGAAAAACTTCTGAAATTGCTTAGCTAGAGTACTAGGATCGGTGAAAGAACCTGATGAAACAACTACTACAGTATTAGACTGTGGTGGTTTATAACCTTGAGATAGTCTATAAGCATTAAATGGTGGTTGGTTGCTAGGATTCCAAGCTTGAAGTTGTTGTTGCAATTGATTATGTTATCTCAACAACTTAGGATACTGAGCCTTCCAATAACCCTTTTGCTTACATAAAGTGCACTCATCGATGACAACTCTTGTATGAGGCTTATTTTGATTGCTAGAAAGTGGCTTAGAAGGTACAACTAGCACGGAAGGATTAGAAGTAGAAAGAATTCCTTTTTCAAAAGAAGACTTAAGACGTATTTCTTCAGCCAATAACTCACTGACAACTGAGTCAACAGAAGGAAGTGGAGAGCGATGCAAAATTAAACCTCTAAGTCCTTTAATATCATTGTGAAGTGCCATTAAAAATTGTACAAATTGTTGCTGCTCTCCACGAGCAATATAGGCACCACATGCCTTTGACTCTGTTGATTCTGTAAGAACCAATTGATCCCAAAGATTTGTCATAGCAGAATAAAACTTCTGAATACTCATATTCTTTTGCTGAAGAGCTCGTATTTCATTCTCCAATTGATATTGCTTTGCAAAATTTGATTGAGTGAATAACATTTGCAGATGATCCCAAACCTCATTTGTTGTCTCATACTTCGACAACTGTGTACCTATGGAATGCTCAACAGAATTATTAATCCAAGTAATAATTTTTGCATTATCTGCTTCCCAGGTATCTATCAAAGCAGCATACCCATCATCAGTAGTCTTAGGTTTCACAGAAGGTCCACTAACATATCCTCACATCTTTTACCCTTAAGAAAATTTCTCATCACATAACTCCAATACGAATAATTCTTTCCGTCCAACCTCACACTTATAGACTGAAGCGAATCGTCTCGTTCTGTAACCAAAATAAAAAAATAAGGAAAGCCAAAAGAAAATACTAAATTACAGACACTGAGTGAAGAACAAAAAATCAGATTGCATAAATACCTTCACAAAATTGTACGGTACGGTCACGACCACACTACAAAAATCAAAATTGTACGGTAGGGTACGGTCACCGCGAAAGCTGTGTTTGAGATTATACTTCGTCTTATGGCTTTCTCTGATACCATGTTAAAAAATCTAAAGAAAGAAAGAGAAATACAAAAGTATTTGTAAAGAGGAGACTAGAGATTCATGAACATTGCATAATGTAATTGAATACCAAAATATAATTTAACCTAAATACAAAGAGACTATATATATGCTAAACAGGAAAAAAAGGAAAAATAATATTATACACTTAATAAATAATAAAACAAAATAACTCAATATTTCTTAACAGATTGCTCATATCAACAGCTTCAATTATTATTTTTATAATTTACATTTACTTTAATCTTATAAAGATAAAATGCGAGTTGAAAAATAAATTTTATTGGGATTAATTATATTTTTAAGACTATAAGGTAAACAAATTGAATAAAAAATAGAAGCACTTAGAATGATATGGGAATGACACGTGTAAATAAACATAAAAAGGAGAGGTAAAAAAAATCATTCGTAGTTATATAATGTGTATTTGGATCAGAGTTGGTAAACTTAAGTTTGAGTTAACTTGATTTTGTAAACTTAAGTTTAGTTGAAAGTGAATTTGTAGTAATGTAATTTATGTTTAGAAACTTTTATCTTAAAAGTGAGATTGACAAAATGAATATTATTTTGATTAAAGATTAAAATCACTTTTGAAATAAGATTGAAAGAGAAAATGTAACACCCCAACTTTTGGAAAAATATCTCGAATGTTCTGTTTGCTGTTTTTTAAACTTTTGGGTGAAAGACCGTTGTGTCCCTGTTTTGCTGTTTCTTATTTTTCTGTATGAAATACAAATATATATTACAGATCTATGATTTTCTTTGGTCGTTTTGCATATTTTGCTTGAGGCAAGTAAAATAAAAATTTTGTCAAACTATTTGTTTTAAATTTTTTTGTGTGATATCTTGATATATTTTAATGTCTATAATTTTATTTGAGTGTTTTGAATGATTTGCTTCGTGGTGGGGAAAAATAAGAAAATGACCATTACGTCCGAATGTCTTGTTTTTAAATTTTCTATATGATACGAGTGTTTTAATATTACTTGTCTGTGATTTTTTTGGATTTTTACTGATTTGCTCAATAATATTTTTCAGTAGAAAATCTTATTTTTAATTATTCGGACACTGGGGGATCTTACTAAACCCATTGAATTTAGACGGTAAATAATCTTTTAATTTTTAGGATTTTCTTGTAAAATAAAATAATTTTATATTATTATAATATTATTTTATTAGTCGGTATAGTTAAATGATAGTGGACCTGTCTTGCGGGACCCATTTAACAAAGCGATGCGCGTTTTGAGCTAGAACAAATAGCTAATGACAAGGCTAGTGACTAGGTTAGTGACTAAGCTTAATGACTAGGCTTAATTAGTGACTAAGCATGATGACTAGGTTAAGTGACAAGGCTAGGATGAACCAATGAAAGCTAAGCTTGGAGAACAAGGCTTAATCCTCACCATTGATTAATTCTAAGGCTTGGATGGAGCCAACATAAATGGACACCTCTTGCCCATTGAAGTCTACGGCCATTCACTCCATTGAAGGCCATAATCACTTGATTTTCATGCATTTTCTCTCTTCTCTCTCTTCCAAAAATACAAACCTCCACAGTTGTTCTCTTGGTGAAGCATTCGGCCAAGTACCCCTACACACCATCCATCTACCTAAAATTTTATCCAACCCACTTTTCTAAACCTAAATACAATTCTAAGAACATCTCTAGTTGAGAGTTCTTGCAAAATCATTCATTTGAGGCTTGAAAACCTACTTGGAAGATTTTACCTAGAAGGTGAAATTTCTTGTTTTCTATTTCTAAACTCTTTTTCAAAGTTCTAAGCCATGATTTATCCATGGTTTAAGCTCTCTTTAATGTTAGTAACTTGTAAAAATTTGTTTAAGCTTGATAGGTGTTTTGAAGGAGAAAACCGAAACCCTAGGAAAGGAGTGAAAGCATATTTGTCTTCATTTAAGGTAAGAGGAAGACTAAATCTTATCATCCTTGGGTGGTGGTAAGAAGATGGAATTTGTTTGTGGTTGTAGAATCCATAAGGATTCATTTGTGTGTTTGTTATAAGTTTTCCTATTTGTTATTTGTATTAATTTGCATGTCTACAAAATTGATAATATTGTATGTGTTAGAAATGCATGATAATTTATAGGATGTGAATAATAGGTCAAGGATTGTATGAGTGTTCCAAAGCACACATCAACAAGGCTCACGACCATTGACCAAGAAATGGGAACCAAAATGTTCTCAACAATTTTCTAAAAGTGTGATTTAATTAACCTAGGAAAATTAATAGGTTACAAATGAATTTAAAGTAAGAAAAATGAATTTATGGATCAAAGGAGGAAATTGAAGCATTTTGGCCAACATGCCTAAGCCATGTAATTATGATTTAAAAAGTTATTTTCCAAATCATTTTCAATTAAAGAGAAGTAAACAATACTAAAAGGAATTTTTATAACAATGATTTTGAGGAAATAAAAGGATTTAGATTAATTTTAAGTGGTTAAAATTAAGAATTTAATAGTTGGAAATAAAAACAGTAACTCCTATAAAAATTTCTAACGTAGAGCTCATTTCACATTTTGAAGCACGTTAGTAATTTTCAAGGAAGTAATTATATGGTTAAATAAAAAAAAAAGAATTTTTACGTTAGAAAACCATTATTATGAATTTTCTAAACAAAATCTTCAATTTTTATTAAAAACGGACAAATAAGATAGGAAAGATGTCAAAAGACAGTATACGGTATGAAAAATATTCTACATAGTTTTAAACGTATTAAATATTATTTCTGTTTATTTAAACAGTGATTTCTAAGGAATTCGGATAAGAAAATAATTTAAAAATCTTACGCGATTGAGAAAACGTATTAAAAATCTTACGCGATTTTAAAAACAAAAAAAATGTATTTACGCGATTTAAAAATGTTTGTAAAAACGATGGAATTGTGAAAATGTGATAAAATTTCTACGCGATTGACGAAAACAGTGATGTTTACTGTCAGGCCAAAGTGGTGGACCCGGACAGGTTGTGAAACAGTATTTGTCTGGTGGGACTTGCTGTATATATATATGAGTTTTTGCCAATTAGGGCATTTGCGTAAATACACATATTTATACCATTGAGGGTATTTTGATAATTTTAGAAACTATTTTAAGATCATATATTGAGTTTGTGCCAATTTAGTTGATAATTGGTGGATTGATTGACAAGGTGAATCACATCGTATTGTCGATAAGTGTAGTGTGGTTCAATTTTGAATGGACTTGGAGACTTTAGTGTGCGGTATTCCATATCGGACAGTTGGTACTCCATTTGGGTCGTGGTAATACCGTCCACACTAACGGTTCGGACTACACGCGCACTATATTTAATCGAGATCTTGTAAAAGTCGAATTAGTACAATGCACAGTATACAACGTGTTACTGTATGCTACACCACGACGTGTTCCAATTGGGCTATAGGCGCAATGTGAGGCCGTGGAATAGTTTGATTGGGCGACTGGTGGTACTAATAAGATTTTACGGGTCATTTTCTCGATGTACGTATGTGTTTAGGCTACATGGAGTAGGATCGTGTCATATTGCATATTTATATATATATATGGTGCATTATTATATTCTTATCGATGATTTTATATTTATATTATGTATGGATATATATTGTATCTATGTTGATATTAATTCTTATACTTGTGTTTGTGTTATGTTGTATTATGTTTATATCGTTATAGCATTCTATATTGTATGAATTGTATAACTGTTGTATTGTCGTTTTCTTATTTACCATGTATGTGTTGATATAGATTTGTCTTACCTCTTTATTGTATGTATTTTCTGTATATATTAAATTTTGTGGTAAAGAGTTTGAGGAAGAGGAATAGCCTCTTGAGTGTGCGTATCTTGAAGAAGAGGAGGAGCAGCAAGCCGAAGATCAGTGCGAAGATCAAGAACCATCCGATCATCCATATCCATTGGATTGATTGCTTGAGTATGGCGGTGCCAAAATTTCTGGGTTTTGTACAGTTTGAGTTTCATGGGGGATCGACAGCCTGACGACTGCGTGAAGACAAAGACTCGGTGACTTACGTGGGACGGTTGACTGTGTCCTTACGTAATGAGTTTGATGGAGAACCAGGTCATGACACTACGGTGTTTTGCATTTGGAGTTACTCTTGGCGTTATTGGGGTGGTATGTTCACTGCGCTTAGTGAGATTAGCGGCGTGTCGGCTACGCGGTCGTTTCCGCAGAGTCGAGACATTCTAGATATTTATCTCCTGATGATCTTTCTGAGAGTGATCTTTCAGAGGGTTAAATATTTATGATGTGTTTTTGGGCTCGTCTGCATTTGTATATATAGACTGTTATTGCTTTTGTTTATTGTTTCAGTTAAAATATTTTAGTTGTAAATTATTTGTACAACTTATAACTAAAACCCTATGTATATTATGTGTGATGTTAGTTTGTTAATTTTATGTTTCTGTGTTATTTTATTTAATAATATTCTGTTCAACATGAAGAATTTTACAATCTGTATTATTATGTAACAAATATTTTACAACTTAAGTAGATTTTATTTATTTTTCTTTTTAAATGTGACATCCCCACAAGGGTGTGACAGAAAATATTATCCAACAGACTTTTGCCTAATGAAAAAGTAAAAAATTCTTACTTTCACTCCAATTAAAGTTTGAAAACTATTTTTTATTAAATTTAACTGAATTTTACTAATAAAAATTTTTATTAAATATATTGACACATCTTTCAATATTCTAAACTTATTTTTAAAATATTCTAACTACAAATCAATCACACTCATAATCGTTATGTCAAACGTAAAGAACCTTCAATATTCAACAAAATACACGTACGGCATCTTTTCCATCTTTAATTTTGATTTTATTTTTTTATTTTTAATTTTGATTTGATTGCTCATATCAACAGCTTCAATTATTTTTTTTATAATTTACATTTACTTTAATCTTATAAAGATAAAATGCAGTTAAAAAATAAATTTTATTGAGATTAATTATATTTTTAAGACTATAAGGTAAAAAAATTGAATAACAAAAATAACACAAAAAAAATAATAAAAGAATGAAAGAATAAAAAATAAAAGCATAAAAAATGATTAAGAATGGAAGCACTTAGAATGATATGAGAATGACACGTGTAAATAAACAAGAAAAGGAGGGGTAAAAAAAATCATTCATAGTTGTATCGTTTATAAATTGCGTTGTTACGTTTTGACCCACAGCATCACATGGCGTACGGGCAAACGTAAAGACCCTTCAATATTCAACAAAATGCACGTACGGCATCTTTTCCAGTCAAACACACAACTTTAATTTTGATTTGATTTGATTTTTTATTTTTAATTTTGATTTGATTGCTCTTATCAACAGCTTCAATTATTATTTTTATAGTTTACATTTACTTTAATCTTATAAAGATAAAATGCAGTTTAAAATTTTTTTTATTGAGATTAATTATATTTTTAACACTATAATGTGTCCACATAAAATTTAATTTATCACCTAAGCCAAGTCTCATAATTACTTAAGTTGTTACTTTAATTTAAGGGTGCTTAATATTAAACTAATCATTTATATATAAAAAAAATTAATTTATTAGGATCAAACACTTACTACTAAGTTAAAAGTTATAGCTAAAGTTATAACTATTAGTCAGAGTATAATTTTATTTCTTTATAGTGACAATATACGTCACTCGAGTATTGTGAGTATAGATGAGGGGTTTCGCAGTGCACACATAGACACTAATAGGATGGGCTATCAAGTTTCTTTGATGTACACCCATATGTATATGCATGTCCTAGGGTGATTGTTGGACTCTAATAAATCCAACAATCTCCCCCTAGCAACACTTGGGAGACTCGAACATGTGACATCGCTCTAATACCACTTGTTAGGATCAAGCGTTTATTACTAGGTCAAAAGTTATAATTATTAGTCAGGATACAAATTTATTTTCTTATAGTATAGTCTAAGTATAATACATAAGGTCTTGTGTGCGCGAAGCGTGAGGGAAACTTTCAACGCATTACACGTAGCGTTCGACAGAATGAACTGTTAACCTCCTTTGATGTACGCCTATATGTACACGTGAGCCCTATGATAATTACTGGATTCTCATAAATCTAACATAATCTAATCAAAATCAACAAAACCAATTTAACAAATCAAAAATAGAAAAAAAATTGAATTATATCGGTATTTAATTTTTAATTTAAAAATTGATTCAATTTAAATTAAATCTAAAATTTATATATATATATATATATATATATAATATATATTTTAAAAGAATATTTGACTTAGAAAACTCTTATGTTTTTCATATTTATTTAAGAATTTTCTATTATACATTAAGTTAAACTTAATTCTCTCTCCGGATTTGGACATGCGTTGTAGGATTATCAATTAAATTTGTATTTGTTGTATTTTAATGAATGAGTATAGATTTGTGTTTGATATATATTTTGATGAATTTGAATTTTTGTATTTAGTTTAATTTTAATAATTGTCCTTTAAAGAATTCTAAACAAAATAAAAAAAATTAATCCAATCCAAAATAATTTAGATTGGATTGAATTTGTATTTTAAACTAAATAAATCAAATACTAATATAAAAAAAATTGACTTGGATTTGATTGGCTAATTTTTTTTTCTCAAAATCGATATATTCACAAGCACTTCTACTTTAATTTGTCATTAAATATCTATTCATTGCAGTACTAAAAATGACTTTATATCGGAAATATATCTTAAAGTTGGATTATTTTGGGAAATAAATTTCAGAATAACATTATATAAAGGCCCCAAAAAAAACCAATCTTGCAATAAAGTCTTAAATTTAATTCGGCTTAAATAGAAATGCGGGTCGCAATAAGTGACATATGGCATTACATATACTATTTTAAAGTCCTTAGTCACCTATCTAAGAACTTTAAAAAATATATTCTGTCATTTTACTCAAAAAAGCATGCGTTTGACGAACATATGCTGATTAATCATATAAGTGCAAGAAATTGTGATGGAAACAGAAATATTAATATTTAGCTTTAGATTAGTATTAAGCTTTGTCAATTAATCCTGCATGGATTTTGAATTTTCAATGGAGAGACCTATGACTAATTAAAAAATTCAGAGCCCTGAACCAACTTTCTGATACGTTTCAGGTTAGTACTTACTCGCACGAACTTCATGCTTGTGGCTAAACAGTAAGTAGTTGTAATTCATTTTTTCTTTTTATAGATAATTGATATGTGGGACACTCTGCATATTTTAATCAATAAGTGCTTCATATACGTAAGGATAAAAAATAGTGATAGCAAAATTTAATTTCAAATCTTTGTATTTACTTGCAAAACACATTACTAATTGAGTTAACTTTCACTTTGACTCCTTATAGTATTTCATATTATTTCACATTATTTCGCCTCAAATAATACTGTAATAGACGTAGTTATCAATTATTATTATTTGAGAATAAGATGGTATCTCCTATGTTATTTTTCTCTTAAATTTATCCATTATTATCGACCTACAAGTAAAACTCAACGGTGGTGGATCGCGTGATTTATTCCAACTTTACTTACATTATTAGAAATTTAAATCTTAAAATTGTTATTTTTTTAAAAAAATATTTAATTATTATTTATTGTATAAGAGTTAATCTCATAATAATACTTGTTTAAATACTTGATCAAAGACAAAACAAGTCTACACGGTAAAAAATAATTTAGATACAACTAGTTTTTGTTTTTTGTTTTTGGACCATATAGTTGCAACTAGTTGCTTACTAATATATATAGCAAAACTTTCTTTTTATTAAGAAAGTAAGAGTTCTCTATTTAATCTTCTATTAAATTGAATATAAACAAATTGTTACCCAAAAAATGTTACGTAAAAATAATAGAACTGTAATAATTAGATACCCATAAAACACTTATATCTACATATGTCTTAAGAGTAAGAGCGCATTTTTTAAAGTTAAAAAGCAGAAATTTTACTCATTTAGATTTATCAAAAATGGTATAATGTATTTAATAAAAAGTAAAGATTTTGCTAATAAGTATCTTAAGAACATTTATTAAGAAAATAAAAATATTAAATTTTAAATAAAAAATATTTTAAATATATTGAATACTTTATTTTTATTTAAAATTTGCTTTTTTAACTTCTATAACAAATTCCCTAGTAAAATTCAAAAAGAAATTACTTGCACTTCTCTAAAGAATATTCTCTGTAGAGACAATCCTAAATAGTTTCACACTTTTACTATTGACGACATTAATTCAAAAATAATAGAAAAATTAAGATAAAAATAACAAAAAAAGTATGAATGGAACTGATTTTTTTTTTCTTCAAAAGAATTAAAAATGCAAAATCAATTCAAAGTATTGTACAGAAAACTTCAAAATTGGTGGGTCGTTTGTGTGCCTACGAAAAGGGGAATGATGTTATCATCACGTCATTTTTTTAATTACATTACTATTCACATTATTCTTAAATGATTGTGATTAAGTGAAAGAAAGTGATATAATTAATAGTATGGAGAATAGTATAAAAAGTAGAGGTGTCAAAATGGGTCAAATCCGATGGGCTGACCCGAATAGCTCGACAAAATAAATAGATTGGGACTAATAGAATGTCAACTCGAAACTTATATGACCGAATAAGATGAATCCAAATGGGTTGGGTCAGCTTGTTTTTTTAACACTACATAAAATTAAATGAGTTAGACTGCGCTTACAAAATGACAAGTTGTAACCTACATGACCCGATCTCAAATAGGTTGAGTCGAATCATTTTAACACTCCTAATAAAAAGTGATATGATGAAAAAGTGATGTAAAAATATTATTATTGTTCAAAAAAGCATGACTAGGATAAGAGAACTCAAAAGCACACAAATACAAGAGAAATTTTTAACTAAATTTGAAGCATTTAAATTGAGTGTATCAAATTAATTAATACTTAATATTTTTATTTTTAATTATATAACATAAAAATTTATAAAAATATTAAATATTAATTAATTTGATACATCTAATTAAATAATTTAAATTTATATAAAAATATCTCTGAATACAAATACTCAACATTTAAAACACACAAAACCCATAAATTCCTCTAGTTCCACGTGCTACTCACTTAATATGGAAACTCAAACAAATTTGCCTCCTTCACGTTAGCTTGAGAAGGTGTCTTTACATTTGTGGGCCCAACTCAAATACGATTTTATTTTTTAGTGGACAATGTTATGCTTGTACGAAGTATTGACATTCTGATAGGTGTTGGTGTTGGTGTTGGTGTTGGAACAAAACGATGTATTCTAACAGATGAAAAGAAAAATATTATTCACTTATTGAAACACTTTTCAATGACTTCTTTTATATATAAAAAAGTATACAATTGCTATTACCAGAAATGGTTATTAGTAACCATTAAACACTCTAACTAACTAATTAATTGAATTACATCTCAACACACTAATTCATATTAGTCAGAGACAATATTCCCAGCTTATTTCTAAGCTCTTGAAACTTGACACATTTCAGAGGTTTGGTCAGGATATCTGCAACCTGTTCCTCTGATCTACAATACTCCAATTCAAGTCTCTCTTTATTCACTTGATCTCGTAGAAAGTGAAATCTAGTCTCAATGTATTTGCTTCTACCATGTGCAATAGGATGCTTGGCCAAATCAGTTGCTGACTTGTTGTCAATCAGCAACTTCATTGGTTTAGACTCTCTTAGATTTAATTCCTCCAGTAGAGTTTCAAGCCACAAAGCTTGACAAGCTCTCATAGATGCAGCTATATATTCTGTTTCACACGAGGACAATGCTACCACACTTTGTTTCTTTGAGCACTATGAAATTGGTGCTTTGCCAAGCATGAAAACATACCCTGCTGCACTCTTTCGGTCATCCTTATCTCCACACCAATCAGAGTCAGAATAGCTAAACATCTCTGCCTCTGTGTATTTTTTGTTATTAGGAAACAGTATGCCAAAGTCCAATGTTCCTTTAACATACCTTAATATCTTTTTAGCTGCCATAAGATGAGGTGTTGATAATCACATATTTTATTCATTAAGAAACCCTTATGTTTAGTCATTTACACTCTCTATATTCTTAATTGATTGAGTTTGGTATGATTTTGTGAGTTTGAGCTCAAATTGGTCCTAATTGACTATTTTTAGCATTATTGAGATTTGACACTGTTTCTATATTTTGGCCATAATTTGAGTTCCTGATATTTGATAATAATGAATTTTACCTTGTAGGAAAGTTAGGAGGAAGCTCTACAACTTTGATGAAGAGCTCGAAGTCCAATTCAGATGTCTAAGGGACCTAAGTTTACATGGAAGTCAGAATACGGGTTCTGTCACTAGAATCCGAACGGTGTGCACTCATAAAATCATATCCCAAGCTGTAATAATGGAGATGGGCTGAAATTTGGACATTTGATAGTTAAGACCCAAATAAACAACTTTCATGAGAACACTTTTTGAAAAAATGAAGTCTAATGGGTCAGTTTGAGCCTGCAAGTCGGAACAGAGGTGCTGAAGTTGGGTTTGAGTGACCTGCGGTATTTGGGCCATATCTTGGGCTGTAGGAAGCCAAATTGGACGATCCAGATATGCATGTTATAGCTAAGACAAAGATCTACAACTTTCATGAAGAGTACTTTTCGTGGATCTAAAGTATAGTTAGTCGTTTTTGGCTTCTAAGTCAAACGTCAAAATTTTCGTCCTCAACCACTCCTCTCACCAACCCACTCAACCACTCCACTCACCAACCCACTCACCCACCCCACTCACCCACTCAACTCACCAACCCATTCAACCATTCCACTCACCACTCCACTCACCAACCCACTCACCAACCCATTCAACCACTCCTCTCACCAACCTACTCATTCACTCACTCCCTTTGTCATTTTGTTACCCTAGACTTCTATAAAAGGGCACCATTGGTTATCATTAACAACAAGTTGTATTCTCCTTCAATTCTCTTATAGTTTCTTCTTGTTTCTTCATAGTTTCTCATAGCTCTTGTATATTTTGATGATTTCCTTCATTGTAATGGAGAGCTAAGTTACTTTCGATCAATTCGGGACTCTTGAAGAGATTGTGGTTTAGATTCTTGAGATCTTGGTTATGTAATGTATTTGATTTATATTTGAATTCCTCTTCTTTTTCTTCTTCTTCTTCTTCTTCTTCTTCTTTCTTCTTCTTCTTCTGTTTTCTTGATCTTGAATACATGAATGGTGATTCTGTTTATGTTTAATCTGATTTGATCTTGGTTTAAGATTAAATATTGTGATGAAACTTAGAATTGATTGATCTGAATTAATCACATAATCGAAGATTGAAATTTGTGATGAAATTTAGAACTGATTGATCTAAATTAATCACATAATTGAAGAGGTTAGGTTCTTGATTGGTGCCTAAGTTAATTGAATTCGGTGCTTAAATTGACATATATCTACATGAATGGTGCGATTGTAGATTTGTGTTTATCACTTGTCAATTGAATTACGACGATTGTCTAGTGTGAATTCGGACCTAATCTTTGAGATCTCGGTTAGATCCAAGTTAACCATTCAAATGCTTCAAATGTTTGTTGAAAGGTTTATGATTGAATCCACCTAATCTCGGATAGATTTCTGAATTGATTTCTTCTAATTGTTATTTCTCTTTAAATCTTGTCATCTGCGATCCTTGAACCATCAAACCCCCATTTTTCTAACTTTCACTTGATTTGATCAAATTGCATCTACGATCTTTGAGGAGACGATCCGGTGTTGTTCACTATACTACAAGTTTAGGTAATAACTTCGGTTATAATTTTGACTGAGTTCGGCGCTTGTCAGGTGTCCTTGGTTTTCCATGAATCTACTTATCAAACCGACACTGTAGGCTAGGTCAGGTCTAGTATGACACAGATACCTTAATGACCCTACAATCTGTTTGTATAAAGTAGCATCAACCAGCTGCTCACTCCCTTCCTTTTCCAACTTAAGACTAGTTTCAATTGGAGTTGTAACTGGATTACAGTTAGTCATGTGGAACCTCCTCAAAACATCTGCTGCATACTTCTTCTGATGCAAAAAGATGCCTTTGCTAGTAACAACAAACTCCATTCCAAGAAAATAGGACATCACCCCCAAATCTGACATTTCAAATTCTTCCATCATTGTCTTCTTGAATTCAGATATTTCTGCTTCATTACTGCCAGTTACTAATAAGTCATCCACATAGAGACACATAATCAAAGAGTAAGAAGCTGTTGAGTTTCTGACATAAACACCATGTTCAATAGTACATTTCACAAAATTTTGCTGCAAGAGAAAACTGTCTATTCTCTTGTTCCAGCCTCGAAGAGCCTGTTTCAGGCCATACAAAGCCTTCTTCTGCCTATACACCTTGTCCTCTTCACCATTCACTTCAAAACCAGGTGGCTGACTCACATAGACTTCTTCTTCTAATGGCCCATTAAGGAAGGCTGATTTAACATCCAATTGGTACAATGACCACCCCATGCAGCTAGCTATTGCAACCATAAGTCTGATTGTTTCAATCCTTGCAACTGGAGCAAAAACTTCATGAAAATCCAGGCCAAGTTTTTGCAGGAAACCCTTTGCCACTAATCTAGCCTTATACTTGGCCACTTCCCCATTAGGTTTCACTTTAGTTTTATAGACCCACTTCACATCAATTGGTCTCTTTTGATGAGACAAAGACACTAATTCCCAGGTCTGATTTTTATTAATTGACTTCAATTCTTCCTCCATTGCAGCTCTCCAACGTGAATCTTGCAGAGCTTACTCTAAATTCACAGGTTCTGATTCAGCAAGCAATGCAAAGTGCACCAAGTCCCCTTCTACAGTAATTGCTGTGTCAGGAAATAGTTCATACTCATTTAACCTATGTAGGAGATGTCTTTCCCTCTGAGGCCTTCTCCTCTGAGTTTCAAGTGCTGCACATCTTTCTCCACTTTGATCACCTTCAAGGCTCACAATCACACGCCTTTCACAGCTGCTGGCAGCACTTGTTTTCCAGCTCCAACCCTTGGTTTCATCTACCACGACATCTCTACTGATAACAACCTTTCTCCTTCTTGGATCATACAGCTTGTAAGCACCAGTTGGATGATACCCGAGAAGCACCATTTGTTCAGCTCTATCATCCAATTTCTTTCTAACCTGTTCAGGTACATGTCTAAAGCATAAAGAGCCAAATATTCGAAAATGGATCACATCTAGCCTCTTCCTTGACCATGCTTCTTCAGGTGTGATACCTATTAGTCTTTTGGTTGGGCTTCTATTTAAGATATAGACAGCAGTTGACACTGCCTCCCCCCAGAAATAATGAGGTATCTTCTTCCCTTTCATCATGCTTCTAGTCATGTTTAGAATAGTTCTGTTTCTTCTTTCAGCAGTACCATTATGTTGGGGTGTGTATAGTGTTGTCACCTCATACATTATCCCTTCCTCATCACAAAGTTTCTGGAATTCAAGTGAGGTATACTCACCTCCTCCATCTGTTCTAAGTACTTTGATTACACTTCCACTGTGTTTTTTAGTCATCGATTTAAGCCTTTTAAAAACAACAAAGACTTCACTCTTTTTTTTAATGAGGTAGACCCACATTTTTCTAGTATACTCATCAATAAAAGACACAAAATAATTGTTACCTCTCAGTGATTTTACTTCAAATGGACCACACACATCAGAGTAGATCACCTTAAGTTTCTCAGTTGCTCTAATTGGAATCTGTGACTTGAAAGAATTCTGGGGTTGCTTGGACTCACAAAATTCTTTACACAATTGCTTTGGCATTTGAATGGAAGGAAGGCCATGCACCATGTTCTTGCCTTTCAACAAGCTTAGGCTTCTAAAATTTAGATGCCCAAACTTGTGATGCCAAACCCAACTCACATCACTGATTGTAGTGGCTAAGCATCAGTGTTCCATGATCTGAATCCTAATCTTGAAGGTTCTGTTTTTATACAAAGAAGCCTTCAAGATCAGTCTTCTTTTATTGTCAAACACCTTCAGTTGACCAAGTTCCATCTTCATCGAGTAGCCCTTCTCCAACAGTTGTCCAAGGCTGAGCAAATTGTTCTTCATGTTGGGAACATAAAGAATGTCACTAATGAAGGATTGCTTCCCATCTTTCCTCTGGACCAGCACCCTGCCAACACCTTCAGCAGTAACAGTGCTGTTATCTGCAAACTTGATCTTGTTCTTCACTTTCTCATCAAGATTCATGAACCATTCTTTATGACTAGTCATGTGATTGGAACAACCTGTATCCAAGTACCAAAGGTTAGAATTATCATCTTCTGATTTGGTATTAGCCATCAGCAACACATCATCCGAATCTGAATCTTCTCCATGTGTAAATTGCACCTCATCATTCTTTCCTTGTGAGCTTTTGCTGGATCTGCACTCATCAGCAAAGTATCCCCACTTCTGACAGTTATAGCATTGGATCCCTCTCTTGTTGAATTTCTTCTTGCCACCCTTATTGCTGCCTCCACTCTTCTTGTTGTTTCCTTCATTGTAATTCTATTCTAAAGTATTACTTGGGCCTTCACCAGAATTTTTCAATTTGTAATTTCCCCATTTTCCTTTCCCCTTCTTGTTCTTGCCACCATCATAGTAATTTTTCTTGTTTGTCTGAGCTTGTAGGGCTTGCTCAGAAGATCTCTCAGAGTTTCTTTCTTTGAGACGCATCTCATGTGCTTCAAGGGACCTTTGCAATTCCTCCACCTTTATTTCTTCAAGATTCTTAGCCTCCTCTATGGCCACCACTACGTGATCGAACCTTGGAGTTAAGGTCCTCAAAACCTTCTCAATAATCATCAGATCAGTCATTGTCTCACCACAGGTCTTCATTCATCTATAGAAGCTTATATTGCCTTCGCAAGGTCTGCAATTTCACCTTCTTTAATTTGTCAGCACCCGCATAGGACTTGTCAAGAATATCCCATGCCTCCTTTGCAGTATTAGCAAATACAATCTTCTCAAAAATATCTGAATCCACACATTGATGAATGAGAAATAACGCCTTACAATCCTTCTTCAATTCATGATCAGTGGCTTTCTGCGCATCAGTGGCATTCTTTTCCAATTCTTGAACTCCATCCTTCACAACTTCTAAAACATCTTGGAAACGAAAGATCACCTTCATCTAGGCGCACCATTTATCGTAGTTCTTACCATTGAGAACAGGCAAAGAAGCAGGAAAGTTTCCATTCGAAGATGTCATCTTTGCGAAAGAATTTCAAGTTCCAAAGAATGAAATACCAATTTGTTGGGACAAAACAATATACTCTCATAGATGAAAAGAAAAATATTATTCACTTATTGAAACACTTTACAATGACTCCCTTTATATATATAGGAAAGTCTACAACTGCTATTACTAGAAGTGGTTATTAGTAACCACTAAACCCTTTAACTAACTAACTGAATTACATCTCAACAGTTGGAATGGCAAAAATGTTTCTCATCGAGTCATTCAGTATATATACACAGAGTGATGAACTAGGCAATGAACTTGAATGCTAACTAACTATGCTAAAAAACTGAGCAACAGAACTAATAGATTAACTAACTTTAACACAAATTAATTAGTTATAAATAAATAGCCACGCGTAAGCTAATTAACCGGTAATACGATGGATAAGGCTGCAACTTTCAATGGTCTCTCTTCCCGGTCATTAACAGAACATATTTTCCTATCATACATATTAAACGAATGTTTTAATTTTGAGTTTTGTTATTTACACAGAAAATAGATCTCTCAAACCTCACAAAACTCTTATCAATATTATTCACATATCTCTATTTCTTCCTTTTTCTCCTCTTCGTCAATGGCCCGCATCCTATTTTCTGACTTTGTGAGATTTTTTTTTCTTTTTGTGTAAAAAATATTTTTCTTTTAATTTTCATTGCTCCTTTTCATGGTATGAACTTACCCTTTGGCCGGTTGGCCCTATAAGAACAAGTCCCGTGAAAGAAAGTTCAGAGATTCAACAAGCTCTGCATTCATACATGCCGCCAGTCTCCAACCATTTTTAGTTGTTCTCCGTTCAAAAGCATGGGACATGGTGTTAGGTTTCTTCTGACAATAGCATTGATGAGAAGACAACCAATGCTCCACGAAAAATGATCTTATTATTACATCATTTTTTTATTATATTATTATTTATATTATTTTTTAATAATTATAATTAAATAAAAAAATAAAAAAATTAATAATATAAAAATAATATAAAAATAAATGATGTAGAAAAGTCAGAATTGATACTCCATTGGCTATATATTGGGACCTAACCGGTGTAAGAGTAGAATTAGGTGTGCATTAAGATCATAAGTCACAAAGGTGGCCTATAGACATTTCTGATGTTTACTGATCCAGCAAGTCATCAACAGGATCAATTATGAAACACATGTAGGAAACATAGTGGTCCATATTGAAAAAATCGTCGAGTGAAATTGAATTTTCGGGCACCATTTAAGAAATACTTTCGCTCTAGAATAAAAGATTGGATATCTAAAGTTTATAAGCAACTCTGAACATCCTAATATCAAATCTCCTAAAAGTTTATTTGTTAGCAAAATAAAGCATAAAATATTAATGTATCTTGATTTGAATAAAAGCAATTCAAATTTCTTAAATATATAATCATAAGTTTGATATATATATATAAAAAATATTATTAAGAAGAGTCTTAATTTAAATATTTGACTGTATTTAAAAAATTAATCTATTATTTATTTAATATAAAATATTATAAAAAAAATAAAATAAAGTATAGAATGACAATTTCGGTCCATAGAGCTAGAAATCATCATTCCCTCCCAAAGAGATGAGATTGATAATTCCACGTTCTATGGGATTTATTTGCTTTTTCCTAACAAACTCTAATTTATTTTATATAACGACAATTACTATTTTTTATTAAGTTTTTCATTTTTAAATCTTAATTTTATTTTCAACATACAATTCAAGTCTTATAATTAATTGTGTCATATTAATTTTTTAAAAATAATAATTATGCAAATATGTGAAAAATCATTAACAAAATAATAATGTAGTGGTACCACACGAGGACTTTATTCTCCAAAATACCAGAGTTTCAATGGAGTAAACTTATTAACAAAATACTAATTAGTGGTGCCACAAGGACTTTTTTGTTTTTGGGTATTTGGTACCACAAGGACTTTATTCTCTAAAATACCACAGTTTCAATGGAGTACTTATTAACAAAATACTAATCAGCTAAAGTTAACACAGTTTGCAGAGTAAAGTCTCTAAAATTTGATATACCTCCAAAAAACAATCTCTGAAATACCACAAGGTGAGATCACATATCAATTCCCTTAATATAATAATATAATAATATAATAATATAATAATATAATATTATAATATTATTATACAATTAAAAGATATTTTCAAGTAAAAGAACACGTGAAATAAAAAAAGTAAAAGTGACTTCTCCGGTGCACATGAAAATGTGAGTGCACCGGTAGATGTATCACATGACTCAATCATCATGTGACACTTGTATATTTTAATAATCTATGTCAGACAAAATCATGAAAAGTAGATTGACCACAATATTTGCTAAATGATCCTGGAAGACCTTTTTGATATTACTTTAAAGATGTAATATTGGATTGAACTGAAATTCATTAAAAATTTATTCTCAATCTCTTTAGAATTAAACGAAAACATTCCAACTCCAAATCAAGAACCCTAATCCTAAATGACCAAAAATCTGTAAACCTCTATTTCTTTCTCCCAAATCACATTCCACCTCAAGAACAAACCTTATCTCGCACTTTGCTTCCTCCACTAGACCCAATCTAACTCCTTCTGCCGCCACAACCTCGCTAGTCGCCTCTTACTCCACCATCATCTGTGTCCTCGCAAGTGCTCATCTAAAGTCCCATGGCCACGACACCATTTGAACAGCCGCCATTCGCGTTTTCGATCTGGCGATCTGGACCATAACAACAACGACAATGATCTGGTGCACCGCGTGGTGAGCATGCTGTTGGAAGCTGAGGCAGGTGTGGAGGAAAGCTCCTATGCGTTCTATGTCGATTCAACCATTTGCCGTCGCCGGCCTCCTTCTGAACGTTGTTCTTCACCTTCATCTGTAACCTAGGGTTTCGCTTTCTCTTAGGTTCTATCTCTTTTATCTGTCTCTCAACTCTCTCATTGTCCTGAAAGCGATAGACTTCTTATGCCATTATCATTTACAGAAAGCTTTGATGGATTTTGGATAATTTTTAATTTTTTATTTAATACAATTTTCATTTGATTCAATTTGAGAATTGAAAGGTATGTTCTGAAATAAATCATGTTTTGAAGATTTGATGTAAATTACTTGAGAATTGTGATATACTTTGTATGTGGCACTCAGAAATTTGATATACTATAACTATAACATCTTTTTCTGTAGTGTCGATGAGCATATTTCTTTCTAGAACTAGCTAGTTTTTATGCACATGGTTATAGTGATAATAATCTCCCCATTGACCCTAGCTCGTGTGGTCACTGTCAGGTCTTGGCGCCTAAATCAGATGGGAGAAGATATTTTTCACCAAATATTTTTCACATATAAAGGAAAAATTCAAGTCTTTCACTAATTGGGCTTACTGTAATGTGCTTTTTCATTGCTTTAGTTTTGAATCATAGTTTCCTACATCTAATCTCAATAAATTTTCATTGTATGTTGCTAAGATAAGAGTGATTTTATATGCTTCATCCTTCGTGTTTCTAAGTCATGTTACAAATTGCATTATAAGCTGAAACATTATAACATTACTGGATTCATACATACATGGTAGTAGGACTATCCCAGTTTTTAGCATTCCTTCATTCACTGAATATATTTTGGATTTCTTGGAGTTGTTGGTTAGGTTTTGAGTCCCTATCAAAAAAGGTTGAACTAGGATAAGTTGTAATGGTGTAAAGCTTTAATGCTTTTGGCATTTGTGGTGGGTTCTGTTGTGTACTCTTGGACTTTGGTTAACTCATGGAGTATGAAGTTGTTTTTTTGCTTAATTTGTGCTATAAATATTCTATTATCAATGCCTAAAAGCCCTTAACTTATATGGAATGAAAAGGTTCCAGTTTATTTTGTCTTCATTTCTTTGTTGATATCAGGTTTTTGTTAAGATTTGACTTATGATTTTCCAAGTGAAAATGTGGTAGTTTAAGACTGAATATGTGGACCAGAACTTTGAACATTAAGTTATAAGGCCTTTCCCTATGTCATTTGGAAGTATATGAGGCAATTTGCCTTGTTATTTAATGAGTGATAAATTCTTAAAGTGATGGTGTTTAAATGAATGTTTATTTCTTGGTGTTTTGATGGTTCCTTTTTTTTTTGGTACAAAGGAGGGCTAAGCCCAAACTAGACGAGAACACTACGAGGTAAAGAAACCCCGATAAGGTCCGACAAGAGAACATCACCATAGCTAGGAGGAGGATGATCTAAGGGATGAACCCCAATAGGCAAACTATGGGAGAAATTGACTAACCAGTCAGCGACTTTATTCCCCTCCCTGAGACCATGAGAGATCTTCACCGTCCAAAATCTTTGCAAAAGGATGCCAATGGATTTAACCAGAGCTGCACACAGATGAGAAGGTAAACATCCTCCAAGCACTAACTGAACAACGGAAGATGAGTATGGAAAATTCTGCTTCTTATTACTCATGACCAATCTATTCAGATTTTGAGAATTACTAGCTTGTGCTTTGAGTTACAACTAGAAGCTCTTAAGCTTAAACTCTGCTCAATTCCTTACTAAAGTTTCCCTCAAAGTTGATTGAAACTTCTTTTACACTAAAAGTTTATGAAATAATTCTTGCCCCACAATGAAGAATTCTTGATTGTTTTCTTTATGTGAAAGAGTAAAAGAATTCTTGATTACTTTCGGAAATAATTCTTTATTGATTTCTTTGTGTGAAAGAATTCCTCCTTCCTAATGTTTTCTTTTATCTGAAATGAAAATAGTACCTAATTTTACCAATGAGCTTTGGGTGTAATCTATCGTTAGAGTAAAATATGATAAAATAAAATCAAATATAAGCAAGGATTAATCTGCAAGCATAGATATTTAGGAACTATTGGTTATACAATTGGTTGCTTTGCTATATTGATTCTTTCTATTAAAAAAAATGACTCTAGAATCCATATTTCTCTCTAATAATATTAAATCATATATGAAACTTTTATACGAAATTCACAAGTATAAATATTTATCATATGAGATTAATGCTCCATTGTATGTTACAGTTTTGACATAGAAAACTAATCATATTTTTATTCTGCGTATGTGTTTTCTACAAGTACTAACCGAGCAGGACATATTAAGCATTGTACACCATGCACCTGACTGGTATATGCTGCATGCATTGAAAAACATCCTCCTGGTGCAATGACTATAACTTTTTAAGTCCTAGAGTTGGTCTTATATTACCCATTATATGCAAATCATACTGCGTAGTGTTTAATAAATGCATAATAAATCTTACTCCAGTTATTATACAGCATATTAGATATACATATTTTCATGTCTCTCCACTCTTTCATGCTTTAGAGCCTATCTTTACATAATTTTCCTTTTTGTTTGGCTAAAACTCGATCTTTTCTTGGCTATAATTCAATGATAAATCAAATTGTTCATTAATATTACTAATTAGTAACCACAGTTTGGTTCTTTCAAAAGAGCATCCCACAGTTCTGGATAGTTTGATAACATGTAGCCATCATATCCTTTATATTAATATAAATTAAATGGACTTGGGTGCCTTTCCATAATACTAATGAAGGCAAGCTCCCATCTACCCTCACAACTCTCTCTTTAGCTAGTTTTTATGCTTTCTTTAGCAAGTTCAGATCCCATTCTATAAATCTTTAATATGTGAAAAATTACAAGTTGAAAGAGTAAAAGATGTAATAATATTATTTGCTTACAGCAGCCGTTGTCCACTTGAAGAGTGGTATGAGATTCCTATGTGAAATGGTCAGCTTCGCAATTGATACTTTAATAAAAGATGGGGTTATATTACTAAGATGAGGAAATAGTACAAACATTTACCAGTGGGATCTGTGTACCAGTGTTTGTAATAACTAACCAGAGCATTTTCTTCTACAATTTTCATTTGAGCAGAAACCCAGATCCTTTTATTTATTAGGTGAATTAACCTTGTTAATTGTTAGTTTCTTTCTCACGCATCTAAAAGATACAGAGGTCCATGGCTTAACACCTTTAATGAGATTTTTCTTTTAATAAAATTTATGCAGAAAAGCAAGATAGAAGATAAGGGAATATATGGAAGTAAGATAGATTAAGGCTCTTATCATGGAGGCACTCATGGTGGCAAATCACATGGAAATGGTAATGGAGAATCACGATCGCTCAATACACATGGAGGTAGAACAATTATACCTGTTTATGCAGCCGGTGCTATAAAAAATAATCGCCAACATCAGAGTCATGGTGCTACCAACTGCAACCTTAACAAAATCAAATTTCCCACTGCACTTATGATCACCTTGGTCTATCCTCTCATACTGTTATTTTTGTTAACATAGAAAGTGCGAACAGAGTTCTGTGTGTATTTTTTAACAACTGTTTGTCATTGGTTCTTTTTCGAACAATGTTTTCTAGTGACACAATGATGTATTATGTTCAGTTTGAATTTGTGACACAATATACAGAATGTATCAATTGCTTATGAATAAGATATTTTATTCAGAATGCAAGGAATGTTCATATACTCAAAATATCAAATTAACCACATAAAAATCCAATCAAGTTTATAGATTCCTTGGGGGTAAAAAGTGGCGACTCGAGTGTATGTGTTTTTGAAATTGCATGTATGAGAAATACATATTGAATAGGTAATAACAGGATGCATGAATAAAACTGAAAACAAAGTATTGCACCCTAGCATATTTAAAATAGGTATATATTTTCATTTTCTGTAATCATATAAAGCAGTGTGTGCGAGTCCAATGTATATGTAACCATAAAAACTGGGCACTCAATGCTCATTGTTTACCATATAACATTATATAAGGGTAGGACAGTGAATTTGGTCAACCCATTGTCATACAAACCAGCCATTCAAACCAAAAATGTATTCCATGAATCATTCTTACCACATATAGGTTGTTTTCACTGCATTGAGAACACGAGATTTAAAAACTAAAGCAACTTCAGGGCCAGGGGATGGGGCGTGCGAGGCTGAAGGAGATAATTGGTATCCCCGGTGCAGATTTAAACCCGAAAACACTCTAATTGAATACATATTCAATTACACACATTAAATTGACACAATATTAGTTGGCTGAATATCATCCTAGATAGAGCTGTCAATTTGGGTTGAAGCCCAGGGGCTAACCCACTAAACTTTGCATAGGGCCATTTATTTTATTAGCCCATTAATTAGTAGGGCCTTTTGGCCCTTAACCCACAAAGCCCGTATGTAAGTGGGTTTGGGTAGGGCTTTATCATGGGTCAAGCCCCATTCATATTTCATACAAGTGAAATGGAAGAGGAACTCAAGTTTCTTACGTGAGACATAAAAACCAAGGTTGAAAAGGAGATGGGCCTTTATCAAGGTTTTATTTCTTTCTCTCTATCTCTATTTCGATTTCCTTGTTCACAATTATTATGCTTTTGTTGCTATATGAGAATTATTATTATTTTTTGGGTTCGAAAAAGCTAATTATGATATTTGAGTTGTTTTGCTGTATGAATTCGAGCAATAACGTTAATCAGAAAAGATAATTATGATGTGTGTTGTCTTTGTCTGTTTTGTACTTTTGAATTGATGACTTTTTAGAGATAATTCATGGCCTTTGAAGCGATTTAGAATTTTGACCATGTCAAAACGATAGTATTCAAAGTTAAATTTTTCAATTGTATATCCGACAAGATCAACTTCTAGATGATTTGATATTCTATAATTCATTGCGTGATTGTATTTACTATTTACCATGATGGCTTTATCTTAGCAACCTTTTCTTTAAGTAGTGTTTAGCAACCTTTTTTTAGTCATTCATTCAAAACAGGTTGTTTTGAATTGACCCATATATATATATATATATATATATATATGATATATATATATATATATATATATATTATTGATTTTGGCCTTTGATTTGTGTTATTTTGTGAAAATTTGTTGATTTTGTTTTTCTCCTTAATGCAATTGGTTTTGGGATCTATAGGAGCAATGGGGTTGTGAACGTACGTGCGAGTTGTGTTGTTGTGTTGTGCATCTTAGTTTTCTTAGTTGAAATGTGAAGCACAAGGTGTGGGGTTCAAGATCTTCCTTTCTTCTTTACTTTACTTCCACCGCTGACACCTTATTATTGTATCTTTTTATGTATCTATCTGTTTTCAAATTTATGATGTCTGAAATTTAGCAAACATGTTCTTGTACTATGATATACTTCATTTTTCTGATTTTGTTAATGGCTATCAAAACACGTATTTACATTAGCTCGACTAAATGCGTTTTTTTATGTGTTTATTTGGCATTTTTCTTTTGTTGTACTTGTATAACTATTACAATAACAAGGATTATGCTTCCTTCGACCCTTTATCTAATCGAATACGTGTGGCAATGGCAATTAGAGGTTGCTAGAGCCACTCCTTTGAGCGCTTACTTCAAAGTGCTATTTAATGTTTAGTATTTGACCCTTAAAATTTACTGTTGGCATGATATACCACACAAAGAGATGTGAAATACGTTTTTCTAATAAACTCTTTATAAATGTACTGGAATGAATGAACACTCTTAGTTTGTTTTTGTAATTTCATTGGTTGGTACTTGGTTGTCTTTGCTTCTGAATCATATTAATCTTTTAGTGTGCATTTACCTGGAAGATGCTCTTCTCCTTTTTGGCAGTTCATGAAGGGAAGTTCTCTGTTTATGCAAGCATCCAAGACTAAACCGATTCATGTGAGCTAGTTATTATTTTAATCGAGATATACGCAGTGACTGCATATAGTCTTGTAATTGTTCAGTTTACTATCACTTGTGAATTATAATTACTCATCTTGACTTGATTTGCTTATTCTAATTTTTTATATATATATTTTTGTTTATTTCAATGTTTAGGAGTTAAAAAATTGTATTATGGAGTTTGTGAGTAAGACTCTTAATATGGATGATGAAGTTATTTTTGAAACTCCTCCTGTAGTGTCTGCAAGTATTAAGTCAACTGAGAAAGAAACATCTCATGTTTGGAAATTCTTACAAAAAGTGGTAAAGACAAGGTTGGCATTGAAAAGGATGTGTGCAATTATTGTGGTCGTGAGTATGCAATCGGGAAAAATCCTAAGACAAAAAATAATTATGGGACTTCACATTTAAGTCGTCATATTTCTGTTTGTAAAGGTACTACAAACTTAAGTGTGGATATGAGTGACATTCTTCCTAACCAAGAGGGAAAGTCTAGCATGACAAAGATTAATCAAAAAACTCATCGTGACTTGCTTGCACAAGCCATAATTAAACATGATCTTCCTTTTAATTTTGTTGAGTATGAGAAGATCAGAGAATGGGTAAATTATTTGAACATGGTTGTGATGCACTCTAGATAATACTATCATTGTCGATGTTCAAAAAATTTATAAGAAAGAGAAGGAAAAACTTAAGCTAATCTTGTCTAGGATTCCTAATAGAGTGTGTCTAACTTCTGATGTTTGGATAGCATCTACCACTGAGGGTTATATTTGTGTAACTGTTCACTTTATTGATGAAGCTTCAAATTAATTAGTAAGATTCTTAACTTTTGTCGAATGAAGCCTCCACACACTGGAGTTGAATTGGAAGCCACTTTATTTGATTGCTTGAAGCAGTGGGGAATTGATAAGAAAGTGTTTTCTCTTACCTTGGACAATGCTTTTGCAAATGATAACATGCAACATATTTCGAAAAACCATCTTCGCTTGCAAAATCATTTGTTGTGTGATGGTGAGTTCTTTCATATCCGTTGTTCTGCTCATATACTTAATTTGATTGTTCAAGATGGTTTGAAGGTGGCTAGTGATGCACTCTTTAAAATAAGAGAGAATGTTAAGTGTGAGAGAGGATCAGATGGGAGGATGATTAAATTCAAGGTTTGTGTGCAAGAAGCAGGCATTGACACAAGCGTTGGTTTAAGATTAGATGTGTCAACTAGGTGGAATTCAACATATTTGATACTTGAAAGTGCAATGAAATATGAAAAAACATTTGATATTCTCCAAGTGGTAGATACTAATTACAAGTATTGTCCATTAGATGAAGAATGGAGGAGGGGAGAGAAAATATGTGAATTCTTAGAACCATTTAATGAGACTACAAACATGATATCTGGTTCATCTTACCTGACCTCGAACTTATATTTTATGCAAGTTTGGAAGATTGAGTACATGTTGGAAGAAAACTTGTTTAATGATGATCAGGCAATAAGGGACATGTCTATGAGGATAAAAGGAAAATTTGATAAATATTGGAAGGAGTATAGTGTAGTATTGGCTTTTGGAGCTATTCTTGACCCGCGCTTGAAGTTTGATTTCTTAAACTTTTGTTACAAAGAGCTGGATCCTTCAACCTCTCAAGATAAGGTTAAGCATGTGAAGGCAAAGTTTGAGAAGCTTTATGAAGAATATGAAAGTAGTTTCAACACACCAAGTTTTTCTCAATCTCAATTATTCAATGAACCCAGTATGTTGCATAAGTCAAGTGGAGAAGGAAGTAAGCCCAAGAGATCAAAATTATTCAGCGTATGTTTTTTAAAGCTAACTTAGTCATTGTTGTTTTACTTTCATTCTTGTTTTGTCAAAAATGATAATATATTATATCTTGCGAGGCATTTAAAATGTTTGAAATGAAACTAAATCTAACACTGGCAAGAGTGAATTAGATCTTTATTCAGATGAACCACAAGTTGATTATGATGATAATGATGATTTTGATGTGCTTAACTATTGGAAGATGAATGAAAAAAAGATTTCCTACACTTTCTATCATAGCACGCGATGTGCTAAGCATTCTGATTACTACAGTAGCATCAGAATCTGCTTTTAGTATTAGTGGACGTGTTCTTACAAAATATAGAAGTTCAACTCTTCCCAAACATGTCCAAATGCTTATTTGCACTAGAAATTGGTTGCATGGTTTTGTTCAAAACCCTGATGGTAATGCTCTGTGTTAATGTGTATCATTTTTTATAATCATATGCAATATTGGTTGATTATGTTTGGATTAATTGTTTAATTGTTTCTCAATTGTTTTAGATGAAGATGATTATAAAGCTTTTGGTTACAAGACATTAGCAGCCGAGTCGAATGTACATCAAGAAGATGAAATTGAAGATTAGCGAGGAATTGAGTGAGTTAATTA
The DNA here is from genome assembly GCA_029884605.1 of Ormosia emarginata. NCBI lineage: Eukaryota > Viridiplantae > Streptophyta > Magnoliopsida > Fabales > Fabaceae > Ormosia > Ormosia emarginata. The sequence goes on along the minus strand of JAQQTP010000089.1, from coordinate 16,827,506 downwards.
TGACTTGCATGCATTCTCCTCTAATTACATTGATAAAATTCTTAGTTGAGCTTGTTAGTCGTGTTACTTTGTTTATTGAAATTTATTGATACTATAGTTATGATGCAAGTAATGTTGAATTGAAAGTGTATGGTTAAAGAAGAAAAAGGCTTGAAATGTTTCGTTCCAATTTATGAAATGGAGCACTTTAGTTTCGTTCCATTTTATGAAATGGAACACTTTAGTTTGAATGACTACTTGATAGTGAGTTACTAATACATATGATTTACAATTTTCTTTTTTCATAGGGTTGGCCCATTGGGTGGGCTAGGGCCAACCCATTAAATAAGGGGGTCAATTTTTTTTTTATAATCAGTGGGTCGGCCGTAATGTAAAGTGGCCTTATACTAATATGGGCTTTTGGCCACTATGGGCTTTTTTTGTCTTATATGGGCTTTTTGGCCCTAGCCCGTGTGGGCTAGGACTTGATAGATGAAATTTTTTATAATGTGAAAGTGCAAATATATAAAATGTTCTCCAAAGATAAAATATCCTATAATTTAACATAGCTAGAAATTACTGAAATGTTACAAAGACAGAGAGGGGACAATAATTAAGCATTATTTTTAGAAATAAGTTGCTCAAGTTTCCTAGCCTATAAAAACCTACAACGTCCTTTATCACTTGATTCCATTTCTTCCTTTCTCCTCTTGGATGTGGTGAAACCCTCATTGCTTAATTTCAATTGTTGCTTGCCACTGTTATTAATGCTACCACCATCTTCATTCATTTTGTCAGACTCCCTATAAACAATGACAAGTGTTAATGAAGAGAGATAAGCACAAACAACTCTCACATAAAGCTTGGAACACAAAAAAAGACAGTAAAAGGGAAGGTGATTTGTCCCATATATAAGACAAGATGGATGGCTGTGTAAGTGATTTGAATTTCATACTTAATCAATAGATGAGACATGTCAAGAAGCCAACTCTTCTAAAAGGTTTAATGCCCAAGAGTGGCTTATATTTCTAACATGCCCCCTCCCACAAAAGCTATTTGATCTTGAAGCACAGACAAAGCACAACCACCTCAAACCTTATGTTGAATTTAAGATGAGTTGGCTTTTGATATGGTATACCAAGTGGTCGAGAGTTAGATTCTTGTTGCTCGCATTTTTCATAATTAAATTGAAGCACAAGGTAAATCGGACCTATGCATTGTCCACGCTTCAAGCTCAAAGCTCATGTGAGGGGTCTGTGTTAGAAATATAAAACCACACCTAACAGCTTAAACTTTTAAGAGAATTAGTTTTTACAATACACTTATATCTATATGAAGTGTGCAAATCAAGTATGATAATTAGTCTCGACTTCTTTTTTATATTTTTATTCTCTTTGTTTGGTTGTTGACATTAAACCACTGCTAAAAAAGTAAGGACAAGTTCCTACTTATCAATGAATCTGAAAACAATTAGCGTCACAAACGATGAGGAATTTAAAAAATGATGTGGTGCAGTGGTGTTAAGACCACAAAAGAGTAAATTCCTAAAATTACTGATGTAGTATTGGCTTAGATTTGAGATTGCTATTATGGGAGCACATGAACCTTGATGCCTCTATAACACAAAAATAGTCATTCATGGAAGTTAAGAAAGAAAGCTAATCAAATAAAATGATAATCAGAACTAGTTTTAGTTTTTAAGTTAAACCTAACAACTGACTTAAGTTAGGTTCGTATGGTGGTTATAAATAGCACTTTGCAGTATGTCAACATTGTTCTTGAATGATCTAGAGTAGTCAATTGGGCCTAGTTTAACTACCCAAACAGAAAGCACGACAAAAAAATGACATGATGAATACATTAGCATATATAAAGTGGAACAAACTTAGGAATCACATGTTATACAATCACAGGTTTCCCAGAAGATTAAGAAATCAGGCTTACCACAAGACTTCCACAATATCTTTAAAATAAGAGGTGCAGGTTCCCCAACTAAATCGGAATAATGATGGAAATCCAAAGATAGAATGTTTGTGATGTTCTAGCCAAGACTTAGTTTGGGGATCTACACAAATGAAAACATAAACAGATTTATCTTAAGTACAATGTTATTCAGAATGACAGACACGACATGAGATGAGATGGACTCATGGCCTTCTCACCTCCAAGATATTTTCATTATGGGCAATGCAAAACAAAGAAGATTGAGAAAGGAAACAAACCAAAATGGTAGAGTTTTTCTTCCTCTTTTCCTGAGCAGGATCAAAGCTGGGCGTTGAACATTTGGGTCAATATGAAAAAGCTTCATCACATCAGGATTCACATTTCAATAAAATATGACAACATCATCAATTCTTGAAGCGGCAACTAGGTCCTCACTCTCAAGACTCTGCATATTATGACAAGATAAATGAAGCATAATAGCCAATAATTTCATATGTTTAATTATTACAACTCAAACCTATCATTTGATCCAGAGAATCAATAATGGCAAATGGCCTTTATATTCCAATTTTGTCAGCTTCATCTAGCTTACAGGATAAATTTGCAAGACTGATTGGGAAATAATGCAGTGTCAGTGGCGACAGCAGCATAATTAGGCGCTAAATCTTGGCAGTGACCACACGAGCTAGGGTCAATGGGGAGATTATTATCACTATAACCATGTGCATAAAAACTAGCTAGTTCTAGAAAGAAATATGCTCATCTACACTACAGAAAAAGATGTTATAGTTATAGTATATCAAATTTCTGAGTACCACATACAAAGTATATCACAATTCTCAAGTAATTTACATCAAATCTTCAAAACATGATTTATTTCAGAACATACCTTTCAATTCTCAAATTGAATGAAATGAAAATTGTATTAAATAAAAAATAAAAAATTATCCAAAATCCATCAAAGCGTTCTGTAAATGCTAATGGCATAAAAAGTCTATCGCTTTCAAGACAATGAGGGAGTTGAGAGACAGATAAAAGAGATAGAACCTAAGAGAAAACGAAACCCTAGGTTGTAGATGAAGGTGAAGAACAACGTTTAGAAGGATGCCGGCAACGGTAAATGGTCGAATCGACATAGAACGCATAGGAGCTTTCCTCCACACCTGCCTCAACTTCCAACAGCATGCTCACCACGCGGTGCACCAGATCATTGTCGTTGTCGTTGTGGTCCAGATCGCCAGATCGAAAACGTGAATGGCGGCTGTTCAAATGGTGTCGTGGCCATGGGACTTTAGATGAGCACTTGCGAGAACACAGATGATGGTGGAGTAAGAGGCGACTAGCGAGGTTATGGCGGCAGAAGGAGTTGGATTGGGTCCAGTGGAGGAAGCAAAGTGCGAGATAGGGTTTGTTCTTGAGGTGGAATGTGATTTGGGAGAAAGAAATGGGGGTTTACAAATTTTTGGTCATTTAGGATTAGGGTTCTTGATTTGGAGTTGGAATGTTTTCGTTTAATTCTGAAGAGATTGAGAATAAATTTTTAATGAATTTCAGTTTGATCCAATATTACATCTTTAAAGTAATATCAAAAAGGTCCTCCAGGATCATTTAGGAAATATCGCGGTCAATCTACTTTTCATGATTTTATCTAACATATATTATTAAAATGTACAAGTGTTACATGATGATTGAGCCATGTGATACATCCACCGGTGCACTCACATTTTCATGTGCACCGGAGAAGTCACAAAAAGTAAAAGAACACGTAAGATCGGAGAAAACACCATTGAAATAAAAGTTTAATTTTAATATATTGTTAATGTAAAGTTTTTATACTAATAATTAATCATATATCATTATATATATAATTTTTGAAATATTTATTATGAGAGTCAAATATTTTTTATAATGTGATAATTTATAATTAAATAATAATATAAAAAAATTTATATTGATAATATATTTAAATTAAATCCATAAAATAAATAAGTGAGAAAGTGTGTAAGAAATGTTGACCAGGCCTGTATAGATTAAAGTGCGGCTGTTTGGTTGAAACTGTTATGATGGGTTTGGGTCACTGGGCCTATTCTCAGTGTTACCGTCCCACAGGCCACAGCCTAATCACTCGTGTGGAAACCTGTTCCCGCTCATCTCATGTCCAAAAACAAAAAACCTGTTCCCTTGAACGGTTACAACTCCCGAGTCTCGTACTTGTCCACTTCCTATACCACCCATAATCTAAATTCTCAAACACTTGATCTATTGCAGACCTCTCGTGATTTCTTTTCCATGGATCTTCTTCCCACGCCACTTCCAGGTACTCATGCAACTTGTTCATCATATTGTTATTCTGCATAAATTATAATCCTCCCATTTTGCTTTAGTGTCTGTCCATTTTGCAAATTATTCCCTTATGGTGTAACGGTTAAAGCCAACGATCCAAAACCAAAAATCAACCCAAAGGTAAACCAAGCATCAACCAAAATGGGCACTGGTGAACCCCAAATTCACTGCAGGTAATTTTTTTATTCACCATTGGCAATTTTAATCTGCTAGACCTTGTTTTCTTTTTTTTTTTTTTTTCATTCTCTGCTTTGGTTTCGGTTTCAGACAACAAAACCGGGTTTTTGGTACCGCTAGGAGCACAAATATTCCAGTAAAACCCGTGTCAGACAAGCCTATTACCAAAACAAAAATTGGTGTTCTACAGAGACAACCCAAATCTATTAGGGCAACTCAACTTCCCATTGACACCACCAGTACCAAAACACAGGCCACTGATAAAAAATCCTCAGAAAATGTCAACCCCGGGTTGAATAAGAAAAGTGATACATTGACATTCCCACAACGACTGGTAGAACAACCATCAAAGAATTCCCAGGAGAAAGATTCTGCAGACCCCAAAACTCCGGTGGCATCATCCCATGTTAGAACCAAGTCTAAAGTGTCAGCCACACCATTCTTCACTGCAGTGCATTGTAGCAAGTGCCGTTTTGATAGGCTTGAAACCTCGTCTTATTGGGTTGGCCAAATCAAATTGGCAGAGTCTGTTGGCAAGCACTTTGTCGCCTCTGACTTCTTTAGGCTTGCTTTGGAATCACAGGCTGAGGTTTGCCGTTTATTTTTTCATTAAGTTATTTATATATGTTTTTCTCTTCACAGTAAATGCCTACTGAGTACTACAGTGTCTGAATTTACCAAAATTTGCAATTTTGTGTTGAATGAATGCCACAAAATTAATGTATATATGTTCAATGTTGGATTGGATTCAAGTCGATATGCTTTCATTTATTTATTGGTGCCTTGGTGGAGTTAATATGTAGTTTATTTCTGTCTATTGGCTATGTGGTACATATATTTTGGTGTGTAACTTGTGTTATGGTTCAAAACAAGTGCTAAGACTCTGTGTATCTGATGTTCTTTAATATTTGGTGTGTTGGGTAGCCAATTAGGAACCTCCGGATCGAGCTCAGAAGGTATTTGTTAAGGCATGGTTATCTATCGGAGCAGAAGGAATGGAGGGAAGTTGCTGCTAGGTATGGGCTATTGAAGGTTGAAAGCAACACTTGTGGCATGGACGAAAGCATCGAGTCTTCCAGCAAATGCAGGAAAAATGAGAGTGATATGGGCTAGAAATGTACTTAGTAAGAAGCACATTCAATCCTCCATTTAGCTCTTGTTTGTAGTTTGTGACTGGTAGTTCATTTTGGTTACTGTATAGGTAGTTTGTAATTGGTTGTTAATTTAAAATTTAATTAATCTGGTTCCATCATTATGTACAAGCAAAGATTAAAAAAACTTGAAATGTGGGGCATTCCGAGAATTGAACTCGGGACCTCTCGCACCCTAAGCGAGAATCATACCACTAGACCAAATGCCCTTGACGTTTTTGTTTTGTAACCGACTTATTTAATCACTATTGCAAATTACAGTTTTCTCCTTGTCATGTTCATCTGCTTGCCTGCTTAAAGTTCTTGGAATAACAATTTGCATGCTAAAGGGTTTCGAACATAGAGATCAAATTAGCACTTGTATATATATATATATATAAGTTAAATTGATCTACATTTACGCTGGTCCTACAACTTTTATTCAACTTTAAAATCTAATATTTACACAGAAAAAAACGATATTTTTTATGGATAATAATCATTGTCCTATGTGTATAATTTTAGTTGTTTAAAATAAATCTGTGAAATCCTAGTAATTACAAAAAAAGTATGTAAATACCATTATATAAGATAAATTAGTTGACGTAATCATGCTTTCCAAGACCACTTCCTCAAGTACAGGCAGAAATACTTTTCTATTTTACTTGGGTTAAAAATTTAAAGGGTTAAATTATAATGGGTAAGTGTCTCAATAATTTGAGACACAAAATTAAACTAATTGCTCGAGTTTTATAGATATATATATATATGATCAGCAATATTGAAGAAAATCCTTTCGAAGTTGGCCAAGTTTGAATTGATCGTTTTCCTCGTCTGCTTTGGAGGAAACCACGAGAGAACGCGCTAGGAATCAAACTTTGGGTGAAAAACTAGTAAGTAGGTTATATATTTAGTTCAATTTGTCAGGCATCCTATAATTTTACGTACTTGCGATGTCAACATGCGTATAGTCTTATTTTGTTGCAGTGTGAAAATGAATGCTCTTCTTGTAAACTATTTTTTAATTTCACATTTTTGTTCAAGGAAATATGAGGTTCCGATTTAGCTGTATACTATATATACCTTCAACCAGACAAAAACCAAAAGAAAAGCCAAAAAGAGAAAAATTCATGTCTTGAGAGGTCTTATTTAAATGAATCAAATATAGGTATATACTAATTAATCAATTACTGTAATCCAATTGAAGTAAATCATCGCAAGCAATTGCGAACAGATACTTCTGAAAAAATATATAGAATCCTTTATAGAATCAACTTAATTGTGGTTTAGAAGTGGAGAAAGTAGAAAATTGAAATTAAACTCCTTAGCCCATGCCTGTGATTTTCAGGGTTCAAATCATATCATGGAAATGAAAATGGTCAAGGAACATGTTGGGCCCATTAAGGAGACCATGCTGTCGAACTTGTATACCATTTTGATAAACACTTCCGGCACACTCGACCCATCACTTGTGGCTTACGACGCAACTCAACACATTCACATATATTTGGTGATGGAAATGACACGTTGCCGAGTGTTAAGAAATTAAAGATAGATATATTTTAAGTATTTTGAATATTTTATAAATATGAGTAGAAGCGTATTTAGATTCGTGAAAAAGAATTGATAAAATTGTAAAATACATAAATAGTATTTTTATAGTGAGACCTATTGTTAGTATTATTTGTAACAGAAAAATTAGATCAAGAATTGTACATCAAATTTAACGTAGAAAATTTTCTTGTACAATGAAGAAAAAATTACGGGACAAATTTTGAAAAAATATTTCACTATATTAAGGATAATTACAATATCATATATACACTCTCTCACATAACATATACAAAATATAATATTTCTCAGTGAGATCCTCTCATACTACAATTTATAGTATTACAGAAGATTAAAGAATAAACTCAAAAAATTTCAATATATGCTTACACACTATACTTTTAAAATTTTCTCACACCCTTAAAAACTCATATTTTTGTTTTTGCTTGATGTGTTTCAGATGACGTAATAATTCTTTATTTATAGATATCCATTTCAAGCCTTGCATTTAAGGCTTCTAACTTCCAACTATCATCGGTAAAGAAAGTCTTCTTCCTTTGTTGAAAATGGCAAGCTTCCACCGAAAGTGTTAAGTAGCAAGGGAAATAAATTCTTCCTCCCTTTATTGACTTAATGCAAGTCATTCTAACAATTCTTCACATTGACTTGCATTTCTGCAAGAGTCTTCATCCTCTGCAAATATTGATCAAATACAAGCAATGCTTGAATTTTTCAATCGACAATGATTTCATCATCATGTTTGCAGGATTCGCATCTGTCACTATCTTCTGAATTGCAACTGTACCGTTGTTGATACTTTCTCTAACAAAATGAAGTCTAACATTAATGTGCTTTGTCCTTTCATGCTAAACTGGATTCTTTGTTAGATGAATGTCGCTTTGACTATCGCAATGTATGATTGATTCCTTTTTTTCCAATCCAAAATTACCGAAAAGACCTTGCACTCATATGCTCTCTTTCACAGCCTCAATTAATGTCATATACTCAACTTCAATGGTTGACAGTGCAACTATAGATTGCAATGTTACTTTCCAACTAATAGTACATCCAAAGATTGTAAAAATATAGCCTGTTAATGACCTCATTTTGTCCAAATCTCCTGCATAATCAGAATCTACATAGCCTACGACCTCACGGGTCTACTGACCATCAAGCACCAAATAGACATAGGTGGAACCTCTCAAGTACCACATGATCCATTTCACAGCTTCTTAGTGCACCTTTCCTAGTTTGCGCATAAATCTGCTCGCCACACTTACTATATGCTCCACCTCCTCCCCAGTTTTTGGACATTCCTTTGAAGATAGCTTAAAATATATAGCTAAGAGAGTACCAATTGGTTTAGACTGATCCATATTGAAGCGTTGTAGCACTTTCATAATGTAATTTTGCTATGACAAACACAATCTGCCATAATGCCTCTCTTTATAAATCTCCATACCAAGAATCTTCTTTGTTGCACCTAAGTTTTTCATCTCAAATTCTTTTTTCAACTAAGTTTTCAATATGCTAATTTCAACATTGTTGCAAGCTGTAATTAACATGTCATCTACATATAACAATAGATAAATGTGATAACCATTTGAAAACTCTTTAGAGTAAATGCAATTATCATATTGGTTTCTGTTGTACCATTACCAATCACAAATGCATCAAACCTATTGTACAATTGCCTTGGAGACTGCTTCAAGTTGTACAATGACTTTTTTAACAGGAAAGCATGATCCTTCTTCTCAGGAACTATGAACCCCTCTGGTTTACTCATATAGATCTGCTCCTCTAGCTCGCCATGTAAGAACATCGTCTTCACATCAAACTGTTCCAGCTCCAAGTCAAACGTACTTACAATAGCTAATAGGATCCGAATAGAGTTATGTTTCACCACAGGAGATAATACTTCATGGAAGTCAATGTCTTCCTTTTGAGCATAACCCTTTGCTATCAATCTTGCCTTGAACCTTGGAGGCTCAATGCTAGAGATTCACTCTTTTCTTTTGAAGACTCATTTGCAACTAACTATTCTTTTCTCCTCTATAAGTTGTACCAGCTCCCACATTTGATTTTTCTAAAGAGATTCAATCTACTCATTCATTGTTATTAACAATTTCTTTGACTCCTTGTTGTGTACTACATTACGGTAGATATATGGTTCATCTCTTACTGCACCATCTGCCATAGCCAAAGCAAATGCTATAAGATCTGCATCTGATGAGTCAAGTACACAAGCAACAGAATTCTGATATCTCTGTGGTTTCTGAATTTGTCGTCTTTCTCTACCAGTAGTAATACTATATGGCTCTGCTCCTCTGGTTTCTTCACCAGCACCCCTGCCTTCAGGTTCATCTTGTTATTCTTTTTCAGGTCGAACAACTCCTGAAGTACTTGGTTGACTTGTGTTCTCTTCCTGCTTCATCTTCCTAGTGTCAATTTCCAGCTCCACTTGTTTCTCAGTACCATGATCTGTCTCTGCCTTATCTACTTCAGATTCCTATTTCTGATTTATCATTGTCGCCTCGTCAAATGTGACATCTCTACTAACAATGATCTTAGGTGAAGTTGCCTTTTTCTGTACGCCACAGTCTGTAGTCCTTCACCCCTTGTGCATACCCTAGAAATATACACTTTCTTGCCCTAACTTCAAGTTTACCATCACTCACATAGGCATACGTAGGATAACCAAATATGTTCAAATCAGAATAGTTTACAGGTCAATCGGACTATACCTCTTGTGGAATCTTTAGATTAATTGCAATTGATGGAGATCAGTTTACCAAGTATACAATTGTATTAATTGCCTCATCCCAAAATGATTTGAGAAGTTTAGTATTAATCTATATACATTATGTATGCTCTAGAAGTGTTCTATTCATCCATTCTATAACTCTATTTTGCTGTGGTATTCTAGGTACAGTATGGTGGCTCACTATATTAGCATTTCTGCAAAACTCTTCAAATTCTTTGCTACAAAATTCACAGCCATTATTGGTTCTCAATCGCTTGACTGACCACCCGATTTGCTTTTCGACCATGGTCTTCCACTTTCTGAATTTGTCGAACACTTTATCCTTTTGCTTCATAAAATAAACCTAGAGTTTCTTGGAATAGTCATCTATCAAAGTACGAAAATAACGAGTACCACCCAATGAGTTAACAGGGGCTGGACCTTAAACATCAGAATGGACATACTCCAAAATGTCATTGCTGGTGTATTTTGCAGAACTGAACGTCACTCGTTTTTGCTTTCTAAATACACAATTTTCACAAAAATCGAGTTTACAATTCTTTACGCCTTTCAGCAATCCTTTGCCAGCAAGTATTGTCATTTCATTCTCACTCATATGACCAAATTGGATGTGCCACAATTGTGTAATATCATCATTAGATCTTTCAAAGGATAAAACAACAACAACCTCACTAATTGTGCTCCCCAGCAATAGATAGATCTCGCCTTGCAGCTTTCCTTCCATCACCACCATCAAACCTTTGGTCATCTTAAAAAAAATGACCCTCTCTAGAGAACTTATACCCCTGGTTATCTAGAGCACTCAAAGAGATCAAGTTCTTGCCCAACTCTAGTATATGCCACGCTTGAAATGTCCTTGCAGTACTATCATCCAATCTGATTCGTACCTCTCACCCACCTACAACAACAATTACCCTATTGTCTCTTAATCAAACCTTTCCCTCCCGCTTTTGATACGAAGAGAAAAAATTCATATTATGTGTCATGTGAAAAGATGCGCCAGAATCCAGGATCTACTCGTTGCCCAAGTCACTAGTAGAAACTGTGGTGTCTCGGAGCCGACGAGGGCGGGGAGTGAACGCCGGTGTAAGAGAAGCACGTACAAGGAGCGGCTCCTGACAAGCTTCTAGGCGAAGGATCCCATGAATGAATTGAATACGCACCGGAATGAGAAGGATTCAGAGACTGTGCAGGTATGAGACTGCATAGTTGAGGATGGCTTAAAGGAATTGATTAGGCGTAGCCATATCAACAAGTTACAACTTCTTTTTGGGAGCCTAGAACATAAGAACTCCATGGTTAAGCGTGCTTGACCTGGAGCAATTGTGGGATAGGTGACCTCTTGGGAAGTTTTCTAGGATGCGTGTGAGTGAGGACAAAGCACGCTGAAAAGACCCGTATTGGTTTGTGGAGACACTCATCAATCCTATAGGTAGTCCTGGTATGTTACAGATGGTATTAGAGACGGGACCTCTCCTAATATGGTGTGGTTCGAGGACGAACCAAGCGGAAGCTGGTGGGCATGTGGTGTCCCGGGGCCAACGAGGGTAGGGAGTGAACGCCGGTGTAAGAAAAACACGTACAAGGAGCGGCTCCTGACAGACTTCTAGGTGAAGGGTCCCATGAATGAACTGAATACGTACCAAAATGAGAGGGATTCAGAGACTGTACAGGTATGGGACTGCATAGTTGAGGATGACTTAAAGGAATTGATTAGGCATAGCCATATCAACAAGTTGCAACTTCTTTTCGGGAGCCTAGAACATAAGAACTCCATGGTTAAACGTGCTTGACCTGGAGCAATTGTGGGATGGGTGACCTCCTCGGAAGTTTCCTAGGATACGTGTGAGTGAGGATAAAGCAGGCTGAAAAGACCTGTGTTGGTTTGTGGAGACACTCATCAATCCTACAGGCAGTCTCGGGATGTTACAAAAACTGTTAGGACAAATTTAACATCACTACCATCAGAATTTATAACTGTTATATTGACAATATTTCCTTATTTCTCCTTTCTCTTAGGGCAATTTTTTCAAATATGTCTTGGCTGGTGACAATGAAAACACTTTAAGGACTTGTGGTTTTTGGACTTTGATCTTCTTTTACTTTTACTTCCCGATCCTTTTTCTTGACTATGCCTTCTCGTCATGAACAATCCACTTACAAGATTATTAGCACTGGATCCTAATGCCAATTTCTAATGCTCCTTTGTCATCAACGCCTCCTTGACGGTTTTGACGGAGATGGTGAACCTACCATACATTATGGTATTACATAAATTATCATAAGACGAAGGTAATGAAGTCAATAAGATTATAACTTGATCAATATTTTCAACTGTAATTCCAACTACTTGTACATTAGTGATCATCCAATTGAAGTCGTCAATATGATCTCGAATAGGTGTTTCTCTAGAGTTTGAATGTGTATAACTGCTTCCTCTAGTAAAGTTGGTTTGACAACGTCTTTACAGAATACTTTTCTTCTAAGCTTTCTAAAGTCCATTTGTAGTCTTCTCATTCATAACCTCTTGCAGCACATTGTCTGTCAAACTCAACTGTATTGTGCTATGTGTTTTGGCCATTATCTCCTCCTTTTTATCAGAAGACAATGTTTCTGACAACTTGCTCTCACTTTCCAACGCCTTTGATAGGCCTTGTTGGTAAGCAATGCTTACAGCTTCAGCTTCCGTAGACTGAAGTCGTTAGATCCATCGAACTTCTCCGCATCAAATTTTGGCACTAACATCTTCGATCTGAAATTTGATCAAGTGGTTCTGATACCACTTATTAGGAAATCAGAGTTGGATACACTCCACCAAGTGTCTTAAATACTTTATGAATATGAGATGAAGCGTACTCAGATCCATGAAAAAGAACTAATAAAATTGTAAAGTACGTGAATAATACTTTTATAGTAGGACCCACTTGTTAGTACTATTTGCACTAGCAAAATTAGATCAAGAATTGTACACAAAATTTAATGTGGAAAACTCCCTTGTACACTGAGGGAAAAATCACAGGACAAACTCTGAAAAAATATTTCACTATATCAAGGATAATTACAATATTCTATCTACACTCTCTCACACAAGAGGTACAAAACATAGTGTTTCCCAGTGAGATCTTCTTCTACTACAATTTGTAGTATTACAGAGATTAGAGAATAAATCCAAAAAATCACAATGTATGTTTACACACTACACTTTTAAAATTTTCTTATACTCTCTATTTTTATTTTCACTCTCAGAAGCTCGAATTATTACTTCTGTTTGATGTGTTTCAGATGAAGCAATGATTTTCTATTTATAGAGATTCATTTCAAGCCTTACATTTAAGGCTTCTAACTTCCAACCACCACCGGCAAAGAAAGTCTTCTTCCTTTGTTAAAAATGGCAAGCCTCCATCAAACTGTTTTGCATCAAGGAAAAGAAATTATTCCTCCATTTATTGACTTAATGCAAGTCAGTCTAACAATGTGTCCATCCAGATTTCATGAAAGTAAATGGAATCCCCCTGCACCCTGCTTTCCTTTAGTTTTCTCTCTTTTATTTTTTATTTTTAATCTTAAACCAAAGTGTTCGTTCGTACATTTTAACGAAACTAAATTATCGAGCAATCTCACAACTAAAATACTTTTTTAATAATTATTTTTTTTAAAATTTGTATTTTAATCTTTTATAAAAAAAATATGACTTGTTTATCATTACAATCAACTCTTATTAGTTTCTTTTAAATTAATTAGAACCTTGATTATTTAAAGAATAAAGTATTAAACTTTTTTTAAAAATTTTAATATATTAAATATTTTTACTTTGTATTTAATAATTTTATGTTAATTTTTTAATCAATACCTTAGAGCATTTGTTAACAAATTCCTTAAATTTTATTAATATCAACTTTTGGTTGGATTACCAGTGACTTCGTTTTACCTTCCCATGAAGATAGTTACTCTGACATGTAATAATTAATAAAACTTTCAGAAGTATGTGAAATACGTAAGCTATAAGTCTCATGTTTGAGTTTCCCGTTATATTGAACTAAAAAAAGAAGTGAAAACGTCAAGTAAAAATTTAAACGCGATGCATAAGAAACAGTACCCCAAAAATCTATTATCTCTCTAATTAGAATTAGACTTTGTTATTTCTAATTTATTCCATAAACAAGCATTACGGACGAGAGAAAGAGTAAAAACTTGAAAGCACAAATTTCCTTATTTGGTTGGGTTTATCTTATTGGAAGACCCCTATATTCTTGAACAATTTGGTGAACAAAAACAAACAATCCTTCCAAGCAGGTCCGACGAATTTGATGGTTGAAGAAGATTATGACCCAATAGCGGACAGTGATTGATATTTGGCACTAGACATATAAGTGCCGGTGAGAATGAGATGTGTATAACACTCGGAAGCTGATTGTCTAACAACCACTTATAATTGAATATTGAGATTTTTTTTTTCAAGAAAATTTTAATTCCTTTCATTATTATCTCTCACAAAAAGGGCCATCATTTACTTTTTCTGCTGGAATTAAGGGAATTTATTACCGAAGCTTGTTTAGCAGGAGGCAGCCATACATGAAAAGGAACATGTGGATGATCTCATTTCTTCCCTTGCTGCTGAATATTGGCGATAGCTCCACCACAAGATTAATTATGACTTTTTTATTTTTCAAAGTATCTCCATTCAATAAGTGAGATTAATTAGGACTTCTAAATTATAATCTTGTCTCTACATTTTATTTGTCACCTTTAATAAATTTTTTACCTGATCTATCAAGAGGCTCGTATAAGTCCCCATTTTGCATGCTTTTAGTGGGCTTTAACAAATGCCCCTGCAAGTGCATTCTGAAATTGCTGTAGCATCCTCATGGTGGGTGACAGTGAGCACTTAGTGGTATTGGTCCAGAAGGGCCTGGGATCAGGCCGTTGCTAGTTTTCAGTGGTTTTCAAGAGCCACACCACGAAAAGAAAAACGTAATGAATGCTGATAATGATGACGTGGAGCAAGTAGGTAAAAATACTGTTGAACTCAAACCTAGTAATATTGGTTTGAATGGGCCTAGGCGTGAGAATAACCGCATCAAACAGCCTAACCAATTGTTAAAAGACTTTGTGAAGTAATGTGGGAGGCATGGATTTAAGCCAGGGAAGGTTACGGAGCAAGTTAAACATTGTGTATTGTTCAGTTCTCTTTTCTCTGTTATCTTTTTTTTTTTTTCCCTCTTCTTGATAATTCCTTTCTCATTCTGCATTATAATACATCTATACTATATTTTCAGACTTATAGTTTGATATCAATACAAATTCACGACATTATCCACCCATTAAATCTCTTAATTCTCAGTTTTTGGTTAATTGTTGTTCCTTGTAAATTTCTGCCTACCAGCTATCACAACCCTCTCCAATGGGATAAAGATAAGGAGACTACTTTTCTGTGAGTGCAAATTTTCGTGTTCAATTAGAGACAAATCGATGTTAACTTTTTTTTTAAAAAAAAATTGAGTACGCAACTTTAAATGCATACTTTTTTCACCTTTCCAACATCTCTTTAATTTTACACTACTAAATTACATTTAATCTATATATAAATTGTCCAATATTTTTTTTTTCAAATTCACATATAACTTAATTACTCTAGCATTAATTGTGTATACACACATGCATGTAATTAGCAGTGAACATATAAGTTGAGTTATTTGTAAATTATTCAAACTCAACTTGAGAAATACTCAATCAAGTTCGTTGTTTTACTAAACAAAAAAACTCAAACTTAATTTTAAACTCGATTATATAAATGAGTTAAGCTCAAACTTTATACGCTTGACATTAAAAGTTCGTGAAGAGTTTGTGTGTGTGTATATATATATTCAATCTTCAAATATTGTAATTTTAAATAAGAAAATGTATAAATAATAATAATTTATTTTTTTGGAACATAATAATTTATATATTACTATTACTTACTAAATTTTAATTATATTTAGAGAATTGTAATTTTATATATTGTGATTTACCAATTATCTAACTCTAATTTTGAAAGACTCTTTAACTCTCTTTTTATTTTTACTTCATCTTCTAGCACAATGATGTCTATCAAATACTAAATTAATAAATTTAAAAAAATACTTTAAGAAAAAATTTGATAAAATAAAAATAAAAATAATCAAGTTATAAATGAGTTAAATAAGTTAAATTCAAGTTTTAACTTTTTAAAATAAGTCAAATTTGAGTAACATATTATTTTCACAAAACAAGCATGAATTTTAAGTATTTAACTTGATTTGATTCGTTTATACCGCTGATATAATTAGACTTTTAGAAAAAAAATTGTAAATATTGTAGGTATCATTATTCATTTCTCAAACTTTTGAGAATTAGCATCAATGGTCTATTGAAAAATTTAAACCCCTGATATATATATATATATATATATATATATATATATATATATATATATATATATATATATATATATATATATATATATATATATATAGTAGAGAGAGAGAGAGAGAGAGAGAGAGAGAGAGAGAGAGAGAGAGGGATCGGTTTATACCAAATAAGTCTTTTTTGACTTACACTTATTTTAATCGTTAGATCTACTTTCATCTAATGGTTGAGATTATTTTATTAATATATATATGTAAGTCAAAAAAGATTATTTTAAGGAGTTGATCCTTCCTCATATATATATATATATATATTGATCGGATTACACCAACTTCTGTGTGAGGTGTAAGTCTAAGTCTAAAAGACTTACACTCATTTTTAATCGTTAGATCTACTTTCATCTAATGGTTGAGATTATTTCATTAAAAGTAATCATTAGATGAAAGTGGATCTAACTGCTGAAAATAAGTGTAAATAAAAAAAAAAACTTACACTGGTGTAAGTTAATCCTCTCTCATATATATATATATAAAAGCATTTTTAGACATAGAAGTTAGAGTCTTTAATAATGTTTTTTAAAATTAAATCCGAAGATTAAATTTGCAAAACATATATATTATAATTCAATTGGTTTAATTAATTAAATTTTTAATTAGACTATAATAATAATTAAAAATAATTAGATAAAAAAATATAACTGATTCACAGTTAATTTGGTCTGATTTATTAAACATTGGTTTTTATACATCTTCAAGCTCAAAATAAACGGATGGGCAGGTCTGGCCGGTTTGATTAAGATAACCTTATCACGATTTAGTAATAATGAAAGAACTTGAAACAAATCTAACCCTCAAAAAGGATCATGACAATGGGCACCTCTTTTCTTTATTGATGTTTTGTCCAAGCTCAACTTTGATAAAAGCACCTGTTTGCAGCTGTGATACCCCAGTCGCAGGCCAGTGATCATGGGATACCCTTTGTCTCCTATTATGGACCCACCAGCTCTTTGTTTTTTGGATCTAAGCAAAGCATAGAGCACCTTTTCATGGCGTACAATCCTTATTAGACACTCCACCAAATGCTGCATCCACTCATCCTTGCCCAGGCTAGTGTTTTTCGCGAAATATAGGACTAAATTAATATTTAGCCAGCCAATTATATATCGATATGTAAATTTTTACATAAAAGGAGAGTACAGTTCTTTAGAGCTATAGAAATTCCATATATGTTAATAAAATATTAGTATGACTTTCAACCAACCATCACTGCGGGTCATCTAACCTATTCTCTTCGGTAAATGTTTAGATTCGAATATTATCAGTCAAAAAAATTCTTCAAACTAAACTCTAGATTTTTAAAATCTTGTCATTCATTCTAAATTTGGATGTCAGCATTTATAAATATGAGAATGAGACAACAACCGTTTCTTTATGGGCCTACTTTGATTCCAAATAACGGGACATATTCATGAATATGAAAATTTAAAACCACTTGTTAGTTGAAATGAAATAAGAAGTAGGGTATGTATATAATTATTTGTCATATTGTTTTTTCTTACGTGAAATCAATATGCAAAGGCCAACAATGTGCGAAGGGAGACATGGACATATGATAAGGGGTACGATGAATGCGGGCGATTAATAAGACTAAAAAAGAAACAGGGAAAAGCTGCTTATTGCCAAGCAATGACAAAATCAATCCAGCAGACAAAGTCACATTGATTAAAGTAGCTAGAGAGAAAGAGAAAGATAAAGGATCTTTGTGTTGTGTGTGTCGAGCAGAGATTGGAAGGTGAAGGAAAGTGACCAGCATGAGTAGTCTCGAAGGTGGAGTGGTCTTCCTTTTCTGTTTTCACTCAATACTCATATATACTTATTACTACTAATTAGTGATTTAGTGTCCCTTCATGCTTCACCCAACATGACAGTTTTATCTTTCTCTGTATATTTGGTAGCCAGAACTGTTGTTTTTTTTATAACATAAACGGACACAGAGACAAAACGCTCTCTCTTTCTCTGTTCAAGACTGCAATGGATAGATGGACGCTTGTGCTATGACTTTAATAAAGTCATTAATATTATGCATGTCAATGTCTGTCCACAATGCTAACTAGCTTTCTACCCTGAAAAAGAATTCAGAGAAAACCACGGGGGAAAAACAAAGGAATTTTACTGACCAACTTCCACGTGCACTCCCAAGAGGGGTGGAACAAACATCCTTAATTTTCGTGAAAAAAAGAAGTGATCAAATCATGAATCGAATTTGTAATTATAGCTGTTTGTGGTATGTGGCGCATCAAAGTGTTCATTTATTCTATACTTGTAGTATAATTTTCTCGACCGAAGGATACAATTTAGAAAATTAGACCTTTTTTTAGTAAATTGTGCACTTCCTTTAATACGTTGGATTCAAATCACCTGTTCTCGTTCTTTGTCACATTTTTTGTCCTTCCACTTATACTTTGGTAACTAAATAAAAAATTTACACATTATTTATTTTATAAATTATTAGATTCTTAACTCCATTAAACATTATTAATTAATTTCTTGTCATCCTCTTCATCACTGCAAATTTGACGGCTATGGCCTTTGCGCCATTGGCAATGACAACTCTGGTGAAATCAACTACAATGGCAACGTCACAGCGCCACCAACGACCCATTCACACTCAGATATGGTTCCTAAGTGTACTAATAATGGTTGACGCTAAAGACAATTCCCAATTTGTGAACCACCATCGGTCACAACACGGATCCTAATTGGCAATGCCTGTTGGAATTGAGGGTCGATGATGTCCTTCACACATATCCACATTCTGCAACAATCATGGTGGTGCCCTTTGCACGCATGCGCGCGCGCACACACACACTCACAAGGTTGTGGTGGCAACGATGTCTGGGCATAAGAACTAGAGAGTAGTCTTAACAGTACAATGAGGTCAAAGCCGTCCCTAGTGAAGGACGGAGTGGTCACAATCGTTAGGGAGACAACCATGGAGGAAGAGGCGGAGGGTGACACCGGCAATGATGGGGCTCACCACCAATGAGATCAATCCGCAATTGCTTGTGCTATGATTCCTAAATATTGAGATCGATCATTGTGGTAAAATATGATAAGATGTATTTTTTGAGAAAGGAATAAAATGTACAATGAATATTGGATAACGACGATAAGTGTTTTTTTATTTTTTAAAAAAATGATGTGTATATTATTTTTCAATTGTCAAGATTTGAGTGGAGAGACTGAAAATGAAACAAGTTTTAAGGACAAGGTATTTGTATCTCGATATGTCAGCGGAAGGTGAAGCTCATCATTTAAGCTAATTGCAGAGACAGATCCAAGGGGGGAGCGAGCGAGCATGGGCCACGACACTCTTTTCTCATTAATTTTGTGAAGTATTAATAATTTATTTAAATTTATTTAAAAAAATTATATTAAGCTTTTATAAAGTTAATATTTATTATATTGACTCTCTTATTTAAAAATTATATACACATCTCTAATTTTATATATTGTTATTACACTTTAATATATTTCTTTGTTTACAAAATTATATATACATCTCCTATTTTATGTACAAACATTACACAAAATCTTATTGAAAATACAAAATAAGAAAAATATGAATAATTTCTCAAACAAAAATGGTGTTAATATTATAAGCACTAACCTTAGGAGAAGTAAGTATAATTATACCAAAGATAAAAATGATGAAATTAAAAGAGTTTATACTTGATATATGTATTTGACATATAATTCATATTTATTTTATATATATTGATATTATAATTTTAACTCATCTTTCTATTAATTTTTAATTTTTATATAATAAACTTCATAGTTCCTCTCACTTTTAGCTTCACTCTCTTTCTTTTTTTAATATATATATATATATATATATTAATATATATATAAACTTAATTTTACTTAAAATTATGATGTAAATGATAAATACTATTGTGATGCATTTAATATCTAATATAAATATTTTTTTTTTTATTCACTTTTTATATATTTTATTCATAAATCTTCTTATATAATGATATATAAATATATGCTTATTATATATAATAAACTTTTTTACTTTAAATTATGATGTAAATATATATATATATGCATTTAATATATATATATATATATATAAATCTTCTTATATAATAATTTTTTTTTTACTTTTTTATAATATATATGAACTGTTATAAATCATGATGTAAATGATAAATACTATGTGATGCATTTAATATCTTATATAAATATTTTTTTTTTACTTTTTTCACTTTATTCATAAATCTTCTTAAATGAAAGAAAAATACTTTTCTAAAGTGAACAAATAAGAATATATTTACTCAATTACCCTTAATTTAAAATAATAAATTTTGATCTCAATCCACTAAATAATTTAAGGATAAATACATATTTATTTGTTAACTTTAATTTTTTATATTTAATAATATAATTCATGATTTTCAACTCATTCACTAAATATTTTTTGAACTCGTCTCTGGCTAATTGCATATGTTATTTTCTTGAATTTTGTTATATTATCTTAAAAGACCATTATAATAATCTTTCTAATACTTAATAAAGAAAATATTAAATAAAAAAAGTAAATGCATTTAATTTCTTAGAAACATAAAATATATTCAATATTTTTTTATTTTGTAATTAGGAAGATTAGTAGAATGATTGATTAAGAGGATTTAGAATTAGTGTTTTGCTAAATACACTTGCACAACAAGAAATTTACAAATTAGCGAGGGAAAATATCTCTCGCTAATCTATCGCTATTCCCTCGTAAAATATTTTTGCGAGGGATTAGCGACGAATTAGCGGGGAAAACGTCCGTCGCTTTTTTTTTCATTGTTAATTAGTGACGAAATAATTCTCTCTCTAATCCCTCGCTAATCTATCGCTAATCTCTCATAAATTTTATAAAAATGGCGCATGTGTTCCCTCACAAAATAGTGAGGGAAATTTCGTCGCTATTCTGTCTCTAAAGTTATCCGTCGCTAAGCTCTCGCTAATCCCTCACTAATTGCAGTCACAGTTAAAAAAATTTATCTGTCGCTAATCACTCACTAATCCCTTCCTACTTTCCCTTGCTACTTTCCCTCGCTATTCCTTCGTTAATCCCAGACGCAACAACAAAAAAAAATGAAAGAAAGAAAGGTGGGTGAGTTCGAAGAGCAAAGGAATTTCAACAATGCCACCAAACAAATATCATTACTATTTTCAACTAACTTTGGTAACACAAAATCTAATTCATCTCCAAGTATAAAATAACTATTCAAGAGAAATGACAACTTATCAATAAGATATTAGTTTGTTTAAAGGAATTTACAAATTTTGTAAATGCAGGAATGCAAAATGTAGCTGTTTTGCCTATTCTATTTTTAGCCCTGGCAAGAATGTCACTACCAGTGAGAACAATTGGAATGCTTTCTTCTTGGATAGGAGAAGGCTTTTCAACACCCTTCTTATATATTCCCATAAGCAGCTCGCGCTTCAAAAAGTAATCCTCAAATTCATTTCCTTTAGTTGCTGTCACATCCTGGGGAACAAAATCAAGGCAGATCAAGACCAACATAAATGTTGTTACAATATAAAAGTTAATAACTTCAAACCAATAACCATAGCAACTTAAATGACTAACCCATAGATGGTATCATTTATAAGGCCTTTCAAGTGGACAATATCATGTAAATGTGCAAAAACATAATCACATCACACTCAGAAATCTAGCACTTAATTTAGGGTAAATATCACTGACTACACTGGTTACAAGGAGTAAATTTCAGTACATCTCCAAAATCTCTAGACAAGGAATAAATAGTTGAAGAAGTTTGTAAGTTCTACAAGTATGATTGTACTCTATATAACTGGCAAACAACAATCTCAAATGCCTAATAGAGCATAAGGCAATAAAAATGACATAAATCAATCAACAAAATGCCTAATATATGACTTGAAAGCTTCCAACACAGTAACAAAGATGGAGCTAGAAAACTAATAAAGGAAATGAAACTATAGTCTTCTGCATCTGATAAGAATATAGTAACAGAAACACAATATAGATACCACTCGGTAGAGACAATATATTAGCCATGAAAATATTGCCATTTCATTACACCTAAACTTGCAGCTAAACCATTTCAAGGGGTCCAGGCTTTAACAGATACTTTACAAAAGTGAAAATTATAATTTTTACCCCTGAAATAAATGAACATAAGCAATCACTATTCACCACAAAAAAAAAAATTAGACCTAAACTTAAGTAGCATGATTACATGAATCATCAGGTATAGTTTTAAGTTTTAAGATTGCAACAAATTAATAAAGACTCACTAGCACTCATAGCAGGATAGTATCCATTTATCAATCAATAAGTAAAGACATTAATCCAGACATAAATTCGTCTAGTTTAATCAAACTCAACCATCTTACATAATGATTAAACATATTACATATAGAAAATACATGGTGCCCATGAAAATAAATCTTTTAAAGTAAATTAGACTTGGCACATGGCAAGCAAAACATGCTAACCAAGGGCAAATCCAACAAAGAGATATGTACTGAACAAACCTCACCACTGATGACTTGATTAACCAATTGTTTTGCAGACTCAATTTGTTCAGATGTTCCTTCAATTTTTAATGTTCTTTCTGTGGATGTGTCACCTGGGAGAAGATGAAGATGAATCACCTGAAAAAACATACAACACATTATGAACAATGAACAACAATAATAAATGGGAATTTCGCATCTTCAGAGCCAGCTATGATTGTAGTCACAAAGCTATGGCAAAAGCCAGATGAAAAATAATGATAAAAAGTATTTAGCATCTAGTATCCAAAGCACGATGAAAGACAACAACACTTAGAAGGGCAAACCTGAATTCTTGCTCCAGTCGAAGCTTGCATATTCTTTATTGTTTCTCCTCCTTTACCAACTATAAGACCAACCTGAACACAACAAACCATCCCAGCCAAAACAGATGAAGAAAACAAAATCCAAAAGAGAATAAAACCAAACACTTAGCAGATTCAGGCCTCTATGTTTTACAAACAAAATAATTCACTGGTTCCAAAAAAGAAATTTTCATTAGGGGTTTTAACCCATTTTCTAAGCTCAATATTCATTAGGAATTAAATCAAAGAACCAATTTCTCAAACCACAATCAACATATGAACAACCATTTCCATTTCAAAATCTTTATCAAAATAGAAATTTTCAAAACAAATAGAAAACAAAAATAGCAATAAAAACCCCTACCTCATCTTCCATGGCTAGGTCCTTGCTTCTTTCTTGGTTCCTTTCTTTCTCTCTTTCACGTCCTCCTTCTCCCAATTTTCTCTCTCGTTTTTGTTCCTCAAATTTCTTCGTTTCTGCCCCTATTCTCTCTGTTCCAGTACCCACAGAGACGAGAGAGAGAAAATAAGAATCAAAGAAACAAAAAAGAAGGAAGAATAGATCAGATGAGCGTCAGCGAGAACAAACCAGCGAGAGGGAATAGCGTGAGCGAACGAACGAGAGAGAAGGTAGAGGACGAACGAGCGAGCGGATGAGCGACCAAGAGGACGAAGGGAGCGGACGAGCGAGCAGTGTCAGTGAGGTGAGCGGCTGTGCTGCTCTGCTAGGGTTCGAAATTGGAAATAGCAGAGTGAGGCGTTGAGACAAAACTTAAAAGAATGAAAAATGGCATAGTGGGAAGACGAGTTCTTTATTTACTATGTTTTTACTAAGCTTTTAGCGAGAGAAATAATCTCTCGCTAATTATAGTGAGGGAAATAATATCTCTCAATTCTCTCACTAATTTTAGCGAGGAAAATTATTCTAACGCAATTCTCTCTCTAATTTTACTAAGTTTTTACTAAACTTTTAGCGAGGAAAATTATGTCTCGCAATTCCCTCGCTAATTTTAGAGAGGAAAAATATCCTTCGCAATTTTCTCGCTAATTTTAGTGAGAAAAATTTTCTCTCGTAATTCCCTCGCTATTAACTCGTCATTTTTCTCTTGAATTTATTTTTAAAATTTAACAAGAGCTCAAAATTTCCTGATTAATCCCTCGCAATTAGTGAGGGATTAGTGAGGGAAATTTTTCCTCACAAAATTCCATCGCTATTTTGCGAATTTCTTGTAATGTTGTTAAGGAAGCTAAAAGATGAAGTTTTTAATGAAAACAAAACATTCAATGAATTGAAAATTGAAAATATTTTACTTTTTTGTTTAAATTTTTTTACTTTAGTTTCTTTAAATCAAGTGTCTTAAGAGTACTTGTTAACAAAATTTTTAAAATTATTCTATTTTCTTTTTTTGGTCAAAGCTTTAGTAATTACTTCAATTATCATTTACTTAACTAGAAAACAAATCTTTTTTTTTTGTTTGGCTAACAAGTGTTCTTAAGGCACTTGATAAAGAATACAAATAAAAAAATTTAGATAAAAATAATACATTTAATGCAATGAAAATTAAAAAAAAATTACTTCTTTAAATGAAAACAATACATTCAATGCTACCAGTAGCATCAGTGCCACTGGCTCTCTGACTCCCCCTTCCCACCTCCCTCACCCCCAAAAATAAAAAAAGTTACCAAGGTTGTAGAATGTTTATTTTATATAAAATTATATGATATTTTTTCTTCACAATCTTTTATTTAATTAAGAATGTTATTGATTATTAAATAATAAGTTTTTAATTGGGTTTTGCTTAATGAGATTTGCTTTAAAAGTTTAAAATAAGAAGTTTAAAATAAAAATAAAATATTTAATAAATTGAAAATTGAAAAAATAAATCTTTCTTTCATTTGAAACTTTTTTATTTTGACTTTCATAGCAAGCAAAACCTTTATTAATATATAATCGTGGAAACTTTTTATATAACATTAATGTTCTTTTCTCAAAATGCATAACTAATTAGCTAGTAGATCAACAACTTAATTATAAAACTGGAAGTAAAAATGAGGTAGAAATGCACACTAAAAACTTAAAAAAAAAATTACAAGCTGAATTTTAATTATGAAAGTTTTTTTGAAAAAAAAATATGAAAGAATATGTAACTTAACATAATCACATGTAGCAAGACAAAAAGACTCCTTAAACTTGCACTTTTCACGCCACTTAATTAATTAAAAGTGAGAGTTTGACTTGAAATATAATCTACCCTGCATTGATCCATTTTTTAAAATGTGTGTATTTTTTTTAATGTATAAAATTATTATATTGTTCATCGATATACGTAAAAACTGTTATTGCTTTGCATATTTGAAAAAAAATTCTTATAGTCCAGAAAAGAATGTAGATTTTTTTTTATTTATAAAACCAACAAAATAAGATGGTGTGAGTATAAGAACTCATTTACTAACTCCACCAGAGTGGAAGTTTTATATGAGGTTGTATTTAAATAAGCCTTAACCAGCTCCATATAACTATGACTAAATTCTTAATTAAAATTAACTTTCTGTTTCATTTAATGTTTATATTGTTTTTAACACAATGGAATTTTAATTTTGACATCTCTTGTGTCTTAAATTTATACATAGACAACATTTAATAATTAACGAGAATTGAATGCGGTGATAAGTGATTTCTGTTGCACTCTCATAAACAAAGTTTAAAGTATTTTAATTAAAAAATCTATCCCCACTTTTGATTGCAATAGATATATTTTATAGTTTCATTTCTTGTGAATTTTATTTTTTGCATGCACCCATTCTATGAAAGTTCCCCCCTCATCCTTTTAGAGATTCTAAATGTCAACTGTCAGATTGTCAATTTCTACAAATTTGTTGTCAAATTCAAAAGAACGAAATGACATATTTGATGTTTGTCGTTAGAGAAATAATAAACTCATTTATGTGTCTTTATTTAACAATTTAAGTTTTTGATAGAAATAATTCATGATATGATATTAGAGTTTTTATAATTAAATAGTCTAGATTTTGATCTTTATTATTTTCTATTTTTTTAATAAAAAATTGAATTTAAATACAAAGTATATAATTATATGTGCAGTATATAAGCTTTTAAGCCGAAAGTGCAAGAGTTTTGAATCTTCACACCAAAAATTTGTAGAAATAAGGTATTATAGAGATCTAATATTTGCAAATTGAAAACAACCAAAAAACAAATAAACAAAAAAAACACGGAATCTATGGAAGAAGACTATTATTGTCGTCATCCTGATTCAACGTACGGGCCGACAAAAATTATCTAAGTATCTTAAAGTGCTAAATAGTTATTAAGAATTACATCGCAACACATCTAATCTCTAAATTTAGGTTCTTTGATGGCATCTTGAGGTGCTTCTTTGATGAATATTTTAAGGCCAACAACTTGAAATACTGAAGGGATAATTGACTCGTTAATATACATTATTTATAATAAAAAAATTGTTGAAAATTAATTTATGCTAATTTGATTTAGAAATACAACATTAATTATTTGATTTACTTTAAGCAAATAGTGAGATACTTCTTGTCGGTTACACATTAAAAAGCAAAACACAGTCAATCTTTTTGTTTTCCCTTTCATATTTGCATACCAAAAGAGAAAAATCAAGCCCACCTCAATTTTACATTCAATCTATCCCCACTTATGATGTGGACTAAACCAACTTTTCATGAAACTTGCATGATTTTTTTATTTATTTAAATTTGGGTATGTAAAAACTTGCATTTTAATTAGCACGAGGACAGACAAACCTTTAAGTGATGTCCATATCGAATTGTCTTCTATCCATTTGTAGGCATGTGAAGATATATGTATATTCTGTGGACATCTTTCTGAAGTTATTGTGTTAAAAAAATAGAGAGATTTCTCTGAAAAATGGAATGCATAAAAGAGAAATCAAGAGCTTAAAAACAAATTAATTAGAATTAATATGCTGTTATCCTGTTACATATATAACTTAAGTATTAAGAATTGATCTATCGTGCTTTGTTTTTTGGTACATAACAACACAAAAGAGAAAACTACACACGGGAAAACACAACTCCAGCCAACTCAGACTTGAGTTAAACCAGCCAACAAACGGCAATCTATCGTGCTTTCGAGAACAACTATTATGATTGTGGTAGTCATAAACTCATAATAAAAACTCTTACAGATATAACAAAGATACAACTCTGACAACATCGTTTGATTGATGGCAGCTTTTAAAATCAAATTAGACAGCTTGGTAGAAAGAGAACTCTCCAATATCACACCACCAACTTGCTTAACTCATTATCAGTATTCCACTTTCTTTCTTATGTATATTTCTGATTAAGTTACAAACAATTATTCTTTTCCATGATTTTTTTAGCCCTAAACCATTGATTATAACATGTGGTATTATCGATTTTTTTTGTATGTAATTTAAAAAAAAAAGAAATTTAAAAAAATAATCGAGTTAGTGCATTCACGCCAAGATCAATTAGTATGCTTTAGAGAAAGATACCACTCAAAGCATAAGGTGTTACCTATAAGTGATTTCATTATGTAAGCAAACGGCTTCTATGAAGAGAGGCATAATTAACGTGCATTTTCAAGAGCTAGCAAAGATGTAAACACGTATTACATGTGTAAAGTTAATGTGTAAAGTTATGTGTCATGTTAAAAATCTACTTATCTCTAAAAAGTACTTTTATATATGTTAAATGCAGTATCTATGGTAAGTAGTGTCTATTTAATAAATTTTTGCAATTCTTTATGAAAAAAATTGTTATATATGTGTGAAAGCAGCTAGAAAATTAAAGGAGAAAGAAAACTAGTCAAGCTCCTTTGGTGGCCAAAAAGCCTTTCTTTGTATTCATGCATGACAAGTAGATAATTAGGACTAGTGCGCCTGTTGTTTATTATGAGGGTTTTGGTCACGAAAAAGGATTGGGGAGTGTTGAATATGTGTTATGGGTGAGCATAACTTTAAAAATTGGGAACCCAATCCCCTTTGGACTTGGAGTGACATTGGTATGACCCTCTCCCGCAAAGACTTACCCAAAATAACACACGTCCTTTCTTTGAGGACACATGCAACATGCTTCCAATGTGCCATCAGCTATGTAAGTCTACTAGTACCTTTTACCTCTATTTGAAGTTTAACCAACAAAATGAGGGCCCTTGAATCTAAACTAACCTTGTAGATATTTGGATTGGATTGGTTTTATCTTAGATTATAATGCTGCACAATGACGGTTGTTAAATATGAAATATCATATATTACGCTTGATAAGGTCCTCAACTTTATTTTAATAATTAATTAAGAGGTTAAACTTTAATAAAAGATATTTAATAATATTTATAATTTTTTAATAAATAATAAATGTTTTCAAAACTCAAAAAACTCTTCTCACCATAGAGGAGCAAGAACCAACAATATCCAAACATACAAAAAGCAAACAAAAGTACAACAAATCAAAAGAACTAGAAAATAACAACTACAAAATTATGAACAAAACCAAAAAATCTTTTATTCCTCTAAATTGACATCACTATTAAACCAGGTTTGTATTAGGCTTAATTATTCTTTTATGATGCACAAACTGTAAGTCCTTGAAGTACCTTTTGATAAATTAGAACTTATTTTAAAGGAAGCCCATCCTCCACGCGACATTCTTATCATCACTCACCTAAGACAAAGCAAGTAAGGAACCCAAAACAATCAAAATCGGATATTGTAAACACCATGTTTTTTGAAGAAAGACTTCAAGAGCATAAATAATGGCCAGAAAATCAGCTTTATTAGCATCACAACAATCTATAGAATTAATACAGCGATACAAAGTCTTTCCACACATGTCCCTAAAAACACCTTCAATGATAAACTTTCCTAAATTACTTTTAACCGAGTCATCTAAACTCTAACAAAAACACCCATAGACAAAGGAGACCATCTACCAATATGTTGTTTTATCGAGCCAGGAGGCTTCCATCTTCTAACATCCTGCAGATTAAACACCAAAAATTTCGGTGAAAAAGGAAACTCAAAACACCGTCCCCTAGTCCAATATCCAAGTCTCAACTTAACTTGAGTGTGGAGCTGTTCCCAGTTTGGTTTAATTTTGTTGAACACCAACATGTTTCTAACTTGCCAAATCGTCTAAATAACAACAAAAAATAAAGTCACCCACATTTTTTTTTCTGAAACTCATTCAAACCAATATCCACCCACGAGTCAAAGACAGTGCGTGTATCAAAAGGGAAAGATAAAAAAAAGCCCCACCAATCTATACAAGAACACCATAATTTCCAAGAGAAAAAACAAGTGAAAAAATATGTTCAATGTTTTCCTTGTCAGAAATACAAAATGGGCATCCTTCATCACTTTCCTGAATCAAATTGAACTTCCTAAAGCGATCTTTAGTGTTTAATCTTCCCAACAATATAAACCAAACAAACAATTCTACCCTTGGAGTAGCAAGACCTTGCCAAACACTTTTTATAATATTGCTAGAAAGACACATCAACCCTGATAAAGAAGTTTTAGCGAACATTAATGATTTAACAGAAAAAGAACCTTTAGAATCAAATTTTCAAAAAATATTGTCTTCAGTCTCTCTATTAAAAGAAGCATGAGATAACTAAATATTCAACTCATTAAGTTGTTGCAACTTCCATACAAATAATGCATGTCTCTTTAATTTATAATATTTATAAATTAAAGTAATTGAATTAATACACCAAACTTAAGTGCATTAAATTTATGCAAAAAAAATTAATTAGAAAATTTCCAAACAAGTAATATTGTTGCAACTTACAAGCGAGAGAGATGCAGTTGTAGACATTAATCACTAGAAAAGTTCAAAGAGGACAGAGTAATAAGACTTGAGAATTGAGATCAAAATGACGTGAGTAAAGGAGTGCATTGCTGAATGCTGAGGCACTTGTTAGGACTTAGGAATTGGAGTGGAAAAAGGAATGCATAGCTGAATGCCGAGAGCCTTACAGCCTAACTTTTTTCGACTTGTATAAGTTTAATCTATTGAGTAAATAAATCAAATTTAGTCTATTTAATTATACAGGCTAAGATTTGAGTTTTTAAAAAAATCTATTTAGCCTATGAAGCTAATATATTTATTTAATATTTATATATATAATTATGAATTTGTAATACTTATATAATCTATTAGTTATATATTAGTATAATATATTTATTTTATATAGAATATAATAATTTTGTTAAAGGTTATACATATTTAAAAAGTAAAAAATTTAAGTTTCTTAGTCTTCATGTAATGAAAGTCTTTAAATAAACTTTTAGGTCAGACAAACTTTTATATTTTCATAAACAAATTAGGCTAAGCCCTAAAAAAAAGTTTATAACGAGTAATAGGCTAAGCTCAGGCCAACCTATTACAAAATAAGCTTAGACCTATTTAAGCAAAACTTACCCTGACCAAGTTCATTTCCATCCCTAGTAAGGAGTTCAATTTCTTTTATTTTTTTTGTGCCATTACTTAGAGTCCTTATTAACACCTAAACTTAGCCCATGACAGTTGTTGCCAAAAACCACACCACACTACACTTTCCCAGTCGCAGACGCTAGACCCAAAACCCCTCTATCTATTTCTCTCACTTTTATTTTATTAAATGAACTGTTGTAGCTAGGGGTGTCTAGTAGGTCGAGTCAACTCACAAACTTGCGGTTTCAACCCAACCCACTAGATAAAATATGGGTTGGGTTGGGTTGAATTGAAAATATTTTAACTCGCAGTGTATGAGTCGGATAATGGGTTGGAACATATTCAACTTGCACAAATCGACCCACCCACCATTTTTTTTGAGTAAAAAGTGGTCGTGCAACACTGCTGAATTTCTTTATCCTAAACTGAACTGAAAGCGAAAAGGACAGAGAATGGCATAATGGTTATTGATGGGAAGTACAACGCTAAAGTAAGTTAGCAAAGCCTATAATGTAATTGTAAGCAAGTTTGAACACCTCAACTTAAGATTGATCTACTAATAAAACTTAGCTTTGAAAAATTGAAAAAGTTAAAAAAGTACAGCTAGGAAGCACGAAAAGAGTGGCATGAGTGTTATATGGAGGAAAATGTTGTCCTTTTTCACACACCAAAATTGTAAAAAAAGGTGACCCTGTGCCACTATGTCTGTTCGCAACCAGCAATAGTAACTTTCCTCACTTACTCTTTTTGTTTTCTTTTCCTTTGCTTCGAAGTATCTTGCACTCCTAAACATCACCACACACAAATCAATGATTGTAAGACCGGAGAGTGGAGATCCACGTGTTCTAGTATTCAACCTATAATCGTTCATTTGTGTAGCCAGTGTCACCGTCACAGCCAGTCCAGTGTTTGCCCAGCCAGTCCAACATTCTAGTATTCAACCCATAAGCCACTCTAGTGTCACAACTACAACGTCACCGTCACAACCAAACGACGCCTTCACCTCACAATGGCATCTCCTTCAGCTAATACATCCTCACCTCTCAACATCGTCTCCTTTAGCCAAACGACACCCTCACCTCATGATGCAATTGCGGTTCTTGTCTTCATCGCCTTCTCTGGCCACTTCATCCTCCAAGTGAAGCATCCCCATCAATCATCACATATCACATGATCCCTAACCGACAGAAGGTTACAACTTCAGCTCATACGTTTAACCTGCACTGGAATCGAGCAATTATATTGTGATCAAGCTCATACAGGTATACAATTTCTTTTTCAATTTGTTTCGCAGTGCTTTGCATTGCTTCTCATTGGGTTTACTTTATTGAATTCTCTGTGTTAGCTATTTATTTTTTATATAAGTTTTGATCTTATTAAAACTGCTATGCAAATTAGGGTTTTCACCTTAGAATGAGCCATAGATTCCCAAATTGGACCACATAAAAGGATTTTTTTTTCTGTTTGAGGAACTGTAAATAAGATTTACCATAACAAACACCATATGAATATGTCCACACAAACAAAGGCTTCGATATAGTCAATCATACAAATAAGGGACTTCAGTTTCTGAATTTTCTCTATCTTTTATGTTTGAATTAAATGAAAATTCTAATTCCAATATATGTTATAATCCTACAAGCAATAAAAGCTGCAAATAGGGTGGTAATGTAAGGTGGATACCTAATGTAAATAGGTTGGGGAATTGGAAGAAAAGAACTGACCCACCTATATATTCTTATTTTATGATATTTATTTACTTATTAATGATAGAAAATGGATAATGAATGACAACTAAATCTTGATGAATCACTGACTGGTGGAGAGCGAATTGGAAGTACTCCTACACCCTTAAGTTGTGTGCAACATTCCCAGCATGTTGAGCATTTAGCTACTAAACAATGAGGAAGATCATCTGCTAATAAAGAGGTATTCATACTTTCGAAAAAGCCTATAAGACCAAGTTCACATGTGTGGGAACATTTTACCAAAAAAGATAATGGTGAAAAAGCTGAATGCAAATATTATGGGAAAATATATGCATGTGGTTCTAGAAATCATGGCACAACTAATTTGTTTAGGCACTTGTCAATGTGTAAGAAAAGCCTCAATATACATGTTGACAAAAGGAAAAAAAACTCTTAGGCTTCTAAAGAAATGTGAAGAAAAAAATGATGGTAATGCAAAACTCAAGATGTTATCTTTTAATCAAGAAGAGTGTAGGATTGCACTTGCTAAAATGATTATCATTGGTGAGCTTTCATTTAAATTTGTTGAAAATAATGGTTTTAAAAGTTTTGCTCAAGTTATGCAATCTCAATTCCAAGTTCCTTTTAGAAAAACTGTTGGTAGAGATATTATGCAATTATATGTATTTGAGAAAGGAAAATTGAAGTTTATTTTATCATCTAATTCTTAAATGGTTTCACTCACCACTGACACTTAGACATCAATTCAAAACTTGAATTACATGTGTGTAACTACTCATTATTTTAATGATAGATGACATTTGAATAAAAAGATATTAGGATTTTTTTTATTGTAAGTGATCATAAATGTGATACCATAGGAAAGACTTTAGAAAAATGCATTAGAGATTGAAGGATGAAAAATGTTTGCACGGTCATGGTTGATAATGCTAGTCCTAATAATATGACTATAGCCTATTTGAAAAATAGGTTAAGTGATTGGAATGGTACAACCATCTTGATGGGAGAGTTCATGCATTTAAGGTGTTATGCTCATTCTTAATTTGATTGTCAATGAAGGATAGAAGGAAATAGATTCTTCAATCCTTAGGATTAGAAATGTATGCAAATTTGTAAAATCTTCTCCATAAAAAAAAGCCTATTTCCTAAGGTGTGTGATAGATGTCAAATTAGAGTGTAAGCAAGGGTTGTGTCTTGATATTCCAACTAGGTGGAACTCAACATATTTAATGTTAGATGCTGCTGAGAAGTACGAAAAAATATTTGCTCGTTATGAATATGAAGAGCCTTCTTTAGAGATCGTTGAAGGAGGAACTCCAGTAATATATGATTGGTTGTGTGCTAATGTGTTTATTAAGTTTTTGAATGTTTTTAATGATGCTACTCTTACTTTTTATGAATCATTGCATGTTACGTCAAATACTTTCTTCCATAAATTGTGTGACATTAATAAGTTTATAAATAAGTGGATTGGATGGAATGGTCCAATTTTGAAGGAGATGATAATTTCTATGAAAATGAAGTTAGATAAATATTGTGATGACATTGATGGTCCTCTAAATTACTTATTGCTTGTGGTTATTATCCTTGATCTAAGGTATAAAATGGATTATGTTGAGTTTTGCTTGGAAAAGATGTATGACTTGGAATTGAGTGTAAAAATTATGAAGAGGTTGGATGATGTTATGAGGACATTGTTTGAACACTATCAACAAATGTATCATATTCCTCTTGATGCTAGTGATTCTAGTTGCATGTTGTAACATCCCTAATGTATCCTTCTATATCCTAGATGACAGATATATAAAGATAACCAAGATATTGAGAGATGTCATTCTATACTACATACTAACATATATCTATAATCACAAGAGTAATTATAGAAAGCCTTGAGAGATGAAAAACTTAAAATACAATATATATACAAACTTAGCCACCTGAGGCTTATTGAATACAATAACATAAAACTTACAGAACAAACATAAACTTATTACATAAGTTCTGCTTGACTTAAAGAATAAAAACTATTCTAGTCTTCATGCTTTATCTTCTCATCCTTGAAGGTTTGATGTTTGAAACCCGATGATGGTATGATTTTTTACATGGAATAAAGAATCGGGGTGAGAATTAACATTCTCGATAAGCAATTCCAATACATTCTCTATAACATTGTATATAACAAATATATATAACAAAAGCTATACTTCTAACTTAGGAGTTTCCCCTCTATTTTCATAACTTAGGAGTTTCCTCCTCTATTCTCATAACTTAGGAGTTTCCTCCTCTATTCTCATAACTTAGGAGTTGCCTCCTCTTTTCTCATAACTTAACCACTTTCTAATAGTGTGATAACAATCAAGAGTGAACACACCGCTAATATATACAAACGCCCATACATCTCAGTTTACCAACAATGACTCAATGCCCATACAACTCGTCCGTAAATGCAATGCTAATGATATGTAATGAATATGCCTAAGGAATCCTAAGTGCATGTGAATGAAATGCAAATGCAGAGTTTTGATTTGGAGCGAAGGAATTTGCTAGGAACTAGTCAATATCATCTAGTGGTAAATAGAGGAAACCTCATCCTCACCTTACACGTATCCCGGCTCGTTGAGAAATTCGGGCTTCATCCTTGCTCAAAGAGCGTCTCCGGATTTCCCACTTATCTCCTTAGGCCTTGGCACATCGAGACATCGGGTTATGTCCTTCTCAAAAGTCCTTCGGACACCCATCTATCTCCTTTTTACCTTCATGATTAACATCAAAGGATACTCACTAGATCGATCCTACTTGACTAATTCATAGACTTACGTACATACTTATATTTACTTAGTTCCTCTCGAGCTAAGCATATTCTAGTCTTCTTATGTTTACCCCTTGTGATGAGAGAATCAGAACCTCATACTATATGTAACCTTAGCACTTGGTTAGGAATACTTGTTCCCTTAGGAACTTCTCGATCCCTTACCTCCCGGCCGAATGACCTCACGTCATATAACGTTACATCCTCGTGCAAACATTACTAAACTATGTCTCTTACTTGTACCTAAACTTCACCTCATCACTCCTTTCTCTTAAGTGATCTCTAATGCACCTTACGTTGCTTTGAGGTGTTAGGTACTTACCTTAACCACTAATCTTGGTTGCCCTAAGGCCCTTTCTCTTCATCTTCACACTAGCTTAACTCTCTAGTGTGTGAAGAGCTCAAGTGTTATGTTTATCTCTTACATAAACACCATCTTACTCTTTTCTATAGACTCAACTCATCCTAGTGAAAGAGTTATCTTAACTAATGCCTCATCTAACCTTGCTTAAGGAACTGAGAGCATTTCTCTAAAACTTTGCATAATTAACTCCACTTTGTCTAAAGAGAGTAGTTCATGCATCTAACTTTCCTTTTCTATCACACTTCTGGTAGTAGCGTATACTACACTTGTGTGCTAACATACTTATTCTAAACTCAACTTCCATGCTTTACTTGCATCTAAGGAAGTATCTTCTCTTTATCTTGTACTTCTAACTCATCTTAACTTATACTTGAGTTGTTGTACATTTCTGTTCTACTTTCTGCTATCTTTATCTTGTACTTCTAACTCATCTTAACTTATACTTGAGTTGTTGTACATTTCTGTTCTACTTTCTGCTATCTTTATCTTGTACTTCTAACTCATCTTAACTTATACTTGAGTTGTTGTACATTTCTTTTCTCGCTATCTTTATCTTGTGTATTTAACAATGTACTAAGTCTCACTTAACTTGAGACTAAGTACCTAAACGTCCCTCGTGGAACTCATACACAATCTTATCTCCACTCATGTAATCTAACTCTAGAGTGGCTCTTACTGCAACTCTTTGTTGCCTAAGCTTCTAGGTACCTTCCTAAGGTAATCCACTATTCTTGGATTTCCTAAGGTTCATACCTTTCTCATCATTCCCTACTAGAGTGAATACTATTATTCATCTCTATTGCACTATCTCATCACATCTTAAGTGATATCAGTTGCAACATTAAGTTGCCTAAAGTGCAATATCATTACTTAAAGCAAACCTTTCCTTTAGGATGCTTAAAAGCCTATGCTTTCTCATACTTGATGGATAGATATTTTCCACTTGAAAATATCCCATCTTGTGCCTTAACACACTTAGGAAACATGTCTTAATGATTCCCTTAACTATGGCACCTCAAAGCATCCAAAAACATCATTTTGGAGCTTCAGATCTCATGCGTTGACAAAGATTTCACATTGCGCGCGCGCTCCTTCTCTCGAGGGCTACTTTATTGGGCTAATTTTTAACCTCACGCCGCGGCATGCTTCCTCCACGCCGCGGCATTGGCGAAAACTCTCGCGGCTGGCCATGACTATCTCCACGCCGCGGCGCCATCGCCAGAACCACAGTTCTGCGAGTGCGACTACGGGTTTACTGTTCTATTGGTCATTTCTGCGATTCCAAGCCATTTCAATCCAAATTCTAAGTAATTCTAAGTCCCTAATCAGTTCTTTAACATTTAGGAACATCAATTACTCTCTTAAATCTCTTAATTTGGATTATGGCTAAAATTCTCCATTCTTTAACTTAAGGCTCACTTTGTGATTCCATGGTCTTCTTTCTTAAGTTGATGTTATAGACAAGTCATAAATGACCCAAGGAACACTTCTATGCAAGCCAAACTCTTCTAACATCTCTAAAACTCAAATTAGCATATTATGTATCTATATGCATACATTGAGAATAGAGATGAATAAAAGCTCTAAACCCCTACCTCTTGAAGATTGAAGCCTTGAATCTTGAAGCTTGATCTTCCTCTTCCCTTCTTCTTCCCTTCTCTCCTCTTTCTCTCTTTTCTTCTCTGGTTTTCGGTTTCTCTTCTTCTCTCGAGGAGAACCAAATATAAAGGGGAAGGGACGTGCAGAGGAATTACGGAAAAGATTAATCTTAAACTTCTATCTGCTATGGATACCCGAATCATGCTAATTCGAGTTTTCCTGACAACCTTAGAATAAATCATAAGATTCATCTAAGTTGTTGTTTCTCTTTCTCATTATTTTCTATATTTGCTTAGGGATCAATCGGCATTAAAAGCACAACCCGTATGCCTAAAAATACCAAACCGACTCGATTCTCTTGAAACTTTTACCACATCTTATTTGGCTTATTTGTGACCTAGAAATAAACTCTCTATGTTTATTTCTCTTAACTTAGCAACTTATGCTATTATCTGAGTCATTTTAAGCCATTTTACAACTTTTATGTTGCAACTAAGTGCCTAAATGAACTCAGATTGTCACAAAACTTGACTGACATGCTAAACAAGTTAAATGCTACCTTTCGTAACCATTTACCAGTCTAACATGTACTTAAGGGTATTACACATGTTATCCGATGTTCCTTCCTCTACACTTGATGATGATATTGAAGATGATAATGATAGTTATAAATCCAAGTTTAGATTGAAAGTGAAAAAAAAAAAGCAACATAAGGTAGAAAAGAATGAGCTTGAGAGGTACAATGAGGATGATGTGAAAGATGATGTTGATGATTTTGATATTCTGACATGGTGGAGAGGAAAGACAAAGAAGTATCATTTTCTTTCATTCATTGCTAAGGATATCTTAGCAATTCTTGTTTTTACAGTTTCATCTAAGTCAACATTTAGTACTAGAAGGCGAGTTCTTGACCTTTTTTCATAGCTCTTTGCAACTCACCACTATTGAGGTATTGATTTATGTTCAAAATTAGTTGAATACTATTAAGAAACCCATTGATTTACAGGCTCAGATGGATGAGATTGAGAAGCTTGAAGCTGGTAGTTATGTTATATAAAAACTCATTCAATTTATTTAATGAATTACTAATTGTCTATTACTAATTGTTATTACTTTTTTGGTATGTTAGATATGTCAGTTGTTAGAGAAGAAATTGTAAGTCTTAAACATTGATTCTTTTAGTTGTTTACAGTTTAATGGTTGACTTTTTAATTATTATAAACTTATTATTTCATTTTTAAGTTTAAATTTGTATGAGTATTGACAATTGTCTTGTTGATTGTGTAGACCAAGGAGGAAAGGAAGGCACGTTGTCATGCAGAGTTCTATGAAATGTCCATGGATCCTAAATACCCATGGTGGCATTTTAAAATGCTTTCTCCTGATTTTTTTGTTGTTCTAATCAAGTTTAAGTGTAGGCATTGTAGTGTCACTCTCAAAGTGAACAGAGAAAATAAGTGCATAAGACTCTCGACTCATTTAAATGACAGTTGTGTTGAAAAACTAATGGATCATTTAGATGATAAATAGTATATGAAAAAATTAGAGAGTGAAATCAATGATTATGTTAATACACATGACATGCGTGATGACACTGACTTTGATTAGTTAGACTAATTTGTTGTTTGAGTTATGACTAGCTTTGTTTAATTTATTCAAGACCTAATAAGACTTGTTAGTTGTTTTATATTTATTGACTTATAGTATTTATTTTAATTAAGATTGAGACTTATGATGTTAATTTATTAGATTTTGTATTTTGACTTTTTTTTTCTTCAGGAATTTATTTTTTAAAAATGTCGGACCCATGTGTTTGACCCAACCCAATCCACTCTTGAGCGAGTCAGGTCGAGTTGAGCGAAAAAATCTTTGATCCGACTCGACCCAACACATTATTCTAATGAGTGGGTCGGGTCCAAAAACGCTACTAAACCCACCTAACTCAACCCACGGACACCCCTAACTGTAGCTGTAGCTCTATTTATAGGATATTTATGTTACATGCCTCCAAATCAAATCGAATCAACTGAAATTCATAACTGTTCTGAT
Organism: Ormosia emarginata; assembly: GCA_029884605.1. Taxonomy (NCBI): domain Eukaryota; kingdom Viridiplantae; phylum Streptophyta; class Magnoliopsida; order Fabales; family Fabaceae; genus Ormosia; species Ormosia emarginata. The sequence continues at coordinate 16,788,321 of JAQQTP010000089.1, read as the reverse complement.
GTAGAACCATAAGATGCCTGATAAGACAAGTGTATGGTGGTTTCCTCTTCCTCGTGTAGTTGTTGCCTCCGTGAGTCTTGAACCAAGGGGGGTTGAGTACCTGCAAAGGGACTCTAACGCTCAAGTTAGGGGGTACACTAGGAGGGTATTCATTGTATGAACTACAGTTACCTTGTTAGAATGGTATATCTTGATACTTATAGTGCATATGCAGAGCCCTTGAGTATTTATCGTATGGTGCAGATACATTAAGATCGTGGCCTGACGGGGGAGGGGTTCCTCCTCTCCATGATCGTTCGAACAGAGCCCTGATGGAGGATGCCTCCCTCCTACGATCGTCCAGGCAGATTCCTGGAATCTTGGGTCTGACGCCTTAGTGGGCAGCCACTATAGCAGGTAGTCATGGTCCCCACACTATAAAGGTCATCATTGGTAGTAATCTGGCTATGTGTAGACCTATGGAGTGTTGTTTGGGGGAATACGATTAGTACCCATATACAGATATCCTGCCGGTGTGCATACTCCCGATCCTGGTGGTGTATATGCCAGGTTTGACATTTAGGAGCAGTATTCTGGATCACGGTCCAAAATAGTTGCCCCTAACTTGGCGCTTAAGTGGAATAATTAAGTGTCAAGATATTTAGACCGAGGATGAGGATCCATTGCATTGTGAGAATCCGTAGAGGCCGGCATCCATTGTCTGGGGAGTACCCCTAGGGTTGGCATATACTGCCATCCCGTTATTTGGGGTACGTCTTTTGTATTTTTTCGTGCTTTGCAGAAATGCTGAGTTTCTTTGGGAAACAACTTGTTCTGACTTTATTGGGCATTAAAAGACCTATTACTTTTCTGATCTTTTCTAATAGCATGCTTTTTCTTCACCCAATTAGAATTGAGGAGCATTTAAGGGTAACTTACCTCATGCAATTGGTACATTACTCTTGGGCCTAATCGGAATGCCTTGATTCTCCTATAAAATGGGAGCGTTTTCATTTGAAGTTGACATTTCTTCTATTGTATTCCTCTTGCTCTGCAACCTCACTTTGAGTGATTTCTTCCTTCATGGCTCTCTTTGCCTTTCATTCATGTCCTAAGAGGGTTCTTCCCACTGCAAGAGTCATATTCTTGTTTTTTCTAAAATGCTTGAAGTTGTTTTAGATACTCTGTGGATGTCCCTTTTAAAGGATGGCTTACTTTCTTAGCGTTATTACAGAGGATGGCTTACTTTCCCAGCGTACCCTAATTGCTTGTTTGATATTTATCGTTGCTGAGGAGGCTTAAGTCATCTGCTGTGTTGGACGGGGTTCTTCGAAGTTGGGGCATTCACTCTCATTGTTCTTGCCCGGGGATGTAATGGTTGCTTCGTCCTGAACAAGTCGTTGGGTAAGCAGGAGGAGCTACTGAAGTTGCTTCGTGCTTTGAAGCGCCTTGGGAGAATCATGAGACCGACTAAGCCTTCGGTGGGACGATCTCCTTCATGAGAGGCTGCGCCCCGTCCATTGAAGGAGGGTGCACCTTGGCCTTTATTGGTGGAGGCAATGTAGAAGATTTGGCACTCTGATACCTGATATCGGTTTGTCGAGGTTCTTCAAAGCCAATCCACTTTTTCAAGAGGCCGGTGCAGATTCCGAGGAGCCATGGTGATGGCAGCGACTCTTCATACTGCGGAAAAAATGTGGATGCGACATGGGTCGGGATGCTATTGACAATGATATCGGTTCCTTCCTTCAGGATCCTTTTTCTTTTAAAGCTTTCATGTCTCTATACTTTCTTTTCGCTCTTTTTTTAATGTAAGATGATGTATGGAATGAGAATAAAATTCTTAAATAAAAACTCATATCTTTGTATCTTCTTTTCCTTCTTTCTTTCCATTATCTAAAGTTTTTATGTTCGACCGGGGTGAGTCCAACGCTTACTCCGGGGTGACGCTACTTCTTCTCGTTTATCCAGGGTCCTTTACGTTGACCGGAGTGAGTAAAACGCTTACACCGTCATGCCCCCAACTTGATGCTTTGTCTTGAAAAATCGAAATGACAAGTTCTAAAGTCGTTATTTGTGGTCGTTGTGTTTAAAGCCGAGGTTCATGTGAAGATTTCCGGACTTCGTCCTTCGGAGGTTGCTTCTTGTTCGAATTATTACTCTACTGTCCTTACATCTACGTAAATGTCTTTTCAACTACTTCTGTAACTATGAAGGCCACATGACGCGTTTTTAAGGGATGGACGTGCCTAGAGCCCTACGTGCCATGATGAGCACGTTTTTGAAATTTGGACCATGAGGACAAAAATGCCCCCTAACCATTTTAGCCTTTATAAATAGGGGTTAGGGGTTCATTGTTCACTTTCTACCATTTCTGAGTAGTCTTTTGAGCACTTTACGTTGAAGAGAGGTGATTCGCGAAGGTTTTCGGGCATTTTTCACTCATTTCACAACAACTCTAGTGTTTATTCGAGGTAACTTCTTTTCTCAACCCCCTTGATGATTTTTCTTTTTCTGGTTACTAGCATTGGGTAGTAGGATGTTCGTGCATTCCTTAATGGAATGTACTTCTTATTCCTGTTGCTCCTTTGAGTTTCTCCTTTTCCCCTGAGAACTCCGTCTTTGCCATGCCGAGCACGGCGGAGGTGTCCTTCTAAAATTTAAAATTTTGGAAGGAAAAGAAGCCGGTACACGGGTTCGTTATCCCTATGTCTGAATCTTTTGTTTAGATGATTCTGATAATTATTTACCGGCTTCTTTCGATGTTCTCAGGGTTTTCATGGCGAAGGGCAAAGGAGCGGCTAGGTCCAGAATGTTTGCTTCCGAGGGTCTCACTCTGGCTGAGGATGAATAAATTCTGATCCATCGTGGTCCGGGGTTAGTATATCCGTGGGTAGGTAATGGTGTCTGGAAACATCTTTTCAACTTTTTTTCTGAGGCCGTTCTGAGGGAGTTGATGGATTATGTTCACCTGACGGACGAGAAGAAAAGGGATAAGGAGTTCTTGACTGTATACCCTGAGTGGAACGAGAGGGTGTGCTCTACTCGGGAAGTGGACTCACATTTCATGTTTCTGTATAAGCCTTTTTTTTGTGAAGTTAAGGCCTCGTCTTCTATTCTCAGAGTTTCAAATGACTATCCTCTGTGCTCTTCGTGCAGCTCCGACCCAGATTCACCCCAATGACTAGGGTTATATTATAGCCTTTGAGAGATTTTACCGGGTAAATGAGCTAAGGTGTTTGGTCAACATTTTTTTCTACTTTTATACCCAGTTAAGTCCCCAAGGTTTGTCAAAGCAAAAGAATTGGTTCATCATTCGGTCCAGAAGTGGTCGTAAGTCCTTTGATGTCTTTCAGGATAGCTTCAAAGGATTCAATACCAGGTTTTTTAAGATTATGGCGGCTGAGGGATTCCATCCCTTTTTCCTAAATGCTGATGGGGAGCCAAAATTTCCATTGTATTTGACACCGGATGCTTGGAGTGCTCCGACCGTACCTTTGGAGAAGGAAAAGAATGAACTCAACCCGGATGAACTTAAAACGGTTGAGTTCATATGCCGGTATGCCGAGGAGAATGAGAATATCAATATCAGAGATGTCCTTGAGACTCCTGGCAATGACCTTCTTTTTACTTTATTAGGTGGGAAGTAAAGTACCATGGATTACCTTGAGTTGTGTGTGTAGGATTGTTTTTGTCTATATACTCTTAATTCCTTGCTTTCTAATCTGCTCGTCTTGTTTTGTTTCAGTGAGCGGTATGATGTCAGGACTTTTTGTTATAACTTTGCATGCTTCGAGGGCGAGGAGAAAGGGGGAGGGGTCTTCGAGTACCCCTTCCACTTTTGCCCCGACACCTTGTGACATAGTTATTGAAGAGATCTCTGAGGACCCAGGGTCTCCTCAAAATCTTCAATCGAGGAAGAGGAAAGTTGTTGATGACTCTTCTGACTGGGGTAAGAGAGTTACTCCAGATGGCAGTGCCGAGGAGGGTGCCGCTCTCCTGCTTGTTATTGCGGGAAATTTTGACCCCAGACCATCATTGATGAGCACTTTATGAATGGTGAGGTAATGAGGCATATATCCCGACAGGGATTAGTTCAAACTTTGACCGAACTATAGGCTTTGACACTTCACGCTACTGCCGATGTCCGTTATATTGAGATGACCATCGAGGAACTCAACAAGAAAGCATCGGCTGATCTGAAGAGGAAGGATAAAGAGGCTGAGGAGGCCACACGGAGGCTTAACACCGCCCTCAAGCTTCATGAAGATGCGCAAGTGCAGATCACTAATTTGAAGAAGGTGTTGGTTGAAGCTGATATGGATAAGAAGGGGCTTAAATCAAGTAAACTAGAGGCCAAAAAGGCCAATGCTGCCCTCCGTGCTCGTGTGGTTCAGCTGGAGAAGGATGTGGATGAGCTGGACGCGATTTCTGAAAAAATCGGAGGGGAGCAATTCCAGAATGTTATGGCTCAGATCTAGCACTTCAATTCTGATGTCACACTTGCCTTAGAGAGTCTCAGTGTTGAGAAAGTCTTCCATGATGGGCAGCTTATTTTTGTGCAGGACCTTCCTCAGGCCAGTTCCGGGGATGTTTCAGGAGTTATCCAACCTCCAGCAATTGGCGGGGTCGAAACCTGAATTCTTCTTTCTTTTTGCTTTTGATGGGTTTTTATTTTGTAAAGACAATTGCCCCGTTTGGTTGGGGTTTTAAATTTTTACACCTTTGCTTCTTGTTTGTCTGTCTGTATATTTATTTTCCGTGATCCGTTTTGGGTCCAATGCCTATTATAGTATCTATCGTAACCATGCTGCGGACTTAGGAAACTTTCTTGGTAAAAACATGGGAACCATGGTCCAGAGTTTTATAACCGCAACACCGGATATATAACATCCTTCGGGACTTAAGTAGAAACAGCGCCTTAGTCTATAATCCATTATCCATAATGACGAGTATTTCGGCATTTCAGACTTAGGCAAATTTAATCACCTTAGTTTAAGGATTTAACGTCCAAGAACGCTTGGCGCTTACGATCCTTTTTACCTTAGGCATGTATTATTATTAGACCTTACCCGGGGTTCTTATGTTAACCGTACTGGTTTAACTAAATCCCGTTTGGCTTAGGTATGACGATGGACTGCGGATCATCAGATCCGTTGTGCCACTGACTTTGAAATAGTCAATGCTAGGTATCGAGGTCGGGTGTTGACCATATAGCTTACTACTAAAACTGGGTGTGTTGTGCCTCCTGACTTGGGCTTTTGATTTCTCATCGAAAAAGTAGTATCTGAATAACTCTTTTTCATTTATAAGTGTTGGGGGATAAGGGTCCATACGAAATCGAATGAGGACAGATCAAACATTAGTTTTTACTAGAAGACTAGGTCGTTATAGGCATCTAGCTATAGTATTTCCTAAGTTTATATGCATTTCAATAGTTCTTGATTGTGTTGTCTGTTAGAGTTTCCAGTATATAGGCTCCTTTGCCGGTGTTGACGACGATACAGTAGGGGTCTTCCCAGTTAGGGGCTAGTTTTTTTTTAGAGGCATTTTTTCCTCTGATGTACGCTCTTTGGAGTACCAGATCTCTAGGTTGGAACCTCCTTGGTACCACCTTCTTGTTGTATCTAGCCGCCATCTTTTGTTTGAGGGCGGTGTCGCGTATATGGGCCACGCGTCTTCTTTCTTCTAACAGGTCCAGATCTTCCCTGATCAATCCGGGGTTACTATCAGGTGAAAATTATTGATGACGCCAACTCTGTTCTCCTATCTCTACCGAGATCATTGCTTCGCTTCTATAAGTGAGTTTAAAAAGGGTTTTACCTGTGGTAGAGTGGGAAGTAGTCTTGTAGGCCTAGAGGACATGGTCGAGCTGCTCAGTCCAATTTCTCTTAGCCTCATCCAGTCTCCTTTTGATTCCTCGGACAATAATCCGGTTGGCAGCCTTTGCTTGCCCGTTTGTCCTGGGATTTTTTACAGCGATGCAGTGATGTTTTATTTTTAGTTCGGCCAGCAGTTCTTCGAATCCCTTATCTTTGAGCTGAGTTTCGTTGTCTATTACTGAGGCATTTGAGAGGAGAAGAGAAGCGAAGGTTTAAGTATACAGTCGCTTCCAAGCCCCACTTGAGGACTAGAACTAATTTTCTAATATCCAAACTGGGACTCCTAATCCAAAACCTGATGATGATGTGGCGCCAAGTGAATTTTTAGATCCGAGCTATAGTGATTGTGGCTAAGGGTTCTGCCTCAATCTACTTTGTGAAGTAATCTACTGCTACCACTAAATATTTTAGCTGGCCTGGGGCTTAGGAAAATGAGCCCAAGATGTCTATTCCCCATCTGTAGAATGACCAGGGTACGAACATTGTGGATAACTCCTCTGAGGGGGCCTTGTAGTGGTCTGAATGACACTGGCACTTGTCATAAATTTGGACATGTGCATAAGAATCAGCTTCTATTATTGGCCAGTAATACCCCGCCCTTAGTGATTTCAGAGCTAGTGCTTTGCTTCCCAAATGATGTTCGCAACTTTCTTCATGAATCTCAGCCAGAACGTATTATGCTTCTTTCGGGATGAGGCATTTGAGGAGGGGAGAAGAGAAGCCACGTCGTTACAAACGACCGTCGTAAATAGTGTACCTCACTGTTGTCTTAGTTAGCTTTAAGGCTTCTTTGGGGTCTGAAGGCATGACTCCGGATTGCAAGTATTCAATGATAAGGATGATCCAAGATGTCCCTTTCTCTTCTACCTGAAAGACGACATTATCCGTGATAGAGGGTTGAGGAACGGTTTGCTAGATCACTGATCGGTTGGTGCTAGGGCTTTTGGTACTGGCAAGTTTAGATAAGAGGTCAGCTCTAGATTTTTGCTCCCTTGGAATGTGCACAATCTTGGTTTCTTCAAAGCCTTTGAGGAGTTCTTAGACTTTAACCAAGTATCTTTGCAAGAGAGGCTCCTTGGCTTGATATTCACCTCGAATTTGGGACGTTACCAACTGCTAATCGCTACAAAGTGTGTTCTTGGTTGCTCCCATGTCCTTTGTCATAGTTATTCTGGCAATGCATGCTTCGTATTCGGGTTGGTTGTACGAGGTAGGGAACTCGAACTTCAAGGAATGCTCTAGCGTCAATCCTTCTGAGTTTTCTAGAATTACTCCAGCTCCGCTTCTCTTGGGATTCGAGGATCCGTCAACAAAGATGGTCCAAGAAATTCTTTTTGGGTTACCTAGGTCCGAAGTAAGTTCTACCAAGAAATCAAACAACTCTTGGCCTTTTATTGCAAGCCGTGGTTTGTAAGTGATTCCAAACTCAAAGAGTTCGATTGACTAGGCAATCATCCTTCCTGCCAAATCTGGTTTGTGCAACATTTGGCAGATGGGCTGGTCTGTCCTTACTACTATAAGGTGGCACTGGAAGTATTGCCGCAATCTTCTTGCCGTGGTGATAAGGGCAAAAGCAACCTTCTCGACTTTCTGATACCGGAGTTCTGGTCCTTGAAGGACTTTGCTCACGAAGTAGACTGGTTTTTGACCCTCGTCTGTCTCTTGAATTAATATTTAACTTATAGCCTCTTCGTGGATTGAGAGGTACAGGAAGAATGTTTCTCCATTATTCGGTCTTGACAAGATTGGAGGAGAGGACAAAACTACTTCTAGAATTGTGTCAGAAGTTTATGCTCAAAGTTTTCATTAGTATATTGACTTGATCTAGATTGGGTAAGCTTTTTCAAGGATGAAAAAGCGTCCTCGCACTCTAGGGTCCATTCAAAGCTTCTTCCCTTTTTGAGTAACTTGAAGAAAGGAAGAGATTTATGGGCTGCTTTGGAAAGGAACCGTGTGAGGGCTGTTATCCTTCCTGTCAGCTGTTGCACCTCCTTGACACACCAGGGACTCCTCATGTCGAGCACGGCCTGGCATTTGTCAGTATTGGCTTCCATTCCGTGGTGGGTTAGCATGAACTCAAAAATTTTCTGGTATGGACCCCAAAGGCTCACTTCTCTAGGTTTAGTCTCATATTGTGCTTCCGGACTTGTGCAAATACTTCATCAAGGTCTGTCGTAAGTGATCCGCCCTGTGGGGTTTTCACTATCATGTAATTGACGTAGACTTCTTGCATTTTCCTCACTTGGTTCTTGAAGACTTTGTTCATCATTTTTTGATAGGTGACTCCTATATTTTTCAGTCCGAAGGGCATAACCCTATAGTAGTAGCTCGCCCTTTCAGTGATGAATACAGTTTTTTCTTCGTCTCCAGGGTACATCGGAATCTGGTTGTACCCAGAGTAGGCATCCATGAATGATAGTCACTTGAAGCCTGAAGAGCTGTCAACCAATTGGTCCACATTGAGAAGTGGATATGAATCTTTTGGGCAGACTTTATTCAAATTTGTGTAATTCACACACATTCTTCACCTCCCGTTGGGTTTTTTTACCAGGACCACGTTGGACAACCACGTGGTATAAGTAATCTCGCTGATGAACCTGCAACTTAGCAATTCCTTTACCTGCTCCTCGATGACCTGTTACCTTTCAGGGCAAACCTTCTTCTTTTTTTGAGCGATCGGCTTCATATCCTTACTAATGAACAAGCAGTGGCAGATGAAGGAGGGGTCGAGTCCTAGCGTATCGGACGACGTCCAAGTAAACAGGTCCTTGTTTTTCAATAACAACTTAATCAATTGTTGTTTTTCATCCCCTTCCAATCGAGCTCTGATCTTGGTAACCTGATCTGGCCTAGCTCTAAGTGAGAGTGGCTGCAACTCACCCTCTAGATGGGGTCTGATGTCGCGAAGTTCTTCTCTAGCATCCAGCTCGGTCATTAGTATATTGACTTGATCTAGGATTGGGCCAGGAGTGACAATCTTTCCTTTCTCTAGTGCCCTACAAATTTTTAAACTTTCATTGTAGCATTTCCTAGCGGCCACTTAGTCGCCTTTGACAGTGACCACCTCGTTGTGCTTATTGGAGAATTTCATGACAAGGTGGGTGGTGGATACCACGGCGCCAAAGGCATTTAGAGAAGAATGGCCAAGGATGATATTATAAGTCGAAGGGCAGTCTACGACCAATAACTTCACCTTGACTGTTCTGAAAAGCTTGGAGGAACCTAGGGTCAAATGGGTTTCGTAGAACCCAACTGGGGTGATCTTTTCACCCGTGAATCCTGTGAGTTCCCCGTCATAAGGGATCAAATCCAACCGCGGGAGTTCTAACTTCTAGTAGAGGTCCAAGAGCATAATATCTGCCGAGCTTCCTTGATCCACGAAAATTCGGCGGACCTCGGCATTGGAAATGATCCCAGAGATGACGAGGGGATCGTCATGGTCCAAGATGATTCCGCTATAGTCCTTGTCCGAAAATGTAATGCACGACGCCTTTCTTTTCGCGATGTTGGGTTTGGATTCAGAGTGGGAGACGCTAAACACCGTCATTCTTAGCACTTTCTTTCGTGCTCCATTTGACGACCCTCCTCCAGCGAATCATCTTGCAATTGTATTGATCGTCCTGTTTGGTTCCAAGCAACGATTGTGATTATTATTGGGTGAAGAGTCTCTGTTCCTTCTTTGTCGGTCATTGTCATTCCGCTGGGGTGGTGTCTGAGATCTTCCCTTCGGACTTCGGTTTCTTCTCCTGTGATGAGGAGATGGACTCCGTCGCTTATCCTCTCTGCGCCTGTAGCAATGCTCATCATTTTGGGCACGAAGAACGTATTGTTGCAATCGTCCGACCTTGATAAGGAATTCAATGACATCACGCAGTTGATAGCAGTCTTCAATGTCATGGTCGTAACCTTTATGCCACGCACACTGTTTGGAGCGGTCTTTTTGCTTGTGCTTTTTAATGGGGGGCGGTCTTCTGATATTTTGAAACTCGGTCTGCATCACCTCCCTCAAGATCATTTCTCGCGGGGCGTTTAAGGGGGTAGAGTCAGAAAACCTTCTTCATGGTGGACTACCTTTAGGACATTGGGATCGTGAGGAATCGTGATTGGGCTTTTGATGAGTGCGCTCATCTTTATCCCATCTCTTCTGATCCTCCGTTGCTTCCTCCTGGTTGACGTACTTTTGAGACCATCTCTGGAATTCACCCAAGTTCTCAGGCTTCTTCTTTACAAGGGACGCAAAGAACTCAGACCCCACATGAAGACCACTCCTAGCATAGTGAAGGGCGATCTTGTCATCAAAGCTTTCCATATTGGTACATGTGGCCATGAACCATGTTACGTAATCGCGGAAGGGCTCATCTCACCCCTGTCGAATCTTGGCCAGAGATTCGATGGACTTGGATTGTTCCTTACTGGTGGTGTATTGGAGCAGGAATCGTTGTTTCAAGTCTGACCAATCTACCACGGATTTATGTGGTAGACCGGAAACCATTTAAGGGCTCTTTTTTTTAGGGAGAGGGGGAAAGTATGGCATAGCAACTCCATAGACCCGTCATGGAAGTACATAAATTGCTTAAAGACATTTACGTGTTCCTGGGGGTCCGTGGTTCCATCATAAATCTTCAGGTTGGCGGGGAACTTAAAGTTCCGGGGGACTTGGTACTCTATAAGTTGGTTAGAGAAAGGGTGTTCTTGGATGCTGCGATTCGAGTTGTTGTTCTCAACGTTGGATACCGTGGCTTCGACATGACCCCTCTTTTGATTGTTCTCCGCATTATGTCATCCGTCAATATGGTTCGACCTGGGCTGGTTATCATGTATGGCTCTCTACATGTCTTCCAGTCTTTGATATTGCTCATTCAGTATAGCCATGTGTTGTTGTAGCATGTCCTGGAATTGACGTTGGGACATATGGAACTGGCTCCCATGTTTAGAATGAGATACTCGGTTGCCAGCATCGCCATTTGGAATTCCCAAGCGTTGACATGCTGGGATTCTGTGTTTCTGGGTGTTGGGGTTTCCCCATTGGCCTTGGATTCCAAGTATATCCCTTGCTGAGATCCTACACGAGGGGTTGGGACTCTCGTATGAAATCGAAGTGAAATGCCCCTCGCGCTGGTACTCTGCGTTGGGTGTCTGGTTTCTCGCGGCCGAGGTTTCAATGGTAGGTGGTGGGACAGAGTGGGGAGGGTGTTGCGTAACAAAGACCTGCCTGTGGTTAGCAGAAGTTTGCACAACATCTCTCCTTGAGTTTTGTCTCGTGTTCACCATGACTGGGTGGGATTAGAAGTTTACAGTTTTCCACAGATGGCGCCAATGTTCTGATGTAGAACTAGAGGATGCCTGATAAGACACGTGTACGATGGTTTCCTCCTCCTCGTGTAGCTGCTGCCTTCGTGAGTCTTGAACCAAGGAGGATTGGTTACCTACAAAGGGACTCCAATGCTCAAGTTAGGAGGTGCACTAGAAGGGTATTCACTGTATGAACTACAGTTACTTTGTTAGAATGGTATATCCTTATACTTATAATACACATACAGAGTCCTTGAGCATTCGTCGTAGGGTGCAAGTACGTTGAGATCGTGGCCTGACAAGTGAGGGGTTCCTCCTCCCCACGATCATTCGGGCAAAGCCCTGGCGGAGAGTGCCTTCCTCTCACGATCGTCCAGGCAGATCCCTAGAATTTCGGGCATGTTGCCTGAATGGGCAGCCACTGTAGCAAGTAGTCATGGTCACCACACTATAAAGGTCATCATTGACAGTAATCTGGCTATGCGCTGGCCTATGGAGTGTTGTTTGGGAGAATACAACTAGTACCCATGTACGGACATCCTACCAGGGTGCATACTCTGAATCCTAGTTGTGTATATGCCGGGTTTGACCTTTAGGAACGGTATCTCAGACCACGGTCCAGAACAATAATCATTACTAACTTGTTATTGCACATTTTATGGTAATGTGTTATTGAATATACACCTAAGCCTTTTACCTTAACATCTCAGTTATTCATGCCTTAAAATTCACCAACCCATATTATAGGTTGAATTGTCAAATTATGTTTCTTCTGAAGAATAATGCTGATCCGAACTGAGATTTGGGACTAATGAGTTCAAGTTAAGCAATTTTTTTAAATGTGACACTCAATCATTAAGTGATATCACTATTTTTATCTATTCGAGGAATATTTCTTTCTTAAATATCAATCATTGGCCAACTTATCATTGAGAAAAGTCTTTGAAAATTTCCTCCTAGATATTTTTATAAGACACATAGAAAAACTAGTATGTCCCGATATCCTATTTGATCCTTAAGACACATACAGTAAACTATAAAGTAATGATATTTTCCTTCATTTTCTATCTCCTTGCATTCTTGATTTACTTAAGCGTTAGAATCTCTTGTAGGTTATTACCATTTTTTTCTATTCAAGGAATATTTCTTTCTTAAATGTCAATCATTGGCTAGCTTATCATCGAGAAAAGTCTTAGAAATCTTCCTCCTAAATATTTTTATATGACACTTAGAAAGGCTAATATGTTCCCATACCTTATTTGATCCCCAAGACACATACAATGAACTATAAAGTAAAGATCTTTTCCTTCATTTTTTATCTCCTTGCATTCTTGATTTATTTAAGCGTTGAAATGTCTTGTAAGTTCACAAATCCCTTGTTCCAATACTTGGAAGAAATTGCTGCAATAAGAATTACTCTGTTTGAGGGTCTTGCCGCCACCTCTGACAATCGAATAGAACAAATGCAGTACACGTCACTTGCACAATCATCTATTTATATATACATATACTTTTCAAAATCTGATTACAGTTGGTCCTATAAGAACTGAAGCGCGCCTACACTATTATGCAGCCACTCATGCAGGATATGAGGTAATGTGAATCCAAATATGTATAACAAGTATTATTCTTCTTTGAAATTGTCTTCTTTCATGATATGATTTACAAACTCACAACAGTAAAGAAAAAAAGAAAACGAAAAAGAACCTTACTGATTGTTTATTTATCTTATACATTAACTTTTGTTGTATGGGGGGAGGGCCTCAATCACTCCTCAACCACAGTGAAAGAAAATTATTAATAAAGAAGAAAAAATAAAAGCTAAGACAAAGCAAAGGAGACTGAGGGGGTGGGGGAGTGTGGGTTCTGTACTGTCTTGCCTTGTCCCCCCCACCAACACACTTTTTCTCTCTCTTTGTCACTCTATCTCTAATAGCAGTCTAAGTCCAAAAGCCACTACCACATTGGCTTTTCTTGCCTTTTGTTTCTGTGCTTCCTATGCAATTGTCTATGTCTGCTGCATCTGCTCCCTATTCTAAGTACCTGCAAATGGAGGTGGAATCAAACTTTGAATTTCTTGTTATTATTTGATACTCTTTTCTCTTTCTTCCCTCATCCTTCTCTTCTCATCTTCTTCTTGTTTTCTGTTCATCTAGTTCCACTCTTCCCCTGTTGTTAACTTTGTGGTGCCCCTCCAAATATGAATTTTTTTTCCATGATTTGACCTCATTTCCATGATATTGTAGTTTCCACTTTCTGTGTTTCCTTTTAAATATTCACTTCGTTACACTCTTTTCTTCCTTTAAAGTTTAGAATTTTTCAGTTGAGGTGTTTTGGTTTGGTTGCTTGTTCTTACTTCCATTTGAGAACCAGCGACACTAGGTGTTCATGGAAATTGATCTGAACCATGCAGTGGCAGAGGATGAGAAGAATGCATTCTGTAATGGGGAATGTGAGAAAGGTGCTTGTGTTTGTTGTTTGTCCTCTTCAACTTGTTCATCTTCTAGTTCCTCTTCAGCTCTTGTGTCTTCTTCTTACCTTGAGCTTTGGCACGCTTGTGCTGGCCCTCTCACCTCGCTGCCTAAGAAAGGAAATGTGGTGGTGTATTTTCCACAAGGTCACTTAGAACAGGTTGCATCTTTCTCTCCTTTCACACCAATGGAGATGCCCACCTATGATCTTCAGCCACAGATCTTTTGCAGGGTTGTCAATATCCAGCTACTTGTGAGTACTGAAATCTCCTTAGATTGACTTGTATTTGCTTAATTCATGTTAGATGCTCCCATTTTCCTGACCCTTGTATTGGCTCTATTCATTTGGTTTTGCTAAACTGTCATTTCCTGGAACAGGGGAATAAGGAGAATGATGAGGTTTATATACAAGTTACTTTGCTTCCTCAAGCTGAGGTTGGTTTTTATTTGAAATTATTTATGTTTTGATGTGTTTTTAATTTGTCAGGGTTGAAATTTGGTTCTTGAGCTAAGATTATTTGTCTATATGTGGGAACTAGCTTAAAATGTTAAATGATACACCAATTGCTCCTTTGTCACATACCATAAAGTAACTCTGAATACTTGGATGTTTTCAGTTGGCAGGGATGCATTTGGTGGGCAAAGAGCTTGAGGAATTGGGAGCAGATGAGGAGGGAAATGGAGGATCACCTACAAAATCAACCCCTCACATGTTCTGCAAAACACTTACTGCCTCTGATACTAGCACTCACGGGGGGTTCTCTGTTCCTCGTAGAGCTGCTGAAGACTGCTTTCCTCCTTTGGTATGACATGTTTCACTGATCTTTTCTAACAAAATATTAATTATAAAGTTTGATTATATAGTCTCCCTTAAAATGATGAACTACTCCTTTTACTTTTTTACTACAGGATTATAAGCAGCAGAGACCCTCTCAAGAGCTTGTTGCCAAAGACCTAAATGATGTGGAGTGGAAATTTCGTCATATTTACAGAGGTAATGTAATTAGAAAAACTATGCGTGGCTTCATATATTGACTAATTGATACACAAAATCGATGTGGTAATTTGTCAGGTCAGCCAAGGCGGCATCTGCTCACTACTGGCTGGAGTATTTTTGTTAGCCAAAAGAATCTTGTTTCTGGTGATGCAGTGCTCTTTCTAAGGTATCTATCTATCTATCTATATGTGTATCTTTGTGTTGAACTAGGACTTTTTTATTGGCATTAATCCCTATATGACTGGGGAGGGTTAGTCTCACATAAGACAAAAAAAAAATTCCTATATGACGGAGTTTTCATGTAATTATAATGCTTTTCCAATTAATGTCATGTTGGTGTTGCCATAGTTTAGCAGAAAGTAATTATCAATTGCCAAAAACAAACATATTTCAATGTAGTCAATGTTGTCTTTTTATTTGAATAATTAATAGTTTTTTTTTTTTGTATGATTTAATATTAAGGAACTTCATTGTCCTATTGACTGTAAAGTACCAAACTAGGACAAGTAGTCCGAGGAAAAAATCTGCACACAGAACATATCTCAAAATCCAAGGCTTCTTGTGCATGAGAATCAAGAATTTATGTCTTGCCAATTTTATTTTATTTATTTTTGGTGAATTGTCTTGCCAAACTTTGAAAGCATGAAAAATGAGTAATAATAATTTTCGAATGCCAATTGAATCAAACCAGTCTATAAGAAAGAAGAGTCTATCTATCATTCTAGTACCTTTCAGATCCTTACTGCTTATTAATGTCTTTGTAGGGGTGAAAATGGAGAATTGAGATTGGGAGTCAGAAGAGCTGTTCGACCTAGAAATGGTCTTCCTGAATCAGTTGTTGGTAACCAGAACTGTTATCCCAATTTCCTTTCTTCTGTGGCTAATGCTATATCCACCAAAAGCATGTTTCGTGTTTTCTACAGTCCAAGGTATAAATACTAACAGATCATATCTTCTTGATTTGCAAAATGTATGAAGTTCACACTGCAATAAATTATCCTTAGCTTTTGATTTTGATGTGGAAATTATAAATGAAATGAAACATTGGTTTCCTATTATAGGCTTGTTGAGTTCATTGTTGTGGCAACAGTTGAGTTTATGGATCCAAATATGTCCTTAGGATCTCCCCATTAGGTCTCTATGACAGGAATGCACTTGTGAAACTCCAATGATATGGATGGAAAAATAGTGAACACTTCGATTTGGACAGAAATGGCCCATGGCCTTTCTAGAAACTCTCAAGATAATATCTCTTTGTATGATCTCTAATAGGAAGTGGTGGCAGGAAATGGGTTCCATCTTCTATTCAGAGCCTATAAAGAAATAAACTAAAAGTGATTGTTCCTCTGATGGGTCTTCTTAGAAATAAATCCTTTTTGCCATAATCTTTAATTTCCTATGTGGATGTAACTTCCCTCTTTGGGCTGCTAACTCATGATTAGCATGTGACCTAGCAATAAATTTGTAATATGTTTGAATTTGCCATAATACAGAGCAAGTCACGCAGACTTTGTTGTGCCCTACCAAAAGTATGTTAAAAGCATCAAGAATCCAGTGACCATTGGGACAAAGTTCAAAATGAGATTTGAAATGGATGAATCTCCAGAAAGAAGGTAAACTACAACATAATTATAAATCTTAACCCATATGTCTTCCTTAAAAAAATTTCTTGGAGTGACATAATATCATCTTATCTTGCAGGTGTAGTGGTGGTATGGTGACTGGAACGAGTGATTTGGATCCTTATAGATGGCCTAAATCAAAATGGAGGTGCTTGATGGTACATTTGCAATTTTGCTTTTTACACTATGCAGTATATTTTGACCATATTTATTATACATTTAGCACTGAATTTACTGAGTTTGTATGTTTACCAACTTTGCCATTGAAGCATATGCTCTATCAACCGAATTTTATTAATGAGACTTACACAATTGTTTTACCAACTTCTTTTCTTCATGCTTCACTCTAAATTGTTTTACATTTCGTCGTATCCAGATTCCAGAGAAAATATTTAATTTCAAGGCTGCAATAGTAATCCCCCTACAAAGCTAGTGTTTTTGAACTGATTTAATGACCATATGGTGATGGCTTCACTAATGTAAGCTTGCTGTGACATCCAACAGGTTAGATGGGATGAGGATATTGAGACCAATCTTCAAGACCGAGTATCTCCATGGGAGATTGATCCTTCTGCTTCTCTCCCTCCCTTGAGTGTTCAGTCTTCCCCTAGACTGAAGAAACTGCGGACAGGTCTGCAGGCTGCCTCACCCAGTCACCTCATCACTGGTATGAGTCCTAATGCTGACATGGTTAAAGTAGCATTAATCCTTACTGCTTGTTAACTTAATGCATCTTAATCATCCTCTTCTTTGTTTCATTTTTGGCTTCTGGGTGGATGGGGTGGCAGCAGGAGGCAGTGGATTTATGGACTTAGAGGAGTCTGTAAGATCACCAAAGGTCTTGCAAGGTCAAGAAAATGCAGGTTTTGTGTCACTCTATTATGGATGTGGCACAGTAACCAACCAGCCAGGTTTTGAGATGAGCTCTCCAAGTCATCCAAATCTTGCGTCAACTGGTGTAAGAAATGTTACCTCTGCTGAGCTTATGAGTGTTCACCCTTTCAGTTATGCAGGCTTTATGGAAAGTAATAGGTTCCCAAGGGTCTTGCAAGGTCAAGAAATATGTCCATTGAAATCCCTGACAGGAAAGGTTGATTTGAACCTTGGTGCCTGGGGCAAACCTAATGTCAGTTGCACAACTTTCAACCTACATCAGGCAACCAAACCCAATTTTCAATCCCTAGGACCAGAAGTTCTTCAATCTGCATACTTTCAATCTGGCCAAGCTAGCATGTTTTGCTCTAAACCCAACAATTTCCAGAGAGAGAATGTTCCATTTAACACCCCTTCCACTCAGGCAGGGATCATAAGAAATGAAGTTGGACGATCAGATCTACCAAATGAGCATAAGCTGCAGGACAATATTTCTGCGGCTGCTTCATTAGGGGCAGCAAATATGAGGATTCCAAATGACAACATTGTCAAGGGGAAGGTAAATGCATGCAAAATATTCGGGTTTCCTTTGTCTGGGGAAACTGCTACCCAAAATTTACAGAACCCTACTAAAAGGAGTTGCACAAAGGTGAGTGATGATAGCAACAAATTATAATATGATATGCCTTTTCTTCTTTGATGTTTTGCCCACCCATGTAACATACACTGAATGAAGGTTCACAAGCAAGGCAGCTTAGTTGGAAGAGCCATAGATCTCTCAAGATTGACCGGCTACAATGACCTGCTGAGTGAACTAGAGAGACTATTTGGCATGGAGGGCCTTCTAAGAGATTCTGATAAGGGATGGAGGATCCTGTACACTGACAGTGAGAATGACATAATGGTTGTCGGGGATGACCCTTGGCAGTAAGTATTCTTCTTCCTGGACTCAATTTAACACTTATTAAAGAATGCTGCTTTTCCACCTTTTAGTCAGTTATCAATGGCCATCACCTGTCTCATGTACTCATAGGATAGAACCTAATGCCTCTTGTATTATATCCGAAAATTATTCTTGCACACCATTTTGCTTGCACTAATTTTATACCGGTTAAGGATGATTGAATTACTGGTTAACAAGTGTATAGATTGCTTACACTAATTTTGTTGTGCAAATAACACGAGAGTATTTTATTCTGTAACTCTTATATTCTTACATCAAATAGTGTATATACTTCTTTTCACACTCTATCTAATACTATTTATTATATATATTTTTTCTATCATTTTCTCTCACTCAATCACATCCTTTAAAAAAGGTGTGAATAATACATACACCGCTAAAAGTGATGTATGAATATCTTTTTCTTTTATTCTATGTAAGCTGTCTAGTGTCAAATGTGCTGTACTCTTTCGGGTGATACTAAAAAAAATGCATGTTTCCTTTGGCTGCAGTGAGTTTTGTGATATGGTGTCCAAGATCCATATATATACCCAAGAAGAAGTGGAGAAGATGACAATTGGGATGATCAGTGATGATACTCATAGCAGTTTGGAACAGGCGCCAGTGATCATGGAGGCTTCAAAGTCTTCTTCAGTGGGACAGCCAGATTATTCTCCTACAGTAGTTAGAGTCTAAGTTTCAGGGTTGTCTTGAGTGTTATATTGGCCGTCTGTATACAATTATCTGCATATATTTTGATGCTATGTTAGGTTTGAGTAATACCCTTTGAGCTCGTAAGCCCAGCAGAAGTTGCATGGTCAGCGCTAGAAAGACTGACAAATAACTACCTAAATAAGGGTTAGTCTTGGAATTATGTAATAAGCCATTACCGCTTAAGAGTTATGTACCCTGTGGAATAATGGTGATGGTGATGGTTTCCAAATCTCCTGCCATGGTGGTGTAATATTACTAGTATTGTTATGAATCTGTTGGTTGTGTGAAACGGTTTACAGTTTCGGACATGTGGGGTAGAAGAACATGCAAAATATTGTTTGATAAAAATTTGTGAAATGCACTCTAATTATGAATCATTTTGTTAAAAGTTTCATAAAAATTGAATGGGATAATTATTATTCCATATCACAGTACTTCAGCTTAGTGTGCGATCCGCAATGTATGCCCCTTGGCCATTTGTCTTTTGGTCAAAAGTGTCTTTTTTCTTCTTTTTTTTTTGCCATCTAAAAAATGGCAATGCCCTTTTAAATGATCAAATGTTATAATAAAATAATCATGATTATCAAGTTACTAGGAGTAGTTGATTAACAAAAAGGTTGGTGGTTGCATAAACATTAAAAGTTTTATAATGAAATTCATAAAAAAAAAAATTATAATGAAATAACATCTACAAAAAGACTCTACTTTTTATTAAAAGAGTTCATGTACCAAGTTTAATTTACTCAAACCTAATTCGATATTTTTATTCGATATTTTCATTAGATCAAATTTTAAGACTTAAATCCGACTTAATCATGATCTAATTAGTGATCGAACTAATCTAACATTTAGATAAATTTATAAAATTAAATATTATATAATTAAGTCATAAAATTTTAAAAATATGAAACAAAAATTATAAAATATTTCAAAAAATCTTATAATTTATTATTAATTTTTATAAAATTATAAATTTTAATATAATAAATAACATCAAGTCGAATTTAACCAACTTGAAATGTAACCCGAATTCGATCCAAAAATAACATTGAACCTAATTTTAAAAATTTAACTCGACTAAATCAGCTTCAAGCCGAGCAAGGCCGGGCATAGACACCCCTACTTTTTATTATAGTTATTCAAGAAGTTTTTTTTTTAAAAAAAAAGAAAGAAGTATTTGTGCTAGAGGCATCTATCACACATTACTTTAGGCACCAAGTTATTGAATGTTAAGACCTGAAAATTTTGTTTACAGCACTGCTTTCCGAGAGGAATGGATTGCTTTTAAAGATTTTCATGCCAAAAGTATACGGTAATATACTACGGAAGCTTTTATTCTTTGCATTAATGATCAATTCTCATGACTATAATTTTCGTTTAATGAATGATCATTACTTCTACAGACATCTATCTGCAAAGGAATCTCCAAGGGGCTCAGCGCCAGCCAAATGACTAACATGTAGGGTGGCAATGTCATTGTTCCTTGAAGAGCTCACGTCCAATAATCATTCTTCTGATCTCACTAGTTCCTGCACCAATCTCGTAGAGTTTGGCATCTCTCAGGAGACGACCAGTTGGATACTCATTCACATAGCCATTCCCGCCTAAACATTGTATTGCCTGCAAATTTGAAGGCAGAGAAAAGCACAGTAAAATGTGAGTAAAAGAGCAACAGCAGCAACTATAACCGATGCAAACAACTTATTTACCTGCAAAGCAACCTGGGTTGCTCTTTCAGCTGCACAAAGTATAGCTCCAGCACAATCCTGAAATCAGCAGCCAAGAGAGCATGTGTTACAATGAATAGGCAAACAGCCATAGCTGAAAACAGAAAAATAGTTGAAGTTTGTAGCATTGAGGACCAGACTGAAATTAAGGCCAGTAGAATTCTAATGAACGAATATCTTAGATTAAGTTTATGCTTGTGTTCAGAACAATCAAAGAGTGTATATGCAAATATTTCAAGAATGATAATTTTATACTTGGTATATCATGACAGCATCATAATATTATGTTTCACAGATGCCACTGCACTCATATGTTATACTATGCAAAAATGGACCGAAAACAAAATATAAACAGGGTAAAAAAAAAAAAAGAAAAACACAAAAAACAAAAGAATAAAGGTGAATCTTTAATGGAAGGAATTTCATAAATAGCAAAAAAGCCAACAATCCATTTAAAGAACCCATTGATGAAGCTTATATTTTCAAGAAAAAATAAAAAAATAAATTAATAACACTATATTAACCACAAGATAAAGATATGTAGAGCCACCTTTGGATCAATTTTTCCATTGTCACAGTCCCGAGCTACAGAATACACATAAGCCCTGAAATGAAGAATGTTATCTACTGCCATCCAAACTTATTTAGAAAGACAAAAGAGCACCATGACATTAGAATCTTCTACCTTGAGGACTGCAAAGAAGTATACATGTCAGCAATTTTCCCCTGTAACCAAAGATCAATTGACAACGTGATGGCTAAGATTCACATACAACACAAGGGCAGGATGACTGTAGAAAACAAGTTATGTTGTCTAAAATATGAACCTGTATTAACTGAAACTCCCCAATAGGACGGCCAAACTGCTCTCTTTGTCGAACATAAGGAAGGACAACATCAAGACTTGCCTGCATAATACCCAGGGGACCAGCTGCCAAAACAAGTCTCTCCAGATCCAGCCCAGACATCATGACATAGACTCCTGAACAAAAAGAAAAAAGTGGTATTACCAAACTATGGTTGACCCTTGATGTACAATGACTAACAAAAGTGGTTTTTGATCAGCATTTACAACGTAAAAAGTGACCGAAAAATTAATGGCCCTACTTCATTGGAGAGCTTTTAACTTACACAAATTTATATCTAGAGTGTGTTTGGAAAATGCTGCCACTAGAAACACAATTCTGGTTCAGATGTAACAAGGATAAGAACACAAGAACTATGATCTTTTCTTGATTTCTTTAAATGTTTTTACATTATTAGTAAAAAAAGAGAGAAGCTGATATGATAGATCAACATGGGCATATTATATAACAACCATCGTCTCGCAACAAACTTTTGCAGGCTGGAATATACCAAATAACAAAAAGATGATTTTGTTTTAAAAATAAAGAAGACTACAAAAGCAATTGTAAGACCTTTCCCTTCTTTCCCAAGAATATTTTCTTCTGGAACAAAGCAATTCTCAAAGACAAGCTCACATCTGCCGACACAATTCCATATTATCAGTAAAAGAAAGGGAAAGTGGTTGGATAAGGATTAAATATAGAAAATTTCCCATAGAACATGCATACATACGTATCACTTCCTCGCATCCCAAGTTTATCCAATTTCTGGGCAGTACTGAACCTGTAGTCAAACAGAAATAAAGTCAAATTGTCACCTATCATTTCTATTTTTCTCACTGTATTAAAATGATTTATCATTTAAGAGAGGTCTCAACCTTTCAACCATGTAAGAAGTTTTTTTTTCTTCTCTTATATTACATGCATATTATTTGTGAGTGATCATGACTCTTTTTTTCGCCCCTTCATTTTCAGAGAAGGATTTTTGCCAACTATAAACTCAGGAATCAAATTTGAACTATGTGATGCTAAAAGGTGCCAGTAACCAGCCTTTTATTTTTTACTAAAATTATTTTGCATTCCTGCTATAGCACCTGGTAAGTCCCACTACAAGAGTCTAGAGTTGAAAGATATGTGAGAGAAATTTGGTTTAAGGTATAGTCAGTAGTTTGAGCAGCACTACTTGTCAAAGTGAAGAAACTACAGCTTAAAATCATGTGATGCCTGTAAAGATTAACAGCCTATAGCTAGATTGGCCATAGCATGTGATCACATTATTGCCTAAGAATTAACTAAGTTGAAATACAGAGGTCTTTGTCCACTCAAGATCATATAACTTGTTGTCAAGGTTCAGTGGAAGTACCCAGGTATTCCCTTCTCAATGATGAATGCAGTGATTCCTTTTGACCCAGCTGTTATGTCTGTTTTTGCATAGACAACCTGATTCAATTGAACACAATCAAGTATGCGCTATGCATTCTCAGCATTTGTCTAGACTATTAGATCTAATTTTATACTAAATGGGCATTCAGTTTCCCCATATAAGCCATAGGTAAAGAAATTAGTCAACAATGCAAAGACTGGTCCTCTTAGTTCTGCTGCATATCAAATAGAAGTGAAATATGTGCAATGAAATATGTGATCCACATTAAATATTTATATAGATGGTCCACTTGGAACCCAGCAGTGAGATAAATATGCTTAGCAATTTTTTTTTTAATGTTTTTACCCATGCATGGTGTAATAAATTTAGCTGAGATATTGATCTTTTTCTTTGTTATTTTGCAATCAGGTCCACAGGTCATGATAATGATATGTTGTTAAATGGAACAATAGTATGATGAAATTACAAATTGAGGAAACATTTCCCTTCTACTTTCTAAAGGCAGATCAAACAAGAGCACAGTCAATGCAAATGAACATGGGAAAATGCAATGAAATTTAAAGAAACATACTAATGTTTGAGCAACTGGACCATTAGTACACCACATCTTGTTCCCATTAAGTACATAGCCCCCGTCTACACGATCAGCCTTGCATTTCATGCTGACAACATCAGAACCAGCTGCAAGAAAAGGCCAATTCACTCAGCAAAGTCCATGGAATATCTAAAAATGTAAGATACAACTGTTGAATTTCACATATCTTACAATTGGGCTCACTCATTGCCAAAGCTCCCACATGATCCCCAGAGATGAGCTTCAAGATTGAATTAAAAAAAAACACTTAGCCTACAAATAAATAGAAAGACAGGTAGACAGACAGATAGACACAGAAAAATTGAGAAAGACTACTTGTGAGCACAAGAAATGGGCAGAAAGCAAAGACCAACTATGAGCATTTTTGGCTGATAAAGTCAATCCTTACACATCATCAGCAATAGGGCAAGGCAGCATATATTGCACTGAAAATAAATAAGATTAAAATAGGTAGAACTAGAACCTTTGGCAAGTATTTCTGTTTCTGAGCAGGGCTTCCATTCCTCACCTAAATAAAACAGAAGGGGCAATCCTAAAAACTCATCAGAAGATCATCAAGCATACAATGAAAGAGGCTTAAGTTCCCTTCAATTACCAGCTGATTGATACACAGGTTAGAATGAGCACCGTAAGAAAGACCAACAGATGCTGAAGCACGGCTTATCTCTTCCATTGCTATACAGTGATACAAATACCCTAGACCTAGTCCTCCATATTCCTCTGTGAAGGAGCAGAAATAGCATTCGAAAAGTTTGTTGGCACATAAGACATGGTCATATTGTAAAGATGCTGAGAATACTAATCTGAAGTTCAGAACACCCAACGAAGAACAATTTCATCGTAATGAGGCTCTAGTTCATATGACTCTATTATGAAACAATACAGAAGGATAATGATTTGTGAATAAATGAATAATTTCTACTCACAGTCTGAGAAATAAACTAGTATCTACCCTTTTTTTGGGGAGGAGGATATTAGACTTTTTTTTTGTGATTGAAAGTCATGTACATCAGAATGAATTGCTTTATTAGCATTTATTATCCTCACAATCATCACACAATATACAGGGGAAAAGAAAAACTGCCAATGGAAATCACAATAGCAGATAACACCAACAGTTTACAAATCTAAAAAAGCAATCTTTTGACATATCAGAAAATGGAGGCAGTGAAGTAAAAGAAAAAAAAAAAGATTACCTGGTGCAGTAATCCCATGGAGATTAAATTCTCCCATGCTTTTCCATAAGTTAACCTCCTAAAATTAGATTGAAACATAATCAGAATGTCCAATACACACTGAGTTATGTTCATGGATATGATAAGAATATATCCTCATACAGACCTGTGGGAAATAATTTGTGTGGTCTATTTTTGAAGCATGAGGGGCAATGTTTTCCGTTGCAAACTGAGCAACACTTTCTTTAAACTGTATCAAGCAATAAAACCTTCAAATCATTAAAAGCATGACATAGTTCACCTTTAAGAAGCTATTATACAAAATCATCCTAAGAAATGAAACATAATATGTAGTTTAACTTCCAAAATAAATGTTTTGATGCATATAACATTTTTTTTAGGGAAAAAAGATCTCACAGATTTTCAACCCAGCAGAAAATTGTAAAACCAAAGAATTACGTTGTTATTACAAGATAAACAATTTGATGCAGCTAAGGCTTTTGAGGAAAAAAAATTCTCAATATTTCCAACCCTCTTGAAAATTGTAAACCAAATGGATATTTTTCAGCCAGCCAAAAATCTCAAGATATCTTATGTCAGTGGCACGGATGGCCAGCTATATAGCACATTCCATGGCCAAACATCATGCTAAAAGTCATTGGATTTTCTTTCAGTACATTTTTGACAGATGAATTGAAATGACTAATGAGATAAAGGGGTGCCACATATTCAGCATCAAAAACAATCTTTTTTTCTACTAAAAAACAGTTTATTTTTCTTATTTTATTGATCAAATAATAATTTCCATCAAGACTACAATTATTTCACCCTCCCCCCCCCAAAAACTTTTTTTTTTAAAAAAAAAAAAAAAGCTATTCTATACATCTGTGCTTTCTTCCACAGAGGAATAAGGCAAACCAAGTTCAAGTAATAGTAATTTCAAGAAAATCCAAATGGGGAGTCCAAATAAAATTTTTTTAAAAAAGGGGGTCAATAATTTTGACAAAGTTCTCAGAGAACAATCAGTGAGCTGTGCTGCTATATTATTAAGAACAGCTAAACCCATGTAGGAAAAAACATTAGCGTGTCGTGTTGAGGGGGAACCTGTATCTGAGTTTCATCGAAGAGCAAGGAGGTGGAGAAAGCAGCACACTGAGACTGAGTTTTCCTTCTGAAAATCGCGGAACAAATGGACCTTGCTGTGTTGATCCTATGCATCATTGTAGCAGCAATAACCAATAAGGATTAAGGGTGGACGATAAATTGGAGAAAATAGATGGGATATTCACATAAAAAATTATTGCTTTCTTAGCTGGTGCCGGTGCCACACTCAATCGGTATGGCTTATATACATATACATACAATATAATATACATGTAGGGCCATTTCTAATATATATCTAAAAGAGGGTGTATAGTGCATCAGTAAATAGAAGTCATTAATTTATTCATAAAATAAATTAATGACTTAGATTAATTACCAAAAACTTGCTGAGCAGGTTTCTTTTTTTTCAGGTTTTTTGGCTGGAGTTGGGGTGGCAGGCGGTGGTCTGGTGGTGGCAGGCGGTGGTCCGGTGGTCGTCGGCGGTGGTCCGACAGAGGCCGGCGACGGTCGTGGCGGTCCGGCTCCGGCGGTGGTTGGGCGGCGACTGTCGGCGGTGGTAGGGTGGTGGTCGGTGGCGGCGCGACGGTGGTCGACGGCGGCCGGCCGGCTATTGCGCGGTGGTTTTCCGACGATGACCTGCTTAAAAAAAATACCTTAAAAAATAATCTAAAAAAAACTTTAAAAAAAAAAACTCAAAAAAAAAATTTGTATGTGCAGGTAAAAATTTGGGTGCGTGCATGCACCTAAAACTTTGCAGGGTGCATAATAGCACCCGCCATACATGTAGAAATAAACTGAAGAGAACCTTTGAACCTGGAATTACTTAGTATTCAAAAATGAATAGCTTATAATAATAATAATAATTATTATTATTATTAAAAAAAATATTAACAACATATTCTTTAATCTTTATCCTCTTTTAAATATTTATTTTATTATTAATTTAAAACAAATAATGTTAAATTTTTTAATTATATTAAATAAATTAATAATAAAATAAATATTAAAAAAATATATTATTAATATTTTTTAATAACTAATACCATGTGTTACTAAGTATCTATTTAAAGTCGTTGTTACTCTCGAGCCAGGCTTCAGGATTCGTGTGGGAAGGGTGATATTTCCTTCTGGTTTAATAGATGGCTTGATGAGGATCCCTTATGTCACTTGGTTCCATTTGTTGATATTCATGATATCCAGCTTATGGTGAAGGACGTGTTTTACGAAGGGAGTTGGCACTTTGGGAGGTTATATACTCATCTTCCTGCTGAAGTGGTCATGTCTATTAAAGGCCATTTTGTTAATGACAATTCCGCTGATGTTATTATCTGGCGAAGTGCCTCGGATGGTCTTTACTTGGCCAAAGCGGCCTACAAGTGGCTTGTTCAACAGTGCCCCCCTCATATTTCCCGCACTGGAAACTGGCTTTGGATCTGGAAGCTACACTTACCTGAGACTGAGAATATAAAACACCTTCTTTGGCTCCTCCTGCATGGGAGTCTTCCTACTAACAGTTTTCGTTTTAACCATCATGTTTGTCTTGATTCTTCTTGTCACAGGTGCGGAGCGGATGTGGAGACTATTTTACATGTGCTTCGTGATTGCTACACTTCTAGCACGATCTGGGACTTGTTGAATCTTAGTCACAGCCACGACTTCAACGAGCAGGATTATTACACTTGGATAACTAAGAATGTCAATGCTGCAACTGGGACTTTGTTTACTGTGACGTGTTGGTGTATTTGGAAAGCAAGGAATGCAGAAGTTTTTTCAGATGAGCGCTGGACCATTTGGAACTTATGAACAAAATTCAAACTCTTGTTGCTGTTATCTCTCAAGCTTTTTCAGTGTGTCAGTGCACCGCGTCAACCTCGCCAAGTTGTTTGGAGTCCTCCATCATCTCCCTTCATCAAGATAAATGTTGATGGTAGCTCCTTTGGCAATCCAGGCAGGTCCGGGTTTGGTGGTTTGTTTCGAAACAATATTGGGGAATGGATCATAGGCTTCTCAGGGTTCTGTGGCATCACTACTAATCTGAATGCAGAACTTCAGGCTATTCTTCACGCTACTTGGCTGGCTTGGATAGAAGGTTATAGGCATGTCCTCTGTGAGTCTGATTCTAAGGATGCTATTGACTTCATTATCAAAGGAACTCATGATCTGCATCCATATGCTTCTATTGTTAATAAGATAAGAAGTTTCATGGCCTTTCCTTGGCATATCAGTTACCAGCATGTCCTCCGAGAGGCCAATATGTGTGCAGATAATTTGGCTAAGCTTGGTGCTTCTTTGGACTGCTCCTTTATCACTTGGGAATCCTGCCCAGCTCAGTTACAATCTTCTTTGTTAGCATATGCATTGGGTGTTGTTAGATTAAGGTCTTAGTTTTGGTTTTGTTTTATTTCTATTTGATAAAAAAAAAGTACCTGTTTGAGATAACTGTTTGGATATGTTAATTGAAAAATAATTTTAAATTAATTTGTTTTGTTTGAATGATATAAAAAAAATTACTTTTATATATTAAATTATCAAAATAGATATAAAATATTAAAAAATTATTTAATTAATTAAAAAATTATTTAATTAAAAATAAAATAATATTTACATTTTAAAATGTAAAAATAATTTATAATCTAAAATTATAAATTAAATTTTAGTATTATAAAAAAAATTATTAAAATATATTAAATTTTATATAAAAATTAAAATTAATTTTATCAAATATGATTAAATACTGTTACAACTGTTTTTTTTAAAAAAAAGGCTGCTAAATCTAAATTATAAAGTTATCCATACATACATACTGTATTGGCAGTTCAGATAAGGATGATGGAAGGAGCTCGCCAATGTTGGTCACGCTGGATCATCTTCAGACAGCTCACAGCAGCAAGGAAAGTTATTTTATTACGAAACGTTTCCCTCAAAAGTTTTCTCTTATTTTGTATTTTTCTGTTTCCTATAACTGCGAGAATCAATGGAAATCTTTTTTTTTTTTAACTTTATTTCTCTTCTTTGTAATTTGGGGAAAAGAAGAATAATTATGGTTAGACAACTTTTTCCTTTCTACTATAAAGAGAAGTTTTTAAATAAAAGTAATTTGGCACTTATAATTTTAGTAAAAACAATATTGATTATAAATAAATAGATATAGTTGTCATTGAAAATTAACTCGTGATTTATACATTTGCTTTTGCTATATGAACTATTGATGATGATTGACGATACTTTTTTATTTTTATGTTTGGATAATAAATAATGAAGAAAAAAAAAAAAAAAAAAAATATTTTTTTATTTAAAGATTTTAAAATATATAATAAGTATAAAAAATATATGAAAAATTATTTATTTATTTATTTTTTTTTTAAATTTAATTTTTGTTTTATCTAAAATTGAAGTAGAATTATTTTTATTTTTTTATTAATCTTCTAAATAAAAAAAATTATGTTTTATTTTTTTCTTTCTTTTTTTTAATATATCCTTATTTATTTTGTTTTGTTCTATTAATTAAAAAATATTCAAATATAATATAAAATAGAAAGTCACGTATATCACAAAGTTACTAGAATTAGGTTAGTGGGGAAAGGTTTAACTAATTTACAAGAAATTATAAATTTAAATTTTAGTGTTACTATTATATCAAAAAGAAAAAAAATTTAAAAGAAAATTATTTCTAAAATAAATAAATAATAGTGTATTTATTTTTTATTTACTTTAAAATACATCATAATTATAATCAATTAAAAATTAATAGTGATTACATTCTTATTTACTATATTCACTTTAAAAATAAATTTAATTTAGATAAGCTTTATCCATATTGAAAAATATGAAAATGATATAATGTCTTTTATCTAAGTTGATATAGTCGTGTTATACTTCTATTAGGTGTTGGTCGTGTTATTGTTCTACAAATGAAAAGCATGTAAGGCCAAAAATTTGGATCTTTTTAACATGTTATATTAAACTTGATCGATAAATTAATATAATATATTATAATTTTATCAATTGTTCGATGTAAATATTATATCAGTATAATTTTATTTATTAAATTTTTTATACATCAAAATAATAGATAATTTAATTATATCTTAAAAAATAAATTAAATTTGATTAAGTATTGAATATAAGCTCTTATAAAAAATTTCTATTACAACCCTAAACATCCAATCATTTTGTATCATACTTTATTCTATTAAATCTTATACTATAAATCTAATAATATTAAACATTATCCTATTTTTTTATACTAACCATTAAATAGTTATATATGATAACAAATCTAAAAATTCAATATTGTTTATATATATATATATATATATAAAAATCGTTATATATGATTTTTATTAAAAAAATACCATCTGATTCGACTAACAAATTTTAAACAGTTAAACTTGAAATAAAACTCTCAATAATTTATTTTCTAGTCCAATTTTAACAACATTACATACATAAGACATGTTAAAAAAAATTAATTAAAAAAATTATATATGTAAGAATATTTTTAAAAAATATAAATATAAAAAATGGTTATTTGATAAAATTTAAAATAAAATAAAATAAAATGATTACGGTTATTTTTAAAATTGAAAGAAGTGAGTGTAATTTTTTTTTTTTTCCAACGAACTTATAGCCTAATTTGGCTTGAAAAAGAGAACTTAAAAGAAATTGTAACTGGGTTTGTTTCGATGTTAGAAGTTTAAACCTGCAGTAGTAATAATAGATCTAAAACCCCAGGGCGGGGAGACTGGTGGTGCTTGTTGTGGAAAGTGGAAACACGCGAAACCCTAGTGACTAGTGAGGGAGGTTGAAACTGAAGCAGAGACATCAACATCAACATTAACATCAACATCAACATCAACAGCATCAGGCATGGCTTCCCCGCCTTCATCGAATTCAAAGTTCAGAGTGTATCAAAACCCCGCTTTCTCTGCTGTCCTCACTTCCAACAGTCTTCAACCTTCCAATTACACTCTCTTATCCATCCTTTCCTTCTTCTCTGCTTCTGCCTTCGCTTTTCTCGCTATCATCTTCACGTACATTCTCTCTCTTATGCTACTACCTACCTAATACCTAATTAATAATGCTAACTATTCATTCGTATTTCTCACCCCCCCAACATTTTACTGATACCAATATTGTAGGGAAAATGGATTCATTGACATCTTGAAGCTGAAAAATCTCTCCCCTGTGACAGCTTGTAAGTTCTCAACCTCAATTAGGTTTTTTATTTTTTATTTTGTTTTGTAAAATTGTTTTAGGTGATTTATTTAACTGGTGTAGTTATTATCATCAATTTCTTCAACTTCAGATTGGCTTGCGAAGATGCTACAAACTTTAGCGGGTCTCATCTTCATTGGAACTATGTTGGCCCTCCTCAAAGTTATATTTCTGCGTAGAATGCCTAATTCTAATTCCAAACTTAATAAAAATGAAGTTTCTCAGTCTCTCACTAAACATCAACTAGAGCTTTTAGGGGTGAAGCCAAAGGTTGAATCGGTTCAGTCTGATTCATCAAAGAAGCCTCCCAAGTCTAAACCGCAGTCGACATCTTCAGATTTGCTTGTTCCACTTCATCAGCCAATTCCCAGTCCCAATCGTTCTTCTCGAATTGATGCTGATACTTCAACTTCAAATTCTAATAGGGTAGCTACGGCGCATTCTATTAGCACCCCCTCCAGTTCATCATCTCTATATCTTGCCCCTGGAGTGATTTCGCCCCCAACTTCTGTTCAGAATTCAACTGGAATGGATTCAGTAGTATCGAGCCCTTGGTCTAATAGGCGAGCCTCCTCTGCGAATAAGATAACATCAGAGGAAAAGCTGGAACAGTTCTTAGCAGAGGTAGATGAAAGAATCACTGAATCAGCTGGGAAGCTGTCTACTCCGCCCCCTACCGTTCCTGGTTTTGGCATAGTGAGCCCCAATACAGTTACAAGCTCAGCTAATACCTCTGCAGCTACAAGGCTGACACCATTGAGGCCTGTGAGGATGTCTCCAGGCTCCCAAAAGTTTAACACTCCCCCTAAGAAGGGAGAGGGTGAACTTCCTCCACCGATGTCCATGGAAGAATCTATTGAGGCTTTTGAACATCTGGGCATCTATCCTCAAATTGAGCAGTGGCGTGACCACCTCAGGCAATGGTTTTCTTCAGTTTTGCTTAATCCTTTGCTTAACAAGATCGAGATGAGTCACATTCAGGTTCATTTTATTCTTCATCATTTCTTCTTTTGTATTCAAAGCAATGTTGTTGGCATAATATTTGCTCAGATTCTTCCACCCTTCCCCACCAAAAAGAAGGGGAAAGTTAAACAAGCCATGAAACATATTGACCGTGGAAGTCAATATATGTGTTGGTAACAATAATATTCAATTGCCACATGGGAATGTTTGACGTAAAAATTTCATGCAGGGTTTCAAGACCACTAGTTCTCGTGTTTAGACTTTAGATAACTGGTGTAGAATTACCTTTGAGAGAATTAATTTTGGGTTAAGTAACTACTTTACTTTTTAGAGAATGAGTTTTATATTTGGATGTGTTTATCCAAAAGTATTATAAGAAGAATGAGTCTTGCTTGGTTAATTAGAAAAAATTACTTGTGGTATGTAAGTACCATGAGAAAGAGAATGAAAGATATAGTACACTATTATTTAACTAATATGACTGGTAACACTACCCTCAAAGGCTGAACATTCAAAAGGATGTTTTACTTCTGCTAAAACATCAGTTCACGAAGGAGCCCAAAAATAATTTTTGTATGAGCCACCCAAACAAAGCAAAACCAGTCAAAATCTCAATTTGGCACTGTGTCCAAACAAGCTCTTCCTCATTTTAAAATGTTGAAGCTTGTGCTCCAATACTGTGGTTCAAGTTCTATAGTATTCATGGAGGTTTATAGATGATTTTCGTTGTTGGTGAACTTTGCTAAAAAGTTTAAGTTAGAGGCACAAACATCTAACAGGATTGGAGCATCAATGAATTTAATTCTTTTTCCCCTGGCCCTAAGATTTTCATATTCATAGGTTATGCAAGCAGCTGCTAAACTAGGTGTTTCAATAACAATCAGTCAAGTGGGCAATGATATGGCGTCCACTGGAACCCCTGCTACCTTGCCAGCAATTGACAAGACTCAAGACTGGCAACTGGCACTGGCTCTCAATGAAGATGGATTGCTTCATCAGTTACATTCTACGCTTGTGCAAGCCATAGAGGCTTCCAAGTGTATGTTGCTCTACATTGGTCAATTAAATGTGATTTTATATTTTCCCGGTTTGGTTATATTTGCTTCTGAGTTCTGACAAATTCTGGTTGGTCTATATTTGCATACAGCCAAGTTGCTTGTATCTAATATGCAACAATCCCCACAGCAGACGCCTTTGGTTCCTATCATGCAGGATTGTGTGGATGCTATCACTGAACACCAAAGACTTCAAGCATTGGTTAAAGGCGAGTGGGTTAAAGGTTTGCTACCTCAAAGCAGTGTTCGCGCTGATTACACTGTGCAAAGGATCCGAGGTAGATAGAATTATGGATATATTGCTGCTTATCAGTCATCACCTTCATCAGATTTCCTGTAATAAATTGAAGCAGGACTACATTAATCTGAGATTGGTTTTGTGGCCAGCATACACCTATTTAATCTAACTTTTAATTACCTTGTCTGAATTTTCAGAGCTTGCAGAAGGAACCTGCTTGAAGAATTATGAGTATCTTGGAAGTGGGGAAGTTTATGATAAAAAGAATAAAAAGTGGACACTTGAATTACCTTCTGATTCTCACTTGCTCTTGTATCTGTTCTGTGCTTTCCTAGAACATCCACAGTGGATGCTACATTTGGATGCTACGTCTTATGCTGGAGCTCAGTCTAGCAAGAACCCGTTATTCTTGGGAGTCCTTCCTCCAAAGGAAAGGTTTCCAGAGAAATACATTGCTGTAGTGTCTGCTGTCCCTTCTGTGCTGCACCCAGGAGCATGTATACTGGTAGTTGGAAAGCAGGGTCCCCCAATTTTTGCCTTGTACTGGGATAAGAAGGTGCAGTTTTCTCTTCAGGTTGGTAATGCTTCTGTAGCCTCTGGTTATGAACATATACCAAATTCTATTGAACCCTTTTTTTTTATACTACTACTATTATTAAACCTTTAATAGTAATACTGTTCTTTTCCAATACATATTCTATGCGCATTGTGAGTGAGCATGCTACACATGATACTTGTTGCCGATGATGCTCTTATCAACCAGCACAATTATTTTGTTATGTTAGTTTGCTAACAATTCTGAGATTTATGTCAGGGAAGAACGGCACTCTGGGATTCCATCTTGCTTTTGTGCCATAAGATTAAGGTTGGGTATGGAGGTATTATCAGGGGCATGCATCTAGGTGCTTCAGCGTTAAGCATTCTTCCGGTTATGGAAACAGAAGCTGAAGATTGAGTTGTGTTATTGACCAACCATTCTGCTTGCACTAACATTCTGTATGCTGACTTCAACTTCTGCGGTAAATCACATTCCTCACACTCAGACATTTCAGAAATGAACTTGCTGGAGGTGAATTCCACCTGACTGAGGGTTGATTAGAATTATGTTGAGTCAGCTAATTTGTCTTGTATAATTTCTAGAGGTCTTTAGAATGCCCGGCTCATTGATTTCATTGTATCTGGGTTCTTGCACTTTGTCAAATATCAAATGTGTGACCTAAAGATTAAAGAGGATCATATTTTGTTAGTAATATATTTTTAGTTATCTATTTACGGTTTCTCTGTTGATAAACTTGATATTGATATCTTGTTTACATGTGAGGATATTATTATTTATCCATGTACGAGCATATCATTTGGGTGTGGTGGCATTAGAGAAAACTATTACGTATTAAGATGAGATGCTGACTTTTTATCTCCATCCCCAGTTTGTAAAAGTATGTTTAGATTAGTTTATTTTGTACTTAAAAAAGCTTTCTAGTCTGAAGCTCTTTCTTGAACATTTTGATTATTAATTTGTAATAACGAAATCGACTAATTCAAACAAGCACCTAAAGAAATTGCAGTCCGAATGGGTGGGTCACCAGTGCATTTGTTTTCCTCAAAATTTGCTTAATAGTATTTCATACCAAATTTACAAACAAAATCTCAAATTCTAGTATTCTACTTGAATTGAAGTATTAGTTTCTCCAAATGATAAAATGTAAAACTACAATCAAGCTTCACCTTTAAATTTTATTAATAAAGCTAATAATATGTAATTAAAGTTGATTTTCAGTAGTTAACAGCGTTTGTGAGGGACGAGATGAGGCAAACCCACAGATTATATTACTTGATTTAAACATCAGCAAGCCCGTCTAGCTCAGTCGGTAGAGCGCAAGGCTCTTAACCTTGTGGTCGTGGGTTCGAGCCCCACGGTGGGCGCAAACAAATACTTTTAAGTTTTTCAAGCTGAGTTTCTTACTCTAAATCTAATACCCTGAATTTGTTTCACTCCAATTACAGAAGTTTTACAATACGATGAATATTTTTCTGCTACAATAATCTCGATATAGTATTGCAACATTCAGATTTAAGGAATCAAAATCTCGTATAACTTAATCTTAACAATTTCAGAATATACTTGATATTAGATTTCTTACGCTAATACTCACAGAACTTGTCACCAAAGCACATTGATGCATGACCATGCACATGCATGAAGACTGCACGCACCAAGCAGCTGAAACACCTCTTGGAGTAGCTGAAAAGCTTCACGACGCTTTATCACACGTGGACATTTTCTGTTTAGTTTGAGTGGTTACCAATTTTTTCATGATATAATCCTCTCCTGTTAATCAAAAATAAAAGAAGATCATGTTATTCAAAAATATATTTTTTTTTTACATATACCACATGCGATATGTGTATTTTTATTTTTATTTTTCATTACACATACCGCATGCGGTATATAACAAAAATGTATTTTTTAGCAATAAGATCCTCCCATTTTTTGTTAACAATAGAGTATCTGGATCCATTTTTTCACTTGGTGCATTAGGCCATTATCTTTCATTTTCATTTCACTTTAATTTCTTTGTTGGTATTTCATTTGTATTTTAAAAAAATATTAGTAACACATTCTTTTAGACATTCTTTTCAATATTTATTTAATTATTGATCTACCTTATACACTTAAAAAATTATTAGAGGATGAATGCTAACAACACTTATTTTTGGATCAATAATAAAATAAGTATTGAAAAGAATATCTAAAAAAAATATTATTAGTATTTCTCTTTATATGTAAATATCACCTGTATATAAGCCGGTTGTATCACAATTAGTGAATAACGAGATTCATTTCATTCAAACCAAACTTTAAGAAATACTGTGATTTTGTTTCACTCCAATTACAGAAGTTTTACAATACGAAGGATGTTTTCCTGTTATGATAAGCTCGACATAGTATTTCAACATTCAAATTTAAGGAGTCAATTTCGTACAACTTATTCTTATTAATTCAGAATAAATTTGATATTATTGTACATTCTAAAATAATAAACCACAGTTCTGATGTGTATCTACGTTTTTTCTTTGATATTATTGTACATTCTAAAAGAGGCAAAAATAAGAACTTTCAGGTTATCACAGTACTGATTATTAAAACTATAGATTTTTATACCCAAAATATTTTTATAAATTTTAGTACTAAAATTATAAAATTTCGTTTCTAACTTGTCTTTTTTTTTTTTTTTTTTTGTCATCTCACCTTCCTCTGTTGCTGATTTCTTATATACCAAAAAGTTATATAATAATTTAAATTTACGGATATAGTTGAGTTTAACAACTAAAAACAGCAGTAAAATTTAAGGAAAAAATATAGCGACGGTGCCTTTAACCAGACCATGTCGATTCCGCTATCGTCTTCCTCGAGCATCTTGTTAAATTAACAACATTTACACAGCAGCTGTCTACTAAATTTCTTCAGCAGCCAGATATATGAGCTAGAAATAAATTTTTTTTCAACCATAGTTGGCTACATCGCTTATGTCTAGGGGCTCATTTTTCAACTTAACCGCCGTGCAAACAAATTCACCACAATGCCAAGAAGCCCAGCTGGAACAAAATACATAGGCAGACAGAAAATATTGATCGTCATCAGGAAGTACAATACAGGAGGCATCTTTAGTTCCTAAATATGTTAAAAAAACATATTAACAACCAGATTATAAAATTGGGCACCTACCTGGGCAAATCATAAGGCATGATGCTGAAAGCAAGCACATAATATCATGGTAAAATTACCCATTTCCATTTGATTAAGAAAAACGATTTTTGATTTCACTATTGAATCTGATGACTAAACATTTACAGGTTATTTGCTCTCAGCAGAGACAAAAATGCAGATATAATATTCCTAAGGGGAACTCGCCCACCAAATTAAAAAGTTTGAACTACTAGATTTGAATGGCCAACTGTACAATGAACCAGCACATACCCCCAGCAGATCCTCATTGAAAATTGAAGGGCAACTTAGATATCAAGCATAAAGAATTGAGAATCTTTACAGCCAACATCTTTGCCAATAGGGTAGGTGAAAGCATTTTGGCAGGGCAAATTTGTAGCTCCGTTCCACCAGATATTCTTCAGACCACATTAACTGCCGTTTCATGAGGACCAAAAATGCCTCTCAACTTCCTTCAATTTCTAAATACAAAATCTGGCGTTAAGTACGTAAAGTTCTTGAGACGCAAGGTCTGACATCTTTACTCCGAATCTGAATCAATAGAAAGATATAAGCGGGGCCTCACAGAACGTTTTTGGCGAGGAAATGAGAAAGGGCTATCTGATCTTTGTCTACTTGCCTTGTCAGATCTAGCATCATTAATTCCAAGAAGTAAAGAAGCTGCGCCAGGAGGAACAATCAGTCAAGAAAATTAAACAAGAAAAAAATATCAAACTGCATTTATGGTCACGGACTCAGAAGTCAAAATGCAATTGACTGATTGGGGGCAGAAAGGGGAACCGAACCAAACACTGAGAAAGGAGAGGGGGTTGCAGGGAGATGCAAAATGCATACAGACTATATGTAAATAGAAGAATGCTAACCTCCTCGACTTTGTCTAGAGGTTAGCATCCTCCCCACTTTCAAGTGAACAAAATAACCATTTACATTTTCTATATAAGCAAACAAATCATGGGAATTTGGGTCATTTTGTGAATAAAGATTTCTAAAAAACTCAATTTCTTTCTTTTCTGACACATGGATACGATGCAGAAGATTAACGCAACTATGCAGAGTATTTTTACGAAACCACAACAAAAGCATTTGAAGTTTCTAACCATTTAACAGCGGGTATAGCAGTGCTCGATGCAAAGAAAATGAATACCCAGCTTCGAATCCTCCTTCATAGCCTCTAAAATAAACTTGATATGAAGCTTAGAAATGTACTAAAAATCACACATGTGAAAGAATTAAGAACTCTTTCCATCTCAAAAGGCTACATAATCTTTTACAGTAGAGAGAAAGGCATGGAGAGAGCACGGACAGAGAAGGTTTGATCGAAAAGAAACCAATAGATTATTTTAAGAATTTGTTTATTCCCATAATTTGTTTTCTTTTGTATAAAAAAAGTTAATGGTTATTTTGTCCACTTGAAAATGTGGAGAATACACCGTAAAAAAAAAGTGGAGAATGCTAACTGCCACAAATATATATATATACTAACTCCCTACATACACTAACTCCCACCATTGAATTCATTTTGATCTAGTGGTTTAAAATCACACAATTTAATGAAGAAATAGAATAGATATGCATATTTTTAATGAAGACAGCAGTGAAATTTGTATTTAATGAAGAATAAGAAATTAGCTATACTATTTAAAATAAAAAGAAGTAAAATACAAATAACAGGTTTCTTTATAAAATAAAAAAATTGTATTTTTAGTACAAATTTATAAGGCCTTGATGTTTTAATTTGTAGAATATCTGTAATTTTATCAAAATATTTAATAATTTTTTTTGAACTTCGATGTTATTTTATATTTTTATAAAAAAAATGTTATAATATATCTTTCTAAACTAGATATGTATATCTCTTAATGAAGATATTTTATAAACTTTTTATCTAAAATACGTACTTTTTATTTTATAAAAAATCTGTTATTTATTTCTTTTACTGTTCCTAATTTAAAGAATAGAGTCAATTTCCCTTTCTTCATTAAATATAAATTTTATTATTCTCTCTCTTCATTAAAAATATGCTCCACTGCCCAGCTAACAATGTACTCCACTGGTACACTGCCATGTAATAGAAAGCAGTTTCCAACAAAAGCAACTTCCACCAAAAAAATAAGGAACATTTGTGATTTAGAGTCAGAGAGTAACAAACCAGTATCAGCCAAACTATTTGTGGCACCTTCTCTGGTTGGGATTTGAAGTCCAGAATTTAACCCATTTTGAGTGGAAGCATTGCCATTACTGCCACCAGCACCACCTCCAAGGCTAAGAGATATCCAATCCTCAGTGCAGACACCATTAGACACATTTGCCTGATCTCTCAATTCATGCTGCACTGATGATTCTGCTGGTCTTGTGGGAAGAAAAATCTGAAGTGAGGGATCATCTCCAGCAAATGCCAATGGATTGTCAACCAAACCACCATTTAAATCAGCATCAGACCGACCAGTAGAGGAATCTGGTATGAGAGTACTAGATCCCAGAGCAGTATCTGGAGCCAATGCAAAACCATTCAGTGATGAGGAGCAATTAATAGGACCATGCTGCAAATGTACCAATGCATCTGACACGTCTGCATCAGAACCAAATAATTGGAATCCTGGACCAGCCTGAGTTCCAGAAGGCAATGACCACAGCGAGGAATGCATCCCAAAATCATCTTCACTAGGAAAAAGTCCCAAGCATGAATTTCCACCAAGACTGTGATCTTCAGTATATGAATCAACAATTCCAGGCGGTGGCACCGAGTAACCATCTCCTGCAGCATCAGTTTGGTTGTTATTATACGCAATTGAAGAAGATACCAATATGTCATTGTCTTCTTCAGAATCACTAAGAACAATAACTTCAGCACCACCTGCTTGAGCAGAAGTATTATGCGCAGTATATCCATATGCTAAATCAACATTACTGAGACACAGAGAATCCATCTCAATCCCATTGGTAGTAGAATAATCAATATGCCCACCACCACCTTGATTTACGCTAGGATCATCACCATCCCGACCACTTCCAGTGGCACTGCTACTCATTGGAATAACCACCTGTTCATGATTGCCAAAGACCTCTTTCAATCTATTACCAGAAGAGGTGTTTGAGTCCTCAGGTTTGCTGACTTCCCAAACTCCATTACGATTCTTCCTGATGCCAATTTTTAAACCAGTAGGACTGTCTGAAACACCTTCCTGTTTGACCTGCTTCAATGTTTCCAATCTTTTGACTTCTCCATCAGTAGAAACACAGAGGGATCCATCAGGAAGGTGCCATTGTGCAAGATTCCCTAATTCTAGTCGTTCACTTTCACTCTTTGCCTTCACACGCCAAGAACCATCAGGCTTCACCTCAACCTCTGTAACCTCTTCGCCACAATTTATCATCTGTACCAGCAAACCAATTTAAATAATAACTACTGGTTCATCAAATATAAGATTTATGAAGAGCAATAATTTTTTAAAAAAACTACCTTAGAAGTGATGCGATTGAAATAAGGGTCAATGATGATATTCTCCAATGCATAGTTTTTTAGACATATGGGACATTGCCACTGCAGAAACAATTAAATTCTTCTTCAGACAAAAAATCAGTACGGAGGGGATCAGACAAATCATGGACCATTTGTTAGAATCTTACCTTCCTTGACCGCTGATTCATTTCCACAAAAATTTCAAGATCAAAACAACCCATGTGAATACAAGGTTTAAATCTTCCTGCAATCTTCATTCTTGAACCACTCATCTATAAATTTCACCAAAATGTAGAAAAACTGATTAGTAAAACTTCATGAATTACTAAAATAATACAATACATGAAAGCCTTACAGGACAACGAAGGTTGATGCTAAAAGTATCTGAAACCACTTCCAAATCACTGTCACTATCAGCATTGTCATCTGCATTTCCACCTCCAACACGACAGACACGTGCAAGAGCATCTTCAAAAGGCTCACCTTCAGATTCCTTCGGAATTATGTTTAGGACCTAGATAACACAATTATTTAACAACAAATTATGACATTATTGGAAGGGAAGCAATTGTATGTAAAAATATTCAGACCAGAGTAACAACTTTTAAAATGCAAAACACATGAAAACAATGTTCTAAAACCAGACCGGACTGGTCGGTTCAAAAGGTGACGACCAGGATTCCAGTCTGAGTTAACAAACAAAGCTGGATTAAGAGTTGAATCAATCAAAACCAATTAAAACCAGAAAACTTGGTTAAAACCCAGAAACCAGGTCTAGTTATCATGAAAAACAAACCAGTCTAAATTTATTTTAAAAAAAAAAGAAAGAAGGCAAATTTCAGTCTCATGGGATAGACAACTCAAGCCTAGATGATGCCCAATAAACTAAAAACACAAAAAATCAAAACATTTTAAACTACTTTGAAGTAGAAGCAACACTATATGAGGCCCACACACTTTGCTGTCGCGCTTTCCAATTTAGAGTGGAAGAAGAAACATCTCCCTTGGTCCCTAGGCCATGTGGGACTTCGGTTCCCAGACTTTCTCTTTTTTTGGGCGTTATTCAAATTAACAAAGAAAGATAATCACAAAAGCATACCAAGTTTTATCAAATTTCAAATTTCAAATTTTAAGAAATCAACCAAAAGGGATCAGCCTCAGGATCTTTGGACCGACTTCATACAGGGAGACTTCATACAGGGAGATACTAAACATCAAACTTGATTAATCCAAATCCAATACCACAAGGCTGGATTAAAGGAACCAACAGTCATTCAAAATAGTTTGCTTAGAAATTAATCAAGCTTAGGATGCAATCTACCTGTTGCAAGCTGCGTCTTTTAACAATACGGACCCCTAAACAAAAAATGCGAGCATCACATCCTGTTAAGGAAATCTTATTAATTCCGTCTTTTGTATATGGCGTGATCTGACAAAGGAGAAATACAATAAGAAATTGAATAAAACCAATACAAATAAAATTTACACAGTAAATGAGCCCATATCAGAAAAATTTAAATAATTATAAGTCATAAACATAAATGATAACAAACTCACAATTGGACCATCATCACGACCATTAGCCCCAAGCAATTGTGAACCAGGTCTGTTAATTGCACGAACAGGAACACCTATATGGT
This sequence comes from Ormosia emarginata, assembly GCA_029884605.1. Taxonomy (NCBI): domain Eukaryota; kingdom Viridiplantae; phylum Streptophyta; class Magnoliopsida; order Fabales; family Fabaceae; genus Ormosia; species Ormosia emarginata. The sequence continues at coordinate 16,746,418 of JAQQTP010000089.1, read as the reverse complement.
CAGAGTAAAATCAATGAGAACAAATTTCAAATACAACCACAAGAAAGGCCACACATTACAAAAACAAATATTTGATGTTTTACTTTAAAATGATGTGCTTCTAATTGCATAACATGAAAATTTAAACTAGACCGACAACATGAAACATAACTCCAAATTAGTAAGGAGATTATGACATATTAACATACCATTGACCTGCAGGTCTGTATACTGTGGCCATTGCATCCTGAATGAAACCTTGTCGTTCAGAAGCATACACCAAGCCTACATATGATGTCATTTTTAAATATATAAACATACTCAACGCATAGAAGGTAATGCATTAATCTACTAGCACTTAAGAACCAGGCCAACCTGAACATCGAATTCCGATTTTGATACCAAGTCCTTGTCTGCTCTTGTAAGTTGAAATGTTCTGTCCACACTCTGCACTGGGTTGGTTCTAAACAATTCAAACAGGAATATGGTTAAGCCATTCAAGCAGAAAGCCACATTGAAAATTAGGTTTTAACCATAGACACAGATAATTGTTTGCATGGGGTCATTAGATTGTGTCTTGACTCTTGAGAAGAAAATGAAGTTTACTAGCTGGCTCCATCTGATAAAGATTTAAGAAAACATTGAGATAAGAGAAAGAGAAAAGAAAGAAAAGGGTAAAAGTTTCAATTCTTAATAGGTTAATGTCCTGAGGAAATCCCACCTCAGAAAAGTAAATTCAACACCCAAAAGATTTTTAATTAACAAAATATGAATAGTAAATGGCATTAACACTTACACTACGATCCCTGCAAATAGCATAAAATAACTGTTTGTAAAACATCTAAAGAAAGCAATCAAAAGCTTATCATAAAGCAAAGGAACTTGCACTCATGCTCGGAAATTATTAGACAATCCACCCCCTCCCACGGGGAAAAAATTGCTAGTATTCAAGCCAGAATGAAGGACATCTCAGTCTCTTACATGCAAATTAGGCAGCAAAGAGTATATCTAGATTCCAAGGCATATAACATAATTAAACAAGACATTCATTTTGCTAAGGAAACAAATGAACCCAATTACACAAACTATGTCTAATTTCAATAAATCCAGACCATGTCCTCACCCATCAGTTGGAGCACTAGCTGTGGTCAACTTCACAGGAAACAAGGGGTGTGCCACTGAAACCCAAAACCTGTAACAGAGAGAACAGCAGAAAATACAAATTTGAGTGGCAAGAAAATGAAAGTGATAAATATTAGAAGGGATAGAAAATCTCAGTCAATTATGAGCGAATATAACAGAAAAAATGAGGGAAGAGCTGTTCAATACAACGTAGTATACAACAGAACTAAAAAATCAAATCCTTGAAGTGAAACATGATATAAATTCAAAAGCATTTTCATGAGTCACTAACTCACCATAATAAGTATCTTTAGACATAACTAAAAGACCAAGATTCAATGTTATCACAGAAGAATAAATATAAACAAATTCACCAACTCTACAACTATTTATGGGCCACATCAAGGATTCATCATATAAATAATAAAATTACAACAATACAACATGGTATCATCTCACAGCTAAACCCAGTTCACCGCACCAACAGAGGATATCACAGCTGAAAAATTGAAAATCACAAGTTTTAGAAAACAGAGAACTGAGAAAATGTGAGAAAAGTAGAGAAAGTGAAGGAAAGTAGAGAGAGAGTGAATCTGAAAATGGTAACAGTATTAACAAACTGAACCTGTTGCAGGTTCTGATACATATACAAGAGAGTCTAGAAGCTCTAGTACCCTGTAGAAAAGTAACTACCTAACCAACAGTGAGCTGGCACTAACTAACAGTTGACACATCAGCACACTTAAAAAGTTATAAACTAGTGTACTACTATATACTCTAACAACAAGCAAATCATGTCAACCAACACAACCCATTGAAGGCATAATCGCACACAAAAACCCTTCAACAAAAAAAAATATTCAGTACTAAACTATGCAGAAAAACTCTCAAACAAATCATTACTGCCCACCCCATATATAGGTATTAGCTAAAATAAGAAGGGAACATGACATACGGGTCTGCACGACTGAGTCGACAGATTTCACAATAAAATTTATCAGGAACTGGCGGGATGCCTTCTATAGGTTTTTCCGGAATAATAACACAACTGATGTGTTGCCACACATGGCATCTGTGATCATCACACTGCAACAAGATGAGAAAAATTAAAATTCCACAATTATCAAATTTAAGCAACATACAGGAGGTCTTAATTAAAAGTACATGTGTGATCATAAAAAAAATGGACACGAGATTATAATTTAGCTGATTATCAATCAAATAGTATGTGCATGTACAAATGCATAGAATTTCATAGATCATGAAGAAAGAAGAAACATATTGAATATTACACCTTGACCAATGGCTCTGTTTCCAATGTACTTCCACAGAGACAGCGAATCTTTGTATCTGATTGAAAGGAATCAACAATTTCGCCTTTAATTTTCACATTACTGCTATCTGAGGCACCCTGTCCCTTTGATGCTAGATCAGTGGCCCCAGATATCTGCATTTTTCTGGGCAAAAAGAAAATACAAAATGTCAAATAAAAATAACAAAGCCAAGCGATTACAGCACATATGGAGCAGTATAATCAACCTAAACCAGACCTAAAAGTAAAGTACCAGATTGTTTTTGTGAATTCATCTAAGTATTTTAAGTCATTACATGTATCCAAAGCATACCAAAAGCCGGAAGAAGAAAATATCATCTACAGTGTTGTCACTAACACTGACCTGTATGTGTCATCCACTAATTTTGCCACCTGTTCTTTTGCAACAGCATTCTTCTTAGCCCACATTTTGGAAACTGGGGGAAAAAAAGCAACAAGTTGCTTAGTTTGCAGGAGAAAGGAGGGAGGAATACAAGAAAGTCAATTTCACATTAAAATCACAAAATTAAATTAGATGCATAATTACTAAATACTCCAAATGTTTTATGATTCAATAAACTATGCCCACAAAGAAGTTGCCATCATTCCTAAAAAGAAAGAATATGCCAAGCCAACTTTAAATATAACAAAGAGAAGGGAGAAATAAAGGAGATTTGGGACACAAACAAAAGCCCAGGTGAAAACAAACAGATCAAATTTATCTGATCAACAAGAAGGGTTTACTATTGGAGCAAATGAAAAAAATTCACGGCCTTATCCTAACATTTCCATCTAAGCATGAATAAAGACCATTACTACACTAACTACAATAGCCAATTTCAATGAGATATTGAAAGACAAATACAAACTTTGCAGATATTGTCAATTTAGTTTATGATTCCATTCTATACAAATTTCCATATGCAGATATTGTCTAAACTTCCAATATAGAGGCTTTATCACAACCCAAACAGAAGCATTATGAAAATAATACAGAAATATAAGATAGCATTAGACCCAAAGGTTCAGTTCTGTTCTGTGTGTCTGAGTGCACGTGTATAATTTTACCTTGTTCATCTGCGAGAATTGATAATATCCGATCAACAAGATCCTACAGAAGATGAAGCACAGGCATCATTATATCATCCTAAAACTCCAAGACTGCATACGAAGTTAAGGATTAAAAAGGAAATAATGCATGGACTCCAAACCAAAGTTACAACAATCATGAAAATTCATGTCACAAATTAACTATATCCATCCGTTTTAAGAGCTGCAAACACTTATTATTGATCGCTAAGAGAAGCGTGATGTCTAACCATGTAAGATCCAAATACAATAATCCAAATTGCATTTAACCAACCTAGTGGAATGGAAAAGAAAAGATTAACAAATTAAGGAAGAAACAGTGGTTCTCATCATCAACAAGAACCAATAACCATGCAATTAACACTATTCAATGGGGTGCCAATGCTAGCATTCAGGTTTCATAGAAAAAGCCTAACAATGGCAGATTCAGTAATAGTTTTATCATCTCACCTGCTTCTTTCCCTGCTTTGAAAGACCTAACTGAGTGAGCACATCTTTGAGCTCTTTTATACGAAAATATGTCAATTTTTCCTACAAGAGAAGTAATTAAATCGGTAAAGTAGAATAGCATACCCCAATGATTAATATATCAGTGCATAAAACCAACACTAAAATAATTTTAAAAATAAGAAGAAAAAGAAGAAAAGAAATATGACATACAGTTTGCAGAATTAATACAAATGAAATTCAAGTGTAATTATATGCACGCTATTCTTATTGCATTTTAAAGCATAGTACAGTATCATAATGGAACAAACTAAAGAAGTATCCAACCATCACATTGTCCACAAACCATCCAATACTAACATAATCACTATAAACAATGTCAAAATAGTGAATGGTTAAAAAGACCGGAAAAATAAAACCTGTATTGAACACCTTGGTTAACAATGTTTCCGTGATAAGTAAACAAAACTAGACAAAAACTTAGTGTCCAACCAATGTAAAAATGTTTTTCATTATCCATGTAAATCCAATTTAAAAATATGAGATTTCCTTGTTCTTCCTACATGTTTCTAGCCTCTAATCCTTATATTGCCAATCCAAGGAAAATCAAAAGCGTGTTCTGCATTAATATTTTGACGAAAAGTACAACGTAAACACAATTTGCAACCAACCAGTTGCAAAAGAATCCATTGGACTAGGCACTACTCAATCAAAACAGATTTTTAAACAATAAAATAAAATAAAATTACAAAAGTAAACTACACTTCATGCTACCCTAAAAAACTACTTTGCCGGGACATGCAAAATTGGAGATGATGATGGAAAAAGTGTTTATCTATCTTTCAAATTGGAGCATTAATTAGAGACCACCTAAAACCTTTTAAACCCACCAATATATAATGAAAAATGAAGGATTTATCGTATACCTTGCAACTGGGTACCAAATCCATTCCTCAAATCCAATAATTCAGCACAGAATCAACAACGGGATAATCGACAACCAAAGCCACCGAAGCTTGGGCCAAACAGTAATAGGTCTAATCAAATCAAATAAATTAAGAAAAACAAAGACAATCAATCGAATTACGGAACTAAATAAATTGGAAATGAAAACCATAATCGATCGTTGCAATCAGCGTAAGGAAAATGGAAATTTGAGCTGAAATTAGAAAAGACCAACCATAGAAAGGAATCGAAAGGGGGGAGCAACGATCGAGATGGTGGCGATTAGGGTTTGGATATACCAACTTTGCACATGGTTGTGTCGTGTTGATGGTGGCAGGTTTTCTTTGCGTGTATCTTTTTGACCAAGAGACGGGAAGACCCAAAACCATAACCAATCTCTCCATTTACAATACAAAAGTTCGGACCTATCGCCGATTATCCAATCCGGTTTTTTACGGCACACAGGTCCGGGTTGGGTTTCGGTGTGATCACGTGTTAGGTGCATGCTGCACACCTTCGTCATTTTTCTTAGACGAAAAAATATTTTAAATAAATGATTTTGGAAAATGTATTTTAATCAATCAATTATTATATTTTTATTATATATTATCACATAACAATGCTTTATTATTATTATTATTATTATTATTATTATTATTATTATTATTATTATTATTATAACATAAGAATAGTTAATTGTACAAAGAAAAATACTAGATGTCCCGAGCATTTTACTTGTCGAGTAATATTGAGGCGGATATTATAATATATCTTGTTAAGTTTAGATATACCATGTACCTTTTATTTTATCAGCTACAGTAGGGTTTTTTTTTTGTTCAAGTTGCTTCTTCTTTTTTCTGCTTTTTTTTGGCATACTATTATCGTCGCTAGCAGAGGAGCACCAACGTAGGCCATCACCCAGCCACCAACATTCAACCCAGTCATCAATATCAAACCCAGTCACCAACATCAAGTTGCAGGAATGGCCAGGCAGAGACTGTGTGGTAGAGATGAGTGAGGGCGCGAGTTGTAGGAATAGTGTTGTGTGCTTCTTCACTGATCACCGCCTGGACCACGTTGCCGTCGTTGAGTTACGACCTAGATCTGAAAGTCCTGGCGTCGCTACTGGACTCACCGTCTCTGCTCACTGCAAGTCCTCCCTTCACCCAGATCTGTAAACCCAGAAATGCATATTTGGTTTCTAGATGGAGCGTCTGGTCTGATGACACGACTGAGGATCAGCAACGCACAATGACTCGGGCTTGGACAGCGGTGTGGTGGTTAGCGCATCCCTTATCCCCAACCTACAAACCTCCACCAAATCAACAACCCAAAAGCTAGTCATGGCAGATCTGAGGAGTGGGTGATGGGTGCTAGCACGGCAGCGGCAAACGAGTGGGCTCACAGTGCTGGTTCGCGATGGGAAGGCATGGAGGCGTGGAGGCGTGGAGCAACGTGGGCTTGGTTGAGGGTCTGACGCGTCAAGGGTGGATTTGTGTGGTGGTGTCAGAGACGAGGTATAGTCACGAGATTGTTCACAGCTGCGTGGGGCGGTTGTGGTCAGCAAGGTGGTTGCGCGTTGGTGGTGGAGAGCCTGCGACCCCCTCGTTGTAGATCCATACATACCGAATTGCCGCCATCCTTCGACTCCGACGCCTCCGCTCCATGTCGTAGCTCCACTGGAGAGTTGCAGACTCTGTTAACTGTTTGAATGTGTTGCCTTTCTTTCATCTCAATTATTGATAATTTTTATTAATAAATCAAGGGTTTAAAATTAATGGTATATGGCGCACCATTTTTTACCAGATGTATATTAGACACCGTCGTAGTACTGATAGTGCTTTTCAGTTATAAACTTTTAATTTTTATTTTTTTTATTTAAATTATTAAAAAAAACATTTGTGCTATAATAACTAACAAAGCCGGACTCCGAGTTTTAACTTGTCGAGACATCTAGTATAGTCCATGTACAAAAAGAAGAGATAATAATGAAAAAGTGTTTTTTTCTATAGGATCAAATGACACTTTTTATTATTAAATGATTAAATTAATATCAAAGTTATTTTAAGAACTAATATCATACGTATTTTTAAAATTAAAATGATAATTAACTCTTAATTTTTTATATCCTTCTACCTTATTAACATTTAGTGAGATATGGTTTTTTATGTTGAATTGAGAATATTTAGTGAAGAGAAAAATATAAGTTAAATTGAAGTAAAGTGAATTAAAATTTGATCACTCGACGTAGCTCCTTAAATAATTTGGCGTCAATTGAACTAAGACTTTCAAACTCGTAATTAGAAAATATATTGTTAGGTTGGAGGCCAACCTTTATCTTAAATAGGGTTGCATAACCCAACCCACAGACTCACGAACCCAAATGACCCGATCCGACCCGACCATATATATCCGGGTTGGTTCGGGTAGACGAGTCAGTTCGTGTCAGACTCGATAAACTCGTCTAGCCATCGGTTCGGGTGACGGGTTTGGTGAACTAACCCGATGACCTGATTACCCAAGTACGACATTGTTTTGGGTAATTCCAATTAGGAAGTGTTCATAGGTCGATCTAACTCGATCAACCCGACCTAAACTAACCCGATTACCATCGGGTTGGTTCGGGTTGGGTTACACAGAAAAAATTAACAAAACCCGACCCGAACCGACCTGACTTCAATTAATTGGTTTGGACATTTTTTTTCTCACAAACTCAACCTGACCCATGTGCACCCCTAATCTTAAATACAATAGATAAGTAGGTAACACAACATTAGGTCATATCTTCATTCGAATATTTTTTTTTAATTGGCATTAACAGGTCGCAAATAATTTTCATATTTTTTATAAAAAAAATTTGACTTATTAATTTGAAGGAATATAATTATAAGATAAAACTAAAGTGATAAGTAAGTTTGACCTCAATAATTAATGAGTCTCTACAATGTCAATAATTCAAAATACTTAGAGAATGAACATAACCTTAATATCTAAGCGAAAACGATAATTAATCTCACATTTAAGAGTGTGGAAAAATTTCGTAAGACTTAAATTTTTAAAAAATGTGTATTTTCCATAATTAATTGAATCGCATAATGAATTGATGAACATGCAACCAATAACAACCTAGTATAATGTAAGTAACATCCCTAAATAAGATATGTAGTACATATTCTCCTTATTAGAATGAATTCAAGTGGTAATTTGCACTTTTAACTAACTTCTATATAAGTATTATTTAGACAAGTTAACTTAAAATGCTGAGGGTGGGTTCCACTTTAAAGTTACAGATATTTGTGACTTTAATGTGTTATCATTATTTGTTACTAATTTACAACTTTTACTTGCACATTTAATGAAAGTTTTGCAATAATATAAATAATAGTTTTAAGAATGCATATCATTATATTAATGTGATTATAATTTTATACATTTTTACAAAAAATAAAAAATTTAAATCCTTCTTTTACTGGGAAACATGAAATCAAATTAAAAAGTCATAGGAAGTACTTCCAGTTTAGCAAGATTACATATACAAGTAAGGCCTCTTCAAGCCACAACCATTTTTTCATAGGAAGAAGCAAACTTGGTCAACGCATGTGATGTTCTATTACCATCGCTTTTAGTATGTAAGAAACAACAACTTCTCAGGTCTTCCTTGAGTTCGAGACAATCTTCTAATATCAAACCATTGTAAGATAAAGGGCATCTTATATCCAATAAACGATTATGTCAAGACAATCACACTCTGCGTTAAGATCTAAGATACAGAGTTCTCTATCAAGCTGGAGACCAAGCTACATTGTTACGTGTTCTGAAGTGGATTTAGAGGGTACCTGAGATAGGCACGTGTATAGTGGTTTCCTCCTTGCACAGCTGCCGCCAAGCGTATAGAATCAAGGGGGTGGGTACTTGTAATGGGATTCCAACGCTCAAGTTAGGCAATGCACAAGTAGGTGTTATGCAATCGAAAATAGCAGATCCCCTATTAGGTTAACTTAGTCTAGTATATATAGAGAGTGTGACTGAAATCTTCATGCAATTCGTATAGGACCAAGGTACATTAGGATCGTGCATTGACAGAGGTTTCAGCCCATGATCGTTGTTGTCCGTCTCTTACTTGTCGGAACTGTCCCACGATCGTTGAGGTCCGTCTCTGACCTGTCAAGACTGTCCTACGATCATTGAGGTCCATCTCTGATTTGTCAGGGATGTCTCCTTAGTGGTCAATCCTTATGGTGGGCAGTTATGGGAATCTACAGAGGTCTGGCTATCGTTAGTGTCCGATGCTATAGACCGAGGTCATAAGGCCTTGGCCGAGGTGCTTATGGAGGAGTCCAGTAGTTCATGTGTCGGGTCGATTCTTTCGGATGGGACCCTAAACCACGGTCCAGAATAGTTGCCCCCAGCTTGGCGCTTGGATAAGACCCAAGTGTCAAGGTATAAGATCATCAGGCTCACCACAGACTTCGCCCCAGCTTTGAAGCCAGGTTTCACGATGTATAGTGTTGAGGCCGAAGTCCATCATTGAGTACGGGGTACCCCGGAGGTTGGGATGTGGTTGGAGACCGCAGTGGGTCCTTGCCTACATTGTCATTCCTTGTTCTGAGGTTTTCCTCCTGTTACCCCTGAGTGTGGTTCACGGGGTCTTTTGTCTTGCAGCAGCGTTCTTCGTTAGTTTTGGATCATTTGGAAACCGTTGCTCTTGAATTCCTCGAGAATTGAGGAGCCTTTAATGGGGAACGTCAGCTTCGCGCAGTTTCCAACCGTCCGCTGCTCCTGTATCCAATGGCAACGGGAGAGCATTAAACGCAGTTTTTATGGCTTGATAGACTCTTCGTTTATTAGTAACCAATCGGAGCGTTTCATCTTTTCTATAAATAAGGGATGTTTGCGTTCGATTTTGGCATTCCCTTCTTCCTCTCTGCGTCTTTATTTGGAAGTGACTTCTTTCAGAGAAATGGTTCATTCTTTTCCTCTGCGTTTCTAGAGAGTTTTTCCTTTTGTGAGAGTTTTCTTCTTGTTCTTCCCCAAATCTCTGAAACTTTTTCATGTCTTTATGAAGGTTCCTTGAGTAGATATCTCACTTTCTTAGCGTATTAGCGATAGATGTCTCACTTTCCCAGTGTATCCTGATTGCTTGTTTGATATTCATCGTCGCTGGGGAGGATTAAGATATTTGTCGTGTTAAATGAAGGCAACTGGAGGGGTAGGGGCCAACGTTGCTCTCCTTGCCAACAGATCCTAAGAGTAGTCAGATATACAGGAGGAACTATTGGGACTGCTCCGTGGTTTGAAGCTACTTGGGGTGATCAAGGTTCCAGTGGAATAATCTTCCCACGAAAAAACTGTGCCCCGTCCAACAAAGGGGAGTGCTCCCCGATCTCTACTATCTTAGCGAAGGAGGCCGCGAAGAATGTGGTGGGGCCCTGGGGTTCGGCAGCAGTGTTTTGTTCTGGGTTGCAAAGCCTATCCACTTTTTCAAGAGGCCATTTCGCGGGGAGGAGACCGGTGCTGGTTCTGGAGGAAATATGGATGTGACATGACCCGGGATACCAATGATATTCGTTACCACCTCCGGGGTCTTTCATGCCTCTATACTTTCTTTTCCCTCTTCTTGATGTAAGATGATGTATGGACTGAGAGATTAATAAAATTTTTCTTTTGCTTTGAATCTCATGTCTTCTATCTTCCTTTCTTCTACAAATTATGGTATTTATATTATACCGGGGCGAGTCCAATGCTCACCTTGACGACGCGATATGTTAAGTTACCCCCAGCTTGGTATTTAGTTGAGACTGGCAAAGTGCCAAGTTTAAAAACTTAGATCCGGGGTCTTTGTACCTCAGGGAAACTTTAACCGGGGTAGGCAAGCTTCTGAGTTTTCCGAACTCTTGGACCCTGCGGTTGCGTGTCTCTTAGTATGCTGGGTAATTGTCTTTTGGACTGCTATGACGGCGCATGCTCAGGTTGAAGGGACGTGCATAGTGCTTCACGCGCCATGATGAATATCTTTTCAAATCTGAGGTGCTCAGACAGAATTGCCCCCTAACCGTAGCTCCTATAAGTAGGGTGTTAGCTTTTTTGTTTCGTTTCGTTGATTTTCATCAAAAATAGTGGCCTGAGGTGATTTCCAACGAGCGTTGCGATGGTGCGAAACGTTTCTAGAGTTTTTTGGACTTCTCAGAACTTGATTTCTTCCTCCCATTTCCATTACTTTTTTCAAGGTACTTCCTTTTTCTTGACTTTCATTCTGTTTATTTTTATTTTGTGAACGGTTACGCACCCTTCCTCTTCCGCGAACGAGGGTGGAGAAAATCGTTTTAGCCCCTATCTTCTGATGGTGTTATCCTATGGAGCACCTCCTCCATCGTACTACGTGCGACGGAGGTGTCATTCTGAGGTTTTAACCTTGGTGGGTGCGGAGGCCAATGCATGGGTGCATTCAGTCTTCTTGTGTTCTCCTATTACCATGTTTGGATCTTTGAATTTAATTGGTTCTGACCCTGTGCCTCTGCGTGTCTTCCAGGGATTCAAATGGCCAGAAGGAGAGCGCTCATTCTTGAGGTGCCTGCCCCGGTTCCAGAAGTTCGGGAACCGAAAGAGGCCGAGGAAGAGGCGATTCGTATTCGCTGAGGTCTGGGGTTACCTTATACCTAGGTCGCGGACGATGCCTTCGATAGGATCTCTCGCTATGAGGCTGGGGCCGAGTTGGACAAATTAATAGAATATTTGGAATTTACTAAGGGAGGATCCCAGGATGATGAGTTCCTGATCTTGTCCCCGGGGAAAGAATGAGTGTGTTCGACCCGTCAAGCGGGGGAATACTTCATGTTTCTCTATAAGAACTTTTTCACGAGGTTTGGGCTTCACCTCCCCTTCAACGATTTCCACATTGCTGTCCTCCGGACTCTTCATGCTGCCCCTAGCCAAATCCACGCTAATGGTTGGACAAATATTCTGGCTTTCGAGAGAATGTGTCGGTTGTTGGGATTGCGATGCTCTGATGGGGCGTTCTTTTATTTCTATACGAGGTATTCCGTTCATGGTGCCCGCGCTCGTCAATAATCTTGGTTGTCGGTGCGATCTCGGTAAAGAAGAACGGTCTTCTTTCCATATTTGGAAAGTTACAAAGACTTCAAAGAAAAATTCTTTAAGTTGATGGCAGCCGGCGGCACTCGTCCTTTCTGGTTGGGGAGTGGCAGGGAGCCAACATTCAGCCTCTACTGGAATCCGACGGCCTGGAGCATTCCCCCCCAGTCATTTAAGAGGGAGATCAGCCACCTAAATGACGAAAAGATTGAGTGCGTCAATTTCTTCGAAATATGGATTGGCGAGGTTGGTAAAATCCAGCCTAAAGATATACTGGATGCCGTGGATGATCAGGAACTTTAGGTTATGCTAGGTAGCGTAGGTCGTTATTCGTGTTTATTTTCTTTTCCTTTGCCATTTATATGGATCTAATTATTTGTGTTTGCTTTCCAGAGAGCTTGGTTGAGATGTCCCAGGAAGGAAACGTGTTGGCTATTCTCGAAGCTCTGAGGGCCAGAAGTGAATCGAGGTCTTCAGACCTCACCGCCGACATTGTGCCAGTGTTATCACCCTGTCAGACCAAAGTATCAATTGCGGAGAGGGAACCAATCCAAGTGGAGGATTCCCCCCGCCTGCGAGGCGTAAGAGAAAAGCTGCTGGCGAGGGACAGTTAGACAACAGGGGTAAGAGGACCGCGGTTGAGGAAGACACCGGTTCGAGTAGCGGGGGGGCAATTAATCTATACCACGAGAATCCGAATCCCCGTGAGTTCATCGACTTCCAGCTCTTAGATGAAGAGGTCGAGCCTAAATTAGCCCCGCATAGCATGAAGGATACCTTCTCTGTCATGGACAGTTCCTCTAGTAGTGGTCGGAATGCCGTTGCCATTTATTGCATACTTGGACGTGCGCGAGGGAGTCTGCGTCCATCGTGGGCTAATAGTAGCCTGCCCTGAGTGCCTTTAACGCTAGAGTCTTACCTCCTAGGTGGTGCCCACAACTTCTTTTGTGGACTTCGGGCAGGACGTATTCAGCTTCTTTCAGCGTGAGGCATTTGAGGAGGGGTAAAGAAAATCTACACTGGTATAACTGCCCATCGAAGACAGTATATCTGACCGCGACTTTCTTCAATTTAGCAGCTTCCTTAGAATCCTCGGGGAGGCTATCAGACTGTAAGTATTCCAACAGTGGTGTGATCCAGGTACACTTTTGCCCGTCGACTTGGAAGATGGCTAAGTTGGAGACCGCGGGGTGTGAGAGGGTTTCCTAAATCACCGAACGGTTGTTACCCAGACTCTTGGTGCTCACCAACTTGGACAAGAGATCGGTCCTAGAGTTTTGTTCCCGGGGTATATGCTTCACTTTAACTAGCTGGAAGTTTAGGAGAAGTTCTTGCACTTTCTCCAGGTATTTCTGTAAGAGGGGCTCCTTGGCCTGACATTTGCCTCGGATCTGGGAGGTCACGAGCTAGGAGTCACTAAAAAGTTGAATTTTTGCGACCCCTAAGTCTCTGGCCATTGTTAGTTCGACAATGCATGATTCATATTCTGCCTGATTGTTCGAGGTGGGAAATTCGAACCTTAGCGAATTTTTTATAGCCACCCCTTCGGAGTTTTCCAAGATTACCTCGGCACCGCTTCCTTTTGGGTTTGAGGATCCATCCACAAATACGGTCTAGGATATCTCCTCGGCATTACCAGAGTCTGAAGTAAGTTCGACCAGGAAATCCTAGAGTGCCTATGCCTTGATTACCATTCTGGGTTTGTAGGCTATCCTAAACTTGGAAAGCTCAATTGACTAGGCAATCATCCTTCCTGCTAAGTCCAGTTTATGCAGTATCTGTCGGATGGGTTGATCTATCCTTACTACCACAGGATGGCACTGGAAGTACTGCCTTAGTCTTCTGGCCGTGACGATGAGTGCAAAGGCGACCTTCTCTATCTTTTGATATCTGAGCTCGGGGCCTTGCAGTACTTTGCTCACGAAATAAACTAGTTTTTGGCCTTCCGGTGTTTCTCTTTTTAGTATCGAACTCATAGCCTTCTCGTGGACGGAGAGGTACACGTAAAGTGCTTCACTTGACTCTGGCCTTGTGAGAATAGGAGGGGACGCCAGAATGTTCTTCAGAGATGCGAAAGGGTCTTCACATTCCTGTGTCCACTCGAATCTGGTCCCTTTTTTCAATAGCTTGAAGAGAGAGAGGGATTTGTGAGCGGCTTTGGCTAAGAATCTGGCTAAGATTTCAATAGCAAAAGGTCTCTTTTATTATTCTCATTTTCTTTCCCATTTCATTTCATTTTCGTTCATCCTCCTTTCCCTTCTCCTTTTTTTTTATCATTTTTTTATTTTTACTTATTATCTTTTTCACCTTTTCTTTCTTTTCCATTATGCTTCAGAACATTCATCATTGCAATCAACCTTTATTTCATGTTATCCCCTAGTATAGTAATGATCCTTATCCAGGGTTTATTAAAAAAAAATTCAAACTCAAAAGGGGTAACAAGGGATAAAAATGATGAAATTTTATAAAAGATAGAGAAAAACAACCAATCTTCATTTTCAAATCATGATTGTTTATTTTCAAAACTTTAATTTTGAGATAAAAAGATAATGCAAACCAAATGATTACTTTTTTACTCCTTTTATTGACTTTTTTTTTTTTTGCAAAAGACACCTATATACGCAAAATTTATTGACATCTACCAAACTTAGAATTACCAAAGAAGATGCTTTAAAGAAATGAAAGAGAATAAATATCGAGAAAGACAAAGAGATGAAAATGAAAGGAAATAAGACACTTATGTAAATTTATTACATTAATGTTTCAAGAAAGTTGACATGAGTCCAACATCACAAATTATTTTATGGTAATAATTTCAATTAACAACCTCAGATCTCTAATTATTCAGAGGTTTCGAGTTGCTGGCACAACATTTACTTCATTCCTTCTACCAATATTAGGGATTGGATTGTTAACAATACTGGGTCTGACTTCCTCTTGAATATCCAACTTTCCATAAGTGATCAACTTCTTTATTGTCGTCTTGAAAGATTCACAATCTTCAATTGAGTGTCCCAGGATATCCATATGATATTTGCAAGTTAAATTCGGGTTGTACCATGCTGGAAACGGTGGTTGTAGGGGATGTACAGGATTTCCTGAGATGAAGTTAACATCAAACAACCTTTGGAATAACTCTGTATTTGAAATGGATAGTTTTGGGAAATGGGGAAGTTTTGGGAATGGAAACAGCCTTGATTTTGAAAGCTTGGTCGAGACAGTAGGTGATTTGGGATATTTTGTGGAGGTGCAGAATGGTAAGTATTTGGGTTATATGCAGAGGCTCAGTAGGCAGGGTAAGATAGTGGGTAGCAGGCTTATGAAGGTTGTTGGCTTTCCATGTAGCTCACCTCTGGCTCTCTTTTATTAGGAGGAAACCCCTTTTTGAAACCATCTTCATTATTACCAGTTGGCAATTTTTCAGCCTTTACCAAAATTTCAATCCTCTCTCCAGCAACCATTAAATTAGCAAAATCTCGATATGCAGTGCCCGCCATTGTCCTAATATAGGGAGCTCCCAAGGTCCCCAAGAAGTATGAGCACATTTTTGTTAGAGTCAATGGCAGTTGCACTTGTGCTGTGAAAGTTCTCTACCTCTAGGCATATTGCTTGAACATTTCTTCATTTTTCTTCTACAGTGTTCCCAACTGCTCTCGAGTTGGGGCTGTATCTAGGTTGAACCGATACTGTCCCATAAACAAGTTTGCTCAGTCATCCCATGAAGAGATTTTGGAAAGGTCTTATTGGATATATCATTCCAAAGCAGGCCCAGTCAAACTTTCATGAAAGAAGCTAACAAGGAACTTCCAATCATTTAACCAAATTGACATTTTGGTAATATATGTTTTCAGGTGGAAGAAAAGATTGGTGCTTCCATCATATTTGACGAATTTTGGAACTTTAAAATCCTTAGGGATGATTAACAGTATGACACAATTTTTCTATCCTAAGGGAACCATAGGTGCTAGGACCCTTGATCGCTTTAATTTGTTCTTCCATATTTTCCATTCATTCTTCTCTCATCTTGGATTACTGCATGACCGGTCCCAGCAGGAAATCCTGTTGACATTAGGATGGACATATGCGGTGGTTTCCATGCACACTCAACATTACCATGAACCTCATTTCGAGTTCCTTCTAAGTAATGATATCCTTCCCCAAGAGGAAGTACTGTCATGCAGCATTTGCTGTTCCTCCCATAACAGGTATCTCAATAGTGACCCTAGGATTTGTCCTCATGTGAGTGATATTTGGTGGGTGTGAATGTGCCCCAGTTACTCTTATACCTCTAGCTGCCCCCATTAATGTGAGGGTCTCCCTCATGGCTAACAACATTTCCTCCATTCTTCTCTAAGACTTTGTCATCTCATTTATCCTTCCTTTCACTTCATCTACTTCTATACTTAGATTTCTTCCCTCATTCTCAGCTGTCATAGCTGCAAGCTTTGTTCAAGCCCATGTGTTGTGAACTCGGGTTTGATTGGTGTCTTCTTTCCTTGGTCGCGCAATGGTGCTGAGCACGGTAACACTAAACAAAAATAATAACATGAAATGAAATGAATGAGATTCATAAGATGCATAAGATGAAATGAATGAAATGAAAACATTTTTTTTCCTTTTTTTTTAAAAAAAAATGCAAGGAATGCCATGAAAATGTATGATTTTTTTTGTTTTTTTTATAATGCTAGGAATGTCATGAAAGAATGATAAATAATTAGATAAAGAAGAAGTATGCTCCCCTCGTGTCCTAAGAAGTATGCCTTAAATTGAGGAATTATATCCTAAGGAACTATGAGTCTTTCTAATTCGTGAGAACTCTCATTAGGTGGCTCTTCTATTTTAAAGGTCTCTAGAGCCAAGTCCCATTTCAGGATGTTTGACCACGAAATAATGGGTAAACCACTAGGTGTGAGACATTCATGAAAAAGGCACACTCTAGATGAGATTTTCGCAACAATCAAACAAGATGTACATAAAAAATGGCTACCACTACGCAATCTCTTCTTAGCTTAGGCTTCACTCAGACCTAGGTATAGGACCCTACTCGGATATATGTGATAAACGTGTAGGTGCGGTGGGTGTAAGGAACATACAAACCTTGACACTCCTAAAGACTACTAACATTCTGCAAAACAAAGCAAACTCCAAAAGTTTTCTACCCTAAGTTTTACATTAAAAACATAAATAAAATCCAATAAGTAAAAAAAAAAGAAAAAAAGGGTAAAACGAACATATAGAGATCACAATATTTGCATAACCTACTTGTATAGACTTGACTCTTAAAAATCCCCAGTGGAGTAACCATTTGTCGCGACCATGATCACGGCGGGAGTAGCAAAACAAAATAAATAAGTTAGGAGTCGCCACCAAATTTATTTAAAATAGGAAAAATTGGAAAACCTTGTTTAGAAAATAATCTTTGGAATCATATTAGATTCGGGAGTCGGTTATGCATAGGGAAGAGTGGAAACTTAACCCTCATAACACCCCTAATACATCCGTTTTAAAACGATTACCCTAAATTAGTTATGCAAAACTTAATAATTTCAAAATATATTTGTTTTACCCTTTATATAAAAAACAAGTAAAAATAAATAATTTGTGAAAATTTAAACTTTGGCTTGACGAAATAAAAACTCCGCTCCTATGTATCCTCAGGTGCAATGAGGAACTCAAAGTCATGTAGTTCTATATAAAATTCTTGTGAGTTAGTTATTTTTAATTTAGAAAATTTTGAATCATTAAGTTATCACAACTCAGATGATTACAAAACTTATAAAATTAATAAGTTGTTACAACTTGGTTAACCCTATTTTATTTCTTTAAAAAATATTTATTTATTTCATTTTATTTACCTTTTTAATTATAGGTTAATTGTTTTTAATTTTGAAAACATTTTGAATCATAAACTGTCACAACTCAGATGATTACAAAAGATATAGGATCAACAAGCTGTCGCAACTCAGTTAATCTTATTTTATTTTTTTAATTAATTATTATTATTTTTAATCTTTTTTTAATTTTACCATCATTTTTAGTCCTTATTTTCATTTTTTTATCCTTTTTTAATTTGGCCCATTAAATTATAAGCCTACTTCTCCCAAAAACATAAAAAAATAAAATAAAAAAAAAAATAAAAAAATAAAACTAACACTAAAACTAATCAGAAAAAAAGAAAAAAAAAAAGCTTACGAGAAACAAACAAACTAAGAGGGGGTATTTTAAACTTGCAGAGAATGAAGAAGATGAAGACCAGCAGACAGCAGCAGATCTGGCTACGGGAATGCCGATCTCTGGCTTAGTTAATGGCAGCAGCACAGAGGATGCGGAGCTTGGCGGGTCTAGTATCGGAGGTCCGACTCGACGAATAACGTCGGTCCAGGGACGCGGTTCGGGCTGCGGCTGGGCGGCACGGTCCTAGCGACGGAGCGATGTGGGTTCTGGATCTGGTTTGTGCGGTTTAGGATTTGTGGCTTACGGCTGGCCAGACTGGAGGCGATTTGCCAGTGTGCGACAGCTGGGTCGTGCAGTTCGGCAACGTGGCCCTGATGCGAAGCGATCTGAGCGGCTGTCACGCGATTGGGCAGCTGTCGCGGGCTGGAGCGAGGTGGACGCCGATTGCGGGTTGCTGGGGTGGCTGGTTTGGGTTTGAGATTTATAAGAAAGAGTAATTATGGGCAGAGGTTATGATAGGAGGTCGTTTGATAGAGATGGAGGATGGTTAGTTTTTTTGGTTGGGTGTTGGTGAGTTTGGTGGTGAGGTGATTCTATAGTGAATGTGGTGAAATGTGATGAGGCTATGACTATGTGATAATAAAGTTGTGTGGTGAGGTGGAATGATGGTATTGAGGATGGTGGGGTTGATGGTAATAGAATATGTTGGAGAAGAAGGTTAGATGTGACGGGGGTGGTTTGTGTGGTTAAGGAAGAGTTTGTAGATGATGATGATGGAGGGGAAGTGGTGAAGCCTGCTGTGCAAATTAGAGGCTACATGATGATAAGAAAAATCAGAAAAATAATATGGCTAAGCAAGGTTAAAGTCAGGTGCCAAAGTCTGGTCAAAGTGCTTCTTCTGTGTATGGGTTATGGATTTTATAGGAGGGGATTAGGGTGAAGAGTTCGAGTCAAAGTAAGATTAGAATTGGTTTTGGATGAGTGTTGGAATTTGTTTAGGATAAGTATCTTTAGAATAACTGATAGGATTTGGTTAGGATAGGATATGTTTGTTTATGATGAGTTTGAGTTGGTATAGGATGGGTTAATAGGTCAATAGTTTGGATCATGGGTTATGGGTTAATGGGTCAATGGTTTAGATCATGGGTTATGTGTAATGCCCCTTTTTCTCAATGCCACAAAGAAGGGGACGTCACACCATAATATAAAAAAATGAAATAAATTACGGAAAATAATAATTACTTTGATTGATTTAGACCTGGTTCATTAATTAACACTTGATTAAATAAGTTGCATTCTTGGATTATAAATTGATCGAATATCGAGATATGTATACACACATTTTTCTTTTATTAAATAACAGTAAAAAGATAGCAATAATTTCAAATGTAGTAAAATCGGCACAATATTGAAATTCATACATCCACATTATATATATATATATATATATATATATATATATATATATATATATATATATATATTATGCATCACTTTGTTTACTTACATCATGATTTACAAAAAGCAAAATAGATGTGCCCACCCCTAGAGATACAAATATACACCCATCAAAACATCAGGCTTCCCCCAAAAGATAAGCGGATAGCCATCAGTAGCCACCAACAGTATCAGCCCCTACGACTGACAAGAAGAGAAGGGACCGTAGCTGGGTCCTCCTCAGGGTCCTCATCATCCGACGAAATTGCCATCGAAGCGACCGAGTTTCAGGCAGAAGCCCGAGCAGTGGAGAGGAAAGAATCTTCTTGAGGGGTGTAAAACATATCAGTCCACATATCCCTCACGGGTAGGTGAAACTCCAAAATAACAAAAGCAGAAAAATCAAAGACAGGGGCGTCAGAACGACCCCAAGATAAAGACACCGTCAGCTCCCCGTGGTAGACACAACGATCCGTCTCCACATGTAAGTGACAATAATCGAGTCCTCCGTAAAAGGTCAACTTCATGCATCCCAAGAAGAGGCGTGGACGCGACGATATCCTCAGCAACTCTAATCGTAATGCGGTCAAAAACCCAAAAACTCAGGTGTTTCCTTGTCTTCCTCACGAACGTCTTCTCAGAAGTGCACAATCCAACAGAGATACAACAAATAGAGAGAATACAGAAAGAGGTGAGACACCCAGCTTTCAGTACCAAAAAGGCAGCAAGAAAACAAACGGCGCTGGACGCCCACACATTAACACAGTGATAATTAAAATTGACAGTAAAGCAAAACAATATTAAATAGCAGTAAGAATCATCAACAGTAAACAAGCTAAGCAATTGTCATAGTAATAAGAACAAATATTATTCCAGAGTTATAAATGTTCATGTTCAATGAATTATGAGACTGACAATCCACAATGCAAATGGTACCAAAATTCCTACTCCATAGAGTTAGACATAAACATTTTCGGAGTGAATGATTAAGGAGTAATGTCAGTATACCGTCGGCCTTGTGCTCATCACATAAATAAATTATTTGCGTAAAAATGGCTCATACATGGTATCTCAACAGTTAATCATGATATAGGACAGCATCTCAGTCCGGATTGTCGGTGCGTTTGCATCGGTCTATCCCACGGACTCAGCAGAGCTACCATTGTCTATTGTGAGACACCCGCACCCCGACGCCCCCAGGGCCCACCACTATGACCCTACGCTAGTCTATTCGCACCCGCACATAAGTGTTATTTAAACTCCTAGGCAACTTGGCTTTTCCAACAAATGTCCAATGGATAACACATATGCATAATGACACTATGTACATCACACATGTTTATCAATGATGCATTCATCATGAGCATACCACAATGGCATATATAATCATTTCTCAAGTACACAGTTAACAAGTACTTAGCCCACATATGGTTCACAATAACATCAAATTAATTCCCCACATCAATTTATATCTATGGTTCATCAATTACCATAAGTCCATATTTATAGATTCTCACATTTCAACGTCTTAAGCTTTGGTCAATTATGAAAATTTTAGTTGAATAGCCCATCAAAACCATGGTACTCTCAAAAGTCATTTCTCAATTTAATTCTTCCACTTGATTATGAATTATGCATGTCTCTAAATTCCTAATCTCCAAAGGTGCATTAAAGCATCATTTTACCTCAAAATTTTCTCTTTAAAATCGTGACCTCCCTAAGCTACCAAGGTTCTAATTTCTTTCTATTTTATGCCTTAACCAATCAACATCTAATCACTTAAATTTTATTTTACACAAAACCAATCCAATCTCTCAATTTTCAAGATCAAAACCGTGGCCTCACTCTAGAGTATTAAACCCTTAAAATTTTCCATTCATTAATATTAATGACATCATTCAACCTTTAATCACATAAGCTTTATTTCGTTGTACACAAAAATCAATTTATATGCAAAAATTCCATTCAAAACCGTGACATAGCATTAGGGTAGGAAACTCCAAATTTTCTATTTAACAACCCTCGTACCATCAAACATTTCAACATACCTAAGATCACATTCAAGATCATTAATCAAATATAAATCAAATTTCAAGAATACACAAGCACACAAAATCACCAAACAAAGTGAGCAAACAAGGGTTCCCTCACCACCAAAATGGTTGAAGTGAGTAGTCTCCCTCTTACCTAAAGGAAGAACACAAAAAGTATCTCCTCCTTACTTCTTGGTAGTTTCAGTTTTGGGGTCCAAAAACCCTAGAAATTTCAAGACAAGGAATCAATATTAATAGTTGAAAAAGAATGGATCCATGGTCATCAAAGAGACCATGGAGCACAAAAATGGAGAGAAAGGAGAAGAAAAATGAAAATTTTACCTTCAAGCTTGAAGCTTTGTCTTGGATGACAATGGAGGTGAAGATGGAAAATGAAGAAACTTTCTAAATAGAGAAGGTAGAGATGATGAAGGTGAGTGTAGAAATGGTCTTGGTGAAGAGAAAAATCAAAGAAAATGGTTGCTCAAGGGGGCTACAAAATTGTATGGAGAAGGAAGAGGAAGAGAGAAAATGAAGAAGAAAAACTAGAGAGAGAAGTGGATAGATGAAAATGAAATGTTTTTGAACGAAAATGAATAAGTGAGGAGGCAAATTTTTTGTCTCCCAAGGGCATGGTAACCGCGGCAATGGAGAGAGAGAATGGGGAGAATTTTTGGCTTCCTTGACAAGCCAATGACATTCTTGACCTTTGGTGCTCAAAGCTTCTCAAAGAAGCTTGGATTATAATACTATAAATTTGAATTAAAGTAGGCTTGATTAGACTTAAGTAGATTACATTAGGATAATGTGATAGGATTTTTATTACATATTATTATTTAAGAGACAATGGTTACAGTTGATAGAAGTCAGCATTAATTTATCTGACAGACAAAATTTACATAGCGTTTCACTTTTTTTCCTATTAAAATTTCTCAAAAAACGTAAAATCTCGTAAACAGTGTCCAGCCTCGGGTTTAGTAAGATCCCCCGTTGACGTTTCCACAGATCAAGGTTCTAAAAAAAATCTCATTTTTCCGGCTCCGCTCAGTTTGCACGCAAAATGAGAAATAATATTAAAATATTTCACATTCTCAGAAAAATCCAAAAAAATTCCCAAAAATCACAAATATTGGAAAATGAATATTTATAAAGAAATAATTAAATTTTAGGGTGTCACAATCTCCCTAACAAATAAGAATTTCGTCCTCGAAATTTTTCATACTTTAAAACAATTCTGGGTATTGCTCCTTCATCTTGTCCTCTAGCTCCCGTGTCGCATCTCCAGTTGCTTCGTTCCAGATCACTTTCACCAATGAAATGTCCTTCTCTCTGAGTTGCTTCATTCTCCTATCCTTAATCCTTACAGGAGTTGTTTCATAAGTCAAGTTTTCCTTTAATTGTACTGAATCGGGTGCTATGACATGATCAGGACTCGGAATGTATTTTTGAAGTTGTGACACATGAAAGACATTGTGAAAGTTTGAAAAAAAAGGTGGTAAAGCTATTTGATAAGCAACGGGACCTACCCGACGAAGAATTTGGTAAGGTCCAAGGAATTTTGGAGTGATTTTTCTAGATTTGAGAACCTGACCGACCCCAATCGTAGGCGTGACTTTCAAGAACACATGCTCTCCTTCCTCAAATTCGAGAGGCTTTATTCTTTTGTCCGCATAACTCTTTTGTTGACTCTGAGCCGTTCTCATCTTTTCCTGAATCATCTTGATCTTCTCAGTTGTCTGCTAGATAAGATCAGGTCCAATTGTGAGTCGCTCTCCGTCTTGATACCAACATAAAGGCGTTCGGCACCTTCGTCCATACAGAGCCTCATAGGGTGTCATCCCTATACTTGAATGGTAATTGTTATTGTAGGTAAATTCTACCAATGGTAAAATTTTGTCCCAGCTTCCATTCTGTTCCATAGCACAAGCTCTCCAGAAACCTTCCAATGATTATATTGTTCTCTCTGATTGACCATCAGTCTGAGAGTGGTAAGCAGAACTTAATCGTAACTTTGTTCCCATTGCTTCTTGAAGACTGTGCCAAAATTTGGATGTAAATATGGGATCTCTGTCAGAAATGATACTTGTAGGCACATCATGTAGTCTGACAATCTCACCAATATACAGTTGAGTCAACTTCTCCAAAGGATATCTAATGTTGATCGACAAGAAATGCGCTGACTTCGTAAGTCGATCCACAATTACCCATATCGAGTCATATCCTCTTCTAGTCTTTGGTAGTCCAACAACAAAGTCCATGACAATACTATCTCATTTCCATTCGAGAATAGTCAAAGGTTGTAACAGCCCAGATGGTCGTTGATGTTCAGTCTTTGTTTTCTGGCAAACTAAATAAAAAGATACGCATCTAGCAATATCTCTTTTCATCCCATGCTACCAAAACAATTTCTTCAGATCTTGGTACATCTTGGTCATTCCAGGATGCATACTCAACTTGCTTGTATGGGCATGTTCAAGAATGTACTTCTTGAGTTCCTCATCTTTAGGCACATAGACTCTACCTTGAAATCTCAAAATCCCATCATTTCCCTCTTCTAGTGTTGACACACCACCCTGCTTTATCAGCTCTCTTTCTCCTTGTAAGAACTTATCAACCTTCTGCTTCTCTCGGATGTTATCCATTAAGTCATTCAATATAGTGATCATATTCATACAGATCTTTCCTGGCATTAGCTCCACAAAAGACCATGCGTCTCTGAATTGCTCTATTAAATCTTTCTCTCTGATTATCATGGCAGAAGTACTGATTGTCTTCCTGCTTAAGGCATTAGCTACAACTTTTGCCTTTCCAGGGTGATACCGAAGTTGGAAATCATAGTCTTTCAGAAATTCTAACCATCTTCGTGGCCTCATGTTCAACTCTTTTTGATCATATAGGTATTTCAAGCTCTTGTGATCACTAAAGACGTTGAATGTTGCTCCATACAGATAATGTCTCTATATCTTCAAGGCAAACACCACAACAGCTAACTCCAAGTCATGCGTTGGGTAGTTCTTCTCATGCACTCGCAATTGTCTTGAGGCATAAGCCACCACTTTTTCGCCTTGTATAAGGACACAACCCAATCCTTGGTATGAAACGTTATAGTACACTTCAAATGGTTCATTTGGATCTGGTAAAACTAACACTGGTGAAGTATTTAGTCTCCTTTTCAGCTCTTGAAAACTTCATTCGCAAGCGTCCGTCCATTCAAAAACTTGGTTCTTCCTTGTGAGTTGAGTGAGAGGTTCAGCAATCTTAGAGAATCCTTCGATAAATCTTCGGTAATAGCTCGCTAATCCAACAAAACTTCGGATTTCTGTTATCGTCTTTGGCCTTTCCCATTAAAGAACAGCTTCCACTTTCGATGGGTCTACAGCAATTCCTTCCTTTGAAATCACATGGCCCAAGAATTTAACTTCGTCTAACCAAAACTCACACTTTGACAACTTAACATATAACTCTTTCTCCTTCAAAGTCTAAAGAACTATACTGAGATGCTCAGTATGATCCTCTTGATTTTTTGAATAGATCAAGATATCGTCGATAAAGACAACAACGAATCTGTCCAAATAAGGACGAAAGATCCTATTCATATAATCTATGAATATCGCAGGTGCATTAGTCACACTAAAAGGCATTACTAGGTACTCATAATGTCCATAACGAGTGTGAAAAGCCGTTTTACGAATGTCTTCCACTTTAACTCTGATCTGATGGTAGCCCGATTACAAATCGATCTTCGAAAATACAGTTGCTCCCATCAGGTCATCTATCCTCGGCAATGGATACTTTTTCTTGATTGTGACCTTGTTTAATTGACGATAATCCACGCACAATCTCAAAGTATCTTCTTTCTTCTTAACTAGAAGTACCGGTGCTCCCCAAGGTGATACATTGGGTCTCACGAATTGCTTATCCAAAAGCTCTTCCAGTTGCTTCTTGAGCTCAGCTAGCTCAGCAGGTGACATTCGATAAGGCACTATTGAAATAGGACTAACTCCAGGTACAAGATCAATGACAAATTTGATTTCTCGCTCCGATGGCAAACCAGGTACATCCTCGGGAAAAACTTCAAGAAACTCTCGAACCACTGAAATTGCGTCCACATCCACCTCGTTCTCGATGTTCGAGGAAGATAACAACATGTATCCTCGAGCTCCTTCTTTCAAGAAAGATTTCACTTGGTTGGCAGTCAAAAATCTAGAATTCTCATCCAAAAGGAAAACTATGATTTTTCTAGAACAATCTAATAGGACATGGTTAGAAGATAATCACTCCATTCCTAGGATCACATCCAATTGAGATAGAGGTAAACAGATCAAATTAACAAAAAAAAATCGATCTTCAACAATCAAAGGATAATTTAAACAGACCTTGGTAGTAACAATAGATTTGGCAGTGGGAGTTGAAATAGTCAAATCAAAAGGTAAAGAAGACACAGGTAAACTAAGTCTTTTCACACAGTCATAAGAGATAAAAGAATGTGTTGCACCAAAGTCATACAGTACAATTAAAAGATTACCTTTAATGAAACTTTCCCCTTGTATAAGATCTTCGGATTGAGAGGCTTCAGCACCACTCAGAGTGTAAACCCGACCTCCAGCCTGCGATTTAGCAGTTCTAGCAGCATTGGTGGAAGGTTCTGCCTTGGGTTAATTGCAGTCATGAGAAATGTGTCCAGGTCTCCTGTATCTAAAACAGATCATTCCCTTGATAGTGCAATCCTTCGTGTAGTGATCATTCCCGCACTTCAAGCATTTCGACGCAGATGCCGTTGTTTGACCAATTCTACCTGGACTTCCTCCCTGCGGTTTCTGCTGTTGATTTCCAGGTGGTCTGGAATATGGTTTCTTTTGGTAATAGTTAACGTTACTGCTTCCTCCTCTTTGGGACCGAAAAGGCCCAAAGTTTCTGTTTCTTGCATCACGTGCCTGGTCCAAGTCTTCCACCCAGAGACATGTATCGAGTAATTCTGAGAACTGAGTAATCTTCAAAGTTATGACGGCTCTCTTCACACCATGTAGTATGACAATCTCACCAATATACACCTGAGTCAACTTCTCCAAATGATATCTAATGTTAATCAGCAAGAAATGCGCTGACTTCGTAAGTCGATCCACAATTACCCATATCGAGTCATATCCTCTTCTAGTCTTTGACAGTCCGACAACAAAGTCCATAGTAATACTATCCCATTTTCATTCGGGAATAGTCAAAGGTTGTAATAGCCCAGATGGTCGTTGATGTTCAGTCTTTGTTTTCTGGCAAACTAAACAAGAAGATACGCATCTAGCAATATCTCTTTTCATCCTATGCCACCAAAACAATTTCTTCAGATCTTGGTACATCTTGGTCATTCCAGGATGCATACTCAACTTGCTTGTATGAGCATGTTCAAGAATGTACTTCTTGAGTTCCTTATCTTTAGGCACACAAACTCTATATTGAAATCTCAAAATCCCATCACTTCCCTCTTCTAGTGTTGACACATCACCCTGCTTTATCAGCTCTCTTTCTCGTTGTAAGAACTTATCAACCTTCTGCTTTTCTCGGATGTCATCCATTAAGTCATTCGATATAGTGACCATATTCATGCAGATTTTTCCTGGCATTAGCTCCACAAAAGACCATCCGATATAGTGACCATATTCATGCAAATCTTTTTTTTTAAATTTTTTTACAAAATACCCTGGACAAAATTGGGTATTCACAGTTGGCATGGATGCATAATGGCCTATATATTGGTATGAATTTTCCTTTTTCAAAGGTAAGCCCAAAATCTGCTCGAACTCCTTTAAAGTATGGACCAATTGAAAATCTTGAAACGTAAAACATTGAAATTGTGGATCATAGTATTGAGCTAGTGTAGTGATGGCTTCTAGCTGCACATCCACTTCCAATAGATTCAGGATCTTCCCATATCTTGCAGTGAAGGTCAGACGTTGTGTCTTCTTTAACGTTCGGCCCAAACTTACCAGACTTCCTGTGTCAACTTTCTTGGCCTTAAGTTGTAGGGCCCTTTTCAAACTTGCATCCTTGTGTTCTGATCCCGCAACACTTTCCATTATTAATCAAAGACACTCACTGTTAGTCCTTAGGCACTTAGTTCTAATAGTTCCAATGGTTCTCCAACAAACCTAGGAATGACAAATATAAGAATTATTAATGCATAGTTTTTAAAGAAATATGATGTGAAATGTGATGATTTTACAATGCAATGATGCGTGAGTGAGTTGTTGGTCCTTTAATAGTGACTTGTCTCTTCTTTTAGGAAACCCTTTCCCTTTTTTTTTAAGAGGGACATAAGTATGATTCGTCACATTAAGGGACTAAACAACTCATGATACATTTGATACGGATAAGTTAAAAGGTAACGAAAGATATGCTCCATTTGTGTCCTAATGGGATTGCCTTAAACTTGAGTATTTCTATCCTGAGGTTCTATGAGTCACTAATTCGTGAGAACTTTCATTGAATGGCTCTATTATTCTAAAGGTCTTTAGAGCTAAGTCTTATTTCAGAATGTTGACCACAAACAGTGGGTAAACCACTAGGTGTAAGACATTCGTAAAAAGGCACATTCTAGATGAGGTTTTCGCAATAGCTAAACAAGATGTACATCTGAAATGACTATCACTATACAATATCTACTTAACTTAAGCTTCACTTAGACCCGAGTATAGGGCTCCACTCGGATGTGTGATAAACGTGTAGGTGCGGTGGGTGTAAAGAGCATACAAACTTTCATAATCCTAATAACTACCCGCATCCTGCAAAATAAAAATAAATGCAAAACAAAAATTCCAAAAGAAATTCTTTATCCTAAGATTTGCATAAAATATTTAACAAAATAATAAAAAATTAAAGGTAAAAAACAAAATAAAATAAAAAGAAAAGGATAAAGCAAGTATACAAAGATCACAAAAACTTTGCACAACCAACTGATATGAGCTTGACTCTAAAGTGTCCCTAGTGGAGTTGCCATTTGTCGGGCCTGTGATTGCAGTGAAATAACAACTCGCATGATTTTAAACATGAAAATGAAAAATGGAGTCGTCACCGATTTTATTTAAATTTGAAAAAATTAGAAAATCATTCTTAGAAAATAGTATTTGAAAATCAGATTGTATTCAGGAGTCAGTTCTGGATAGAGAATGGTGGAAACTTAATCCCATAACACCCTTAACATACCTGTCCTAAGATGGTACCTTAAATCACTTGTGCAAGATTTGATAATCTCATATATATTTATTTTACTCCTCTTTAAAAAAAAAAGACTTTGTAACTATTTTTTTAATTTTTTTTAAAAAGACAAAAAGAAACAACCAAATTAAGAAAATTTAAATTTTGATTTGATAAAATAAGGATTCTACTCCTACGTATCCCCAGATGTAATGAGGAACTCAAAGTCACATAATTCTTTATAAAATAAGTGTAGGTTGATTAATTTTAATTAAAAGAGAATTATCAAGTTGTCGTAACTCAGATGATTATAAAAAATATAGGCTTAACAAGTTGTCACAACTTAGCTAATCCTATTTTATTTTTCAAAAAAGATTTAACTATTTTATATTTTTTTAATCATTTTTTAAAGGGAAAATGCACAAAAACAAACAAGTAAACATAATTTTAAAACAACACATAATCATGCCAAAAGCCAAGTAAATACAATAAAAACAACATTAAATATAAGCATCATACATCAAACAACTAAAAAAAATTATTTTTATATTTTTTATTTCATTTGAGTTGATTGATTTTAATTAAAAGAGAAACATTAAGTTGTCGCAACTCAGATGATTAGAAAGGTTACAGGATCAATAAGTTATCACAACTCAGTTAATCTCATTTTTATTTACTTTTTTTTTTAAAAAAAGGGTTCAAATATTTTTTATAATTTTTTTATTATTTATTTTTCGTATTTTATTTATTTATTATTTTTACCATGTTTAACAAAACATTTTTTAAAAATAACCAAATAATCTTAACTCAAACAAATCTAATCAAAGAAAACAAATGACTTAAGCCCAACTAACTATAGCCCAAGGAAAGAAAAGAAAAAAAAATAAAATAAAGCCCCAAAGATAAAAACGTTCAGTAATCAAACCTCAAAAGAAAAGAAAAAATAAAATAAAAAGAAGGTTTTTAAGAATAGAAAAGGGGGGACATTATGAAGAGAGAAATAAGAGAGGAGAATATTTTAGAAGAAAACAAAAATGGAGAAAAGGGACGAACCAACAGCCAAATGGAGGGTGGTGTGGAGTGGCGATGTCGAGAAGCGGCGACAATGAGACGGGATGCGTGCGGTGTTCACAATTCATATATATATATATATATATATATATATATATATATATATATATATATATATATATATATATATATATATAAACACACATTAATAAACCTCATTTTTAGTCATTTACACTCTCCATGTACTTAATTGATTAAGCTTAGTTATGTTTTGTAAGTTTGAACTCAAATTGGACTTAATTGATTTTTTAAGCACTATTTTGGTCTTACGTTGTTTCTATATTTCGGTCATATCTTGAGTTCTAAATGTCTGATAATTATGAATTTTACCTTGTAGGAAAGATAAGAGAGAGGTCTACAACTTTGATGAAGAGCTCAAAGTCTCAATCAGACATCTAGTAGAGCTAATTGGACTTGGAAGACAGAACACGAGTTTTGTGTCTGAAACCTGAATAGTGTACAATAATCAGAGCATAACTCGGGCTACAAGAATTATTTTTGGCTGAAATTTGGACATTTAAAAGTTAAGATCCAGATCTAAAACTTTCATGTTGAACACAAAACTTGATTTGGGATCCTTGATGGTGATATTGGGTCTGAAAGTCAAAACAGAGGTGCTGAAACTGGGCTTGAATAATCTGTAGTAATTAGCTTATATCTTGGGCTGTAGGACGAATTTTTGGGTGATTCCAGAGCCATTGGAAAGCTTAGACAATTTCCTAGAACTTTCATGAAGACCACTTGGCTCGAAAATGACGAAATCAATGACTTAAACAATGAATGATTTCAGAGACAAGAAATCTCAATGATTTTTCACTCTTATCCTCACCATTTAGCATTTTCTACTCATTTATCCACTCATCCACCTACCCCTAATCAGCCCCCTTGTCATTTTGTATCCTTAATCCTCTATAAAAGGCACCATTGGCTGACCATTTGGAGTACTTGGTGTTAGGCTAAGTTTTTTACAAGTTGTAGTTATGCTTGTTTATTATTTTCATTTGTTGTAATTTTCTCTTGTTCTAAATTGAAGCTATGTTCATCTTTCTCTTCTTCTCTCTTTCTTTCTTTTTATCCATGAGTAACTAAATCTTCATCTTGCTTGGGTGAAAAAGTGAAGCTCTTGGTAATGAAATAAGGTTAGATTATTCTATTTCTTGTGCTTAAATGATATATTATCAATTGGACATTATATGTGTTGTATTTTGTTTCCAATTAATTTAGAAACCTTCTTTGTATAATGGAGATCTTGATTTATTGTAGACAATAGGATTGGCACAGTGAATGCTTGAACTCATTTACAAATGTTGGTAGATAATTAAAGAAATCTTAATATGATTGCATATATAATTGAACTTTGAATGTTATATTTTCCGATTAGAACCTCCGTTGTGTGTGGATTTCAATTGAGCTATAAAGAGAAATAATCTTACCTTTAATTTATTACCAAGAGTGGATCTCCTAACCCAAGCAAGCTCTTAAATTCATTTGTGAACTTATTTTATTACTTTTGGTGTTGTGACAAATCCTTTTCTTACCTCAATTAATTTTTCTTCATCAATTCCTGTGGATCGACCTCGAACTCCTGAAAAATTTATTACTTGAGACAACCTGCACTTGGGTTTGCATCCTTAAATCCCGCAGTCAATATATATATATAGGGAGGATCCGTTTACACCAATGTAAGTCTTTTTTCTCTTACACTCATTTTTAATCGTTAGTTCAACTTTCATCTAATGGTTGAGATTATTTCATTAAAGGTAACCATTAGATGAAATCAGATCTAATAGCTGAAAATAAGTGTAAGAGAAAATCAACTTACACCTGTAAGTTGATCCTCCTCATATATATATATATATATATATATATATATATATATATATATATATATATATATTTACATATATATGTACATATATATATGTACGTATATATATACGTACATATATATAAGATATCTAGTGAGAGGAGTTTTATTGTGAGAGGGTGAGAGAGTAAATCTTGACCATACAACTATACATGGATGGTTAAGATTAAAAGTTACTTAAAGATCATGTAACTACTTAAAAAAGTCACATGCATTTATGTTCTAATCTTGATCATTCATGTAAGATCCAATGATCAATATTTACTCATCTCATCTCTTATAATAAACACTCCTCTCACTATAGTAAGATCCTATATATATATATATATATATATATATATATATATATATATATATATATATATATATATATATATATATATATATATATATATATATATATATATATATAGAAACAAAATATAAACAATTGTAATTTTTTTATTCATATTTTTTAAAATTTTTTAAATGTGAGGCTAATTCTTATTTGGAGTATCAAAGTTGTCGTCCCCATAATTACTTTTTCACATATATACATTATATATGATGATAACACATTATGTGCAGTTTTGTACATTAAAAAATAAGTATAAATATTGAAAGAATGAATTCATAAATTTATCTTAACACATATAAATAATATAATTAAGTGCATTTATGTATAACTTAATTGATAACTATTGTAAATAGAGAATAGAAATATAAAAAGATCAAAAAAATAAAATATGAACTCAAAATCTTATTCTGTATATCAGATGAAATACATATCTTTAAGATTTGACAGAGTATTTATAAGAGTGTTTTAGGATTTATGCAATACAGTTATTTATGATTAGTATCCGTCAGGGATTGTGATCCATTTTAACTATTTTTCTTGTTTGTATGGGATAATTAGTATGCATATTATAACCACCAATTAAATTAAAGTAGTCATCCACCATATGTTAAATGTGCATGTTTTATAATACTTCTCTTTGAATGACTTTATACTATGAATATATCTCATTAAAACTTTGATAAGAAAAACCCACTAGGATAAAAACTTAACAAAAAAAAGAGAGTACAATATTTATAAGCAACTTCCCATCAAAATATAAACAATTATGAAATGTCCTTAAGTTGACGCATTCCAATATTATGCACATGCTTCTTGAAAATTGAAATTAGTAATGTCTTTGTGAATAGATTAGCTGAGTTGTCACTTGAGCGAATTTTGTAAATATCAATATCACATTTTTACAGGAGTTCATTAGTGTGAAAACACTTTGGTGAAATATGTTTAGTTCTATCACTCTTTATGTAGTATTCTTTGATTTGTGCAATACATGCTGCATTATTCTCATGCAATATTGTTGACTTATCATTTTCCTTCAATAATCCACTTGTTCCTTTAATGTGTTGGATCATAGTTCTCAACTATATACACTCACAACTTGCTTCATGAATGACCAATATTTCTAAATGGTTTGATGAGGTAACAGTAATTATTTGCTTTATAGACCGCCATGACATAACAATATTTCTACATGTGAACACATAATCTGTTTGTGACCGAACTTTATGTGGATCAGAAAGATAACCAGTATCAACATATCCTACTAATTTTGACTTTTTTTCCTTTGGGTAAAACAAACCCTTATAAGATGTTCCCCTGAGATAACGAAGAACATGTTTTACTCCATTCTAATGTCTTCGAGTTGGTGCGAAATTAAACCTTACTAGCAAATTGACTGCAAAAGCTATATTTAGTCTAGTAATGTTTGTAAGATACAAAAGTGCTCTTATTGCACCAATATATGGTACTTCAGGACCAAGAATTTTCTCATCATCTTCCCATGGACGAAAATGATCTTTTTTTACATCAAGTGAACGAACAATCATTGGGGAGCTTAATGGATAAGATTTATCCATATAAAATTGTTTCAAGATTTTTTCTATATAAGATGATTAATGTACAAGAATTCCACTTTCCAAATGTTTAACTTGAAATCCAAGATAAAACTTTGTGTTTCCAAGATCTTTCATTTCAAATTCCTTCTTAAGGTAGTTTGCAATTTCAAATATCTCTTCTGGAGTCCCTACTATGTCTAAATCATCAACATAAACTGCGACTATAACAAATCCAAAATTTATTTTCTTAATGAAAACACAAGGACAAACAAGATTATTTCATATCTATTTTTCAATAAATATTTACTTAAACGATTATACCACATGCGTCCAGATTGCTTTAACTCATATAAGGATATTTGAAGTTTAACAAAGTACATGTGTCGAGATTTTGAATTATATGCTTTAGGCCTCTTAAATCCTTCAGAAGTTTTCATATATATATATATATATATATCATTATCCAATGATCCATATAAATATGTAGACGTATGTCAAGTCCTTTAGAGTCTGTTAAACAAATAAAAATTTGAAAATAATTGCATCAATAATAGGGAAGTAAGTTTTTTCATAATCTATACCAGGCCTTTGTGAGAAACTCTGTGCTACAAGTCGTACCTTATATCTCATAATTTCATTTAACTCATTTTTTTTTCGTACAAAATTCATTTATACCCAACGAGTTTGACATCTTCAGGTATCTGGACTATTGGTCCAAATACATTACGTTTGACTAAAGAATCTAACTCAACTTGTATTGCTTCTTTCCATTTCGACCAATCACTTTGATGTCGACATTCTTCTACATTTTGAGGTTCAAGCTCATTATCATTGGTAATTTTAGAAGCAATTGCATATGCAGAAATATTATCAACAACAACTTCATCTCTTCCCTTCATATTTCCAAATTTTAATGAGATGTCATAATTTGCTGGTACCAGAACTGCTTCTATGGTTACTTCCTTAGAAATATGGAATTATTGATCTATATTGTTTTTTACCTCTTCAAGAGTGTCAATGACCTCTTATAGAGTGTCATTTTAAAGTTTTTTCATTTCCTTATTTTTGTTAGGAACAATGTCCTTTGCATCATTAGGTCCACTATGCTTTTGGCGTGCTTTAGAGTCATTGGCTGTCATACCCACAAAATCTCCTATAGGGACAACTAATCATGCATACCCACAAAATCTCCTATAGGGACAACTAATCATGCATGAGTATTTGCAGCTGACACATGTGATTTAGTGACCTTTTGGGTGTCAACAAAAATATTTAACAATTAATTCACGATATTATGTAAATGGATTATTCTTTGAACTTCAAGTTCACAATGATTTGAGCGTGCATCATGATTGGACAATGTTGGTGTGTTCCAACAAATTTCTTGTGCTTTGGACTTTTTACCTTTTTATTCCCTTAATGACGAGAAAGTTGACTCATCAAATTGACAATCTAAGAATCTTACTCTAAAAAGATCACCAATTAAAAGTTCAAGATATCTAATGATAGATGGAGAGTCAAAACCAACATAAATACCAAAGCAACAATGAGGGGCCATTTTAGTTCATTGAGGGGGTGCAATAGGAACATAAACAACACAACCAAAAATTCTAAGATGAGATATATTAGGTTGTTGATCAAACACAAGTTGTAAAGGTAAAAAATTGTGATATATAGATGGTCAGATGCAAATCAAAGATACAACATGAATTATAGCATGTCTCCAAGCAGATGCAGGAAGTTTTGATTTCATAAGCATATGTATAACAATAAATTGCAAATACTTAATAAAAGATTCAGCTAATCCATTTTAAGTATGAACATATGCAATAGAATACTCAACACTAATTCTTATTGACATGCAATAATCAAAAAATACTTTTGAAGTAAACTCACCTACATTATCTAAATGAACTAACTTGATAGGATGATTAGGAAAACTTGATCTTAACTTTATAATTTGGGCAAGAAATATAGCAAAAGCAACATTATGAGTTGAAAGCAAACAAACATGTGACCATCGAGTGGAAGCATCAATTAAAACCATGAAATGCTGAAATGGTTCACAAATGTCAGCTTGTATTCTTTGTAGAAAATCAGGAGACTCCAAATATAATTTAGATGGGGAAAGTCTAACAATTAATTTACTTTGAGCACAAGAAGTATAAAAATAATGATTAGGCAGAATAATTTTTTGATCCTTTAAAAAATGTTTATGTGTATTTTCAATAATACGTCACATCATAGTTAAACCTGGATGACCAAGACGATTATGCTAGAGCACAAAAGTTTTAGGATCTGAGCACTTTTAGTACATATAATTGAACTCAACCACCTTTATTTTTGTAAAATATAATCCAGATGAGAAACTTGAAAGTTTCTCTAATGTGAACTTCTGGTTCAAAATTATAGAGGTAATATATAGATATTCTACATGTCCCTCATTTTTTTTTCAATATGATACCCATTGCAACGTATATCTTTAAAACTTAGTAGATTTCTTTAGGATATACTATAATACAACATATCATCAATATACAATTTTGTCCCATTTGGAAACATAATTTGGACTTTTCCGAAGCCTTCAATTACATTTGCAGAACTAGATATGGTATTAACATTAATTTCAACTAATGTCAATTGTAAAAAATATTTTTTATCACGAAAAATTGTATGAGTTGTGTCACTATCCACTAAACATATATCATCTTTCATTATATTAAGTTTATTTTGCATTATCTAGTAACACAAAAAATATATTTGTAAGAATTAGAAAGAGATAATAAATAAGAAATATGCAAATCATTTATATTCATGTTATAAATAAAACTTTAGTGAAAAATTACAAATGATAAACTTCAAAATAACATAAACATAAACATAAACATAACATAAACATAAACATAAACATAAACATATTTCAATAGTAGACATTTCATCCTCAATCAAATGATCAATCTTGTCATTATTGTCTCAAAAAAATCAGAAACATCAAAATCAACATTCATAGAGACTCATTATCACGAGTAGGACCAATAAATTAAGAAAAATTCACTTCAACATTTTTTTCCTTTTTCTTTTATTGATGTCTTGTAAAGTTCAACTAGGTGTTTTGAAGTGCAACATATGCGAGACCAATGACGTTTTGTTCTACATCTGTAACAAATATTGTCATTATTTTACTCTTTTTAAGATTTTCATCATTTTTGACACATTTCTTTTAGTTCCTTTTAGCACATTTGCTTTCAAAACTTTGAGAAAGATTAGTACGAGTCCAATAATTTTTCTTACCATGACCTATTTTACTACCATGGCCTCGTCCACGACCTTGAAAAAATGTCACATTCACTTCATGGAATGGTGCTGAGCTAGTTAGACGAAATTGATGGTTTTTCATAAACAAAAACTCATTGTTTTATTCAGTCACAAGTAAACAAGAAAATAACTTTTAATATTTTGTGAATCTACGCTATCGATACTGCTACTATATGAGCACATTCGAGGCATGAAAAATAGAATATGTTTTTTCTAACATATCCTCATCAATAATTTTTTCTCCACATAATTTTAATTGAGAGCTAATTTTAAACAAGGTTGAATTATATTCACTTACGATTTTATAATCTTGCAAACGTAAGTGGATCCAATCATAACGAGCTTTTGGAAGAATCACCCATTTTTTTAGTGTTCATATATCTCCTTCAAATTATTCCAAAGGGCTAATGTGTCCTTAATAGTAAAGTACTCTATTTTCAATTCTTCGTACAAATGATGTCGAAGAAAAATCATTGCTTTTGCGCGATCCTGCATGAATGCTTGATTTCTTGCTTTTATAGTATCCCCAAGATTCATAACATTAAATAGCATTAAGTACCTATGATAAATAATTTCTTCTAGAAAAATTAAGGACAACGAATTCAAGTTTCGTGAGATTTGACATTCTAAAGACACTTGATATATAAAAAGAAACTTGGAGGATTTAGCTATATCGTTGAGACTGGATCGTGATAATAACGTGTTGTAAATATAGAAGAGAAATGTAGAAAAATCAAGACAAGAAAATATGAATTTAAAATCTCATTCGATATATCTGATGAGATACATATCTTTGAGATCTGATAAGATATTTATAAGAACGTTTTATGATTTATGCAATATAGTTATTTAGGATTAGTATCTGTTAGAGATTGTGATCCCCTTTAACTAATTTTTTTATTTGTATGAGACAATTAGTAAATATATTATAATCACCAATCAAATTAAAAGAATCATCTATTACATACAAAATGTGCATATTTTAGAATAATAATACGGAAAAATAAATATAAACACTGAAAGAATGAAAGGTTTTAAGCGCTGAACCAAGCAGCCCAATGGGCTTTAGTTTTAGCCCATTCTTCCTTTTAGTTTTGAAAAAAGAAAAAAAGTTGGCTCTTATTACCAAATAAATAAATAAAAAGAAGAAAAAAATTAATTTGTTTTCTTGAACAAAGGGTAAGAACAAAAAAGTCGTAATAAAAGCAAAAATCGAAGTGTTTCTCCAGAGTAACATTCCGATCTTTGTACCTCTCTAGTCTGCAGTTGTTCAATTTACAAATCGCTCCAGTTGCATCCTCATGGGCTCTGTAGCTGAAACAGAGAGAACTTTGTATGTCCTCTCTTTCTCTCTCTACATTCATTCATTGGTGCGTGTTTGTGTTCCTATTTCTATGTACCCACTTCAAGGTTTTGTGCAGTGCTGAAGCTGAGAAGTTTCATTCCTCATTTGCACCCTAAACTCGTAGATTTTGGTTCTCGTTGACATAACCCTAAACCCTAAATTATTGTTTTGATCGTTAGGTACCCGTATGTAACGGGATCATCTGTGGTCGCCATCAAATACAAAGATGGGATTCTCATGGCTGCTGATATGGGAGGTCAGACGCAAATGCAACTCCTATCCCTATTTTCCACATTTTATTTATGTAGATGTAGACTAGATAATAAATAATTATAAACCTATTTATTTATTTAATTTATTTATTGTATGTATTGCATATTTAGTGTATATTTGAACAGTCTAATTAGAATTTGACTGTCCTAAATCCGAGCAATAGAGTTTTTTTTTTCTCTCCATACTTGGTACGAAGTTGCTTGCTGGGTTAGTTTGAGTCAATTTTAGCTTATTTGATGGAATTGTATGGTTCAATTGTTTCATTTTCTGTTCCATTATTTTGTTAAATAACAAAGATGTGCCTTAATATTGTACTTTTAGTAAATTGTGATTCCTTAAAAGTTCTGGTTTTAGTAGTCATCTGCTGAATCATAGATGTGTCTGTCTCATGTCAATGATGAATACACTGATAGGTTCCTATGGGTCTACCCTGCGATACAAGAGTATTGAGCGTTTGAAGCCTATTGGGAAGCATTCCCTTCTCGGTGCCAGTGGGGAAATAAGTGATTTTCAGGAGATTCTACACTACCTCGATGAGCTTATGTAAGCCTTGGTTATTTCTCACAAGAGAAGGCCATAAGAATCTGCTTAATCAAATGCTTTGCTTTTGCTTTTGTTTACCTTCCCTGATTTATTTATTTTAGTTTATTTCAAAATTCTTCATTTCGGATTTGATAACTTAAATGTTCCCATGTAACTGTCGGTTTTGAGTTATGAATGTTGCAGCCTTAATGACAGCATGTGGGATGATGGGAATTCTCTAGGGCCTAAGGAGGTGCACAACTATTTAACTCGAGTGATGTATAATAGGCGTAACAAGTTCAACCCTTTGTGGAACTCCCTTGTACTTGGTGGTGTGAAAAATGGACAAAAGTACCTTGGCATGGTATGCCTTGGCTTGTCTTTTTATTTTGTTCAACAATGAGTACCCTGCAAGTTTTTTCAATGTTTTTACTTATGAATCTTATCCAGGTTAACATGATTGGGATTAATTTTGAAGACAATCATGTAGCCACTGGGCTGGGAAATCACCTTGCTAGGCCAATTCTCCGTGATGAGTGGCATGAAAATTTGACTTTTGAAGAAGGCGTCAAGTTACTGGAAAAATGCATGCGAGTGCTTTTATATCGTGATAGGTCTGCTGTCAACAAGATACAGGTTTTATTCTTTTTCTTTTTTCTTCTTGCATCCATCTTCTCCCAACCCTCGTTCCCCCAACAGCATAGAAAAGAAAAATGTGTAGCTATTATCCGTATGGAGGTTGTAGAAATATGCATCCTACTCTAGTCTAAATGATAAAATGGCATACAAAAGGAATCAAAGTATCATCATCGAAAAGTAAATTAAAATTTCACAAAGTTGTAATATAAGTGAAATCTCAAAATATTGTCCTAAACCTATAGCTGTTAAGGCCACACTTTCATCAGCATTGCATGCCCATCTCCCTTTCTTTGTGGGTTGTTAGAGCTCTTATTTACTTTACAATTTACGTACTTCTTTCAAGATACCATCCAAAACTTTGATTACTTTTGGGCTTTTGGATTACCAATGAAATTTGAAGGAGAGCTGGGGATTGAATAATGATTTTTCTTCCTTAGTTTCTTCTAGGACTTATTCTGTAGTTCTCTCAGTTTCTTCTACATTACTGTCATTATTTAGAAAGCCGTATTTATTTTTCAGTTAGAAGCTTTAGATTTCAAATTTTCTGTTGAGAAGTATATGGCACAGGCCAAAGCATTTGTAAGGCAGTTTAACTAGTGGGGTTTCAGCAACAAAAAAATAAATAAAAAATAGTGGGGGCTGGTAAGCCGTAAGTCACATGGTACCTAAGTCTTTAAGTGACCTTTTCTTGGGATGGATCCTCATGGGGTCTAACTCCCACTTAGCACAAAAAGATAAAGTAGTTTGAATGTTTTTGGAGGTCAGACAACTTAATTATCTTTTGTGGAATTACTGAGTATGGTTTCCTTGGCATGGGTAGAATAATGTGATCTGGCTGGTTTAGCTCCTCATAGCATAGCATAGAATCTTGACCATACAAGGGTTGAAGGCATTACCTTAGAACGTTGTACTGGCAGGAAAGAAGGGAAAGGGAATATTTGCTATAACAATGTGGTTATTGGTTTGTGATTGTGTTTCCATTCAGTGGATGCATTGGGGAACTGAATCAAGATCTTAAAGTTAATGGTAAAGAGTAATATCAGTACACTTGCTTATTACCCAATTATGGAACTGTAAAAAAGGGAATCCATTGCCAACTCCCAAGTCTTTAAGACTAGGGTGTGATGTTGATGTTGGAGGTTCGATTCTTCATCAGTCCACCTTTCCTACTCCTCTACTCAGGTGCATGCACCTCCAATGTAACCCCCCAAAATAAAAATACTGGAATCCTTTGAGTTATGAGTTATTTCCAAAACTAATGGAAGATGAGAACACCTAGAACAAGATGGTTTCTTGTCAGTTTCCACTTCCCAGATAGTTTCTTTACAGGAATTGTCTAATATATCAATTTGTCTCTACTTTCTCATCAAGGTGCAAAGGTTTCATTTCTTTTGCTTTTGCCATTCTGTAGAGTATTGGTGGTCATTATGACAGCCAAGTGCCCAGTGCTTCTTATTTTATCGCACCCTTTCTATCATGTGTGTAACTGTGTGTATCACGCCTTGGTCTGAACTAAATGACTTTTCTTCCTTCATACATTTTTGGGTTCTTAATATAATTTTCAGTTGAATTGAGTGGGCTATATATTGCTTTATCATATTTAGTGAATCTGTTATGTTGAATTTCCAGATAGCTAAAATGACTGAAGAAGGTGCTACTGTGTTCCCGCCATTCTCATTAAAAACATACTGGGAGTTCTCTGCTTTCAAGAATCCAACAGTGGGTGCTGAAGGTTCATGGTAGCTGGCTGGATATGAAATCAAATGAAACTGGAATCTTAAATGGATATGAAATACTTTCCAATCCCAAAAGATTACTTCATTGTGTTAAATGGATATGGAATGAAACAGCCGATGTGAGTTTCTATTATTTTCATTAACTTTTTAAGACATATATTTTGACAATAATGGTAGTTCAGCTATTTAGAAACCAAGCTACCGGAATTTAATTTCACTTTGTTAGTTTACTCTTGGCTAAAATTCAAGAAATCCCTCTAACTCTAACTGCGGGCCATGATCAGAAAACCTTTGTGCCTTGAAACTCACTAATATAACTCTATAAACTCACCAAACCATGCATAGTATAATTCCTTGTAAGGAGTTTTCTAGAAATGCATGAGGGTGTCAATATACACTCTTATACACAAATTGGTGAGTTCTGAGAGTCGTGTTTGATGAGTCTCAAAACACACGAGTTTTCTGGACATGACCCATAATTTCCAAAGCTGAATCATAACTTGAAGTGTACTGGCATACTGCTGTCACAATATAAGCCAACGCACCCCACTCAGCTTGGGTAGGTCTTGGGGGTTATCCCATGGGCTTTAGCACATATTGACACCTCTATACAGGCACAAATACACCACATTTTGGCCAATAGCTATGCTTATTTTGATGAATGCAATAGAGGCCTCTCAACCAAAAAAAGAAAATGAGACTGAAGAAGACTCCATATTGGGAAAGACGCCTGAACATTAGATAAGACAACAAATTCTGTAATCCATTCTTTCGTTAAAAAAATGGAATCTTTAGGAAAAATAGTTTGTAACTTGACACAATTATAAGCATAATACATAATTGACATAATATCATATCAACAGACTGTACAGAGCCAGAATCCCAGGTAGAAGGAAAGTATTTTCATGTCACAAGCAAGAGATTGCCAATAAACAAATTTCCCCCCTATTTGCGAAGTATACATTCAAAACACGATTCTTTCTTCAAGAGCAACACTTGAAGAAAACCAAATGGTTCACAGAGCAGCCTACCAATCGCACAGGTGAAAAGGAATCCAATGAGCCAAATCATCTAAAGACTAAACAGAGCTAAAGATTTTCTTTCAACTAAGGCAACTCATCAAGCAATCATTTGATTTAATCTCAACCCATATAACTCAAGTGCACTAACCAAGTGTACGGTGAGTCCCCCATTGGTCATTAGAGGTTCTCGATTTTTATTTTTTAATATGTTAACGCACCCTTGCAAGTAGCAATCATTTTTTTTAATAATCCAAATGAAAAGTAGCAAAAGTTCCTAACAGTTCCTAACACTGGATGTTCACAGTGGAAAGTGAATTGTACTGCTGGTGAACCTTATTTTTAATGTTAGATATTTAAATTATTAAATTGTCATTTTTGAGAAAGATTTTATTTAATTACAACATCCGACTCAAAATTGTATAAATAATTAGTCAAACACATAAAAACGGCCAATACAGTAAAAAATGCATAATCAGGTTGGCACTTTACTCTTTCAAGAAGGATAAAGGCTCCATCCATGCACAAGTTATTTGTGGGAGAATATAACCAATTAACCACATCACTCCACTCTCGAAAGGAAAAAAATTCATAAAAAATGCATAATGTATTGAGAATAATGCTTAGTATATATCAACCTACTAAGTATATTACTTTACATTTACGTGAGATGATAAAATTATAGTGTGTAAAGAAAATAAGATCAGATCACGTGAATATTGTATAAATATATAATGATGTATATATATCAATTTTTTTTTGGTATATGTATCATTTTTTTTACGTGTGTATGTATATTATTATTTATATATTAAAAGGAAATATTTTTTCCTTAGCTTTTTTTTTTAAAAAAAATTTTATTATGCACAACGTTGTATGAAAATACACAAATTTACCGGAGTACCCTTGTCATCTCTTTATTGATTTTTAACACCTTAAATGTTGATTTGGTTAAGATTAATTTGATAGGTCGCCGCTGAGAGGGATCAGTTTCATCGAGCACAAGGCGAGAGAACTAGCGGAGAAGACGAAAACTTCTGAGGTTGTTACCAAGTAAGCACTACGCAACCCCACTTAGTTTGGCACCAAAAACAAAATAAAAATGCATTCTTTTGGTAGAAATTGTTTGAAATATCGTAGCTACTTTAGGAGGAATAGCTCAAATGGAAAAAATCTTTGCTTCATAAACTCATTTTGGCAGAAATTTCCTAAACCATCTGCGCTCAATGACCCCATTGAGCAAAATTTACACACTATGCGTTTTTTTCATCATACCCAGAAATTTGACCCCTTTTTGTTCCAAATCACTGCTAGTCATACTCAATTTCCCGTTCCATTTGAACCCATTTGCTTCAATTCTCGTTATTATTCAACTAAGGCTCCTTCAAGGTCTTATCGAAGAAGAACTCGTAAGAGGTTATTGAAATCCCTCAAGCCTACTCTAGACCAAGCCCAATTTCAGTTGGCTCTGTCCCAACTTCCCCCAAGATTCACTCCTGAAGAACTCTGCAATGTGATTACTCTTCAAGATGATCCTTTAGTTTGCTTAGAATTGTTTCACTGGGCATCTCATCAGCCCAGGTTTCGGCACGACGTGTCCACGTATCATGTCACCATAAAGAAGCTTGGTGCTGCAAAAATGTACCAAGAAATGGATGACATTGTGAACCAAGTGCTTGCAGTTCCTTTTATTGGTTCAGAGGCATTGTACAACACGATTATATATTATTTCACTGAGGCCAGGAAGTTGAATAGAGCTGTCAATATATTTAAGCACATGAAAAGTAGTAGAAATTTGAGTTGCAGGCCTTCTATTAGAACCTATAATCTTCTTTTTGCTGCACTTTTGAGTAGAGGAAACAACTCCTATATAAACCATGTGTATATGGAACCGATTAGATGTTTGTTTAGGCAAATGGTCAATGATGGGATAGAACCTGATATATTTTCATTAAATTGTATGGTAAAAGGTTATGTGCTTTCTCTTCATGTTAATGATGCATTGAGGATATTTCATCAGATGGGTGTGATTTATGATTGCCAACCCAACTCTTTTACCTATGATTACTTGATTCATGGGTTGTGTGC
Organism: Ormosia emarginata; assembly: GCA_029884605.1. Taxonomy (NCBI): domain Eukaryota; kingdom Viridiplantae; phylum Streptophyta; class Magnoliopsida; order Fabales; family Fabaceae; genus Ormosia; species Ormosia emarginata. The sequence continues at coordinate 16,701,838 of JAQQTP010000089.1, read as the reverse complement.
CCAAGGCAGAACGATGAATGCCAAAGAATTATGTCATGAAATGAAGACCAAAGGCTTCACCCCAAGTAGTAAATCTTATAATTCACTTGTCAACTCCTTGGCACTTGGTGGAGAGGTTGAGGAGGCAGTAAATTATCTGTGGGAGATGACTGAAAAGCAGAGGTCAGTTGATTTTATTACATATAGGACTATACTAGATGAGATATGTAGACAAGGAAGAGTTCAGGAGGCCATGAGCTTATTGCAGGAGTTGCAAGAGAAGGACCTTGTAGATGGGCATGCTTACAGAAAGCTTCTTTATGTGCTTGAAGATGACTATGGGATTTCAGTGAGCACAATTGATCAGGTACTGCAATCTTCCATTCTTTTATCGTTATAGTTAATTGTTTCCATATTCTGTAAACCAAGAGTTCAAGTTTCATAATGACTTTTTGATATCACATGTATAGCAGGTGCACACCCTAACCAAGGGCTGTGTGTGACTAACAGTGGGTTTATAACTTTATGTAGTATTTTCAATTCCTGAACGCATTATACCATTATGTTGACATAAAATATCAATAAGGAAAATTCTTTTCCTCTAATGGCTAATTGCTTTATCAGAAGTGAGATATGTAGTGTCTTACATAAATGACAGTGGAACATTTATGTCTATATATTTCAGGTCCAGCCTTAACCTCACCTGGAAACTCTTGGTAAAGTCCTGGATCTATGTGGCACAAAGTCCTCATAAGCTGCAGAATTGAGTTTAAGTTGCGAAAGTACCTGGTAACTGTCCAGAACATGACATTCATCCATCCCCCTTCAAAGGCATACAGATGCCAGAGACCCTTGTGAGGAATTTAGTTGACTTCAAGGTTGAAACCTTGATGTCAAGGATCTCTAGTATGGATCCATTATTTCAGCTTCAAAGATACTTCTGCTTCTAAACCTGAATACTTCATGTTTGAGCTCATCGTAATGAACCTTGATGATCAGACTCGTTAAGTTATAGCTCGATTACTTTTTCTTGATCAAGATTGACAATTGGCCTTGCAATATGCTTTTGATGGAAGCTTACTTCTGGAAGAATGGTGATGCAAGGTTGTATAAGATGCCTCTGCCTTGCATTCTCTTCCACACCAGATCAGATTGGTTATGAATTTTGATAGCATATCCTTCCATATTACTTGAAACATTGCTGCCTTCTTGGTCAGGATGGAAACTTGGCCTTGCAACGAGCTTTTGATGGAAGCGGTATTCTTGAAGAATGTAAAGGTTGTGTAGGATGGTTCTTGCCCTATATTCTGTGCCACACCAGGAAAAAAAATAAATAAAATCTAACCTTTCCCTAAGTATAAAATATCCTGCAATGAAGGATGGTTCCTGAAATATACAGCTTGTAAAAGTTCATTTACTGATTTGGTTGTTGTCATTCTGCTTTGCGCTAATGCAGTTTTGAGAAAAATTTCTTAGCCTTGCTGAACTTTTAGGCCTTGCTTTGAATATGTTGGAGGGAAGGCTACTCCCTGAGCAAACTCAGTAGGAGGGTCAGTCCAAAGCATAAGCATATATCCATGCTTCAGACCAACTTTGGCATGAAAATCTGCATACCTATTACCTTTTTTTTTTTTTTCGGTATAATGGTGGCACTGGGGTTTGAACCTATAGCCTCATGCAAACTACTTAAGTCTCTCACTACTAGCTGACTCATAGTAGATAACTGGATGCCTATTACCTTAACTCAGCATGTATGAGAAAATGAGAACCCCACTCCAGTTGCAAATGACCCTTACCTTGTGGATCACATTCCAGAGCCTGTGGAAGATTGAAGTACCTGCTTCCAGCAGTTGGAGTCTGACTCTATAGCCACAGTAGTCCAACCATGGTCTTTAGCACAAGAGCAGAGTATGCCAAATTGAAGAGCTCGTCCAAGAGACCCAGAAAAGGCCATAATTGCCAGTGCCCAAGATGGTTGCCAGCATGCCACCAAAGCCTGCCAGGCTTGGGTTGCTAAAAGCACTGCCATCAACATTTATCTTGATATACCACTGAGGGAGCTTACCAAGAGATTCAGTGAATGGGAGGAATAGAGCTTCCACTGAAATGACTGAAAACAAACTAATCTTAGTCAAATGCTATTATGTGATATGACTGGCGGTAACTTTAACGTGGCCTTTAACTTCTTGTTCATGCTTTACAAACTAATACCCTGATTTTTAGAATATAGCAATTAAATTCATTCAAGATAATAAGTAGAATGTTTACCAATGAAGCAACTTGATTATTGTGTCAATATACATTAACTACTTTCGTTTGATATTGTTAGAGTAGAGCCCGGCTAAGATAAGATTGTTACTTCGATGAGAATCTCATAAGCCTTAAATAAAGAAAGTAGAATATCATGATAAACTGTCATGCATGGTTTTGTCAGAATCAAGCTTTAAGTGAATTTGATTTTAAATTAGAAATACTGAAACAAAGTGCAAGTTGTTTCTCACGTGGTATAACAAAACAGGTCACATATTGGAGTCATACTCGTGCATATTTGTTAATATTATTCAGGCTTACAAGGAAGAAAGGATGACATATCAAGATTAGTAGATTACCCATGGTTAGACTCTCTGCCCTTGGGATTGCTTCATCTTCTACTGTCAATTCTAATCTATCCAAAATTTTTATTATCTTATATCTATGATATTCGTTATCCATTTCCCCCTCCATTCTCCAAAACAAACATTATAATTACTCACTTAAAGATTTTAAAAAAATTATAAATAAATCTTATTACTCATTTAAAAATTTAAAGATAAATACTAAAATGATAAGATTATCTTACTTTCCAATTACATTTATCTTCAAATATTTCTCAATTGTAAAGTTGTAATTCACTTTAAACACTCTTCATTAAATCTGAATTAATTTAAGAAAACAATGCTGACTGATATTTCACATAATCAATAAACAACGCAAACCAATATCCCATATAATCAAAAAATTATGTAATAACAATCCACGTACTTGGAAAAAACTATGTATTCCAATGGAACACAATGTGTAACGAGAAGTTATAGACGGCTGATTTATGCAGCACGGGCTCAAACTATAACTAACAATTTTTTTTTCTTTTCTTTAACATCTTAACAATAAAAAATAAAAATCTTATCACGGTTAAAATTATCACCTAGCCAGCATCTGGTCTACTATTAGTCAGGCTCCCTAACATTTTTCGTGTAATAATATCTCACAACTATAAAAATATAAAATAAATAAATTCTTTTTATTCTCTAATTACATATATTTTCAAACACTTTTTAACTTCTGAATTTGATGGAGTCCCTTCCTTCTTTTTCCTCTGTATCTTTCATTGCTGTTCAATAGTTTTGTTTCTTAAAAAATATCTTTTGACCTACATATTATGCATCATTTTTTAAATTTTAAATATCATTATTAATTTAAAATTTTAAAGTTCTATCTAAAATTTAAAAATGAGATATTTACTAGTTTGTTTTGATAATATAAGAATTTGTTTTATTATGGTAAAATTAAATAATATAATAATTATTAGACCTAAATTCATAAATAATTTCTCAGTTTTCTTTTATTTAGTTTTTATTTTGAAAAATGTTTTATATACATTAAAAGACATATACATATTTATTCATATTGTATATTAATATGAGAGAAATATTAAATCATATTGTATGTAACATTAACATTTTTTTATATATAAAATAATTTTATAAATATGTTAAATAAAATTAAACATATTTTGATTGGACGAATAACGAGAGTGTTTTATTTTTTGATGAGATTTTGATCTCTTCCTAAACCCTAATTCAATTGAATAGAATAAATAGAATATTCTTGAGAAGTGTGTGACCAAAATTTAAGCCTGTTACCAAAATCCCCATAGAATGCGGTTGACGGCTTTTCCACCACCGCAATTCTCTCATAGGATTTGGAGTCTTACTCTCTTCTCTTCTCTTCGTGCTATAAGTATCATGAGAACCACACCACCTCTTTCTATGCATTCCTAGTCCGAGGTACCTCTCTCGCTTTTTGTTCTATTTTTCTCTTTGCCTTCTCTGCCATCCTAAATTCTAATTCTAAGGTGAATGATCTTCTTGTTTCTTCAATATCCACAACAAGGTTGCGTTTTTTTTCTCCCTTTGAATGTCTATCTTTGATATGTAGCTATGCTCTCTCTCGTTTTAATCTGTTTTAAAAATATGAATGCTTCAGAAACTGTGAATTTTGGAATTGCCATACTCATACTATTAAATATTCATTGACATCAATTCACGATTTGTAAATACTGTCCTCACCCTTCTTTGAAAAACAATATGCCCTTTCCGGATTCAGATGGTGTCAACCCCGTTTTGTAAAAATAATAATTTATGTTACCTTGTTGATTGTTGAAGATGTTGTTGTTGTGATTAGGAGATGTGCCTTTTTTTTTTTTGGTCATCTGAACTCTATAATTTTAGTGTTCTTTGACTTGTTTCCTGCAGTTTCTGTCTCACAATAGAAGGTTCACATAAGCGTTCATTCAAGTATGCATGGGTGCTCAGACCACTAAGTACTACTGCACCGTCATTGATGCACCTGGTCGCCGTGACTTCATCAAGAACATGATCACTGGTGCCAGCTAGGCTGATTGCGCTGTTTTGATCGTCGACTCTTGGTATGAAGCAAATGATCTGTTGTTGCAACAAGGTATATATTGGCTTTTGTCTAGTATTAATATAGACTAGATTTTAAAATGAAAATAAGTGTGAACATATTGACCATTTTAAACACAATTTAAAATTATAAATATACTATATCAAGATGTTAAAGGCAAAAGTCCTAAAAAGTCATTAACATTAAAAAAGTATAAAATATTTGATTATTTTCCATATAATTTAACAACTCAAGCATGGCATCCATAGTAAAAATAAAATATTATGATGTTCAATTTACAAAGCCCTAAGCTCTTTACTGATATGAGCCCCAAACTCCTAGTTATTCTTTTTAGATTGACTATTTTATCCCTTTAGCATCATAGTAATTAGATGGCTGGTCTTTCATAGATTTTTTTTTTTTACTATAATACAAAGCGGCGCTCCTAAAGTGCAAGATGCGCTGACCCCTCTACATTGGTGTATGTTATAAAATACAATAATAGATATGGTATCACATACAGGATTCATGGTAAACTTGAGTTTATAGTAACGTAACTCATTGGCTTTGTTATTATGATCGACTTTGTTATTAATTTTGTTATTTCAAACGTTTTCTTGTGCTGAACAATTTGTGGTTCATGTTTTTTATGGCAGATGGATGCAACAACGCCAAAGTACGATGAAATTGTCAAGGAGGTTTCCTCGTATCTGAAGAAGGTTGGTTACAACCCCGACAAGATCCCTTTTGTCCCAATCTCTGGATTTGAGGGTGACAACATGATTGAGAGGTCCACCAACCTTGACTGGTACAAAGGTCCCACCCTTCTTGAGGCCCTGGACCAAATCAACGAACCCAAGAGGCCCTCTGATAAGCCTCTCCGGTTACCACTTCAAGATGTCTACAACCGTACCCGTTGGTAGGGTCGAAACTGGTACCCTCAATGGAGATGTACCATGAAGCTCTTCCTGGTGATAATGTTGGGTTCAACGTGAAGAATGTTTCTGTCAAGGACTTGAAGCGTGGTTATGTTGCTTCTAACTTGAAGGATGATCCTGCCAAGCCAGCTGCAAGTTTCTCTTCTCAGGTTATCATCATGAACCACTCTGGCCAGATTGGAAATGGTTATGCACCAGTGCTTGAGTGCCACACTTCACACATTGCCGTGAAGTTTGCTGAACTAGTGTCTAAGTTTGATAGGAGATCAGGTTATAAGGAGCTTGAGAAAGAGGCCAGGTTATGTTGGAAAAAAATAATAAATAAATTATTATGTGTGACTCACGTGAAATAATATTTATATAAATTAATAAAAATAAAGAGATTTATTAGTTAATATGAGAAGTTAAAAACTTTTAATAATTGGTGATAACTTGATAGGAGTTATTATTTTTATTTTTTATTGGTTCTGACTCTCCCATAAGGTTTCTCAGCTATTTTGTCATCAATAATAGAGTGTGAGAAAGAATGTACGAGAAGATAAAAATTAGGATTAGGAGGATTATTTCTACTCTACAAAATTATTTCATGTGAATAAAGGTAAGTTCCTCTTATTATTTTATTTTGAGGACTGGTGATGCAGCGCTTGTGAAGATGGTTCCCACAAAGCCTATGGTTGTGGAGACTTTCTCTGATTGTAAAGAATGAATATGAAACCAACTGTGTCTATTCACGTTGATATCCAGAGGATTATATACAACATATTCGCCTAGTCATTTGCCTAAAGATCAGGAGCTAATTATGTACAAGATATACTAATTATTTGCAAGAGATATTGTAGGAGCTAAAAATGCTATTCCTAATTACATGAAGATACAACTGTTAATTATCCCAAAACTCTCCCTCAAGTTGGAGCATGAAGATTCCGAATGCCCAACTTGCGAAGAAGGAACTGAAATTGTTGCTTCCCGAGAACCTTGGTAAAAATATCTGCTAGCTGTAGGTTTGTACGAACATGAAAGGTAGCAATGTTGCCCGCTTGAATCTGATCTCGAACAAAATGGCAGTAAACCTTAATATGTTTCGTATGTTCATGAAAAACGGGATTCACGGCAATGTGGAGAGCCGCTTGACTATCACAAAACAGGCGCATAGGTGTCGAATGATGAACACCAAGGGACTTTAGCAAGGATTTAAGCCAAATAAGCTCACAACTGGCAGTGGCCATGGAGCGGTATTTAGCCTCAACAGAGGATCGAGAAACAGTCGGCTGCTTCTTAGTCTTTCAAGAAATAGGAGAAACACCCAACATAATAAAGTAGCCAGTAAGAGAATGACGAGTCAAAGGACAAGTGGCCCAATCTGAATCACAATAAGCAATAAGATATAAAGCACTGTCCTTAGAAAGCAAAAGACCTTGCCCAGGATGGCCTTTTAAGTAATGAAGAACTCATAGAGCAGCATTCCAGTGGGCTTCTTTAGGACTTTGCATAAACTGGGCTAGAGTGTGAACAACATAATAGAGTTCCGGGCGAATGATGGTGAGGTAAATCAAGCGACCAACTAGTCGTCTGCAACGATTCGGATGAGCAAAATCGGGACCTGTAGCAAGGGCCAATTGGTGATTTTGTTCCATGGGAAAATCACAAGGTTTTGCACCAAGCACCAAGCAACCATCAATTTTCCTGATGTCCATTGTCATTGAAAGGCCATCAAATTTAAATGATATTAAGCGCATATTTACGTTGAGAAAGAAATAAACCATCAGGTCTGCAAGCCATCTCAATACCAAGAAAATATTTCAACACTCCCAGATCTTTCAACATGGTATCATTCTTCATATTCTTGTGTATCATTCTTCGCTGCAGAATCATTCCTGGCAATTATCAAGTCATCAACATACACAAGAATATGAAGAATGATACCATGTCGTTCAAGAGAGAACAACGAGTAATCAGCATAGGATTGAACAAATCCAAATGACTTCAAGGCAGAAGCAAGCTTAGAGAACCAGTTACGAGGGGCCTGCCGGAGACCATATAGAGATTTTCACAATCTACAAACCTTCCCAGGAGAGGCACCAGAAAAGCCAGGAGGAAGAAACATATATACTTCTTCGTCAAGATCTCCATGTAGAAAATCGTTGTGAACATCCATTTGATGGAGTTCCCAACCACAAACAACGGCTACCGCAAGGAACACACGAACGGAGACCATCTTAGCAACTGGAGCAAAGGTCTCATTGAAGTCAATACCCACAACTTGATTGTTGCCAAGAATAACAAGACGTGTTTTGTGTCGTTCTATAGTACCATTGGAGTTGTATTTGATTTTGTAAACCCATTTACACCCAATAGTTTTCTGTCCAGGTGGCAAATCTTCAAGGGTCCATGTACCATTATTCTCAAGAGCCTCAATCTCCTTGCGCATGGCATCACGCCATGAAGGAGAATGAACAGCTTCATAGAAACGTGTCGGCTCTTGTCCTGCAGTTATTGCGGCCAAAAAACGAACATGGGAAGCAGAGAAATTATTGCAAGTCACATAATTAACTATAGGATAAGGCGTACCTGAAGATGGGGATTGAGCAGATGATGCAAAGGGTGGGTCTAGACATCGCGCCGTATGACAAACATAGTCGCGCAATCGTACTGATTGTTGGCGGTCGCTTGAGCTGCGTCAGATATGACCATCAGAGGGAGCAGAAGAGAGACCCATCGTCCCATTAAGAGAAGCTGTAGCATGTGCTTCCAACACAATAGGATCACTTCCCGTTACTTCCAAAGACCCATTAGCTAACCCATCAGTCCCACTAGATGATGAAGCCATATTATGTGTTGGTTCAACAGGTGCAGCAGAAGGCATCACATTTTGTGGGGTTGGTGGCGGAAGTGTGGAGTCTAGTGATGAAGTAGGGGTTACAAAATCCATGTCATAAACCGCAGGATGAGTAGAATTAGTAGAGGTAGGAATAGAAGTAGGAGGATGACTATAGGGAAAATGATTCTCATAGAACACAACATCCTGAGAGTTAAAGAATTCCCCAGTATCAATGTCATATAGTCTCCATCCCTTTTTTCCATGAGGGTATCCGATAAAAATGTACTTCCGACTTCGAGCAACAAACTTGTTGCAGTCACAAGGAATCTTGGAAGCAAAGCAAAGGCACCCAAAGATTTTAATGTGATCATAGATGGGGTTGTGACAGAAAATGATGTGATATGGGGTTTTGCCTTGGAGAACAGAAGTAAGGGTACGGTTAATAAGGTAACCAGCCGTAAGAATACATTCACCCAAAAACTCAATAGGTAAATTAGCTTGAAACCGGAGGGCACGAGCTACATTAAGAATATGTCTGTGTTTCCGTTCGGCTCGCCCATTTTGTTGGGGGATACCAACACAAGATGTTTCAAACAAGATACCATGTGCAGCAAAATAATCTCCCAAGGATATAAATTCAGTTCCATTATCACTTCGAATACGTTTCACCTTCTTATGGAATTGAGTTTGAGCCATTGCACAAAAATTCTTAACAAGTTTTGCAACCTCTGTCTTAGTAGCCATTAAGTGAATCCAAACCCCTCTAGAGTGGTCATCAACAATAGTTAAGAAATAAAAGGCACCACATGAAGAGGGAACACTATACGGACCCCATACATCACAATGAATCAATTCAAACAATTCAACTGCATTGCTAGAACTAAGAGGGAATGCTGCACGAGTCTGTTTGGCTTTAAAACAAATATCACAAGTTTCATCTTTATTTCTACGACAATCAGTACTGCTAACACCAGGAAGAAGACCAACTATTTGGGGAGATGGATGTCCAAGACGTCAATGCCACATTTGATAAGAATCTGCATCAGTTGCATGACATAGTCGAGCTTTCGGTGCCATCGAGCGAAGCCAATAGACCCCATCCCTCTCTTCACCCGCTCCAATCACTATCCTTGAAGTGCGGTCCTGTATCACACAAAGTTTGTCAGTTAATGTGACTACACAATTTAAATATTTGATCAATTGAGAAAAAGAGATCAAATTGCAGGTTAATCGAGGAACATATAAAACATGTTTAATTGTCATATTGCCACCAAGAATTGCTATCCCTTCTTGGACAACATTGGTATGTGTCCCATCAGGTAGCACAATAGGAGAAGGAAAAATATCTGAGACACCCACAAGCAAGCGTTTGTCTCCAGTCATGTGATAAGATGCCCCCGTATCCAATATCCAAGGAGAAAAAGACTTACCCGTCAATTTTTCATTGGAGGCAGAATTGTTATTTAAAGATTTGAACATATTTAAGATGGTACTCCATTGGTCATCTGTCAAAGCAGGACCAACAGCACTTCTGTCTTGGGATGTCAAGATAGGCGAAGCAGAGGAGAAGGGTGCTGCGAAATGGGCAGCATTAGCAACACCAATAGGAGCTTTTCCACGGCCACGCCCTATGATAGAATCAGCGGCAACACCTTTGCCTTTCCCGGTGCTCTTGCCATTCCCACGTCCAGTTTCCACCATTCTGGACAACCAATAATTTTGAAGCAAGAAGTAACCTCATGTCCTGGCCTCCAACAATTTGTGCAGACAATCTTCTCAGAACGTCCTCTAGTTCCACCATGGTTAGAAGAACCACCATGGACAGCGAAAGCAACAGCCTCAGTTCGTGTCATGGTCTTGTGGCGTTCTTCTTGCACCACCAGAGCATATACTCGGTTCAATGGAGGAAGCGAATCCTGAGCGATAATATTGAAACGAAGTGTTCCATACAGATCATTCACGCCCCTTCGTCATGGTCTTGTGGGGACATAATTGTGAGGGACATGCGTCAAACTGTGGCAGTCGGAGTCATTGAGAACGTGGAAAACAAGGATTATGGAGGATCAAGGTGCGGAGGACGTGGGTTGTGGTAGAGGAAGGTGTTAGGAGTGGTGTCATAGTTTTGTAGTTTTCTTTGTTTTATATGTTGTAGCTTCTTGTCATGGTCTGTGAGTACATCTTTATACACCGTGGCGGTGGCTGTCTTTTTTTGAGCTTGTCTTTATTTACCGTTTGTTGAGTCTGATACTTTTGTCTCCAAGCTAGGTGCTTCAGGTTTTGCTGAAGCGGCTCAACAATTATGTTTGAATAGCTTATACTTTAAAGGGGAGATATATAGTCGTCTTCTTAGTTCTTAAATTGTGCTCATTAATTTTCCATCGTTGATCGTTTACTTTATATATCTCGTTGTACATGTATAAATGGAATTCAATTTGAGATCAAAAGTGATCCCTCCGGAGGGTATTCTCCTAATATATTGTTATACATATTCTCCCAAATATGTAAAATAATATGCAATTGCAATTGCAGGGTGAGAAATTCTTGTATATACTTAAAATATTTAAATTAAGTGTATTAAGTTAATTAATATTTATTTTTTAGAATTTTATATTTTTAATTATGTGATACAAATTTTTATAAAAATATTAAATATTAATTAATCTAATACATATAATTAGATGCTTCAAATTTACATAAAAATCTAAGTTTGCAAATAACAATATACTCTTATAATAACCAGCTGAACACATTAGGTAGCACTGTTATGAAAATATGTAATTTGTAGCCTATAAATTTGCACTTTTCCGTTTTGTGTACCTTCCTTCTTTCTTTCTTTCTTTTTTTTAATACAAGAAATATACCTTCTTCCTCTGTAATTAGATACTTACATAGGAGGGTTATGAAGTTTCGGAATATCGAAAATGAAGATTTCAACTTTGAAGTGGTGATGCTGAAGGGAGAAACATGTATTTATTATTATTTGTTTCTAGTATTTGATTAGGATTTGAATAAGGTTTTAAGGATGTATATATTTTATTTTATTATTTTAGTTTTTTTTGTAAGCATTTGTATAGATTTTATGATAATTAATCCACTATATTTTTTTTATCAAGAGTTATATTCATATTGATTTCTTAGGATATTTTCTTATTTTTTGGGATCTCATATTCATTAAATTACTTATTTTAAAGAAATTAATATTTGATTAGGATTTAACTAGAGTTTCAACTATTTTGAGTTATAAATAGATAGGCAACGCTATTAGTCAATTAAAAATATTTTAATTTTATTTTAATTTATTCATAAATTTATTTTATATTTTATAAAAATATTACAATTATATATAATTTAATGTAATATATTTCTCATATAAATTTATAAAATAAATATAATATATATATTTTAAATGTACGAAAGAAAACTGCTATTCACCCAGAATAATTGCCTGACATGCCACTTATGTGGGTAAATTCTATTCAGCAAACACTTATAATGGGTAATTAGTTTTTAAAAAAAATAAATGAAATTAACTGGATGCCATGTTCCCTCTCACAGAGAAATTATTTTCTCATTCTCTTTCATCGAATTTTGTAAGCCATGGACTCAGAGATCTGAATTTTTGAAATTTGTGATTAGCTTATACTTATACAATAGAAAAGAAAATGGATAACCACGTGGAAATGAAAATGCTGAGTTCAAAGATAGTGAAAATGGAAAACTATGGGGTTGATCGCTCTCTGAAAACTCCTGGACAACGCGATTGAACATTTTGACTAATCAGGAGTGAGTGAACGCAAACCAAAAGCCAAAGAACCCCCCCCCCCATTTGTTGGGGATGAGAATCAGAAATTCAAAATAGCCATGGAATTATTTCGATGGTTGATAGTTCTTCTGGCTTAGGGAGTTCTGAAATTCGGAGCCATCGGTTCTACATTTCTTATTTCTGGATCACGACTTCAGTCAGGAGTCAATTCGGAGCAAGAAGAACTATTAATTCAAAATAGCCATGGACGAGAATCAGAGACGGCCTCAACCAACGCAGCTCCAGTGTCAGCGCATTCGTCGTCGTTGAGGAGCATGTTTCATTTAAGGGAGAGTAGGAACTAGGAGGAAGAGAAGACTCACCACACACACACACACACACACACAAATAATTGGGACATGGAGAATGAGTTGGACAGTGGCGCCAAAAAAAAAAAGAGAAAAGAAAATGAAATGGAAATTCCACATAATTCGGGCAACATAAGTTCGGTCAAAATTTCTAGCTGAGTAGTATTTTCCTTATCCTAAATAAATAATTGTGAGGATTCCTTTATCAATATGTGTAGTCCATGTAACTCCGGCATTCGTGTACAAACTAAATAAGTATAATTTTGATAATTTTATATCAAATAATATATTTTTTTAATATTTTATTTAATATTATTTATTATATATATATTTTTATTATTTTTTTATTAAATCTGACATTCTTAAAAAAAAAATATCAACAATACTAATACTCTTTTTAAGAATATAAAATTATCTTTTTCTAAATAAGTAATTTAATAAGTAACCTAGTTGGCGTTTTTTATTCCTAAAATTGCATTTCCATCGGGCAAGTAAGCACGAGTAAAAAACATGACTATAGAATCACATTGAATTTGTTTATAGAATCACATTGAATTTGTCATTCTCAGTCAGAGGATGGTAATTCACTAGTCCTTATGCTTTTGGTGTTTCATGTTTTGATGCCTCAATAATCACCATACATAACATACACAAGCTGCTAAATACATGTGCTTGATAACATGCAAATAAAATTATTAGAATCAAGTTTATGTTTCTCCTGTTGCTTTCCATATTCTTCCCTGCTCAGCTTTTCTCAATATTCTCTTTAGAATCAATCATGTTTGAAATAAATGGAAAAAAAAAAAAGAGCATAGCTTGAGCATGAAAATTGAGATTTCAAACATATAGTTAAGGCAACTACCTGCGTCAAATTTGAGCCGTTTGTGAGTCCTATGAAGGACTTACTGTATGGCTACTGTAGAAATTTTGACAAATTGGAAAATTTGACATGACAGTATTGAGGTCAAATTGAAGCCTACACTCTCTACTAAATTACATTTTGGTGATGTATATATATATGCAATCTCTACTAAATTACATTTTGGTGATGTATATATATGCAATAGCAGGATCATTCTTCATAGGAGCAGGAATAAAATAAAAGGACCCACAATTCCACATAGTTAAACAAAATAAAAATTATAAACAGAACAAAGAGGGGCCAACTTGGAAGATGTACTCACAACAATAATAATAAAAATCTATAATAGAGTCCATATAAGTAGTGGTGATTTTGGTAAAAATTAAGGCTATGCAGCTTTTGCTGTTAAACCCAAGTGACTATGGAACAGATCATTCAGGATGTCACCCAGATCTCCATCTTCCTCAGCTTTGATCACTACAAAATCCCTTTCAAAGTTTCTGTGGGTGCCCATTTCTTGATTTGCATGCACACCCTCTCTAGCTAGTGATCTTTGCCTCCTCATGGCCTTCCTCCTGCGGTCGTGATCTGCCATCCTACACCAAAAATCACATAAATTATAGAGAAAGAGAAAGTAAACAAGTGGGATAAGGGATCAGGGTGTACTCTTTAGAAAGAGCAAGAGGGTTGGTAATCCCTGAAAGACAGAGAGGAACGCCATGAGTAGCACGCAGGTTAAACATGGACTGCATTTTTGGTTTGTTTGAAGAAGCAAGGGAATGAATGGACAGAGAAGGAGAAATAAACAAGGTAAAAGAGCAGTCTTGTTTTGGGACCATTTGTGTGACGTCTATCTCGTCCTATCCACTAAGCATTTATGGCAAAAGGATCACGACATGACAATACAAGTGCTGTAATTCTGTAAATCTGTAACTAATTTCGGCATAGGAAATCATTGCTTCTATTTATTCAGAGTGTCTATTTTCATTTTTTTATTTATTATATAATTTTTATTTTATTAATTTTTTATTAAAAAATTAACTTGAACTATCATATTAAAATAAAATTAAAAATTATTTAATAAAAAATTAATAAAATAAAAATGATATTAAAGATTAAAAAAATATTAATAGACGATCCTATTCCTTTTGTTTAATTATCTCTAGCATTTTTGTAAAAAGTAAAACATATGTTTATTGGATTGTTTAAGAGTCAAACTTAACAAGATCCCCCGAAAAAAAAAACTTAACAAAATTGAAAATTCTAAAGTTTTATCAACTTCATGGCAGAGTAGCTAAAAAATCAATCAAACTAGGAAGTTTGTTAAAAATCCTTCTTAATTAGAGGCTCAAAAATTTTCTTTTCCGTTTCCAAAGAATGATAAGAAAAAAACAATAGAGAAACGCAAATCATTGTTTTCTGCGTGCCTTCACTTTTTAGTTAATCACGCCAAGAGGTAAAGCTCTCTTTCCTCGTGGCAAAAGTGTCATATAAAAGTGATAAAATAGGTTAATCACCTTGCTCGTCCCTTCCGCCTTTAATCCACTAAAAGATGAGATGGAAAGTTCTTTTTCCTCGTGGCAAAAGTGCCATGTGAGATTCTTTTCCTCTATTTTTTCCTCTGAGCTTTTGTCTGATTGTGTGGATACATTACATCGCAAATGTCTCACTACTCTTGAAGTAGTTATTATAAAGACACTAACGATTAGTGCTAGTTAAACAACATTTATATATGTAACTGCACATTAGTATTTATGCAATTGTATTTTACTATTTTTTTATTTAACCTTATTAGTTTTTTTAAATTTAGATTCAATTATCTACTAATTGTATATAATATACAACAAAGTATTGTTTACTTTGTTTTCCTCTTACTTCCATTTGGTTTTATAAGAAAATTCTTGTTACAAAAGAAGTCTGAGCGCCATGACAGAAACAGAAAAGGGGGAAAAACAAACGTGCACGATCTGCTTCATCTTAAATTCACTAATATTCTCCTCGCATGGCAACCTGTATTTGGTTATAGGTAAATTTTTATTTAAATATAATGTATTATAATTAAGTGTATTAAATTAATTAAAATTTAATATTTTTATAAATTTTTATATCTTATAATTAATTTTATAATATTTTATAAAAATATTAAATTTTAATTAATTTAATACACCTAATTAAATACATTATATTTAAATAAAAATTTATCTGTAATTGCAAATGGAATATAAGTATGTATGTAATTATATACTATGCCCCACAAGGTTTTGAACTGAAGGTGCATAACTTGAATTTTCTCTTTTTATCCGTTGGCTCCCTATTTTCTAATCATGTATCATAATTAGACTTCCCGAAAGGTTTAGAATGAATTTTGTCAAGGAAAAAATGATTTTACACTTTTAAAAGAGGTTTAGATATTATTGATATTTTTTTTAAGAGTATCAAATTTAGTGAGAGAAAGTGATAAAAAAAATATATGATAAATGATATTAAATAAAATGTGAAAAGAAATACATATACTATTTCATGTAAGATTATTGAACTTATTTTGTCATTTTCTCGTGGGAGCAGTATGAATTGATTAGCCATTTCCTGGTGCCTTCTGCCGTCGTACTGCTAACAACCCTTGCTCATGAATCTAAGTTTGCATTGCATCCAATCCTCCTACCGAAAACGACCTTCGATTTACTTGGAAGGTGTAAGAATTGTTGAGAAATGTCAACATAATTTATCTCTTTTGTGAACTCAAAAATAGGCACTATGCAGAAGAGTAAAACAAGTGTAATAACAACACCATAAATTTTTAGCATGGAAACCTTTCCAATGTGAGTAAGAAAAAACTACGGGACTCGTAGGTTACTTAAATATCCACTATAACAATAATGAGAATACAAAAATACAATAATATCGTATCTTCAATTTGTGGATAAAATTCTCACAAATTGACTCACTATTTTTCTCTCTTTAGAAACTCTCTATGAGGTTCTTTCTATTTTCATCTCACTACTAGAAGCTCTCGTATTGCTTCTGCTTCTGCTTATGTTTTCGGATGAAGAATTGCTCTCTATTTATAGAGAGCAAATGCATGCATTGACACCTTCCAGCTTTCAAGCACCGAAAAACAGCTGCCATCCACCAATCGAATTTGTCAACAATTGCAAAATTCAACATCCACCGAAATTTGCACATGGTTGGACCCCATAATTCTCCCTCTCCAGTCATTGGGGAAAATATCATTGGATCAATTTGGGGTTGATGCTAGGCCAGAAACTTCTTTACAGACTTCTAACTTCTCTTTTGGTAGCGTTTTTGTTATCATATCTGCCCTGTTGTCGTTGGTGTGAATTTTCTCAACTTGCAGCAGTTTACTTTCCAACACATCATGGATCCAGTGATATCTTACGTCGATGTGTTTCGATCTTGAATGAAATGTCGAGTTTTTGCTGAGATGTATTGCGCTTTGACTGTCGCAATAGAGAACATAACTTTCTTAATTTTGGCATAACTCTTGTAGAAACTTCTTCATCCACAGAATCTCCTTGCAACCTTCAGTGATTGCGATGAATTCAGCTTCTATGGTGCTTAAAGCAATGCACTTTTGTAGTTGTGATTGTCATGAGATGGTTCCTCTTACAAAAGTAATTAGATATCCCGATGTAGACTTTCTTGAATCCACATCTCCTGCCATATCTGCATCTGAATACCGAGTGAGCATTAGATTTCCATTTCTAAAACACAAGCACCTTTTGGTAGTTCCTCTCAGATGCCTTAGTATCCATTTCACAACATTCCAATGCTCCTTTCTTGGATTCGATAGGAATCTACTCACAACTCCTACAACATAAGCAATGTCTGGTCTTGTACAGATCATTGCATACATAAGACTACCAACAGTAGAAGAATATGACACCTTGTTTATTTCTTCTTTTTCTTCGTCATTTCCTGGACATTGCGTCTTACTCAGTTTGAGATGACCGGGTAATGGAACATGCATAGTTTTGGCTTAATGCATGTTGAACATTTCAAGAACTTTCTTAATATAGTCTTCCTGTTACATCCACAACATTCTTCTAGAACAATTTCCAATGATTTTCATTCCAAGAATCTTCTTTACTGCACTCAGATCTTTCATAGCAAATGATTTGCTTAATACCTTCTTGAGAGAAGCTATCTTTGTCTTATCTTTCCCAATAATCAGCATATCATCAACATACAACAATAGTATGATGGATTCACTATTTTCATAGTTCTTCACAAACACACAATGGTCTGCAGAGGTCTTCTTAAAATTATGTTGAGTCATAAAGAGATCAAACTTCTTATACCATTGCCTTGGAGCTTGCTTCAGACCATAGAGGCTTTTCTTCAGACGACACACTAGGTGTTCTTTGCCTGATTCTTCGAAACCTTCTGGTTGTTTCATATAAATTTCTTCCTCTAAGTCTCCATGTAAGAATGTTGTTTTAACATCAAGTTGTTCTATTTCTAAGTCTAGTTTTGCAGCTAGATCAATGATCGCTCTAATGGATGTCATCTTCACCATTGGTGAGAAAATTTCTTCAAAATATATGTCTTTCTTTTGGTTGCACCCCTTCACAACAATCCTTACTTTGTACATGGGGTTTGGGTTGTTTTCTTTAGTCTTGAGTTTGAATACCTATTTATTTTTCAATGCCTTTCGTCCATCTGGTAATCTCACCAGGTCATATGTCTGATTCTCTTTCAGGGACTATATTTCTTCTTGCATGACTTGCATCCATTTCTCTTTATCATTCATCTCAATAGCTTCCATGAAACTTTGAGATTCCCATTCATCAGTGAGAGTGACATAATCATCTGAGAAATACCTTCTTGATGGTTGTCTGACTTTCGTTGATCTTCTCACTTGAGGTTCTTGTTCTACCTGATTAGTCTCCATTTGTTCTCCCTGCATTGCTTGACTTTGTTCTGTCTAGTCAGGTTGTTCCGTCTGATCAAGTTGCTTCATCTGATGGGGTTGTATTGTTTGATCAGGTTGTTCATTCCTTTGAGGAATCTATTCCCCTGAATCGTGTACCACGATGGTCTTTGGCTTCTTAGATTGTTAAATATCCTAGATTGTCTGATCTTCATAGAATACCACATCTCTACTTTGAATAATCTTCTTGTTTGCAGGATCCCATAATCTAAAGCCAAGTTCATCACTTGGTGAACCAAGGTATATGTATTCCTTCGTTTTTGCATCAAGTTTTACTCTTTCATCTTTAGGAATGTGGACAAATGTCCTGCACCCAAAGACTCTCAAATGACCATAAAAAGCTTTTTTTCCAGACTATACTTCTTCTGAAATCTCTCCATTTAAAGGTCTTGAAGGAGACAAATTGATCAAATCAACTGCAGTTTTTACTGCTTCACCCCAGAATTCCTTGGGAAGTTTTACATGAGAAAGCATGCTCTTAACTTTCTCTACAATCGTTCTGTTCATTCTCTTAGCTAGTCCATTCATCTGAGGTGTCTTGGGAGGTACTTTCTCATATCTTATCCCATGAGTCTTGCAATAATCCTCAAATGGACCTCTATACTTTTCACCATTGTCAATTCTCAAGCATTTCAGCTTTCTTTCATATGCTCGTTCTACAGAAGCATGAAACTCCTTGAAAACTTGAAGAACTTAATTTTTTGTCTTCAATGAATACACTCACACTTTCCTGGAGTGATCATCAATGAAGGTAACAAAGTATTAAGCACCGCCAAGGGACCTTTCAGATGTTGAGCAAACATCTGAGTGAACAAGATCCAGAATCTGCTTTCTTCTTCTTGCATCATCTGATCTTTTGAAAGATACTCTGTGTTGTTTGCCTACTAGGCAGTCTTCACAGGATTCAAGTGACTGCCCTTTTATGTTTGGAAGATAGTGTTTTGCTAAGATTTCCAGGCCCATCTCGCTCATGTGGCCCAATAGTTTGTGCCACAATTCCTTGCTTGCGTCTTGAGCAATATTTATCTCCTCCTTGTATATCTTTCCTTGCATAATGTACAGAGAGCCTTCCTTTCTGCCACGAGCAATAATCATACTTCCTCGGCTGAGTTTCCATCTGCCGGCACTAAACTGGTTTATCATCCCAGTTTCGTCTAGTTTGCCTCCTGAAATAAAGTTTAGACGTATCTTAGGTACAAGTTTTACCTCATTTAGCACAAGCTTGGTTCCATTCTCACTTATCAAAGTTACTTCACCAATACCGACGATTTTACTTGTGACGTAGTTGCCCATCTTCACCATACCAAAATCTCCTTTTTGGTATGATGAGAAAAAACCTTCATGAGGTGTGACGTGGAAAGATGCTCCAGAATCAATTATCCATATGCAATCATCGGATGCAATGTTTAGATAATTTTTTTCTTCAACAAGAAATATATTCTCATCATTCAAGGCCACTGCAATAGTTTGTTCCATCTTCCTTTTTCTTTTTTGGGTTAATTTGGTCAGGATGGACTATTCCAGCTTGTTGATCTCTCTTCAAGAATCTGCACTTAGACTTTCTGTGACCCGGTTTGCCACAGTAATAACAACTTAGTCTAGTGCGAGATTTGGATCTACCTTGTGATTTTCCACGACCTCCTTTTTCATAATTCTTACTCCTCCCTCTGTTTTCAACAACGTTGGCTTCGAACTGGTTGTTCAAGCCCCTTTATCTCCGTCTTGATTCCTCATTTAGCAAACTATCTGTAATAGAATCCATGCTAAGCTTTCCGTTTGGAGCAGAATTGCTGAGAGTGACAACTAGAGTATCCCAACTATCAGGTAGAGAACTGAGGAGTAGAAGAGTTTGCAACTCATCATCTATTTTCATTTCTGTCTTCTTCAATTAATTCACAATACCTTTGAAGGTATTTAAATGTTCGATCATGTTCTGATTGTTTGAGTACTCCAACTTCACCAGTTGTCTAACAAGGTGGGCTTTATTCCTGGGCGTCTTCTTTTGAATCAAAGATTCAAGTTTCGTCCACAAATCATACACGTTGGTATAAGTTGATACATGTTCGAACAAACTTCTGTCAATATATTTTCAGATCATAGCTACTGCTTTCCGATTCTGGAGCTCCCATTCTTTGTCGGTCCTTCCCTCTAGTTTATCTTTCTAGGTGATTGGCTCATGCAAATCTTTGCAGTATAAGTGGTCTTCCATCATTGACTTCCAATAGGAGTAGTTATCTGCAGTTAGCTTGAACATATCTCCATCATGAGTGACAGCTCCCTCCATCTTGAGTTACATAGGCCAATATTGTATATGTGAATAGTATCATACAGGTAAATAGTACTGTATACTGAAACAATAACTGTAGTATGCAAATAATGCACCAGGTAAGTTCTCAGGAAATAGAGTGAGTCACTAATGGACACACTTAAATACCAAGTCTTTCCAGCCAGAACTTTCTTAACAGCACTTTCACACCACCACACGTTATTCTCAACAACGAGAATAATTCTTTTTTGATGTGGAAGATCAGATAATGCTGCAACCACAGAGCATACTAAGAATTTTCTTATGAATCCGGCACCTAGTATCCGAGAGCTCTGAGAGCTCTGATACCACTGTTGGGAAATGTCAGCATAATTTCCCTCTTATGTGAAAATAGGTATTATGCGCAAGCGTAAAACAAGTGTAATAACAACACCAGGAATTTTTAGCGTGGAAACCTTCCTAATGTGACCTAGGAAAAATCACGGAACCCGTAGGCCACTTAAATCTCCACTATAACAATAATGAGAATACAAAAATATTGTATCTTCAATTTGTGGATAAAACTCTCACAAATTGGCTTACTATTTTTCTCTCTTTAGAAACTCTCTATGAGGTTCTTTCTATTTTCATCTCACTACTAGAAGCTCTCGTATTGCTTTTGCTTCTGCTTATGTTTTCGGATGAAGAATTGCTTTCTATTTATATAGAGCAAATGCATGCATTGACACCTTGCAACTTTCAAGCACCGAAAAATAGCTGCCATCCACCAATCGAATTTGTCAACAATTGCAAAATTCAACATCCACCGAAATTTGCACATGGCTAGACCCCACAAGAATCAGGGTTAGACAGAGTTCCCAAACCTTTCAAAGTACATAAAAGTGAAAAAAATAAAATAAAAAAAATGGAAATCAACCCTTAAAGCAAGATTCACTTGTGTAATTAAAAAACGAAAAAATTTATATATAATTCTTTGAGCGTTTGTAACTTGTTTTTCAATGAAAACATAACGTGTTTTTTTTTGTACAAGGAGAAAAATAAAAATAAAAAACACAAGAGAAAACTATTGTCTTAAATAAATAACACCACGAACATCAGTCAAGAGTGAATGGAAAAGTTATAGTGGAGGAGAATCCCAACAAGTCATAGCATCAAGAGAAGAAGCACTCAACTTGGCAAGAAAATCTGTACAAAAGTTTGTCTCCCTTAGCATGTGAGAAATCTAAAGTTCTCAATCCTGAGCAACTAACACTCGAATATCACTAATAATAACTTCATACAAGTGAAAATCTAGCCAACCTTAAGACTGGATAAGACTAATAACCTCATGAGAGTCCGACTCACCCCAAATACGCCTATAGCTAAGATCCCAAGCCAGTACCAAACCATACTTCATAGCCAAAAGCTCTATTAATAGGATGTCAACCTCCCCTGCGAACCCAAAAAAACCAGCCTTCCAATGACTAAGATCTTCACGCAAAATACTACCAAAGTTAGTTCTAACAAGATTACTCAAACAACTGCCATCAATATTCAACTTTACAAAGCCGTCATCCAGCTATAACATGTGTTTATTGTTTTATAACTCATCTATACAATAACTTTGAAAAAGATAATAAGATGGTTAAAAAATAGGATATATGCTATAATTTTATTAAAAAATAATATTATAAGTATATAAAAATTTTTACCTAAATTTTGTCCATTTAAAAGAGAATTAAAAATTTAAAATTCGAGTTGCTATTTCTAGTGTTGCAATCTATAAGTCTATTTGTATGGTATATCAATTGTACACGAAAAATATTCAATGATTATTTTTAATTATATAACTTAGATTAGAAGTCGATTTGGTCAAAAAACCAGATCACCGAATCGATAGTCCGATTATAAGTCAAGTGATCGAACTAAAAAATTTATAAAAAAAAAATATTATATGAAAACATTACTTTATATAAAAAATATTATATTAAAAATATAAAATAAAAAAAATTATATGAAAAAAATTTAAATTAATTGTGATAATAACTTATTAATTTGATAATAATGTAAATTTTAAAACTGAGCATAATAGTAAAAAAAAAACATATGATCTAGTAGTACAATACATTTTTATGAAAAAGACTATTAAGTACTGTATTCAAATTTGTATCAACTCATCCTAAGAAGTTACTCAGATTTGATTGATTCGTTAAGAAAACCCGTAATGAACAAGACTTGAATCAGCCAAAAGACCGAGTTATAGATTTCCTAGTCTGTCCAACTGAGCCAGTCCAAGCCATATATATAACTATAGATTATTTATTTACTATGTCAATTATTTGATTTTCCGAATCATAAATTTGCCACATTAAGAAAGATTTCAGAAGCAATTGGCCAAAGAAAAACCAATAAAATTCTTTGATTTGGGTTCGATTTCGGAGGTCTTCTGTTGCTCTGTGAGACCTATCTTGACGTTAGACTAGGGCAACCATACCCTTACTCTAATTTTTTTTAATCCTAGTTGTTTGTATGTTTATTTACTTAATGATTAATGACAATACATATTTTGATCTTACATCTTGATCTGCGGTAAATCATGCAAGAAAGATTTCTGATAAAATCTCATCGATTCAATCCATCATCACTGATATTCAAAATTGAAACTTCTCCGTAAAATTTTAAAATATAAAAAATAGCACAAAATGTGGGAGTATACAAATATTAGTTCTAATATCACACAACAGCATGGTCGAACGAACAAATGCCGGTCAGAACAGAGCAGAATGGATCTTCGCTAATCTCAGCCCAAAGCCAAAAACGATCACTAATCTGAGATGTACACCGTCTGTAGTAAAGAAATGGTTGCACCCCAGGTAATGACTGCACAAGATGCAAATATTATTCAATCAATTGCCACAACACATAAAAGCAAGTCCCCTATGAGATGGAAAAATTAAACAAAGAATTAAATTTATGATATCGTGACAAACATATTTTCAATCTAAGATTTTTAACCAAAAGAGTGGTTGAAAATGTTAAAAAGTTGGTTAATATGACTTCATTAACCATTGTTTTGGTTAGTTCATCGTAAATTGATGATTTGTTCACTAGAATATCCTAAATTGTATTTCTTCCAAAAATAAATCTCAGAAAGATGGTTGACAAACAGTGATTGATGTAGCACTGCCCTCTGAGATTTTAAGTCTTCCCCTATGCAACACTATTAGCAAGGGTCCAGAGAAAGAATAAAAAGATAACCCCGCAGGTATTCCAGAGAAAGAATAGAGAGATAAACCCGCAGGGATGGGTATCTTGGTAGTATATACCTCAAAAAGTTATTACAATTCTCGATCACTATCAAGTTGTGCCTTTGCTGCTGCCTTGTCAGCTTCTTCCACAACAAAGGTTTTCAATGAATCAACATCCCTTGAACCTGACCATTTGAACAACATGCAAATATAAGATTAGATCTGTCAATCTTCCCTCTAGCTTTGGTTGGGAGAAGAGGAGAGAAGGGAGGGAGGAAGGAGCTATTACAATCGTCGTGCAACTAAATCAAATAAAACTCAAACGCATAAACCAGATATTAATCTATGATGAAAAGATCATGATTTGCTTCTCCTTAAAATTAAAGAATATATTTCTTCATTCATGACTGATGAAAATAAAAAAAGAAATGAATCATACAAAGCCTAAATGTAAGACTATCAGGTAGTTCACAAAAGTTTCCCTCCCTTCAAGTACCCGTAACTTGAATAACTGTCAAATACAAGGGCAAAATTTTACCAGAAAAAAAGTTTTGAATCTCTGAACTTATGTTGAAACCTAATAGTATACTGCAGTGACGTGGTACATGTGATTTGAAGATACATGCCACACTCTGTTAAATACATACACCACAATCACTGATAACTAGCAAACTCATCTGATCATCATCACTATTCCTCAGGTGACAGGTGGAATCTTGCACCTCAGCATTCATCATGTTCAAGGGTTATAGCATAGCCATCAATCACTTGATTTCCATTTTAAATTTCCACATTCATGATGAGCTAAAAAAGATAGTATTTTGACTATTTTCAAATAGATGCAATGACTGATCTTGTTTGGTTTTCCAAACGTGAAATTATAAGAAATCCAAAAGAACACATAATCTTTTTGCACTAAATCCAAGGCAATTTATACACCGGTAATCAAGGGATATTATAAGCAAACATGAAACATCAACTAGTCATAGTTGATTATGGTCATTCAATGTGAAAGATCAAGCTTGAGCATGTGATTGTGAATCAAATTGAAGAACACTAACAGTTACAAGGGAACTGAGTAAAATCTATGAAATCCATCTTCTAATTACCTCGGTATCTAGCAACTTCTTCGCCGTCATAAAAGAGCTTAAAGGTAGGATATGAATGAATATCAACTTTGGTACACAATGGTTTCTCTGTGCCGCAATCCACTTCTCCAATCTCTATTTCATCTGCTCCTTCCATTGCCTTTCCCAAATCATCCCACAAAGACCCCAAGTTCTTACTGGCAAAGCAACCATTGTTATTATTTTACATACAAGTTAGAATTAGAAAGCAATAAAATGAATAAAATAAAATAAAATAAAAGAGCATGTTCAATTCAACATCATGTTTAGCTTATTGCAGAGTTTATAATAAAAGAGTCAATCACCAATGCTTGCACCAGGGAACGCAGAATTTCACAAACCACGCAGTGTCTTTCTCCTTGATCTAAAAATTAAAAAAAAAATGAAAATTGAGATAATAAAAATAATGATTCAGATACATTCCAATAACAGTATTACGAAAAACCCTTGTCCCTATAAGCTCAAGCACACACAGGAATGAGGAACCCCTAATTAAACAACTTGAATGTTACTTTAACCTATGAATAAACAACAATAGTTAAATATAAAAACTGGGTTTACAAATTGGGGATAATTAAGCAACGAATAGTTGAAAAAGCGAGGGTTTTTCATAGAAATATGGAGGTTGACAATAACCGCTAAAAAGAGAGAGTGGGGAATTGAGATAGAGACGAACCTTATCGGAGAAAGTGTCAGAGGTTAAGGTTATAACCTCAGATTGAGTGCAAAGAGGTAAAGTGAAAGTGAGGAGAATGAGTATGAGACTGAGACATGTTCGGACAACAAAGGAACGCCGGTAGGGGTGGCTTCTCATGGCTGCCCTACCTGATCTACTACGCCGTCTCGATCTCTACAGCACCCAAAACTAGCTCCTGGATCTTGTTATATGCACGTGATTTGCATGTGACGTTATACCTTTCGTAAAATTTATAATTTTAAAAGAGTAAATACCGATTTAGTTCCTGACAAAAACAACAGCTTCCAAATTCGTTCTCAAGAAATTATCTTAAGAATGACAAATGACAATTGTTAGACACGTTAATCTATTTGTCAAATCTGATCTGTTAAAGTTCACATATATGCACAAGTGCCATGTTAACTCCTCACTTAGCAGCCATAATTTAACTCTTGACTTGCACATATGTAAACTTTAACGGAATGAATTTGACATAAGGACTAACTAATGTGTCCAAATTGTCATCTTAAGAACAATTTGATGAGGTTTTTTCGCTAAGAAACTAATTTTGGAACCATTATTTTTCTCATAGACTAAATTAGGTATTAACTCATTTAAAAAAATATCCTCTGATTTTTTTCCTAAATTTTTTTAGGAGTTATTGATATTATTCATTTATATTGATTGTAAATATTTTTTCACAATAGGTTGAATTTTTTTTTTCAAAATATTTTCTCATTCAATAAATGAGAAACTAATCTAGTAGAATACAGTTAAGTATTTAAGTGAGATTTATTCTAACAAATGTTATTTTTATACATATTAATTTTAAAATTAAACTCAATAACACATATTTAAAATATTCGAATCTCTTTTACTCAAACTAATACATATTGTTAATTGAATATTTCTTTAATCATTTAATAAATATCTCCATAAGTATTGATATAAACTAATTCTTCGAATATTGTCACAATTAAAAATATCATATTAACAAATGCTTACTTTAAAATGTAAACTTTAGTCATCATATTAAAAATGCGGTTTGCTTACTATCATATCTAACCTTTATTGGTACAATAAGTTGAATATAATAATAAATTAAAATTACATTTTAGTGAATGTTTAGATTCACTTTATTTATAGATAAAAATCACTTTTTTTTCAAACACTTTATAAACTATTATCAACACAAAATAAACTAACATATACAATCTATATTATTCATGATATTGATTTTCTATTTGTGTGGTCTTATAGTCCACCTGCTTATTTAGTAACAAGTAATTTTTTGGTTTAAACATGTATTTAATCTATGAAAATATAGTATTTTTTAGTTTTAACCTTTATAAAATTTATTTTGTGGTTTTTGTCTATGTCATTTGTGAGACTCTTAAGTACTTACTTGACAAACAAATGTTTACTCACAGATGGCACGTGTCAATTATTTCATTTACCATGTAAGTATTTAACGGAGTTTCACTAACAACAAAAATTAAAACAAAACAAAAAATCAAGTTTAGAGAAACCAAAACTAACAACAAAATTTCAGAGTGATCAAAACAAAAAAAAGTACTATATTTTTAGGAATAAAAAACATTTAAACCTAATTTTTTTCTTTTCATGATTCAAGTTCAATCCAAAGCACACTGCACACTAAAGTAATTGGATTGGACTCCAAAATCATAGTGTTTATGCAACTGGTTCAATTGCAGCCATTAACATAATCATACTATGTATGCAATTGGTGAAATTGCAGCTTTTAACAGGATTATACATACTATACTATCCCATTTTGCTTGACATACTATCTATGCAAAGAGAAATTATTACATATTTCTAAGGCATAATAAATATATACTTTAAGATAGATTTTTACTATTAATTTCAAATAAATATCTTAAAATTTATATGTGGGAAAACTTAAAAAAAAAAAACCTTGTACTATATGTCATTTGTACTTTTATCATGTTACTTTAAAAATATGCAAAATGGACCTGTTACTTTGTGATTTGTGCAAAGTACTACAAAATGATAACAAACATTAGTTTTTAGATGGAAAATTGCATGTGCGTTGCACGTGGGTATCTCAAATGTATTCTGCCAAATGTTGTCTTCTTCTTTCTGATCGAAATTCCCAATTCCTTGAAGTCTGCTACAACTAATCTGCACCTAAGATGCCTTTATTGTCGCTGATTTGGTCTCCAATGACAATGTTGGTATAATTTTAAGATGTGCAAGTGTACATAGTCAACAAGTAATAAAGTGTAAGTCAAGATCGTTCCCACGAGGATTTAAATTGTATTAAATACCAATTCTAGAGTTAACTTCTTCTATTTAAATGCAAGAAATTAAAGAGAAATTTTTAAACATGTAAAGTAAATGGAGAAATAAGATATCAAAGCAGAAAATAATAAATGCAAGAAATTAATGAAAGCAATAAATGAAGTGTTTTAAATCGAAAATGGGAACAGTTAGATTTTAATCCTTTGTAATTCTTTACTTCAGGGTAACGTATGCTTCAGGATGCTACAACATTTAGTCCAGGAAATGAAATTTGCTTTCCAAAGATTAAAAATCGAGTTCATTAAAAGCTTCTTATTCCTAAGTTCAATTAATTTCCCTCGCTTATCGAGAAACACGTCCAAATACTTAAAGACTTGAAGGCTATTCTAGCTCATTCAACACAATTAATTTTCCAATTAACTGCTCTATCTTTATCTTCTAATCAAGTCCACTAACTTGGTTTTTCCCAACGAAATTAGTTGATATTTCAGATTAGTTGATCAAGCTAAACCGAAATTAAACATTTAAGCAGAAAAAAAGAAAATGAATAACATCCATAACATTGGATTACCCTTCAGTACAATTACAAATTCATAAAATCCTAACTAAGAAAATTTAGCTCATAATGAGCTTGGAAACAAAGTAATCAAAGAAAATGGAAAAATAAGACATAATGCGTAAAACTGGAATTACAGACAAAACCAGGAGTTGACGGCTCTGCGTAGTACCAAAAAGCTCTCCCTAAAAGTAAGGTCACACTCACTATTTGTACTAACTCCCAAAATAGGGTTACACTCTCTCTCATGCCTCACTTTTTGGGCTTTTACAAATTCAAATACTAAAATATTCCTTGGCCCAATTTCCAAGTACACACAGCTGTTGCATTGTATTCTCTTTCTTCCTTTTAAGCGCAGCACAGCAGGTATTTTGTCTTATAGTGGGCAAAAGCTGAGCTGGAAATGATTTTATCTTATAGTGACTCGCTCCCCAAAGCCAGCATTCCAAAACATCCCAGAGCAACACCTTCAGTAATTACACCTTTATAACCTGCTGAGAAATAAATCAAACCTTCAGCAATAACAGATCAGAATTTACAGTTTTTCACAATTACTCAGATTAACACAAATATTTACTAAATCAAACAAAACTTGAAGTTCTTCTCCAAAAATTGATCAAAACAAGAACGATGATTAAGCAAAAAGAATGGTAATAACTCTTATTTCTAAGAGTTATTGTAACACCCACCGTAGGGTGCCACATTTATGTTACTTTATTACCAAATTACCCCAAAATATAAAATATGATGTAATAATAAAATAAGAGTTGTAATTTTTTTTTTAACAATAACAATAAAATAAACTTAGCGGAAAATAAAACTATGATACAACAATCTCACACATAAATTACATCATATACATATTTCACACGTGCTGTCAGGTTTATTTATTACAAACCATTTATTGAAACAATAAACACACTTAAATAATTACAGACATAACTTATATCAGAGTTCACACTCGCCCAAGCTTAACTAAGCAGAAGACCCCTCAGACGGGTCCTCCTCAGGTTCCTCAGCAGGTAGGAATCCATTGTGACGATTAGCCCTACGGGCAGGTGTCCGGGCTGACGACACTATGCTGATTTCCGTTGGGACATAATTTCTAGTGTCCCAATGTCGCCTGATATGCAACGGAAATTCAACATGAACAAAGATCGTCACACAGAAAAACGGATCCCCACGATATAGCCTCTTACTAATACTAACAAATCGGTACCCTTCATAAATAAGTCCTCGCTCATCTGGACTTGTCCTCCACTCTCTAGCTCCTCCATGAAACTGTAAACGTACATATCCAAAGAAACTAGCTCCTGATGACATGTTGTCAGAACTCTGCGGTTCCTGATGTGAGAAGTAATTCCTCTTCTCCTTCTAGTACCGTATCTTTCTCAACGTCTTTACCCAATATAAATACAATAAACAGATAAACATACAAAGAGGTGAGATCACCTACACCATTACCAGCATGATAGCACAGAGATAATACAGACAACATGTTATGCAAAAATATCATATCATGATCACAATTATGGCATCATCATAATGTAAAAATAATTACCATCATCACTGTTCAAACCACAAATAATTACAGTAATGCTACCACATATGTATATGTTAAATTCATGCATGTGAACATAGACTCAATGTCCTACTCCATGGAGCTAATACTCAAGTCGGAGAAATTGATCGAAAAGATCCGCCGGTATCTCGTGCCTCGCAGAAAAGTGCTATAATTATATCCCGCACATCTAAGCACATACACGGCGATCTTTGTCGATCTTGATTAAGAATAGTGTCTCGGTCCGGATCATCGGTGTGTTGCATCGGTCTAACTCACGGTGCAGAAGAGCTACCAACTGCCCATTGCGAGCAACCCGCACCCCGATGCCCCCAAGGTCAACCAGTGACCTACACTACGCATATCGCACCCACTCAAGAGGTGTACGTTTCTCCTAGGCAATTAGCCATATTCAAATCCGTTGGACCATTTTCAATGCATGTGTTATGCACCAATTACCAACCAAAGGTAAATCACATAATTTCTCATTCCAGATTCAGATCTCTTGCAAGTTTTTCGTTCGTAAAATGGATTAATGCCAATTACAAGCAAACTTCTCAATTTCTTATACAAGATTCATATATTGTTTTTAACTCGTAAGGTTTTGTATAATTAATCATTAAATCACATAACTATGTTTTTCTCATTCGCAAAATATTTTCGTTACGCTTTTACGTGCAAGAATGATTTGTAACATTTTCTCGTTACATTTTAAAAATCACAAAACTATTTTCTCTTGTATTCTAAATTGCGTAAAAATGATCTTTTATTTTTAAAATGTATAGCAATGTTTCCACAATATTTAGATCGTGTAAAATATTTAAACGCGTTACAAATCGCGTAGGAATAATTTAACGTTTTTTCAAATCACGTAACTTAAAAATTACGTTTTTGAGTTACGTAAATCGCTTTTCACCATTTTTACCCTTCATAAAATATTTCTTAACTTTAAAAATATTATTTTGAACATTTCTCATAAAAATATAATTTTCTTACATTATTTTCTTTTCTATTCTAAATCAAAAATCCCTTCCGTACTATATTTTCTCAAAATCACTTTTTATTGATTTAATCTTACCAAATCATTACTATTTCAAAATTTAAATTTCCTAACATTTTCCAAAACCCAATACTTAAATTCTACGTTAGAAATTTTAAGTTACAACGTTTCCTTTTATATTTCTAAATCATTTCTAAACATTAAATCAAATTTTATGTTTAAGTTACAAACGTTTTCTTTTATATTTCTAAATCACTTCTAAAAATCAATTCTTCTTAAGATAATTTAAAGTTCAACACTTAAATTCCTTTCCAAAGCCCTTATTTGAAAATTCTTATATTTTATTGCATCAAAACATTTTTTTCTAAGTTATCAAAACCTTATAGATGGCCATTGGAACCATGAAATATTTTTCTTCTATCTTAAATAAGTTTCATTCTTTATTTCAACATAAAATAACTTCATGAAAATACTACTTAAAACCGTGTACACTCTTTTTATAAAACAAACCCTCTTGTTTATTTTCTTTACTTCTCAAATCATCCAATTTTATCACTTATGAAAATATCATTTTTGTGAACACTACTTTAATTAGTGTCTTGGCTGAAATTTATTTAGTTCAAGGACTAAAAATCAACTTCATTGTTCTTGAAAAATTTCAATAAAAACCCTAAACTTGGAAGCTTAAAACCGTGACCTCCTCCATGGCCTTTGGAGCCAAAATTTTGTTTATTTCAACATACATTCATCATAATATATTCAACATATATCATCATGCATATCATAAGCTTATCATATAAGCAATTAAAAATTATACTAAGCATGCAAACACAAGTAAATCATGCAAAATATATCAAGCGTAAGCAAAAATAATTAAAGCACATAACACACACACAAATTATTACATGACCATGGATAGGAATCCTCACATGGATTCACCATCCATCAAATATAAAACCTTCCTCACCACCACGCTTGGTTGGTGAGATGAATCTCCTCTTACCTCTTGAAGAACCACCAAAGAGCTTGTTGCTTTGTCTTTGGAGCAAGATCTCCACCAATACAAGTTCTTAAACATGAAACAAATACAAGAAAATTAGTATATCAAGCTTGAACAAGAAGAACCATGGATCAAACATGGTTTAGAACATGAAAAAGAAAAGAATAAATGAAGTTTTCTTACACTTCTCCAACAAAAGCTCTAGAACTTGATCTTAGTAAAAGTCCTTCAAGATGGAAGAATTAGAACTTGGTGTGAACTACAAAGGTTCTTAGAATGATGAAAGGATTCAAGAAACTAGGTTGTATGAAATTAAAAAGTGATGGAGGAGTGAGTTGAGGTGCTTGGCGAATGGTGTGTTTTTGGGAGAGAAATGGAGTTTGCTTTGGTTTGGTCTTGAAACTTAAGTGAAATAAGTGAAGGTGTGATAATGTGAAGTGTCAAAATGAGTTATTTGGCCATTTGGACAATGCATGGCCGTAGCATGCATTAGAGAGAAATGGAAAGTGAAGTTTGACAAACATAAGCATTAATGATCAATAGGAATTTGCTCGACACTTCATTGCCTTCATTCTTTTTTTTTTTCTTTACTTAAAAAGCCTACACTAAATTGTCTCATTTCCTCCTTGCTCTTCAAACCGTCCCCCTCCCCCTCCATACACTCAAAATGTGCCAAATTACAAAACCATCACTATAAGTCATCCTAACCATTGATTAAAAGAATGGTTTGGATTTAAATTAAATTTCAGGTTTAGGTTTTAGATGGAAGACTTCATTTGAGTATTGGATCATTTTTGGCTTGCAATCCTAACCATTGAATATGTCTCCAAAATGAAGGGTCAAGATTACATCTTCAAACTTTATATCCAAGGGTCCAAAATGGTTGTAATCATTTTTTTATGACTAATTCTCCACCATTGATCTAAATCCAAATCCAATGGTCATTAATGATCCATCTCCACCATTGATTAATTTTACATCCAAGGGTTGATAATGGTCATAGCCATTTAGAAGATTAAATCCCTACCCTTGATTTAATTTCAATCCAACGGTTATAATTGATCCTATTTATTTTTAAGATCAAATCTCCACCGTTAATTAAATCAAGATTAAATGTCTAATCTGTAATTAAATTAATAGTGGATATCCAAACCACTAATGTTATCTTAATAATATTTTAATAATATAGAATTTTATTTTTATCCATTATAACCTCACAAAAATATAATTACTCGTATTTTTATCGTCGATAATTAAATTCAAGATCAAAATACAATAAAAGAAATTTTCTAAAACTATTTCCGGATTCAGGTTTAGTAAGATCCCCTGTCTCCGTCTAAACAATACAAATTTTTCTATACGTAGAAAATTTTTTCATTTTGCGGGACCCACCTGGGCCCACGTATGGCCACCTGGCCCACATACACCTCGTGGGGCCCACAAACAAGAAAAATTCCAAAATCACACATAAAATCGCAAAAATTACAAAACTCACAAATATCAAATCGACATTACGTAAATTAATTAAGACTAAACAAGAAAATTAATTTACGTAGATTTTTCCTACCGAAAGTTATTATTTTCTTGACACCTATGGAGCAAATTACTCAAAACGATCAAATATGCAGACAGAATATTCAAAATAACTTTACAAGACACGTAAATCACTAAACAAGAGAATTACATTAACTCACAAGATTACATGCTTTAATACATAGAAAGTTTGGGGTGTTACAGTTATCACACCCCCAAACTTGAACCATTGCTTGCCCTCAAGTAATGACATTCAACAAGCATTAACAAAACAAAACCAGAATAGTATAAGCAAGATCCATGACAATCCTCAGATGCATTTTTCAGAATTATGCTCAACACAAAATACCATTTTCTTAATCACTTTCCATAGTGTGTGTGTGATTTCCTAAGCTCACCGGTTTCGATAAGAAGGAATTCCAATCAAACCACCTCTCAACAGAGTCTTAGGTGCATTTTCCAAATATCCTTTGGATATAAGGGTGAAGACTCACTAGATTATCTTCCTAAGAACAGGGGCTTAACACACTATTGGGTTTGTCATATCGCTCAATTCACTCAACTTTATGTTCTGTGTTGATGTTTCACTCAATCATCATTCACATGCAACTCTATCATATGTTTGACAAATTTCTATCAATCAAAAGCACATACACAATTTTCACACAGCAAGAGGACCTTAATGGGCTGTAATGAGGCTAAGGTTCGGGTGTGGAATTTTTGAGAAGTAGCTAACTTAGGTGGAGTTCAAGATTTTTGTCAAAATTACCCACCCCCAAACTTAGATAATTTTTTTTTATTTATTTACCCATATTTATGGTAACAAGGGAGAAATTCCTTTTCTTCTCTTCTTTTTTTTTTGAATAATTAATTTTTAATTTTTTTTTTGAATATATGAAGAAATAGAAAATCCTTTGATAATTTGCTCATTCCTCCCTTTTTATTGTGTAGGCACCCCACCCCCAAACTTATATTGCTGGTTGTCCTCAACCATTGTGGTCAGGACCTATAATTAGGTAACTCTTTGACACAGTCCTAAACTCCACCTAAACAGGGTAGTACATTGTTTTTCAGGGAGTTTGAGCTTGTAATGTGGATTATCACCAACAAGAAAGTCTTAGGCTCAAAGGGGTTCACAAAGGGTAATACTTGAGGTTGACCATTTAAGTCTCAAGATTTAAAACAAGAACAAGGTGCCTCAAGTCAATTTGTGTGCAAATGATGAAATATGCAATCAATCACGAGAAATAAGTCAAGTTCTCACAGAGAAAACACATGAATGGAATGCATGATGAACAAAATCTGTTTGAAGCTCAAAAACTCACAAGATTGATGTTTGTAGAGTGCTACAAAGACCACATTCGATCTCACTCACCCCCAAACTTAGGTTGAAATCTAATTCAGACCTCACCCTCTCTTCCTTGGACAAGGGTCTTTGTAACCCAATTCTCCAATTGATTGGTGACTTTTGAAAGAAGTCCTTCTTCTAAGTCCATTTTGAGCTAGGGATTGTGGTGAGAAAGGATTAATTCAAGGTATTAATGTATTTTACATGCAGAAGGTAAAACTTGTCTTCATCAGAATCACATGGACAACAAACACTATTCTTTCATTAACATTTTTTTTAGTTTTTTTTTTAAATAAGCAAGAAAAACAAACAATACTACAATTCTAACAACAGAAATTAAAACAACTAAAACAAATTAAAACAAACTAAAGAGGGATCAAGGGAAATCCTGGTCATTTGATGTCACAGCATCTTTGCGACTGGGTGTTTCCTTCTTGCTCAAGGTGAGCCAATCTTGCCTTTACTCGCTTCTTCACGCCGCGATCCGGCCATCCGCTTCATTGTTGGTTTTTTTGTTCCCGAAATCTCTTTGATAATGGTCAACTTAGCACTTTTTTCTTTTTTCGGCTTCATCCTCCTCCTCCCCTCCTCCAAATTTCTTGGTCGAGCCTTAGAGACCGTGAAAGCCTTGAGTTTTTCCCAATTCTTCCCATAATAGGCATATTATCTTCAGAGTCCTCACTGAGTGCAGTGGGGGTCTCCTTAGCATTTACATCAATTCCTAATTGTTTTCTAATCCTGGGAGGAGCTCTGTGCTTGATTCTGCCCTTCTTTGGTGGAGGGGGTCTTCTGGTGCTTCATCAACTAACTTTTCTTTTCCTCTTTTGGACCCGCTTAGTTGAGTTGGAGGTGGTGGTGGTGGTGTCCAGTCAGAAATAACATCATTGTTATTAATGGAGTGCTCACTAGCAGTGGGATGAACAGAAGGAATTTCAGGTTCTTCTTGTGGTGAAAGAGGGTCAACAGGTGCAGCATCCTTTGCAGGATGGGTATGTGTCTTGGGTTCATGAGGAGAGTACTGGAATGGTTGAAGGATTTCTTCAGGAAACAAGGGAGGATAGCTACCTTGCCTCAGCTTGTTGATGCCAAGAGACCGTTGTACCCATAGATGCTGCTCCTTAGCAAATTCCCAGAAAAGCTGCTGCTGCTTTAAAATATACTGCAGCATTTGATAGCATTGGTCCACTTTTGTGTTCACTTCATGTGTCTGTTCCTGCGGTTCAGAGGGAGGAACTGAACTTTGCACCTTTGATACCGATGCCCCAAAATGTTTGATAGCTATCAAATCTATGGCTCCCTTGTTGTCCATAATTTCATCCTCAGACAAAGCCTTGATTCCACATCTCAAACATAAAGAAGTGATTAAGGAAGGGAAAAACAACAATCCTTTCTTCTTAAATGCACAAGCAACAATTTCCCGCTCAATCAGTTGGCCTACATCCACCTTCTTTTTAGTCAAAATGCAATACAACAGGACTAACCTATCCTTGTTTACTTGTTTCCAAGTGCGCTGTGGGAAGAATCTTGGTTCGATTACATGATACCAAACTTTAGCCAAGGGTGTGAGATCGGGCACAGCTATTTTCCAATTTTCATCTGATCAATCCAGTTGGCCCTTCCACTGTAACTTCCCGCATCATGTCAGTCAGCTCTGTTTCCTCAGCATTCTTCAACAGGGTCACGTATTCATCTTCAACATCCTTCAAACCCCACCTCCTGTTCAACGTGGCCGCAGAAAATGACACCTTTGAACCCCTCACTATGACATATTTTTGCTCTGGTGCAGTCAGATTAGCATAAAACTCGCGCACAAAAGGGACAATGGGTTCTCGTGGGTGAGATACGAACTGCTTCCAGTTGTGGTTGTCTATGAGCTCAGCAATATCCTCGGTGAGCCCGTAATGAGGGGAGTCCAGTATGAAGAAACCCTTCTCCAAATGAAAGTTCTGTTTCTTGATTTCCCTCTCAAATTTTAATCTTCCTTCCTCATCCACAAACCGCAAATTGATTTCCTCATCAGAAGAGGTTGGACTGGCAGCAACGAGGTGTTTGGAAGACTGAGCTTGTGCTTTACCCATGGTCTTTGGAATGGTATAAAAGAAGAGTGGGTTGATCGTGATAGAAAGAGACAGGTGAGACAAAATGTATGGGTGGGGCTGCGTGTGGGGCTAAGGCAGAGAAGACAATGGCTTTAATAGAGAGAAAGGGAGATTGAGGTGAGAGGTTAAGGATGGAGGTGAGTGGGTAGAGGAATTAAGTTTGTGGGTGGGTAATTTACATTCCCACGATTTCTGCAACCCATCCGTGCTCACAAACTCTTCAACTTTTGAATTTGGAAATTCAAAAATATTGCAGTTGAATATGGGCTTTTGCTTGTCCAACTGTCACCACCACTAATACTATTAACTGGGCCCGATGTGACCACACACCACCTTTCCATGATCAACCCTGGACTTAGGATGGTCTCAACTGTAACAAACACTAGTCAAGACCGATATATATATATATATATATATATATATATATATATATATATATATATATATATATATATATTTATTTTTTTTTTTTATTTTTATTTTTTATTTTTGCATAACTATTATTTAAACCGAAATTTAAAAGATGAAGTAAAGGATATAAAGTCAAATTTGCCTCCCAAGAGCGCTTGGTTTTATGTCTTCAGCCTGACTTCACACTGGTGATTAAGGATCTGAAAGATGAGTGGTGACCCTCATTCTTGCCCACTACTCACCACAATATGGCTTCACTCTTTGTCCATTCACCTTGAACTCTCTTCCAGAACTCTCCTCCAAAAATCCACGACTCATGAGGGTGTATTTTGACCAATTTAAATGGTCCAGACCACCTTGATTTCAACTTCCCAGGGAACAATTTTAATCTGGAATTAAACAAGAGCACGTGCATTCCTTCAACTAACTCCCTGGGTTGGATTTTCTGATCATGCCATGCCTTTATCTTGCTCTTATAGATTTCAGCATTTTCATAGGCAACGAGCCTGAACTCTTCAAGCTCATTCAACTGTAGTAACCGTGCTTCACCAGCTGCTTGTGTATCAAAATTCAACTTCTTAATAGCCCAGAATGCCTTGTGTTTCAGCTCTATTGGTAAATGACAAGCCTTGCCATAAACCAATCTGTAAGGAGACATGCCAATGGAAGTCTTGAATGCTGTTCTGTAGGCCCAGAGAGCATCATCTAAGTGCACAGACCAATCCTTCCTAGAAGGATTCACCATTTTTTCAAGGATTCTTTTGATCTCTCTGTTGGGCACTTCAGCTTGTCCACTGGTTTGAGGATGGTAAGCAGTAGCCACTTTATGTTTCACTCCATATTTTGTAAGCAAGTTAGCAAACAGTTTGTTACAGAAATGTGTCCCTTCATCACTGATTATAGCCCGAGGAGTGCCAAATCTGGTGAATATGTTCTTGTGCAAAAATTTGGTAACTATCTTGGCATCATTGGAAGGCAATGCTACTGCTTCTACCCATTTAGAAACATAGTCTACTGCAACTAAGATGTAGGCATTTCCATAAGATATAGGGAATGGTCCCATAAAATCTATTCCCCATACATCAAACAACTCAATCTCCAAAATGGTGTTGAGTGGCAGTTCTTGTCTATTGGAAATGTTCCCTACCCTCTGGCATCTATCACAAAACTTGGCAAACTCATGAGCATCTCTGAACAAAGTGGGCCAAAAGTATCCCGATTGTAAGACCTTTGCCGTGTCCTTTTCCTCCAAAGTGACCACCATAAGGAGCAAGACATGGCAATCATTAAGGATAGCTTGCACTTCTTCCTCAAAGAACACATCTTCTCATGATCTGGTCTTGACATCTTTTATACGAGAAAAGGTTCATCCCAAGTAGAAGTGTTTAACTTGATGCATGAACCTCCTTTTACTCGTTGAGAGTTCATATCCACCGGAATTATCCCACCGACCAGGAAATTCACTATGTCTCGTACCAAGGTCTTTCATGCATTTTCAATCGAAGAAAAGATGTTCATCGGAAAATTTTCTTTGATTTTTTCTTGAAGCTTGGATTCTCCTTTCTCAACAATTCTCGGAAAGATGATCAGCTACCTGATTTTCAATTCCCTTCTTATCTCTCGATCTCCAAATCAAATTCTTGAAGCAAAAGCACCCATCCGATAAGTCTTGGCTTTGCATCCTTCTTGTCAATGAGATACTTGATGGTGCATGATCGGTGTACACCACTACTTTAGCTCCCACCGGATATGATCGGAACTTGTCAAATGCAAATACAATCGCTAACAATTCTTTTACGTAGTGGTGTAGTTAATCCGAGCATCAACGAGAGTCTTGCTAGCATAATAGATAGTATGGAATATCTTATTATGCCTCGACCTAGCACAGCTCCCATCGCAAATTCACTTGCGTCACACATTAGTTCAAATGGCTTCTCCCAATCTGGAGCTACTATCACGGGGCGTGATCGGGGCCTTCTTCGAGTTTCAAAAGCGATAAACATTCATCCGTGAAATGAAATGTACTATCATGCTCTAACGACTTGCAAAGTGGCTTGGATATTTTAGAAAAGTCCTTGATGAACCTTCTATAAAACCTGCGTGTCCTAGAAAACTTCTTATGCCTTTAACAGAATTGGGTGGAGGGAGTTTTTCAATCACTTCAACCTTAGCTTTGTCCACCTCTAAGCCTTTCCTTGACACCTTATGGCCTAGCACAATACCTTCCTTAACCATGAAATGACATTTCTCCCAATTTAGCACTAGATTGGTTTCTTCACATCTATCCAGCACCTTTTCTAAGTTGTCCAAGCATCCTATGAATGAATCTCCAAAAACTGAGAAATCATCCATGAAGATTTCCATAGTTTTCTCAATAAAGTCGAGAGAGATGGCCATCATGCACCTCGGAAGGTTGTTTGGAGTGTTACAGAGCCCAAAAGGCATTCGTCTGAAAGCAAATGTACCATAAGGACAAGTGAACGTAGTCTTCTGCTGATCTTCAGGTGCTACTGCTATCTGATTATAACCAGAATAGCCATCTAAAAAACAATAAAACTCTCTTCCAGACAACCTATCAAGCATTTGATCAAGGAAAGGTAGTGGAAAATGGTCCTTCCTTGTGGCCTTGTTCAACTTTCTATAATCCATGCATATCCTCCAACCTGTAACTGTTCTTGTGGGAATCACCTCATTCTTCTCATTTTTCACTACAGTAACTCCTCCTTTCTTTGGAACGCACTGCACTGGACTTACCCACACACTATCTGAAATGGGATAGATGATTCCTGCATCAAGCCATTTAATGATCTCCCTTTTTACCACCTCTTTCATAATTGGGTTCAATCTTCTCTGGCCTTCAATACTGTTCTTAGTATCTTTCTCTAACAGAATTCTGTGCATACAAAGACTAGGACTGATTCCTTTAATGTCTGTCATTTGCCATCCAATAGCCTTTTTGTGCTTCCTCAAAAGTGAAATAAGACTACTTTCTTGCTCAGAAGTTAAGAAGGAAGAGATGATGATAGGAAGAGTTTCCTTTTCTCCAAGATAAACATACTTCAGATGAGAAGGTAATTGCTTCAATTCAAGGATGGGAGGTCTTTCAACAGAGGGAACATTCTCTCGTGAAAGTGTCTCGAGATATGTCTAAGGATTCATATTTTCTAATCCAAGATCTGTATGCCAAGTTCCTTTCAACTGGCTGCTTTAATTGTTCATTTGCAAAATCAGGTTCTTTATTCAATTCAAACTCATGCTCCAAGTCTCGGCCTGATGCTATCAATTGCTCTTGCACCAGAGCGTTAATATCAGTAATGACAGAACAACTTTCCATATCTTCATCAGGATATTGTAATGCATTAAAAACATTGAAAGTTACTTGCTGATCATTCACCCTCATAATAAGCTCTCCTTTTTGCACATCTATCAATGTTCTTCCAGTTGCCAAGAAGGGTCTTCCAAGTATAATTGGAATTTCCTTGTCAGCCTCAAAATCTAGAATAATGAAATCCACTGGAAATACAAACCTGTCCACTTTGATTAGGACATCCTCGATCTTTCCTTCTGGATAAGCAATAGACCGATCGGAAAGTTGCAAAGTCACAAAAGTGGGCCTGGCTTCACCAATGTTCAGTTGCTTGAAAATGGACATAGGCATCAGATTAATACTTGCTCCAAGGTCACATAAGGCTTTTCCACAATAAGTATTTCCTATAGAACAAGGGATAGTAAAACTGCCTGGGTCCTTCATTTTCTGAGGAACCTTGTTCTGTAACAGTTGGCTGCTCTCCTTTGTCATTGCCACTGTTTCGAATTCTCCTAATCTCTTCCTTTTAGTAAGAACATCCTTTATAAATTTGGTGTAGTTAGGCATCTGCTGTAGAGCTTCAACTAAAGGTATATTAATAT
Organism: Ormosia emarginata; assembly: GCA_029884605.1. Classification (NCBI taxonomy): domain Eukaryota; kingdom Viridiplantae; phylum Streptophyta; class Magnoliopsida; order Fabales; family Fabaceae; genus Ormosia; species Ormosia emarginata. The sequence goes on along the minus strand of JAQQTP010000089.1, from coordinate 16,660,516 downwards.
GCAGCTTTGCTTCAAAGGTCCAGAAACTTATTAAATTGCTTCTCTTGAGCTGCCTTCTTCAACCTCTGTGGAAATGGAGGAGGTGGTCTCTCTGGAACCATCTTGGGTTCAGTCCACTTAGGAATGACTTGCTCTGTATCTTCAGGCCGTGGAACTGATTCATGTTTAGGTTCCTCAGTTTCAGCTGGTTCAGTTACCTTTGTTCCCTGCTGGTTAGATGCTATAGCATCCTGTAGCACTTTACCACTCCTCAGGGTTACAGCTTTAACGTGTTCCTTCCCTTTATCATCTGAAGATGATGGAGACTCGTGGAAAGCAGGCAAAGTACCAAAGAGTCTACTAGCTAATGCGGTGGGCCAACCGACCTACTTGGTTCTCCAAGTTCCTTACAGCAGCTCCTTGATTCTGGATTTGAGCTTTAGTTTCAGCCATGAAAGCTTTCAGCATAGCTTCCAATGATGGCTCCTTTGCAGGAGCATGGTTCTCCTTGAATGTTCTGTTGTTGTTGTTGGTAATGTGGAGATGCATAACCATAAGGAGGATTCGAGTGTTGGAGTGATTACTGTAGGCCGAAATTAGGATGTTGCTTCCAGCCAGGATTATAAGTATTGGAAAAAGAATTATTCCCTCTATTTCCCACATAATTCACTGACACTGGATTGTCAGGGCATTCTTCAAACAGATGCCTTCCTCCACAGAAAACACAAGCTACTGAATTTACTGGAGCTATAGTAGGTTCAACCATGACAGGTTCCTTACTAGTGTTAGCCGCAGTTAAGTTTTTCAGCATGTTGGTAATGGCAGCAAGCTGAGCAGACATAACAGTCATCTCCTTTACTTCATAAACACCAGCCCCACCCTTAGAAGAATTTGCTCTGTTGGTTGGCCATTGATAACTATTAGCAGCTATGCCCTCAATTAATTCATAAGCTTCATTATAAGACTTATTCAAAAGAGCTCCTCCAGAAGAGGCATCCAACATTAACCTTGAAGGTGGTAATAATCCATTGTAAAATATTTCCATTTGAATGCACACAGGAATGCCATGATGAGGGAACCTTCTTAACAGATCTTTAAACCTCTCCCAAGCTTCATACAGTGATTCATCCTCATTCTGCCTGAAGGAAGTAATATCATTCCTCATTCTGGCATTTTTAGTGGGAGGAAAATATTTTGTCAGGAACCTTTCAGCCAGTCCATTCCAAGTAGTAATTGAATTGGGTTCCAAAGAGTTCAACCAAGTCTTTGCTCTGTCTCTCAATGAATAAGGAAAGAGTCTCAATTTGAATGCATCATCACTTACCCCAGGGATTTTGAAATTGCTAGCCACTTCAAGAAATTGCCTTAAATGCAAGTGAGGATCTTCAGTAGGGACACCACTGAATTGCCCAACCGTTTGAAGCATTTGAAACATCATAGGCTTGAATTCAAACTGTTGGGTAGTTATTTCTGGCCTAACTATCCCAGTATTCATCGTTTGGGGATCAAAGACTGCATAATCCCTGATAGACCTTTCTCTGTCATTTGCTCTGTCGATCATACTGGGTTGCTCCTCATCATTTAAGAAAAGATCAGCCATGAGGCCTAACTCAGAATGTTGGATTTGAGCACGTTGTTCTTTGGTTCTCTTCCTTATTCTCTTAGTTGTTTTCTCTATCTCCAAGTCAATTTGAAACTCAGGTTCACCCTTACTGCGCATACAGATTGCAATACCTGACTTGTTGCTGAACACAGTACACCAAACTTTTAGAAGTAACAAAATAAATTAAGTTAACAAAAGAATTTAAATATTCAACACCATTATCAATCCCCGGCAACGGCGCCAAAAACTTGTTGGTATAATTTTAAGATGTGCAAGTGTACACAGTCAACAAGTAATAAAGTGTAAGTCAAGATCGTTCCCACGAGGATTTAAATTGTATTAAATACCAATTCTAGAGTTAACTTCTTCTATTTAAATGCAAGAAATTAAAGAGAAATTTTTAAACATGTAAAGTAAATGGAGAAATAAGATATCAAAGCAGAAAATAATAAATGCAAGAAATTAATGAAAGCAATAAATGAAGTGTTTTAAATCAGAAATGGGAACAGTTAGGATTTTAATCCTTTGTAATTCTTTACTTCAGGGTAACGTATGCTTCAGGATGCTACAACATTTAGTCCAGGAAATGAAATTTGCTTTCCAGCATTAAAAACTGAGTTCATTAAAAGCTTCTTATTCCTAAGTTCAATTAATTTCCCTCAGTTATCAGAAAAACACGTCCAGCTACTTAAAGACTTGAAGGCTATTCCTAGCTCATTCAACACAATTAATTTTCCAATTAACTGTTCTATCTTTATCTTCTAATCAAGTCCACTAACTTGGTTTTTCCCAACGAAATTAGTTGATATTTCAGATTAGTTGATCAAGCTAAACCAAAATTAAACATTTAAGCAGAAAAAAAGAAAATGAATAACATCCATAACATTGGATTACCCTTCAGTACAATTACAAATTCATAAAATCCTAACTAAGAAAATTTAGCTCATAATGAGCTTGGAAACAAAGTAATCAAAGAAAATGGAAAAATAAGACATAATGCGTAAAACTGGAATTACAGACAAAACCAGGAGCTAACGGCTCTGCGTAGTACCAAAAAGCTCTCCCTAAAAGCAAGGTCACACTCACTATTTGTACTAGCTCCCAAAATAGGGTTACACTCTCTCTCATGCCTCACTTTTTGGGCTTTTACAAATTTAAATACTAAAATATTCCTTGGCCCAATTCCCAAGTACACACAGCTGCTGCATTGTATTCTCTTTCTTCCTTTTAAGCGCAGCACAGCAGGTATTTTGTCTTATAGTGGGCAAAAGCTGAGCTGGAAATGATTTTATCTTATAGTGACTCGCTCCCCCAAAGCTGCAGCATTCCAAAACATCCCAGAGCAACACCTTCAGCAATTACACCTTTATAACCTGCTCAGAAATAAATCAAACCTTCAGCAATAACAGATCAGAATTTACAGCTTTTCACAATTACTCAGATTAACACAAATATTTACTAAATCAAACAAAACTTGAAGTTCTTCTCCAAAAATTGATCAAAACAAGAACGATGATTAAGCAAAAAGAATGGTAATAACTCTTATTTCTAAGAGTTATCGCACAACCACTAGGGCGACAACAATAACATTCAACCATTGCTCCCCCACAACCACACCCCCCACAATCGCCGCTCTTCGATTCCAACCAGTAGGACAGAATCAACCCAAATACGACTCAATCTATTCGCTTCTGTGCTTGCATCATGGGTTGATTAATCACGCAGTCTTAGACGAACAACGGTTTCAGGTGGCGTCATTTGGTGGTGTGCAATGGTGGGTGTCTTAGGTTCATGGGGCTTCGACAATGAAGGGGAGTGGTTGATGGGTCTCTATTCTAGGGTTTCAAGTTTCTGAGTGATGGGGATGACTGTTGCAACTCGACGACTAGTGGTTATAAGGTGGTGAATGGTGGTTTGGTTTCGCTGGCTTGGGTGGCTGAGCGACGAGATTCGTTGCCATGATGGTGCAAGGGTGTGTGTTCTGGACTTCTAGAGAAATTCTTATGCTTTCTGAAAGTTGCAACTTCGAGTATGGCTACCAAAGCTTGTTAAACTCTTTGATGACTGGCTCTGTTGCATTTTCTCCACCAGGTTCGACCTCAATCGTTGCTCCCTCACTTTGGTCAATTGTTGCAGTTCAGTTATGAAGTTCTAGGGTAGAGGGAATTGGGAATGTCAAAAAGAAGACAACGTTTAGCAGAAAACATTTGAGATGCACACATGCAATGCACATGTGATTTTCCATCCAAAAACTAACGTCTGTTATCATTATATTGTATTTTGCACAACTCACAAAGTGATGGGTCCATTTTACACATTTTTAAAGTAGCATGACAAAAATGAACATCACGTATAGTACAAAGAATTTTTTTGAAATTTTCTCTCATTTATATGTTTGTTTAAATTAATTAATGGTAAAAACTTTCCTTGAAACATACATTAATTGTACTCTATGAGCATGTTAGAATTTCTCCCATGCAAATAGTGAAATTGTAGCCTTTAATTAAATCAAAATTAAACTTTTAATAAATCCACAAAAGCACAATAATTTGTGTTGACAGTGTTTATCATGATTGTTAAAATCTCGTTTCAAAACTTAAAATCTTACAATTTTATGATTTGAAAACTAAATAACTTGTTAGATGTTACGTTAAAAAAGGAATCTAGTAAAATCATTCCAAAACTTATTTTTGAACATTAAAATCACTTGTAACCCGATTTTAACTAAGATTTTACATTTCTATGTTTAAAGAGTAATCGTGCTATATAAGTTTTTATGGGTTATGGATAAATTGGATTTGAACAAGGCTTAACTTACCATTTATTGTAACATCAACATGAGTAAAACAAGTTCAAAACTTTCAGTCTCTCACCCGTGCTATATGCGACTACGTCTAACTTTGACAATTTGAAGTTGAGTTTTCTATGATTGAGTTCTACGTTGAATTGAGAACGACTGTTTCACATTTTTCCCCCATATGGTTTGCTAGTATTTGGTGTGTTAAAATTTTGGAATGTCAATCAGTGCTAGTACTAATTGTTCTCTTCATTATACCCACACTTAAAAGATCAAACAAAATATTAGTTAGTTTAGATTTTTGTTTATATTTATATGTACATAATTTTTAAAATAATATTTCATATAATATAATATTTATGCTTTTACGTTTAGCTTTTATGTTTTTACCTTTATCTAACCCACCCATGTTTTTTCGGTGAAAACTTAAGACAACCTTGGTGTTAGACGTATCACATAACAAGCTAAATGACAAGTGAAAGAATGACTATGCCATATTCTATGATGCTAAAGACACAAGAAATAATATTAAACAAAAGGAATAACTAAAATATGGAAAAATTTACAATGCTCCTAAATAATTTTGAAGCATAGATGCACCACAAATAAATACCTATAGATTTAATCATTTTAAAAACCAACGGTAGCGATGACAAATTGAAAACTTGTTAAACATGTAATCCTGAACTTTTTAAATTATAGAATTAGTCCCTGAAAAAAATTAAATTTCTGACTTCAAAGACCTTCATCCATCCACAACTGATCTTCCCACTTGTGCCCAACGGCTCTGCCCAGCCACACCTCCTCCACCCTCAACATTGATGGCGACAACTTCATCAACCTCATAGAGTTCCCTGCCTTCTGCTGCTCCGACGATGGCGCTTCCATGCCTCATCCACCCTCGACACCAACGACGATGGCCTCATCAACCTCTTTGAGTTCGCCTCCTTTTGCGGCTCCGACACCATCGACGACGGTGCCTCTGAGCTCTGCGACGCCTTCAACCCTCTATGACCAGGACAAAAACGAGCTCATCCCTGTATTGTTCTCCACACAGTAGCACCATGTTCTGTTCATAAAGTACGACCTCCATTAGAGTTTCAAGCTTTTTGATTATGCAAAAGTTTCAAGCTTTTTTGATGATGCAAAAGGGGTCTTTCATGACTGTCCAATATTGTCATAAATTTTGAATCCCACCCTTATTTCATCAAATCTTATTGCACCTATTTTGTATTAGACAATTTTGCAGCCTCTCCTCACCTAATCTTTAATCATCCAGGTCCTCAAAATGGACCATTTGAGGAACAACCATTGTGTCATTGTGATGAAAATCTCATCGGTACATAAATGTATAAAATCTGAGTAAGAGTTGTTTTCCAAAAATGAATTTGCAATAATTTTGTACAATAATATACATTTTTTGTAAAGGCAAACGAGGATTAATTTGTAATAATAAGTAGAATTAAAATGAAATGTAACAAAAATTATGGATTTAAATATAATAATCAAGAAATACAAATTAACCTGTTATTGTAAGTCATTCTTAAGGTGCATCTATATACCAAATCAAAGTCGTCCTAAAATATTATTGAGAAATTCTATTTTCACATCTTTTTTCAGCATCAAACGTTTATATTTTCATTGTTGAAAAAAGAAAAGGAGAGAGGGAGTAGATCTTGATAAATAAACTTCGCTCTTTTAAATTACTTAAAATAGAAAACATAATGAATTGAATTTTGATGTAAAAAAAAATTGTATAAATAACAAAGCTCAATATCATTATTCTTAATTAGAACCCCACCACCAATTCGAAGTTGACTATCAACTATTATTTAGTAGATGATGGCTGCTGTAATCCGCCTTCTCTTCTTGCTTTCTTTTGGTGTTCCTTATAGTAGCATAACGGCAATGTGCAAATTAAATTTCATATCACTTTGTTCAGTACACAAAATGTTCCCTTTGCATATATGTACGTAAATGGCTTATGCCAGGAAGAATGAGGTGGTGTTACATGAAAACAACTTTGTATGTATAAATAAAAATATTTCTCGAAGCCAAATCCCAAGTCTTTTATAATTCTTGCGCCAGCAGGAAATTAAGGAAAAGTAACTACTATTTCAAAGATGAAAGCAAATTACGTGAATGAATTCAATGGACGAAGAAAGTAGATTTTATTCACAAACTCAAGAGAACATAAACACATGAAAAACGAGAACAAAATTATCCACTAGCTAGGCACTGGCACTGGCACTACCTAATAAGCGTCTTCCAAATTAAATGGTCTCATCCAAAACCACATCACTGGCAAAGCTTTTGATAGCCTTTGGATGCATCTGCACCTTGTCTTCTACCAGCACTACATCTCCTGGTGTAGCAGATGGCGAGGGCAGTATCACTGCCTCGCGCTGAGCATCAACGACGCGGCGCATGGTGTCCTGGCTCACCCCAAACGCAGCTGCGAGCTCAGGCCCCATCATGGTCCGAACAAGGGACACGGCACCTACCAGGAACTGTGGCGTGTTCCTCCTGGCCGATGTGGTGAACCCAAAGAACTCCATTGGTCCATTCCTTGATGCTATTTGACAGAAAGGGAAGTACCTCGGTACAAAGAACACGTCCCCTTGTTTGATCTCTGTGTTCATTGCACTGGTCCCGTTTGGAAACACTATCTGAATTCTACCAGTACCCCTTAGCACTATACCATACTCTGTTGCCTTCGGATTCACATGGGGTGCCATCATGGATCCCTGCCATACAATGCATGCCAAATTAAAACAATTTTGTTACTTGATCACACCACAAATTAATGTTATATCATTTTTACACTCCTTATCTCTGAAAAAAAAAGAATATAGGTTGAAATATCTGTTTTTGTTATTTTATTATTAAAAAAATAAAAATAATGATTACACATAAATTTTAATATTGATTAATAATAAATAAATTTCTAGTTAATAATATAGGCTAGAAATCAATTACTATACATTAACCAAAAATTTATATATTATTATAGACAGAATTTGATTTCAATTTTAGGAGGAGTTATCTCCTTTTAACTCTCTTAATCTATTATATGTATTTATTTTATTATTTATTCATATCATTTAATTAAGTTAATAGACACATAACAATAAATTAAGATGAATTAAAAAGAAATAATTCTTTTTAGAATTGGAACTAAGTTTTATTCTATTATTAACTAGTGTAAAAATAATGTATAGTTATTTTTACATATATATATATATATATGATGTAATGAAAATGGTATGGCAATAACATTATTTGAAATTAAAAAGAATGACAAATTGCATGAATGTTTACACCAAAATATTGAAGGCTTTGCTTGCGTACCGCTGTGAGAATGACGTGATAAACGCCAAAGTCAGGTCTTTTGAGGGGAGCATAATCACGGCCATCCAAAGCAATGCTCCAACCATAACTGTTTCTGAAATCTGGTTTTCTGTCATAGAGGTTGTAAGAGTCAGGGGAATTAGCGGTGCCCTTGTTCTCTGTCTTCTTGTTCTCCTTCCCAAGTACAGTTTCCAACAGCTTCCTCCATGACCAACTTGTCTGCTGCTCTTCTTCTTCATCAGGTTCTTCTTGGTCTAATTGCACCATTTTCTTCAGGTGTTGCACTTTGTCTTCCTTCTTCAGTTGAAGGAATTTGGTCCATAGGCTAGGGGCACGAGAATCACCCACATACACAATTGGCCCTTCTAGTTTCGTGCTGAACAGTTTCCTTAGCTCCGTTCTTGATGCCTATGAGTGATAATTGACAAAAGAAATTTGTTAGTGTTTAATTTCAGTGTCTATGTTGTAGGGTTGGCTACCTAGCTGTATAATGAAAATGAAGTAATATTACTATATAATAGAAATGAAGTAATATTTATTGGTCAACTATTCATTATGGAATATTCTTTGTAATTATGTGTGCATATTTTGCTCCTACATACTGGATTCAAAATATTTGATTCTTTCACTGTAACTATGGAATTTATCAGTTGAAAATGTCCTTTTTCCATCAATTCATTTTCTCAATAATATTACTATATTAGCTTACATTAAATGCAGTTTCAAGGATCTCAGGCCCGAATCCAGAAAGCAGTGAGTCCAGATTGGCTCCTCCACCGATATAGAAGGACTGCATGGCCCAGAAAAATTGAAGAATGTCAGAACTTAAGTCACAGTATAGCACAATTTCAAAATGATCACAAGGGTGCTAAAAAAGTGGAAGGTGTGAAATTATGGATGGCATGTACCTGGAAGCTATCTACTCCCAAGCTCTCAGAGGGTTCAATGCTGCAGATGATTTGAAGTCTCTGACCCTCCCCTAAATTCACCAAATAGAATGGTGAACCGGCTGGAATTATATACAGATCCCCGGTCTTCAATCGCCTTTCCGCTAGGTCATCTTTATATATGAATCCCAACTTTGCTTCCCCTGCAACCAATTTCCAAGTTGACTCCTAAATTCTCCAAGGAGTTCAAATTTGATGCACTTACAAATTACAATCTAAAGTTTTCTAGTCTATCATTGGATGCACTTCATTAAAATAGTTAGACTAATTGTGATAGTCAAACATCTTTAATAATTTGACAAAACATTTGGATCGTAGTGTCACACTAATCATGTACCAAAATTAAATCCTTCTCAAATTTCGCTAGATCACTTAAGATGGATTGTGTCTTGGACTCTTGGTGTTTCACAGGTTTCAAGTTCATTCATTTTTTATCTTTCCTATCAAAAGGAAAAACAAGCATGGTAGTCCTTATATTATGGCTATTATATGCAGATTACACTAGGAATCTTTACTTCCATTTCTTGTTTCTTATCTGCTTGTGTCTTTACCATGCAGAAAGTGAGAAAAATCTGATATAGAGAGAGGAAGAGTGGAGAGAGAAAGAGAGGTTCTGATACCTCTACGGATGAATATGATCAAATTGGAATCGAGGTACTGAGGAATGAAGAGGGACCTTGGTTCCATATTGATAAAGCCAATGTGCATGCGCCTCTCCAAAATCCTACCACCATAGCTTTTCAATACTCGCATCTCCCCTGCATCAGTCTTGACCACGCTCTTGGAGTTGTGCATCAAGAACAAATTGTTTGATGACCTTGAAGGCCTCTCTTCCCTCTCTGTCCTCCAATATTCTTCTTCTTCTTCAACGAAGCCCATTGTTATGGCCACTCCATGGCAAAGAACAAGGAGCAATAGCAAAAAGGTGGTTCTGTTTGCCATAGTTTCTTGCTAAGGCTTTGTTTGATGGCATGCACTTTGGGGTTTGAGAGATGAGGATAAAGGGGTGGTTTATTTATGAAGAGAATGTAGAGAGACACTTGTCATCCATGTAGAATCTGGGGGGGTTTGCTGGCGATGTATGGTATAGACAAGTTGAGATTCGGCGAGAAACCTTGGATCAATGACACAGGGACAAAGTCTGCTTAAAATTTTCCAAATAGCTTTCCCTTTTAGGACAATTTTCTCCAATCCTTCGGGCTAGGCTTTATAAAAATAACAATAGGACTATAGATGGGTGGAAGTGGAATTGAGTTGACATGAAGGGAAAATGACCGAGTTAGACTAATTTTTTATATTACTTTTTACATCGCTTAATAATATATAATTTTATAATTAATTACGTATATTAATTAATTAATAAAAAATAATAATATTTATTTTATTGAATTTACTTTTTATTAATTAATTAATATATATGATTAATTATAAATTTATATATTGTTAATCAACATAAAAATGATGTAAAAAATTGATGGGAAAAAATTGAAACTCGACTTGATATTTGATCATTTTTCAGTCAATTTCATCGATATTCGTAAGTGACGTGAGTGAGTAAATTGTAGAGTGATATCTACTATTTCTACACTCTTTCCTTTTGTTTGAGTGGCTTTTACCTAGGATTTCACGAACTATAAGATTCACGGCGGTTTCTAATATATACCTTTTAAAGAGGGTGTCTAATATACTCAGTAATTTAGTTATTGATTTAATTATAAAAATAATTAATGGTTTAATTAAGTATAAAAAATTTGTTAATCATTTTTTTTATAATTTTTTTTTTATATTTTTTTACATATTATTACTTGTTGTTGTTGTCGGTCATCGTCGGTAACCTTCAATCGCCTGCCACTTTCTGTCGTCAGCCACCGTTAGCAGCCAATCACCTTTTTCGTCGCTGACCATTTTCTATATATTTTTTAAGACTTACACACCTACACGAAGAAAATTGTAAGGATTTTTTTAAAAAATATTATTATGTATAAATATTACTTAGATAAAATTTATAGAATTTTTAATATACTGATTAAAATTTGTAGAGTTTTCAGATTCAAAGTTAAAAGCTGTAGAATTTTTAGTTTGCACAATTATTTATAAAAAAATATAAAAAATAATATAATTTTAATTGATATTATTTTAACGATATTATTTTACATAGTTGTGTAACTAAAAAAAATAAACAATATAACATTAAAAAACAATGGTGATCTACCCAGAGTGGCCGGCCGGAGATAGTCGTTGGTGATCTGCCAGCGATGGGCAATAATGGTAATGCAAAAAAAAAAAAAGAAACCTAAAAAAAACTACTATAGTAAGTAAAGTCAAAGGTGTCTGTACACCCAAACTCAATGAGTGTACAGTAGCACTTTCGCCTAAGATTCACATGCTTTCTTGTTCTTATAGTTACAATAAAAATGTTTAAACAAAAAACAATAATAGATTCATAAAACGCAATAGCGGTTATTTAGTGCGTATTTAGGATAGTTGAGAAAATTTCATTATTTTAATAATTAATTATTATATAATTTTTTTTGTTATAATCAATTATAATAAATTAATTTTATGTTTAAATATATTAGTTAAAAAATAATTTTAAAATTGTTTTTAGTTTAGATGATATAAAAAAATTATTTTTATGTATTAAATTATCAAAATAAGTATAGAATGATTAAAAAAGTTATTTGATTGATTAAAAGTTATTTGATCAAAGACAAAATGATATTTATATATTAAAATATAAGGAATAATCTATAATATAAAATCAAAAGTTAAAATTTTAGTGTAACACCCTAAAAATTTCGTATCTCTTAACCAGTAATTTTGACAATTAACAGAATTTCACTGTTTAATAATTTCTGGATACTGTAAAATTATTTTGATTATTCCATCAGTGTATTTAATCGTTTTGAGTGATTTACTCCGCGTCAGGAAAATAAAAATTTTCGGGCCGGGGAAAACTTTACGTAATTTAATTTTTACCGTTAGGTTTTAATTATTTTACGTAATCTGATTTGATATTTGTGTGTTTTCTAATTTTTGTGATTTTATGGGTGATTATGAAATTTTTATGATACTCCGACCGTTTTTGGACTATTTGTGAGTCTCAGTGGTTCTACATAGGCCCGGGATGAGTCCTAAAACGTGAAAATTTTTCTACTCATAGAAAAATTTGTATTGTTGAGACGGAGACAGTGGATCTTACTAAACCTGAATCTGGAAACAGTTTTAGAAAATTTCTTGTACTGTATTTTGTACTGTATTTAATTTATCGGACGATAAAAAATACAATAAATATAATTTTTGTGGGGTTTAACAGATAAAAATAAATATTATACTGTTAAGTCCACAATTATTGGTTATGATAATTTTTTATGGAACAATAGGAAGAAAGTCAAATATTTAAGACTTTGAAATCAACCGTCAATTTAATCAACGGTGTAGAATTGGTCATATAAAGTGGCTATGACCATTTGTATCCATTGGATGTTAATTTAATCTATGGTAAAGAATTGGTCTTGTAAAGTAACAAGAACCATTTATGACCATTGGATATTGATTTAATCTATGGTGGAGATTTAGTTTTAAAAAGTACAGCAATTCATTTATGGCCTTGGATGTAAAGTTTGAAGGAGTAATCTTAACCCTTCATTTTGGAGACACATCTAAGGGTTAGGATTTAAAGAAGAAAGATCCAATGGCCTAAATTAAGTCTTCTATCTAAAGCTATACCTAAAGTCTACCTTAATCCTAACCATTGAATTAATCAATGGCTTAGAATGCTTCAAATAATTGCTTGGACTTTCAAGATTGAATCTTAACCATTGATTTAATCTATGGTTGAAATTTGGTCTTATATAATTGCTTGGACTTCAATTGTGACCCTTGGATGGTAACATGGAAGGAGAGATCTTGACCATCCATTTAGTAACTTCATCTAAAGGCTAAGATTAAAGGAGGAAGAAGATCCAATGGTCCAAGTTTGTTACTATCACTTAGAAAATTTCTCAATAATTTAGTACCAATTATTTGCTCAAATAATTCACTCTTTTCTCTCTTCACTCTACGGCAATGCATAGGAGGAAAGGGGCCAAAATTTATTTCATGCATTTCTACCTTACTTTATCATCTTTTCTATCATCTTTCTCAAGAAACAAAAACAATACAACTCTTCCATTTTCTCTCCAAGCTTGGTTCGGCCATGGCACCCAAATATACCTTCCATCACTCTTTAATTTCAAACAACTTAGTTTCTTGAATCCTTACCTTATTCCAAGCAACTTTCAGGTTGGAGACTTTCTCTAAATCATTCATTTTCAAGGAGATTTTCCAAGAGCAAGTTCTAAGGTTTTTGAGGTGAAGTATAAGGAAATTCATTTCTTCTCTTCTTTTTCATGTTCTAAGCCATGTTTGATCCATGGTTCTTCTTGTTCAAGCTTGATTTACTAATTTTTATGTATTTTGTTTTGTATTTGAGAAGCCCTTGGTGGTGAAGGACTTGGAAAAAGAAGCAAAACAAAGAGCTTTTGAGGATCTTCAAGAGATAAGAGGGAGATCTACCTCACCAACCAAGTATGGTGGTGAGAGATGGTCTTATATTTGATGGATGGTGAATCCATGTGAGGATTCATATCTATGGTCATGTAATTATTTGTGGGTGTTTATGTATTTAATTTATTTGTTCATGCTTTGTATGATTTGCATGATTTATTGATTTTGATTATAGCATGCTTATGGTAGCTTATGGTATATATGATGAAATATGTATGTGTATGCTATGATGTGATGATGGAAAGGAAATTAATTTTTGGCTCCAATGGCCAAAGGAAGAGTGGTCACGGTTTTGACACTCATGATTAGAGTTTATGTTGAAATTTTTCAAGAACAAGAGAATTAATTTTTGGTCCCTAGAACATGGTGAATTTCGGCCAAGACGCCTCAAGATAGGTGTTCACAAATTAATATTTTCATGGATGATGAAATGAAATATTTAGAAAAACAAGGAAAATAAACAAAGGATTTATTTTTCAAAGAGTACACGAACACGATTTTAGAAGGATTTTTATTGATTTATTTTGTGTAAAAAGTTTCTAAGTATTTTACTAAACATGAGTTTTAAATGAAAATAGCAATGTTGATTTTAAGGATTTGCAAAGAAAGTGAAAAAGTACTTGTAAAGAAAGTGAAAAAGTACTTGTAAAGAAAGTGAAAAATGAAAATGAACAAATGACTTGATTTCAAAGACCAAGTGTTCACGGTTTTTGTAAAGGATTTTTAATGATTTTGTTTGTGTAAAATCATATCAATTTAGAAGGAAAAATATTTGATGGTTTCAATAGTCGTGTCCATGTTTTTGAAGGCTTGTAATGCCTTAATTTTTATGGAACAAAGTGATATTTTATAAAACGAAGTGTTTTGTCGCTCGAAAGATTTGACAGTTTTTAATGAACACGTTCACGATTTTTGAAGATTTGCGGATACCTTGATTTTATAACGAAATGATTTTCGCACAAGATGGTGGAAAGGGAATTAGAGCGTTTATCACTTGAGAAAATTAAGTTTTTGTAAACGAAAATGTTTTCGAACTTCAATTTATTTTGAAGAAGGTTGTGTTTGGAAACGATTTGGGAAAAATGAAAAATATAATTGTGTTTTGAAAATTTACTAACGTATAACTGATTTTCAATTTTTGAAGTGCGTTAGGAAATTCTTAAAGTTTGAAACATTGATTTATATTAATGAAAAGTGATTTTGTGGGTCATATTTGGAAAAGGATTTTTTTTAGTATAGAATCGTGGAAAAAGATTCTCTTGAGTAAGAAAAAGTATTAAATGAAGTATAAAGTTATATTATTTTGAGAAAAGTTGAAAAAGAATATTTGAAAGTTGAAAAATATTTTCTGTAATGAAATTGTGGTGAAAAATTATTTACATTTCTTAAAAACGTAATTTTTAAACTATGCGATTGGAAATACGGTAGAATATTTCTACACGATTCTGAATTACGTTTAAATATTTTTACGTGATTTGAACTACTGTTGAAAGATCACTATGTGATTTAAAAGTGATAGAATATTTTTACGTGATTGTGAAAATGACGGAAAATTGTTATGTGATTTGGAAAGTGTTTTAAATATTTTGAGAATAATGGAAAATGATTTACGCGACTTAAAAGAATGATTTTTAAGTTACGCGATTTTGAAACAGTGAAAAAATACTATGCGATTTGAGAAACGTATATTTTTACGCGATTGAGAAAAACGTTGAAAAATTTGTACGTGGTTTAAAAGTACAATAGAAGAGTTGTGGTATTTTGAAAACGTAACAGAAATGTTATTGTATTGTGAAAACGTAACAGAAGTGTTACGATATTGTGAAAATATAACTAAAACGTTTTGGAATTGTGAAAACGTAACAAAAATCTTACGCAATTGTGAAAACACGACAAAAGTATTTTATGACTATAAAAAAAACATAATAATATGATGATTACTGTTAAAATAGTGTCCATACACTGTATGAGAAAATGACATGTTTTGCCTGTGATTGGCATTTAGTGCATTTTACATGCATTGGAAAGATATGCCTATAATTGGCATAGGTGCATTGTACATGCATTGAAAAAATATGCATTGAGGCATATGATTAAATTGAACAAATGAAATTGAAAAGATTTGGCCTTGTGGTTGGACATACGCTGTGATATATTCGTTTATTGTATAAAGTATAACTAATAGCTATTTTGGCCTTGTGGTTGAAGAGGAATGAGAATTGATAGTGAGATCTATGATGGATCTTGGGGCGTCAAGGCGTCATGGATCGACCAGGTGGATATCCATGTTCGCTGGGCTAAAATTTGGACCATATGTCACTTAGCGATCTGCGATCCGTTCGTGCGTTGACGATACCCGACAAGAACACGATTCTTTTCAACGACCCGGAAGATTGTCTTTGGGTTAAAGTGACAATTAACGAAGCGTTCTCCTCGAAATTGTGAAAACCTCTATGGAGTTGTTTTTGAAAAAGCGAGTCGAATGCATGCACATGCATGAATCGAGCATTTATATCTGTTTGATATATTAATTGAGGAATATTGACTATGACAATTATTTTGAATACTTGGATGATGATGATGATAATTAGACAATGTTGAAGACATTATCGTAATTGTTGTTTATGATAATTGAACTGATGAATGATTGAATGATGACAGTGGATTAATGTTGATGACATGTTCATAATTCTGGTATGACCTATCTGTATGATATGCTGTTTGTGTTATCTCTGTACTGTCATGTTGGTATTGGTGTAGGTGATCTCACCTCTTTGCTATGTTGTCTTGCTGTATCTGTATTGTTAAAATTATATAGTAGAAGGGACGAGTTGTCTTAGACATAACGGGTGGTAGATATTCTGAGTTTTGGTGACAACATGGAGGAGTGGTCATTCAGGACTCGTTGGTGTGCAGTGTTAACAAGGAGCAGATATCGATGCATCAAGATGGATCTGAAGGAATAAATATGTTAAGTTTTCTCGTTAGTGTTGTATGCATTGTACGATTAAGTAGGACCGTCATAGGGTTTCTTCTTGTTAAAAAAAAGAGTCTGTTAGTTTTATATTTCTCTTTAAATTGTTAAATATTAAGTGGTGTCAATATTGTATATTAATCAGTTTAAATATATTTTCAGTAATGCTTATGGATTTCAGTAAGTTTATGTTTCAGCAAGAAAGAAATTTTAAAACTCACATTTTATAACTCAAACTCAATGCGAACTTCTTTTTAGATTATGAGTGGAGTCGAGACGTGTGATCTGCTGGGAGGAGTGTTACATTTAATATTATGAAAAAAAACTTTTAAAATGCATAGAATTTTATATAAAAATTAAAATTGATTTTACCAAACATATACGATTACTGTTACAACATCTTTTTTGTTTTTTATCAAATAACATATGTTGGGGAAAGAAAAAATCATCCCCAAACATGCTCTTAGTTTTACCTATGTCGTTTCTGCCAAAAACAATTTATGGGGTTAAGCATTACTCTTTTTTAAAGTTAATGGATTTTTTTTATCGTAATTTAAGTTAGTATAGTTATTTACTCTTGAATAAATAAATACTGTACAATACTTTAATTTATCCATCAACCATCTTCTTAAATTTTGGTAAATTTATATTAAATTCTTTTAAATTTATCCACCCTAAGTGAAAAGTTTTTTTTTTTTTTTTAGAGTTTTGCTAACAAGTACTTTTAGAGTACTTGTTAAATAAATGAAAATAAAAAATTTTAGATAAAAATAAAGTAGAAAATATTTTTTAAAATTTTTTAATGCTTTGAATATCTTTTTTTATCTAAAATTTTTTATTTTGATTTTTTTAACAAATATCTTTTACAATTTTTTTATTAAGATATTTTTACATACATTTTTATGAAATTAATTTTTTGAACATTGTCACGATTAAGATACTCATCCAATATTACGCTCCACTCTTTTTGGTTCATTTTTTGAAAACACAGTTTATTTATTACTACATTTAACTCTTTTTAGTAGGTGAAAAGTATTATCAACAAAAAATTTTTTGTGTTATCATTGAAAGATTGACTTCTTCAAAATAGTTCCACACTCAAAAAGTGTGAGAATATCCATTTAAGATAAAAAAAAAATTATGATAATAAAAATCTTTTACTGATTTAAAAATACATGGATGAAAATTTAAAGAAATTTTAAACTTTCAATGGACAAAATTAAATCTTACTCTTAAACATGTTCACATTAATAATCAAATATTAAAAAAATACATTTTTTTTAAGTCGTCACTCATTTTGTGACTATTAATTAATTGGATTATGTAGTGAAGGAGTATAGAAGAAGTTTATTTCTTGTACATTTGTACCAATGTGCCCCATGGGACACGCATGCCCAGTGCCTTTTACGAAAAAGAACGAAGCAAGCGGAAGAAGCGGGGCACGGCACGAGTGCGAGTGCGCCCTGAAGGCGTGGCGATTCCAACGGTCACTTTTACCACAACCCCGAAGACGAGGTTGCTTGCTGGATCGGCCAACATCAACATGGCCGAAACATCCTCGGACCATAACATTAATATTCCCATCGAGATCGTAAGTGACGAAGAGATGGCTCTCATTGAAGCTGCTTTTGCTTTAGCTTCTTCTTCTGCTCGTTCTGCTATTCGTTCTTCATCATCACCACCCTCTTCTTCCCCTCACTTTCACACAAACGCATTATCCATCACGGTTCTATCCAAGAGAAGGTTATCAAATGGCAATGGCACCCACCCTGACATCGAGGACTCACCCAAATTGGTTACTACCCGCAAGAAAACCGGAGTTCCTGACTCCTCCTTTCTTCACCGCTTTAGGAGGAAAAGAGCCTTGTCTGTCACCGACATCACTTCTACGGTACCAATTTTCTATCTAAGGGGGTTTTTGATGGTGCCAACATAAAAGTGCTTCTAATTGCCTAAGACCTTGTAGCTCAATTGACATTCCCCAACTCCAAATTCTTTAAAAAAATAAAAAAAAAAGTCCTGATTTTTCGTCATTGGGGTGTGCAAACTGAGTTTTTATTCACAAATAAAATCTTGGTTGGGTTGTGTTCGAACATGATTTGGGTCTCAAACCATGGTTTTGATGGTGTCAACATAAAAGTGCTTCTAATTGCCTAAGACCTTGTAGCTCAATTGACATTCCCCAACTCCAAATTCTTTTTTTTTAAAAAAAAAAACTCCTGATTTTTCGTCATTGGGGTGTGCAAACTGAGTTTTTATTCACAAATAAAATCTTGGTTGGGTTGTGTTCGAACATGATTTGGGTCTCAAACCATGGTTTTGATGGTGCCAACATAAAAGTGCTTCTAATTGCCTAAGACCTTGTAGCTTAATTGACATTCCCCAACTCCAAATTCTTAAAAAAAATAAAAAAAAAGTCTTGATTTTTCGTCATTGGGGTGTGCAAACTGAGTTTTTATTCACGAATAAAATCTTGGTTGGGTTGTGTTCGAACATGATTTGGGTCTCAAACCATGGTTTTGATGGTGCCAACATAAAAGTGCTTCTAATTGCCTAAGACCTTGTAGCTTAATTGACATTCCCCAACTCCAAATTCTTAAAAAAAATAAAAAAAAAAGTCTTGATTTTTCGTCATTGGGGTGTGCAAACTGAGTTTTTATTCACGAATAAAATCTTGGTTGGGTTGTGTTCGAACATGATTTGGGTCTCAAACCATGGTTTTGATGGTGCCAACATAAAAGTGCTTCTAATTGCCTAAGACCTTGTAGCTTAATTGACATTCCCCAACTCCAAATTCTTAAAAAAATAAAAAAAAGTCTTGATTTTTCGTCATTGGGGTGTGCAAACTGAGTTTTTATTCACGAATAAAATCTTGGTTGGGTTGTGTTCGAACATGATTTGGGTCTCAAACCATGGTTTTAATGGAAGTGAAAAAAAAATGTTGCTTTTCAGCTGGGTCAAACCATGGTTTGCAAACTCTAATCCAAACAAGCTAGCATATTCTTAGACTAGCTGAAGTACAAGCTTCAGGGTGGATTTGTTTTCTTCTTAATTGAATAGTCCTACGAACACCACTTATTCTTGTGCTATATAATGTTATGTGGTCTTACTTGGTGTCAACATTTTGCATTCATGTCAACTTAACTCTGTTTGTTAAATCTTAAATGTTGTGATAGGAATGGTGTCAAAAACAAATAGAATTTTCTCTCCTTCTTGGAGGACGGAAGACCAATCAAGCTATGAGAGCTGGTATTGCTCGACACGCGAAACTTGAACACGAGGTACTATCTTCATTCCTGATAACTTGAATTTCTTACTTGAGGCATCCTACATGGTCCTCTTTCACTTGTCAGTTAATATAAATCTATTAATCAACTTAAATTTAAGTCAGCTTTTTTTTTATTAAAAAAAAAACTCAACACTTATAAGTTAAAGCCTACTGACATGTAACTACAGCTGTTGAATGTTGTCCAAAGTTTTATAGTTGTTGGAATCTGTTACTATTCTCATAAATGTGCTATCATTCGATGGTGTGGCTGTGTTTTATCTTGAGAGCATTTAAACATCAAGTGCAGCTTCAAATGATTTGGCTCAAAAGATGAGATTGGATTGAGAGGTTTTACCGAGATCTAAAATTTGGCAATGAGCTGTTTCTTTGTTGTAAACCTGCCTAAACTTAATTACATTTTTTGTTTAATTAAGCATGAAATATTATAGTTACGTATTAGAAAAAAATTTGTAGTTCAACTGTGCTACTAAGTTATAATTCTACTTGATGCTATTGGAATTTATGGCAATGTAGCCATTTAGCCAGGCGTGTATAAAAAGATTAAAAAACCCCAATTCTCCAGCTTTCAGCACATGGAATTTTAAAATTTAGACAAATTTTGATAGTATAAAATCCATAGCAACACTAAATCACTCCATGGAAATGAAATCCCTTAAGGTAACAGTATAAAATAGCTTACTTGCAAAAGTTTCTTATTATTAATTAGATAATTGTAGTACATTTTTTATTTGTTTCCTTAATATCAGATTGTAAATTTTTATGATTATTTGAACCTTTCTGTGTCCGATTTGGTCAATTTTGTTATCTTTTAAGTTGGATCTATGAGCACTGATTGTGTTGATGTGCAGGTTATAAAACGGGTGGAAGTGAAGGTCAAATCACAAGAAGATTTTTGGGCCCTGAAGTTTCTTAATTTTATAAATGGTGTGAATCAATTATTGTTTGAAAGATTAACTCGTGAACTGCCAATGTAAGTTAATGACATTGTTTGAGTCAATCCTCAGGTTCTCATAGGTTAAATAGATTTTGATAACACATAGCAAACAGGTTGTGAGTGTGTAATTCTAACATGGCAGCGTATAATCTTGTTCTTATCTCTAACTTTAGTGGATCTTAAAGGAAGAGAACTCAACTTAAATTTGGAAAATGGCACGAGAATCAAGCCTAACATGCAACATAGACTGTGTTGGATTGAGCCCATTGTAATAATTGTTATATAAGTGCATCCTCCGCATATTGATGAGTGATGGAAGAGGCATTGAATTATGCATTATTCAAATAGAAATATAATACAATAGAAAACTTGTTTTAGGTTCCTATTGAAATTGGTTTAGCTTCCTATTGAGTTATGCATTGAATTATGCTCCAATTTTTATTTGTTTCAACCCGTTAAATTGACAAACCTACTATCATATAGTGAATTAAGCTTTTGATGTTTTTGGATAAAAGAGATGTTACAAGTAACATTAAATTTCAGAGAAATGATAGAATTTACTTGAGACTTACCTAAGTTTTTATTGGTGGGATTTGGAGCAATTTTGATCATGATGGACTGTTCTTACTTCTGATATCAGAATAGGCTTTGCAGAAGGTATATGGATGGTGGGAGTGATTGATGAGATTCAAATGCCATTAACAGAAAATGATCATAATCCAATACTAATTGATACAAAGACTCGTGCTCGAGATACATTTCCTGCTGAACCGCAACGAAGAAATGGAAGGTATGCTTATTCTTCTGCCATTTGTTTCATTCTGTTGGATATAGAATTGTGAGCTAACGAGTTTGATTGAATCATTGTGTGATTTTTGGCAGGCTTCAATTGATGTGTTACAAGTATTTGTGGGACAATTTAGTTGCTGATAATTTCCCTTCTAAAAAGTTTTTTACTTATTTTGGCTTAAACTCTCAACATAATCTATGTGAAGATCTGAAAGTTGTAAGTGCTGACTCTGGATTTTCTGCATCGGTAAGTAGAGGAGATTGGGTTGCTAAGCTCATAATATTCTCTTGGTCATTGTCATTATATTCTTTTTTGGTTTATGGTAATTTAGGGGGTTATGCAATGCTGCATTGCACAAAATTAGATGTACATTTCCTTCATAAATTAAGTATTAAGTAAATTACTGAATTATCCTACTGAGCACAGCTAAGTGCTGCTGCTTGATTTGAATGTCTTTGGTTTTCAGTGGTGTTTCCTCTTGGAAAATGCATCTTAAAGTTTTCAGAAAGGATTTAATTTTGATCCATTGATAGTGTAAAACTTTTTTACACTAGCACAATATTTTGCTGAAAAAATTCCAGTTGATTAATAAATGAAGTATGCCTTTACAGAATTTTCTTTCCTATTTTCATTATTGCCAAATGCAGACCCTTGATGATGTGGTGAGATATTACAGAAATACGTGTAGGATGCTGGCCCCTGCTCATGATCAGCTTTTATTGAGGTAAGCACAGAATTCTCAGTGCAGAATTATAAGTTGCTCTGGACAATAACAGCACCTCGTGATGGCTTTCAAGAAATATGGTTTTTAAATGCATATTGTACATATTCATCCGTCTCCTGTGGCGACTTGGGTGGATGGGGCACCCCAACACACACACACACGGGTTACTTATTTTGAGTGAAAACTTGTAATCTTAACCAAGTTTTTCAAAGACGAGGAATGGTGATAAGTCATATTGATAAATTCCTCAGTTACAACGAGTGGCAGTTAGATTGCACTACACGGGCTATTCTTACACCCTGTTTTTACGTGAATTTAGTTTGATTTTCTAAGGAGGACATGATTTTGTTTGCTTCATGTCAGATATGAGTATCAGAAAGATCATTCACTGCTTGGTGAAGATAAATTTGCATATGATTCTGAGTGGCTAAAGAATCAAATTCGTTGTTGTCTTGAGTTTTGGCTTGGAGAGCAAGAACCCACTTATGCTCCGGAGGAGGAGCGCTGGAAATGTCGGTTTTGTCAATTTGCAACCGTCTGTCCTGCATACACTGATAGTGAGAGAACCGTGGCCCATACAAACAATGATGATTCAAATATCAAAGACGGCTAGATATCTAAATGCTGACTGTCTGATGTTATTATCGTTAGCTGCCTCAATAACGGTGGAAATCTTCCTTCAGAAAAGCATAATATTTTAACCTGGTTGATATAAGCCTTAGCAGGTCTACTATAAGCATTGTTTATCATTGTTATATTCATCTATCAAAAACGCATTGTTGTTGTAGCCACGTATCAATTATTTTTGCAACTAAAAGTACTTCATTCTCATGATGTATAACATTAGAAAGTTGTTAATGGAATATTAGTATAAAAATTATACTTTCAAAGGTATATGGGTAAAACGTGCAGTGCGCTAATCTCCACGACAATTCCCCAACTTGTTTGGTTGAAGAACTCATTTTCTTGGGTTTTTTGACCAAAGTGCCATTTTTGGTAAAAAATATTACCAAGATGTCACTTTTTTCAAACTAATTATCGAAATGTCACCGTTTTGGCCACGGTGACATTTTTTATTTTTTGTTGGGTCACGTGGAATACGTCAGAACGCTTGGCGTATCCACGTAGGATACGCCAGAGCGCTTGGCGTATTCCACGTGGATACGCCAAGCTCTCTGGCGTATCCATGGCGTATCCACGTGGAATATCTTGCTTCCTGGCGTGGCGTGGCTTGCCAAGTCGGATGGGTTGAGATTAGCTATAATGAATCCGACCGGCGATCCAAATGGGTTAGGACCTGGCCGAATGTATCTTGGACTAGGCCAAGTTAAGTTAAGTCGAATATGTTGGGACTTACCCGAATGGATTGGGCTAGACCCGCTCGAATGGGCTAGATCGACCCGAATGGGCCGAGATGAGCCGAATGTATCGAATCGGTTCGACCGAATGATAATTGGGTTTAGTTGGACGACGCTAATAGACTGAGACGACCCAATATGCTCCTTTTGGCATATTTTTCAAATTTTTAAAATAATGTAAATAACAAAATTAGCCTTGAGACAAAATAAAAAATAAATTTTAAAATTAATTATTAGTATTTTATTATTTTAAATGTTTTATATTTATTATACATTTTTTTTATAACCATGTTATATTTTATTATACTTTAATTATATTATACTTTAAATCTCCTTATCATATCACGTGTTGAGTTTCTAACCCAAATTCTCCCTCGGATAGAATTTGAACTAAATAGAGATAAGATAGGTGATAAGATTGATTTATCCTATCCTATTTGGTTGCTCACCAAACAACAAGCAGATTTCAGACGGGATATAAAAATTGATTTGTCCAATCTCTACAAAATTAATTTACGTTAATAGTTTAACCTAGGTTCTATAAAAAAATTGATGAGTTTCCCTAAAAATCGACGTTCCCAAAAATATTTCATCCTCGTATAATGAAACATATTTATATATATTCAATTCATATCAAGAAAAACACATATAAGATGCATAAACATAACAAAAAATCTCAGTACATATAAATACGATAATCCTTAATCAAGTAAATGTAATAAAATGTAGTACATATACATCAATGAGAAGGGCCGGGTCGAATGTGGGGGTCTCAGATGGGGATCGAAAGAAGGTCCTGCGCTGTGATGAGTGAGGATATGGTGGGTAACCCGTATACGGTGGATATGAAAATGACGGTGTCGTGGGTAAAAGTATAAGGATATGGTGGGTAAGGGTAAGTAGGTGGTGGGTATGATGTAGATGGTGGATAACCCGGATATGGCGGGTACGAGGGAGGTGGTGGGCGAGACGGACGGTAAGTAGCGATAGAAGTGGGCGGTGGGCGAGTACTTAGGCACAACAATGTAGAACCGAGTCATCCGGAAGACGTGTCGTGATCGAGTCTTGGTTAACCCTCTCCGTCTACGGCGGTCGGCCGTCGCTCATCGGACGCTCGGATGGTCCGGGAATCTCATCTGCAGGAGGAGCTGGACGTAGGTGATCTAATGTGATGCGATCATGCTCTCTCACTGCAGATAAGATGTCCTCCATGGACTGTTGAAGGCTAGCCATACTAAATCCCGAACTAGGGTTCCTAGCCGACGCATAGACGTTCTCTGCAATGTCAGCCTAAGATACAAATATAACACGTCATTATCAATATAAAATACAAAATGTTCAAAACAAATAGCAGAATATATTGGTAAAAAGCTTACCACAAACCCAATGGATGCACCAGTTCGGGAAATCTAATGCCTGGTAATCCGTCTGTACCAGCGCATGTACTTAGACTGTGCAGTAAGGGGAGCTTCCAAAGGCCAACCAACAACACACCGTTCCCGCCGCGCATCCCAGATGGCTATGTGTGCAAGGTGTGTGGCTCGCCAATCCACGTCGTGACGTCCGGCCAATGTAATCGAGTGCAACTCGTCAGGTTGGTGTGGTCTCCGTGGTATTGGTTGGTCCAGACCAAACTGACGCATCACCCTGTCTGGCTGGTGCCACTCAACAATGTGGAAAAAGATAAGTGGAACCACTGCCAGATATATGTCTCTACCCGCGACACAGAACGCTGGCAGTGAAGCCACAATCTCATCCGTATATGGCCGCCATGTTATCTGCAATCACAATTGTATAAAGAATTACAATGCAAGACAATTAACTTATTTAAATCACTATAAACAGATACTGACCTCATCACTCTTCATCTGATCAAAAAATCGACGGTAATATGGAAGCACCCCCATCGGTGTCTCAATCAACACCTTATGTTTATGCCACCTATATATATGTCAAGGTCATACGATGTCAACACAAATAATATATATAATAAACTAATGTAAAGATATGTTGAGAAACTCACCGAAATCCCAGTGGACGTAGGGGACCACGGGCAGCAACGTAGGCAGCCACAAGAACAGGATCAGCATCATCCACGAGTGTAGGGACAAGGGGCGGAAATCTGTGCCATGCCCAGTACTGCAACAGTATGCAAGCACCTCCAATCTCGTGCACACTGTAATTTGTGGCCTTGCACAACTCTCTATACAAATAGGCCAAAACCGCTAATCCCCAGCTGTATCTCCCAGCAACGGTAAAGTCCTCCAAGAGAGGAAGGAACATCATGTGCACGTATTTACCAGAATGGTCAGGAAATAGCAATCCCCCGATCAACCGAAGTATGTACGCCCGTGCACACCGCATCACATAATCGTCTCCGTCAGCCGGGGTAAGTCGTGTACGGAATGCGCTCCAGAGCCACGACATATCAACACGTCCACCTAATACGTGTGACTCGGTAGCGCTGCGATCCCAACAAGGTCTCACATAGCTGCATGCAATCTGGATGGGATGTACGACCGGTAACTACATCGCCATCAATGGAAAGTCCCGAGATAATAGCAATGTCCTCCAATGTGATGGTGCACTCTCCCAGGTAGGCATATGAAATGTGTGTGTCTCGGGCGCCATCTCTCAACTAATCTTTGTAATGAGGGAGTGATCGATGGTGCAATATCCCATATGGGCAACCCCACGAAACCACCAGCTCTAGGTATGGCGATCCGCCGATCCGGGTCCATATGTCTGAATTTATGGGCACGTCGACACGCAGATGACGATCTGGTCTTCCTTGCCATACATGTTGTGATACATGAAAGTCCTGCATCTCTAGTACTGATAGGTCCTCTGGGCCTGGGCGCAGGTGGAATGCCATGCCTCACGCTATAATCAAGCAACTGATAATGACATTAGGTAAGTCTTCAAATAATAGAACATACTATAGAATCGAATATACATATTAAATATGAGTGTATTAAAGAATGCATTTTGTAAACACTGTGCACATATTGAAAAGCGTCAAGTCTCCTGGAAGAACATGCTGCAATTGCATGAGAGTAAGGGAAATGCAACGCTTGAAATAGCCACACCACATCGTGCGTGCCCGTTGAAGGTTTAGGGAATATTTAACTCCACCCTGCTGTGTTATAGGGTTGAATGCCTCTTCGACCAAAAATCTGATTGACTGTATATCAAATCGACGGACTTGGTGAGAGCTTGCCTTGAGCACGTTTACGTTCCAACTTTTCAAAAAATCATCAGACCAATCTACCCCATCAACAAGTTTTTCGTTTGCATCATCCTTACGATTAACAAAGTACTCTACCAATTTGTAATATGTCATCTGAACAAGTGCTGTTATTGGTAGGTTTCTGCCACCTTTCAATACCCCATTCATACACTCAGATAAGTTCGTCGTCATATGACCAAATCTGTGGCCACCATCATATGCTAAACTCCATTGTTCTTTTGGAATCGAATTAATCCAATTTGCCATTTCGGGAGTAGCATCAACTTTTCCAACCTAGCCTCAAATTTGAATGCCATTGGTTCATACCACGATATTAAAATATTGAATGAATTGATGTTAGTAACTAAATTGTAGTTTGATAATTAGTATAGTAAACTCATAAACAATGTCAAATATTTAATTACCCGTGTTAATCAGATATTTCTTTAGTGTCAGGTTGCGAAAGGCGCTATTAAAATTACTACCAATATGCTTGGATGCAGAAAACATGATGCATGACGCTGTGCTTGCCATCCCAAATGTGGATTCGCCATCGATCGTATGATGCCTTGATGTCGATCGGATATCAAGCACGGTCTGTTGTTGTGTGACATGTGTTCGAATCAATGCTAAGAACCAACTCCAAGCATCTTTTGTTTCCCCTTCAACAATGGCAAATGCAATGGGCATAGGTTTTCTATCGCCATCCTGTGTTGTTGCAATCAATAGTTTATGACGATATTTGCCATACAAATGAGTGCCGTCAATCTGAATAATGGGCTTACAATATTGGAATCCAACAACACATGGTTTGAATATCCAAAACAACCGATGGAATACAAGTTTTGAACGGTCAACTCTATTGGCCTTGACATAATCAACGGTTTGCAACTCCACCACAGTGCCTGACATGTCTCTTTGCATGACAAGTAACCATCTAGGCAATACCGCATAAGAATTATCCCAGTCTCCAAATACTTTCACAATGGCAATTTGTTTTGCCTTCCAAGCTTTCCGATAGGACACGTCATATCCGAATTGACATCGAACCCTTTCAATAATTAAGCATACAGGTACATCAGGTTTTTGCTTAACCATCTCCAGAATGCAAGAACAGATCATACGAGAGTCTAACTTCTGATCTTGTGAAATGGTTAGGTTGACACAGTTGTGAGGCCCATTATATTTTCGAATTTCCCACAAGTTTGATTTCTTGCTTAGAATGGCCCTAACCCTCCAATTACAACCATCAGCAGCTCTAGGACACTTAACAATTAGACGCTGTGTATCAGAATCCTCAACCTTGTAATTCTGATGTCTAATAATAGAATAATGTTTTAGGGCCAAATTGACAGCTTCTTTAGAGGGAAATTGTAATCCGACATATAATTCTTCATCTGGACTCCAAATACCACGAGAATCTAATTCACAAAGATTATCAGATGTATTCAGCGCATCCCAATTGATTTCAGAAAACTGAGGGCATGGAGGCACATACGTAGATTCAGGAGCAACTACCAATGGAGGGACTAGTTGTTGTATATTTACTTCAGGGTCGGATTCATCTTCTTCTAAGTCGGTGTCTGTATCTTCACCCTCGCATCTCCCTTCATCATCGCTTGTGTCGATAATGCATCTGCCATAAGCGGGTTATCGCTTCAAGGTCCAACCTAAATGAACTCCCTTCGGGCATTGCGGACGTACCAACTTCTTGAGATTGTACTTAGGGACGGAAGCATGTGTCATGGAGAATTGAGTGTTGATAGGGTACGATGATTCAAAGAAGATTAGAAGGACCACTTGTAACCCTAATTCGAAGAGCTTCAAAGACGCTCATTGTGCTCACTTATTTCCGTCTCGACATACAACTCCATAGAAGTTAAGTTAGGATCTTGATCAAAGCAATCAATCATGCAAGCAACATCTTCATCATCTTCTAATGGAAGAAATTTATCCATCTTAAACATTACTCCATTGTGGAAATCAGACACAACACTAGACACAACTTGATTTTCTTAGAGTCTTAATTTTAAATGAATTCTCCTTTTTAAAAGCTCTCAATAGTGTGTCGCGTTGAATCACGATAGACTTGGACGGCGACCTTTTAGTACATTGACCTTCTTCTTCACCTTCATACGTTCTCCCATTGTAGTAAATGAGAACAACAAGGTGTTTAGCTCATCTTATACTTCAATAACAACAACAACACAAATAATTTAATTTTGTACAAACAAATACTAAAAACCTACTAAATAACAATAAAACATATATCATACATACACATTAAATGAACAATAATAAAAGAAACAAACAAATACTAAAAACCTACTAAATAACAATAAAACATATATCATACATACACAATTAAAATATAATAAAAAAGAAATAATAGTAATAATAATAATAATAACAATAATAATAACAATAATAATAATAATAATAATAATAATAATAATAATTATAATCAATAATAATAGTAATCAATAATAATAATAATAATCAATTATTCTAATAATTAAACAAATATACATAATACATAAATAATATAGAAATTAAAAAAAATAAACAATAATTCTAACACTAAAAACAAAGATACAATACACAATTAATATAAAAACTCAAAAACATAAATAATAATTCTAAAAATCAAACAAATATACAAAATATAATTAATAAAATAACACAAAATCATAAATAATAATTCTAATAATTAAAATATTTAATAATATATATAACAATAATAATAATCTAACGATAAATACTTTACGAATATGATTCTCGACAAATTATAACTACGGAGAGTTTTAGAGAGAGTTTAGAGAGAATGAAATCTGTAGAGAGATGGTGAAAATTTGATAAATGAATGAAGATCGCCGTGAGAGGGTGAGGGGGGGCGGGTTATAGGTGTTCACGCGTAGGATCGCCAGAAGCTGCAGATCCATCACGTGGAATACGCCAGAGAAACTTGCGTATCCACGCAAGATACGCCAAGCTTCACAGATCCTACATGGATCGCCAACGTATTCCACGCGCCAAACAAAAAAATAAAAAAACCACCGCGCTAAACGGTGACATTTCGATAATTAGTTTGAAAAAAGTGGCATTTCGGTAATATTTTTTGCCAAAAATGGCACTTTGGTCAAAAAGCCCATTTTCTTGTGTGAGATATGCCAAAACTTTAAATTTTAATTTATTATGACAAATTCTTTAGATCCAAAGGGAACATCAATGAATGCTTCGTTCACATGTCACCTCCTATTAAAAAATAATAATAATAAATAAATAAATAAATAAACAAAAAACAACAACAACATAGTAAGCACTAAGCAGGTTGGAATAGGCCATGGGGGAAACCAAGCATATATTGAAGCGTATAGGCGTTAAGGAGAATCAATTATTACAGAAAGACCTCATATGGTTAAAGTTCGGTCATGAGAACTCCAGAAATCATACTTTGCTTTCTAAACAGCCTTTATACACAATTTCTCAGAAGAAAATGCTCGCTCCTAACAAAATTTTCTCCATCATCTTCTCTTATATTGGATGTAAGTCCACTCACAGCATGAGCATTATTTTCAATAGGTTATATTTTAGAAAGATGAGTAGCAAAAAGAACTCAATAGAACTCAATTGTGCCAGATATACTGATGGGAGGATTGAAGTCAATCCGATTTGCTTTCCCCTCTGCAAGCAACTGTGGTAACATGTTGGCCTCCTTAGCTGCAATCCCTTCACCGGTCCATAAGGTAACGTGAGGCCACGCATTTTTTGAAACTATCTTCTCACCTTCCACTGAGCCCGGAGAAGCTTCAAATGCAGCCATTTTATCTGAGAAGAGCAGAGCTGTCAACTCCACTGGTACCTTTCTATGCAGGAAGAGGCCATAATCAGCCACAGCTTTGATGCCATGACTTCTCTTGTGGGCAAGAGTCAAATGAGCTCGATTAAGATTCTCTAAATGCTTGTCTTTAAGGAAAGCATCAATCATGGGATTATTCTCGGCTAACTGCATACACAAATATTATTGCATCAGATACTGTTTCCTAAATCCTATATAAACACACGTATATGTGAAAAACATTTGTGGACACACAAAGGGGGAAAAAGACATTGAGGTAGGTGCAGACAAGGAAAACCAAGGGGGAGGGGTAGGAACCGCCCATAAAGTCCTTTGTGGATGCCTCAGGTGCATAGGTAATTAATTTCCACATGGCATCTTTCAAATGGAACTACTGAACAAACCCTCTTTCAGATATAATAACAACAAACAATATAAAAATATGCTGAAAGGCCAATATCTCTCCCTCAAGATAGAAATGAAACAAAAGGTCTAATTAAGAAGCATTCTCATAGCTGCCATCCTGCAACCAACATTGTAGAACTCAGCCTACTTTCAGATAACAAAATTGCTCACAGTTGGTCAAGTCCCTTGGTCCACTGGATGTTGTAAGATGGGTTTGATAGATATAAATCAGTTATAGGCTTATAGCTACTAAAAGAGAATATAGTACAAGCTTTTCTTTTAATAGCTCCTCTCCTAAAAAAAATGTTTTTTTTCCCCTTCCTCTCCTCAACTTTAAATTTGTTTAGCCTAGCTATTCAGGCTGTGTCCGTCTTCAAGACCTTTTATAGTTAAAATTAATCAACAATAATGCTGAGCAAAAATAAGTTAGTTTTCAATTAACATAGAGTATAGAAAACAGAATGCAACTAGAAGAGCAGAAATTTCCCTTACATTATTAAGGACACCTTGAATTTCTGTAACTGGCAGACTGAGGGCAGCAAAAACAATGGTTCCAAATTTCCTCTTCTCAGTATCTGGTGGTGTGTAATCGCCCTTAGCAATGTTTCTCAATTGTTCCAACACTTGCTTGACAGCAAACTCAAATGGAACCTGCAGATGTTGTGAGGGCAAACAATAGCAGTTTAGAGCATAATTGTGAATTTTAAAAACAATCAAGCATTGTCTAGTCAAAATCAATGTTATCTAATATTAACTGAACACAGTTGATAACAGTGGACAAAAAGGAACTCAGAGTGACTATAGCTGAAAAACAATGCTAGATGTACTAACCTGAATTGAATTAAAATACTCAGCATTTCCACAAAGAATATCCCGTAATTGTTTCTCCCATTTTATCCATTCCTTTGCGTAGGATCCCTTAGTAGACTCTAATCTATCACAATAATGATCAATTTAAGAGTCAACTTCTCAGTTTACACCAAACATCTCAAAGACAAAGACAAAGGAGCTAAACAAACAAGAAGCCAGTTGACATAAGTCATCCATCAAGTTAACAGATATTACATGTCACTCATACTTCAATTACAGCTATAAGACCACCATAGGATGGAAAAATTCTAGTGCATTGTAGCACAATGCTCTTTGGGGGAATTAAAGATATGAAACTGCCAGTTTTGACTTAAACACAAGCAAAAAGAAAACATTTTTCTGCAGCTTGAAACACAATTATCAGAACTTGAGTGAGGTATTGAAAATTTCCAAAGTACTGATGGCTGACAGGCAGCTAGGGTCCTGAACTTAAGTTCTGTTAGTACATTTTGCTGTCTTCAATCCATAGGCAAGTCAGGTTTTTTCTTTACTCTTATTGCCAGACTAATTTGATTTATACATTCTAAGCAATTAGTATCAGTCAATGGTGAAGTATATGGTGTGATAATATATGCATTTTAGTCCGAATTACATCTTAATGTCTACTCAATAGAGAAGAAAAAAATAGTTCATAAATCCTATTGATGTCAGTCCCACATTGTTGTAGCAGCCACTAAGTCCACTACACACTTTACAAAATCTGAAAACAGAAAATATAGTGTAATAACTTACACAATAGGCAAGATAAATTTCATAAAACTGACCTTCCATGTCTTTTAGTGTGAAGCTTATATAGATCAATTCCTTCCTCCAAAATGGACCGCACTGCCTCAGGAAGGGGATACCTGCACATTGGAAAAAACACAACAAAATAAGTAAAATTAATGAGAGGATAGATGAATATAATTTGTTTCAGAGTTCTAGTGAGCTTTCACAATGAGATTGTGTTCCAGTTATTCCATAACAATAGTAAATCATATGCAAAGCAATACTCCAAAATGAAAAACATAAGGTAGATATATGAGACGTCAATCACAGACGTAAATAGTCATTGTAATAGTGCAACGATACCATGGCATATGAATGCAGAAAGGAAAAAGATAAGTTGACCTTTTAAACTTTTTCTGGAGAAAAAAGAATTTGAAAGAAATAAGAGAAGTGAAAAAAAAAGGAATAACAGGAGTTCTCCTAAAGAAGAGAGGGGGGTGAAACAAAAATCATTAAAAAAACAACTCAAGACATCCTCCATTCCCTTGCATATATGGAACAAGAATCCCTAGGCTGAAACCCAAAAGGAGGCTAGAAAAACAAGCCTATCCCATAAAGGATGAAAAGGATAAAGAATGCTGACTAAAATTTCCTGCTCTGCATTCAAACCAGATTCACTACAGTCCCACATAAAGGGCATAACTCCAGAATGCCTTACACTCCTTATCTCTCTTAAGGCCTTGAAAGCGGATAGAGGAAAAGATTTAAAAAATTTGGCAGACAGATCCAATACTCCCCAAAAATCCCAAACAGCCTACTGCATAGTATGGTGTGGAAACTAATTTAGGCTTAAGTGTGGGATAAAATAAGAAATTACATAAAAAATGGAAAATAAAAGGAAAAAACAAATCACTAAATTTGGACTAGAATTACTGTGGACCAAGAAAATAAGTTAACCAGCTAGTACTTAAAGATGAAAGAATAATACTGTAGTCCAGTAAGATACTGATGAACAAACCCATCATTGAAAGACATTAGGATTTAATCTTTGCAACCGTATTATAATTCAACTTGGGTATCAAGTCCAGATGAAATAATTTGTAAGTTGCAATTTTCAAGTATCGCATTTCTGCTTTCTTCTGATCAGCTACGAACTGGGTTGTGTTAGCTGCTCTTGTCCATAATCACTCAGAGACCAGCTATCTCAGTGCTGTTCAGTATTTTCAATTTAATTAATAGTTCCATTAATTTTCTACGAAAGGAATGTTAGAGCAGAATCTGGTGCAGCATAGGCTATAATTATGTCAAAGATCTCTTGCATGTATTATAGTAAATTAAAATTGGCCCTTCACTCAATCAGCATTCCTAATAAAATTGTACAATGCTACATGTTAGAGATATAAAACCAATCATGAGCTAAAAGCTTAAGCCTTTAAGGAGAGTTGAACCTTGACATGGTATCAGAGCCTTATAACTAAGAGGTCATGAGTTCAATCCTTTTCGTCCTCATTCTTCTAATAAAAAGTCGAATTTCAACACAAGGTATAGTGAGCATATGCATTGTTGACACTCGACACTATAAGCCCAAATTGCTCGTGTGATAGGGCTTGTTGGAGATATAAACCCAATCATGAGCATTCACCTAAAAGATTAAGCTTTTAGGAGAATTGGTCCTTTGACACTACAGATAAATCATATTTAATAATCTTATTTATATTGTTCCACGGCCAATTTAAGAACTCATTTCACTCCCATCATCTTTATCATATTAAAGTGAAATTCAATCTAAACCCTTCTTAGAACAGTGTCAACATTATTTTTTACCTAAACCTATCTCTTATGAATCAAGTTTCCTGGTTGGAAGCAGTATTTTAATCAAGGAAGAATAAATTTCGTCAGTTAATTTTAGTCAATGTAACAAAAGAAAATATAGACAATGATCGAAAGATAGGGATACAACGAATGCTACCAGGCTGTTAAATTACTTTTAGAACATTAAATGATGAAAAAGAAAAGAAAATGAACCATTAACTGAGAATTGAGTACTGACACTGGTAATGACATTAAAGTACCTATCGGATTTCAGCAATGGCATCTTGACAAGTGACCCAAAACGCTCAATTAATTCACCCTCAAACTCTTTACGGCTCTGAAAAGCATTGGCAAAATCAGTTTAGAAAATATTAAAAACATATAAACATGGAGTGGCAATAAAAGAAGTGTCATACCTTGCCCTCGTAAAGGTGATAAAACATTAGCAGCACATAGCCAGCATTTGGAGATGCCTTGTCAAGATTTCCCTTGACAAATTTGAAGAAATCAAATAAAGTTAGTGAAAGGTAATAGAATTTTTGGAAAAGGGATTATATATTCAGAAAACCAAAACAAAATATACCGGATGATTGACTCGTTGAAGCACACGAAACATGAAAACAGCTAATGCATCAAGAGAAAATGGATTTGAATCAGTTCCTGCACAATAAAAGATAAAGAGGAATATACTCAGATGAAAATGAAACTACAAATAAGTAAAGTTCTTTATTACCAAGAAACATAGTATGCCACTGCTGTCACTTCTTATTCTGACCAAGCCAGATCACTAGCATTTTTTCTTTATTCACATTTTTAAGCAAAATAAATACTTAGTTGACTCAAGTTACTAGGGACTCAAGCATATCGTGCAAAAAGGACATGCAAATGCTTCTAAATTGGTTTTATGTGGAGATGAAAGATACAGAGTCCTTAGATTATATAACAAAAACATTAGCAACAGACTTAGTCAATACAGACAATTTCAGGATTGGCAACAAACATTACCGTCAGATTCAGGCACAACTGGTACAGCAGATGCCCTGGTTCTGTGACACATGTCTTCTATCTGCATATTTTACAAGTGGGATTTGGTTAATGTATAGCAATTTTAATAAGTAGATGATACAAAAGTTGATAGCTAGGCAAGAATGATTCTAGAGTAAATTCCAAAAAATAAATAAATAAATAAAAGGAAGAAGCAAGTGATTTCTCCCATGTTAAATTTACTACTAAAATTTTGTAATCTCTTGCTAAGGGTAGTGGCATGCCCTAACCTTAAAATGGGGCAACCTCCCCTCCCCTTAAACTTTTTTTCACCATTAGAGACTTGGAAATTCAATTTGATCATGTCCAGTTCCTCCTGTTGCAAGGTTTATTGGAGGCAACTCAAGGAAACATGCATAAACATGATGCGTTTGTGCTTTGTGTTAGAGGATAGTTATTATGTGTTATTCGGCTGAACCTATTCTTTCTTGTACTAATCCTTATTTCTCAGTATATATATATATATATATAGACAGGGAGACTAACATTATTGAGTTAGTCATCGTTATTCATGTTTCCTCTTGTATTCTATAACACAATATCAGATTAGATGAGATAACCTAGCTTCCTCTGCCAAAAAAAAAGGCAAATTAACACAAAACAAAACCAAAAAAAAAAAAACCCTAGCTTTCTCTAACCTCTACCTGCGCCGCCCCTCTCCCTTCCCAACAGCGGCGCCACTTCCCTTCCATCCGGTGATGCTTCCGGTGTGAGGACCGGCAGCCGATCATCACCCAGCAACCTGGGCCGTGGGTCCTGAATCGGGTTTGTGTGGGATTCGTCGTGGCTGGGTTCTATTGAATGTGGGAGGCTGCAATTTGGCCTGGGTGTTTGAAGAGTGGCCGGTACGCGGCGTCTAGGGTGGTTTTCAGCCGGCTTCGTGTTCGCCGGCAGTTCTCAAGCGAGGTTTTGCAGGTTTGTGTTCGCTGGAGGTTTTCCAATGAGGTCTGGCGTTGACGGCAGGGGTTTTAGGTTGGTTTGGTGATTTTGCCTTGTCGGTTGTGGCGTTTTCAGGTTAGGTTCATGAGTTTTTACATTGCTGGGGTGTCCTTTTCTAGCTCAGCTTCCTGTTGGTATTGGTGAAGTTTCCCGGTTTGATTTTGGCTGATTTCTCGCCAATGTGTGGAGTTCTGATTTGGAGTTCTGGTCTAATTTTGGTGTTTTCTTCGTAGCTCTGTAAAATTCTTGAGTTTGGGGGGGGGGGGGGGCTGGATTGAAGTCAAAGAGGTTCGAACTGGTATTTTCCAACTTCTTCTAGTATCATTTGTGGGTTTCGGTTGCTGTTTTTTTTGGAGTTTTGAAGGTGATAGCCTTGATTCTTCTGTTCGAGATTGTTTTGAGATGATGGTTGATTATCCCAACTTGGGTTCTAGTATTTCTGATGAGTCTAAGATCTCTATGAAGCCTACTAATATGTCTCGGGTGATTTTTGATTCAGTTAGTAAAGGTGACTGCATTGGTGATCGTGTAGGTAATAATGATGGTATACTAAATTGTTGTTGTTGAAAACAAAAAGATTTATTTAGATATTGTAGAAAATAGAAAAGATTTGTTTAGATAGTTGACTCCTATTTTCTAGGGAAAGTGATTGTATAACTCCTAAGATTGAGGAGATATAGTTGGAATGTACAGCCTATATAACCTAACCCTTTGTAAAGTCTGATAACATATGAAAGAGAAATATTCTTTTCTCCTATTTTGTTTCCTGACTGCGCTCACGGTATTAGAGAGCTATGGTGTATTCAAACCTAGCTTAAACCTATTTTCGTCCCTTTTCTCCTTCGGTTTTGTGTGATGGCGCAATCAGCCATGCCTGAGGTGGTGACGACTGGCGAAGATGGATCCACCACCAAATCCTCTGGAGTAAGCGCTGGAGCGCTGCTGCTGTCAGGGTTTGTAAACCCTAGCGGCATTGAAAACTTTCCAATTCAATTAACCGCTCACAAATTGAATGGGAAAAATTACCTGGAGTGGGCTTAGTCAATCAAGCTGGTGGTCAACGGCAAGGGAAGACTTGGCTATCTCACTAGCGAGATGAAGGAGCCAACAAAATCTAATTCGACATGGCGGATTTGGAAGTCTAAAAATTCCCTCATTATGACCTGGTTGATCAACTCCATGGAGGCCTTAATAGGGAAAACATATTTGTTCCTGCCCACCGCAAAGGATGTGTGGGATGCGGTCCGAGAAACATATTCAAACCTTGAAAACTCATCTCAAATTTTTGAGTCGAAAACAAGATTGTGGTAGACGAAGTAGGGCGACCGCAAGGTTACTGAATATTACAACGAGATGAAGGCGCTATGGCAGGAACTTGATCTCTGCTATGAAGATGATTGGGCTTGTAAAGCTGATAGCATTCGTTAGGTGAAATGAATGGAGAATGATCGAGTTTACGAGTTCTTGGTAGGCTTGAATAAGAGCCTTGATGAAGTTAGAGGCCTGATTCTTGGCAGAACCCCTTTGCCATCAATCCGGGAAGTTTTTTTAGAAATCTGACACGAGGAAGGTCGCCACAAAGTGATGTTAGGTGAAAAAAACTCATCTACTCCTGAAGTTTCAGCCTTAATCACCAGGAACAATCACAGTAATCCTCAGTCTCAGGCACGATAGAACAGGAAAAGTGAGAAAGTATGGTGTGAGTGCCACAAGCCATGACACACCAGGGAGACTTGCTGGGATTTGCACGAAAAGCCTCCCAACTGGAAGCCACGGACCTTTGGTCAGCCAAACCGTGATTTGAAGGCCTTCCACTCAATCACAGAGGAGAATGGAAACACAAAAACCACAGAGGCGACACCTTCGTTCAGTAAGGAACAAATAGAACAACTGTATAGACTTTTTCAGTCCACACAATTCTCTAACTTTGCATCTTCTTCTTCTTCTTCTTCCTTAGACCAGAAAGGTAATTATCTTCAATCTGCTGCCTTTAATGTGTCTACTATTCCTCTTTGCCCATGGATAATAGATTCAGGTGCCACAAATCATATGTCAGGGTGTTCTAAACTTTTTTCTTCCTATAGTCCTTGTGCAGGCAATCAAAAAATTAAGATCGCTGATGGCTCTCTCTCAGCCATTGCTGGGAAAGGGTCAATTGTCATCTCTCATACTCTTGTCCTTCACAATGTCCTTCATGTCCCAAATCTTTCTTGTAATCTATTGTCTGTTAGTAAAATAACCAGTGATTTGAAGTGTTGTGCTAAATTTCTCCCAAATTGCAGTGAATTTCAGGAACTGGATACGGGAAGGATGATTGGCAATGCTAGAGAGTATGGTGGTCTCTATTACTTTGATGCTGGAAATCCTTTGTGTCAACAACCGAAATTCTCAAGTCAAGGAGCATGTCTTAGTTCTATTGAGGATGAAACAATGTTATGGCACCGTAGGTTAGGCCATCCTAGCTTTCAATATTTAAAGTACTTGTTTCCAAATTTATTTCATAATAAAATCTTATCATCAATTCAGTGTGATATTTGTCAATTAGCTAAGCACCATCGCACACCTTTTCTTGCTCAACCATATAAATCCTCTAAACCTTTTACTCTCATCCATAGTGATGTGTGGGAGCCAGCTAAGACACTAACAAGTTCAGCAAAAAGGTGGTTTATAACATTTATTGATGATCAAACTCGCCTAAGTGGGGTCTATCTTCTTAAAGAAAAATCTGAAGCAAAATATGTTTTAAATTTTTTTTAATATGATTGAAACACAATTCCAAACCAAAATTCAAGTGTTTCGAAGTGACAATGGAAAAGAATATGTTAATCAAATTTTGGGATCGTTTTCCTACAAAAAGGAATTGTTCATCACAGCTCTTGTATTGACTCCCCTCAACAAAATGGGGTAGCAGAACAAAAATTAAACACCTCCTAGAAGTAGCTAGGTCCTTGATGTTCACCACTAGAGTACCTAAATACTTATGGGGGGAAGCAATTCTTACTGCTACCTATCTTATTAACAGGATGCCATAAAGAGTTTTGAACTTTCAAACACCACTGACAGTTTTTAAAGAATTCTTTCCAATGTCACGTCTTACTTCAGATTTACCTCTAAAGATCTTTGGATGTGTAGCCTTTGTTCATGTACACAACCATAATAGGGATAAGTTGGATCTTCGGGCAATAAAATGTGTTTTTTTGGGATACTCCCCCACACAAAAAGGGTATAGATGTTTTGATCCTACCAGAAATTTTTTTTTTCACAATGGATGTTACTTTCTTTGAATCTCAAAGTTTTTTTAGCTCTCCTCTTCAGGGGGGGAAAGAATATGAAGACTCGGTGTTTGAAACTGACACTGATGGTTTGGCCAGGAAAATTTCTGATATTTTTTATGGTAAGGTTAATATTGAAACTAGTATTTTTGACCTTGATACTCTGAATAAGGAAGAACAGAAGCCTACCTTAGTGCCTGAACAAAAAACAGATACAATAGACAAGGCACGCTTCAATGATGACATACTATTCAAGAAAACTTACACCAAGAAAAGACAGATTCAAAGTAAGAGAGATACAGCTATATTCCCTCAATGTCAAGAATCTGATCCAATACCAAACCTGAAAAATACAAAAAATCCAGGTACAATCTATGAGTCTATAGAATCTGAGTCTTACCTATTCTACATGTGAATCCTGACTCTCTAGATCTTCCAATTGCTCTTAGGAAAGGTATTAGATCATGTACTCAATACCCTCTTTCAAATTTTGTTTCATATAAGAACCTATCATCATCTTACCATACTTTTGTCTCACATTTGTCAAGTGTGGAAATATCTAAGTCTATATAGGAAGCTCTAAAGGTTCCTGAATGGAAGAGGGCTGTTCGTGAAGAGATGGAGGCCCTTGAAAAAAATGAAACGTGGGAAATGGTTCACTTACCTGAAGGAAAATTAATTGTTCGCTACAAGTGGATTTTTACTGTGAAATTCAAATCTGATGAGTCCTTGGAACACTATAAAGGAAGATTGGTTGCAAAGGGATTTACACAAACCTATAGAGTTGACTACCAGGAGACATTTGCCCTTGTAGCAAAACTAAACACTATTCGGGTATTACTTTCTATAGATGCAAATTTAGAATGGCCAATGTTTCAACTAGATGTTAAAAATGTGTTTCTCAATGGAGAGTTGGAAGAAGAGGTCTATATGGATGCTCCTCCTAGTTTTGAAGAGAAGTTTGGAGGGAAGGTTTGTAAGTTAAAGAAATCACTCTATGGACTAAAGCAATCTCAACGTGCTTGGTTCGAAAGGTTTACCAAGTTTGTTAAGAAAGAAGGTGTTGATGATTGTATCGGTGATCAATCAGAATCACATGATTCTGATTTGTACAGCTAGAATTAGGATACGCTAGGATCTGTTGTATTTAGGGAGAATATATGTAATTTATTTATTTGTATATCAGATTAGTTGTATGATTAGAATAATTGCTGCTGTAGTCAAAGACAAACTGTTGTAGCAGTTGCAAAGGCTGCATTGTCAGAATAGGTTGCAGCTTTGTCAGAATAGGCTGGCTAGGCTAAATAGGCTGGCTGATATCCCTCCAATCAAGGGATTTTAATTGTACATTGATCATTATAAATTCATCAGGCTGTGAGTCTTCCACTCAAGCCAATTCAGATTTTGTTACACTTCCGCATAGTATCAAAGCTCGATCTGAACCATTTCTAATCTCTTCCGCCGGCCCTACCATGGAAGATGAAAAATCAGAGAATTCGTCCAAGATGGAGACTGGTACACTTCTTACCAGCTCAATCGAAGGACCAGCTCTTCCTATCACAGGCCACAAATTGAATGGCCAAAACTTCATCCAATGGGAGAGGTCAGTTCGAATCTTCCTTCAAGGAAAGGGAAAGGAGGGAAAGGAGGGGTACATCACGGGAGACTCCAAACAACCAGAAAAAGGAGACCCCAACCTCCAAAAATGGCAGCTGGAAAACAGTTTAATAATGTCATGGCTTGTTTATACCATGACAAATGAAACTGGGGAGAACTTCATGTACTACAACACCGCCAAAGAAATGTGGGATGCGGTGAAGGAGACATATTCCAATGTGGATAACACCTCTGCCATCTTCGAAATTAAGAGTCTTCTCCATGACCTGCGACAGGGTGAATCCTCGGTTACTGAGTACTTCAACAACCTCAGTCGACAGTGGCAGTAGCTGGATATATATGAAGAGATTGAATGGAAGTGTCCAGATGACAAGAAGCAGTACAAAGGGCTGGTGGAAAAGGATAGGATCTACGAATTCTTATTGGGGCTTAACAAAGATCTTGATGAAGTGCGTGGAAGGATTCTTGGAACCAAACCACTTCCAAAAATTCGAGAAGTATTTTCAGAAGTAAGAAGAGAAGAGAGCAGGAGAAAACTCATGCTGGGAAACACTATTTCAGTCCCATCCATTGAAAATTCAGCAATGGCAGCAAAAGGATACCAGGCTCATCCACCACAGAAGAAGAACTGCCCTTGGTGTGATCATTGCAAGAAACCTGGCCACACTAAAGACACTTGCTGGGTCATTCATGGGAAACCATCAGATGCAAAGCCATTCTGAAATAGGGAGACCAGAGGCAACACAACCTATAATAATTCTCAGGAGGCAGAAGCAAATTCAGATCCAACTCCTTTCAGCAAGGAACAAATGGAAATCCTACAACAACTCCTCCAACAAACTATGCCAAGTGTAGAAAAAAAAGTTGGTACAACAGCAGTAGCCCAAAAAGGTAATTTTTTGCATGCTTTAATGTTGACAGGGTGTCAAAAGATCATTAAATCTTTAATTGATACTGTGAGATTTTATGTAAATAAGTTTGATTGTATAGTTATTCTGCTTCCTTTCTTAGCTTAGTCTATTTTAGGTAGTTCCTTATTCTCATATATTCTTTCCCTATTTTAGGATGTAGCACTCCTTATTTTTAGTCTATCACCTCGATGTAATTTCCTATATAAGAAGAGAAAACCCTGTAAAGTTTGTGTATCAATAATATTTTCAAATATTCCGACTTGGTATCAAAGCAGGATCTCTGCACCTCTAATTTACAGCCATGGCTGATAGTTTCTCAGCCACCAGCGATGGTCAGAATACGGAGAATGCCACTCCCAAAAACTCGCAGCCTCCAAAACAGGAGCAACGAGTTTTCTTCGGCGATTCTCATTCTGTCCAAATCACGTCCTTTCGGCTCAATGGGTCGAACTATCTCCGGTGGTCTCAATCTGTTCAGATGTATATTCGTGGCAGAGGAAAGCTTGGTTACCTCACTGGTGAGCAACCCAAGCCGGACACCACTAAACCCCAGCATGCTGTGTGGGATGCTGAAAATTCCATGGTGATGACGTGGTTGGTGAACTCCATGGAGGAAGACATCAGTAGCAATTATATGTGCTATTCCATAGCAAAAGAAATGTGGGACAGTGTCACGGAGATGTATTCAGATCTTGGGAATAAATCTCAGATTTATGAGCTCACCTTACAAGCTAGAGAAATTCGGCAGGGAGGTGACAACGTGACAAAATACTTCCATTCCTTGAAGCGGATATGGCAAGACCTTGATCTCTTCAACACTTACAAGTGGAAGTCAACCGAGGATGCCAAACACCATCAGCGAACAGTGGAAGAAGGAAGAATATTTCAATTTCTTGCAGGTCTCAATGAGGAGCTAGAAGAAGTTCGTGGCAGAATCATTGGGAGAGCAACCTTACCTTCACTAGGTGAGGTCTTCGCAGAAGTAAGAAGAGAGGAAACTCGCAGAAGTGTGATGATGGGAAAGACGAAAGTTGATCCTCCTAAGACCAATGCTCTAGCTGTAGAAGCTGCTGCACTTAAGAGTTCAACAAATCAGAAGAACTCCTCAAATCTCTCGGTGTGACCACTGCAACAAACCACGTCACACTCGAGAAACTTGCTGGAAAATTCATGGGAGACCAACACATTTGAAGGGCAGAAATCAGGTCCTAGAGCACCCAGACCTTTCCCTACCGCTCATGAGGCAGAAAAGACCTCTCTAAGCAAGGAACACGTTGAGGAACTCATAAGGTTGTTAAAATCTAGTAATTTATCTAGTACTCCTAGTGGTGCTTTGGCACAAATAGGTAATTTTAGTACCTCCACCTCCCTTAACTGCACCTCAAATATGTCTGTACCATGGATCATTGATTTAGGTGCCTCTAATCACATGACCAGTCTTTCTTCTTTATTTAAAACTTATTCTCCTTGTCCTGGAAATAAAAAAATTAGAATTGCAAATGGTAGTTTTTCATCAATTGCTGGAGAAGGGAGGATTACGTTATCTAAACACATTGACTTAAAAAATGTTCTACATGTACCAAAACTTTCTTGTAACCTTCTCTCTGTTTGTAAAATCTGCAAGGATTCCAATTGCAATGTGAAGTTCTTTGACACTCATTGTATTTTTCAGGACCGGACTTCGGGGAAGATGATTGGCAGTGCTAAGATGATGGATGGACTCTACTACTTTGAGGATGCTTTCGAGAATAAAATAGCTCAGGGTCTTAGTGGTATAAGTTCTACCCCTGTGAGGGACCAAATAATGCTCTGGCATAATAGACTAGGGCACCCTAATTTTCAATATCTCAGGCATTTGTTTCCAAATTTATTAAAAAATGTTGATTGTTCTTCTTTTGAATGTGAA
Source organism: Ormosia emarginata (assembly GCA_029884605.1). Lineage (NCBI taxonomy): Eukaryota > Viridiplantae > Streptophyta > Magnoliopsida > Fabales > Fabaceae > Ormosia > Ormosia emarginata. Next base: position 16,616,671 of record JAQQTP010000089.1, on the reverse strand, counting down.
AGCTGTGTTCTTGCTAAAAGTCATAAAGTCCCTTATTCCTCTCAACCTTATCATGCATCTAAACCTTTTCATTTAATCCATAGTGATGTATGGGGTCCGTCAAAAATTACAACCCAATTTGGAAAAAGGTGGTTTGTAACCTTTATTGATGATCACACCCGGTTGTGTTGGATCTACCTTATGCATGAAAAATCTGAAGTTCCTAATATATTTAAATGTTTTTCACAAATGGTAGAAACACAATTTGACACAAAAATCTCCATTTTGAGAAGTGACAATGACACTGAATATTTTAATAAGACTTTCACTGAATTTCTCCAAAATAAAGGTATTCAGCATCAATCAACATGCCCAAATACTCCTCAACAGAATGACACTGCTGAAAGGAAAAACAAACATCTCCTTGAAGTAGCCCGTGCCATCATGTTTGAGAGCAATGTTCCAAAATATTTGTGGGGCGATGCTGTCCTAACCGCAGCCTATCTCATAAATAGAATGTCCACTCGTGTGTTAAACTATCACACACCTCTGGATACTTTCAAAAAAAATTTTCCAGCATGTCGATTGCATGCTGATATACCTTTAAGAGTGTTCGGTTGTGCTGTTTTTATGCACACACCATCTGCCTCTCGGTCTAAACTAGACCCAAGGGCAGAAAAATGCATTTTCGTTGGATATTCTCCAACCCAAAAGGGTTATAGATGTTTTAATCCTAGCACAAAGAAACTTCATGTTAGCATGGATGTTACCTTCCAGGAACATCAACCTTTTTTCCAAAAAAATTCCCTTCAGGGGGAGAATGTAAGTGAAGACAATATTTTGCATGAACCATTACCCACTCCTGTTTTGCACATTGAGGATACAAATTTATTTAATGAAAATGAAGAACATGCGGAAACAAGTCCTGAAATTGATAAGGGAAACCTTGTACCAGACTTAGGAGGAGCCCAAACAGGGAAAGAAATATCACAGTAAAAAAGGGAGCTTTGTGTTTATACTCAGAAATATCCTGAAAGGACCAGAAACCAGTCCATCACCCCTGCATCCAGCCAATCCCGGAAGGCGGCCCAGCAGAAACACCACAAGAACTTCCAGGTAACACTGAAATTCCCACTTCTAATACTGATTTGCCCATAGCTATCAGAAAGGGAACCAAAACCTGCACCAAAAAACCACCCAAAACCAGCACAAACCATCCCATTTCCAAATATGTTTCCTACCGAAACCTTTCCCAAACTCATCGAGCCTTTACCTCTAAAATTACAAACTTGTTTGTGCCTAGAAACATTGAGGAAGCACTAGATGATCCCAACTGGAAATTAGCAGTCTTAGAAGAGTTGAATGCACTTAAGAAAAATGGTACTTGGGAAATTGTAGACTTGCCACATGATAAAAAACAGGTGGGGTGTAAGTGGGTCTTTACCATTAAGTGCAAGGCTGATGGAAGTGTAGAAAGGTACAAGGCTAGATTGGTAGCAAAAGGATTCACTCAAACTTATGGAGTAGATTATCAGGAGACCTTTGCTCTAGTTGCTAAACTTAACTCCGTACGAATTCTTCTATCCCTTGCTGCCAATTTCAACTGGCCATTACATCAATTCGATGTAAAGAATGCTTTTCTGAATGGGGAACTAGAGGAAGAAGTGTTTATGAGTCTTCCCCCCGGATTTGAGGAAGCACTTGGAAGAAATAAGGTGTGTAGACTAAAGAAGTCACTATATGGGCTGAAGCAATCTCCAAGAGCATGGTTTGAACGGTTTGGAACCGTGGTAAAAGGGCTTGGCTATATCCAAAGCCAAGCTGATCACATGTTGTTCTATAAATGTTCAGCAAATAATAGGATTGCTATCTTGATTGTATATGTTGATAATATTATCTTGACAGGTGATGATAGATTGGAGCTCAAAAATTTGAAGGAGAGACTTGCCAAAGCTTTTGAAATCAAGGAACTTGACCCATTAAAATACTTCCTTGGAATTGAATTTGCAAGATCTAAGGAAGGTATTTTTATGAACCAGCGAAAGTACATTCTGGATCTTTTAAAAGAAACAGGATTACTAGGATGCAAAGCTGCTGAAACACCCATGGAGCACAACATAAAATTGCAACCAGCTGAAACTGAAGATATGGTGGACAAAGGAAGGTACTAGCGATTGGTGGGAAGGCAAATATATCTATCTCACACGCGTCCAGACATAGCCTTTGCTGTAAGCATGGTAAGTCAGTTTATGCATGCACCAGGACCCGAACACTTGGAGGCAGTTTTCAGGATCCTAAGATATTTGAAGGGATCACCTGGGAAGGGACTACTCTATAAAAACCGTGGACATCTTCAGGTAGAAGCCTACACTGATGCAGACTGGGCTGGAAGTATAACAGACCGAAGATCACATCAGGCTATTGTACATTTGTTGGAGGAAATTTGGTCAGCTGGAGAAGCAAAAAACAAAGTGTTGTAGCAAGGAGTAGTGCAGAAGCTGAATTTAGAGCAATAGCTCATGGAATTTGTGAGACGTTGTGGGTGGAAAAGCTCCTACAAGAATTGAAGGTCTACAATTCCTCACCAATAAAGCTATATTGTGACAACAAGTCTGCAATATCTATTGCACACAACCCAGTCCTACATGATAGGACCAAGCATGTGGAAGTTGACAAACACTTCATCAGGGAGAAGATAGAAAGGGGACAGATCTGAATTACATACGTCCCCACTGCAGAGCAATCAGCAGACATCTTAACCAAAGGATTGCCCAAGAAACCCTTTGACAACATAACCAACAAGCTGTCTATGGAGGATATATTCAAGCCAGCTTGAGGGGGAGTGTTGACAGGGTGTCAAAAGATCAGTAAATCTTTAATTGATACTCTGAGATTTTTATGTAAATAAGTCTGATTGTATAGTTATTCTGCTTCCTTTCTTAGCTTAGTCTATTTTAGGTAGTTCCTTATTCTCATATATTCTTTCCTTTTTTTAGGATGCGGCACTCCTTATTTTTAGTCTATCACCTTGATGTAATTTCCTATATAAGAAGAGAAAACCCTGTAAAGTTTGTGTATCAATAATATTTTCAAATATTCCGACTTTTAAATACTAGCAAAGGGAAAACAAAATCATGGATTGTAGACTCAGGAGCTTCAGATCACATGACTGGAGACATAATTGTAGTTGATCACTATTCTCCCTGTCACAATTACTCAACAGTTCGGATAGCAGACGGTACTCTCTCAAAGGTTATTGGAAAATATAAAAAGAAGGAATCTGAAAGTATGAATATTATTCCTTGAGTTATTGTGTACAGAGAAGGTTACAATATATAGGCTAATGTCATTGATTGCTATCCTAAAAATAAGGGAGAAAAATCAGCCCTAATAAAAACAAGAATAAAAACATATCTGTACATATCTGATATTAATGCTGATATATTACAACACTCCCCCTCAAGCTGGTGAGTGAATATCTATCATTCCCAGCTTGCACGTAAGACCTTGAAATCGCTCTGTGGGAAGCCTCTTGGTGAAAACATCTGCTAATTGGTGCTCTAAAGGGACGTACTCTGTAGTTATAAGGCCATCATCTAATTTTTCCTTGATAAAATGGCGATCAATCTCTATATGCTTTGTCCGATCATGTTGAACCGGGTTGTGAGCAATGCTGATTGCAGACTTATTATCACACCGTAACCTCATAGGAGCTTCGTACTTTATTCTGAGATCATCTAGTATGATTCTCATCCATAACAGTTCACAAATTCCTTGTGCCATAGCTCGAAACTCAGCCTCTGCACTTGACCTTACAACAACATTATGTTTCTTACTTCTCCAAGTCACCAAGTTTCCTCCTAAAAACATGCAATAACCTAAGGTAGACCGTCTGTCTACAACTGACCCGGCATAATCTACATCTGTATAGGTTTCAATGGTCAATTTTTGTTCTCTCCGAAATAGAAGTCCTCTTCTCGGGTTTGTCTTCAAATACTGGAGAATTCTATTCACAGCTAGCATATGTCTCTCACGAGGATCATGCATGAACTGGCTAACCACACTGACAACATAGGCTATGTCTGGTCTGGTGTGAGACAAATATATCAGTTTTCCCAGAAGTCTCTGATATTGTGCCTTATCCACCCTTAGGCTCTCTTCATTGTTTCCAATCCTGTGATTTTGTTCAATAGGTGCCCCTGTGTTTTTGCAACCTAGCTTACCTGTTTCCTTAAGAAGATCCAGGACATATTTCCTCTGGGAAATAAAGATGCCTTGTTTGGAATAGGCAACCTCTATCCCAAGGAAGTACTTCAGCTTCCCCAAGTCCTTCATTTCAAACTGTGCAGCTAATTTTTCTTTTAGGACCTGTTTCTCAACCTCATCATCACCGGCAATGATCATGTCATCAACATAAACCAGAAGAAGTGTAAGCTTGCCTTCTTTGGAATGTTTTATAAAGAGGGTATGATCTCCCTGACTCTGCCTATAACCTAAGGACACCATAGCATTGGTGAACCTCCCAAACCAAGCACGAGGAGACTGCTTGAGTCCATATAAGGCCTTCCTTAACTTGCACACCATATTCCCTCCACCGGTAGGTTCATATCCTGGTGGGATGTCCATATATACTTCCTCTTCCAAATTCCCATGGAGAAAAGCATTTTTAACATCAAATTGGTACAAGTCCCATCCAAAGTGTGCTGCCAAGGAGAGAATGATCCTGACTGTGTTCATCTTTGCTACTGGGGCAAATGTTTCCTCATAATCAATCCCATATGTCTGAGTGTACCCTTTTGCAACCAGCCTTGCTTTGTACCGGTCTAGAGTACCATCAGACCGATATTTCACTGTGTAAATCCATCTGCACCCAACTATCCTTTTGTCCTTCGGCTTCTCAACAATTTCCCAGGTCTCATTCTTGTTTAAAGCACTCATTTCTTCATGCATGGCTTGAACCCAATTCTTATCCATTAATGCTTCTTGTACTGAAGTGGGGACTCTGGTAGAATCAATTACTGAAATAAAACTCCAATGTTGTACTGATAGGTTTTTAGTGGACACAAACTGAGAAATAGGGTATTTTGCACAAGTTCTTCTAGCTTTTCTTAAGGTTATTGGCAAGTCATCAGGGTTAGGTTCACAAATATCATGTAAAGGACTATTCAAAGGTTCAAAATCAGGATTGCTTACCTCTAGTTCGGGCGATTGAAGCTGCTGTTGGACCAGGTTGGGTTTTTTCCGATAATACACTGCTTATATCGATCTATAGGAACATATACTGATTCTTTAGGTGTCTCTGAAGTATCAGAAGATGATGCCACATCCTTCATCAGAAGAGGGACAGATAACTCAATAGATTCAGCCAGAAGAGGAACAAAAGATGACTCAAGGGACTCAGCTTCTTGACCACTCTCCCCCTGAAGCTAAGGACGAAGGTGAAAAGACTCGGATTCATGAAAAGTGACATCCATGGAGACATAGACACGACGACTTTGAGGATGATAACATTTGTACCCTTTTTTGTCGGGTGCATACCCTATGAAGATACATTTGATAGCCCTAGGATCCAACTTACCACAATATTGACTATGGACATGAACAAAGGCAACACAACCAAAGACACGACACAGGAGATTCTTCATGGTAGGAACGGAAGGGAAGAAGGAAGTCATGAGTTGCACAGGACTAAGACCATTCAAGACGTGGGAGGGCAATCTGTTCATCAAGTATGCGGCAGTTAAGACAGCTTCCCCCCAATAAGACTTAGGGACAGACATTTGAAATAGAAGTGCTCTTGCAATTTCTAGGAGATGACGATTCTTCCTTTCTGCAACCCCATTTTGTTGGGGGGTATCAACACAAGTTAACTCATGTAACACACCATGTTCTTTATGGAATTTTGTGAAATGTTGATTCACATATTCCTTGCCATTATCAGATCGTAACCTTTTTATAAATTTTCCAAACTGGGTTTGAACCATGCGATAGAAATTCAAGAATATTTGAAACACTTCAGATTTATCTTTCATAAGAAATATCCATGTGACCTTAGTGCAGTCATCAATAAAAGAAACAAACCATTTTGCACCAGATATATTAGAATTAGAGGAAGGTCCCCGCACATGAGAATGAATAAGATCAAAAGGTTCAATACTTTTATTATTACTTGGAGAAAAAGTTGTGCGATGGTGTTTCGCAAACTGACAAACATCACAAAGAAAAGACTCAACAGACTCATTTTTAAACAATTGTGGAAATAACGACCTAAGAAGACTGAAAGGAGGATGACCAAGGCGTTTGTGGTGAAGTCATACCTGAGATGCAGCGAAATCTGAACTTGTCTCATGACTGGATGTGGACACCGTCTGACTGGTACTACCATGAGTCCGATGTAGAACATATAACCCTCCCTGTTCCTTAGCAACCCCAATCGTCCTCCCCGTGGTAAGATCCTGACACACATAATGAGAGGGAAAGAAGGTCACTGTACAGTTTAAATCTCTGGTAAGCTTATGAATAGAAATAAGGTTATTTGACAAATGAGGGACATGAAGCACATTATGTAAAGGAAGGGAAGGTTGAAGTAAATAGTACCACATCCTAAAACAGGGACATGGGATCCACTAGCAACCGTGATGTGATGCTTCCCAGATAATTTAGAGTAAGTGAAAAAATATAAGGGATGGGGGGTCATATGATCAGTAGCACCAGAGTCAATAATCCAGAGATCCTCAGATACAGTACTAGAAACATTAAAGGAGAATGAACTTAAATTCTTAACAGTCATGGCTAGAAAACAAGTGCCAGAAGACTTACTCATAGAATACAAGAGAGTGCGCAAACGATCCATCTCGGCTTTACTAAGCGCCGGAATTGCCTCCCCAGAAGGTGGTGCAGATACCTCTTCACCCTCAATAACCAAGTCGGACACAGTTTGATTAACTTGCCTTTGTTGACTGCCTTTGAAACCCCCAAAGCGTCCAAGAACCTTGTCTCTGCCATGGAGTTTAAAACAAGTGTCCTTAGTGTGACTAGACTTTTTGCAATAAGGACACCAGCGCTCGTCACGTTTGGCGGATGACTTCCAAGAGGATGATCCAGGCTTTTCAGATGATAACCCACCAATAGGACCTTTGCCGATGGCCAAAGCAGTATCCTTATTCAACATGACAGCCCGACGACTCTCTTCCCCCCTAACCGTGTAGAATACCTCGGAGAGAGAAGGAAGCTTGTCTTTTCCTAAAATCTGAACCCGAATAGGATCATACTCAGAATTCAACCCAAAGAAAAACTTAAAGACCTGTCCACGCTCAATAAACTTGGTTAAAGTAGCAGCATCCTCAGTGTATTTCATCTTTAAATCCTGGTTTTGATCCAACTCAATCCATAAACCAGTCAGAGTACCATAATAATCAGTGACAGAAAGAGAGCCTTGCTGGGTATTAAAAATTGTGTTTTCTAATTCATAACACGCAGCAATATCTTGTTTCATAGAATAGGTTTGACTCAAACTATCCCAAATTTCACGTGCAGAAGTAAAAAACATACAATTCTTACTGATATCTGGTGTCATAGAGTTCCATAGCCAAGTCATAATCAAAGAATCTTCATCATCTCAAATTCCAAATCAGGGTCATTTGCCTTCGGAGGATCCTCGACAATGTGTGACAACTTCTGACGACCCTTGAGAGTGGTGCGAATAACCTGGGCCCATCGGAGATAGTTCTTACCATTGAGGTGATAAGAAGAGTGTAAAATTGGAAGATCATTTGGATTCAATGCTGCAACAGCAACCGAAGGCGGTGGAATGACAACCGGAGGCGGCGTATTGACGGTGGAGGACTGGGTGTCTACTGTAGACATTCAAGTTGGACCCGAAAACAGTCAGAAAGGAACAGGGAGGAGCGGACGATCAGAACAGAGGTGGTTGCGCGGTGAACGGCGGCGCGTAGCTCTCACCCGTGTACAGTGCGGCGGCACGTGGCGGCGCGTTGGTGGTTGGTTTGGGGTGGGCTTTTCGTATATGGCCAGAAAAACGCCGATAAGCAGTCTGGCGAGGGTGGTGAGACAAAAAACAGCGGCGGCGGGTGGTGGTTTTAGGTCTCAGGCAGCAATAAGGATGCAATAGGAGACAAGAAAAAAAGGCAAAGGCAAGCCCTAGGAACGACCTAGGCTGCTGATACCATATAGAAAGAAGGAATCTGAAAGTATGAATATTATTCCTTGAGTTATTCTGTACAGAGAAGGTTACAATATATAAGCTAATGTCATTAATTGCTATCCTAAAAATAAGGGAGAAAAATCAGCCCTAATAAAAACAAGAATAAAAAAATATCTGTACATATCTGATATTAATGCTGATATATTACAACAGAAAAGGTTTAATTGTTATTTCAAAGAATATCACATTGGATTCAGTGCTTTACATACCCAAACTTGACTGCAACTTGTTGTCTATTAGCAAACTGACAAAAGATTTGAACTGTATCACTAAGTTTTTCCCTAACCTGTGTGAATTTCAGATTTTGGGGTCAGCGAAGACGATTAGCAATACTGAAGAATGTGTTGGACTTTATCTCCTTCAGGTTGAAGATTCCAAAAGTGAACCCCAAGCCAAAGCATGTGTAGTAGTTCCTTCAAGTAGTGAAAATTTTGTAATGTTGTGGCACTATCGATTAGGCCATCCCAACTTTATGTACTTAAAAAAAATGTTTCGCTCATTATTCAATAAAAACCTAAGGAATTTTCAATGTGAAGCATGTCAATTATCCAAACATACCAGCAGCACTTATCCACCTTAGTCATATAAGCCTTCTCAACCATTCTCCTTGATTCATAGTGATGTATGGGGACCATCAAGGGTTAGCAACATTACTGGCACTAGATGGTTCGTTACTTTCATTGATGACCACACAAGAGTCACCTGGGTGTTCCTTATGAAGGAGAAATCGGAAGTAGGAAGAATATTTGAAAATTTCCATAACATGGTGCAAACACAATTCCAGACTAGCATTAAAGTGCTTAGGACAGACAATGGTCGCGAGTACTATCATTCCGTGATGAACTGCTATCTTCAGAAACATGGAATTATACATCAGAGTTCATGTGTAGACACCCCACAACAAAATGGGGTAGCAGAAAGGAAAAATCGACACCTTTTGGAAGTAACAAGATCACTCATGATGGCCACAAATGTACCAAAATAGTTCTGGGGAGAAGCTGTACTTTCTGCAACCTATCTCATAAACAGAATGCCTTCCCATGTTCTTAACTTTAACACCCCTCACTCCACTCTCTAGACCTTCTACCCAACCAGCAGAATTCTCATCTCAATTCCCTTGAAAGTATTTGGAAGTCCAGCCTTTGTTCACAACCTAAACCCTCACCGCAGAAAACTTGATCCCAAATCCATTAAATGTATCTTCCTTGGTTACTCACCTCACCAAAAGGGCTACAAGTGCTACTCCCCCTCAACCAGAAAATTTTACCACACCATGGATGTGACCTTCTTTGAGAATCGACCTTATTACCCCAAAGTTGATATTCAGGGGGAGAAGACATCAATCCCAACCGAATTGGCAGGATTCCAACTTTTGGGAACAGAAGGGGTTGAGATGGTCGAACCTGCTCATTATACAGCACCTGTGGAGAACACTAAACCTGCAACATCTGTGGAAATTGTAGAAACTGCACCAGCAGACCCAGGAGCACCAGAAAAAGTCCAAGTTGCGGAACCGAGGGAAATAAACTCATCTCAACAGAACCAAGGTTCTACTGCACAAGAAAACAACTTGAGGGTTTACTTGAGGAAAAAGAAAACCTAGAAGGCAGTAGAGCCAAACACAGCTCCAATACAATGCCATGAATCCAACCGGGCTCCAGAAAATGAAGTTTTATCAGGTAATTCTGTTCCTAACTCAGAACCTGTTCATACTAGTACAGCTGATCTTGATATTCCTACTGCCTGAAGAAAAGGGGTGAGAACTTGCACTCAACACCCCATTGAGAAATATGTGTCCTATGGAAAATTGTCACAAGGGTACAGGACATTTGTAGCATCACTTGACAGCACCCATATTCCAAGGAATATCCAAGAAGCTTTCCAACAACCTGAATGGGCTGCAGCTGTGACAGAAGAGATTCAAGCTTTGGTTAAAAATGACACTTGGGAGATCACTACCCTACCAGAAATAAAGAAGCCAGTTGGATGCAAGTGGATATTTTCCATCAAATACAATGCTGATGGTAGAATAAATCAGTACAAAGCCCGGTTGGTGGCCAAGGGGTTCACTCAATCATATGGTGTGGACTATGAAGAAACATTTGCACCGGTGGCCAAACTTAATTCTGCTCGAGTCATCCTATCCTTGGCTGCAAATTTGGACTGGCCACTACACCAATTGGATATCAAAAACGCCTTCCTAAATGGCGAGTTAGAAGAGGAAGTATACATGCAAATTCCTCCAGGACTTGAATCATCCAGGACCTCAAACAAGGTGTGCAAGCTCCGGAAATCTTTGTATGGCCTCAAGCAATCCCCGAGAGCGTGGTTTGATAGGTTGACTCAAGTTGTCAAGGAAGATGGGTTCATTCAATGTCAATCAGACCATACTATGTTTGTCAAACACTCCTTGGAAGGGAAGGTAGCCTTATTCATTGTTTATGTTGATGATATTGTTATCACAGGAGATGATCATGATCAAATTAGGCACCTGAAGAGGCTTTTGGCTAGAGAATTTGAAGTCAAAGACTTGGGACAACTCAAGTACTTCCTAGGGATGGAAGTAGCTCAAACAAAGAATGGGATCTATGTGTCTCAAAGGAAGTACACCCTGGACTTACTTCAAGAAACCGAAATGCTTGGGTGCAAGGCAGCTAATACTCCTATAGAACCAGTAAAAAGGAGTAGCTCCGAAGATGTAAGTCCTCCAACTGATAAAGATAGGTACCAAAGCATAGTTGGAAAATTGATCTACCTGACACACACTAGGCCCGACATTGGGTTTGCTGTAAGTATGGCCAGTCGCCACATGTCAAACCCTATTGATACTCACATGAAAGCTGTGAATAGGATCCTACAATATCTTAAAGGTACACCAGGCAGGGGCCTCTACTTCAAGAAAAACTCAAACAGGGCTAGTGAAGCATACACAGACTCAGATTGGGCAAGATGCGCGTTTGACAGAAAGTCAACTACTGGCTATTGCTCTTTTGTGTGGGGGAACATGGTTACTTGGAGAAGCAAGAAACAATCCGTGGTGGCAAGGAGTAGTGCAGAAGCCGAATTTAGAGCCATGGCACATGGTATTTGTGAAGGAATTTCGCTAAAAAGAATGCTAGAAGAACTCAAAATTCCCACCAACTACACAATCAGGATACTGTGTGACAATAAAGCTACTATCAGTATTGCAAAGAACCCAGTTCACTATGATAGGACAAAGCATGTGGAAATTGACCGACATTTCATAAAGGAAAAAATTGACCATGGCATTATAAGTGTTAACCATGTACCATCATGCAACCAAACAGCAGACATCCTAACTAAAGCTCTTCCAAGACACACATATGAAATTATGAGATCCAATCTGGGAATGATAGACATCTATCACCCAGATTGAGGGGGAGTGTTGATGATTGTATGGGTGATCAATCAAAATCATGTGATTCTGATTTGTACAGCTAGAATTAGGATCTGCTAGGATCTGTTGTATTTAGGGAGAACATATGTAATTTATTTGTATATCAGATTAGTTGTATGATTAGAATAATTGCTATTGTAGTCAAAGACAAACTGTTGTAGCAGTTGCAAAGGCTGCATTGTCAGAATAGGTTACAGCTTTGTCAGAATAGGTTGCAGTCGAATAGGCTAGGCTAAATAGGCTGGCTGATATCCCTCCAATCAAGGGATTTTAATTGTACATTGATCATTATAAATTCATCAGGCTGTGAGTCTTCCACTCAAGCCAATTCAAATTTTGTTACACTTCTGCAGAAGGATATAGTCAAGGGCAATCTGACCATACAATGTTTGTGAAACACACGACCGGTGAAAAAATGGTTGTTCTAAGTATATACGTGGATGATATAATTCTGACTGGAAGTGATGGTGATGAGATAAGTAGGCTGAAGAAACACCTTACATCCGAATTTGAAATTAAATATTTGGGGCCTTTACGCTACTTCCTAGGTATGGAAATTGCAAGGTCGAAGATGAGAATTTATGTATCATAAAGAAAGTATGTTCTCGACTTACTAGAGGAGACAGGAATAAGTGGCAGCAGACCAAGTGAGACACCTATGGACCCTCATCAGAAATTGGGAGAGGTGTGCAGTGGAGTTCTAATTGATAAAGGTAGATATCAACGCTTCAAAGGAAAACTCATTTACTTGTCCCATACAAGGCCAGATAGCCTTTGTTGTTAGTGTTGTGAGTCAGTATATGCACTCACCATATGAGGAACATCTAGAGGCAGTTTACAAGATCCTTAGGCATTTGAAGAGCTCACCAGGCAGGGAATTGTTATTTAAAAAGGGTAATCAAAGAAGTGTAGAAGCCTTCACATATGCAAACTGGGCAGGCTCGGTTTGTAATAGAAGAACAACATCTAGTTACTGTACTTTCTTATGGGGGAACCTGGTTACTTGGTGAAGCAAGAAGCAAAACGTGGTTGCTAGGAACAGCACTGAAGTTGAGTATAGAGCCATGGCAAATAGAGTTTGTGAAGTGTTATGGATTAAAAGAGTTCTTGAAGAATTGAGACTAGATGTTGAAGCACCTATGAGACTATTCCGTGATAACAAATCAGCTATAAACATTGCAAATAATCCTATCTAGTATGATCGTACCAAACACATTGAGATTGATAGGCACTTTATTAAGGAAAAGCTGGAAAATGGAATCATTTGTTGGCCGTTTGTCACTTCCGAGCAACAAACTGCTGATGTATTTACTAAGGGCCATTTTAGGCCAAAGTTTGAATCTTTCATTGACAAGTTGGGCATGATCAATATCTATGCACCAACTTGAGGGGGGTGTTGAAAACAGAAAGATTTACTTAGATATTGTAGAAAATAGAAAAGATTTATTTAGATAGTTGACTCCTATTTTCTAGGGATAGTGATTGTATAACTCCTAAGATTGAGGAGATATATTTGGAATGTATAGCCTATATAACCTAACCCTTTGTAAAAGTCTGATAACATATGAAAGAGAAATATTATTTTCTCCTATTTTGTTTCCTGACTGCGCTCAGTTGTTATTTATGTGGTGAAGAAGGCCACATTTATGCTCCTCTGACACCGGGATTCAAAAATATTATCATGTCTAATGTTGAATTCGATGCCTATACTCGATTCCAAGCTTCACAGGGTATTGACACTTCCTCTACTACTACCCTTGTTCAGTCAGGTAATCCCATTGCTTGTCTCACTTCTTCCTCCCGCAACTGGGTCATTGATTCAAGTTCAACAAACCACATGACTAGTAACATAGGTATTCTTTCTTCATCCCAGTCTTCTTCTTTATTACCTAGTGTCACTCTTGCTAATGGTTCTTCTGCTCCTGTAATAGTAAGTGGTACCGCTTATCCTTCGTCTTCCCTTCCTTTGCACTTTGTTTTATGTCTACCCCATTTTCCTTTTAACCTCTTGTCTGTTAGCAAAATTACAAATACTATGAATTTTAGTGTTCACTTTTTTTCTAAATATTGCTTGTTTCAGGATCTTGAGACGAAGCAGGTGATTGATGTGAATCTAATGGCTTGTATGTTTTGGAGCCAGTAGACCAAGAGCCACAGTTGATTGCTTGTTCCACCTCCATTTCTCCATTTCAGCTTCTTTGTCGTCTTGGACATCCTCCCTATAAGATTTTGAAGAAGTTGTGTCCTCCTTTAGAGTCCTTTTTTGTTTTAAATTATGAGTCTTGTTAGTTTACCAAACACCATCGGGTCAATTATCCTCCTAGAGTCAATAACTGGGTTGCATCTCCTTTTGCACTTGTCCATTCTAACATTTAGGGACCTTGTGCCTAGAGTCTAAATCTAGTTTTCGTTATTTTGTTACTTTTGTTGATGACTACTCTCGTGTTAATTGACTTTATTTTATGAAAAATTGTTCTGAGTTATTTCATGTGTTTCATGCTTTTTGTGCTGAAGTTCAAACCCAATTTAATGTTACTATCCGCACTCTTAGAAGTGATAATGCAAAAGAATATCTTTCTACCTTTTTTCAATCATTCATAACAGCACATGGCATCATTCATGAAACATTTTGTGTTGCAACCCCACAACAAAATGCGGTGGCTGAAAGAAAGAACCACCACTTACTTGAAGTTGCTCACACTCTTTTGTTTCAAATGAAAGTCTCTAAATATTTTTGGGCTGATACTGTTTCTACAGCCTGTTACTTAATTAATCGTCTTCCTTCTTCTGTCTTAGATGGTCAAATTCCTTTTTCTCTCATCTTCCCTTCTTCGTATTTATTTGCTCTTTCTCCTAAAATCTTTGGTTGCACTTGTTTTGTACAGGACGTTCATCCTCAGACCTCCAAGTTGGATCCTCGTTCTCTCAAGTGTATCTTCTTAGGCTACTCTCGCAGTCAAAAAGGCTATAGATGTTAGTCTCCTTATTTGCATCGCTATCTTGTCTCTGCAGATGTGACATTCTTTGAGACCACCCCTTTCTCTCCAAAGTCCTCCCCTCCTTCTACCACGAGTGATGATGATGATTTCCTAGTGTATCACTTCCCGCCACCTTCTTCGGATTTTACTATTCTTGTGTCTTCTTGGCCTCATCCCCTTCCTGTTTCCCCATTTCCCAACCACTATGTTCTGCGGAACAAGTAACCTACTGTGACAGATACTACTGCTCGAAGGCCTCCCGATTCACCTCCTCCAACGATTCCCTTTTCTTCTTCGGCCTACTCCCTCTAAGTCTAGACTTGATCTCCTGATTGCTCTTTGGAAAGGTAAACATAATTGTATCTATCATATTTCTTCGTTTGTCTCTTATGATGGTTTATCTAGTTCTGTTAAGTCATTTGTTGCTTCTCTTGACTCCATTAGTATTCCTACCACTGATATTGAGGCCCTATCTCTTGAGTATGGCTATGTTGGATGATATGCAAGCCCTTGAACACAATCTGACTTGGGATTAGGTTTCCTTATTTGCTGGTAAACACGCGATTGGTTGTAAATAGGTTTATACTATGAAGGTCAACCCTGATGGTTTTGTGGCCCACTTAAAGGCCCCTTTGGTTGCTAAGAGTTATGCTCAGGTTTATGGCATTGACTATTTTGACACCTTTTCTCCAGTTGCTAAGCTTACTTCAATTTGATTGTTTATCTCTCTAGCAGCTAACCATCATTGGCGTTTGCATGAACTGGATGTCAAAAATGTCATTCTTCATAGTGACTTGCAAGAAGAGGTATATATGGAGCAACCACCTGGGTTTGTTACTTAGGGTGATTTAGTCAAGCTGTCTTACAGTTTGGACTTTAAAGGAGCAATTTTGATCACTCAATCTTCTTCCAATGTTATCGAGGTGGCTATATCTTTCTAGTGGTGTATGTGGATGACATTATTATTATTGGGAGTGATGAGGTTGGGATTAGAAAACTCAAGGATTTCCTTCAAACACAGTTTCAAACCAAGCATTTGGATGCAGAAAAGTATTTCTTGGGTATTGAGGTGATGAGTAGTAAAAAGGGCATTTTTCTGACCCAGAGAAAGTATGTTCTTGATCTGCTCAAAGAAACAAGCTTGCTTGGAGCTAAACCTGCTGGCTATGGTTCCTAATATCAAACTCTCAACAGATGATGGAGATGTGATTTCTGAGCCTGAACGATCCAGAAAGCTAGTGGGTATGCTTAACTACCTCAGTCACTCGTCCTAATATTGCCATCTTTGCCAATGTGGTTAGTCAATTTATGTCATCTCCTCGGACAACCCATTGGGAAGTTGTTCTTCATATATTGAGATATCTGAAAGGGGCTCCAGGTCGTGGTGTTTGGTATAGAGATCATGGACATACTACAGTGGAGGGTTTCTCTGATACCGACTAAGCTAGGTCCCCTGTTGATAGAAGATCCACTTCTAGCTACTATGTTCTTGTTGGAGGTAACCTTACCTCTTGGAGAAGTAAGAAGCAAAGTGTTGTTGCTCGATCTAGTGCTGAATCAGAATAATGGGCAACGGCACAAGGTACATGAGAATTGGTGTGGATACATCATCTTCTTGATGAGATTGGATTTAAGAGTGCAATGCCTATGAAATTGTGGTGTGACAATCAAGTTGCCATTCATATTGCCTCTAATCCTGCTTTTCATGAAAGAACAAAGAAATATTGAGGCCGATTGCCACTTTGTGTGTGAAAAGATTCATCAGGGGATGCTTGTCACCGGATATGTGCGGATTGGAGAACAACTTGCAGACATCTTCACCAAAGCACTCGACAAGAATAGTATAGATTATATTTGTAACAAGTTGAGCATGATTAACATCTATGCTCCAACTTGAGGGGGAGTGTTAGAGAATAGTTATTATGTGTTATTAGGCTGAACCTATTTTTTCTTATACTAAACCTTATTTCTCAGTGTATATATATATAGAGAGAGAGAGAGAGAAATAGGGAGACTAACATTATTGAGTTAGTCATCCTTATTCATGTTTCCTCTTGTATTCTATAACGGTATTATTTTCTTGTTTACCATTCTAACTTTCAGTATAAGCATTACAGAAAAGTCTTTTAAGTCACTCCACTATCCTGGCCATCCGAGAGTAACACAAAATACCACCTGGCATAAGATTTTAGTACATCAAAAAAATGAATTTCCAATCACTGAAATATCTTTTTATTGTTTTTTATGTCAACCATAAGGCTAGTTTTAATTTGTTCCATCACATGAATTGATAACTTTCCAGGGAAGAGAAATCAAGTATTAAACAACTAAATATGTTAATACTACCATCAAGAGAAGGACGTAAATACTAAACCAGATGCTAATTAAAAACCCAAGGGGGAAAAAAGACAAAAGGGAAACACGGGGATAATGAAATTAGTTAGAGCACTAACCAGTCTCCAAACTTCTTCATTTGGGGCATTCTTGTCAGCAAGCAATATAGACTTTGGTTTCTTCCTGCGTTCTTCAGCCACTTTTGGCCAATATTTTCCTGTTGATACGCCACACGGTTACATATTAGTTATCTGAGCATAATTGACTTGATAAACGTATCTATTCATTCAAGAATTATAGGCACTATGAAACCCAATATTAAGGTATTACTGCTTAACTGTCAAGATTAACAGATAATAATTGCAGTGATCATTTACAACTTTTATAGATAGGAACAATGGAGCGATGACAAACATAATATGGATTTGAACAATGTTAGGGAACCCTTTCGATTTAAGAAGCACCATTTCGAGTATCTTCAGGAGAAAATTTACCTTTAATCAGATCACCCATAAGACTATGAACTGGTCGATCATCTCCTAGTCCTCCTTGGGCATTTAGCAATTCTTTGCAAAGGGCAGACTTAGCACAACCCGGTATTCCTGAAAGAAGGGGGAAATCCCTTGCAGGTGAGTCCTAGACACAAAAAACAAACACTAAGCTGCTTAACTGTTCTAAAGGAAAATGTGCTAATTATGGGTAAACCCACATCAACACCAGAATCAATTATGCCCAAATTACACCCACAAGCATATAGCAAAAAGATTAATCCAAAACCACCACTGCAAACCTCATTAAAACAAATAACACCAATAAGCCAATATTTGAAGTTTCCTTGAAACTCTTGCAAGTCAAAATTCACAGCCCTTTGCTTATAATTTCAGTTAACATCATATATTTTCTTGCTCTTATTTTGATTGATTACTCAAACTCAAGAACCTAATAAGCTTGGAACTGTAAGTTAACACCAAAACCTTGTTCTTGAAGGGGTACTGGGGCAGGAGGAATCATTAGACTCATGGACAATTCATTACTTCTGTCCTGTCCCATAGCCATATACTAATTTCATCAAACACTAACTGGAAATCATTTCCCATGCACTGAAAGAGTTTATGAAATAGAAAAGCAGCCAATCCATCAACTTCCAGGCATATTCTTATATTGTTTCACCTACAGTAGTAAATATGGAGATCTATTCTAAATGTTCACATTTAAAATCTTGTTTATACATCTAATTACTTAATTGAAGATCTCTTGATCTTCAATGGTGTTGAAGATGATGACCAAGCTAATATAAATTGTTGGGAATGCCTACAAGCATAGTAAAAAAATTACCAGGAAAGAATACAATCAACCCTTCATCTTTTGGAACTGTGTCTTTGACTGAGAGACTAGGCCCTGGTGGTGCTATCTCCCGCTCTGCCACAAGATCACCTTCTTCATCCTGGCCTCCCTCAACAATGGCCAAGAAATCTTCAGTCCTAACTAAACTACCGGCAGAACCTATTAGAGCTTGGTTCTGTGGACTACGTTTTGCAAACTGTTCAAGGAAAGGTTCAGCTTCACTAAGATATATTGATGATGACAGTTGCTTATTTCCATACTTCCTTCTTATATACACAGCCCTGTATGCAGAGAAAAGATCTTAATCAGCTGCACCAAACACATTAGGAAAAAGATAAACAGACAGACAGGTAGAGAAAGAGAGAGAAACAACTCCAAGCAGAAAGTCAAAATCATAGTTATAAGTCGTCCAGAAGAATGATTCAGGAGCTACCATTCGTCAAGCATCTTGCTAAGTTCTCCCTGCTTTCCTGGAGAGGTTCCCCATATTTTCATTTGTCTGTGATGTTGGAAAAAAAAGAGTCGTTCACATCTTTTACAACAGTATGATGGCCATTGCAGCAAGCAATATGTCAAAATTCCCATTTAATATATTGCAACACTAAGAACATGTTATGAAGCTAAATACTGCATTATATGCCCTTGGATTAATTGAACCAGAATAGCATAACTACCATGCTGATAAAAACTTGTCAATAGGAAGAAAGTTGTAGATGGAGGATGTGATATACTATAGATTTAAGATTAATGAAGGCTTTGTTTTTATGATTTTTTAATTTTTTTACAAAAAGGTAGTGTTTTTTTTTTTTGGGGGGGGGGTTACATCATAAAGGTAGGAACTTTATTGTGTAGCAGAAAAAACAACCAAATCAAATCAAATCAAGAATTAGACTTCTAATATCCTTATGTGCATTTGGTACTGTTATGGAAAGTTCAAAATTCAAGAAGCCTTTCTATCAAAAAGTCTGTCTTTCTTTATGAAGCAACTATTCACGTTTAACATATTGCCCTAGACCTAAAAAAACAGTCCCATAGCAAACATATTCATGCAGCACAACTGATGGTGATGAATAAACTGCCCACACATGAACACATACACATTAATCTCAAACCCCACCCATGAAATTGCAACTGGAAAATATATATGAAAAAGTTTTATGCAGTTAGCCAATTATCCATTCCTAAACTTCTTTTGAAAATATAGCAAAGTAAACTATAATATATATGTCATTTTCTAGGAAACGGACTTCAGGTATCAAGTGCAAGCCACACATAACTTACCTTAGGTAATAAGCCTTGTAAGCACCTGGACCTTCTTTAAACAGAATTGGCAAGCCATTTCGAATGAGAAAGGTTCGCAACTGGGACAGAGATCCAAAATACGAATAAGAATAAGAATAATAAATTAATAAGAATAACAGCAGTTAGTATCAAATATTAGACATAATTACTGACTGCAGAGTCATTCCTAGTAATAACAGAAACAAACAAGACAAACTTTTACCACGTAATTTCAAAGCAATCTTAAGAAATTATGGAAAAACAAAAGGCACTTAATGGAAGAAATGATTCAAAATCTGGGCATTCAGATATTAGTAAAAAGCAAGGAATATGCTTCAAGAAAGAACATGGATACATAAAATTAATGCATAAAGTGGACTCTTCCTGAAAGACTGTTTCTTAGGCTGATATTTTGAGCACATTAACAAATGGTGTCACCAATAATTCCTATACATAATACAAATTAGCACTGCTTTTTGGGTTCAGTTTTAAGTCCTACACCTGAGGGCATCATTGTTGTAAAATTATAGGATTACATAAAATATAATGCGCACTTAACAAAAAGGTTTAAAGAACAAAGACACTATTATCTCAAAAAGTAGTTAAAAACAAGAGACATGTACTTCAAGCACCATGTTACCATACAAATACATACCTAATATAATTTGATAAATACAATTTCTTAGAGACTTATGGATGTATACCTTATACGTAAGAAATTTCAATTTGACCATTAAATTTGCATCTTCATCAGCCAAGTCATCTTTCTCAGAGGTGGTGGTGCTACCACTTTCACTTATACTGTTATTCTTAGAAATTTCAGTGGCTCTCTCCTTGTTTGCCTTGAATAAATTGATATCAACAAAAAATCCTGGAAACACATTAAGGTATAAAACAATAAGAATAACAAGCAGCATATATCTGATTTGCATATTTCAACATAATATAACTGTGCATCAATTTGTCATACATAAACATTTGTATATTGTGTTTTGTTTCACAAGCTAGCATACCCTAAGCATCAATTTCAATAATAGTTTATATAGTGAAATACGTCACATGCTCCATGTCCCCAAAATTCCTCAGAATTTAAGTTTGCACCAAATTTTGAAGTGTTCTTTCAAATCAAGCAGTCAAAGGTATAATACGCTTATGTTTATGAAAATTATCCATAGGATTAATAATTCATCTTCCTACTTCTCTATTGCAGCTTGGAAGTGCATATTATCAATGCATTCATTTGATTTGCATATCCTGAATTTCAAACTTACAATAAACTTTATGACTAGTTAAAACCCAGGACTCAAGTATCAAAGCACATATACTACCCCCACTAACTCAGTTCACTGAAGCTCAAATTCATCCCTAATCTGTCCTCTCCTCCCCCCCCCCCCCTTTTTCCCCCAAAAAAAGAGCATGATGCTATAAAGTTCCTGCTATGCACCGAGTCCAAGGGAAAATTAAAATTAAAAAAAAGTAAGGAATTATTGGTCCAAGGGAAAATTAAAATTAACAAAAAAGTAAGGAATTATTGGTAAAATATTTCCAGTTTAGCAACAATTAACCACTCAAGTGGTTATTAATTAAGAAAATAAGTGGTTACTAGTTACTCATGAACCACTCTTTGAACATCAATAACCAAACAAGAGGTTGATTGTTCCTAATTTAGAAACATTTTTATGAAGAATTCCTTTTTTCTAATTTCCCCCCAAAAACTTTTGGATGAATGAAACTTGCTTAATGATTAAGATCTTTTAACTGTCAAAAATTATTTCCCAATTCAACAAGCAACTTCAATTTCGAAATTCATGCTCCATAATGCATGAAGTGGTTTAAATTGTCAAAGACATATTTTTTGTATACAACCATTTACATCTCTCAAATGCAACTTCCAACTCCTAAACATATAGCAAGGACCACTACATAACATCATAATCAATAGTTTCCCAGAAGTGAGCCAGAAACATTCAAATTTCACAATGAATGAATAGGATATTAGAAAAATGAAAGCAAAAAAAGTATGTACCCCGATATAATGGCCACAATCCTGGTTTATGCCTGAAAGTGCCAAACATTTTGTAACACAGAAGTTATCAAAGAAATGTATGGTGTAAAATAATGAAAAGGCTCTAAAAGAATTTTTCAGAAAAGAAGCTGATTATTCAGGGAGAAAATCAGATTGAAAGAAACCTCATATCTTTTTGGTATCGTCGAAAAGCAGAATCACTGTGTACATGAATGACCATTTTGTAGAAAAGATTGTCGCCTGATATGGCATCAACTTTGTGGAAGTTATGGTAACATTTGAATGCAGCAGGGTAGCGTTTTTCCCTCATCAACCGAACAATTTCCTGATTCAAATTCAAAACAAAGCTGTGACTATGAACTGAACTGAAGACATTAAAGCATTTGTTAGAAAAGGTGAAAACATGAACTGCCAAGGAAAATTCAATGAAAATGTCAACATTTCTTAATGAATTATTCTTAAATTGAAAATAATAACTATTCAAAGCTATATAAATCTAGAAAGAAAAGACTATCAGTCAACTCTTTAAACATTACAGGAAAACAATTCATTACATACTGTTGAGATTATTGAGATTCATTAATAAGGTTCCATGAACCGTTCCATAGGTTCATGTATACTAGTATTTATTAGATTTATGTACATAGGGAATTAGCTATCTTATTTATTACTCTTGTAAATTGTAATTCTGATGAGTATATATAAATCAGACTTGCTGAGTATTTGATACTTAAGCAATTCAAAAATTCTCTCTAAGTAGTTTGATATTCAAGTTGGTATCAAAGCGGCTTGATCCCGCTCCTGCTCTTCGTCACTGTTACTGTTCCAGCCACTATCAAGGCTGGAACCTCGTCCAAAGTCCCCTCATTTGTCAGAGTGAGGGCCCCAGTCATCTCATACGGCCTTTTCCGACCATCCCTCCAAGTCCCGTTGTCGGAGTGTGCTCCACACTCCGCCACCAGCCTGTTCAACGTCCGGCGCATGGGCCTTCCTGTCACCGGATTCCATTGCCGCCGGTCTCGCTCTACTCGTCGGACCTCCCTGAGCCTATTCAAGTGGTCACTTGCTCCATTCGTACGTGTTTGGTTAGTGGGTCTTAGGAGCCCACCTTCGTTCTTCATGGTCTCCATGTCAAAAACATCAAATGCTGCCTCTAATGTTTCTACTCTCTCAAATAAGGCCCCTGTCTCTTTTGTTTTCTATGGGAATCCATCTATTACCTCAAAAAAGCTCAATGGAAGAAACTATATAGATTGGCAAGCTGCTGTGGAAATTTGGTTTTTGGGACAAGGTCTCTCTGACCATCTAATCAAAAAGACTGAAGATATCGATATTACAGAACGAGACTAGTGAAAGAGAGCTGATTATCAGCTAGTTTCGCTCTTATGACAATCCATTGACCCGAAGTTGATGATTCATTTTCGCACCTATAAAACATGCTACGACATATGGAAGAAGGCTCAAAATGTTTATTCAAATGATGTCCAACACCTCTATGATGTGGTACACAATTTAGCTACACTCCAAATGACAGATCATGATCTCCCGGCATATTTGAATAAAGCTCAATCTACCATTGATGAAGTCAAATTGGCTCTGACTAGAGATGATGTCCAGAATAAGACCGATAATATGTGCATAGTGTTTGTCCTTCACAGACTTCACAAAGACTTTGAATCTGTTCAAAACCAAAATTTGACAAATCCCAATGTCCCTACAGCAGAAAATCTCATTGATCGTCTATTGTGTGTTCCTTCTCCGGAGGCTGTGTCAGGAGCTGGTTCCTCACAAGGTTTAGAATCATCTGCATTCTTTTCTAATGTGGCCAGTCGTGGAGGCAGACGTTGTGGTCGAGGAGGTCGTGGTTCTGGTAATCGTCCACAGTGCTCCTACTGCAAACGTATAGGGCACACTCAAGATAAATGCTATATTCCCTAATTGGATTTCCAGATAAGTCAGCCCATGTGACTTTTTCTTAGTCTTCGGGTCCAGAAAAATAGGATGAAAGTAGAGGTAATAATCAGAATATTTTGTCTGATGCTGAATATAAGGAATATCTTCAGTTCAAGGTAGCACAACAGAATTCATCTTCAGCAGTTGTAGTTCATACTGGTAATTCTATGGTTTGTATCTCTCATTCCTCACCTGTTGGATCCTGAATTTTGGATTCTGGTGTTTCCGATCACATAGCTTTTAATCCCTCTCTTTTCTCAAAAATATCACAACCTAAAAATTCACACTGCATCACTCTTGTCGATGGCTCAAAGGCAAATGCCAAAGGCATAGGTCAAGCCACACCTCTTCCCTCCTTGACATTAAATTTTGTACTCTTTATTCCTGGTTGCCCTTTGAATCTAGTTTCCGTTAGTCAACTCACTCGTAATCTTAATTGTTTCATAACCTTTACAGCCAATTCTTTCTCGATACAGGACCGGAATACGAGAAAGACGATTGGTGCAGGATCTAAATCACATGGTCTCTACTATTTCCAGCTTCCTTCTTCAATTGCTTGCACCGTTGCTGAGTCACCGAGTCTCCTTCATCGTTGTTTGGGTCATCCAAATCTAAATAAACTGAAGAAAATGGTCCCTCATCTTTCTCACCTGCAATCTCTGAAATGTGAGTCATGTCAGCTTGGTAAACATATTCGAACTTCCTTTCCAAGCTCAGTTCATCATAAAGCAACTTCTCCCTTTGGTCTTGTCCATTCAAATATTTGGGGTCCTAGTCGAGTCAATTCTATCTTTGGCTATAAGTACTTTGTTACTTTTATTAATGACTTTTCAAGATGTACTTGAATCTTTTTAATGAAAGAACGTTTAGAACTGTGTACTATTTTTCAGAACTTTTGCAATGAAATTCAAACTCAATTTGGACATTCTATTCGCATCTTGCGTAGTGACAATGCAAAAAAATATTTTTATGCTTCCCTTAATCATTTTATGGCTTCCCATGGCATTGTTCATCAATCCTCCTATCCACATACACCACAACAAAATGGTATTGCTGAAAGAAAATATCGTCATATTATTGAAACTACTCGTACCCTTTTGTTACATGTCAATGCACCTTTAAAATTTTGGGGTGATGCCGCACTCACTACTGGGTTTTTGATAAATCGGATGCCATCCTCTGCCTTGAATAACAAAGTACCTTATTCCTTGTTGTTTCCTCAAGATTCACTTTTAACAATTCCCCCACGTGTTTTTGGTTCTACTTGTTTTGTACATGATCTCACACCAAGTATTCATAAATTGTCTGCTTGTGCTGTCAAGTGTATCTTTCTTGGTTATTCTCGTGTACAAAAAGGATACAGATGTTATTCCCCTTCTACTCATCGTTTCTACATGTCTGTCGATGTCACCTTCTTTGAGTATACACCTTATTTCACTACGTCGATAACACCAGATTCTGTCTCCCAGGTATTGCCCATCAATTTTCCTATTCCACTTGTTACTGATTCTCCAGTATCAGATTTGTCAAGGTCTTCTTCTCCATCTATGCCTCCCACTCCGCGTCCTCTTATTACCTATCAGCGTCGTCCTCGCCAGACACAATTGGAAGAAGTTGTCATTGAAGAGACAAGTGATTCATCTTCTGCTCCAATCTCTGAACCTACTCCGGAGCTACCTGCATCTCCTGTTGATTTACCTACAGCTCTTCACAAAGGTACAAAGTCTTCTCGTAACCCTCATCCAATTTATAATTTCTTAAGTTATCACCGTTTATCTCCTTCCCATTGTGCTTTTGTGTCTGCTATTTCCTCTGTTTCTATTCCTAAAACAGTCCAAGAAGCACTTTCTCATCCAGGATAGCGACAGGCTATGATTGACGAGATGGCAGCTTTAGAATCCAATAACACTTGGACACTTGTTCCCTCTTATTCAAGAAAATCTATTGTTAGCTGTTGTTGGGTGTTTGCTATCAAAGTGGGCCCAGATAGTCAGATTGATCGGTTGAAAGCCCATTTAGTAGCTAAAGGTTATACTCAGGTATTTGGGCTAGATTATGGTAATACTTTCTTTTCAGTTGCGAAAATGGCCTCTGTCCGGTTATTCTTATCCATGGCAGCCATGCGCCGCTGGCCTATGTATCAGTTGGACATTAAAAATGCATTCCTTCGCGGTGATTTAGAAGATGAGGTTTATATAGAGCAACCTTCTAGGTTTGTTGCTCAGGGGGAGTCACGTGGATATGTTTGCAGGTTACATAAGGCCTTATAAGGCCTCAAGCAAGGCCCTCGAGCTTGGTTTAGCATATTCAGTGCAGTCCTTAAACAATTCGGCATGATCCGCAATGGAGCAGATCACTCTGTGTTTTATAAACATTCTCCCTCTAATTAGTGCATTTATCTTGTTGTTTATGTAGATGACATTGTCATTACAGGGGATGATCATGATGGCATCAAATGCCTCAAGGAGCACTTGTTTCAACATTTCCAAACCAAAGATTTGGGACGATTACGATACTTCCTAGGAATTGAAGTAGCTCAATCCAGCACTGGTGTTGCTATATCTCAGAGGAAGTATGCACTTGATATTTTGGAGGAAACAGGAATGATAAATTGTAAACCGATTGATACTCTTATGGATCCTAATGTTAAACTTATACTAGATCAAGAGGAGCCCTATTTAGATCCAGGAAGGTATCGAAGACTAGTAGGGAAGTTGAATTATCTTACTATGACTCGGCCAGACATTTATTTTGTTGTTAGTGTTGTAAATCAATTTCTTAACTCTCCCTGTAACAATCATTGGGATGCAATAATTCGAATCTTGAGATATATTAAAGATTCTCCAGGATAGGGGTTGGTCTATGAGAATAGAGGTCATACTGATATTATTGCCTATACAGATGCAGATTGGGCAGGTTGCCCAAGTGATAGGCGATCAACCTCAGGTTATTGTGCTCTTGTTGGAGGCAATCTCATTGCATGGAAAAGCAAAAAGTATAATGTTGTTGCTAGATCGAGTGCAAAAGTAGAGTATCGGGCTATGGCTCTTACAACATACGAACTCATATGGCTAAAGCAACTTCTTTCTGAGTTAAAGTTCTGTAAAATAGGGTCTATGAATCTTATTTGTGATAATCAAGCAGCTTTGCACATTACCTCTAATCCAGTCTTCCATAAGCGGACTAAGCACATAGAGTGTGTTTGGAATGAATAAAAATAAGAAATGATTTGATTTGATTTAATTTGAATTGATTTGATTTGATTTAGAAATCAAATTTTGTGTTTGAAACTTTAAAAAAAAATAGGATTTGAATTGATTTATAAATCAAATTTTGTGTTTGGAATTCATTAAAATAAGAATTGATTTTATTTTATTTTATTATTTTACATTTTAACCCTTATGAGAGGTGGTTAGAGGTAGTTATTAAGGGTAAAATAGTCTATTCATTTCAAATCAAATCAAATCCTAACAAATTCTATCAAAATTGATGGAATTTCTAAAATAAAAGGAATGAAATCCATGTGATTTTAGAAATCAAATCATTTCTTATTTTTTAACATTCCAAACACAAAATTTAATTAAATTTGATTTACAAATCAAATCATTTCCTATTTTATTACATTCCAAACACACTCATAGAGATTGATTGTCACTTTATTCGTGAAAAGGTTATCTCTGGAGAAATTATCACATCATTTGTGAATTCTAATAATCAGTTGGCGGATGTGTTCACTAAGTCACTCCGAGGACCAAGAATAACATACATATGTAACAAGCTGGATGCTTATGACATATATGCACCAACTTGACGAGGAGTGTTGAGATTATTGAGATTCATTAATAAGGTTCCATGAACCGTTCCATAGGTTCATGTACAGGTTCATGTATACTAGTATTTATTAGATTCATGTACATAGGAAATTAGCTATCTTATTTATTACTCTTGTAAATTGTAACTCTGATGAGTATAGATAACTCTGATGAGTATAGATAAATCACACTTGCTGAGTATTTGATACTTAAGCAATTCAGAAATTCTTTCTAAGTAGTCTGATATTCAAGTCATACAAAGACATGAACTAAGTAATTTGGCAATTTACAAGAAGCCAGGATATAAAAACTTACACATGAACATACATAGAGTTTGGTGAAAAGAACATATTTCAATGTGTAAGGTTATGATTTAAGAAAGTCTAGACTGACCTGCAACTTTTTAGTTGAATAGTCCGCAGGATGGGCTTGTAAAAACTTTGAAAGAACAGATCTGTCCGCATTTCTTGAATGAAAATCAGCAGCATCACTCCCAAACCAATCTGAGTAGTCAGGACAAAAAGAACAACCAACACTCTCGAGAAGTGCTTTTATTTGCTGCAGAAGCATTTCGAAACACAATAATCACTTGATTACTTTAAAATCCATCTGGATTTGGATCCTCTGATTTTTGTTCCTAAATAAACTTGTAATTTTAGCAGAGAGACAATGAAAATCTTTGTCTCTCCTATATTGACAAGATGGTGTTATAAGCTAAATTGAGAGGATCCATATCCACCTCAAGAATTGCAAAAGTACGGCTTCTAATCGAGATAATGTAGCTTACACTGTACCTGCTTTTCATCAGACCTATTTGCTGCACAAATTTCCCTTAGACTTGGTCCCAAATCAAGGGCAACTGCAAGAAAAAGGAAAATTCATGTTATTTAAAATTGCAATTTGTACTTTGACTAACATTTAGGAGGGTCAAGAAAGTATGCTTGTAAAGAGGGAAGGGGTAAGTAATTATCAAATCAGAAAAAAAAGGTCCCATTTTGCTTGTAATTAAAATTAGTTTTAAGGCACGCTTGGACTAAATATTGGTCCTATGATCCTAAGCTTTGGCATATCATCTTTCCTCAACTATCAAGCATAGATGACATAGCATAAAAAGAATACATTGATAAATACTCAACAAGAAATAACAAGGTATTCAACTAAGAAAATGATACAATAGCTGGCACACAATGTTTAGAGAATCAATAAGCATACCTCCATTATCAGGTGGAGGAGGAAATTCTTTCAAAACATTCTCCAAATGGTATGAACTCTCATGACTCACAAGACGAGCCACAAGACCCTCTAAAATTTCACCTTGGGCTTTTATATGGTCTTTGGAACCTGCATTTATGAAAATAAACGTAAATATGCAGTGAACTTGACAAATAGCTCATGCAAAGAGAATTGCGTAGTTAAATGATACTGGCAACAGAAGAAAATGAAATATTGAAATTCACATAACATAACACTTCAGGTGGGATGAAAAGTGAAACAACATGAAAACAAAAGCTGTAAACCCACTTCATTTAGAAACATTACATTACGTTCAAACTTCAAAATACATAGATAAGTAGAATTTTAGTTCAGAAATTCCTTTTAAGGTAAAAGCAGCAAATATAATACTACTCATAAACCACAAGAAGTTGACTTCAGAAATATATTGCTTGTCTAAGGTGTAAGTAAAAGTGGGAGTGAGAGCAGAAGATCTAAAGTATGGCTTTGAAGACAGGCATTAAACTACCAAGGTATTGTTTGCAATGTAAGTGAAGGTTCAGCAGCTTGTGTGGTGGAAAAAAATCAATGATAATGATGGTAAATGGTTGGCAAAGGCGAATTTATGGCATATTATGGCATCAAGAGTGCACATAAATTCATCATATCCCTGTCAATCCCACCATATTATTCTCTACATCATCATTTCAAATGGCTTTCGACCAAATACCGTTTCTTCAGATAGAACAAATTCATGTATGAGGCATGAGACACAAAGATCAAGTTAATTAAATCATGCTAAGCTTAAAATTCATACCTGGTACAGATATATCTGCAATTTCATCAAGAGCCTTGCATACAGGTGTTGCAGTACCCTCCTCACATAAAGCATCATAGGCAGCAAAGAAGGATGAGACTGATTTTCTACATTTACATAAATACGTGAAAGTGAAACCAAAATTTGCTCATGTTTTTGAAGACTTTAAGCAGATTACATTAATGGTAAAGATTCAAGTCAAAATGTACGGCTTGAAATAAAATAGCAAAAGACTAAACACTTTTTAGTAAAATAATAAAATTAGCTCAATAGAATGTATTATATGGTCATTCAAAATCTACTTAGAATATAAACATGCAAACAAGAAAATCAACCAAGGAAAACGAGACAAGGATCATAAAAAAACTTGTGTACTAAAATTACTAATAACAATAAAGTACTTAAGGCTAGACCAACCTAACAATTGAATCAAACAGTGTTCTCAGTCAAAAAGTTTTACCATTATATAAAGTACAGCTAATGTCGCAAACCTCTGAGAACTTTATAAATAGAATATCAATGCATCAAATATAACAACTTAAATCACAAAAATTATGGATTCACAAACAAATTCATTTTGAAATACAGTTTGGAGCTGCAACAAAAGCAGAAATGATCCAGAATTTCTGATGCAACTCTAGTCATTTTGCTATATCAGCATTCTTTACAGAAACCAGATTTAAAAGAAATATCATATTTAAGTGATTTATAATATGTTAAGTAATATAGATCCTCCATTTTTTTTTTAATCAAACAAAAAATCCAAAATTCACCTTGTTGAAAACAACCACACATGATTTGTTGGTAGGCGCCATTTTCTGCAGAAAGCAATTATCTCAGGAGTTGAATAGAACTTCGGCTTTCCATTGCCCAGCTCAGTAACTGCCGTAACTACCGCTGCTCAGAACAAGAAAAACCAATGAATTTACAATATGAAAGAATGTTATGCAAAACTCCACATGAAATAAATTTTTGAACAGAAACATTAGAAGTTGGAAGCATCCTTTGCTTCCTAAATGCAGCAGACTATTTCCATGTCAGAATTAACTCAGACACTTATGTAAAAATTTTATTCCTTTTTCAACTCCTGGTCCTGTAGAAAACTGAGAGTCATGCAGCTTTCAATTACACTAATAGTAAAGCTTGTGGATCAGAAAGATACAGCAGTTACTAAAAGATCTAAGACAGGCATAGACTATAATTTTGAAAAAAAAAAAAAAGACTCAACACATTACACATGAAAAATTTGTAATCATGGTCATAACCATACTGCTCAGTGCTCAGCATATACATCTGTATAATATTCCTTACAATTTTTTAGTGAAATATAATTAGGATTGATCTATTGGTTGGGCCTTGCTTTTGTATATCATTACTTTCCTGTATTAGCTCTAATCATTTAATATAAATATAGAATTAGGGTGGCTAATCATAACGAGTTAGCTACACCTTTTTTCTATTTTACCCGTCATGCTTTTCTCCTTCTCCATCTCTCTTTTCTCATAACATGGTATCTAGAGCCAGTTCAAACAAACCCTAGTGTCCCTTTTTTTTCCAAAAAAAAAGAAAAACACCTTCGTGCTCATAATCTGCCGATCTACCCTTCCCTACATAAGGTTGGCTGATTTTTCCCAGTACTGCTGAAGTCCGGATCGGCATTTTTCGTGGGTGTTTGGGCGTAACGGTTTCACGCTAGATAACTAGGCGTGATCAATGGCTGCGGGAAGATAACCGACTATTTGGTATGATCAACAAAACCCTTAATACTTCCATTAAGCATGTTGTTTCTCATTGTGATACTGTGAAAGAGTTATGGGAGTATATAGAGTTTCTTTATTCTAGAAAAGCCAACTTAACTCGTCTTTATGAGGTGCCATAAGCATTTCATAGACCGGCACAGCAGAATAAGTCCCTTCATGGGTATTTTACTGACTTTAAGCGTACCTATGAGGAATTGAATGACCTCCAACCCATCTCTATTGATGTTAAACAGATGCGCCTACAGCGAGAACAATTAGTAGTTGTGAGTTTCTTGTCTAGATTATACTCTGAGTTCAGTGCCGCTTGTGATCAGCTCTTGACTGGTTCTGATCGTATGACCCTTGCTGATGTTTATCACCGCCTCATGCGCACTCATCATGAGTTGCATTCTAATTCTTCTTTTGGATCACCAGTTGCTTTGGTTGGTCATGGTAGCGGTAGAATAAGTAGAGGTGGAGGCCGTGGTAGTCATGGTAGAACAGGTGGTCATTTTGGTAGCCATGATGGTGGTCGTGATGGTAGCTCTTCTGGTGGCTGTGATGGTGGTTCTTATCTTTGTTATTGCTGTGGGGAGAAAGGCCATATTAAGAAGAATTGTTGGAAGTTGAATGGGAAACCTGGTTCCTCCCAAGGTCAGTGTTATGCTCATGCAGCAACTCAAGAAGGTCTCTTGCCCACACCTGTCATTGCTCCTCAAACCCAAGATCTCAAAACCATCACCATGTCTGGTGCTGAATTTGAGGCTTACACCCAGTTCCAGGCCTCACAGGGTATTGGTCCTGCTTCTACTGCTACTCTTGTCCAGTCAAGTAATCCCACTGCTTGTCTCACTTCTTCCTCCCGTACCTCGGTCATTGATTATGGTGCAACAGATTATATGACAGGTAATACTGGTATTCTATCCTTTTTTCTTCTCACTTCTTCCTTACCAAATGTCACTCTTGCTAATGATTCCTCAGCCCCTGTTATAGGTAGTGGGGTTGCCAATCCTTCGTCCTCTCTTCCCTTACATTTTGTCTTATGTTGACCGCATTTTCCTTTAAATCTTTTGTCTGTTAGTAAAATTACCAATAGTCTGAATTGTAGTGTTCACTTCTTTCCTACATATTGTTTATTTCAGAATCTTGGGACAAAGAAGGTGATTGGTAGAGGTCGTGAATCCAACGGCTTATATGTTTTGGAGTCCGTCAATCCAGGACCACTATCGGTTACTTATTCTGCTTCTATTTCTCTATTTCATCTTCATTGCCAGCTTGGACATCCACCCTTGCAGACAATAAAGAAGTTGTGTCCTAGTTTAGAGTCTTCTTTTGTTTTGAATTGTGAGTCTTGCCAGTTTGCTAAACACCATCAAGGATCTTTTCCTCCTAAGGTCAATAAGCGTGTTGTTTCTCCTTTTACTTTAGTTCATTCTGACATTTGGGGGCTTTGTCCCATTGAATCTAAGGCTGGTTTTCGTTATTTTGTTACTTTTGTCGATGATTACTCTAGTGTTACTTGGCTTTATTTAATGAAAAATCTTTCAAAGGTGTTTAATATATTTCGTTCCTTTTGTGTTGAAGTTCAAACTCAATTTAATATTACTATTCGCACTCTTCGTAGTGATAATGCTAAAGAATACTTGTCTATCCCTTTCCTATCTTTCTTGCAAGAACATGACATTATTCATGAAACCTCATGCATTGTCACCCCTCAACAAAATAGGGTGGCGGAAAAAAAGAATCGACATTTACTTGAAGTTGCTCTTGCTCTTTTATTTGAAATGAAAGTTTCTAAACACTTTTGGGTTGATGTTGTGTCTACTGCATGTCATTTAATTAATCGTCATCCTTCATCTATTCTTAATGGTCAAATCCCTCATTCCTTGCTCTTCCCCTCTCAATCTTTATTTGCTTTCCTTCATAGAATTTTTTGTTGCACTAGTTTTGTGCAAGATGTTCACTCTCAGGTCTCCTAATTGGATCCTCGATCCCTCAAATGTATCTTCCTTGGTTACTCTCGAAGTCAAAAAGGGTTCCGGTGTTACTCTCTTGATTTACGTCGGTATCTTGTTTCTACAGATGTGACATTTTTTGAAACAAATTCTTTTTCTTCTGAGTCTACCCCTTCCTCTCCCCCAAATAATGATGAGGATTTTCTGGTATATTCTTTTCCTACTCCGGGTACCTCCTCTTCTCCTTCTTGGTCTCGTCCCTTCCCTCGTCCTCTTGTGCTACACCATTATGTTCGGCGGAACCAACAACCTACTGTGGTCGGTCCTACTACTCCAGACCTTACGGATTCATTGCTTGTTCCAATTATTACTTCTTCTCTAGATCTTGCTCCTCTTGATTCGAGTCTTGATCTCCCAACTGCTCTTCGAAAAGGTAAACATAGTTGTACTTATCCCATTTCTTCCTTTGTTTCTTATGCTGGTTTATCTAGTTCTGGCCAGTCTTTTGTTGCTTCTCTTGATTCTCTTACCCCTCCTAATATTGTTGCTGAGGCCTTGTCTAATGAGGGGTGGCATCAGGCTATGTTGGATGAGATGCATGCTCTTGAACACAATGACACTTGGGAGTTAGTTTCTCTGCCTGCTAGTAAACAGGCAATTGGTTGTAAGTGGGTGTATGCTGTGAAGGTTAATCCGAATGGCTCTGTGGCTCATTTAAAAGCTCATCTTGTTGCTAAGGGTTATGCTCAAGTTTATGGCATTGATTATTCTGATACCTTCTCTCCTGTTGCTAAACTTGCCTCTGTTTATATCTTTATCTATCTCTCTTGCAGCAAGTCATCATTGGTCCTTGCACCAACTTGATGTCAAGAATACCTTTCTCCATGGCGACCTGCAGGAGGAGGTATATGTGGAGCAACCTCCTAGGTTTGTTGCTCAGGGGGAGAATGGTGAGGTTTGCATACTAAAGAAATCATTATATGGTCTCAAACAAGCTCCACGGGCATGGTTTGGGTGCTTTAGTCAAGCTGTTTTTCAGTTTGGGCTACGAAGAAGTACTTTTGATCATTCAGTATTCTTTCGATGCTCTTAGGGTGGCTGTATTATCTTGGTGGTTTATGTGGATGATATTATCATTATTGGGAGCGATAAGATTAGGATCATAAATCTTAAGGACTTTCTTTAAACACAATTTCAGACTAAAGACTTGGGTGCTTTGAAATACTTCTTAGGCATTGAAGTGATGCGGAGTTCGAAGTGTATTTTTCTTACTCAAAGGAAGTATGTGCTTGATTTACTCAGAGAAACAAGCATGCTTGGAGCCAAACCTGTTGAAGCACCTATGGTCCCTAATGTCAAACTCTTACCAGATGATGGAGATGCTATGCCTGACCCTAAACGATATGGAAAGTTAGTTGGCAAGCTTAACTACCTCACGGTTACTCGTCCTGATATTGCTTTCTCTGTCAATGTGGTTAGTCAATTCATGCCATCTCCCCGAACCACTCATTAGGAGGTTGTTCTTCATATATTGAGGTATCTAAAAAGGGCTCCAAGTTGTGATGTCTTCTATAGAGATCATGGACATAATATGATAAAGGGATTTTCTAATGCTGATTGGGTTGGTTCTCCCATAGAGAGGAGATCTACTTCAGGTTATTGTGTTCTTTTTGGAGGTAACCTTGTTTCTTAGAGGAGTAAGAAACAGAGTGTTGTTGCTCGTTCTAGTGCCGAGTCAGAATATAGGGCCATGGCCAAGCTAAGAGTGTAATTGGTGCGAATTCATCATATTCTTAATGAGATTGGAGTTAAGAGTGTAATGCCTATGAAGTTGTGGTGTGACAATCAAGCTGCTATCCATATTGCCTCTAATCCCGTTTTTCATGAACGGACAAAGCACATTGAAGTTGACTATCACTTTGTGCGAGAAAAGGTTCAACAGAGTCTTGTTGTTACTGGACATATACGGATAAGAGAACAACTTGCAGATATCTTTACCAAAGCACTCAATCGAAGTAAAGTTGACTATATTTGTAACAAGTTGAGCATGATCAATATTTATGCTCCAGCTTGAGGGGGAGTGTTAATGAAACATAATTAGGATTGATCTATTAGGTTAGGCCTTGCTTTTGTATATCATTACTTTCCTATATTAGCTCTAATCGTTTAATATAAATATAGAGTCAGGGTGGCTAATCATAACAAGTTAGCTACTCCTTTTTTCTATTTTGCCTCTCATGCTATTCTCCTTCTCCATCTCTCTTTTCTCGTAACACAATTCAACATCTGAAATCTAACATAATCACAAGCAGATAATTTGACCTTTATTCAAAATCCAATACATAATATTTGGGCTGAATTTGTTGAGATAAAGTAAATTCATCCTTTTGTAAATAATAGTCTGAATTGTATTTTTCAATTTGTACCTAGTTTTTTACATGAAGCTAAAAACACTAAATTGTTCAAAATACCAAGAATTTTCTTGAACCAATAAAGTAAAAAAGAATTTTACCATAATCTTCTCGGGGACGCTGTCCATGGTCTCCAAGAACAGCAGTTACTAGTTCCATTGATATGCACATATGGTTTCTCTGAAAGAGAAGATAATAACAATGTTCATTTCCAAAGCATGACTTAAAACTATAAGCTAAATAAATGTAGAAACAGATCCTACACTAGTATCAACTTATAGTGTTTTTTTTAAATAAAAAGTATCAACTTATAGTTACACACAGTGAATATAATTAACAGCCACATGAACTGAAAAGTGTATGCTGGCAGGGGTAGAAAGACATCAGTCAAAATGATACACAAAATGCAGGCATGTCTAGTTCTGAAAACAAGAAAAACAGAAAACAAAATCATCATAAAACACACGTTGAAAGACCTTCACATTATTCACAACCCAATCATTGATACATTTTGATCATCAATTCTGCAAGTGATTGGAAAGCACAACCCAAAAAAAAGTGGAAGAAATTTCAACATATTAAGATTAGCAATGAAGAATAAATATTCAAATTAAGGTACCTATATTTTAATTTTAAACAATTCTCCTCAAACCACTACAAATTAAACAAGTACATGCACCCTGAATTCTGCAGATAAACTAAAAGGTCTGAATGTGTACATAGTGACCAAATGTTTGGGACATAAAATATAACAATCTTTAACCCAATATATTAAGCATGTCTGAAAATCTTTTATTAGAACATACTTAAGCAAAATTTACAAACTAAAAAAAAAAAAAAAAGTCCTGTACTTCCTTTTTCTATTTTCATGTTCTAAATATAGTTGCAGTTGCCAAACATGTTTGCAGCTAAAATTGATCCCATCCTTGGAGATGCTTTTGCTAATATTACCACAGAAGCCTAGAGATGCTATTAAATTTGTTCCCTTTTATCATTATTTATAATATTACCTCAAGAAAATCATTAAATTCAACTTGTTTTTTTGAAGCTTCAGATCCCCAAGCCTCACGAAACATCCGTCCAAGAACAAATACACCAACAGCAGTATATCTGCACTAGAAAAAAAAAGGTATAAACTATATATAGCAAAGTTAGCTACATAAAACGGGATAATAAAATGACATGTATCAGGAGAAATGGAGCACCACAGCAATAATACTCCTGGCAATTTTTTTATGTATAAATAATAAACTCTTATGCCATATGGTTTCACCATGCTGTATTACTACTGCATGACCATTATTCACAGGAAAGAAAAAAAAAAAGAAAAATCAAGCGTAAGCTAAATAAAAAAGGGAAACCTAAAGGAAGACGTAATCTGTCATGAGCATACATATTTCCGAAACTGTTTTTTGCATAAGCTCCACCTTCATGACCCGCATACATAAAAAGAGAACCAGAGTGTTTAAGCGAAACCTGCACATGCAGGTCAATAAAACTAAGTCCACCACTGAAAATCAATCAAATCAAACTTCATCCAACTAGTATTCTATTAACCAAAAAAAAAAAAATCATGAAACTTTAGGTAAGATTAAGTACAACCACCATACCTCTAAGGTAGCCAAACCTTTAGATACCATCTCAATCATCCTTGTCCTGATCTAAAGGCATATAGAACACAGATAAGGAACAGTTTCAAAACTATACATACATAGGTAATTTCAGGAAGGAGAAAATGATCTCATTATCCAGAAGAATGCAATTATCAGCTATAAAATACTTCCAAAGAAAAAAAAAAGACGCAAAAACCTGATTCAGATACTGCCAAGTAAAAGAAATTTACTCTTTAATATTGTTTCTAGAAGTTAGAACCATGCACAACATCAGCTCATGTGGCTGCTGGGGATCATTCTCTTAGAGTCTAGGGTTAAAAACTCTGATTCCGTCATCCGTGAGAATCTAAGAGAACGTCTGTGTAGTTGGAGGAGAACTTCTGGTGCTAGGAAATGTGCAAGGGTTTGGAGGGCTATTTGGGCTAACATTGAGCGGAGTATTTTGCTTGAGAGAAATATACACATCCTCAACAGCAAAGAGAAATCCTTCGAAGAGATAAAAGTTCCTTTCTGGAATTGTTTCTTTCATCCTCCCTACATCCTAAAATCCTACACTCTGGAAGCCAAATCCACCACTTAAGCTTCCATAAAAATTGTGTTTATTTGTCTATAACTTACCCAGCAAGCTTAGATTTAAACACATTACAAAGAAAAACAACAGAAACTAGGAAAACTCTTCACATGTTTTTATAATAGCTTTCAAAAATATAAGCTTAGATCACAAAACCAAAACAGAAAAGGTATGAAAGAATGAATATACCTCTTGATCTGACTTTTCATTTTCAAATTTGGGGTAAAAAGTTGCTCTGATTTGTGCGAGTGAGTACGTTGAGTTGTCCACTGTAAAATTCTCTAACAGGTTACTTCGAAATAACTTACTCAAACCAGTACTATTTTTTTGAGTTGTAGCCACATCTGCTTGAACCCCTGGACCATCAACTGTCACTTTACCAAAAGGTGTGTTTTCAACTTCAGCCGTAGCGGCTCCACTTGCAGTTCCGTAAGATTTAGGTTTCCAGATTGCCTTTGAACCTTCGAGGACAGTACCACTGTTTTCAGCAATCTGCATTCCAGCAAGTCTGTTAGTAACAGTTTCAGCAGCAGTTGCTACTGTATCTCCCATAGCTGATAACTGCCTTTCGGCTTTTGATTTCTCTTTCAATCTTTGTTCTCTGTGGCCGCCGCTTTGCTGCAAACCAAGAAACAACAACTGAATTCAGCAAATAATCATTCAATCAATATAGGAAAAACAGAACTCCGCATCTCCTAAACATCATCGCATTTTCAACTTCAAAAACAAGTGAAACGACATCGGAACTACCACCAAATCAGTCAAAGAACGATGATCAAGAGTCAAACCAAGGATGATGACAAAATTCTCAAATTCCAGTTCGAACTATGATCATTTCTACTTTACGCAATTCAACAAACAACACACGAACAAAAATCCAATTCGCGCAAAACAACAGAATCGAACGCAACCGAGAAGAACGCGAGAAATTCAACAGCGTGGAACATTGAGCAGAAAATGAACTCAGGTCATTTCTAGTTTAGAGAATTCAACAATTACAAAAAACACACGAACAATAATAAAATTCGCGCAGAAACAGAATCGAACACAACCGAGGAGTTTAGAAAGAAATCAAGAGTGCAGAAAATGAATGCAGATGGTGCAAGAGTGCATACCTGATTGCGAGGCAGGGTCCAGTAGGGATGAGCGAAGGGAAGGAAAAGGAAGGTTCTGGATTTGAAGTAGGAAGAAGGAGAGAGAGGAAGAGCGCGAGAAAGAGTGCAGAGAATCCTCTGCGGTGCCGACATTAAAGAATGACGGTTATAAATAGGAACTGACTAGGAGCTTTGCGCTGGAGAGAAATACTCGCAGAGCACACACGGCGCTCTCTAGAGGTTTCTGTGTCTGGCAATGTGTAGAGTTCCCAATGACCAGTGCAACGGAGACCCGGTAAAGAGCTACTAACGTGGATACCGGACTACTGGGACTTGGGAGCTACGCCAGGCGCTTAACCTTTTTTTTTCTTGTAC
Source organism: Ormosia emarginata (assembly GCA_029884605.1). Lineage (NCBI taxonomy): Eukaryota > Viridiplantae > Streptophyta > Magnoliopsida > Fabales > Fabaceae > Ormosia > Ormosia emarginata. The sequence goes on along the minus strand of JAQQTP010000089.1, from coordinate 16,577,535 downwards.
ACAGGCGCTTAACCCTGCGAAGCTCACGTTTTTGTTTAGTTTTGTGCTTGGAATAATTGAAAAAATTTGATTATTTTAATAATTTATTATTATATAAAAAAGTTTTGTTATAATTGATTATAATAAAATTAATTTTATGTTTAAATATATTAGTTAAAAAATAATTTTAAATTAATTTATTTTATTTGAATAATATAAAAAATATTTTTATGTATTAAATTATTAAATAATTAAAAAATATTTAATTAAAAATAAAATAATATATATATCACAAAAATGTAAAAATTAATTTTATCAAATATGTAAAAATATTATTACAATAAATTTTTCACAAAAAAAATAAAAACTATTTGGTTGAGAAATAATATACTTCAAGTTTCTGCCTTCACGCTACTTACAATTACAACATGCTTTATTTTATTTAATTTTTACAGCAGAATTTTTTTGTCATCGTTTTAAGGATAAACTTCTGAAAAAATAAAATAAACTAATTCATAACACATTTAGTGTTATTATTTTTTACATTTTTTATTTTTATTATATTACACCTACTAATTATATAAGTACTAACTTATACTTAATTTATTAATAATTTATTATTGTATTCATAATATTTATTACTAAATAAAAGTTGTCACAAATATGCTTTAAAAGAAATAAATATTTATAAACAAGTAAAAAATATATAAAATAACAATAACATGTGTCTTTCGTTTAAAAAATGAATTAAAAAAACTATAAGATGTGAAATTACAGGAGGTAAAGTTTTTTTTTTTTAAACCACCACATGGGAATAAAGTGATTTTTAGCCGAATCTCATGGAATAAACCGTAATTTATCTTTTTATTATTTCGTAGGATCACACTTTTGGTGATAAGTAGAATATCCATTATATTATCAAGGACACTATACATCTATCCTTTTTATTGTGAATAAAGATAATTTTATACTCCAAAGATACACATAACATCATTTTGATTTTACAAAGAAAGTTGATATTAATTTTGTCTTATTAAAAGAAACTCACATTAATTTGATCTTTTAAAAAATTTATTAATTTAGCTCTTCAATTATACAAAGTTGACATTGATAAAATTCTTTAATCATAAAAAATAATATCAATTTAATTTTTCTATCTCGAGCTCAATATACAAAAAAAATAATTTTGATGTTATTTTTTAATATTAAGAGATTAAATTCATATTAAAATTGTTTATAGAACTACAGTGATAACATTGACAAAAGCATAAGTTTATTTAGTCCGATTAGGCATGACAAAATTATCCGTACTCGTGGGGATCCGCAGGATTACTTCGTGACGGCGAGGATAGATCTGCTTTAATAAATGGGGGTGGGGCGAGGATTATAATACGTCTCTGCGATCCAAACCCGTTAAGATATATATTTTATTTAATATATATCATATATTATAATTCTTTTTTTTTTTAACTTTGAGATGAGATGAAAATACGTATATTTTATTATTTTAAAATAATGTTTTTATTAAATGAATCCATAATGATAAAACTTGTTTAAAAAATATATACTTATTTATGTAATAGTTATTTATGTAAACTAATTATTATAAAATATAATTAGATTTAGTTTGTTATTTATAATAATCTTTTAATTTTGTAAGAATCTTATATTGTTAAACAAAATTGTAGTATGTGATGTTAAAATTTATTTTATTTATGTTTATTTTATAATTTTTAAAATTTTATTTTAAAATATCAAATACCCGCATATATCCGCAAATACCCACAAATATTTTATCTATCCGTAGAGATTATAAATGGATACCCACGAAATAAATGGGGCGGGGACGAGGGAAGCACTCTCCGCCCCCGCCCCGTCCCATTGTCATCCCTAGTACTGATAGCAATGAACAAGTTCAGTGGTTGTAGAAAATGACCAAATCCAAGTATATGCAGAACTGTGCACAAATGGCTAAAGACCCATCGGAATTTAAAGGAGAAGTTTCTAAGTAGGCAAACAAGGCCAATAGGCATTTCATGACATGTTTAATAACATTATTTAGAGATAAGTGCATTTTTCACATAGTACATATAATCTTTTACATATTTAATACTAATATTTTGAATCTGTGTAATGCACCGGGGTAATGATTTTTTTATTTTAAACATTTTTATTATTAAACAATGTTCAAAAATAAAACTAATTTTTTAATTTATATAAAACTAATAATGTGAATGTTGATTAAGAACAATTATTCAATATAAATAAAAGAAAACATAATAGATGATGGTATAATAAAGTTTTAGATCAACTTATACTACTTCATTAGGATTTTACAAAAAAAACAATCAACTCTAATATCAAAATTAATAAACATAAAGGATAAATAAAAAAAAAAATCAAATGTAATCTTTATAACAGTAAAAAAAAACATCAAAAAGTAATCTTCATATTTGACCCTACATTAAAAAAATAAATTAATATTAAGAATTGTATAACTAAAAGAGAATAATTAAGAAACCAATCTTTAAAAACTACCCAATGCATAAAATTTCTTTTATTAAATTTTTCTCAAAATTTTTGTACTTTTAAAATTTGAATTTATTTGAAACTTACTAATAGTATACATGTTTTGGAAAATGATGAGAGATTACAATGTCTACGAATGTCACATGTGGCCAAATTTTTCTTAAAAAGAGACTTAAAACTCTCTCTCTCTCTCTCTCTCTCTCTCTCTCTCTCTCTCTCTCTCTATATATATATATATATATATATATATATATATATATATATATATGAGGCATATCCAGAGTAGAGGAGTTTTTATTGTGAGAGGGTCGAGGAGTAAATCTTGACCATACAACCATACATGAATGGTCAAGATTAAAAGTTACTTAAAGGTCATGTGACCACTTAAAAAAGTCACATGCATTTATTTTCTAATATTGACTATTCATGTAAGATCTAATGGTCAATATTTATCCCCTCACCTCTTATAATAAATACTTTTCTCATCAGAATAAGATTCTTTATATATATATATATATATATCACTTGCATTTGAAATAACTTGTAAAACGTATATAAAGTCTTCATTCAAAACTTCCTTAATGTTCATGGCTATGTGAGTTAGAAAATCTCGTAATATTTGTCATAATCCTATCCAATACTTCAAAAAAAAATTCTATAGTTTTATTTAATATTCTCCGTATAAATGTTTTCCCTTAATCTCGATAGCGATAGCCTTTCAAATTTAAAAAGAGTAATATTATGTTTAGTGTGAATGAATGTATGTGGTGTCTAATATACACCCTCTAAAAGAGGGTGCATGGTACACCACCTAATCTAAGTCATTGATTTATTCATAAAATAAATCAATGACTTAAGATCAATTACAAGCAGGTTTCTTTTTTTTTTTAGTTTTATATTTTATTTACATACTACCACCACCACTGTCGTCAGTTGGCAAACCATTGTACGTTGCTTGTCGAATATCACCGGATACTTCTAATTTTTTTTAAAATTGTATAACTGTATAAATATTATCATTTAAAATTTATAAAATTTTTCAACAAACACAGTTATAGTTTTAGGAAAATCGGTCACCTCCAATTTTTTAGGTTGTATAACTGTATAAATATTATCAGTTAAAATTTACAAGATTTTTCAACAGTTATAGTTTTAAGAAAAAAATTTCAATATGCACAGTTATTTATAAAAAAAAGACTGATATAATTTCAACCGGTATTATTTATACAATTGTGTAATTTTAAAAAAGTGAATAGTAACTAGCCGGAGGGTGGCCGAAGATTGGCCGGCAGTGGCCAGTAATGGTGGCCTGAAAAAAAAAAAAAAAAAAAAGAGGCAACCAGTAAAAAAAAAACATTGTTACAGGTAAAAGTTTGGGTGTATGGTACACCCAAACTTGGCAGGGTGCACAATAGCACCTACCATGAATGTAATGTCATTCCACATTCAATTATGAAATCAAATGATTCCAATATTTGTTAATAAAAATAAATATGAAATGACATTTTTATTCCACAAATATGTGGAATTCTATTTCTCCAAAAAAAAAAGATGGGATTCCATATTATTGTGGGATATAATTTTAACTTTTTTACTTAATATACTATTGTTTAATTTATATATTGACAAAGAATACACTTCAATAATCTACTTAACCTAAACTTATTTAATTTCATCTAACCTAAATTTAGCCATCAAACTTCGTACACTCTGTGTCTGAATGAGACAATAGAAGTTTCTACCCTTACTCAGGAAAGTAAATAATATTATCAAAATTGATGGGAAAATGTATCATCATAAACAAAAATCAATGTGTTATGGTCCGAGTGGAAAGAGCTTGAATTCCTTAAGCATATGGTCCTAGATTCGATCCCATAATTCATATGTATGAAAATAACATCGTTGATAAAGATCTCCATTTAGGCATCCGATCGTATCCTAATAAATTAATCTCTCGTGTATCAGGTGGAAATACTCTGAGAAACAAAAAAAATGTTGTAAAAAAATTAATCTTAAATATTATTTCAAAAAGTGCAAATTATATTCATATATACATATATATGTGGAAGAAAAAAGTAATTTTTTATTTTTCTTATTATGGATAATTATGTCATTTACATCAATTTAGATTCAATTTCATATTATATTCCATATACCAAATTGTATAATTATTTTTCATTTTATATTGTATCACATCATACCAAATTGTAAATAATTATTCCATGTAATTCCATTATTTACACCAAACATAAAATTTTTTAACTGTTGATAAAAAAGAACTAAATATGTAGATAAAAAAATATAATAAAAAAATAATGAATTAATTGATGGACAAAATCAAGTTATAAGATATTTTAAACCTTCAATTATAATGGATTAATTTATTATGTTTTCTTATAATAGCACAAAAAAATAATAGAAGAACCAAATAGGTGTGCTATTACGTTTACTTTGTCTTGAGAGAAAACTCATAGTTTTAGTAAGGTTAAGAACCTTAGTTACATGGTGGATGCTACTATACACCTTAGTAAGCTAAGGTGTATGGTACACCTTTTGAATTGACTTGCTATTGTTACCAAGTGACTTCAATACTCAAGAGGGGGTGAATTGAGTTTATAAAACAAGTTCGCAATTCTTTCGCAAAATACTTGACTATTGAATTTCGTTGAAGCTATTGACTATTTGAAATGAATGAATTGATAAGAACAATATATATATTACTTAATAACCAACTAAGACATAAGTAATCAAGTAAGAATATAAGCAATGCACAAATATAAAGAGAAGGATTTAGAGAATCAAACACAATAATTTATCCTGGTTCGGCCACCAATCCACTTGTGATCTACGTCCAGTTCTCAAGCAACCATTCAAGATTTTTCACTATATCTTCAAGCTTTAATAAGCGCTTGACTACCTTTACAAACTTGAGCACTCAACTCTTTGGAATACCTCACCCTTGAGCTTGAGTCTCTTCAAAGAAAGGGATGCCTCACCCTTTACAAAATAGAGGGATACCTCACCCTCTCTTACAAAATAATCAAGGTTGATATAAAGAAACTCTCACTAGAGTAAATGATACAAATTGAAGCTCTTAGAATGCTCTCAAAAGATGTCTCAAGTTTTTCACAAAAACAGAGCAAGAAATGGATTCAAAGATTGATTCACGTTTTGATGTGATACTAAGATGTTTCATGTTCAAGAACCACCATCAATGATGCTCCAACTACTGTATTTAAAGAGATATGCAGTTAAAGAGTCGTTGGGGGTGATTAAAGTCAAGTATTTAATGCACCTAATATAGTCGTTGGGCATGTCAGAACACTGGTAATCGATTACAGAATTCTGGTAATCGATTACATGGCAGTTATAACGTGTTCTTGGCTTTCTGGACTTGTGGTAATCAATTACATGACTTGTGTAATCGATTACACTCCCTCTGACTTGATGGTAATCAATTACAATATTGATGTAATCGATTACATGGCCTTTTGAACGTGTTCTTGCCTTTCTGAGCATATGGTAATCGATTACCAACTGGTGTGTAATCGATTACACGCCCTCTGACTTTCTAGTAATCGATTACATGGATAATGTAATCGATTACATTGCACTTTAAACTCATTTTTCAAGCCTGAAAGAGGATTTATGTCATTCCTAACTTTAAAAAACATGCATTTGAACAGTATTGAACTTTGTTTGGCATAATCCAAGATTAAAGACAACCTCTTTTTAGAAAGTGAACTTTGAAAAAATATATTGATTAAAATCATATTTGAAAAACTATTTCAAATATCTTGAGAGAATTTAACATTGATGTTCTAATGCTTATATCTAAACCTCTTGATTTCTTCCTTTGATCTTGATTTTCTCTTTTGCTCTTGATCTTCATCTTTGTCTTTGTTATCATCAAAAACCAATTGACATGCTTCAAGACACATGCATTCATATTCTCCACCTTTTTGATGATGACAAACTGAACATTGAAAGGAAGATAAACAATTGCATATATATATATATATATATATATATATATATATATATATATATATATATATATATTATCAGAGATTTAAGCGCAACTCTCCCCCGTAATATATGCACAATATAGGGTTAGTGATATATTCATGTAAAAGCTCAAATCAAACTCTCCCGTACTTATACAAGTCATTAATCTTTTCCCCGTTGGCATTATCAAAAACACATTAGCATTTAGATGAAATTTTGACAGCATTTTAACTGATTTTCATGATTTTTCAAAATTGTAAATAGCAGAATCACAACCAGTACAGTCTAGACAATCACAACCAGTTAGATCAATCTCCAAATAATCAATGTAATCATATCAAGAGGATCCCATTAAGTCAATAAACATATATGAAACATAAAAAACGAACTGATATTATATATATTGTTTCAATGTCATATACAACCAAATATCAGAGAAATACAAAGAAAATATCATTGCAATGGTCCATGATCACTATCAGTCGCCTCACTATCACTCTCCACGTCCACAGCAACGTCTCCAAAATCTACATCATCGTCACCAGGTTCGAGATCGTCCTTGGAGCCAATGAGCTCCTCATCATCAGCAGGAACTCCAGCGGGGGTGGCAGAGCGATCAGCAAAAGACAATGGAGCTGGAGGGGCAGAGGAGGTGGTAGGGGCAACAGTAGGTCGCTGTGAAGTGTGTCCGGGCCCCTCCAAGAGTGAGCGAATGGATGCGAGCTCCAAATCGGTGTAGTTCAGCCTCAGCTCTAGGTGATCCACCTTCTGCTCAATGCGGTCCATCCTGGTATCCACCGTGGTAGCTAGGTTCCATATTTCCTGAAGCAGGAGATCCAAAGTGGCTGGAGCTGGTGGAGCTGAAACAGGCTGCTGGTCCTCATCCTCATCATCACTCTTCGGACCATGAGAGATATGTTCGTAGCTACCATGGGCTAGATAGTACCATTGCCCATCGACCTTGCTCAGCTGAAGCTTTTTCAGAGTATGCAGACCAATGGATTGTGGGCCCTTGGAGCTAGTATCCTTGGATTCCTCAACCAAGGAGATGTGACAATGCTCTAAGATAGCAGTCACCAACATGGCATAGGGAAGAGCAAAGTTCTTCTTCTTTTTTACATCCAGCATGTGCTGAATGATGTAGTTGGCCCAGTTGATTGGCTTGCCTGTGGTCATGGCCCACAAGACCACCACGTCATCTCGCAATACTTGGGAATAATTCTCGCCTCTGGGAATTAACCCTCGAACAACCAAATAATAGAGTACCATGTTCTCCATTGTCAGGCCAGTGGCCATCACTATTTTGTTATTCCTTGGAAGCACGTAACCAGAGCCAATCAGGGACGTCAGAGCGCTCTTGTATTCAAACTCAACTCCCCAAGCATTTTCATTTCCATAGAAGCTTGTCCCAGCATAGGTTAGCTTGGTCAACCTACACCATTCTTCCTGGGAGATTTTAATCTGAGTTTTCCTCACTTCAGAGATCAGGTAATGATCTTCATACCTCAAGTTGGCATAAAACACACGAACTAAGTTGGGATAAATGGCCTTTTGGATGCTGAAGAACCCAAGCAAACCCAGCCTCTCAATCAACTGAAAACTCTCCAAGGGTTCACTAGTGCAAAAGGACTGAGTGAGATACCTTGGCGAGATTAGCTTCCTTAGTTGGAAGTTTTTTCGGAAAAGCTCAGCCTTCTTAGTGGTTGAGAAGTGCCTGGTCAGGTCCAGCCCAGAGATGTTACGTGGAGGAGAACTGGAGGATTCTCCAATAGTGGCCCCTGTTCTTGCACGTTTGGCACGTTGGGTTGGGTCAGTCATTGATGATTGGAGGTGTGTTTGGCTGAGTGTTTGGGGGTGTTTGGAGGTGTGTAGCTCGTGGGGGATGAAGTGGAGAAGAACGAAAGAGTAGATGAATGGTCATGGAGAGTGGGGTGAGATTTGATGGTTGGGTTGTGTTAGGAGAGGGATTTCGAGTGAGAGGGAGGTGAAATGAAAGGATTTGATGGAGTATGGAGTGAGAATGAGGGATTTTGGAGGAGAGGGCTTCGTGGGAGCAGAGGAGAAAAAGGGAGAAGTTTCAGAATGAGTGACCTTTCGCGCATTAGAAAAACTTTTAAAACCCCTCTGTAATCGATTACATGGGTTGTGTAATCAATTACCAGCTTTCTGTTTGCCCCTATAATCGATTACCAATTCAGTGTAATCGATTACCAGCTTTCTGGGAACCTTGTAATCAATTACATTATTTGTGTAATCAATTACCTAAGCTCTGGGTTCATTGTAATTGATTACCTGTGTGGTGTAATCGATTACTTGCTTGACAGAACCTTTGTAATCGATTACAAAAGTCCTGTAATCGAATATCAGCCTACTAAAACTCAGATTTTGCATTTCAAACAGTAAATGATCAATTTTAAACCTTTCAAAATAGTTCCAAAGCTTATCAAATCAATTCCAAACATCATACAAGCAGATAATCCAATCAGATTGTGATCCAAAGCACATAAATTTGCAAAATTGCTACTTTTAACCAAGAGTTACCCTATTTGGATGGATTTGTGAGATTTTTGAGCTTCTTAGAGATCTTTGACATGAAGAAGCATCTACAAAACAACTTAGGGGGAATCTCCGACGCTCAAGTTAGTATTGGATTAAAAAATAAAAAATTATGCAGCAAAAGGACATGATTATGCAGAAAAATGTATGTTTATGCAGCAATTTGCATTTTATGCAGCAAAACAATGTATTTATGCAAAGAATTAGCCTATGCATGATTGATCTAATATGCCAAGTTCATTTCTTATATAATAGAAGGCTTCTTTTGCCAAAGGTTGAGTGAAAATGTCTGCTAGTTGCTTAGTGGTTTCCACAAATTCAAGCATGCAATCACCCTTTTGAACATAATCTCTTATGAAATGATGCCTTATTTCAATGTGCTTTGTTCTTGAGTGTAAAACAGGATTCTTAGATAGATTGATTGCACTAGTGTTATCACATCTTATGGGAATGTGATCCAGCTCAAGACCGTAGTCTAGAAGTTGTTGCTTCATCTAAAGGATTTGAGCACAACAACTGCCAGCTGCAACATACTCAGCGATAATGCCACACTATTTTGTTTCTTGCTATGCCAAGAAACTAATGAGCTTCCAAGCAAGTAGCATGTCCCACTAGTACTCTTCCTATCTATTTTGCATCCAGCAAAGTTGGAATCGAAATAACCAATTAGGCTACATGAGACACCCTTATGGTACCACAATCCCATTTATGAAGTACCTATTAGATATTTCATAATTCGTTTTACAGCACATAGGTGAGATTCTTTGAGATTTGCTTGATATCTAGCACATATGTATACACTAAACATTATATCCGGACTACTAATGATAAGGTAAAGGAGTGAGCCAATCATACCTCTATACTTAGTTATTTCTATCGATTTACCTCATTCATCCTTATCTAAGTAACATGAAGTCCCCATTGGTGTAGCCATTTGCTTGGCTCCTTCCATTCCAAACTTCTTGAGCAACTCCTTGCAATAATTGGATTGACTTATGAAAATCTCATCCCTTATTTGCTTGATTTGAAGACCAAGGAAGAAGTTGAGCTCACCAATCATGGACATCTCAAACTCACTTTGCATGATATTAACAAATTCTTTACAAAGAGAGTCATTAGTAGCATCAAATATAATATCATCAACATATATTTGAACAAGTAGAATATCATACTTTTTATGTTTGATGAAAAGAATAGTGTCAATCTTTCCCCTAGAGAAACTATTTTCTAAAAGAAACTTGCTCAACATTTCATACCAAGCTCTAGGAGTTTGTTTTAAGCCATACAAGGCCTTTTTAAGTTTAAAAACATAGCTGAGTAGTTCAAAGTTTTCAAAACCGGGAGGTTGATCCACATACACTTCCTCTTGGATAAAACCATTCAAAAAGACACTTTTGGCATCCATTTGAAAAAATTTGAAATCCATGGTGCAAGCATATGCAAGTAACATTCTAATGGCTTCTAGTCTAGTTACGGGAGCATATGTTTCTTCATAATCTATATCTTCTTCTTGATTATAACCCTTAGTTACAAGTCTAGCTTTGTTTCTTATTATTAAGTCTGTTTCATCAAGTTTGTTCTTAAAAACTCATTTAGTGCCAATTATGGGATGATCATTGGGCCTTGGAACTAATTCTCAAACTTGATTCCTCTCAAATTGGTTTAGTTTATCTTGCATGGCCAAGATCCAATGTTCATCATTAATGGCCTCATTTATGTTTTTAGGTTCAGCTTGATAAACAAAAGTCATATGATTACATATATCTCTAAGAGAGTTACAAGTGATTATCCCTTTTGATACATCACCTATCACTTTGTCAAGAGGATTATATCTTGATGTTCTCCATTCCTTGGGAAGATCTATGATTTGAGAGTCCTCTTGTCTTGGGGAATCATATGGGCTTTCTTCTTGCTTCTTGACTTCATGTTCTTGATTTTCTAGGTGAGTTCTTACAAAGATTTCTGCAACATCATCAATAAGCTCCTTTCTCGGCTCAAATGCAACATATATGGATTCTTCTATGGTCATAGTTCGTTTGTTATAAACTCTAAAGGCCTTACTATGTATAGAATAACCAAGAAATATTCCATCATCAGATTTTGTATCAAACTTTCCCAAGTTATCATTCTCATTGTTTAAAACAAAGCATCTACATCCAAAAATATGAAAGTGTGAGACATTTAGTTTCCTTCTTTTGTATAATTCATAGAGAGTTTTCTTTAAGATTGACCTTATTAGAGCTCTATTCATAACATAATATGCGGTGTTAACTGCATCCACCCAAAAAAACTTAAGAAGGTTGGCCTCATTGAACATGGTTCTTGTTATTTCTTCTAAAGATCGATTTTTCTTTTCTACAACACCATTTTGTTGTGGTGTTCTAGGGCAGAAAAATTATGCTCAATGTCATGTTCATTACAAAAGATTTCAAATTCATAATTTTCAAATTCACTATCATGATCACTTCTTATGGATGCAATACAAAAACTTTTTTTTGTTTTAGATAACTTTAGCAAGCTTTTTGAATAATTGAAAAGCATCATTTTTGTGAGACAAAAACAATGTCCATGTAAACCTAGAAAAATCATCCACAATCACTAAGGCATAGTAATTCCCACCAAAGCTCATAGTTCTAGAGGGACTAAAAAGATTCATGTGTAAAAGTTGTAGAAGTCTAGAAGTTAAAACCACATTTTTAGCTTTAAAAGAGACCTTTACTTGTTTTCCCTTTTGACATGCATCACAAGTAAAGGTCTCTTTTAAAGCTAAAAATGTGAGCCATTTGTTACTAGACCAATTGCTAGATCTTTTGAAACCAATTTGTTTAAGTGATCCATTTGAATGTGAGCAATTCTTCTATACCATAACCATGAATCATTTTCTTTAGTCATAAAGTATTTAGCATCATTTGAGGAAATGTCATTAAGGCTAATCATATAAATGTTATTGACCCTATGACCAACAAACTTAACATGCTTATCATCCTTTCATTCAATTATACAACAATTAGAACCAAATATTACTATATTCCCCTTATCACACAATTGACTAATGCTAAGCAAGTTATGTTTGAGTCCTTCAACAAGTAAAACATTATCAATGGATGAGAAAGGAATCTTACCAACTTTACCGACTCCAAGGATCTTTCCTTTGTTGTTGTCACCATAAGTCACATGTCCATTCTTCTTAGGGACAAGGAAGGAGAATTTTGAGCCATCACCGGTCATGTGCTTGGAGCATCCACTATCAAGATACCAACTTGAACTCCTGGTCTTCAAGCGCACCTACAACACACAATCAGATTTTAACCTTTGGTACCCAAATCTTCTTGGGTCCTTGTGTGTTAGTGTTAGACATTGTGCCCTTAGGGACCCAAACCATTTTAATTCCAACCTTTGTGTTGATTTTTTTCATTACATTACATGTTGATACACTATGCCCTTTCTTTCCACAATGAAAGCATTTAATAAAAGGACTACTTGAGGTACTTGAGGAAACAAAGAAATTTTTTAGAAACTTTTGTTGATTATTGGGATTATACCCTAAACCAGCTTTTTGAAAGACACGTCTTTGTTTTCCTAATAATACATTCAAGTTGTCTCTTCCAAAGGTGAATTTCGCAAGTGTGTTTTTCAAATCCTCAATTTCAATTTCATATTCTTTACATGAGGAACAAGATAAGGGTGTTGGTGCATTAACATGTGAAGAACAAGCCATGCATGATGAGTTAGCATCAATAAGTCCTAGAGTCTCATTTTCAACTTTGAGTTCTTCAATCTCTTTAGTTAAAATAGAAATTTCGCTAGTCATTAAGGAGATTATTTTGTTGGAAGTTTAAACCATCTAAGTGAGTCTCATGGATTCATCATGCAATTCTTGAAAGGCATCTTGCAATTCATTATATGAAGGAGAAGGTTCAAGATTAGATGAGGTTACATTGATTTCTATTTCTTCTTCTTCTTCTCCATTCGCCATAAGGCAAAGGTGGGTTTCATCATCCTCCGAATCATCGGAGGAGTCCATATCGTTGTCTTCCCATGCAATGTATGCTCTCCTTCCTTTTCTTTCCTTGAAAGGCTTCTTTTCAAATTTCTCTATCTTCTTTTGATAAACCGGACATTCCATCTCCATGTGCCCCTGTTTTCTACATTCATAGCAAGTTGGAGTAGATGAAGTTCTTTCTCCCTTTTAGTATGACTTCTTAGGAGGAAAAAAAGGTCTTCTTTGGTTTCCTTTCTTCTTGAGAAATCTTCCGAACCTTTTCACAAGAAGACTAAAATTCTCTTCATTTATCTTAATATTATCAAGAACATTTCCATCATTTTCATCTTCATATTTAATTAAGGAAGAAGTGGCTTGGAGAGCAATCCTCTTTTTCTTCTTATCTTGCTCCTCATTTTGATTTAGTCGATTTAGCTCCAACTCATGCCCTTGAAACTTTCCAAAGAGGGTGGCTAGGGTCATTGTGGCAAGAATTCTCGACTCCAATATGGCCGTCACTTTGGGTTGCCAACTCCTGCTTAAGCATCTCAAAACTTTGTTAATAAGATCTTCATTGGCAAAAGTTTTTTCCAATGAAGCAAGATGATTAACTATATGAGTAAAACGTTTTTGCATTTCTTGAATGTTTTCCCCTTGGTTCATTCTAAACAATTCATATTCATAGGTGAGTGTATTTATTCTAGATCTTTTATCACACTTGTACCTTCATGGGTTACTTGCAATGTATCCCACATTTCTTGAGTGGTCTTACAATTTGACATCCTAAAGAATTCATCATACCCTAAAGAGGTAGTAATGATATTCTTGGCTCTCAAGTTGTATTGAACATTTTTCTTGTCATCATCGATCCATTCATTTCTTGATGTATTTGTTCTAACACCATCAACTAGACGTGTGGGGATAAAAGGATCATTTTCAACGGCATCCCACACATCAATATCAATAACTTCAATAAAAATCTTCATCATTTCTTTCCAATATGCATAATTATCCCCACAGAAAAAAGAAGGTCTATTTATAGAAGAACTTTCATTAGAAAAATCATTTGAAGTCATCTTTACTCTTGAAGCGGCTAAGCTCTTTATACAAGAGTCTAACTCTGATACCAGTTGTTACCAAGTGGCTTCAATACTCAAGAGGAGGGTGAATTGAGTTTATAAAACAAGTTCACAATTCTTTCGCAAAACACTTGACTATTGAATTTCGTTTAAGCTATTGACTATTTGAAATGAATGAATTGATAAGAACAATATATATATTGCTTAATAACCAACTAAGAGAGAAGTAATCAAGTAAGAATATAAGCAATGCACAAATATAAAAAGAAGGGTTTAGAGAATCAAACATAATAATTTATCCTGGTTCGGCCATCAATCCACTTGTGACCTACGTCCAAACCTCAAGCAATCACTCGAGATTTTTCACTATATCTTCAAGCTTCTATATGTGTTTGACTACCTTTACAAACTTGAGTACTCAACTCCTTGGGATACCTCACTCTTGAGCTTGAGTCTCTTCAAACAAAGGGATGTCTCACCCTTTACAAAATGGAGGGATGTCTCACCTTCTCTTACAAAACAATCAAGGTTGATATAAAGAAACTCTCACTAGAGTAAATGATACAAATTGAAGCTCTTAGAATACTCTCAAAAGATGTCTCAAGTTTTTCACAAAAACAGAACAAGAAATGGATTCAAAGATTGATTCATGTTTTGGTGTGATACTAAGATGTTTCAGGTTCAAGAACCACCATCAATGATGCCCCAACTATTGTATTTAAAGAGATATGCAGTTAAGGAGCCGTTGGAGGTTATTAAAGCCAAGCATTTAATGCACCTAATATAGCCGTTGAGCATGTCAAAACACTGGTAATCGATTATAGGGTTCTGGTAATCAATTACATGGCAGTTATAACGTGTTCTTAGCTTTCTGAGCTTGTGGTAATCAATTATATGACTTGTGTAATTGATTACACGCCCTCTGACTTGATGGTAATCGATTACAATATTGATGTAATCAATTACATGATCCTTTGAACATGTTATTGCCTTTCTGGGCATATGGTAATCGATTACCAACTGGTGTGTAATCGATTACACGCCCTCTGACTTTCTGGTAATCGATTACATGGATGATGTAATCAATTACAAGGCTTCTGTTTGGCTTGTAATTGATTACCAAACATTTATAATCGATTACATTACACTTTAAACTCATTTTTCAAGCCTGAAAGAGGATTTATGTCATTCCTAACATTAGAAAACATGAATTTGAACAATATTGAAGTTTGTTTGGCATGATCCAAGATTAAAGACAACTTCTTTTTAGAAAGTGAACTTTGAAAAAACATATTGATTAAAATCATATTTGAAAAATCATTTGAGATATATTAAGAGCATTTAACATTGATGTTCTAATGCTTATATCTAAACCCATTGATTTCTTCATTTGATCTTAGTTTTCTCTTTTGCTCTTGATCTTTATCTTTGTCTTTATTATCATCAAAAACCAATTGACATGCTTCAAGACACATGCATTCACAGCTATTAGAAGGAAAATTGTTTTTTCACCAAGTTTTTGTTATTTATTTTTTAACCTCATGTCTATTATTTTTCAATCCCATTACTCTGCAAATTACCACTAAGAAACACATCTTGCCGGAACACCATTGAGCACTCTGGCAGCTCCTCCGCCGTCTCTAGCACCCTCCACCGGAATACCACTGAGCACTTTGACAGCTCCTCAAGGTCGGCGAACAGCAACGGCTTTACTGCCCCGAGTTCCAAGACCTCCAAACCCATTCTGACTTTTGGGAAGGCCACACCACCCACCACCTCCATCAAGCTTCCCATGACATCATCATTGAGGTGCTCAACACAGAGATGCCCAGAACTGTGAAACGCGTCGCCGCACCGAACCAGAGTTGACAACTCAAATTTGTGCCTTCCCAGATTGGCGACCCACCACATCGAAACACAATATCCGCAAACCACCAGCCGCCAACTAGAACCTACGAGCCCAAGGTCACCTCCGCCAAGAATCGCGAGACGCACCGCCACGCCAAACACCCCCGACTTCACCTCTTCCCTCTACAATAACAAACTCATCAAGGCTCGCAGCTTCTCCAGAGGCTACCTCATGTCCAATGGTAGCGCTTACATCAAGAAACCCATAAAGATGTTTCCTCACTTTGCGACTGCAATGGACAAGGCACCCAAACCGATGTCGACCTAAGGCTAAGTGGCGTTTGACTGCGATGGAGACATGGTGAATAGGGATCTGGTAGATGGAGTTTTACTCGAATCTGACTCCAAATTTAGGCGAGTGCACCGAGTTCCAAATCTTGTGTTTGAGGTTGAAGATGGAATGATGGCCATGGTGTTGGGTCTTCTCCAACACCACTCGCTTCACCGGCTCCGTCACAGCCCTCCGGCGCCGCTAGCCAGCATCCCCTCCGTCATGGTGGCCACTAAATTAGAGAGAGAGGAACATGAAGACAAAAAGGACCAATTTGTAATAACATAAACATCGGTTATTAAGGTTTCCCATCTTTAATTACAACCCCCTAATTACATTATCACATCATGTTTACTTTATTTCTACAAACAATTTCTTAATAAAAAATAACTTAGTTCTATAAATAAACTTTATTTAATTAATTTAATAATGTTTTTAAATAAAGTTTGGGTAAAAAACAGAAACCATCCTTGAGATTTCATGATATAGCACTTAACCCAAATCTTCAATGGAAATTGTACCTCACCCCATTTGACTAACGGTGTGTCACTGTAGTTAATTTAACTCACTTAAAAAACCATGGTTAATTGAAATTTAATGCTATCTCCGGTGATGACAAGAAGGGCTAGGAAGAAGTTTCAGCCTGCAACACTGTAATGATTCTAAATCATTGAACAACCAAGCAGCAAGCCAAGCCATCATCAAACATAATCTCAACACTTAGCAACCACATTCAAACCGATCAACAACACCTATTGCTTCACAAATAACCACTGTTGCCTTCACAAATTCTATCCCAAATAGCACCCTCAGACCATCACCTACAGATCCCCATCAAGAACCAACAGAAACAGTACCCAAATAAATCAGGCAGGGACCTAAATGAACCATCCACTGAACCCATTCTCCACACAAACAAAACCAATAATAGAGCCACAAATTCGTCCACCCTGCCAATTGGCATTTCAAGCCAATAATTTATGAATAGGAAGTGAGACGAGGCGAGGAAGGGGTTCACCTCTGCAACTTCCCTATTTCTAAACTTGGCCGGAGATGTTGGTCAACCCACAGCCACTGGCGCATGCTCGTGGGACAAGCTATAGCTGAAGTTGGTGTCGTTGTTGATGATGGCGTACTTGGTTTTGGTCTCACTGGGCTCAATTCATTGGGTGACGTAGGAAGCAGTGTCAGTGTCGATGTTGTCGCCGACCATGTAGCAGAGGTCGTGGAAGGAGGCTAAGGTGGAGGACGAGGGAGGCGTGTGGGTGTGTGAAGGGGCTTGCAAAGAGATTATGATGCGTAGCTTCAACGGATTTGGACAAGTGGGAAATGAAAGGAAGTGAGAAGAAAAGAGTGGAAGAGGGGAGAGTTTGTGTGTGTAAGATAGGAGAGTTTGTGAAGTGAGGTCTTGAATAACCTTGCTTTGATGGGTTTGGAAGAAAGTTGCAGAGAATGGTTTTTTTTTTTTAATGGGATAACCTTTAAATGAGAATATTCTATTAAAATGTTCTCACTTAACCGTTAACTCCGTCAAGGTACAATTTTTATAGGAGAAAGGAGTTAAGTGCTATATCATAAAACTTCAATGATAGTTTCTGCATTTTACCCATGAAGTTTTTACTTTGTGTAATGTAGATATTAAAATAAAAATATTTAAATATTTAAAACAATTCATATATATGAGTAATTTAAAAGCTTATATAATTAATTAATATTTTGAATGATAAATTATATTTAAATTAATTTTAGTATGTTTTAATGTGAAAATGTTAATCCTATAATGATGAAATTTTTATGTATCCAAAAAATTAATACATTATCTAGGACTTAAAATGAATAGAATGTTCCCTTATCATAATTTTGTATATATAAAAAATATACCTATAAAAGATTCAAAATTATCAGTAAAAGAAAAATTTCCAACTTAAATTGTCAAAAAAATTAAACATCATCATAGAAGGCAAAATATCAACGACAAAAGGTGTTAGTTCCCAATAACATCAATTCTTATACATTATAATACTCTTCTCTAACACTCTTCTAACATGACAATTTTGATTCTATTGTTGTGGTTTAAAAATATTATTTAAATACACAAAATATTCTATATTATCCTATAGTCACTTTAATTTGATAATGGCGATGATGATTAAAATTTCATGAAACAAATTTATAAGTAAATTTGTATAAAAAAATCATCCTTAATTTTTCATCCCCATTGTTAAGAATAAACCAAACTAATAACAAATGTCAATTTTTTTGTTGTGAAATAATACCATGTATAAATATCTTGCAATGACTAATAAAAAGCAATCTCATTATGTAACCAAGAAAAAAGAAAAGCAAGCCAACCTACCATACCAAAAATCATATTGTCAAATTCTCAATACTCGTACATTAAAAAATTCCACATTAACTTTAAAATATGTTCGATCACTTTAATTTTATTAGCTATTATCACATATAAATAACACATCAAAACTTTACAAAAATCTTACATAAATTGTTAAACATTATAATACTCTTCTCTAACACTCTTCTAACATAATATTATTGATTCTATTGTTGTGGTCAACAAATAATAATAGCAATAAACTTCTGAAATTTTAAAAGAAAATAGTTCTTTTATTGAATCTCTCATCAGTTTACTTTTAAGCATCTTTTTTCAGGTCTACTTTAGCAAATCCAAGATAACCCCAAAGTCATTATGTTGTGTTTCATCTTCACATTCACTGTCTGGTAAATAATGAAAAATAGTTGTTAAAGAAATTGTAAGATTTCAAAAAGAAATAAAAAAGGCAAAAGATTCAACTATTTCATTAAAAAAATTCAAGTTTGTATACTATTCTTAGTGAGATTTTAAACTGAATTAAAATGACACATAATCTAGGGATGGAAAACAATTAGAGCATATGTAACAAATTATTCAGCTAATGCAATAAAAAAAATATCTTATCACATTCAATTTGAGTAAGATAAATGTGATATCTCATATCCTTATTGTTTCACTTTATACTATTAGGGTAAATGTATTATGCAAATTATCAACAAATATATCATCTAGTATAATATTTACTCCAAGAGAATTGAAAAATAAAAATAGTAGGATCTACCTTTGAAGCTCACGCTAATTTGTTGTCCCTAAATTGGAGTAATGTCATATGCATGTAAAGCTATCAACTTAAATCACTGTACAATGAGGGGAAACATAAATATAACAATATATAAAATCAAAATATGTTACGCCAAACAGATTTTGCATATCAGAGGAGAAAATGGAAAGTTAACTTATACAAATCTCAATGCAAAAAGTTGTTACAATTAGAATCTAGCCTTTTACTTGTGTGCATATGGTAGTGGTTCAGACTTTAGAGTACTAACAACAATCTAAACATCAACTTACATTAATAGTTTAACCAAAATCATCTATATATCTTATTCTAAGCTATACACCAGAGGAGGGGATTATTATCAATTACCCACATTTTTTCTTGCAAATCCTGTGCAGCTCCGGGAATCCACAGTTTCCAAACTACTTTTGAACAAATTAAGCTTAAGATATGTGAATTATTAAGTAAAAAAATTTTGATAACGAACATACAAAATAGTAAGTTAGAATACATGTGGGAAACATATAGGAATTCCTCCTTGCATTGCTTTCAGAGCCTTTATAATGTTTCCTACATTCATTTGGAAATAACTCCAAATTATTAAATCTTCAGCAGAAGAAATTAAAAAGAAGGGAGAAACAATTATTTATATAAGTTATTATAGGAAAAACTACCAAGCTTTAAATGCACTAAGCCACAGGAAAATTTATAACGAATATGAATCAAAAGCCACTCTATGACCTAATCATTTGAATTTCTTGAAGACCAATTTGAATCATTTTTTCGCACTCCACTGACCTTGATCACAGCTTTTGACAAAAATTAATTTAGTATTATGGTAGAAAAAAATTGGCAACTCAAGATTAACAAGCAACTTACCCATGAGTTATGTCCCTCACCCTGTGCAACATACTCGCGATCTTCCATGCTCCAAAGCTGAACTAAATCATGTTCTTCTCCCGTTAAAATATATTTTTCACCTATATTGTTAAAACACAAATCATATTTTTCGTTAACAAATCATTAACTCACCAACCACTTTACTTTAACAATTCTTCTTTTTATTAAGAAAAAACTCATATTAGACACAAATCAATAATTTCTCTTCTAACATTTGCAAAAGTGCATCGCCATCAAAATTTCACAAAACTATTTTATGATTTGCTCAAAAATTATTATTGACCATAATATCAGTAGTTTAAAACTAAACTATTTTATCATCTTAATACTTCCAAGTGCTTCAGGAAACGATTATTTCCCAAAAGTTGGGAGTGTTGAAACTGAGATATAGTATAGGTGAGCATTGAGAATTGAAAATGTATTATTGAGGGGCACAAAGTGATGAAAAACAACACTATCCATTTAATCATCTAGTTAACTGAGTACACAAGTTCAAATCTAACATTTAAAACAAACTCCAAAGTCAAGTCCATAAATTACCAGTCTTAAAACAACAAAGAAGACCACCATAATTATATATCATTACCAAAATGTACTTTCCTAACATAGTTGGAATATTTGGTTGCTAAGAAAATGTAAGAACTTGAAACAATTATTATCAAAGTCAACTGGTTCATTTCTTTTATTTATCCAAAATGTAAGGCAAGTTATATTTACCTGAATATTGAGAGTTATGAGTTCAAGACTAAGTAGGAACTGTACCTTGTTTACCTTGTTTACATATGATAGTGGATCAAAATAGCAACTGTAAAAATAGGATCAAAATAGTATATCAACCTGTTTAAACACTGATTAGGATGTAAAAAAAATGAAAATGAAGAAAAAACCATATTAGAAAAAAATACGTAGAAAGTATATGGAAAAAGAGGAAAAAAATTCTGAAATTTAAATGGATAAAGTGTTCCTTTACCTCAAATAACCCAACTCAAGCTTTGCAAATTATAGGACAGAGCTTTACCTACTCAAAACTAAAAGTCAAACAGTTAAAAACATATAAAAGAAGTTGGTATAAAATAAAAATAGGGATTAAGTAAAATTGCAGAAAAAGGTAGTTCCATCTGTAGGATAAATCATATATAGTTAACATAGGTATATAATAAATTGTAAGTTAGCTTCTTGAAATGAAAAATAAATAAACTAAGAAGATCCATTTGCAAATCTAATCTAGCTGTCTTTTCTTTGGGTCCTCTTTAGAGAAATAAAGGAAAATACCATTATGCAATGTCAAGTCAAAAGTTCAACCGACCACAATGATATATACTACATGTCAACAGCACTTTTCGGCAGCAACCTCATAAGACAACAATTACTTTCTTACTCAATTGGATCATGTTCCAATAACCATATAAGCCAAGAAAAACAAATGAAAATAAATCCATCGATAATAAATTAATGCATAGTAGGAGGGAGTGATATACCTCTCTCACACCTAAAATTTAATCACATGGATGATATGTGTTGCCAGAATGAGACAGAGAGGCTATGTCCATTTCAAGAATCTGAATAGAATAAAAAAGGTTGAGAAAACAATAAAAATTCAACAAAGCATATGATGTTTCACAAAAGACCTAAAGGAAATAGGAGCAAGGAATTTCCACCTCTCTTATTAAGCATCAATAATAGAATTGAGCCATCACAATATAAAAAGTTGACAGTGTCACATTAACTATAAAGAAAGAAAAAGGTATTAAAATAATCCACATACAAATTGAACATGCCTGTGAGTTCTTCCTCCCTGTTGTGATATTTAATGTATATTATCCTTGATGCTTCTTTACAACTTGTTAGCTTCAAAACACTTGTATGGAACAACCACTGGTTGTAACTAAGAAACAAAAAAAATCTCATTTACATATACAAACCTACTTTCATAGTAACAATGAGTAAAAAAAAGTTACTTCTGGAGCTAGATGGAAGAAGTAGACACTTTTACAGCAAGAAAAGAATTCTCCAGCACTCCCATTTATGCCATTATAAACAAAGAGAATATTGAGAAAAAAAGAATGACTAAATCAAGAAGCATTGTTTATAGGACTTGGAGTATCAAGGAGTATCTATTAATATGAAGCATTACTAATCAGGTCTCTTAACAAAATCAGGTATCTAAAATTAGAGGCAAGAATGAGTGGTATGCAGTACATATGCAATATAAGGAAATAATGTAGATGGTGGTTCTTTGTTAAATAAAAACTGCTTAAGCAGAAGGAAGCCATAAAATTCGATGGATCAAGCATTTGAAAGTAATGGCACATTCCTTCACCTAAAGCCCAAATTAAAGACAAGTCAAGCAAAACATTTACGGGCAACACTTCTATGCAACATTTGAAAGTGATACTAATTTTACGGGTAAAAACAAATAAAAATCATATAATGTGCAGCCTTACAACAAATATGCAAATGATCTAGAAGAAAGGAATGAAGCCTCGACCATGTGGGTCCTCCATAGAACTTGATCCATGGGTGACATAGTACCAAGCTTAGCAAAAACTGACTCAATTTGTATGCGACATAAAGCTTACATGTGCAGATGCACCAAAAGGAATGTGTTGGGTACCAATAGTGAAGTACAATTCTTCCCCAGCTATATGACATAAATAACAAAATTAAACACCAATACTATAGCCAACTTGATAAAATGAGCAGAAAGTTTGTTTAAAATGAAGCCAACCAACATGTGTCATACTAAGTACACAAAAATCCAAACTGATGTAAGGCTTAAAGAACCCAAACCATAATGTAACAGAAATAGGCAAACAAAAAAAGGCAAACAAACTCACGGAAAATAGAGCGGGCAGTTGCAAGAAGCGCAGATGGTGACGACAAAAGGTGAATGGCGAGATGAAGAGAGATAAACGACATCGAAACAAACAGAATATGGATGACCTGAAGTGAGCCTCTGGGTTGTCCTTTGCGTGTCTCTTTTGCCCTATGCTCAGCCCTGCCCCGTCCCTCTCTCTCGATCTTTGGCACGATCTCTCTGTACTCATCCCTCTGCATTTCACTTTCAACTTTATCTCTCTGTATATCTCTGAGCGTGTCATTCTCTCCGTCGCTCTCCCAATTTTTGAGTGCAACTCCCTCTTGTCCAAGCTCTCTCTATATTGATGTGTCAGTATTTGCTAATCTGCATTTGATTTGAGAATTGGTTTAGTTGCTGACTTCATTGTTGAAGTTGCTAAGGAAAGAAATGAGGAGTGGAAGGCTAGCAAGTGATTCAAATTTAAAATTCAAAATAAACATAGCAAGTATTAAAGACAATGGGAATCGGGAGAAGAAAGGTGATGGGTTAGGTCAAGAGACAAAACAATTAATGAGAAAAGGAGTTCCAAGAAGAAGAGAAAAAATGGATTGGGAAAAGAGAAAATGGCTATGGAAGAAACAGAAGGCTCATTAAATGAGTTCATTGAAATGATGGAAGGAAGGAGAAAGTGGGATACCAAAATGGTAATTCAATTTTTTAAATACACATGTAATAAATTATTTTCAAAAAGGAGATTTAAAAATTGAAATGAAGGAACGGTTCGTATGAAATGAAAAATGAATGAGAAGAGAAAACCAATGTAAACATAAATGGGAGAGCAGAAGACTTGTCAAATGCAAAAAAGAAAAATAAATACATGAAAGATATTTTTTCAGAATTTAAATTTAAAAATTCAAAAATGTGTTAATGGATTTTAAAATGGTTTTAGAAATAAAAAGTTAATTAAATAAATTAGGTGGTCTATTTGATTAAAAAGAGATAATGTGATACATGAATGAAGTTGATTTTAAGCTTACTTAATAAGCTTAATTTTTGTGATGGAGTACAAGTGTATTGCATAAGTCAAAATTAATTAAGAATTAAAATTAAATAAATAATTTATGTTTTTGATTGAGAAAGTTATTAAAAATAGAAAAGTACAACTTTTAGAGATAAAAAAAGTTATCGAAAATTGACACTTATCAAAATTTTCCTTAAAATTACCTTTAAAATACATATAACATAGATTAAGTAGAATACTTATAAAAGACATTGTCATAAAATTTCTCTCTAGATAAAACAACTTGAAACTATTATATATGCAACAACCTAAACAATCGTGCATATAACGTTGTGTAAATAAATGCTGCTCAATTTTTTTTCATAGGCAACAGGTAGAGAATTTTTAAGTAAGAAAATTATTCTTCACTTATAAATATATAAAATTTATGTAATATCTGATAAATATAAGAGTGTCATATCCACAAAAAGAAACATTTATTATGTTCTATCATCAAGATTATGATCCATCAACCTGTTAGTTCTTTTTATGAGGCACAAATGGCAGAATTTATTATGAAAGTGGAAGAACTACTAAAACTGCACAAAACTATCACAAGAGTTTATGTACAAAGAACGGGCAAACATTTATGGCTTATATCCAAAGACATGCAAAAGCCCAAGCCCACAAAATTGTTGATCTTGTAGTGGTTGAATAAAAGATAAGATTAACTAAAATATAATATTTACTTAAATTAATTTTTTTAAAAATATTTTTATTTTATTTAATTAATTTAAGAATTTAAATTACTTGCTAAACTAAAACTAAAATTAAATAATAAATCCAAATGGAATTACTCAAATTAAAATGTAAGATCAATTTGAAAATAATTTCAGAACTCGAATTCATCACTAACCATACAAAGATAAATTTAACTTGAATGAAAATTAATATTATTATATAGAGTGTCTACAACTACAAGTTTGAACACTACTAAAGATTATTACAATCTAATTAGTGACATAATTCGTATAAAATAATATAATATATTCAAATTATGATATAAATTATTTAATATAGTATGAATTATTCAACCGTAAATCACAAAAACATTGAATATTATTGCACAACTTATATATAAGACTACAAGAATTAGATATAATTAAAATATCAATTTAAATTTACTCATTAATTATAAAACAATTAATAAAAATTAAATTGAATAACAATTAAACATAAATAATTATCATTATTGTGTAATTATAGAACAAAGAAAAATATCTTAAACAAAGTTAAATCATCTAAAACAAATATTAGAGTTTTATCTTAGTCTTAAAAAATAAAATTAACTACTTATGATAAGAGTATCAAATATAAAGAGAGAAGAAAAATCTATAATAGCAGTTTAGCGTCTGAAATTAGATATAGAATTGGCATTTAAAATTGAAATTAAACCTATTAATTCTAATTTTTATGTTTAAAAACTCTTTTTAAATTAGAATCATAATTCTATATTACAATTCCATATAATTTAAAAATAACTAGTCTAACTCATTCTTAATCCTTAACTCATATTTTAAAAATTCACAATTCCACACTTTAGAATTAAAATCGTGTTTCAGAAAAATGAAAAGATTATCCCTTGCTCCACTCCATCTTCTTCAAAGACGACGAGCAACCAGTAGCTCTCCTGCTCCACTCCATCTTCTTCACCAGCAGCTTTGACGAGGTATGAACTATCTCTACTGTCTTTGTTTTTCGTGTTGATCTACTTTGATAAGAGAGAGAGAGAGAGAGAGATGGCGTTTTCAGGATTTGTTGTTGGGATGTCGGGTTCAATAAGGAACACTGATCGCAATACGCAACAGATGAGAGGATGGGTGGGCAGTGTTGTGGTTAACACTTAGAGACACTGATCGCAGGTCAGTGCCCCCAATTTCAAATAAAGTGATATAACTGGATTGAAAGGGAATTCCTTATACAACAGTGATATAAAGTCACAAATGTAGAATAGTTGGGTGATTTGATACCTATTTTACTCTTTAATGTTGTAATACTCATTGGTCTTCAACTAATGTCTTCTAATTCATTCTATCTTATATCCAGACGTTTAAAATATGTTAATTTTGCAATTGCACAAATCATATTCTTGTTATTTCCAGTTATTATGCCATCTGTCAAGTAGATATTGTTTGTGCATAATTTGTTTGATAGCGAGTGATAAAGTTTCTTAAATTTTTTGGTTCATTCCTTATAGTTGTGTTAGTTTTCCTTGTTGATTTTTAGTTGTTAGGGATATAAAGTTTTTTTTTTTGGTTGCAAATGAATGAAAAATGAGATGATGTGATAGTATCTGCATAAATGTTCTACAAGTAATTAATGGCAATTGTAACTGCTAGTAGTTTGGAAGCAATAACAACCACCATAATGATGATGATTAGGATCTACTTGTTGCTATATCTGAACTCATTAGGTGCTAGTTGCTAGGTTGGTTCTAAGGATTTCTAAAAACTTTTCTTGGAAATTTTTTTTTATGGGCTTGCTTCTGTGAATTGCTTCTTCGATTATTTGCTAAAATATTCTATTTTTGCATTTTCCTAATTTTGTTTATGTGGTCTACCTGTATTTTGTTGCAAGTGTTTCTTATATTGAGAAGCCTTTATCCATGTTAAATATGTGTTTGCTATGGTATTTGTAATGTTAAGATTGTAGTTGCTTGTCGTTAATTGGCTGTAGTGTCTCTTTTTACATGCATTACACTATAACTTACAATGAGTTTTGGCTTCAACTAGTTTCTTAGCACACTCCCTTTATCCTCCCCTAGAAAAAAAAAAGGTTATATTTTTCAAAGAATCATGTAATTACCGTTCATTGCTAAATAGATTATCCCAGAAATCCAAAATAAGGAAAATTGGCACAAGACCTCACAAGAACTGGTTTTCTAGAACATTTGTCTAGCTGAATAGATTATCCCTGAAATTCAAAATGAAGGCAAATTGGCACAAGCTATATTTGAAAAAATATAGATGCTACTGTTTTTCTAGCAACAAAATAATTGTTTTAACTTGATCTTAACTCTTACTTTTTCTTCTAAAAATGGGCAACTATCTTCTTGTATGTTCTATAGTTCAATCAATCAATCCTGTATCTAACACAAAAAGAAATGCCATATTGGCTTTAATTCATTTGCTTAGTCATATTATAATCCATTTGCTCTATGGCTGAATTTTTAGATGTCAGGAAGAATATTAGAAACTAATTTATCAACCAGTGAAGATATGAGACAAGCAAAAAAAAAAAAAATTAATTTTAGAGGGAGTTGTTATTACTGTAGCAGCAATAGCTTCGTAGTATAATGAAAGATTTATACCTAGAGAGTTAAGAGTGGATAATGACAATGACTTGGAAAGACGAACGCTTTTGAGACGATTATATCATGGTAGTGATGAAAATTGTTATAATCAATTATGTCTCACTAAGCATGCCTTTTTTGAGCTTTGCAACATTTTACGTGAAAAGAGAGGATTACATGATACTCATCATGTAACTGTAGAAGAATTTGTTGTAATGTTTTTACTTCTTTTAGCTCATGGTCTAAAAATGAGAGTTCTTGGAGGTACTTATATTCGTTCTATATAGATCATTAGTAGACACTTTGGTAAAGTTCTT
This sequence comes from Ormosia emarginata, assembly GCA_029884605.1. NCBI lineage: Eukaryota > Viridiplantae > Streptophyta > Magnoliopsida > Fabales > Fabaceae > Ormosia > Ormosia emarginata. Next base: position 16,549,744 of record JAQQTP010000089.1, on the reverse strand, counting down.
AGAGCAATTATTAGCCTAACCAAAGAGTACATCAAACATTCATACCCTACAACTGAAGTTATAGAAGATGACAAGTGGAAGTTGTTTAAGGTAAGAAATATGTTGGTCAAAATAAATACTTTGAGTATAATATCATACACTAAATTTGATATTAATATATTAACAGAATTGTATTGGAGCCTTAGATGGAACACATGTTGCAGTTATTGTTCCATTTAAAGACCAAGGTAAATATAGGAACAGGAAACAACAAATCACCACAAATGTTTTGGGAGTTTGTGATCAAAATATGAAGTTTGTTTATGTCTTACCTGGATGGGAAGATTCATCATCAAACTCTAGAGTTTTGCGTAGTGCCATGTCAATAGCAGACCCATTTATAATACCAAACAGTGACAATTTCAAACTTATAGTTGTATTAAATTATAATTATTCAATGGTTAACATTAATTATCTATTTTTATAAGAAAATATTACTTAGTAGATGCATGATATACCAATGGCCCTAGATTTCTAGCTCCTTATCGTTCCACACGCTACCATCTTAATGAATGGTCAAGATGTGGTAATAGTCCAAGAACGTATAAAAAGTTATTCAATCTTCGTCATTCTTCAACAAGAAATGTAATAGAGAGAACATTAGGCTTGTTGAAGAAACGATGGGTCATATTGCGTACACAATCTTTTTTTGACATAAAAACTCAGGTATAATTAAACTTTGTTTATTTTCTTAAAAGAGATATATGAATTGTCATTATAATATTTTATAAACACAGGTACGAATTATCAATGCTTGTTGTATATTGCATAATTACATTCGAGACAAACAACAAAAAAAGGATGATTTTTTGTTAAACAAGATAGATGCAGAAATATCGGCAAAGGAGGAGCAAGATGAGGACGATGTCATAAGATTTGTAGAAGTTACTCATGAGTGGACAACATTTAGAGATAATTTGGCCATTGAAATGTTCAATGATTATCTAGCTAGGTGTGGATAATTTATGATGTATTGTCTTACTTATTGCAAGACCTTTTGTAATAGTTATATTAATCAGTACGTTATGTTATGTTGTAAATATATCTAATTTTGTCTTATTAAGTTATTTTATGTGTTGCTTTTTAATTGTATTTGTCTTGATTTTATTTACTAGTTGATGGAGAAAGATAAATTTTGCAAAAATAAAGATAAGGCCAAGTCATATATTATTTACTTGTTTATTTATTTTGCAATGAAACTTTTTAGTTATTATTTGTTGATGAAGTTAAAATTAAATTTGAGAAAAAAATAGTAAATATTCATATATTTAATGTTAAATAAAATGTTAATGTAAAAATTTTTAATTACAATTATTATATATATATATATATATATATATATATATATATATATATATATATATATATATATTGAATTTTTGGATCAACATGTTAATGTAAAAATTTCAATTTAATATCTTAATTCTTTGTACAACTCAAATATATTTAAGATTCTTAGACATATATATAATATTGAAATTGAAATAATATATATCTCATTATCCATATATATATATATAATAAAAATAGGAAATAATTTGATTTGATTTAATAATTGATTTATTTGATTTAGAAATCAAATTTTGTGTTGAATTTAAAAAAATTTTAATTGATTTATAAATCAAATTTTATGTTTTAATTCATTAAAATAAGAATTGATTTGATTTGATTTTATATTTTACAAACCCTTAAGATTGGTTAGAGGTAGTTATTAAGGGTAAAATAATCTATTCATTTCAAATCAAATCAAATCCTGAAATTTATCAAAATTATAATTTAAAACCAATCTCATGCGATTTTAGAATCAAATCATTTCTTATTTTTTAGATTCCCTAAAAATTTAATTAAATTTGATTTATAAATTAAATCATTTCCTATTTTATTACATTCCAAACACACTCTAAAAGATGAAACAATTACTATACATCGTTCTCCTTTTGTCTCTGCTTTGTGCGGCGTTGTTCGTCTCTGTTTCTTTTTATATGTTGCTATGTGTTGTGTTCTATATTATTTTTTTCTTTAATTGCGGCGTCTTTTATAGGTTAGGTGTTTTTTATCAACTTGCACCGCCTCATTACTTTACCAATCCATCCAAAAGCCTCTTTGCAAGTGATAACAAATTAAAGGCAAGTGGAGCTCATCGTTTCACACTATCTAAAAGGCATGACATTGAGCTTTCTTTTCTTATTTCAAACATGGGCTGAACTTCTTTATTATTTTTTTATAAATATTACTTGACCATAGGTTGCAACATGATTCTTACACATCATTAGAAGTTATCATTTTCTTTAAGTCTTGCAATTATAATGATAATTAAATAAAATTAGTTTCTCTTAATAATTAAATAATAATAATATCATAAAACCATTAAAATTAATTATATTAAGTTATAATAATGCCTATTTTTTATAAAAAATATATAAAAAAATTAAGATATTATCACAATTCTCAATCAATTGTTAGTTCTTAACAATGAAAGCGACTCAAAACAAAATATCAAAGTGAACAATATCTCCAACCAATTTAATTTAATTTTATCTCAACTCAGAAATATCTGTCATATATCGGAATACCACAATTACCACAAAAAAATTCAACCATCATAAAACTCAAAGCATGAGAATAATATAGCTACTACGACATATACCTATCATCTCTAGATATCATAACTAGAATTCTCATTAGAAAATATTTTTCAACCATGTGCAATCCTTACAAGTGTTACCCCCAACAGAAAATATCACTCAGAAATAAAGTGTCACTCATAACAAGTATATGTAAGAAAAGTAGTTAGCATAAATCAAAACAAATATCTCACATATAAAATAAATGAAAGAATGTTGAGAAAATAAAACAAATATCGTTTCATGGAAGGATGTCAAGAAAAGATTTTACATCACATCTTTAGATTAACTATGTACATTAAAAGAATTAAGTAATCCCTTAAAATCACATATGACTTTATTAAGCTTGTAATGCAAGTAATAGGAAAATATGAAGACTAAAAGGTAATAATGAAAATAAAAATTGTTCTAAGAATATTTTGAAGGTAATATCTACACTTTCAACATCTCTTTCCCCTTCTTTGAATCATTCTATTTGGCTAATCCCCAATACCAACATTTTTTTCTTCACACCTTTTCTTAAGTTTTTCAAACTTCACATTTTTTTTTTTTTTACTTTTCCAATTATTTTTTTACAAAAAAAAAACTTTTTCTTTTCAAATTTGTTTCTTTTCGTATTTTTCTTTTCTTTTCATAACACTCCTCATATCACCCCATATTACAATTATAATGTTTCTTTCCTAAAATACTTTGGAAAATGGTTAAGAAATAAATACTTTTTAAACAAGCTTAAAGGGGTAACTAATGGTAATATGTGAAAGAACAAAAAATATCATTTCAAGACTCAAAATAAGAAGCATGGCCTAATATAATCTCTTAAGAAAATACATAACTCAATCAATTTTTATGGCATCAAATTAAATGCAAGTGTAACATAAAACTTCTCTTTAGCAAAAAACAACAATAGTGAAACGATTTAGCGAGGAAAAAAAATTATGAGCAGTAGCAAAAAATATTCGAAGGTCAAGAAAATATTCTCACAATAAAAATGAATAGCTCAAAATTCACTTGATAAAAATAGTATCCACATGTTCATCTTCAAGTTCTCTAATTATTTCGTTTTTTTAACAATGAGATATGCATAAGTAGTTATGTGAATATTTGAAACAATTTGAGTAAAATGATAGGAAAAAAATTTCACACAAAAGTGACATAAGGATAACATGACTAAATATTCAAATAACATTCACTCCCTATCAAAACCAAACATTGTCTTCAATGTTTAAAATTAAATATAGACTTAAGAAATAATCATCAATATGTATTACAATAATTATTGGGACAAAAAGAAGAAAGAATAATGGGAAAAAGTCATATACATGAAATTTTAGCAATTACAATGGAAGAAGAAAATAAGATAATTACGCCTCGACAGTTGTTAGCAATAAAAATAAATAACAAAAAGAAAAGAAAATGCAATAAAATAAACAAACAAGCAAACTTTTTTTTTTGTATTTTGTATTTTTTTTAATTTTTTTATTGGCCAACATTATTTAGATCTCCGTACAAAGGCTCTGAACTCTGGAAGACAATTACATTGACTTAAATAGTAAAATAAAACTATATAAAGAGTAAAAGAAAATTCTACCTACAACTAGAGCTATTAAATTCAAATCAACTCAAGGAGGTAAATGCTCATACCTCACTACCCACATGGTAGTTTCAAGAGATGAAGAACAACAAAAAATTACATTAACACTAACTGCATCACTTCTCAAGTCAAAAGTCTTCAACTCATTATGTGAATGTATACTCTCTAAACGTTCCTTAGACAAAATAAGCAACATAGTCTCTTTAACTCTTTCATCAATCACATCTACAGAGACATATTTAGATTCATCTTTCATAGCAAGTTGGCTAGTAGGCTTGAAGATATTAAGTTTAATTCTCATATTCATAACTGAAACATTCATTACCTTAGACCTACAACTAATGTTAGCATCAACAGTGTCTAAGAAAGGTCTTTCCAAAATAATAGGAATTTCTTTTTTTGATGAGTGATAGAGTTCCATATCAAGCACTATGAAATCAACAGGAAATAATCTCTTATCAATTTTCACTAAGACATCATCAACTCTTCCTCTAAGGATTCTAACTGACCTATCAACTAATTATAGAGAACAATTGAATGGTTGTAACTCACTCAAACCTAACTCTTCACAAACCAAATATGACATCATATTAACACTAGAATCTAGATTTTAACACTAGAATCTAGATCCAAGAGTGCTTTTATCAATCTTATGGTCACCAATATAACAAGAAATAGTAGGAATATCAAGATCTTTCAACTTAAGTGGTATGTTAAAATGCAAAATTGAGCTTACCTGTTCACTTAAGCGAACCTTCTTCGATATATACGCTTTAGATTTTCTTTTAAATGTGCATATGTCCTTAAAGAACTTGGCATAAGTAGGAATATATTAAATATTATCCAAAAGAGGAAGATTGATTTTTACTTATTTAAGGATCTCAAGAATATCTTCCATCTGCTTATCTTTCCTAAAAAGTAATGATGCATCTAAAGCTTTAGAGTAATGAACCTTTGGCTCATATAGAATCGAATGAATGAAATTAGAAGCTTTACGAGAATGGGAAGGATTTGAATTTATATCTTTTCATGGTTCTACACTTTCCCAATATCATGCATTATCCCTTTATTCATCTAATTGTCAATCTTTTTCCTATGCCTTAGAATCATTACAGCCTTAACTTGCTCATGAGTTTGAGCTCTCGGGTTCTCTATGGGATGGCTTGGAAGCCTACATCATCTCTATTTTCTATAACAATGGGTAGTTGTCCATTTTGAGTCTTTAATTTTGTTATAAATTGAGTGTGATAGTCTAAAAGTAACATATTAGATTCTATGAATTGCATCATAGAGTCCAAGTTTATCATACAAGATAATACCTTATCTATTTTATCCTCCAAGTTGAAACTACTGCTTGATGCTTGAGATGAGTTAGATGCATACCCTTATGGTTGAAAGTCAGGAGGTGGTGTCATACCAATTTGACTAGCTTGATTAGGTCATTGCTCTTGTTGTACTTCAACACCTTCTTGTTTTCAAGAGAAGTTAGGATGATTCCTTCAACCATGATTATAAGTGTTAGAATATTGGTTGTTTTGTAGAGGAAATCATTTGGCTGCATTAGACTACTCTAGTGAAAATTCAGAAAATTATGAGGCAACAAGACAATCATATAAAGTATGAGAAGAGTTAGAACAAACGGTACACGCAATATGTATATTAGAAGAATTAATATGTTTTTTACTCAAAGATAATAATTGATCTATCTTCCTAGATAATGCATCCACCCGGTCTATTTTTTTAGATAGAGATTCTACCTTAATTATCAAATCAGATGTGTGTGAAATCTCAAAAATTTCTCCTTTATTCCCTAATTGCCTTGATATATCTAGTTGTGAGGACGAGACATACAATTGTAAATTTTTACTTAAGTGCTCAAATAACTCTTATGTCTTATCTAGGGTTTTGTGCAAAAAAAAAAATACCCTTACATGACTCATCAACCATTTGCTGGTTACATTCATTCAATATAGAATAAAAGCTTTGCACTAGTTGCCATTTAGAAACTTCATGGTATGGATAACGACGCAAAAGATCTTTAAATCTTTCCAAACTCTCATGAAATTATTCATTATTAACTAGAGAAAAAGTAGTGATGACACGTCTTATTGTAGTAAGTTTACTTATTGAGAAATATTTCTTTAAAAATTCTCCTGATAATCTATCTCAAGTGGCAATGTTATCACATGTAGAAAATCAATCTTTAACTTTATCATTTAAAGAAAAAAGAAAAAGATGGAGACGAATTACATCATCAGTAACATTAGGGATATTAAAGGTGGAACATACCTCTAAGAATGTATCTAGGTATTTATAAGGATTTTCAGACTCAAGCTCATAAAATATTAGTAACATTTGAATTACACTAGGCTTAATTTCAAAGTGGTTAACCATAATCTCATGCAAACAAACATAAGTAGAAGAATCATATGTATTTGGAGTAAAATACTCCCTAAGTACTCAATTATTATATGCCATATTTAAATTAGAATTAATGAGTGCAGTTTGGTTTTGTGCTCTAAGTGTACACTCTATCTTAGAATTGTACTCTTTTAAATCTAATGACAAGGAACGTCTCTTCAGCATAAACCAAACAAAATATCGAACTTAAAAGAAATTAAGAGTTGGAACAAAAGTATGTGGACAGTCACAAGTTTGAGTAGAATTGGCCTTCTTCAACCTTTTCAACAAAAACTAAAAACAAGAAAAATAAAAATAAAAACACTAAGACCAAATAAATAAAATAAAATAAATTTTAAATAAGGAATAAAATAAAATAACTAAAATTGAAAATTAAATAAATAAATAAAAATCCTAGACTAAAAATTAAAATAGGCAAAAAAATAAAATTAAAGCAATCACAAAATCAACTATCCCAAGAACAATGTTAAAAACTTTGTAGAGAATTTTCAAGTAATAAAATTATCTTTTTACTTGCAAAATCACAAGATCTATCTAATATCTAAAAAATATAAGAGTGTCGTCTTCATAGGGAGTGACATGATTAAATAAAATATAATATTTACCTAAATTAATTAAAATAAAAAGAAAAGAGATTTTTATTTTATTTGATTAATCTAAGAATCTAAATAACCTGCTAAACTAGAACTAAAATTAAATAATAAATTTAAATGAAATGACTCAAATTAAATTGTAAAATTAATTAGAGAACAATTTTAGGACATCGAATTCACTACTAACCATGCAAAGATAAATTCAACTTGAATGAAAATTAATCTTATTCTATGAAGTATCTATAGCTACAAGCTTTGAACACTGTTAAAGATTATTGCAACCTAATTAATGACATAATTAATCTAAAATAACACAACATATTCAAATTATGACATAAATCATTTAATATAGCATAAATTATTTAATCTTTAAATCACAAAAGCATTGAATACTATTGCACAACTCACATCTAAGACTGTAAGAATTAAGCATATGATTAAAAGATCAATTTAAATTTACTCATTGACTACAAGACAATCAATAAAAATTAAATTAAATAATAATTAAAGATCAATAATTATCATCATTATGCAATTATTCAAAAAAAATATCATAAACAAAGTTAAATCATCTAAAATAAAGATTAGAGTTTCATCTTAATTCTAAAAAATAAAATTAGTTACTCATGGTAAGAATATCAAATACAAGAAGAGAAGAAAAATCTATAAAAGATGAAATAGTTACTACGCATCATTCATCTTCCGTCTCTACTTCGTGCAGTGTTGTTCATCTCTGCTTCTTTTTATATGTTGTTGCGTATTGCATTCTATATCCTATTTTTCTTCAATTGCGTCGTCTTTTATAGGTTACACTATGTTTGGATGGCAGGTAATGAGAGAAAAGAAAAGCAAATGGGAAGAACAGAAATAATTTTGTGTTTGAGAGTTTTAAAATGTATAGAAATGGAATGAAACACATGGAGAATCATTCTCCCATTCTTCCCCTCAAATACCTAATTTTTGTTCCTTCCAAAATTGAGGTGGAATGGGAGGAACACATGTTCCATTCCGTCCCGTTAATGAATCTTCTAAACAAAGAGGGAGAAACTATATTTCATTCTTTCCATTTTCTTTTTGATCCATTTTCATCTATTCCGTTCCATTCTATTAATAAAAAAATATTCAAGCACAGAATTAGAAATTTTTTTATCAACTTGCACCACCTCATTGCTTTGTCAATCCATTCAAAAGCCTATTTGCAAGTGATAACAAATCAAAGGCAAGAGAGCCCATAGTTTCACATTATCTGAAGGACATGACATTGAGCTTTCTTTTCTTATTTCAAACATGGGCTGGACTTCTTATTCTTTCGTATCATTAGAAGTTGTCACTCTATTTAAATCAAGCAAAAATTAAACTATTATCAATAACGCAACTCTGATTAATAAAAGAGATTTATATTTTTTTGTTACAACGGTGACAATGAAATTTAAACTTATAACCTAATGCAAATTACTCAAATCTCTCACTACTAGTCCAATCCTAGTGGCTTAAGAAAGAGATTTATTAGTTAGCACAAAATCATCGCAGCCTTATTGAAAAGCTTCACCGAGAATTAACCAGATGAGTTTAGAAGAGAGCATAAAAAACAATCCGTTTCCCGTTTCAGCAGCTATCTTAGCCAAATATCTGCTGCACAATGACCTCGTCATTTCATCACGAACAAGAATATAGGCATCATATCATTTTTCAAATGACACAGTTCGGATGAGTTCCAATTGTTGTGCCATATCTGACTACTACCAAAAGTAAGTTCTGTATTTCAGTTATGAAGAAGGGGGGGAATGGAATCAGAGGAAATCTGAGTAAAGAATGAATCCTAATATTTTTAGAAGGACATACCAGTTCAACAGCCCAAAAGCAAGCGCAGAAACGCTGATTTTATTTTCTTTCCTATACCGCTCCGTTGGCGATGAAGCAAAACTATATGGTATATACATAATAAAATTGTGATGTTCGGCCAGAGAAATGGAAAAAAGAAAAGAGCATTTTATCCTGTTATGTGTAGTTCTAGTTTGTGGCATAATCACCACTATTTGCTACTTCTTGCTGTTCAATATTGGCTTCTAGGATAGTTTGATCTACTTCTAAAGAAATGCTGAGTGGGCCTTGTGGGGTTCCGAAAAGTGTAGTAAATATCTGTCTGTGGCATTCATCACAAAAGTAGATATAGGTAAAATGACCTTCATATGGGAGTTTATGTACTGCAGCTCCAGGTAGTATGCGGTGCACAAAATCAGTCATTGATGGGGGAACCACTTTATCATCCATTCCCTGTTAACATTGCACTAAATTAAGTCATATAATTTCACTGAAAAAAAATCATATATTGGTGAAAATAGAATTAGAACATGCAAATAAATATAGTTTTATTTTTCTTTTTCATTTACTTGAAATGTAAGTCTATTGATGATTACACAGGAAATGTGTAGAGACTCTAAATTTAGTTATCATATACTTCAAGGAGGACATCTACCAAAGGGAATAATCATAAATTCAAGGTGTCTAGTTCACAATTTCATAACGAAAAATATGCAATCTTACATTCTGTCTAGCAGAATTCAACATATTGCAAAAACACCAGGTACAGCAAGGCAACAGCAGAAGTGAAACCCAATAACTTAGCATTAAATGGAAGTCAAGAAACAAAAGTGAAAACTTGTTCCTGGTTTCACTGTATGCAACCATTAAATATTATCCTTCCATGTGCTCAATAGAGTAGCAAGCTCAATTATTAGGAACTTAAAAAAGATCAAGTGCCAAGGATTGTAGTAATGATAATTGAAACAGAGGTTGGCACATGACAAGTATTGGGAAAGACGAGCAAACCAAGATATTCATACATAGGTAGCGAGTTGCTTAAATTGAAGATAAAATGGGGGATGATTTACCTAAGATGGTTTGGACATTTATAACCCACTGACACAGTGTTGCAAAGTAAAAAGTTAAGAAAATTAAAACAAAAAATATCTCAAAGAATAAAGGAAAACTAAGAATAACTTATGTTAACGCTCCGATACTCCAAATTTTCCATCATACTCATTGTATCCATATCAGATACATATTCGCCTGCCATATGCCTGCATGGGTATCACTTCTATCTTCTTTCAATTTTTCAGCCAAAATTGGTCAAATTGGTCAAAATGGGAAAAATGGTTTTCAAAACATTTGAAATGAATTCGAAATGCAAGAAAACATTTCAAAATGCTGAAAATCAGTTTTGGATAGTTTAAAATGGACTAAAAGTATAAAACATGTCTCAAACCATTTAAACATTTAAATTTGATTAAGTTTTGCGCTTTCTGAGATGAAAATATATTGGGTAATATTTGAATAATAATTTCTCAATGTATATAAATATATTTTTAATATTTTTATTTAACATACTCTACCGTACACTTACCCTAAATTATCTAAACTTTTCCATATCTGCATATTTTTATCATTGCTGATAAATGTTTTGGGTTAAAATTGATTGGATAAGAAGAATGCATACAGAAGATTCGGAATAAATGTGATTGAATGATTTATGTAAATGAATTCTGTATACTATAGGGGGAGTCGGGGGATCAAAACATAGATTCACTCACTTGCCATATATGTATTGGGCCAAGAAAGCCCATATACTCCTCCTGAGCTTCAGTGAACATTGACTTAAGCCAACTGAGCACATCACTACTCTGTTTTCTCTTCTGCAACTTGAGGTCTGAAAGGCTGAAACCCCAATTTGAGACCTGCAAAGCAGCTTCCTCCACAAAGGGTTTCACATTTCCTTGCCTGATTGATTCTTCCACATCCCTTTGCCAGAATTCCTCATAGATTGGATCTTCCATCAATGCTTTATCCTGAAAGGGGCATTGAGATCTTCCATAAGGGGTTGTATAAGTAAAATATAAAAAACTGTTGGTACAGCATAAGCCTCAGAATCTACTTTTGGAAACACAAAAATGTTAACATTATACATAATTAGCTTGATTAGTGAGCTTGGACTCTGTGATTTCAAGGCATGTTTAAAATGTCTTATTCCTATCAATTTCAACAAAAGTTCAATAATAATTTATGCTTTATATTTTGATATTTGAGCAACGCCAGGGCAGAACTGAATCATACTTGAACATGCCAAACAAGGCCCTCTTTCTTCCATATATTCTTACCAGCAGTCAGTTGCAGCTCTAATGCTTAATCCATCCTACTGGGATACAGGACAGACATAAAGTGGATATCAAATAGAAATAGTAGACATGTTGACTAAGACAAAAAGAGATAAGCAAAGTTTCCCTTACCCTCTTTCCCAGAGATAATGACAGCCACTTATCAATCTGACCATGCTTTCCTGACAAGAAGCTTCGCTGATAGAAGTAAGCAAGAAATCTAGGAAACTTTCGAGCTAAGAAGTACATAATTTGTCTTTTTCGTGTCCATTTGTTCCAAGTCCTTCGTCTCTCTTCCTTTGTCATGATAGGATCATATGGGTTCACCATTGGAGCAAACATGGCTGCACCTGAGAGTTAGTACATGACAGATCAATACCAAAACGCATGGCATGATGCTTATTCTCTCTCAAATACCAACTCAGTTCTGTTGATGTGACACATTTATACTATGTAATATATTTTTCAGAAAGGCAGTACTTGCATCACCAAAAGATGCAAAACTTACTCTGACTCATAACTGTGAGCTTCGTGTTGACTTTTAAACAAGTTATTCAAATGTTTTAGATGAGGGAAAAGAACAAAAGGCCTAAATAAAATGTAATAGAGTACACTAAAACATGATAATTGTTATTTTAAAGGTGAATGAACAAGAGACTGACTATAAAAGCTTCAAATTTTGCCAAGTTGAGCAGATGCAAAAGTAGCATAGAAATAAAACAAAAAAAAGTACAGGAAAAACAAAAGACCTACTAATACCTGCAAGTCTATCAGGAATGTATCTAAGTGCAGCCCAAGCATGCATACTTCCACTTGAGTAACCAACAACCCAAAACTTGTTCACACCAATAGCATCTGCTAAAAATGACATATCTGCTGCTGAGGATTCCAGATTTCGTTTGGGATGAGGATCACTCTCACCAAAACCAGGAAGATCATATGTCAGCAGGCGAATGCCGAATTCTTCAAGCAGTGAATCTTTAACTCCAGGAATTCCTAATTTTAAAGATGATGTCAAAAGGAAAAAAAAAATCAAATATGCATCAACCACAGCTGGATACAAAATTTAACTTAAAACAAACCGGCAGGACTTAAAGTTAACACTAAAAAACAACCTGCAAGCCGAGAGGAAAGAAAAGTATGAGGAGCAATTATTGAAAATCTAGCTCTGTCAGCTGAAACACCTTGCTCCTTATATGCCATGTGTCTTCCATCCGGAAGTACTATGCGGTCAGCACTAGGAGGATGAACAAATACTTCCTTCATCTTTGTTGATGGGGTGGTGGACGGATCATGCTCAAAATTTACATACAAGGCTGCAAATAAATCAGTCATGTCATCCAGATGCTCAGCAGGATAAACATTACACATATACACCATCAACTTCAGTGAATAAATCTAAGTACTATGAAAGAACAAACACCTAAAACTACATGGTACGGTTCCAGCATCACTGAAACACCCAAAAATAAATAAATAAATTCTTAGCCTGATTTAAACAACGAGAGTGAGACTACATTGATCTACGGGAGAATTAACGGGAAAGACCATTAACAATACAAAATTAAAGGTGAAGAACAAATAACTATTCCGATAACAACAATGACCATTCGGAATGATTAATTAGTCTTTCTCCTTAATTTTGTATTGTTAGCTGTGGATCCTTCCCCTTAATTCTACCAAGATAAAATTCTAATATTACTTGAAGCACAAACCTTAATCTCCAATATCTAGCGATGTAAATGTGAATTTAAATATAAAATTCGATTCTATCATCCCCCCCCCCCCAAAAAAAAAAAAAAAAAACTGCTCGATTTGATGACGTTATTTACTTATTTCTGCATCCCAAAACCCAAAAAAAAAAAAAAAAGCATTTGGTATTTGAACTTCACCTGCAAAGGCAAATAAGGAAACGAAGAATATGATGGACCAGGCGTGGAGGGGATCCTTATCCTCGGGCAGGTACTCATTGAAGAAACTCAATTTCCTACACAACTTCTGACAGGGCCCTCTAACACTCTTCACAACATAGGAATCTTTTCCAAAGTTCCTGACTAAGTAGGAGTCCTGGTTCACCAAGCTCTGCTTCACTATGTCCCTGCACCCTTTCCCCAACTCCACCATCATCTCCGCCACACCTTTCATGAACTCCATCACACACTCCTTCATCTTCACCCACTCGCCCGACCCCGAATCCATATCTGCCCACGATGCTCCAACTCAACGACCCTCACGGGTTCTAGTTCTAAGGATCAAACAAAGATCCACATTCGTAATAAGAAGAAGGAAAAAATAAAAAAGCAATGATTGCAACAGACAACTTAGACAAGTGCAGATTTGGCCTAGAAAGTTTTTTTTTTTTTGGCGGTTGGGAAAAAGATGTGCATATAAAAACAACAGATGCAAAAATGGAATTATTTATTCACTTATTTTTTTGGGGGAGCTTTTAATGTGGTGAAGGAGAAATGGGACAATGGGAGTGAAAGTGAGTGGTTGGTACGGTGGTGGTGAAGCAGAATTTTGAGGGCGTAAAGTGTTGACAAAAAAAATGGACCCAAAAGGAAATGACGAAGAAGAAGAAAAGGTGGTGTGGTTGAGAAAATGGCATACCCGTGCCTTTTGGTGGCTTGGAATTTGGATAAAGAGCGACATTGGGCGAGCAAAAAGTACATAGCTTGGTTTAACCGTTATTGCCCATGCCATTGCCATTACTATTTACTACTGTCTCTCTACACTTCATTTAAAGTTAAAGAAAAAGAAAAGAAAGAAAGATATCTTTTTCAATCTTACGTGACAGCGAGTATATTAATTAATGTGTTGAATTAAATAATCATAGTGAGTAATCATTTAATTTAATTAAAAATGAACAAAAGAACTAGAATAAATAAAAGTGATTATTTGTTCCTAAGATTTTCTACCATAATGTTCTATGATTTTGGAGGATAAGTGATGGCGAAAAGTGAAAAATTTTCATTTTGGGAGAATGGGAGGATTAGAGTATAGTTGTCAAAACAGTTTACCCAAATTTGAGTTAGGTCATTTTTAAATTGAAATTTTTTGAATTATGTGAATTTTGTATTAATTTTTGATAGTTCAATTTGTTTTTATATAATATAAACATGTCGGTTTATTCATACTAGATTAATTTAAATTATTTTTATTTTTATATTTATTTTATTAATTTAACTCACTTATTTTATTTAATTATTCTCATTAACTTATTAAATTTAATCTATTTTGACCACTCTAAACAAAAATGGGAAACGGCAGGAAAAGAGTGATCTTGCAATCGCTTTTTCGCCAAAGAGAGGTGCTGACTGATGGTTGGCCAAGATGGACGGTGAACAGTTGGCCACGTGTAGAGTGTTACTTACGTCACACAGTAGTATATATTCTTTGGAAAAAAAAAATTAATTTATAATTGATAAATTAAGTGAAATTACAGTTCACTCTCAAGTCTCAATTATAAAATTATTTTTGTAAATTAATTATAATCACTATCCATTCACATCAACTAAAATTTATGACTGATACATTAATGATTATATGATTAAAATACCAATTAACATGGTTACTTTGGTAGCTCTCTTTTTTTTTTAGGTACAAATTTACTGTGGTAGTTTGCGTTTGCATTGGGTGATAACGGCCATCAGTTGTTGGCTGGATGACTGCCTGTCTTGCCCCACGCCTCCTGTCACCTCAACATCCCACATAAATTTTGGAAAAAGAAAATTTCATTTATTTTTTTGCGGTACAATTTACTCAATTTTTTTTATATAAAGCATGAAATGGTTTTTTTTTTAATCATAGAGTATCTCATCTTATAAATGAGAGAATAATATTTTGGTTTAATTTTCTTTTATAGATCTTAACCTCCTATATTAATTAAAATAATAATAATTTTTTTGCATTTAAGATTTGTAACACTCTAAAATTTTATTAATTTATAATAATGTCTAAATTATACTATTTTATATTTTCGTATGTTGTAAATTTATTTTGACTGTTTCATGATTGTATTTGATTATTGTGTGTGATTTATTCCAAGTCAGAAAAATAATAATTTTTGGGTCGAGAAAAATCTTTATCTGATTATTCGGAGCTGGAGGATCTTACTAAACTCAATTCCGAAAGTGATACTTGTATCAATCTTTTATTTTTAGAATTTATCTGTAAAATAAAAATATTTTATATTTTAATATTATTTTATTATCTGTTTGACATTACCTTTTGACTTTAAAGCAATTGTTGTTGTCTAGTGGATAATATGAATCAGAAAAGTCTTTGTGACTTGTAATTCGGTGAATCAATAGAAATTGGTCAACGATGATGACTTAATTCTTTAAACCAATAGAAAGTGGTTAATATTGACGGTTGAACTAGTTAGTTTAGTAATTAGAAAACCTAACTAAATTAGCCTAAACTTAACTAAGTTAATCCAAAGTGCTTAAGTAGTAACTAAATGGAACAAACCTAGTTTGCTACCCATTAGAGCCCTAGTTACAAGAAGGTTCTAGCATGTTCAAGAAATGGATGAGTCATTCATAAGTAACTAGATGGTTAGCCAAATAACTAGGAAATCAAACTAGAATGGCTTAAGCATAAGTAGGAAACTAAATGAACCAAAACTTGGTTTGCTCTTCCATTGAGCAATTTGACCAAGCCACTCCAAGGAAGGTTCAAGAACTTGATGACTTGATTTTCTAAGCCTATAGGAAACAAACTTGGAGGCAAAAGCTTTGAAGATCAACCATTGGTTTCATCTAAGGCCATTATGAGGTCTTGAGTGGTCAAACAAAGTGGTCACCTCCTTTGGGAGCTCCACGGCCAAAGGGCTTTAGGAGCAGCTAAGGAAGACACTTTACTAGTTCATTCTATTTTCATCCATTTTCTAAAGCAAGTTCACCAAAATCCTCTCCTTTTTTTTCTTGTGAAGCTCACGGCCTCCACACCATTTTCATACCTCCACTCTTCTAAAATTTTATCCAACATCACTTCTTAAACTTAAACATCATTCTAAACACTTTTCATGTTGTGAATTTCTTCAAAATCATTCATCTTGTACTTGGAAAACAAGCTTGAAGTTTCTTCCATACAAAGTAAAAATCCTTATTTCTTGTTTCTAAAGTGATTCTTAAAGTTCTAAGCCATGATTGATCCATAATTTTTCTTTTTTGACCATAGTTTATGACTTTGAAAATTGTTTAAGTTGTTAGGGTTTTTCTTGAAGGTTCATGAAAATCACTAGGAAGCATCCAAGAAGGTTTTTGTCTTCCTTAAAGGTAAGAGAGAGATTTAATCTCATCAATCATGTATTGGTGGTGAGAAGATAAATTTGTTTGTGGTGAAGAATCCATAAGGATTCATTCACTTGGTTGTTTAAAGTTTTTCTTATTTGTGATGAGTTTTGATGCAAGTATGTTTATAGCTTTGATATATGTTTAATATGTGTTTATGAAAGCATGATAACTATTGTATGTTTGGATGTGAATAACATGATGAGGATTTGCATGAGGGTTCCAAATAACCCATGAAGCTCACGGCTTCACCACCACAAAGAGGAACAAAATGTCCTAAATTATTTTCTAATCATGGATTAGGTGATTTAATAATAATAAATTAGATTAAGAATTTTTTTTATAAGGGATTAGATGATGAGAAATAATTAAATATGTTTTTTAAAGCATAGAATGATTTTTGGCCAACATGCCTACTCATGATGTTTTCAATCTAAAATTATTTCCTAAGCATAGAATTATGTAAATTAAAGAGAATTCAATTTAATGAATTTTAGAGAATAAAGTGAAGTGACTTTATTTTAGAGTTTAATTAGAGAAATTAAGTAAGGATGAGAAATAAAGCAAATACTTGAAAAGTACTAACGTATGGCTCACTCGTTGGGTTTTGAAGCGCGTTAGCAAATTTCGAGTGTAAATATTGGTTAAATCCAAGAAAGGTAATTTTTAAAGGAAATAGTAGAAAATACTATTTAAAGGATTTTCAAGGGAAAATGTTGTAAATAGAGTTAAAAATAAATATATAATGAAGAAATTTTTGAAATTTAATTAAGATAGTAAAGAAATATTTTGCGTAATTGAAAAATATTAGAAATATCTTACGCGTATTTAAAATAATGATTTTTAAACTACACGCGATTGATAAAATGATTTAAAAATGTTACACGATTGATAAAATGATTTAAAAACGCTATGCGATTTCAAAAACGTCAAAAAATATTTATGCGATTTGAAAACGTTGGAAAAAGGTAACGCGATTGTGAAAACACGATAAAATATTTACGCGATTGAAAGGAACAACAGTTTATTGTCGGATTAAAGTGGTGGACCCAGTTGTGTTAAAAAATGATACTGCCAAGTGGTAGCATGTGTTTGTGAGAAATCATAATATTGTGATTTGTGTATTTTGGCTCATGCACCATGCATAGAGAAATGTGTCAATTTGGTTGATATTGGCAAGTTGTTTAAGAAATGAATTACATCGTAGTTCAGGTGCGATAGGCGTAATGTTGTTCATTGAGTAAACTTAGAGGCGTTAGTGTGCAGAAAATTCCACATGAGGACAATTGGTAGCTCTTCTGGACCGTGGTACTGAGCAACGCACTAACGATCTCGATAAAACATTATTCTTAATCACGATCTATCGTAGGCTGTTTGGTACAATGCCTGTTGTACATGACATTTAGACTGTGTAATACTTGGCTGGGGCAGCTGGAGCTACAGGCAGATCTACTAGGTCATTTTTTCTGAAAATTATGGTTCGCTACATAGAGTAGGAACAAGTCTATATACATCTGCATATGTGGTCTGCATCATTATGTAATATTTATATTTAGTCTGAGATATTATGTATGATGTGATAATATGATTTGATGTATTAAATGCTATATTTGTATGTACTATCATTTTCTATACTGTCATGCTAGTAATGATGTAGATTGTCTGACCTCTTTGTATGCATTTCTGTAGTATTATTGTATTTGATAAAGATTGTGAGGAAGGCGAAGAGGAGCAACCTCCTTATTGTCAGTACAAGGAGGAACAACATCCGAGTGATCAGTGCGAAGAGGGCGAGCCTCTAGATCATTCATATTGTTTGGATTGATTCTAACACGATATGGCGCTACTGAGTTTTCTGAGATTCATGAAACTGGTGTTTCATGGAGGTTCTGAAGCCTGACTTCTACAAGTTGATAGGGAGACGATTGTTTATGTTGGACGTTTGACTGTGTCCCTGAGTAGGGAATATGATGGAGTCCCTATGTTTTCTACTACTATCTATGTACATTTGGAGTTGTCCTTATCTATTAGGCGCTATTAGAGTGAACGTTTTCATGCCTATAGTGAGCTTAGTAGTGTGTCGACAGCGCGGACTCCTGTCCGTAGGACTACACGACATCTAGGGTTTCTGTCTTCCGATGATCTCCTAGAGGAGGATCATTCGAAGGATTAGAACTTCTAGATGTTACTTAGGCTAGTTTGCAGTTTGTTATGAGTCTAACAGTTTACTACTTTACTAAACGGTTTGTAATATATAAATATTTGTATCTTTAAAACAAAATCATATATATAATTATAGTATGTATTTGATAGTTTATTTTATTTCATGTTCTATTTATTTTATTTAATGATATAATGTACAAAAAAGAAAATTTTTATAACTTATATTATTATATGTTATATTTATAAGTTAATAAATGATTTATGTAATATCTTAAGGAGGGTGTTACAAGATATATTATATACTAGATTTTAGTATGATGTTACTGAGTTAATAATATTTTATTTATTTTTAACTTAATTATTAATTTTAATAAAAAAATTATTATATAAATTAAATTATGTTCCTTATAAACAAAAGCAACCACTTTATAATTTACAAATATTAAAGCACAAATAAAAAGTTGATGTATACTTAAAGAGTAATGTTATATCATCTTACCCAATCATCATAATAATCATCTTAATACTAAATGAAGAAAGTATTAAATGAAAAAGTAAATGCATCTAATGTCTTAAGAACATAAAAAATATTTAATATTTTCTTCATTTAGTAATTAGAAAGATTAGTAAAATAATTAGGTAGGAGGATAAATCATTTCTTATACTTAAAACTTAGATTTTTTATAGCTCTTATCTTTTTTTTCAGTTATTAATTATAATAGATAAATATTGTTTCCCTGCTCTTGTGTGGCTCCTCATTTAAAAATGGAAAATGATATTCTTACATAATTTTTCATCTCACATTTATTTTCACACTTATCTTGAATAGATGTGATTAAGTGAGAGAAAGTGATAGAAAAAAATAAATATGATGAATGATATTAAGAAGAGTGTGAAAATAGATACATATATTATTTATGATAAAAAAATCAAAATTGTTTAAAAAACCAATGATCATAGAAGCACCAAAGCACATCTCGCAAGTATACTTCAAACCTAGATCTGAGATGACTCTTGCATTTTTTTAGTTTTCAACTATAATAATAGATAAACTTCACTTGTTCCGCTTTTTACATATGGCTTTTTTCAATATTACATGATATTATAGTCATAAAAATGTAAAATTTAAGCGTCAATCAACATAAACGCCTAGAATGTTTCTTACCCTTTTTTTTTTCTAAAGTATATTTCCTAATTCTGAGCTGTAACAAATATAATTGCTACTACCTCACTCTCTACACGTGGTTCTCAGTACTGTAAAAGATCACTATAGACATAACCATGAAAATCATAAGTATTAATCAATATAATAGCCTAAAATCTTTAAACAAATAATTCTCACATAGCTTTAAGATGTATACCTTATGTGGAAGAATCATAAGACATCGTGATGATGATGAAGTCATCGATAAATTGGTTTCTCTCTTTTTCCGTCTTCTAATGTCACAAGAGTTGTCAATATGTTTTATAATTGAAAAATAATATAACAATATCTCATATAAGCGAAAATAATATAACATTTTTCTATATAATTGGGAAAACAAAGTAACAATATATTCTAAATTAATCTTCATAATCAATCTTCATTAATGGAGACATTTATTTCTTAATTTTATTAAATTTTATTATCTTATTATTATCTTATTTTCTTGATTGATTTTCCAATCAATATAAGTGTTTTTTTCCTTAAAATCTAATGTCAACACATGTTACATTCTTCATTCAAATTTTATCAATATTTCCTAAATTGATCCAATCTTAAATTATCAGAGGTTTAATCAGGATCTTCTTCTTTGGTTTTGTTCCAATTAAATTTTAAGTTAGTTTTTACTCAATCATAATTAATCTTTATTAAATCTTAAATCAATTATACTATATATATATATATATATATATATATATATATATATATATATATATATATATATATATATATATATATATATATATGAGTCATATCTAATCAAATGAATTTTTATTGTAGAGGATAAGATGAGTAAATCTTGTGTCTAATTATACGTGAATGATCAAGATTAAAAATTACTTAAAAATCATATGATCACTTAAAAAAATCACATACATTTATGTTTTAATCTTAATCATTCATATAAGATTCAATGATCAAGATTTACTTCTCTCACCTCTTATAATAAATATTATTCTCATCTGAATAAGATCTATATATATATATAATCAATATTTCTAAATTTAAGTGATGCCAATATTCTATATCAATATTTTCTATTCAATCAAAATCAATATTCATTAATTGAAACATTAATTCCTTAATTAGATTATATTATATATATTTATATTATTTCGTTAATTTCACTAATTTTTTTTTTTTTGCCTTAAACTAATCCCCATGTCGATACATATCTCTTTCTTCATATATACCTGTCTTTCCATCAAGGTGGGCTCATGCGTGTATGCATGTTCATCTTGCATTGGGTGAGCAATATTTTCTAGAATCTCCGGACACTCCATCTGTAGAATCACCCGGTTTATATCTGACAAACAAGGTCTGATGATTTGATATATATCAATCCTTTAAAGACTACCGACACCACATACACAGAAATAATTAAATGAGATAAATAAATATTGATCATCAAATTTTATAAAAATAATTAAAATTAAAAATTAAAAATATAAAATTATGTAACTTTTATAAATAATTATGTAATCTTTAATTAATTTTTAATATTAATTATTTATATATAATTTAATAATAAATATTTATTCATTTTACTCTTACAATAAACTACTTTTTTAATTAGATATGCAATATATATATATATATATATATATATATATATATATATATATATATTATAACTTTTATAAATAATTATGTAATCTTTAATTAACTTTTAATATTAATTATTTATATATAATTTAATAATAAATATTTATTCATTTTACTCTTACAATAAACTACTTTTTTAATTAGATATGCAATAAATATATATATATATATATATATATATATATATATATATATATATATATATATATATATATATATATATAGATTATATTCTTATTAATATTTAATTTTTTTGAATATTTTTTTCAACACAAATTCAATTTCATCTAAATAGATTATTTTATTAATAATTAATCGATAAAAATTAATTTTATAAAAAAAATCAACCCCGAAAATCCTAAGATTTACACCGATATAAGTTTGATCCCGACTCTCTCTCTCTCTCTCTATATATATATATATATATATATATATATATATATATATATATATATATATATAAAAGATCAAGTTATATTGATGTAAGTTAAAATTATTTTTACAATATTGAATAACTCTTTATGGAATAATTTTCTCACTAAATTTATCATTGAATTAAATTTTTTTTATCATATAGATCATATTTATAAAATTTTATATTAATTCAAAATTGTTTAGTATTTCATTGATATATGTCAAGATTAATGTAATATTTACTTTTGAAATATATAAAAATAAGAATCAATCGAAGATTATATTCTTATTGATATTTAATTTTTTTAATATTTAACACAAATGATTAATACATTAAATAGTTATAATTTATTAATAGTTAGATCGATAAAAATTATATTTTATAAAAAAATATTAAATCATATATATATGTCAAATTTTACACTTATATATATATATATATATATATATATATATATATATATATATATATATATATATATATATATATATATATATATATATTCAACTATTAAATTATCTCAACATGAAAGTAGAATTACGACTATAAAAATTGTGAATTGACAAAAGTTACAAATTTATAGTTTTAAAAATCATAATAAAAGACAAAATGTAAATATTAAAGTATAAAAGGTACATATATAGATGAGAAAACATGATACATTAGTTATATAAAGACAAATCCTTATTTGATCTCTATTTGATTTTATAGATTTATCATTTATTTCATTTCATATTAAAAGATTAGAAGTTTCTTCTCATTTACAATAGATTTATAAACATTTGAAGACCTTGTCTATTTACGTTATACGTTTAGGTGTTAAAAATTAATAATTTACTAACATTTATTTATGTTTGGATGGAGGATTTTAAATATGGTTCCTAGACGTAGACCAAACCAATCGGCCGGATCGAAAAAAATTGAGAACGGGTCTCTCAAGCAATCTAATCGACACTTAAAACCCATTTTTTCAAAAGCTAGTCATTGAACTGGTGAACTATTTGAACCAGCACCGGTTCTGGCGATTGAATTGCACTTTTTTTATATTCTTTTTTAAAAAAATTAAGTCAAAACGACATCGTTTTGACTGATGCCCTAACTCAATCTAATATTCTTGGCTCATTCCTAGCTCAGTAGCCCTTGTCATTCGAAGCTCCATTGTTGAAGCTCATCATTTCTCCTTGGCGTTGCTACAGCTCCATTGTAGGTTGTCCATGACTACGAACCGCCATCACCACAAATAGTTGCGGATTCATGCCATTGCCATCGTTAGGTGTCGCAGCTGCTCGTCCATTCTCTGTGAGTATTGCAGCTGTTATTCTTCTTTTTTTTTTTGTTACGCAGTTGTGGTTTGTATGTTGTCAGTTTATGGAGTTTGATTTTGTTTTCCTCTTTGTTTTTATTTTTCAATATATGTTCTTTGTGCCGCATCTTGCTTTCCTCTCTGTTTTGTTTTAAGCCTCTGCTGATTTGTGAATGAGCAATGTGCATTGAGGACAAAGCATTCCCTTTCCCCAATTTAGTATAATGTGTTTTAATCTGTGTTTGGGCCTCTCTGATTTGTGAATGAGTAATGTGCACTAAGCACAAAAAATGTACTTATGGAAAAATTTGAATTGTGGACCAATTTGGTGATTGTTCTTAAGTGGATTCAGAGGGTATATGAGAAAGATACGTATATGGTGAACTCCTCTGTAGCATAGTTGTTGCCAAGCATATTGACTAGGAGGTGGGTACCTGCAAAGGGACTTCAACGCTCAAGTCAGACAATACACGAATAGGATTTATGCAATTAAATAGCAGATACCTGATTAGGTTGACTTAGTCTGATATTTATAGAGCGTGACTGGAATCATAATGAGATCAGTATTGAATACAGGTATTTAAGATTTGTATCCTGTTAATAATTATCTTCCTTTTGTCGTTGGAGAGCATCCTCATAATATAGGAACGTGAATATGATGATTATCCTCTGTTAGATCTGTAGGAGGCAATTATGGATCCTATAATCTCGTAAGATGATTGGCAGTTATGGGTATCTGCGCAGATATAGAAACGTGGATATGATGATTATCCTCTGTTAGATCTGTTAGAGGCAGTTATGGATTCTATAATCTCGTAAGATTATGATTGGCAGTTATGGGTATCTGCGCAGATCCAGTGATCGTTATAATCCAATGTCGTAACCCGAGATCGTAAAGCTTTGATAGAGGTATTGATGGCGGAGTCCGGAGACACGCGTGCTAAGTTGATCCTACTGGATGAGATTCCGAATCACAGTCCAGAACAGTTACCCCCAACTTGACTCTTAGACACAGTCTGAGTGTCAAGGTAAGTTTCGTTGGGATCACTAGGCACATGGTGGATTAGGCCCTAGCTTCTGGTGCCAAGTTTCGTGATGTTTCACACTGATGCCGAGGTTCATAACCAAATGTAAAATACCTCTGATGTCGGAATGTGGTCGGAAATCGCGATAGGTCCTTGCCAATATTTCTGTTTCTTAATCCGAGGTTTAGTTCTAGTTGCCCCTGTGGGTGATTCACGAGATCTTCTCTTCTTCAGTAGCGTCCTTTGCGACTTGGGCTCCTTGGAAACTATTGCTTTGACCTTCTTGGTAATTAAGGATCCTTTAATGGAGGACGTCAGCTTCATGCAGTTTCCAAACCACCCGCTGCTCTCGTAACTAATAGGAAATGAAGAGCATTAAATGCGGATTTTATGGTTTGATAGGTTCTCCTTCCTAGGAACCAATCAGAATGCTCTATTCCCTTTATAAATAAGGAATATTTGCATTTGACGTTGGCATTCCCTTCTGTGTTTCTATCTGGAAGTGGCCTATTCCCAAAGAATAGGTTCTCCTTTCTTCTTCGTGCACTTCTGGAGAGCTTTGCCCATTGTGGAGACTTTTTTTTTGTTCTTCCCCAAATTTCTGAAAGTTTATCATTACCTTCGTAAACTGTTCTTCTACTAGATATCTCTCTTTTCCAGTGTATTAATGGCAGATATCTCACTCTTCCAGCATACGAGGGTGCATTTGATCTACGCATTGTCGTTGGAAAGGTTTGTGATACCTGTCGTGTTGGACGGATGCAATTGGAGAAATCGAGTCCTAAGTCGTTCTCCTTCTCGGCAAATCCTCCAAGAGCATTTGGATATGCATAGGAGACTATTGGGACTACTCTGTGATTTGAAGCAGCTTGGGTGATCATGAAACTAGTTAGGGTTTCGATGAAACGATCTCCTCATGAAAAATTATACCCTGTCCAATAAAGGAAAGTGCACCCCAGTCTTTATTATCATGGTGAAGGAGGCAGTGAAGAAGAATGTGGCAGGAAATTCAGAAT
Organism: Ormosia emarginata; assembly: GCA_029884605.1. NCBI lineage: Eukaryota > Viridiplantae > Streptophyta > Magnoliopsida > Fabales > Fabaceae > Ormosia > Ormosia emarginata. The sequence goes on along the minus strand of JAQQTP010000089.1, from coordinate 16,524,297 downwards.
CTGGAAGCAGTGCTCTGTTCTATTTTGTCACAGGTTTTCAAAGTCAATCTACTTTTTCAAGAGACCGCTTTACATGGAAGAGACCAATGTTGGTTCCAGAGAAAATGTGGATGTGACATAATCCATGATACTGGTGATAAAGTTTACTCCTTCTTCCGGGGTCTTTGGTGGCTGCTCTTTTCTTATATGTTCCATGTCTCAATGTTTTCTTTTCTCTCTGTTCGTTGATGTTTTTTTTGTTCTTGATATACGATGATGTTTGGAATTAGAGTAATGAATAAAAATTTCTTTGACTTAGAATTTCATATTACTTATCTTTTCTTTCTTCTGCAATCTGTGGTATTTATCTTATGCCGAGGTGAGTCCAACTCTCACCTTGATGCAATATGCTAAGTTGCCCCCAACTTGGTACTTAGTCGAGACCGGAAGAGTGTCAAGTTTAAATACTCGATTTCGGGGTCTTTGTACCTTGCAAGGGGTTTTCTGGGGTGTTTGGTTCTCTAACGGGCCATTCCTTATTGAGCCAAACGATATTTTTGGACTCTAATGTTTTGAGGTTGCGTGCCTCTTGGTTTACTGGGCAACCATCTTCTCAACTGCCATGACAACTATAAAGGTCACGTGGCACGTTCGGGTTGAGTGGATGTGCATAGTATTTCGCGTGTCATGATGAGTATCTTTTCAAATTCGGACAGCTCAGACAGAATTACCCCCTATAAATAGGGTTTTAGCCTTTTCCTGTTTCGTTTTGTTGTTTCGCACTGAAAACTGGTGGCCTAAGGAGATTTTCGACGAGCTTTACGGCGGCGCAAGGTGGTTTTGATATTTTTGAAGTTTAGAAAGCTTGATATCCTCGATTTTCTTTAATTTTCTTCAACGTATTTCTTTCCCCTTGACTTTATTTTTGTTTATTCTTGTTTTGTGAGTGGTTGTGCACTCTTTTGATGGAGTGCACTTCCTTTTTCTGTGTGTGAACAAAGGTGGGAATTTTGTTTCCCTTTCTTTCAACGGTGTTGCCCTATGGAGCACCTCCTCCATCGCACTGTGTGCGGTGGAGGTGTCCTTCTGAGGCTTTAGCCTTGGTGGGTGCAGAGGCCAGTGCGTAGATGCGATCAGTCTTCTCTGTTCACCCATTACCACGCTTGAATCTTCGAACTTGAACTGGTTCTGACCCTAGGCCTCTGTGTTTCTTCCAGGAATTTGAATGGCTAGAAGGAGATCAGTAAGAGTAGAAGAGCCTGCCCCGGTCCCAGAAGCTTGGGAACCAGACAATGACGAGGCCTTTTTGGAGGCGATTCGTATTCGTCGAGGTTCGGGATTATCATATCCCTATGTCACAGATGATGCTTTTAACCGAATGTCCCGCTATGAGTCCAGGGCAGAGTTAGATAAACTGAAGGATTACTTAGAGCTGATTGAGGGGGGTGAAAAGGATCACAAATTCCTGATTTTATCCTTGGGGAGCGAACGGGTGTGCTCGACCCGGCAAGAAGGGGAGCACTTCATGTACTTGTACGAGAACTTCTTTACGAGGTTTGGACTTCGGCTTCCCTTCAACGGCTTCCATATTGCCATCCTCCGGACTCTTCATGCCGCCCCTACCTAGATTCACCCTAATGGTTGAGCAAACATTATGACCTTTGAAAGGATATGCTGACTGGTGGGGTTGCGCTGCTTGGATGAAGCATTTTTCTACTTCCACACCCGATATTCTGTTTATGGTGCCCGCGCTTATCAACAGTCCTGACTTTTAGTCTAGTCACGACAAGGAATAATTGTCTTCTTTCCGTACTTGGAAAGTTACAAAGACTTTAAGGAAAAGTTCTTTAAGTTTATGGAGGTTGGCGGTACTCATCCTTTTCTAGTTGGGGAGTGACAGGGAGCCAACATTTTGTCTATACTGGAATCCGGCGGCGTGAAGTATTCCTACTCAATCATTCGAGAGGGAAATAGGTCACTTGAATGACGAAGACATTGAATGTGTTCATTTCTTTGAAATGTGGGCTAACGAGGTTGGCAAAATCAGACCTAAAGATATATTAGATACCCCAGACGATGAGGAGCTTTGGGTCGTGCTAGGTAGTAAAGATCGTACTTCATTACCATTATTTTCTTTTCCTTTTCCGTTATATGACTCTAATTGCTTATGTGCAGAAAGCTTGGTCGAGATGTCCCAAGATGGAAATGCGCTGGCAATCCTTGAAGCCTTGAGGGCCAGAGGTGCATCAGGGTCATCAAACCCCCTGTTGATGTTGTGTTGGTCTTCCCGCCCCGTCTAACCTAGGTCCTTATGGTGAAGAGGGAATTGATCCATATAGAGGATTCCCCTCCCCTGCTCGAAAGACGCAAGAGAAAGCAGTGGGCGAGGGTCAGTCAGATGGCCGGGGTAAGAGGGCCGCAGTCGAAGACGACTCCGGGCCGATTAACTTGTATCGCAAGGACTCAGATCCTCGTGAGTTTATCGACTTCAACCTTTTGGATGAAGAGGTCGTCGCTCATCTAGCTCTACGTGGCAAGAAGGATACCTTCTCCTGGTTTAAGACTTTCGGGCTCTGTCTTGCTATGGAGACTTGGTACCTGGGGCATATGGTTGAAGACCATGAGTGGGAGATGGAGGAGAGGGTTGCTGCCGCTGAGTGGGGTGAAAACCAGGCTCTGAGGGCAAAGGAAGAGGTCGTAAAGGCAAAAAATGATGCTGAAACATAGGCCCGAAAGTTAGAAAGTGAGGTGGCCGCCCTAAAGGATGCCAGGAAGTAAAAGGAGGGTAGCTTGGAGGAGGTCAAGAGGTGTGTGATTGAACTGAAGACTGAGAATGCAGGTCTTCGTGCTTAGAACCGGCAGCTTGGAGACAAGGCTACTGCCTTACAAGGCGATGTCGGCCAGCTCCTCACTGTTTCCACTAATATCAAGGAGGAGCAATTCCAAAATGCCATTAACCAAGTCCATCTCTTTAATCTCGGGGTTGCTCTGGTTCTGGATTCCCTGGACTCTGGGAAGATAGTCTGGGATAATTATCTTGTGCTTCCTCGTCTTGCTCCTGATGGTCCTAGTGTTGAAGGCGCTTCTGTCGTGGTCCGCGGTCCAGATCCTGTTGCGGATTAATTTTGATTTTTGTTTTTGCCCCCTTACGTGGGGTTGTTTTTGTATGAATAATGGTACTACCTCGATTTTTGGGGTTTTAATCAATTGTGCTTTGTTTACATGCGTTCTTTTATCTATTTCGGGGTCTAACGCCCATCATGTTATTTAGAATAATGATTATAGATTTAAGAATTTGGTTGAAAAGAATATGCCGCGGTTTGGGTCTGACGCCCATTACCAATAAACGTTTAGGATTCCCTTTAGAACTCAGGCGTAAAGTAAGAATTGGAACCTTGACTTAGGAACCGATGTCTAAAACATTTTTGGCATTCGAGAACCGTGCCTAAGGTAAAAAAACCTTGTGCAGGGTCCATTACTAATTGTTAGTATTTAGGATCCTTCGACTTCGGTGTAATAAAACTTATCCGGGGTCTGTATCATTTGTCATGGTATCTAAGATCCGCTTGTGATTTATTTTATTTCTAGCGGTCCTTGGCCGAGGTCTTTTAATGCTTACAGTTTGGTGCCAGAATTTTCCTCAAGATAGGATTTTTCCTTTGCATGGCTTGTTTAACATAAGACAACTCACGATGGGTACCATGATGACTTGAGATGTCATAATAACCTTTGAAAGCTTCAGTGTAATCATATGTATCAAAACTGCAATACTTATTTTTTTGAGTAGATGAAAGGACCAAGGTCCATACAATGTGCTCCCATAACAATTGGGGCAGATCAAACATGAAGTAAACTAGGAGATTAGGCCTTAGAAGGCACTGAGCTATACTATTTTCTAAGTTTGTCTACGTTCCAGTAGTTCTTCACTGGCTTGCTTGTCAATGTCTCCAGAGTATACGCTCATTTACCAGTGCTGATCACGATACGATAGGGGCCTTCCCAGTTAGGGGCTAATTTTCCCTGAGAGACATTCCTTCCGCCGATGTCAGCCCTTCGGAGTACTAGGTAGCATGGCTGGAATTTCCTAGGGATGACCTTCAGGTTATACCGGGCTGTCGTTCTTTACTTGATTGCGACATCGTGTGTATAAGCAATACGTCTTCTTTCTTCAAGCAAATCCAAGTCTTCCCTGATAAGACCAGGGTTATTATAACGTGAGAAGTTCTGAAGACTCTAGCTTGGTTCTCCTATCTCCACTAGGATCATTGCCTCACATCCATATGTTAGCTTGAAAGGAGTTTCACCTGTTGTGGAGTGAGGTGTGGTTCGGTCGGCCCATAGGGCGTGGTCCAACTTTTCGGCTCAGTTTCTTTTGGCTTCATCCAGTATTCTCTTTAACCCCCTGACGATGATACAGTTTGTTGCTTTAGCTTGTCTGTTTGTACGGGGGTTTTTTACAGCACTGCAATGATGTTTTACTTTCAACCCGGTGAGTAATTCTTCGAATCCTTTGTCTTTGAACTGTGTATTTGTAACATCCCGAAAATTAATAATTTCAAAATAAATGATTATTTTACAATATTTGGGATTTTCTAGAATTTTTCTGGATTTTTCTGAGAACGTAGAATATTTTAATATATTTCTCGTTTTGCGTCTTGACTGAAATGAGAATTGCTAAGGTCGAGTAACGCTCCGGAAACTAATTATTTCGCCGCCAATAGTCATTTTCTAATATTTGTGATTTATGTGAATTTTTTTGGAATTTTTCGAAAACGACCAATATTTTAATATATTCTTCGTTTTGCGTGAAACTCGAGCAGAGTCGTGAAAACGACTGTAGTGCTTCAAAAATTGGAAAATTATATGACGAATAGTCGTTTTATATTCTGGGAATTTTTCGAAATCGTCGAATATTTTAATATATTTCTCGTTTTGCGTCTTGTAATGAGCGGTAACTGCAGGAAACGCGATGTTTTCTCGAGAACCTTGGACTATGGACATGTCGACGGGGGATCTTACTAAACCCGAGACTTGACACGCTTCTACGAGGTTTCATAATTTTCGAGAAATTCTAACAGATAAAAATAAATCAATACAAATGAAAAATTCATCTGTCGATTAATTAAATACGACTCATTAATCAGTAACTATTATCCATTGGATAATAGTGTATAATAAAAATCCTATCACATTATCCTAATGCAATCTACTTTATATCTAATCTATCCACTTTAATTTAAATTTAATGATTAAATAATCAAGCTTCCTTAAGAAGCTTTGACCCAAGCCTTTGACCCATGTGCTTTGGCTTCCAAAGGAAGCCGATTTTCTCACCCACTCTCCTCTCTCACGTCTGCGTCTGCGCCCACCAAAAGGGAAAAGAATTGATTTCATTTATCCTAATATTACATTTAATACATTATCACCCAAAACACCTTTTTCTTTCTTCCTTTTACGTTTTCTTCTTCCTTCTTCAATATTTCTTTCTTCCTCTCCTACACACTTACGTCCAGCTGACCCCCTCCTCCACTTCAACTTCTCAAAATCTTCATCTAATTACATTTTCTTACTCTCCTCACCATTCTAAACACCTTTCCCTCTTGGAGCTTCTTAAGATTCCACCATTTTCTCCAAGCTCCAACTTTGAGCATTTTTGGGTAAGTTCAAGACCACTCTTCTTTCCCTCTCATTTTCGTGCTCATGGTCTCTCCTATGACCACTCATGCTTCATTTTTCCAAGCCTTGGTATTTATTCTAACAAGTTACCATTTTTAGGGATTTTGGAGGATAAATCCGAAAATACAAGGAGCATTCTTGGAGCTCTCTTGATTTCTACCCTCAAGTAAGAGGAAGACACTCCTCTTCAACCATTTTTAGCATCTAGGAACCTTGATTGTTTGATTTGTGGAAGAACCCTAATGAGGGTTGTTCTTGAATTTAATGATTAATTATGCTATATGTTGATTTTTATTTATTTATGCTATTGGATTGAATTGTTGAATATAATGGAATGTTAGATTGGATTTAATGACTTGATATGGATGGAAAATGGTTGAATGGCCTCCTTGGTGGCCACGGTTTTGAGGCTAACAATTTAGGGAAATTGTGATAAATTGTAACAAGCATTGGATTTAAAGTAATCAATGTATAAAAATGGAATGTAATGGAAGAAGAATTTGAAATTGAAACCCAAGTGAAGCCACAGTTTTGGGGTGGAAAAATGGGGTAATTTATGGTTAATGTGCAATAAGTATGAGACTAGGATTAATTAAGTAACAAGATGGGATTTAATGGAAGAACAATTGGAAGTTGAAACTTCTATGGTGGTTACGGTTTTGAAGCTAGGAATTTAGAGTTTTTGGTGAGTTAATTGATCAAGTGAATAATTTAAATGATTAAGGGAATGATGTACAAGATTATGACTTGAAAAGATTTGAAATTGAATTTATAGGGAGGCCACGGCCTCTAGGGCATTTCTAGGTGAAAATGTGATTTTGATGAATTGGAAGCCTAGGTAATGAAATGAATAATTAAGAAATTAGAAGAATTTATTATAATCAAGACTTTATAAAATTCAAAGGATTGAAAGTGAATCACTCATAAGACTTAAGAGAATTCTAATTGAGTTAAGAACATGAGAGTGTGAGGCTTAAGGGCTTACATAAAATGTGAATTATTGAAAATTGAATTGCCATAGTGTGCTAAATTGATTTTGAATATGAACCTTGAAATGAGGAATAAATTCTAAGTTAGGATTCATAATGAACCTAATGACGTATTAATTGATTTGATATTGATATTATGTGATTATGGGTCTATGTGAGTGACCATTTATATATTGATGCTTATATTGGCCTAATGTGGCATATTATGGAATTGTATGAAATTGTGAATCATACATGTGCATGCATAGTATCTTATGCATTGTGATTGATTGTCCTTGTGGACTGTTGTTGTAAGGCCTAGTTGCCAGAGATTGAACACACCTTAGTGCGGGTGCGAATAGACAAGTGTAGGTCACTTGTTGACCTTGGGGCGTCGGGTGCGGGTTCCTCACAATGGGAGGTTGGTAGCTCTCTCCGTGGGGTAGACCGATGCAGCACCGACGATCCGACCGAGACACCGTCCCTATATCGTGATCTAGTGAAGAATGTCACGTGCAATGCCATGATTGTGCACGATTTGATTTATAGCACCGGCCTCGGCGGTAGTCACGTAGACATGTGTCCCGATCTTTCTCTCCGATTGATTGAGTTTAGCTCCATGGAGTAGGGGTTTGAGAGAACATGCATATGAGACATGATATGTATATACATTGTTGTTATTATCTGTTTTCCATATTATGACTTATCTGTTCATTCTTGTAATGATTACCCGCCTGACCGTTTAATTGCTTCTTGTTGGACTTCTTGTTAGTATTTGAATATACTTTCGATTTGCTATTTGGGCGCGTGGCGCCGTAATGTTTCTAGCATGTTATAATTGGTAATGATGTAGGATGTCTTACCTCTTTCTGTGTTTCCTATATCTTTGTATGTCTGTTTTATACTTATATTGATAAAAGATCGTGAGGAAGATAAAGAGGATCACACCTTGGTTGATTGGATTAGGCGTTTGGACAAGGTTTCTTCGGCCACGTCGAATGGATGCGTGGAGGCATTGATGCCTCGACTTGTTGACCGGGACTCGGCGTCGTATGTGTATATGGGGGTTGCGGCTTTGTCCGCTAGTAGTACCTATCCCTGGGTCACTACTTTTCCCCTTTTAGTGTTTTATTCTATTTTATTGGACTCGTAATTGTTATATTCTATGTCATCGGTGATTTGTGTAAATTGACTATATATATATATATATATATATATATATATATATGTATAAGAGATATGATTTTATTTCGAAAGTTTGTATCATGGCTTGAATACATTTATATTTCATTCGAGGCTCATATTTTCTACTTATGCAAATTGTCAAAAAAAAAAAAAAAAAAAGACTCTTGAGAATTTAAGTTCTTGTTATCATGTTGTGACACACACTTGGATTTAGAATGCTTGTGGTGTAATGACGATTATGCTTCGGTTGCTACATCAAGGGGTGTTACAGTATTCGTAACAATGGATTCTGGGACTCGGAATTTGGTGATGATATGACGCCAAATGAATTTCTGAATTTGGGCCGAAGTGATAGTGACTAGGGGTTCCGCCTCAATCCACTTAGTGAAGTAATTCACAACCATTACCAAAAACTTCAGCTGCCTAAACACTTAAGGGAACGTACCTTGGATGTTTATAACCCACTGATAGAATGACTAGGGTATAGACGTCGTGGATAGTTCCTCTGACGGAGCATGATAATGGTCTGAGTGTCGTTAGCATTTGTCACATATCTAGAAGTGTGCCTAGGAGTCTATTTCCATCGTAGGCCAATATTAGCCCGCCCTGAGTGCCTTCGGTGCTAGGGTTTTTCCTCCTAGATGGTGTCTACAACTTCCTTCGTAGACTTCGACCAAGACATACTCGGCTTCTTTCGGTGCAAGGCATTTAAGGAGGGGTAGAGAAAACTCACGTTGGAATAACTGTCCATCATAAATGGTATACATGACCACAACTTTCTTTAACTTGGAAGCTTCCTTTGGATCCTTGGGGAGGCTACCGGACTGTAAGTACTCCATCAGAGGTGTGATCCAAGTGGGTTCTTGCCTTTTGACCTGGAATACGGGCATGTCAACGACGGAGTGTTGTGGGAGGGTCTCCTGGATCACCGAACGGTTGTTACCTGGACTCTTGGTGCTGGCCAATTTGGATAGGAGGTTAGCCCTAAAATTTTGCTCCCGAGGTATATGTTCTACCTTTACCACTAGGAAACCCGTGAAGAGTTCTTGTACCCTTGCCAGGTATTTCTGCGGGAGGAGCTCTTTGTCCTGATATTCACCTCAGATCTGAGAGGTCACGAGTTGGGAGTCACTACAAAGTCTGATCTTTGTGGTCCCCAAGTCTCTGGTCATTACCAGTCCGGCAATGCATGCTTCATATTCTGCCTAGTTGTTTAAGGTGGGGAATTCGAACCTAAGGGAGTTCTCAACAGTCACCCCATTAGAATTCTCTAAGATTACCCCGGCTCCACTTCTTTTCGGGTTTGAGGACCCATCAACGAAGACGGTTTAGGATACTTCCTCGGTATCACCGGGGTTTGAAATGAGTTTGGCTGGGAAGTCTGAGAGTGCCTGTGCCTTGATGGCTACTATGGGTTTGTAGGCAATCCCAAATTCAGAAAGCTTTATGGACCAGGCAATCATCCTCTCTGCTAAGTCTAGCTCGTGCAATATCTGTCGGATGGGTTGATCGGTCCTTATCACCACTGAATGACACTAGAAGTATTGTCGTAGTCTTCTGGTTGTGATGATGAGTGCAAATACAACCTTCTCGATTTTTTGATAACGGAGCTCGGGGCCTTGTAGCACCCTGCTCACAAAATAAATCGGCTTTTGACCTTCTACTGTTTCCCTGATAAGTATTGAACTCACAGCCTCCTTGTGGATGGAGATGTACACATAAAGTGTTTCACTTGACTCTAGCCTCGTAAGGATGGGAGGGGATGACAACATATTCTTCAAAGACATGAAAACATCTTCACATTCTTGAGTCCACTCGAATCCTGTTCTCTTGTTCAATAACTTGAAAAGAGGGGGGATTTGTGAGTGGCTTTGGTTAGGAACCGTGTGAGAGTCGCGATCCGTCTGGTTAGCTACTGTACTTCTTTTACACTTTGAGAGTTGTGCATGTCGAGTACTGTTTTGCATTTGTCCGGTTTTGCTTCGATACCGCGGTGAATCAACATGAACCCCAAAAACTTGCTAGCTTGGACCCCGAATTTGTATTTTTCTGGATTAAGCCTTATGTCGTGCTTCTTTAGCTGTGTAAACACTACTTCGAGGTCTGAGGTATGCAACGCAGACGATGGAGTTTTGACTATCATGTCATCGATGTAAACCTCAAGCATTCTCCACATCTGTTCTTCGAAAACTTTGTTCATCATCATTTGATAAGTGACCCCTGCGTTCTTCAAACCAAAAGGCATTACCTTGTAGTAGTAACTTGCCCTTTCAGTGATAAAGACAATTTTATCTTCGTCTTCGAGATACATTGGGATCTAATTGTATCTGGAGTAGGCATCCATGAACGATAGTAGACGGAATCTGGAAGAGTTGTCAACCGGTTTGTCAACATTTGGAAGGGGGTATGGATCTTTAGGATATGCCTTATTCAGGTCCGTATAATCTACACATATCCTCCACTTCTAGTTTGATTTTTAACGAGGACCATATTTGAGAGCTATGTGGTGTAAGAAATTTCCTTGATAAAGCCGACACTCAGTAATTCTTTGACTTGCTCCTCAATAATTTGTTGCCTTTCGAGGCCAACTTTCCTTTTCTTTTGGGAGACCGGTCTCGCATTCTGTTTAATAGATAAACAATGGCAATTGAAAACGGGGTCAAGCCCAGGCATATCAAAGGAAGTCCAAGCGAATAAGTCCTTATTTTTTTGCAAAAGCTCTACAAGTTGGGTTTTCTCGTGTGCTTTAAGGTTCGCACCTATTTTGGTGACTTGGTCTGGCCTATCATCGAGCTGAAGTGAGACTAGTTCCCCTTCTAGCTGGGGTCTGGTATCTCAGATTTCCTCTCGTACATCCAACTCGGTCATTAGGAAGTTGACATGATCACAGGCCTGGCTGGATATTCGTGCCTTTGTCTTCCTGGAAGCTCTACTAATTTTCAAACTCTCATTATAGTACTTGCGAGTTACAATTTAGTCGCCCTTGACCGTGACTACTTCATTATTCCTGTTGAGGAATTTCATGGCCTGGTGGGCGGTAGAGACTACAACGGCAATGTTATTCAGTGTAGGACGACCTAGAATAATGTTGTAAGTTGAAGGACAAACCACAACCAGGAATCTCACCCAATGTTAAGAACGTTTCAAAATACCCCACCGGGGTAACCTTTTCTCTGAAGAAACCAGTGAGTTCACCTTCGTATGGTGTGAGCGCAGGCAGAGAAAACTCTAGCCTTTCAAACACATCCATGAACATGATATCTACCGAACTTCCTTGGTCCATAAAGATACGATAAACTTCGGTGTTGGATATTATCCCAGATATGACCAGTGGGTTGTCATGATCTCGGATAATATTGTCGTAGTCCTTGTTGGAGAAGGAAATGAGCGGCGTGTCCTTGCCTTCTTCCGGGAGTTATTGGACAAGCCTCCACCTGCGAAACCTCCATTAATGGTACTAACAAGCCTATCCTTCCTGTTACCCCTACCTTGAGTATCATGGTTCTGGTCTTGCTTGTTTTCAGTATCTCGGCGTGGTGGTGTCTGAGATCTTCTGGTGGGACTCCAGGTCCTTCTCCTTTGACGTTGGTTCGGACTTCACCGAGGACTTCGGCTTCGTCTTCGATCCCTACATCTTCCACGGTCCTCCTTACCTCAGAAATCACTGATGTACTTTTGTAGGTGTCTCTCCTTGACCAGGGATTTGATAACATCCCAGAGTTAGTAACAGTCATCTGTCTCATGACCATAGCTTTTATGCCACCTACAATGCTTCGAGTGGTCCTTCTGGGATTGCCTCTTCAGGGGTGATGGCCTTTTGATATCTTGAAACTCGGTTTGAATGACCTCCTTCAAGATCGTCTCTCGAGGGGTGTTCAAAGAAGTGTACTCAGAATACTTGAGCCGGTACCGTTCGCTCTTAGGGGAGTCACGGGGCTGGTTAGAATTCTGGTTCTTTTTCTGTTGGATGAGCTCACCTTTCTCCAAGCTCTCTTTAGCCTTGGTAATCTCCTCTAACTCGACGTATTTATCTACCCATAGGTAGAATTCGTCTAGCCTTGCGGGCTTCTTTTTTGCTAATGACCAGAAGAAGCCTGAGTCAGTTTGGAGGCCATTCCTGGCGTAATTGAGGGCTATCCTGTCACCCAAGTTTTCAATGCCTACACAAGCGTGACTGAATCTTTTAATGTACTTGCGTAAGGATTCATTATTCCCTTGGCGAATTCCAGAAAGAGAATCGATCGACTTCAGGCATTCTTTGGCGGTGGTGTAGTGCAGCAAGAAACGTTGTGTGAGGTCTTCCTATCCTATAATTTTTGTCCACAAAGTGATGAACCATCGGAGAGCGTCCTTCTTCAAAAAGAGAGGGAAAGCTCAGCACAACAATTCTGAGGTGTGTCAGTAGAGCTGCATGGACTAAGTATAGGTGTCCAAGTGCTTATGAAGATTTGTTATCCCGTCGTAAGGCTCCAAATTGCTTGGAGGTTTGAAGTTCCTCGGGACCCTGTACGCCATTAAGGCATCTGAGAACTGTTGCTGGTGGCCGGGGTATTGTTTCCAACAACCTCAGTGCTGACACACTAGGCTCCTGGTTCGTTACGGACTACGTCTTGCTCTTTCTCGTCATTATCCACCTTCATAGATCTTTCAAGATCTTCCAACCGATGATGTTGTTCTTCCAACTGACGTCATTGATCTTCGATCAGTGCTGTTTGTTGGCGCAACAACTCTCGAAGGTCGTTCCTCGTCATCTCAAACTCTACGTTATCCTCATAATGAGATGCATGGTCTGCATCGTTGTTTGGGATCCCCAATTACGTGTGCACGGGGATTCTTGCTCCTTGATTCGCATTATTGGTTTCACCACTAGGAAAAACAAGCCTGTCCCGAACAAAGACCCTTCGCGATGGGGCAGGGCTTTCGGCAGAAACCGAAGTTTCGTGCCCCTCATGGAGGGTTTCGACGACAACAGGCCTACTTCTGGCGGCGGAGGTTTCTAGTGGTGCAACGGAAGGAGGAAGATCGCGTTGTGCTGCTGGGCCCTGTGCTTAGCCAGGGACAACATGTGCGATGCTTCATTTCTTTTGGTTCTGTCTTGTGCTCACCATGATTGACGTGGGAATAGGAGTTTAAGGTTTCCCACAGACGGCGCCAATGTTTTGAAGTAGATTCAGATGGTACCTGAGAAAGGCATAAATATGGTGGACTCCTCCGTAGCACAACTGCTACCAAGCGCATTGACCAGGAAGGTGGGTACCTGCAAAGGGACTCCAATGTTCAAGTCAGGCAGTACACGAGTAGGCTTTATGCAATTAGATAGCAGATACCTGATTAGGTTGACTTAGCCTAGTATTTATAGAGCGTGACTGGAATCGTAATGAGATTAGTATTGAATGCAAGTATTTAGAATTGGTATCCTGTTAAGGATTGTCTTCCTTTTGTCGTTGGAGAGCATCCCTATAATATAAGAACGTAGATATGATGATTATCCTCTGTTAGAAGCAATTATGGATCTTATAATCTCGTAAGATCATAATTGACAGTTATGAGTATCTGCACAGATATAATGATCGTTATAATCTAATATCGTAACCCGAGGTCGTAAAGCTTTGACAGGGATATTGATGGCGGAGTCCGAAAACACGCGTGTCGGGTTGATCTTACTGGATAAAATCCCAGATCATGGTCTAGAATAGTGAACAAATATATGTTATGTACTTATATTTGTTATATGGTATCATATATTTATAAAATATATAAGCATGTTCAAAAATCTTAGTCTGACCTCAAAATCTTGATGCTTTTAAAAAAATGGTTTGAGGACATATATGATTTTGAAAACATTGATTTTGAATAAAAAAGATAAATAAGACTTATTTTTTATTTTTAAATTATGATATTGTAAAATATTTATAAAAGTAAACAAAGAATTATTGAAATGTTATATAATTATTATTCATTTTGTTCTTTCATTAAAATAAATAAATATAAAAAATATTTACTCAACATAAAGAATAAATGCTTCATTTTTCTTTAAAATTTTACTCCCAAACACACCCTAAATAAAGTTTTGTATCTAGTGGTCTGGTTACTTTCTCAATTATCAATAATCCAGAGAAAACTTTTGTTATAACTACATGCAGAATGAATATTTACGTTTTCTTAGACTTCATAGTGTTTTTTTTTTTCACAAGCTATTAAGATGTTGTTTTTATTCAGTTGGTGGCCATACATACGCAATACACACCCAAAACCACGTAATAATGCTACAAAAGTAAACGCAGAAAGAATTTTAAACCTTTGGACACGTGAGAAGGAGCCACGTATGAACACCTCATGCATTGGCTTTTTCTGGAAATTTTATTTTATTATATTTGTCTAATCCCTGGTTGCATTAGATTTAGATGCCACCTCACTCAAAACACATAGCGTGAGCCACTTAATGACGGTATCATTATGCGTTGGAAGAATGAACAAAATAAAATGGACTCCATATATCATATTATATATATATATATAGTTGTGTTTGTTACTTTAATCTAATATTATAATTAAATTAAGTTAAATTTTTTTATCTTATTTTAATCTGAATATTTTATCTTCCCTCACCCACTGATTAGATTTGATAAGATATCTCATCTCATCTTATCCTCAATTTCATCCCTCTCAATCCAAGCCTCTTACTAGGAACTCCATCCTCACCACCAAGCACAACCACGCGTCCACGACCTAGCCCCACCAGTGACCCAGCCACCGTGTGCCCCAAAACCAAATTCATAGCTATCGTCCCCACCGTGCCTCTGCTGCTAGATTTGTGAAATAGCACCACGGTTGGCCGTCCACGCGAAGCCTCCATCAGCCTTTGCTTTCCTCTGCTGTCATTGCGTTGCGCCTCCACCGCTGTAGCTTAGATATGCACACAAACCAGAACCATCTTCACAGATCCAAGCCGTCGCGAGGTCACACCGTCCCTTAGCATTATGCCACCCCAAACAACAACAACCCAAGACCACACTGCGACCAGCCCAGATCTGCGTCGTGTCGTCACACTGCTGTTGAGAACGGTGCTGGTAGTAGGTGAAAGGCTGTGTGGCTATTGGCGCACAGCAAGGATGAACACATGAGGTGGGGACAACCAGGTGCAGGTGTACTGTGGACGGCGGTGAATTTTCTCTCTAGTCTCTCTGCTAGGTCACAAATGAAGAGGAGGATGATGGTTGGGGATAAGGGTAGTATAGTCATATTAAATAGTTACATATACTATCAAGTTACTTATACTATTTATATTAAATATTTGATAATATAAGAATTTATCAACTTATTTATACTTATTAAACTTTATTATATTATCTTATATTATCATATCTTATATTATTATGTATACTAAAAGTAGCCTTAATGAAAATCCTATCATTATTTATTATCAGGGACAAATATTACGCATATCTTTGGCCGAAATCTTTTCTCCTCTCCTGGGCCCTTTTGTATATGCAAGTGGAAAGAGAAAATTAAATGAAGGCCGAAGAGAATATATATGACACCATCTTCTTACATGCTGAAAATTGTAGTCTTTATTTTTCTGTGAACCGAGACCATGGAAAATAGCTCGTAAATCCTTTTAAGTTGTGGCTTAAGCACGTTGGTGGAGCTAATTATTGAAATGCCTTTATCAAAGGATGTGAGGTCTGCAACTTGCAAGGCCTATCAACCTTAAAATAAGTTAATAACATTGCTTTTTTAATTTTATTTCCCCTTAAAAATCCGTGAGTCCAATACCTCTAATGCCTCCGTCATGTCATTGTCATTTTCTCTCATAAGAACCAGCACATGAGATGATTGATAATTTTAAGGAGTGAAGTTATCCGCACATCAAAATCCTACCTCATTTTTTACGAATATAAAAAAAATAGAAAGTGTGTATTGGAATTTGTATTTTTCTTGTTTTATTCTTCAAAAAGCAAGTGATATAAAAATAATATAATGAAATTGATGTGTAAATATTATTATTTTAATTTTAATGGAAGTGATTAAGAGGGAAGATTTTTTTTGTTGTGATGTTTTTCCGAAATTGCTAATCTATCAATAAATACAAATTTCTTACAGATTTTCTGTGAGTATTAAGCCGCTTAAATTTTTCTTAAATAAACAACTCAAATTATAACACCCACACATGTATATGGAACAATCATTATAAATTACCAGGCACACATTCTCAAGAAGAAAAGTAGAACAAAGTAAAATATTGTGGAAATTGCTACTGTCAGCTCGAACATATTCACCATTGGAATAGGAAAAACATCATAAAGATATGTGACTTATGATTTAGAAAAAAATTTAAAAAAGAAAGTTGCGAGTGTAAAAGGTCAATCTTTACTTATGCATTGTTTGTTTTAACAGAAAATGAGTAGAAAAAAAATGAGAAGAGAGAAAATGTGAAGATTTTAACATTTTTTCTTGTTTAGATGAGGAGAGAAAAGAGGAAGGAAAGAAAAAAATAATAGTGGAGTTCACCAAAAAGTTTTCTTCTCTCTTATGAGGAGAAAATGGGAGAGAGAAAGAATTTTTTTAAAAAATTATAAATTTATCCAAAAATATTTATATCTATTATATTATAATAAAGAGTATATAAGTTTTTTAAATACTTACATTTTCTTTCTTCCTCCTTTTTTACACAACCAAACAAGAGAAATTATAATTTTTTATTTTCTATCTTTTATTTTTCTCTTGATCCAAACAATAGGAGAAAAAATATATTTTTTTTTTTATTTTCTCTCTTCTCTATTTTCTCTCTTCCCATTTTCTCTCCTCAGACCAAACAAAGCATTAGCAGAACCCAAACATTATTCTGGGCTAGTAGTGTGAACAGAACTCCAGCAATAATGTGGCTGAACCACACAAGGTTAGTTAGCTGAAAAAAAGGGACTCAAAAAGATTCACAACAGATCATACAGGGAGAAGCATAAATTAGAAGCACAAATGATATTTATATACCAAAAAATTTATATGATTCTTATACTATTTTCTTTTAGACAATAAAACAAAAAAAACACACATAAGATACTCTCTTTTTGTCTTTATTCTCTCAAACAAGTAAAGTATAAAAATGGTACAAAATTTTTAGTGTGCAAATATCATTTCTCAATTACAGGTATAGCGCACAATCCTGCTTGCTTTGGCATCACCTTATGGCGTAGCAGATGAGCCAAGTGACATAACCTGATCAGTGGTCCTATATGTGCAAACAAAAGGTTGGAAAAATCGCACCTAAAAGGAATCCAGTCAGCAACCTGGGCTTTTCCCATTGACACCTGTCATTTTCATTTTTCATCCTCCACTATACGGAAGAAGAGACTTATATAAGTATAAATTTTGATATGGACGATTTAAAATCAGTCTTAAGCTCCGATAGTAACCTAAATTGTGAAAATGAAACAAACAGTATCCTTATATCCAACAACAAAAACCATTTCACTATTATTCTTGTTTCTAAATTTTAATAACAAAATTCTGGAAATGATAGCATAATATAAACATTACAAATATAAGTGTACTTGACTGCCAATTTGAAATCCAAAACTCAGATCAAGTGCATGCATCCAACGTGAAATTGTCAGACTTTCAACTTTAGCTTGTTAAAATGTTCACGATCTTTTTATTATTGCCATGTAGTACAAAAAATGAAATAGGAGAAGCCAGACAATACATAAATGTTTTTTTTTTGTAACATTACATAAATGCTTTGATACATTGAAGAGAAGAGTGAAGATTGCAGATTGCAGATATTAATAGGAATTCAACAATACCATCATTGGAATTGGCTCATCATATGATCATAATCCTCAGTGAATACCGTTGTTTGTCAGAATATTGTGCGTTGACATAGGCAAACAAGTTAGAAAAGAAGAGCAGGTAGATGGGCACAGCGGATTAAGGTAGAGTACTGGATTTAGGGGAGAAGAAGAAAGAAAGTACAAACCTAAGGGAGAATCAGGGTAAAAAATAAAAACAAATTTCTTTTAAAAATGCATTAGAGTTTAGAAAAGAAGGGAACACTAGGCTAAAGAATATTGGGTTTTGGGCGAGAAAAAAGAGAGAAAAATCAAAGGAAAAAGGAGAAAGAAAACAAAAGACAATCGCAGTTTGCTTTTCAATATATAAATATACGAGCGTCATCCACAAAATTTACAAACTAATAATAATAAAAAGGATTAGGAAGATGAAACTCCTAGTTGTAAAACTGGACCGCATATTGCCAAAACAAAAAACCGGACCGTAGGTCAAACGGTCAAGCGGCCAAGCGGCCAGCTACTTAATAAAAATCATCTGAATAATCAGAGTTATAATCATTATCATCTTCCTCTTCTTCCCACTCCCTCTCATTACCCTCCAACCAAATATTGTCCTCGGCCCAAAGTGGACAAGAACATGTTGCTTTTTTGTCCTTCCACTCAGCTCCACAGTTATAGCAAAATTCGTAACCACATCTGTAATCACAAGGAAAGCAAGGAAATAATATGTAATGAAAACATGGACCAGAAGTGAAAGTAACAAGGGGCCAACATATCATTCTTCCCATTAAAGATATTGCGATTCAACACTGATGACTTACTTCTCCACACATGGAAATCTGTAAATTACTTAAATGAATAGAATATTAAGAACTAATATTAGCTCGTGTCACCTCTACTGAGCTGGCAATGAGAATTAGTTTCCTCGTCTAATAAATCTTTCTACCATAACTTTCATCATGTAATTATCCCAAATCTCAATTGGACTTGCAATGCACATACAATTTCAAAACTAAAATTATTCTGAACATCGCCATATTGAATGTTAGTTCTATAAGTATAAACATATTTAAGATTTCACCGTTCCTATCTTTTTTTAATTTCAGTTAGTGACAGTGTATCAAAGATTCTATATGACTATCTCCACGACACCCATCCAACCATTCTACAAGAAAGATGATTATAACATAGGTTAAATCTGAACAAATATTATTAGAGTACCTGCAAGTCATGTGATAGCAGCCTTCAGCAAGTTCGATCATATGGTTACACTTAATGCACTGCCGCCATAGACTCCTTGTTGCTAGAAACTTCAGCTTCACATCTTCAGCAGGAGGGTTAGGATTCAGCCTTTTGTAAGTAGAACATGTAATACCACTATGCCAAGGGACCTTGCAGCCGAAACAGAAAAGACAATGACATTTTATGCATTTCTTAGGTCCTGATTGTTCAGAGTCGCCAATAAGTTCTTTGGAGTACTCTAAAACCTCAGTTTTTGACATTAATGCAGAGCATCTTGGATAAGGACAATAAATTTTCTCAGTAACAGGAATTGAAGCTTCTAATTTTCGTTGCTGCATGGTCTCAACTAATTTAGGAGTCAAGAATTTCATGCAGCTGTCAACTAGAAGCTCAGAATTGCATCCTTCATGAGGGCATTTTGGTACCATTCCATGAAGCAACTTCACCTCCACATGTTGTTTCATGCAAGAAAAGCAATACCAGTGTTGACAGCCATCAACTGAAAAAATGTGATTGATCTCAGTATCCTCCAAACATATGACACAAATTTCATTCAGATTCTTTCCACTGTCAGATTCCGCAGGCCTCGTGATCTGAGAAACAATTGCATCTTTTGCGAGCTTAAATGCAAACTTGACATCATGTCTTGCCACAAGCCTTGGCATGCAGTATGTAAATTTTCTTTGAAGCAGAGACACCTGATTAACTAGCGTAGCAATCTTCCGCTGTTTCACAGGCCATTTTCCACTCACCTGACCAGCAAAACAAGATATTAGAAACCTCCACAAAAGGATGACATTTACAGCAGAATCATATTCTCACTCGTTCCCAACATGTTAAACAAAACATAGAATCCAAGGACATAATTTAAGCCACAGCAGGGTCCAAGGACATAGAATCCTTGACCTATAACTCCGGCTCATTCTTGCTCCAAAAACCACAGTTTTTATTACAACAATTTCTCCAAGAAGCATTTTAAAATCTCAAATGAAAATCACAAAATCATATTAACAAAAACACCCCTAAAAAAAAATTAGACATAAGGGAACTCATAAAATCCAATCTTTCATAGTACAGCAATACCTGTTTGAATTATGCATTATAAATCATAAGCACTCTCACAGACTACTCTTCTTCCAAACACAACAGCTGCTTCTAAAAGCCCATAATCTTGCGTTGAACCACAACAGTGAAATCCATTTTACAATTAAACGAGAATTGTTAACCAAAAAAAAATAAAATAAAATAAGTGCAGGAATGGAACCTATGGTGCATACTAAATTACTTGTCAAACATGTCCCTGCAAGCCATAAAAAACAAGAGAAATGTTTTATGTACACCAAAATACGCACACTGTATTTACATCGTATGTTAATGTGAGAGATGTCAAATCATGTTATATGCGATTGTAGCATTCCCGTGACATACAAAATGATTTTGTGAGTGAGTTAGATAAAGTTAGACGTATTTTGGTTGGACACATAATGAGACTGAAAAAACAATTACAATAGGACCCACCATTATTTATGTAAGTCCATTAATTTTGCCTTAATGTCTTCTTCTCTCGTAACATGATCCTCTCAATTCTCAAGTTAATGATCTGATCCACTTACAGACTACTCTTATTACAAACACAGCACCTGTTTCAAAAACCACAACAGGTCAACAATGAAGTTGTGCACGTGATACCTAACCTATCACTTCCCAATCCATTCTACACATGAAGGAAGAACGTACTACCCAATCCATTCTACAAATGAAGAAAGATTATTAACAACAAAAAATATGGAACCTATGATCCATACATGTCTCAAAGACAGCACAACTTACAGACTACCTTTATTACAAACACAGCACCTGCTTCTAAAAATGGAACCCAAAAAAAAAAAAAAACAACAACAACAACGGAATCTATGATGCATACTAAGTTTTTTTTTTTTCTCAAACA
Organism: Ormosia emarginata; assembly: GCA_029884605.1. NCBI lineage: Eukaryota > Viridiplantae > Streptophyta > Magnoliopsida > Fabales > Fabaceae > Ormosia > Ormosia emarginata. The sequence continues at coordinate 16,503,511 of JAQQTP010000089.1, read as the reverse complement.
TGTCTCAGCAATCCATAAAACAACCAAAAAAACAAAGGAGAAAAAAAACTCACAAATTGGAACAGAGGATAGTAGTCGCAACAATAGGTGAGGCGCTTCAAGTCCAAAGCAATGGCAGCATTGAAACCTTCAATCAAAGCCATAGCCTCAGCAGCAATCTTGCCCATTCCCTTCCCAATCAGGGGCTTCCTTACCTCAAGTATCAAATTATCACCAGGATCACAAACTGCAACCCCAATCCCAGCCAACACCACCTTCTCACCCCTCACACTCTCCTCGCTCACCAAGCCCTTGAAGTAAACCCTAAAAACCGCACCTTCATCGAACCGAACCGTAACCTTCGAACCGGAGCAACCCTCCCCGAACGGTTTCTCGAAATTGTCGCCCCATTGCTCCCAATCGTCCTCGGGAATCCTCATAATCTCGCTGGCGACACTCTGATCGTGAATCCGACGGCAGAGATCCTCCCTCATCTTGCGCGTCTCGACCTCGATCATCTCGCGGTCCTTGATTTCTTGCTCCATTCGAGCAAGCTCCTCGAGCTGGAGGGCGGTGGCGTTGAAAACGGCGTCGTCAAGAGGTTGCTCGTTGGGGAGGGAGGAGGAGGAAGAGGGGTGGGAGGCGGCGAGGGCTTCCTCTATCTGGAGGTGGAAAGCGAGGTCCAGGTCGGAATCCATGGTTTCCGCCGCCTCGAGTTGGCGGCGTTGCTCCGATAGCAAACACTGCAAGTCTTGGGTGGAGTCCATGTCACTGTGACGTAACGTAACTTGGTGGAGTTGAGTGAGAGAATGAGAGTGAAAGTGTTTAGTAATTTTGACTAAAACACTATTTGTGTTACGTTGGGTTTTGTGTAGCCCTTTTAAATTTGACTATAAAGTCTGTAACAGTAACAGTCAACTACTTTTTATTTATCCATTCATTAATCTGTGAATAAATAATTTGACAGAATTATTCATCTCAATTATTAAAATATTTAAATATATAAAGGTAGAAGTTTGTGTTTAGAAGCATTAAAAACTATAATTGATGATTTGATTTTTTTATAAATATCTTTATAGATTTAATTTATTTAAATTGTTTATAAAATTATTCTTCGTATATAATTACATAAAATATGATAATTATACGATTTTTCTATAAAAATTATTTTCTTAATATTAAAACTTATATCCTTGTTCAAAGTGGTTGAAATCTTATGAAATTGAATGATAAGAGCTGGACCACCCTTTTGTGGGTAATTAATGATTTAATTTGAATATATTTTATTTGATTTAAAAATAAATTATTAGATTTGAAATTTGTTATTACAAAATAGAATTTAAATTAGTTTTCAAGTAAATTTAAATGAATTAGAATACTTTTATATCAGTAATGTACGTTATTACTCTTATTTGACATAAGTTAAATGACTTAATTAATAAGAGCAAAAATGTTAATTTCTCAAAAATTAGAGTTAAAATCAAATAAGAATTTACTTAAATCTAATTAAATCTCAATATATATATATATATATATATATATATGAGATTTATTTATTTATTTATAAATCCTACTAAACTACTTATCTCAGACTCTATTTTAACCCCGATAATGTTGGGCTAATATTGCTGTAATTGTGTTTTTTTTATTTATTATTGACTTCAAATTCTTTGTGATTAAAAATAAATAAAATCACATAAATTAAAATCATGCATATGAAAGTCATATAATATGATTGTGTGATGAAACAGCAAATGCTTAAAACATAGATGTGAGATGCCTCTTACCTTTTTTTTTTTACACTTGTTAATTATATTAAATTACTGCTACCATGCTTGCCCCAGTCCATCTCTTTCAGCATATGGCTCTTGTACTATGCATTGTGATGATGATAAATTCACTTTTAATAAACTAAGGATAAATCTAGATTCTACTCAATACCTTGTGTAATTAGAAAATAGTATAATATTATTATCCTATATAATTGAGAAATATTGTAACAAAATCCTATAAAATTTGGGAAACACAATAAAAATATATTATATGTATTTTTCTTATATTATATTTTTCTTATCAGTATTATTTTTGGATATAAAGAGAGGTTGAAGCCCAAATATTTTATTTTTAATATTTATTATTATTTAATTTCATTTTATTATTATGTTTTATTATTTTATTGATTGATTTTTAATCAATTAGTAGTTATATTATTTATTTATTTATTTATACATTTAATATTCATTGATTTTATCATATTATTATATTATATTATATTCTTATATTCTTTTTTTATTGATTTTCTAATCAATATTTTTTACTTAATTTCTTGAATCAACACTTGTCACATTCCTCATTCAAAATTTTCAATAAACTAATATCAATTATTTCAAAATTAATTCAACCTCAAATTAATAAAAACTTTTTTATACTTCCAATATATCCCAAGGTTCGGGGCCTTGGAGCCTTTGGGGGCGGCATGCTTTTGTCACTAGTTGGAAATCATACCCAACATCGGCCAGGTGGGAAAAGCCACGGGGCAAATAAGAAAAATGATGTTATTATATATTTTTTATTATATCACTATTTATATATTTTTTAATAGTTATATATTATTTTTTAATAATTATGATTAAGTAAAAAAAAATGTAATTAATAACATATAAAATAGTATAAAAAGTGATGTGAGAAAAAAATGATGTGAAAAAATTAAAGTTGGGCAAATAATATATGGATGATGTGTAACATCCTATTTTTAATAAAATATTTTTGTGAATAATAAAATTTTAATTTTTTTAAGATTGAATATTTTATTTAATTTTATTTTACAATAGTTGTTACTAATAAGAAGAGATTAAAAATATTTTAATAAGTATATTTATAAATAGATATTTATAAAAAATATTTATAAAAAATGTTTATTAAATTAGAGGTATCAAAACGGATTCAACTTGTTAGGTTAATTTGTCAACCTGTTATTTTTTTGTGGGTTAGGTTCTAGATTTTAACTCACTTTTATTTTTCAACTAGTATAATCCGCCTGACATAAACTCGCGGGTTAAGCGGGGCGGGACTGGTTGATCAGTCGGATTGAGTTTTTTTAAAAAAGTGTTATAAATGAATCTTTTTATTTATATTTGTTGTATTTTTATAGGTATGATACTAATTTTATTTTTTTTTTAATTTCTATAAATTATAATTTTTCTATTTTCTTAAATTTTTTATAATTTTTTTGGTTTTTTATATATTTTATTTTTGTTTTTTAGTGCCATTGATCATCTAATCCATTACTTTTTCTCATTTTCTCTTTTAGGCGCTCAACTCAGTAAACCCGCTAACACATCTTAAAGCAAGTGAGTTAACGCTTCCAACTTATTTTTAAAAAGAAATCAACCCATCCTACTCTATATTTTTGTGGGTTAAAAGCGGGACGAATTAAATGGGATGAATTGACCTGTTTTACTAACTCTATATAAAATAATATTATTTTAATTTAAATATCTCTTTAATAATAATTACTTAAACAAATAAAAAAATAATGATTATAGGTTCAACGTTGTATAGCAACGTGCACCAATGAGATGGAAAAATAGTCTATTGAATTGGCTATATAAAGGGATGCACGTTGAAGGAGAAAACAAGAAACTGAAGAGAGAGTGTGAAAAAGTGAAGTGTTAAAGTGTGAAAGTGAGGTGGTGCTGGCAAAAACCAGGAGAAGAGAAAGAGAAAGAGAAAAAATAATAAAGAAAGGAAGAGGATGAGAAAGGGAAGAGAAAAAGAAAGAAGGTATGTAAGAAGTAGGATTTGAAATCTCTTTTAAAAAATAAAATCATGATTTTTAATATATTTATATGTTTAATTAGTTAATTTATTATTTAATATTTTGTACATATTATTATTTTTGTTAAATTTATTATGCATATTTAATGTTATAAAAATTTGATATTTACTTAGCTTTAAAATATTTATGATATTTAATAAAATTTAGAATTATTATAATTTGAATATTGATTCTTTTATGAGATCAATATAATAAATTAAAATATCACTCAATGCTTAAGTTAAATAAATATTTTAATTATATTAGATAATAAATATATTAACTTGATTTATATGGAGTTTCTTATATTTACCTTGACTTGAAAGTAATTTTATGACATTTATTTTGACTTATATTTACCTTGGCTTGGAAGCAATTTTATGACCTTTATTTTGACATTTGCAATAAAAAGACTTTTGTATAATGAATGCACTATCAGAACGAGGACAAACTATAAATCATGATGAGGACTTGACAAAAAATGGACTATGATAAGGACCTAACAAATTATGAACTGTGATGTGAGTTATTAAGATAATTATTAAATTAATTTTAAATCATAATTGGTTCCTTGAAGAATTAACATTTAAATTTAAGTATTCTAAGTTTTATGAATTTATTTAATTGTCATGATTTATTTACATGATGAATTTATTTGTGATATATTGGTGGTTTATATTACTTATGTTTGTGTGTGATGATAAGTAAATGATTTATGAAAAAAGTTGCACCTAACCGTCGAAAAGCAGATAGATGAATTTTCTTTTATGTTTTCTGTCTGGTTAGTGTGAGTATGTCTGACTTTGTTGTCATCAAAGATAAGGTAGATTTCCTATGAAAGTGAAAGTCTTCGAGTAAAATGTGAGACAAACATATATGAAAAGAAAAAGAAAAATAAAAGGGTGTATTTTCTGTGATGAGGAACTTGCTTGTTGATGGTTGTAAATACTTGCTGATAATTGGTACTTGTTTGCTGATATTTGAGGAACTTGTTGATGTTAAAATATAAGGTTGCGTTTGGTACACCTAATAGTATAAAGCATGATAATATAAGATAATAGGATAAGGTCTGATAATATAAACAAGCTGATAAGCTCTTATACTATCAAGCATTTGGTGCACTTAGTATAAATAACTTGATGGTATATATAATTATTTACTATGACTATATTATCCTTAATATTTTTTACCATCAATTTTTACTTGTCAAATCACTAATAAAATAATAATAATAACAACAACAACAACAACAACAACAACAACAACAACAATAATAATAATAATAATAATAATAATAATAATAATAATAATAATAATAATAATCAATCATCATCATCATCATCATCATCATTATTATTATTATTAATAATTACGAATTTAATAATAATAATAAATAATTATGAATTTAATAATAATAATAAATAATTATGAATTTAATAATATTAAAAGTGAAGGGTAATGGTGGGAGGAAAATCTTATCAGATTATATCATGAGGTCAAAAGGAGGATAATATTATACTATTAGAGTGAGATAATAAGTTTTGACCGAATTTGACTATCTTATTAAGTAGGCATACCAAACGTCTGATAAAATCTAATAATATTAATTTATATTATCAGATCCTCCTTATACGATGCAACAAACATAACCTAAGGTTGTATTGCGTGATTTATTTAACATTCATTCTTTTATGCTAGAATTGTGTTGTTCTTGTCATACTTTAGTTGCCATGTGATTTTCTGTGTATTTTATACCGTTGAAATTCACCATATGTTTTCGAATATTTTTATAATTGTTTATTTTCTTATCAAAATTTTCAATTATCACTTTATTTATGGTGTTTTCAAACTAACACATGATGCATTATGATCATCATCATTCAGATCAATTAAGTATAAATTCTTGTTTCAAGAAAAGATGATATAATTATTAAAAATATGTGTATATATACTTACGAGTAAATATTACGATTGATGTGAGATTTTAATTTGAAAAATTATATGTGTGTTATAATTTTATGTTGTTCTATATTGATGCTTAATTTTTTTATATTTTTTATTTCAATTTTAAGTTACATCTATAATTTTTTATAAAATAAATTTATTAATAATATTATTATAAATATATTTAGAGCTATTATTTTAGTAAGTGAGTTACATGATGAATGTCCCAAGCAAAAAAAAAAAAAAGCCCATATCTGTTTCAGTTCAGGTAAAACTAGGCACTCAAAGAAAGGCCCATTCGATAGCGAAAATGTAAAAAGAATGCCCGTTTTCTTCTGCAGTTGGGATCCAATTACTTTGTATTTTTCAGTGGCAAATAACAATTAAATCAGAACGGTGACAATGGGCCACGTTAAGGCATTTTTTTTTTTTGGATAAAACTTAAATAAAGTTTCTTAAGTACTTGTAGTGTTTATTTTTAATAAAAATATAATATGTGTATATTTTTTATAATTTATTAACAAAAATTTTGAAAATAATAATTAAATTTCTTTAAAATATATATATATATATATATCATATTTTTATTAGAGATAAGTACCACAAATACATAAGAAATTTGACTTAAATTTTATCCCTTTTTTTAACCAAAAAAAAAAAAAAAAGAAGAAACAAATTAAAACATACCTTGCAATTTTTTTTTCATTTTTTTTGCTTCCCAAAGTGCTATCAAGGATTCGAGTGGATTATATGGTGAGCCTCATTACGACCCAATTATTCTTCGACTTCGACAGATATTACTTTGTCTTCATCAACAATAGTAATCACAATTCCCCCCCCCCCCCCCTCGAAAAAAAAAGTAATCATAACTTTAATGGAATCATGTTCTAAACTCCAGAGAAGAAACTTTCCAAGTCTAATTTATTCTACCCATTTCTCTTTTCTTTTGTTGAATTTTCCATTAGTAGTTTGTGTTCGCCAACAATAATCATATCTTGAAAGGAATTTGGTTGTAAACTACAAAGACGAAACTTCCCAAGTCTAATTCTTGCCATTTCTAGATTTGTTAACTCAAGAAAGAAAGGAAAACAAAATAGAAGTGAAAAGAAGTAGACAACTAGGCAAGGCAATGCAAGCAAGCAATGACTGACGATACATTCATTCAACATATTGATAAGTAAGAACAATATATTAAATAGAATTAAAATTAACATATAACAACAGATTAAATAAAATTTAAAAAGAGTGTTTTTTTTCTCAAAATTAAAGTCAAGTTTTATTCTTTTAATAAGTGATAAATAAGATGAATTATTATTTTTATCTTAGTTGGCAATTTTTTATTAGTGAGACAAGAATGAAGAGAAGAAGCTGAGAAAGACGATTTGAATCCCTATAACAAAAACATTCGTAGTAGGCGGTAGCAAAACGTAGAAACGTAAAAAAAAAAAGTCAAATAATCTAAGCAAAACTTACTCGAGCGTGTTTCTTTTCCCCATTAAATTAAACTTTTGCTTAAATGTTTAATTCTATTAGGTAACTGAGGTTAACATGTTTTGACACGATAGTGAAACGGCGCCTTCATCTAAGTTGGAACTTGAAGTCAAATTCTTGCCTCTTTTTCTGGCTAATTCTTCATCCTTTTTTTTTTTCCAAGCCAGAAATTGTTCTTACTTATCAATTTGTTGAATGAATGTATCGTTAGTCATTGGCTCATTGCTTGCTTGCATTGCCTTGCCCTGTTGTTTACTTCTTTTCACTCTTTTTTTAATGTGAGAAATTTTTATTATGAAATAGTGAGATGAGTAAATATATAGATGATTAAGATTAAAAGTTATTTAAAAGTCATGTGATCATTTTAAAAAATTATATGCATTTATATTTTAATCTTGATCATTTATTTAAGATTTAATTGTTAAAATTCATTTCTCTCACTTTTTACAATAAATATTTTTCTTATTAAATACACTCTCTATATAAAAAGTAAAAAATGGACAAAACTTTAGAGAGATAACATGTAATTTATCTTTTTATTTTTGACAATTATGATAATGATTATTCGTTGAATTGGTAGGAGCTTTTTTTTATGAGGTGATTGCTAGATCAACTTGTGTCTACTCAAAAGATTTAAATTTAATTGCTGATGATAGTCCTTTAATAGATAATATAAAAATGTTGCAGTAAATATTCACTTATAATAAAATATGTTATTAAATGTATATATAATACTCTTAAAATACATGAAAGTCATCTTATTAAAATTTATGTATGATATAACGTAAAAAAAAATATACATAAAAGTTTCTTCAAACAACACGTGTGACCGTTTTTCACGATTTATCAGCACAAAGCACAAGGAATAATTCTTATGTTAAATTCAATTTCAAACAAAGCCTTCTAAGTTTTCCATGGACAATTGACTACTCTGGACATTAATTCTAGATGCGCGATGTTGATGCGAAGAAAGATAAAGCAGAGCAAGTAGTCATCATCATCCTTCGGTCGTACTCGCTGGCTGGTGGTGGTGGTCAGGGACAACTTTGTCAATGGTTAATTAGTTATCTCTTAATTGGCGTTTTATTCTGCAATTCTTTGTAGTTATCTCTTAATTGGCGTTTTATTCCTTATTTCTTTGTTGTTAACAAGAACAAGATGACTACGGTACTCTTTTTTAAGAACAACAATAATGTTACACACTACCTAAGAAAATCATGCAATCCAAATTAATTAATAGATGAAAAATTCAAGTTACATGAATGAAAGTGCGAAGAAGTTTAAATAGGAGCAGTTATTAGGCACATATTGCCACCATGAGATGGTGTGCAGTGTGAAATGTGATTATAATAACTAATGTGTGTGTATAAAGCTATCAGTACTTTCACATTCAAAATACAATCTTTTCTTTTACAAGGCATTGTTGGCATTATATACCAGCATGTAAAATACTCCTATATTTTTTATTGTTGCCTCTGGATCAGCATGTATTTTCTAATAGGCACTGTTCGGCATTTTTTTTTATCAACATGTACACCGTTCCCGTTAGAGTCAGCTTTGAGTATGAACTTAAAATATTTTTACATGTACCAAAAAAAAAAATTCACAAAAACTTTATAGTTGAAGTTGAATGTGATAATATCAGAAGGCCATTAGTTTAATTGCCTCTCCAAGTCTAAATTATTATATGCAAACTTAACAAAAATAGGCTTTTTAAAATGTGTTACATTACATTCATTCATTTCCCATTTAGTAAAACAGAAACCAGGGAATATTCAAAATATGGAGAATCCGTATTTTAACAAAATAAAGTAATGTAACACTCGAGTCAATATTCCCCACCAGTTAAAAAATAAAAATGACAACACATTAGGCCCATGGTATATAATGCAATTCGATCAAACGAAAAAACGTTATTGATATAATACATTACTGCGTTTTATGGAGAGAGCATTCAGACCGGGACTGGCATCTCCGGCAGACTGAAATTTATATCCTTCGAGTTAGCTAGCTACAATACAAAATCTCTAGAATGATATTTTCTTTTCCTCCTCCGTCTTTTCCACTGAAATGAACACTCTGCTTACGAATGAAATTTGCATGTATAGAAATGAAAATATCTCAGTTATTTAAACAAAAAAGGAAAATATAATAAAAATAAAAAAAATGTAAGAAACTTACTAGTTCACACTTTTTACAAAATGTAAATGTGTATCATATAATTTAGAGAATCTTAATAATTCATGTATACATGTAGTGAGTCAAGGTGATTTAAGTTGGTGTCGGTTTTACTTTATACATATCATCAACCATGCACATGTAAAAGGATACATCAAAAGATTGCACACAATAAATCCGCGGCCAAAACTAATGGCTTTAGACAGTTGATGGAGATGGAGGAGAAAAAGCTAGGTACCTTGAAAAGAGCTAAGATATTAAAATTAAAGATAAGGACAAGGTTGCTGTTGGTAGCCTATTCAGGTGTAAATGACAAATTATTTATTTGATTTCCTTTACATTCCTCATCAAGATAAATTCAAAAGACACCGTCAGAAAAGAGAAATTCAAAGACAGCGTCTTCGTTCCCACCTCACACCTCCAAATGATCTTGTGTATGATCTCGTTTTGGCCCACATTGTGTGTGTGTGTCTATCTATCTATATATATATTATATGTCTTGCCCGTTGCAATATTTCTTTATTCATTGTACAAAAAAAAAATAAATTTCTTCCATAGTGATTTGCACATGAAGGAAATAATTATTTTTTTGGTTTTACACTCATTTTTAATACTTATAAGATATGGTGAATGTATTTAAAATAATTAATGATTCTTATGTTAAATATGGTGAATTTTAATTTGATTAAGTTATAAAGAATAAAAAAAAGTTACTCCATAAACAATAAGAATCACTACTTATAACTTCATTAATTATCATATTCTTGATTTGTATTAAAAAATATGTTTTAGTAAGTGATAAACATCTTTAAAATAAATAATAATCTTTGTGTAAAATTTGATAAATTTTAATTTTAATTTATTATATATAATAAAAGAAAATTATCACATAAATAATTAAAATCAATATTTATTGCATTATTAATTACCACATCTTATAAATGTGAAAAGTGAGTGTCAAAAATTGGCATACAAATAATAGAGTTGAATTCGTTGTCTTGTTCATTCAAGCATGACTTTTCTTCTCTATTTAAATTATGACAATATTACAAGAAGAAATGGTACAAAATTAGCGCCATAAAGAAACTGTTATCAGTTGACTCAAATCGAACAAGTGCACTGTGCATGTATTGGGAATCTTTTGGTTCGATTTAAATTTAAAAAATAATTAAATTTCACCAATTTAAATATTTAATAGTTAAACTTAAAGGTATCACTAAGAATAAGAGAGAAAATGAAAAAGTAGACTCATGCAATAGAGAGATAGAGAGAGATACAAAGAAAAAGAAAATGTGATGAATTGATTTCCTATTCAAAAATCTGTTACAAATTGTTATTAATAGTAGTCTTATTAGTTAGTAACTAACTAGTAATTAACTAATAACTAATTTCTAACTAATTAACACTAGAATAATTACAATTAGTTTTTCCCTTACATTCCTTTCTCAAACTTAAGGTGTGAAGACTTTTAACTTTGCGTTTGTAAACATAGGAAATATTGTACTTGAAATTGCTTTGGTAAGTAAATCTGCTACTTATTCAGTAGAAGGTATATGACAAACTTTGATCTTTTGCTGCATTGTTTTTTTCCTAATAAAGTAGAGATCAAGCTCAAAATGTTTTGTCCTTGAATGAAGAATAAGATTGACTGTTATCATGACAACACTTAGTTTATCACAATATATTTTTGGAACTTTGGCAATTGGTACTTTCAATTCACTTAACAGTGATTGCAACCATGTGAGCTCAGTAACTACCGAAGCCATGCTTCTATATTCAGCTTTTGTACTGGACCTTGAAACCATACTTTTCTTTTTGGAGGTCCAAGACACCAAGTTAAACCCAAGGAATACACACTATCTTGTTGTTAATCTTTTGTCATCTGCATCAGTGTCCCAATCTGAATCACAGTATGCTGCGAAATGAAGAGTAGGTGACTTGGTGAGATGAAGACCATAATCTAAAGTCTCATTTAGGTACTTTAGGATCTGCTTTATTGCCTTCCAATGGGACTCCTTAGGATTATGCATGAATTGACAGACCTTATTAACACTGAAGGCTATTTTTGGTCTTGTCACAGTGGCATACTGTAGGCCACTTACAATACTTTAATACAAACTAGTATCCAATAACTCAACACTATCATGAGTAGACAACCTTAGTCCTGAAGCCATTGGTGTCCTCATGGGCTTTGGTTTCAACATTTTGGCTTTTGATATCAGGTCTGTGATATACTTGGTTTGAGATAGGTGAATTCCACCAGTTGTAGCATGTATTGCTTTTATTCCAATGAAGTAGTGTAGCTAAGGGGTGTTCAGATCCAAACCAATCTAAAAAAAATCGAAAACCAATCCAACAAAATCGAAAACCGACAAAAATCGAAATAGACTGGATTGTTTTGGATGAAATTTTTACAGAATCGATCGATTCAGTTTGGTTTTCGGGTCCATTTTATAAAACTGGTCCACCGAACTGAACCGATTACTATAATATATATAAAATTACTAAACTACCCCTAATAATACCTATTCCCCCTTTAGCTTTTCACTTTTCACTGAAAAGTTTTCGAAACCTACCATTTTCCCCTTCTCCCACTTCCCTTCCCCGTACTACCTCTCCTCATCCCCCTTCCTTCTCCCTCTTTAGTGTGGTGCGCATCCCCCTCCCCTCTCCCTTTCCTTCCCCCTTCCCTCTCACGGTTTAACCCGCACGTCCCCCCATCCCTCTCACCGTCTCACCCGTAGTCCCTCCCCCTTCCCCTTCCCTTTCACGGTCTCACCCCCGCCCCTTCCTCTCACTTGCGCGTCCCCCCTCCTTCTCACGGTCTCACCCACCACTCCTCTTCCCCCATTCAGCGACACCCCCCCCCCCTTCGACTAGTCACCGTGGCCCCCGCCCCTCCCCTCTCCATTCCCCGATGGCTGACGGCCCACTGCACCACCCACTTCCTTACTTAGATCTTCCCGTACCGCGCCTTCACTCTCCAGATCTGCGGTTCCTCCCTCAAATCTGCCTCTAGATCCGCCTGCAAAAACTCCGGCATTCGTGGACCACCATGTCTGAGGTGCAATCCATATTTTTCTTTGTTCATATTTCTTTTGATCCTAGTATAAGATGGTTGAATCATTGTTGCATATTTCTGTTAACAAGTATCTACCTTATTAGTTTGTATGACTTTATGAAAGATTTGGAGTTTGGAATTTCAATTATATTGTTGTTACTGTGTATTTTCATTTAGATTGCATTTTCACTATGTTATTGGTTAAAAACCGAATCATCCAATCCAATCCAAACCGATTAAAATCGGTTTGGATTGGATCGGTTTGGTTATTGGAATTCATCTAATCCAAACCGAACCGATGATATTTATCTTATTTGGATTGTATGATTTTTTGCTCAAAACCGATCCAATCCGATCTAAGAACACCCCTAGTGTAGCTTGCCAAGATCCTTAAGGGCAAATGTTGAGTTTAGTTGAGCTATGAGAGCAAAAATTGCAACAGTGTAGCTACTTGCAACAAGAATGTCATTGACATATACGTGAACAAAAGTTGTGGTCTGAGATGTGAACTGAATAAACAGAGAGGCATCACATTTAGTAGGCTAAAATCTTATGTGAGTGAGTGTTGTGGTAAGTTGTTCAAACTAGGCCATAAGTGCATGCTTTAGTCCATAGAAGGCCTTGTGTAATTTACAAACCAAATGACCAAACCCTTGAGTAAAGCCTTCAGGCTGCTGTATGTAAACTTCTTCCTTCAACACTTCATTTAGGAATGCATTATTCACATCCAACAAGTGGACTAGCCAACCTCTACTGAGAGTAATAGTGAGGATCACTTGGAATGACACTAATTTGACTACTGGACTGAATGTCTCAGTAAAATCAAAGCCAGCTCTCTGATGAAATCATTTTGCCACCAACCGTGCTTTGTACTTCTGAACACTTTCATCAGGGTTTCTTTTAATTATGAACACCCATTTGTAGCCCACTACAAATCTTCCTAGTAGAAGTTCAACTAGAGACCAAGTCTGATTATGCATTAAAGTCTAATACTAAGCTTGTATAGTCTAATGCTATTCTAGAATGGATAATGCTTCATTAACAGAGTCAGGTTCTGTGATGACAAGAAATATTTTAGGCTTATGAATACCAATTTTTGCTCTAGTAACCATAAGATGTGTGTTTGCAACAACAACTTGTTTATGATGTTGAATAGAATTAGTAACAACCATAGAAAGAAATGTTGTGCTGCTAGGAGAACTAGAGTCACTACCTGCAATAACTAAAGAACAAGATGACAGTATATGGGAATTCTTAGTAGTATCAGTAGATAAAGGCAAATTAGTATTAGCATGTAAAGAACTTTTATTAATGCTAGTAAGAGACACAACAAGAATACTTGGAAGAGAAGAACAAAAGTGGACAACTGAGAATTATAAGTGGATGAGAGTAGGAAACATGTATTTACTTTAAAGGGAAAAAATGTTCTCATCAAACACAACATATCTGCAAATATATACTCTCCTAGTGGGGGGATAAGTATTTGTAACCTTTATAAGAAGGTGAGTAACCTAAGAAAACACACTAATAAGACCAGTACTAAATTTTGTGGTTATTGTAGGGTCTTAGGTAAGAATAACATGCACAGCTAAAGACTTGAAGAAAAGAATAATTTGGTTTATGACTAAAGAGAACTTCTAGAGGTGATTTATTACCAAGGATAGGTGTGGGGATTTTGTTGATGAGATATACAGCAGTGCAAAATGCATCCCCCCAACGCTGATATGGGAGACTAAAGACTGCCAAAAGAATTAGTCTCATTTTAGTGATATGTCTGTGTTTGCATTCAGTTGCCTCATTTTGCTCATGAGTATAGGGGCAACTAAATCTATGCATTACGCCAAAAGAAGTTAAATGTTTGGAAAAGATAGTAAACTCACCTCCACCATAAGTTTACACTGTTTTAATTTTCTTGTTAAATTGTAATTCTACCATAGTTTTGAAAGACAAGAAGACAAACAATGCTTGAGATTTATTTTTCAGCAAATAAATCCAAGTGAATTTGGTATAGGCATCAAGAAAATAAATATAGTATCTACAGCCATTAGAAGTTGGAACAGGAGATAACCCCCACACATCACTATATATAAGCTCCAGGGGTTGTATATACAACATTAGAGACAAGAAATGGAAATTTGTGAATCTTACCCATACAACAAGAACCACAAACAAAGGAATGAGTATTTTTATTACTATAAAATGGAATGTTACATGTTTTTAGTGCAACGTGTACAATAGTGGTTGAGGCATGTCCTAGCCTAGAATGCCACATATTGAAGTTAGAAAAATTAGAAGAAATAGAATTACAACCGGAAATAGAACTATTACAAGTAGGAAAAAATTACATGAAGAAGAGAAAGTAGAATAGTGCACAGGTTTTATAGATTTAGAAGAAAGAATAAATCTTAGTGACTCAAATACATAGAGATCATTGCTAAGTCTGCCCTGCAAAAGAATCTTCTTTGTCACATGAGATTTGACAAGACAAAAATTAGAATGAAATTCAAAGAAGACATTGTTATCCCTAGCAAATTGAGAAACACTGATTAGATTTTTGGTAATATGTGGAACATTAAGTATATTATGTAAGGAAAAAGTAGAATTGGAACTAGCAAGAAAATGAGAGTCTCCAATGTGCTTAATACCTATACTTGTACCATTACCTATGTGAACATTGTCTCGACCTATGTAAGGTGCCCTTGTGTTAGGATTATGGAGATATGGGAGTCAAGTGATTGGAGACCTCTGAATTTGGATACCATACAGAATCAACACCTGGTTCAGAAGGGCTTGAATACCATCATGATGGTTGAGGTGGATATGTTGAGAATATTGAGAAGGTGATGTAGTCATCATGGTTTGCATAGAACCATTTGCGGATGAAGCTTAAGATCTATAAGGATTAGGTAATTCCCTATCATATCGATGAAAGTAATACCAACCTAAATGGCTATACTTTCCACATAGTAGACATTTAACATTTGGATGTATGCTGATAATCACATATTTTATATATTAATAAACTCTTATTTTTAATCATTTACACTCTGTATATACTTAATTGATTGAGCTTAGTCATGATTTGTAAGTTTGGGTTCAAATTAGGCTTAATTGATATTTTCTAGCATTGTTGAGATTTTACATTGTTTCTGTATTTCAGTCATATCTTGAGTTTGGGGGGGAAGGATAGTTGATAAAAAAAATTAGGAAGTATGATATGATTGTCAATAACTTACTAAACTAATTAAGGATGATAGAGTAAAGAGTAAATTTTGCTCTTGAGACGCATCTTAATTGAGGAAGTATGTTTATTGATATGATTGTCAAAAATTTATTCGTAGTAAAACCAATTAAGGATGACAAAGTAAGAAGTAAATTTTGCCTTGAAGGTAAATTTACTCTTGAGATACATCTTAGTTGAGGAAATAATTATTTTATAAAGAAGTAACAAATTGATTCTTGGATCTTAGCATAAATTGTCTTTTTTCTTAAAAATCACATGATTGGATATGAATGTTGAAATGGTGGATTGAGAATGATAGAAATATGCCTTGTGAGATTTTGAGCCTATTGATGAATGGATTGAACATTTGTACCATTCTCTTCTTTCTTGTGGGATTTTCACTCATAGAATTGTTACTCTAGAACTTGTCTTGATTCTTTTTTAGGCTACATTTTCACATACATACATAAACATGATTGAGACATTTTTCTTGAAATAGTTACTTTAACCAAATAGGCAACCTTGCTCAGCAGCATATTGTCTCAATATGATATCAAACACTCTTATGACTTCTTGAAAATTCTCTGATTCATGCTAATGTAAGGCATTGGAAATGACCTATTTTTCCCTTAAATTAAAAATCATGTTCTTACTTGACTTTAGGGAATAAGAGAGCATTGGTTTTGTTAATGGATGAGTTCTTGAACAACTGTGAGGGTGTATGTGCAAAATAGTTGGTGAAAAGGGAAAGAGTAGCTAATTAAAAAAAATGTATATGTATATTTTTGATATAAAAAAAAATAAATGTGTAAAGAAGGGTCAACAAGGCAAAAAAGGAAGGAAAAATAATATGTAAAGGGAATTTGTATTAAGTGGAGTTGGGATAATCTTTCATGCTTGTTAATTGAAATCAGCTTTCATGCTCTTTTATTTTCTCTGGTTTTTAACTTGTCAAATTCATATTACCACCCTCAGTTACCTTGATCCTATTAAAACCTTGAATAAAGTCTTCATGATTTGTGTGTGCATGTGTTCTGAATAGTGGAGAAGTAGAAGATAAGCAAGCTTATGGTAATGCAATTTTTCATGGGTTTAGTTGAGTGAAATACCTACCTTTTAAATACTTGAGGGATTGAGAGTGAATTCTGTGAGGATTTATCATTCTTGATTCATTCTTTTCAATTGAAGTTTCCTTGTTTGTTGGTTTGAGATGTGAAGAAATATTACCTTATTAATGCTTTAATCCCTTGAAGTTCTGGTTGCTTTTCTTGATTCATTGAGTCTTTTAGAGTTTTTAACTTTTGAGTTTGTGTCGTTTTTCTTTGTTTTCTAGCTTTAATCTTATGTGTTTTGTCCAGGAGTGCAAAAAGCTAAGTGTGAGAGAATTTAATAATAACATATTTTATACATTAATAAACCCCTATTTTCAATCATTTACACTCTCTATGTACTTAATTGATTGAGCTTGGTCATGATTTGTAAGTTTGGGTTCAAATTAGGTTTAATTGATATTTTCCAGCATTGTTGAGATTTTACATTGTTTCTGCATTTTGGTTATATCTTGAGTTCTAGATGTTTAGAAATTATGAATTTTACCTTGTAAGAAAGCTGAGAGAAAGCTCTACAACTTTGATGAGAGCTCAAAGTCTCAATCAGATATTTAGTAGAGTTAATTGGGTCTGGAAGTCAGAAAACAAGTTCTGTCATTAGAACCCGAGCAGTGTGCACCAATCAGGATATAACTTGGGTTGTATGAGTTACATTGAACTGAAACTGGTGCCATTTGAAAGTTAAGACCCAAATTTACAACTTTCATGAGAACATAAGAGCTAGTTCGGATGTCTTAAAGGTCATATTAGGCTTGTAAGTCAAAACGGAGGAGCTGTAGCTGGGCCTGAGTAATGTGCAGTGATTGGGCTGGAATTTGAGTTGTAAGAGTTATATAGAGCTTAAACTGGTGGCATTGGAAAGATAAAATAAAATCCTTCAACTCTCATGAAGACTATTTTTCTAGAAAATGATGTTTTAATATAGTTATAATCGTGTGAAGATAGTTGAATTAGTTGGTACGAGTTGAGAGACAAGCATCATTAATCATCCACCCACTAAATAATCATCTACCCACTCACACTCAATAATCATCCACCTACTCAATAATTATCCACTCACTTATTAATTAACTCCATTGTCATTTTTCATTCATCCATCCATCATCTATTTACTCATTAAATAACTTCATTATCATTTTCCATTCATCCACCTATCATTTACCCACTCATTAAATAACTTCATTGTCATTTTGTACTCTTCAAGCTTTATAAAGGAGCATTGGCTAATCATTTTGGGTCAATCTTAGCTTAGAGATCAAGATCATACTATCGTGCTATTTGTTTCTCTTGTTGTAATTTTTTTTGTTCTAAATTGAAGTTATGTTCATCTTTTTCTTCTTCTCTCTTTCTTTCTTCTTGTTCATGAGTAACTAATCTTCATCTTGCTTGGGTGAAGGAGTAAAACTTTTGGTAATAAAAATAAGGTTAGATTAATTTCTTTCTTGTACTTAAATGATATATTATCAAGTGGTCATTATATGTGTTGTATTTTATTTCCAATCAATTTAGAAACCCTCTTTGTAAAGTGGAGTTCTTGATTCATTGTAGACAAGTGGTTTGGTACAATAAATGTTTGAACCCATTTACAAGTATTGATGTTGGTAAATAATTAAAGGAACTATGTGCCACCACCTCTACCAGATTTGCCACCAAATCTACCTCTTCCTCTATTGTTAAAACCTCGACCTTGACCTCTACCACCATAGAATTGAAAGCCTTCACTATAGTTCGAATTTCCACCATTAAACATTCTATGCTGTTGAGAATTTTGAGCAATAATTGCTTGCAACAATAGCTGGTCATTACCTAAAACTCTTTTGTGCTTTTCCAATCTTTCTTCTTGTGTCATTAACAAGGCTTCAATCTCTAGTAGTGTATATGACTTAGATCTTGACATAATAGAAGTAATAAAACCATCATAATCTTCTGAAAGACCATAAAAATGGCTTCTATATAAGTAGCAGTATCTATAGGAGAACCCACTGTAGCTAGGAGGAAATCAACTATTTTCTTGATTTCGAGCAAGTAATCAACTATGCTACTAGATTTCTTCACACTCCTTAATTAACCCTTTAATTGCTTAACTTTTGCTTTAGACTAAGATACAAAGCATTGTTCAAGATGATTCCAAACTTGAAAGGAAAACTCACAGCTAACCATTCGCGTGGTTAAAGGTTCTAACATGAAAGCAAGAAGCTAAGATAACAACAATTGATTTTGCTACTCCAAATTTATATATTCTTCAGAAACATTATCAATCTTAGCATCTATTTTCAAAAGCAAATTTCTGTGGAATAGCTTATGCTCCTTGTATGATTTTCTAAAGTTTAAAGCCATTTATCGTTACCAGAGCTTGTTGCCTCCATGGAAGAAAGTTGTTGTCATCGAGCTTGAAGGACACTGGATTTGAAAAGGTCTGTAGTACAAAGCATGGAGCAGAGCTTTGTATCGATTGAATCGTGTGATTTCCACTGCCCTCCATGTTTGTGACTTGTGTAACTTTATTCGCCATTGCAGCGTCTGAAGCTCTGATTTCATAAAGGTATCACCAAGAACAAAAAAAAAAGAATGAAAAAGTAGGCTCATGAGATATATATATATATATAGTATGAAAGAAACTGTGATGAATTGACTAACTAGTAATCTCATTAGTTAGTAATGAACTAATAACTAATTTTTAACTAATCTAACAACTTAATTAATCTGTAACAAAATCAGTTACATCAACACTAGAATAGTTGCAATTAGTTATTCCCTTACAAAACTAAAAGTTCATATGAAATATGTAGACAAGTTTGTAAAATTTTATAAGATTTAAAAATTAATTAATACTTCATTAAATTACTATAAGTTAATGTAAAATATATCTTTATAATATACATAAATGTTAATCATTAGATTTTATATTTATGGATGTCTATACTCTAATTTATTATAAATTTAGTGTGCATAATCATTAGAATAATATCACACAATTTAATCGTTAGATCAATAAAATTTATTCAACAAAAATGTTATTTAATGTTGTAAATATACAAGCTTATACTTAAATTATGTGCAAAAAGCAAAAAATAATAGTGAAGAAAGATAGATTAGTTCAATATTATGAACATTAGATAATAAGTGTACTGATGATCTATAAATAATATTTTACTTTCATTACATGAGGCGTTTTAAAAGAATAAATTCCAAATTAAATAATATGTCACGTGAAAATATAAATCTTAAAATTATGTGACATTAATACCGACAAAAACTAATGCACTATTATATATATTATTTGTTAAATAGTGTTCTCATAATAATATATACAAGTTCAAATTTCTTGTCAAAAAAAAAAAAATACGAGTTCAAATTTTGTGTATGCTAGTGATTCATTATGAAGTTAATTCTTAATAATTATTATATTATAGAACTTAAATGGAACTGCTATTAACAGGAAAAATAAAAGTATTACCTAAACAATGTTTCTTTTTTCTCTCCCATTTAAAGGATAATTTTTTCTAATAGTTTATTTTTAATTATTTTCAATAGAATTTAGAAAAAAAATTCGTAAATATAAATCATTCAATAAATACTAATCGGAATTTAGAGCTAATTAAGTTGGAAAACACACAAATAGCACGTTGAAGGGAATCGTAGTTGATTGTGTAGCCATTTCTAAGACCTTCCTTTGTAGCTTTCATTCCTTTTTGGAATATGGCAAGAGACAAGTTCCATTAGTTAGAGAATATGCCAAATTAGTCATCCAAATATCAAAGACTCGAATGATGATTCAAAGGATAAAGGGGGAATAGAGGTTTCTGACTCTGCAAAATGATCACGAACCATGTCTGGAAGTTGACCCCAATTAATGCCAAGCACATGGGAATGCATGCAATCTAAGCTCTCACACCCTCATGTTGAAGCATGAAGTACCATGAACATTGTTTTGTTTTATTAAGTTCCTTACCATGTTCATGCTTGCATTTAAAAATGTACATCACGAAACGAAGCAAATCATGTGTTTAAGACACTAGGAAAAGACAACGAACATTTGAATGAATGGAAAAAAAGTGGACTTCGTACTTTTATAATAATCAAAACAATATGTTAATCATGCTGCAATAAATCGGGTAGCATTTTACAGATCACTCCTAGATTTGATTGATATATTTAGGGGTGTTTATTGTATTAGTTTGCCTCGATGAATTCAAAAATTTAAATTGAACCAACTAATTAAATTGGTTCAATTTGATTTAAATATTTGAGTAAATTTAAGTCCAACTCGAAAAAATCCAATCTCCATTGATTTGAGTTTCAATTTTGTAATTTTCAAATTTGAAATCCGACCACCTGACTTGACTAACAGATTATTATTATTATTATTTTTAAGAAAATACAAAGTTGTGCATTTCAACTTTCAACTTAAGTTTAGGTCTTTCCATTTCAAATTCTCATTGGAAGCTGCTCTCCCAAGAGCTAATTAGACCCCAATCCATCGCACCTTAGGTTCTCCTCCAATCATACTCAACCTACACCAACAAATAAAGTCGTCGTCATCTTTGTCCAACCAGAGCCTTCTTCCTCTTTGTCCCTCCCTCAAGCGAAAGTACTATACCAGTGAGGCCACCCTCATTTCTCACTCTTAGGAAGACTCAATTACCCAACCACAACCACAACCACAACTACCAACCAAGCTTTACCTATGCATTGTTGTGCCTAAGAGATTTGTGACTTGCGATTATGCGACACCAACGACAACCAAGTCTAAATTGCGATTGGTGATCAGGCAGTGATAAACCTGTATTTTATAGCCATTAAATGAATAGTTTGATTATGATTATTGATGAATTTTGAATGAATTCTTATTAATTATCTTCGTTTTTGCAGAATAAGAGAGATTTAACACATTTAAAGTGAAAGAAGACCAAAATATCTCATTTTCAAGGTAAAAGAGGACAATTTTGGCTTAGACAGGGCCTTGTGTCAACTCAAAAACAATTTAGGAGTTAGAACGACATTGTCTAACTTGAAGAAAGCTTGTGACTAGGAAATGTAACATCCCGAAAATTTATAATTTCCAGATAAATGATCATTTTTCAATATTTGGGATTTTCTGGAATTTTTCTGGATTTTTCTGAGAACGCGGAATATTTTAATATTATTTCTCGTTTTACGTGTACACTGGGCTGGGAATTGCTAAGACCAGTGTAACACTCGGAAATTGATTTTTTCACCATGAATAGTCATTTTCCAATATTTGTGATTTATGGGAATTCTTTCGTTTCCTAAACGACGAATATTTTAATATATTCCTCGTTTTGCGTTAATATTGAGCAGTCGTGAAAACGATCAGTAATGCTTTAAAAATTGGAAATTTATATGACAGATAGTCGTTTTATAATATTTGCAATTTTTGAGAATTTTCTCGAATTTTCTCGGAAACGTCGAATATTACCGTATATTCTCGTTTTGCGTCTTGTGGCCGATAACCAGGAAAACGCGATGTTTTCTCTGCGAACCTGGAACTATGGATAAGTCAACGGGGATCTTACTAAACCCGGGACTTGACACGCTTACTGAGGTTTCGCAAATTTCCGAGAAATCTTTACAGATACAATTAAATCAATACAAATGTGAAAATTTTATCTCGTCAGATTAATTAAATACGATTAATCGTAACTATTATCTAATGGATAATAGTGTGTAATAAAAATACTATCACATTATCCTAATGTAATCCGCCTTTATGTCCAATCAAACCACTTTAATTCAAATTTAAGAGTATTTTAATCAAAGCTTCCTTAAGAAGCTTTGACCCCAAACTTTGACCACATGCTTAGCTTCCAAAGGAAGCCACTTTTCACTCACATTTCTCCCTCTCTCTTTACGTATCTGCAGCCCACAAAAGAAGAAAGAATTGGTTCTAATTATCCAAATAAATCATTAACTCATTTTCACCCAAAACACATTTTCTTCTTCATTTACGTATCCTTCTTCTTCCTTTCTTCTTCTAATATTTCTTTTCTCCTCTTCCTACACCATACGTCCAGCCACCCCATTAAATCCCAAACCTTCATAAAAATTTAAACCATTCACATTTTCTTGATCTCCTACTCCTCCTCTTCATCTTTTGTGCTTGGAGTTTTCAAGAAAGCTTCCATCTTCAACCACTTCTCAAGCCTTGAAGGTGAGCTCCCATGGCTGAAAAATTCCAGCCTTCTCCTTCCATTTTCGTTTCTGTTTTTCCTTGGTTTAATGGCCATTTTCTTCTTCTTTTACACATCATTTCATTGTTCTAACTTGGACCAAATTTTCTAGGGTTTTTGAGCTTCAAATCAGAAAATCAAGGGTGATTCTTGGAGTTTTCTTGGTTCATCAACTTGGTAAGAGGAAGATTAATCCTCCTCAACCTCTTTAGCAACTAGGAATCTTGTATTTAATTTTTGGAAGAAGAACCACATGGTGGTTGTTCTTGAAAGTGCTTGAAATTGATTTCTTGAATGTGATTTTAATTTGGCTTTGAGTAGTTGATTGATTAAGTAATTTTGTGATTGAAATTCATGCATGAATGCTGGAAATTTCTGGTTGCTGGACTACTATGTGTGCCACGGTTTTTGGCTTGTTCTTGGGGCTGCTTTTATGCTGGAAATTGAATGGAAATGAAGCTTAATTTGTGATCAATGCATGGTTAATTAAATCAAGTAGTTGAGTGAGATTAAAGTGAGCAAAATTCTGGTTGTTGGACTACTATGTGTGCCACGGTTTTTGGCTTGTTCTTGGGGCTGCTTTTATGCTGGAAATTGAATGGAAATGAAGCTTAATTTGTGATCAATGCATGGTTAATTAAATCAAGTAGTTGAGTGAGATTAAAGTGAGCAAAATTCTGGTTGCTGGACTACTATGTGTGCCACGGTTTTTGGCTTGTTCTTGGGGCGCTTTTATGTTGGAAATTGAATGGAAATGAAGCTTAATTTGTGATCAATGCATGGTTAATTAAATCAAGTAGTTGAGTGAGATTAAAGTGAGCAAAATTCTGGTTGCTGGACTACTATGTGTGCCACGGTTTTTGGCTTGTTCTTGGGGCTGCTTTTATGCTGGAAATTGAATGGAAATGAAGCTTAATTTGTGATCAATGCATGGCTAATTTAATCAAGTAGTTAAGAGTGATTTAGATGGATAAAATTCTGGTTGTGGGAACCTTGAGTGAGTCACGGTTTTGGCTCTGTTTTTGGGGCTGTTTTGTGCTGGAAAAAGAGTTAAAGTAATGCTTAATTTATGATCAATGCATGGCTAATAAAATCAAGTAGTTAAGGTTGGTTTAGATGGACAAAATTCTGGTTGCTAAACCTTGGTGAGTGCCACGGTTTTGGGTTGTTATAGGAGCAGAATTTTGGTTGTCATGGTGCCAAGAATAATGCTAGGTAGGTTAAGTAAAGGAAGACTAAATTAGTGAGAAGAAAATTGTGATCTAAGACTCTCTTGAGTGCCACGGTTTTGAGGGCTTGAATGAGGGAAAAGATTAACAAATTTGAGATATCAAGACTTGAGTTAATCAAGCAATTAAAAATGTAGATTGACAATAGGAAATTTGCAACAATAATTTTCATAATGGATTGTGGTTAAGACTTAGGAAATAAGCTAAGTTGGAAGGTAATTATAAGAATCAAATAACTTGAATCAAAGGACGAGTAAGTGAACCAATGAGATAATTTTCATAAGACTTGGAGGTTTTAGAAATCCATAATGGACCTAAAATGTGTTCCTTGAATTATAAATTGATATTACGTTGATATTGGGTTCTCTTTGGATGCAATTATGCTTATTGTACCCTCTTGATCAAATGTGGTATGTTATGCCATTGTATGAACTGTGGATTATGCTTATTGCACCCTCTTGATCAAACGTGGTGTGTTATGCCATTGTATGAATTGTGAATCATACATGTTCATGCATAGAGTGCTATGCATTGTGAATGTCCGTGTGGACTTGTTGTAAGGCCAAGTTGCCTAGGAGATTGAACACACCTTTGTGCGGGTGCGAATACAAGTGTGGGTCGTGTGATGACCTCGGGGCGTCGGGGTGCGGGTCCTCCACATGGGCGGGCTAGAGCTCCTCTGCACCGTGGGGCAAACCGATGCAAACACACCGACGATCCGGACTTGACACTCGTCCTATGTCGTGATCGAGCGCGGACCGTCGGTGCAATGCCATGATCGTGCACGTGGAAATCATTGATGAATAGCACATTGGCCTCGGCAATGAGTCACCGACATGTCTCCCCGATCTTTCTCTCCGACCGTTTGAGTCTAGCTCCATGGAGTAGGAAATCGATTGTTGTGTCCATGCATCATGGAATATTTTGTCATCCGAGAATTACTTGTTTACATGATATTTAACCGTCTCGAATTCATCCGCCTGGATATTATGAATTATTCATTGTATTTATTAATGATTGCCTCGACCGGTTATCTGTTAAAAGCTTATTTACCGTTTCTACGTGCTATGTGGGCGTTATGCGCCGTTCGGTTCTTGGTTCTTTATTGGTATTGATGGTAGGATATCTTACCTCTTCCCGTGTTTTCTATATTTTTGTATTTCTTTTATGTTTATAATGATAAAAGATCATGAGGAAGATAAAGAGGATCACACCCTAACAAGGTTCCTTCGGCTACGTACGAGTGCGGTTGCGTGGAGGCATTGATGCCTCGACTTGTTGACAGGCGTCGTCTGTGTATATGGGGTTGCGGCTTTGTCTCCGCTAGTAGTACCTATCCCCGGGTCACTACTTTTCCCCCTTTTAGTGTTTTATTCCCGCCGTATTTTTTTATTGGACTCTGTAATTGTTATGTTCTATGTCACCAATGATTTGTGTAAATTGATTTGTATATATATGTATAAGAGATATGATTTTATTTCGATGGTTGTATCATGGCTTGAATATATTTATATTTCATTCGAGGCTCATATTTTCTACCTATGCAAATTGTGAAAAAGGAAAAAAAAAATATAGACTCTTGAGAATTTTATTTACTGTTATCATGACTGTGACACACTTGGATTTAGTAACTATGGTGTAATGACGATTATGCTCCGGTTGCTACATCAAGGGGTGTTACAGGAAACACGGTTGTGTCTCTTGGTCACACGACCATGTCTCCCTCCAACGTTGAAGTTACACAATTTTGGCACTAGACGCGACCCTATCTTAACCTCATAAAGCTACTAACTTTGAGACACGGTTGTGTCTCACTTAAAATCCTGAAATGCTATTTTCAAAGGACACAACCATGTCAAAGGGAGACACGACCATGTGAGTGCTTCCGACGTGAAAAAAAATGAAAATTTGGCCCCAAATCGTTGTAAATTGGGCAAAAACACCAAACCTAAGGAGACTTTTGGCTATAGACTTGTGTGGCAGCAGGTTTTAAGAGGAGAGTCGCAAGGATTCAGAGGCGAAAGCTTTGAAGGCAAGAGCAAGACTCTTTGAAGATCAACCGTTGAAGTTTTTTTCTTAATCTCCATCTTCCTATCTTTTCTTTTTGTTTATCGATCATGGTTATTTCTTTAATCCTTATTCTTGCTTGTGTTACGATGACCATGAGCTGCTAAACCCTTTTTCTAGGATTACGATAAAACTCTCTATTTCCCTATTATGAAATTGTTAATTTGATTTTTTGTTAATAAAATTATTGTTCTTGATTCATTCTTGATATGCTTAATGCTTGTGGTATGTTGCACGCTATATTTACATAATCTTAGGCTTTAGGTAAATGATTGAAAGATAAAATCTAATTGCTTGATAATCCAAGAATTGAACTTAAGAATTAAGACCTAGACATAGGCTTAAATCTTTCGAGGGTTAAACGTGGTCATGAATCTTAATAAGTTGGAACTTGAATTAATTGCCACAAGAATGAGATTAATGAAGTTTTAGCACGTTTTTAGCGTCAAGAAATTGAGCTTTAAATAATTTAGGACAAATCGTCTTCAAGAACATAATTGAACATTAACAAAAATAGGATTACAATTTATCATAGGGGGTAGTGTAGTGGATTATGAATCCTAGGCCTTTTAATCATTGTTGAATCTCATCTTTTCTAGTTTTAATTGTTTACTTTATTGCTTTGTTCTTTGTTTAATTTTAATTGAACCTTTTCTATCAATTTCATTCGCTTAAATAATCTAAATAGCCTTAAGAGTTAGTAATCAATCGATCCTTGTGGGAACGATCTTATTTTACTACTTGTACGACCTGTGCACTTGCGAAAAATTCACAACAAGTAATGGCCATCACCTGTTGTGGTGATGTATGACATCATGCACTACTACTACTTGCGACGGCGTCCAATGCTGTTGGTGACTCATCACTTGCGGCCTTTTGCTCGTGATGGCTACCCACGAGCTGCGACACACACAACATTTAGGAAACTTCACAATGGGTGTTTGATTTTTCAAATCTTGGAGAAGTGATGACGTTTGAGATCTCAAATCTTGTAGATTTCATTTGAATCTCAATGGTTATTATTTGTAGCTTGACTTTTCTTTAATGTTTTGCCCATTCCTTGATTTTTGTTTGGATTTTGTTACACTTTCTTAACAGATTTTTTTTTTAAAAAATTAATGATAACTCAACATCTCAATTTGATCTAACCTGATTTTAGTCGGATTAGTTTGGTTCAAGGACAGACCTACATATATATACGTAGGGACACATGCCCCACTCAACTTTGAAATTTTTCTATCACCCATGATAATCATTTGTCATTCTTATCCCTTCGTATTTTTAACTTTGCCTCCATATGATAGGTAAATGAATAAATTTGTAATAGAAAAAGTTAAAATCTATGTAACATGATCATTTATACATACATAAAGTTAGAAATATGTGATAATATTGATAATGAAAATATTATTCAATATCAAAGAAATAATTATAAATTGATTTTTCATCATTTTGTATTAATATAGTTTTTCATTAGAATTTTTTTTAAAACATGTATGTTATATTTGCCTCCACTACTTAAAATTTCTGAGTTCATCACTAGTTTGGTTCGAGTTAGCTAACAAAAAAATCTCAAATTTGAATCAAAATGAACTAATTACTTTTAATTGATTTAGATTTTTTTACCCTAAATCCAAACTAATCTGACATGTGAACACCCCTAGATATATATTAATGAACTTTTGCATAAATTAGAGTAACAAACCCTACAAATTTGAGCATGATTGCTTTTTCTCGTTTTTCATTTTTATAGATTAAAGCTCCGAACATACTGTTATACATAGTTTCTTATAACTTGTCTATATTTTTATATAAATGGGAACATGCACGGACGATGTTAATTAAAGAGTATCAGTACTATGTTGAAAATATATTGACTTTGAGGGCTTAAAACAGTTAGGGGTAAAAATAAGTTACACGATTTGTCAGAAAGTTATGGTCTGATCAGACCTAATCAACTTAACAAAAAGGTTAGGTTAAAGTTTTTTGAAAGTCTATTTAATTAAATAAGTCAAGTTTTAAGTTTTTGGAAAAAAAATTTAGACCTAACAGACTAACTTATTTAATTATATATGTTATTATTTTATATATATTATATACGACATTTTAATATTTATATAATATAATTAATTTTATAAATAATATAATATTTTTTAAAACCTAAGTTCATTAGTTTATTTCATTAGCATATTTAAAAGTAGATATATTAGTTTATTTAAAAAATTTATTATAAAGTATGTCTTAAAATAAATTTTTAGACTAAATCAGACCTTAAAAATTTATTTATATCAAATAAATAAGTCAAACTCAAACATTACAATTGAAAAACAAATATGATCTCGCTTAACTCGTTTCTATCCATAATTATACACCAAAGAAGAATTAAGGAATAAGAAGATATCCCACAAACCCCTTATGAAAGAGGGCGAAGAGAAAGTCCAAGAATTTTTTTTTAGTAAAACAACTTTCATTTTCCAAACAAAAGCCATCCATATATATTCTTTTGAAATTATTCTTCAAATTTAAGCATCCTATGCCTCCAATTCCTTAGTTATTGTTTGGAAACAAGTTAGAAAATCCGTTTGTGCTGCAACATATGTTTGCAATTCTCGAAGGACGCAAAATTTTGTTTGGCAATTTATTAGTCTGTACTGTTACAACATACTTTTTATCTTAAATGGATGTTTGATCAAAAGCATGAATTTTGTCTGTTGTAGTTCATTTTTCACTATCATTTATTTTGTCAAACTCACTTTTAAGATAAAAGTTTCCAAACATAAATCATGTTACTACAAATTCATTTTTAATCAAATTTAAGTTTGCAAACACACTTTTAACTAAATTTAAATTTACTAACTCTAATCCAAACACACACTTACTGGTTGATAAATAAGATCCTTCTTGAGATTTTAATTTATCTTTGATATTGTCTTAATTCCAACTTACGTTATCATGAAATCACTTCTAAAAGAAAGAAACCTTTTATCTTAATGGAGGGAAAAAAAAAGGTAACCTTTATCTTAATAGAGGAAAAAAAAAAGGTAATGTTGTGGGAACTAATTATTAAAATAAATTAGTAAAAGGGAGGATATCATATAAGTCAATATTATATTACTAAACTATCTCTCTCTATATATATAAGTCAAGTTTATGATGTCATTTTTTTTTGTGTTATTTTAAATAGTGGTTGAGTGAGTTACCACTCTGAAACCGGTAGTAACTTGGGGTATAACTCATCTTCAAGAGGTGTTTTTCACAAGTTAGAGTTCAAATCTGAGACTTCATATTACCAAAAAAAATTCATACGTTCATCCCACTTGTAAGCCTAGCTTACTTCTGCCAGACCAAACCCACTTGGGTATTATGTCATCTATTAACCTTGCGCAAAGGTACACTTTGAGTAAAAAAAAACATTTTTTTTCACGCATAGAAAATAAAAAGACAAATTATACTGATTTCTCTTAAAATTTGACCTAATTATGCTTGATATTTTTTTTTTGTTTCAGAAATTATATCAACCTCTCTTAAAGTTTATATTATCATTACACTAACATTTTTTTGAGATTTATATTGTCATTACACTTATCTCACATGTCTATTTGTTTCAAAGGAGGTCAGTGTAGGAGTGCATATAAGGGAGTGTCGGGTGTAATTAGGTCAAATCTTAGGAGAGATCAGTGTAATTTGCTCAAAATAAAAAGAGATTTTTGTGTATATTTAGTGTATCTAATTTAGGTATACTAAATTAATAAAGTAGTATAAAATTCTTTTAAAAATGAGTTTATTTATAAAGTGAACAAATAAAGAAATATTTACTCTTAAATTATTTAATAAGTTAAGATTATATACACTTTAAATTAAATCAAAGATAAATATATCTTTGTTTATTTATTTTACATATAAATTTATTTTTAAACAATTTTTTTTAAGTGTATTAATACAATACATGTATCATTAGAAAAAAGTTCCATGCCCAAAAACAAAATCCCAGATGATGCCGAATGAGTTATTATGGGTGCTCACATGATTCGACCCGATAATATGACTCGGCTTGAAGTTAATTTAATCAAGTTGAGTTCTTAAAATTTGGCCTGATATTACTATTATATTAAAGCTTATAATTTTATAAAAAATAGTAATAAATTATAAGACTTTTGGACTTAAATTAATATTTTTTATATTGATATATTTTGTTTCAAAACATATATTGTAAAACATCCTATAAATTTTGTTTCATATTTTTAAAATTTTATGACTTAATTATACATAATATTCAAATTTGTAAATTTTATTTAAATGTCGAAGTTTGCCCGATCTCGATCCTACCACTAATTGGGCCATGATAAGGTCAGGTCTGGGTCTTCAAAAGTTAGGTAAACTTTTCAAAAGATTTATTTAGTTAAACATACCATGTTTTAAGTTTTTGAAAAAATATTTTAATCTGAGTGGACTGACTTATTTAATTATATATATTATTATTTTATATATTGTGATATTTTAATATATAAAATATAATTAATTTTATAAATAATAAAATATTTTTTAAAGTTTAGATCTGTTAGCTTATCTCATCGATTTATTTAAAAATAAGTTTATTGGCTTATTTAAATATCTTATTATAAAATAAGCATTTAAATAAAT
This sequence comes from Ormosia emarginata, assembly GCA_029884605.1. Lineage (NCBI taxonomy): Eukaryota > Viridiplantae > Streptophyta > Magnoliopsida > Fabales > Fabaceae > Ormosia > Ormosia emarginata. The sequence goes on along the minus strand of JAQQTP010000089.1, from coordinate 16,472,581 downwards.
TTTTAAGTCAATTCAGACTTTAAAAAATAACTTATGTCAAGTAAATAAATCAAGTAAGACTTATATTCGAAAAATAAGATAAATCTATTTAAGACAAGACTTGACTTAACTTTGTCTATTTTTACTCCTAATTATATATTAGAGAAAAATTAAGGAATAAGAAGATATCCACAAACCTCTTATGAAAGAGGGTGAAGATCTGAAGGTCTAATATTTTTTAGTAAAACAACTTTCATTTTCCAAACAAAAGCCATCCGTATAATTTTATTTTTTTTTATTCTTCAAATTTAAGCATCCTTTGCGCTCCAATTCCTTATCGGTTGATAAATAAGATCCTCGAGATTTTAATTAACTTTTAGTTTTGTCCTAAATCCAAGTTACATTATCACGAAATGACATCTAAATGAAAGAAAACTTTTATCTTACAAGCTCATTAATTGTCTAATTAAAATATATTTATTTTTATTTAATTTATTTATAAAATTATTATGTATATCACAAAAATATTATAATTATATATAATATAATTTAATATTTCTCTTATATTAATATATAATATAAATATAATATATATATTTTAATATACATAAAATATTTCCTTTTATGTCCATGAATGGAAAAAAAAAAAAGGTAATGTTGTAAGAACTAATTATGAAAATAGAGTAGTAAAACGGAAGATATCAAGTAAGTCAAGATTATGATGTCATTTATTAACACTATGCAATGGCACACTTTGAGTAAAAAAAAAAATGCAAACACGTTTCCCTTCATGAAAAATAGAAAAGATTTTTATATAAATTTAATTATATTAAGTTAAAAAAGTAGAATAAAGTTTTTTTAAAATTAAATTTATTTAAAATTCAATAAATAAAGGAATATTTATTTTTAAATTATTTAATAAATTAAAATTAAATATATTTTAACTTTAATAAAAAATAATAATATTTTTATTTATTTATTTTACTACTTTAAAAGAATTTTTATAAAAGTGTGTTAATACATATATCATTAGAAAAAAGTTACATATATAATGTAGAAGCAAAATCCCAGACGGGTGTAGTCTTCAATGCACCTAAAGTTTTGTGGATAATAGCAGTGGATTTGGTTATTTTAAACTGTAACGGTTACACCAGGAACCTCTTCAAGAGGTAAGCCTCCCAAGTTTTTAGAATTACATTAGACCCATTAGAAAAATTTATTTGCAACGTCTTCCACATTCCTCTACAGACTTAGATTTTGGGTGGCTTGGAAAAGTTTGGATAGCAGATGCTTGGAAGGAGCATCTTCTCTAGATTGTGGCTTGAAAGAAAGACGAGGACAAGAAGTAAAATCAATGGAATTTGGGATGAAGAAAAAAAAAAGTTGAAAATTTGTCGCTTGAAACTAGAAAATGCATGAATGGGACTCAATTTAAAGTAAGTCTCTCTTTGCATTTTCCCCTGTTCAAAGCCACCGCCGACAGCCTCTCCTACCACCATTGTTGGGTTGCTTATCTTAGCAGCACCACATTGTTGGGTTTCTCCGGTGATCCACAACTTGAGCTTTCTAGCATCTCTCCTATCATTAATATACTAGTGAACATAATATTTATTTTATAAAAATTAATGATATATCTATATTTTATTAATGTAGTGCACCTAAATATTTCTACAATAAATTTGTGCAAGAATCTTTTTATAAGATAATGACATGCAATAATGTTATTTATGTTTTTTTTTTAAAAAAAGGCATAACGAAGAGGCATATGAAAATGTATATAAATAATTATTGAATAGCATGTTGTGTGAATCGAAAGGAGTCTTAGTATGTTTAAAAATTGTAAATTATGCTTTAACTCAATATTAAAGTGGTTATTTTTTTTAACTTCCACTGAAATATAATTTGAGATTCAAAATCATATTCAAATTCAACATAACCATGATTTTATTAAATATATTATTTGTGAATAAGACTCAATTTACACACCTCAAAATAGAGTTTAGGATATGATACTATAATTCAAACATAATCCATGACCATGAGGAAAACAAGGAGACATAAGAGTTGCCGACAAGTGACATTGTGTGGTTGGGTTGCTTGATGTGTTCTCACGTGGGCAGCACATGATTTCAATTATAGTCCAAACGCATTGAAGGCCGAGAGTCACATGCCATCGTTGTTGTCCAACCCAGGCACGTGCGTTGTTGAGACTAAACTTCATTATTTATCTCGGAGAGTATAATGTCAAAGTGATCCAAAAGATCTTAATTTTTATGTTATGTCACAAATTTATTTTATTTTATTTTATTTTATTTTATCTTGATGTTACGAAATCTTTTATGTAACTAGCGATAGTAAATTAGTTATATTATACGCGCTATCTGATATAAGTTGTGTTTCAAATAAATAAAAATCAAATTTAATTTAATTTATTTAATTTTTTTATAATTGTGGCATAAAGGTTTAAATTTATGACATTTTTCAGGTAAAGACTAAAGAATGTGTTTACCACTTGAGTCACAACAAATTCCACATATGAATTTTGAAGCATATAAAAGATAAATTGATTTTTTTATATTAGTAATTGACTTTATTACCTTACTTAACTAACAAAGATAAAAATATTAATTCTTTTAATTAAAATTAAAATCATATCAAATTCATTCAAACTCAACCAAATTATATAAATTTTTATTTATATACAACTAAAAGTAAAAGAATTTTCAATGGGTCGCTCGCGTGCTATTTTTTTATCATATATTGACGAAGTTTCTTATTCTTGATTCCGGCGGGGAAATTGAAGAATTTAAAGAAATGTGAAAAAAATTTCTTAATCTTACAAGGTTTTTTTACTCTTTTAATTATGAAATTAATCTTCATTTAAAATAATGAAATTATCCTTCTCCACAAATATTTTCATAAAGTTATTTTCAATCACTAAGTTTAAACTTATTGTTCACTTGAACCATTCTTATGGTAAATAGAAGAGTTGGTTGACACCGTGATAATGAAACAAACAATTTTAATGTAAGCAATTATCTCTGTTTATCAGATTATCTTTACTATTGATTTATAGCTTAGACTACGATTAATAGAATCTCCAATAAGACAAATAGGGAGAGATGGAACAAAATCAAGCAGAAGATTACGCCATTGAAGTTTACCCCTCGTTGGTTGTGAGTTTATTCGATTAAGGTTAAGGGAGCATCTTTTGGCTTTTGCTTATCATTTAAACTGTTATTTTCATCACCACATGGGAATGTTACAAAAGTAACAGCTCGCTCTTAATTAGAACAACTGACCTGTTTTTTTTTTTCTTTGTTATAATTGAAGCCTAGCTAGCTACTTGGTGGTATTTCAGTCTTCCATCTTGACGTTGCCTAGTGTTCCCTATTGGTTGACATTATCTACAATTGAAAATTTGGGCTACGGAACAATATAGCGAATTCATAGCCAAGAGATGGTCAGAAGCTACTACTTTGACAAGGAAGTAAGCATTCACGAAACATCGGTTTTTTGAATGATTATAGTCCATGAGAGAATAAAGGTGTCTAAGATTCAAAATAACACCGCAAAAAGTATTTTTATGGTACTTATATATATATATATATATATATATATATATATATATATATATATATATATATATATAATATGATATTTGAGTTATTAAATATTTTATTAGTTATTGATTATTTTTAAATTTTTTATTGACGTGTGCTTAGGCACATATTAAATATTAAAAATAATATTTATTACTCATTATTAATTACTTAAAATAAAAAATTAAATATTTTTTAAATTTTTAAGATAATAAATGATTGTATTTTTCATTTAAGTTTTTATTTTTAATTCTTTAATATATGTCCTTAGAGGCACACTTTAACAAAAATTTTATTTTTTAAATATTTATTATTATTATAAATTCAATATTCAATAAATACGAAAACTCACTTTGCTACCAAACTTATTAAGTATCATAGAAAATCGCCTGTAAATAAAAACTCAATAACATAATTTTTTCCTTTCTCTTCAATATTGCAAATATTACATGGAGTAAAACACCATCTACTATTTTTAGGAATATGTGAGATTCATTTGCTTGCCTAGCTTGCGCAAAGAGACTAGATCCCGAATTACATTCTTTCCTCCAAACTTTTCCTCGTACAGGGAATTAACCTAATTACATAAATCCTAGCTACAAAGTTACTTTTATTAGTTCTAATTGATTCCTTAAACTTCTCCTTAGGAAACAGTCATCGGAACACTTTTTGAATGTCTACTTTTAATGCTATATGTATTATTAATATAGTTCTCCTTCATGTCCAAAGAGGCTCCCATAATGAGTTGAGGCTAGTGCTCTCCTCATAGAAGTTCATACTGCTTTGATAGCCGCTGCTATGTGGAGGACTTGGAATGAAATTACCCACTGATTGTTGTGGTGATTCCTGTGGACTTTGTGCCATATCCATACAAATTAGTGCCACAAGATTGGCTTGCTGGAGTTGCATGTTTACTAGCTCAGCTTGTGCCTTGGCTAATTGTGCTTGAAGTTCATTGACCTGCTTTTGGAGCTGGCAAATTGCACCTGCACAACCATAAACCGGGTCTCTTATTCTTGCACTAGCCTCGTAAACCATGCTGGTCACTGCATCAGCTCTTTGAGACTCTGGAAGTTCCTGAAAAATCAAACCAGCAACAAAAAGTTTAGATAATATAAAATGCACTAAGTTTCTACCCTTCAGAAAATAGAATAGACAAAAATATTTAATGACTTAATTGATAAAATTAAATTGAAAATATATGTATATGTTGATTACTTCTATTTCTTAATTTTTTTTAAGGTCAAGACTTGGAATACTATACCTAACATTGTTTTAGAGATAAAGACAAAAGCGGGTTAAGTATAACTACTGGGAGGCGCCCACTACATATTCGTTAAAATTAGGTAGTTGAAAATTCTTTTATTTGAGGCATTATATTATAACGCCAAGTATGGAGCTCCATTTCGTCCAATTAGGAAAAAGGGTTATCTGATTGACCTATAAAAAAAAAGGGTGGAGCTTCACGAGTTCTCAAATTTGTCACTGCTACGTTTTGTATCTCCACCATGTGTTTACTTTTCATTTTCAAATTCTACTGTCTAAAGTGGTGCGTGAATTATTTGTGTGTACACTTTGTCGTCACTGTCGAAGTTTCATGGGTAGCATAAAAAATTAGGCACTTATGTTCAATGCAGACTAGTCTTATCGTATATATTTGTGCACATGGAGAGGATGCTGTGACGAGTGGTGCAGGGAACTACAACTCAATAATGGAGATCTATAGGTTGTTATTACACATGTTATCATTTTGACTAAAAAAATTACGTTGAACTGTATGATCTTATAAAACAACGCTAAAGAACTAAAAGAAGTGTCAAAATTATATGTATGTATAATATCTTAACACATTTTCAAGATTCACTTATATTAGTTTCGTTTCTCTAATTTTCACTTGAATAGCACACATCTTTAGAAACGAAGATTGGTTTTTAATTGTGAGCTCAATTATGTGAAACGTAGTTTGCCTTATAGAGCTAGAATCCAGACAAGAAAACAAGTAATTGAACTAATATTTTTAAGGCTAATAACTGCTAGCACTGGTCTTGTAACTACCTGTAAGAACTTGATAAGGTTGCTGGCACCAAAGACTCGGTGGGCAATGGTAAACTTGGCAGGTTCAGTGGGAGGGAAATAAGGTGCCAATACACATTTCTCAGCACATCTCCGCCTCAAAATCTTACACGCAGCACAAGGGCTCATGACAACTTGGGGAGGTGGAGGTGGTGGAGGGGAAGATGAGGAAGCAGGAGAGTGAGAAAGTGGGGCAGAGGAAGTGGGGGTGTTTGTGTCACTGCTCTCCATGTTTGTTCCTTTGTGTTTGGCCGTTTCTTTGTGTATTTTAAGGACACAAAGGGAGAAGAGGGGTGAGGTGTGTTTAGAAGCCAAAGCTTGGGGTTTTATAAAGGATAGGAGAGGCTAGCAAAAGCGTCATCACAAAGAAAAATGATGTCACTTTTGAAATTCGTTAGCCAACGTGGCTGCGTGCGGTTTCCCACTTCTTCGTTAGGTGTATGGATTGTGATGCCTTCTTGGCTGATTGTATGAAAACTCTTCAAGTTTGAAAAACCGTTTTCAAGACACATTCTGCTTGTATTTTTTGCCTTTTACTTTAATGCACGATTTAAGGAATTAATAATAATCACTGCAAGTAATTTCTTTGCATATGGAAGCAATTTTTGAATTTTCCACGGAAAATCTTTGTGGTTTGCCTAACTTTCCTGTTAAGTGCCTTTTCCAAGTTATATAAGGAAACCTATGAGCAATATGTCATCTTCCCTCTCCAGCTTTGTTGGACTCAAGTCATAGCATAATTTCAACCCAGAAAACCCAAAAAGTCATACGGTAATTAACGTGCTTATATGATAAATCTCCCTCCCTAAATACGTTCAAAACAAGCAAGGTGTATATATAAATTAGACATTATGACATTACTCTTCCCCATTTGTTTGTTTTTGATTTTTTCCTCTTGCTCTTAAACCGTATCATAATAGACAACACAATGTAGAGCAGCCTCAGAGGACAAAGCAAAAATAAACATATATTCTCTCCATTTGAAAAATCTCTGGTTTTGCTGGTCATAAAATTATTAATTTGCTGAATTGATTCAACAAATTGATACGATAGGCTAAATTTTTTTGCCTAATTACTCTCACTGACACATTCCATGTTGAAACTGAATAATATCTGGTTCTCATATTCATATATGTATAATTTTACTGCCTCCAGTGTTCCTAGTGCTGGTTAATCTAGCCAGGCCAACATAAACATGGTCCACACTAAGCTACTTGTTGTCTTGACCTTTTATGCTTATGCCAAGTGGCTCAGGTTCGTACAGATAAGTTAGGAACGGTTTGTTTAAGTGAGTTATTAGGGTTGCTGCCATCACTGAGACAAGGCTATATCTTTCTACTCCCTTAACTACTACCAAATGACTCTGCTATTTATTCACAATGACTCTCTGTAACCAAGTGTCTATTTTGCAGAATATACACGTGCGTGCGTATTTGCATCATTGCATGTGTGTGCGAGAGGGCTAATAGGCCACAAGGTGGGGCAAGGTTGGTGGAGAGTCGTTCAGCTCGTTGGGCACACCATGTAAGAAAAGGGGATATCTGTAATCAAAGTCTTAAGTTGCAATTAACCATTGCGACCTTTCAAATATTGAAAATTACTATATTATTGTTCTGTCCTAGATAATTGGGCTCTTTAGACCAAAATCAACTTAGTGCATCTACTTTCTTTTAACTTGAAGGTGTTTGAGAAAAAAGGTGAATACGTATAAGATACTCTAATACTCAAATTATTAAGAATATAAAAAGTGTAATAAGTGAAAAAAGATCTTTATCTTCTTAGTTATTGTAAATATTTATAATAGAGTGAGTTTTGAGAACTAAGAAAAAATTAAAGATATTATAGTCATTATAAGTGTCTTAAAAAAAATTTCTTAAACTTGTCTGTTGAATTGTGATTGATTCTTCGAAAAATAATTTTTTCTACTAAAAAAAGAAAGTCACATCTCCTTTGAACATTATATCTAACCTTATTTGACCTAAATCTTAATCTAGATCAATTATATAATCCCAATATTATATTCTACAATGTATATATTATATAATTATTGGATTTGAAGTTCTTAAATAAATTTATTTAAAACTTTGGAACTCTAGCTTATCTTCAAGTGATTAAGTTTTCCACGACTTGGAAAATTACAATTTGAGCTTTCAACTTTGCGCTGGAAGTAGTTGGACCTTTGTAATTTGTAACTTTTTTTCTTCCCCATTTGCTCTCTAGCCCTCAGAGTCTTTACCGTGTGGACCTTAAGAAAAGAAGAACATTAGCCAACTCCACTTTACGGTTTACTCCCACTATAACGAAGTCATTTTGTTTTCCACTTAAAATAAACATGTTCATATTAATGGTGTAGTAGTGGATAGTGTAGACACAAATCAATCTGATTATTTCATAGCAAGCTGCGAAGGTGTAATCTCTCTAATGTGAGAATGGATTGGGGTCATTCTCTGGTGGTTGTCCAATAAGTGAGAGAGAAAGAGATGTATTATGCCATCCTATCATGTCCCAGTATGGTCACATACGATAATTACATTAGCCAACTAGAGCGAAATATCCTAATTCAATTCAAATTGTTATAATGGTTGTGCTATAGAACGCATGAGCGTTCAAATACACCTGCTGTGTATTGGTCAAGTATTATAATATATCATTAAATTAAAATTTCAAAAAAAACTCAAATCTACGGATAAGAGACACTCGAACTTTCCACATCAAAACCCAATGTTATAAATGAAATGTTGCATCAGAAACCAGTCAAAATTGCAAGTTCCGCTTCGAACATCTTCTTGAAGGGAGGGTCCCTAGTCCCTACCTGGCTTTTATCATCAGCACTTGTCCTGCCATGCAAGGAATGTCTAGAAATCATGTTCAAAGGTCGTATACTACAACATTATAACACGTGTCCTTGTAAATTCTAAGCACTTTTATTAATGTTATACGCCATCGATATTATTAACGTGATTGGTTATGATTAATAACGATTAGTTTTAAAAATAATTGTAATTGATTTAGAATATAATAATATTTTATTATTTTCTTTTTATGTACAATATTTTTTTGTATAAATAGATATTAGTTATTCTGTATTTATTTCATTAAAAAACATACATAAATTATTAATATTTGTCTTCTTATTTCTATTTCTAACTTAGTATCAGAACGTTTAGGCCTTCGATCCAATCTTAGATTCTAAATTCCAGACTCTAGACTTCGATCTAGATTTCAGATTCTAAACTATAGACTTCGATCTAGATTTCAGACTTCAGATTCTAAACCTCAAACCTACCAGATCTGCCACATCACTAGATTTCCCCTGTTCATCCACTAGATTTGCTCCTATTTGCAAACCTAGATTTGCCCCTGTTCACGTCACCAAATCGGCACCAGTCTGAGCACTGCTTCGACACCACCACCAACCGGCGATGCCATCATCATTAGATCTGTGCGACGTTATCACCCAAGTCACGAGATCTGCCAGATCCGTCATATGAGCCACCAGACCTAACTTCAAGCTTTCCAGATATGTGAGGGCCACCAACCAAATCAGCACCATCCGTGAGCCGTTGTCCATCCGCGAGCCGCTATCGCGAGTCGTGTAGTGCCACCGTTCATCTGCGGTTCCACTATTTCTACCGTGAACCTGCGACCTATATCAGCGACTCGCGATCCATGTTGTTGAACCTGCGACCTATATCAGCGACTCGCGATCCATGTTGTTGAACCTGCGACCCGTGTTGCTGACGTGGATAGTGATGTCATCAAAGCACCTAAGCTGCCCACGTGTCCCTGTGCTGACGTGGTAGTGCTGACGTGACACCAGACTCTTCTTGAGGTTTTTCGGTGAGATCTTTTTATTTTTTTAGGTTCTTTTCTGTCTATTTAGCTTCAAAAGTTCAATTTTTTGCGTTATTCCATGGTATAATGGAGAAAATAGATATTGTTCAGTCTCTTTCAATTGTGTTTACTGCCCCCAGATGTTGCAGATATTGTAAAGACCTATGATACTTGATTGAGAATTGACTCATATGTCCTACAAGGTTTGATCAGAACAGGTTTCAACCTCGTCTTAATTCTTCTAAGTCTGTGTTTGTTACTACTATTGCTAAAGGATCCTCAAGTTCTTCAGCTACACCCTGGGCTACCCTTTCTACTAATAATCTCGTGTCCCTCCTTAAGTGTATACTATCCAATTCTGGTAATACCTCTTTTACTTTATCAACCACACGAGGTAATACTAAATGGTACTTTGACTCTGTTTGTTGTAATCATATGACATCCATATCTCAGTCTTTTTCATCTATATTTGTTAATGACACAGCATATTCTATACATACAACCGGTGGATCTTTTATGAATATTAGTCATAAGGGTTCTGTCTCTTTGCCCACTCTTAGCTTACCTGATGCATATCTCATTCCTTAATTAAACTTTAATCTTATTTCTATTGGTCAACTATGTGACCTTGGTTATGAAGTCATATTTTCTTCTTCTGGTTGTCGTGTGTAGGATCCACAGACAGGACAAGTCATAGAGTCTGGATGTAAAGTCGGAAGGCTGTTTGAGCTCACCAATCTTCATGTTCCTCCTGCCTCAAGTGCAACATCCACCTCCATCCAACTGTGGCACCAACGTCTTGCTCATAGTTCTCTAGGGAAGCTACATCTTCTTTTATCTCAAGGGGCTCTAGGTTCAGTCAATAATGAGTATTTTCACTGCACTTCTTGTCAAACTGCTAAATGACCTGCACTTTTCTTTAGTAAAAGTATCTCTATTTCTAAATCTCCTTTTAATCTTGTGTACTCTGATGTCTAGGGGCCTGCCCCCACACCAACTATTGGAGGTAATCGATATTTTGTAATATTTATTGACGATTTTTCTTGGATATATTTAATGAAAAACCGTTTAGAACTTCATCAAATTTACATTAACTTTGCTACTATGATAAAAAATCATTTCTAAAAAATAATTAAAGTTTTTCATCGTGATAATGCTTTTGATCGTGATTCAAAAGTTCTCACATTTCTTATTGAACAGGGTACACTCTCTGAGTTTTCTTGTCCTGGTACCTCTCAGCAAAATGGTCGTACTGAAAGAAAACACTGTCATATCCTTGACTCTGTCCGAGCTATGCTCACATCCTCCTCTTGTCCTGAATATGCTTGGGGTGAAGCTGCTCTCACCGCTGTTTATGTCATCTACTGTCTTCCTTCCTCTGTTCTAGGTAATGCATCTCCCTTTGAACGTCTCCACCATAATTCTCCAGATTACAACTCTCTTAAAGTTTTTTGTTGTACTTGTTTTGTTCTCCTTCAACTTCATAAGTACACTAAATTTGAGCCCCGAGCACGTCTTTGTTACTTTTTTGGTTATGACACTGAACATAAGAACTATCACTGTTGGGATCCAATCTCTCAATGCATTTGTATCTCCCATCATGTCGTTTTCTAAGAAGACACCATGTTCTCCTCACTCTCAAAGTTCAAGTCCTTCACTTCCACTTCGACTCCATTTTTTACTAACACCTTTATTGATATCTTTCCTAGTGATTCTAATGCAGGTTCCTCTAGTGAGCTTCTAGTCACTTCTGATGTTTCAGTCACTCTCGATGACGCTGTTTTAGATGTAGATCTTGCACCTATCATTGCACTACCTCTTCCTTTTGAGCATCCAACTAGGTAAGAAATCAGTCTACTTATCTTCGTGATTATCATTGTTTTTTTACCATGTTTCACTTACATGGACCTCAGTCCTATTAAGAAGCCTCCACAGATCCTCATTGGCAGCATGCTATGCAAGAAGAGTTATAGACTTTATAGAACAATAATACTTGGGATTTTGTTGATTCTCCTTCTGGTAAGACACTTGTGGGATGTAAATGAATGTTCAAAATCAAGACTCATTCTGATGGCTCTATTGAGCAATATAATGCTCATTTGGTTGCCAAAAGTTTCACTCAAGAATATGACATTGATTATAAGGAGACTTTTGCACCTGTTACTCGCATTACTTCAATTCGTACTCTCCTTGCTATTGCAGCCACTCAGAAATAGACTCTAAATCAGATGGATGTGAAAAATGTCTTTCATAATGGTGATTTGGAAGAAGAAGTTTCTATGTGTCCACCTTCTAGTTACGCTTGTCCACCAAATAAAGTTTGTCGTCTTCGAAAGACTTTATATGGTTTCAAACAAGCACATCGAGCTTAGTTTGCCAAGTTTCACAATATTATTAGTCGGTTTGGCTTTTCCTCTAGTGCCCATGATTCTACCATGTTTACTCGCAAAACTGATAGATATATTGTTATATTACTTCTCTATGTTGATGATATGATTATTATTGGTGATGATATTACAGGTATTAATGAGCTTAAACAATTCTTGAATCAGCATTTTGAGATGAAAGATCTTAGATCTCTTAGTTATTTTATGGGGCTTTAAATCATTTTTTTTGCTAATGACATTTCTCTGTCTTAAGCTAAATATGTTTCAGATCTTATCTCTTAAGTCGGTCTCTCTGACTTACTTCTCTAGAACCTAATGTTAGATTTGCACATCTAGATGGTACGATACTTGATAATCCTACTCTTTATCGACAGTTGGTTAGTAGCTTGATTTATCTTACTATTACTCGTCTAGACATTTCATATGTTGTTTATTTAGTCAGTCGGTTTATGTCAGCTCCGCGCACTACTTGTTATGTTGTTATTCTACGTATTATTAGATATATAAAAGGAACTCTATTAATCTATTTCATGGACTTCATTTTTCAGCCAACTCCTCATTGGTTCTCCAAACTTATTCTGATGCTAATTAAGGTGGAGATCTCACTGACCACGATCCACCACTAACTATTGTATCTTTCTTGGTGATGCACTTATTTTATGGCGAAGCGAGAAACATACTTTAACTGCACGTTCCAGTACTGAATTAGAATATCGGACACTAGCTGACATCACATCTGAGATACTTTGGTTACGTTAGCTTCTTGAAGACTTGAGATTTTCTCAGTCCTCTCCCATTGCTCTTCAATGTGATAGGAGTGCTATTTAGATTATTCACAATAATATTTTTCATGAGTGTATCAAGCATATTAAGATCGACTGCCACTTCATCCATCAACATATTCTTCGTGGAGCTTTTCGTATCATTTTCATTAACATTCTTGATTAGCCAACCATTCTATTCACCAAATCTTATCATTTTGACCGATTTTGCATTCTAATTTCTAAATTCAACTTGATTTCTTTTATACCCACTTGTATTTGAGGAAAAATATTAACGTGATTGATTATAATTGATTATGATTAATTTTAGAAATAATTATAATTAATTTAGTACATAATTATATTTTATTATTTTTTTTTTATACAATAACTTTTTATATAAATAAAGACTAACTTTTTTATATTTATTTTATTTAAAATTATACATAAATTATTAATATTTATCTCACTATTTACATTTTTAATTAATACCTTTTGGCATTCATCCTCTTCCTTTCCTTGCTCTTCAATTAGCAAATTCAACAATTAAAAGTTGGACTGCTCTCCGCACACTTAATAAATGCAAAGTCCACATAGTCCTTTAGGTTGGTCTTTGATCAAATATGACCGAAAAGCAAAATCGTGAGCCACAGGGCACTGAGCTAGGTGGGGGTGTTGTGCGAAGAGGACCGTGATAAAAAACATTTGCTAGACTTGACCAAAACTTCCAAAGCCTTTGTTGATAAAATATTGACCACTGACACAGGCCTGAGTTGTGCACCACATTGGTGTGCGAGGAACATGAACCATAAATCCAAGCGAAGATCAGTAAAAAGCTGTTGAAAAATAGTTATTGATATGCTCCAAGAAAGTAAAGTAATGATACTTTAAAATTGTTGGTATATCGATGTTGAATAAGTATCATGTTAAATATTTTTTGAATTTCAATTGATATTTTTAGCTTACATCTTTCACTTTTTTTTTTTTAACTTTTGATATCCATAAAAATGAGATATCATAATAATTAGATAAAGTATAATATTTTATTATGTTTATAATGATTCGTGTACACTAATGAAATATTGATATCTTTATTCTTTGATTTAATAGTAATATTGAGATTTGAAATAACTTCATTCAAACTAGCTACTCAAATCCCTTACCATTAATCTATCCAACGACTTATTAATATCTTTATTCTAATTTAGAATTTCTATTTTTATGTTAATATAATATTTTTATATATTATATCTTAACTACGTCGTATTCTATACTTCCTAGCACATGTCTATGATGGCTTCTTCTTCTTCTGGTTTTTTTATAATGAAAGAGTTAAGCTTTTGCTTCCCAATTCATAGTGCTCTAGAAGTATTTAGAGTCTACGCGATTAAGGTTAAAAGGATAATAGGTAGTTTCAAAAACCTATCAGTTATGTAGTAAGATAGGAGTTCATTCAGATTAGATCAGAATCTCCTTCTTTTAGAAAAGAAAATGAGAGAGTCATTTTCTTGATTTAACCTTTAAAAATATAGTATTTTATGATAAAATACTATATTTTAAATATAACTTGATATAAAAAAGTTATTGAATCAAGAAAAAAACTCCTTCGTTTTTCTTTTTAAAAAGAGAAGATCTTGATCCATTCAGATTCACTGACCTATGACTGCTAAATTATTTTGGTGGAAGCCACTCAGATAAATATTGTTGAAAATGTAGACAAATGTATAGCTAAAAAGCTTAGGCTAGGCACAGAAAAATTAAAATAAACTCATATATTTACATAGAGTTCTTCCTGAAGGATACGATTCATTTAACTGACGAGGACCACGATCTTTTACTAGCCTGGCCCTGAACACGCTTTTCATGCATCAATATTCCCCCTCGATTTTCAAATAAACATGTTTAATCTATATTGACATTCGTGACATTCCACTGCATTATGGTCCAGTTTTTTTATTGAACATCATCCATCTCACATTATTCTTGCTAAAATGCATGCAAAGTTTTCTGCCTGGCGGCAATGATTCATATTTGAGCATTCTGCTTTGCTCATTTTTTCACGTCGGTGGACATTTGAGTCAACTATGTGTTATTGAGGGGTCCCTACCTGCCCATTTTTTCTATGAGATGCTCCATCACACTAAGGTAGGTTTGAGAGATGCTCTTTCATAGTCTAGTATCAAGATGAAAATTATTCAATGCGGTAACGACTAACTAGAAATATTGCCCTTATGCCATCTTAATTAGTACTCGTATTAAGATGGACCATTTCTTCCCAAACTTTCACCTCATTTAAAAATCTCGAGATTTTGTTCCCCCTCATTTTCTTTCCTCATCCCATCCAAACACATATAGAGTAAGAGACAGAGGACACTGTCACTCTGACTGTCCAACAAAATTTTGTATAAATATTAAATAACGAACCAAGACTACTTGTAGCTGAATGCACCATGCACTTGCAAATTGCCTACCGAAAATAACTGTTTGGAAGCACAATACATATTTAGGTGTTAAGTATTTGAACGTATATATATATGCCTACTGCGACTGATAGACAAACCATCTTTCCGTAATAAATACATAATTGTACAAGTGTGTGGACTTACCGGATTGAAAGATCAAGAAGGAGCAAAGTCAGTGCTGAAACAGTGATTCACTGTCTACCCTTATGTTTCAAGTGAGAGAAGTTGGCACTACCATGAGAACCAAAGTTTAATATCGCTAATGAGATGAAATTGGATTAGTCTATTAGGTTTCTAATGTTAATTTATTTTTATTTTTTTTCCATTTGAAAATCAATTAGAATTCCATTCGGTCGTAAAGAAATCAAACTTGCTAAAGTTTAACAACATTCAAGTTCAGGACAAGGTTCTTAAATTACCTCAAGTCCATTCGGAACATTGTAGCTTAACATTTAATTCTTACTTTATTGCCAAATTTTCTTACCCACATGAAAGGAAAGATAGATAAGAAGCTCTTTTAGTTTTACCAAAAACAAATTAGAACATGCTGATCAAATAGCAAATCAAGTGTTAGCTTTAATCAGAAAATGTAGACGATACCAACTCGAACCTTTTATCTGTCTTTCTGTATCAGCCTGATTACCTTCTGCAACAATCAAAGTCAGATCAGCTTAACAATATGCAGATGTTTAAAAAAACTGATGTTGGAGCATATTATGCACTCCTATAGGTTTGCAAGAGCAACCCAATGCCTAATTTCAAGAAAAAGTTAGGTTCATATGAGAAGCAAATTATAGGTTTTGTAAATAGTAATACAAATAGGCCCAGGAAAGAAATCTCTCCACTGCAGGAGAGCCATTCAACTGCAGTCTCACAAAAATCAAATAAACTTGCAGTTGCAACCAACTAATTCATTTCATGACTACAATGCAGCAGAACAATAAGAGTAGCTTGCAGAACAATTCAATGTTTGGTTGATCAACAACATATTAGAATACGATAAATTCAGTACAACCTGGCACCAGTTTGGATTTAAGACAGAGAAATGCTATGAACTCCCAGCAGCAGGTTGCGGTGAGCTTTCTACAAAGAACTTCGTGCTTTCAAACAGAATAAGCAATTTTTTTTTTAATAAAACACTAATAGAAAAACATTAATACCTTATTGTTGCAAGTTGTGGTAAATGTGCTCGAAGTCTAACTCCCTTTCAGTCTGGTTTCAATATGCTTAAACCCCAGCAATTAAAACAACAACAGGAACAGCTGGTATTGCAGCCTGAAGAGCTCATACAACAATTTCAGAAGAGGCAAATACAGCAGCAATTGATGCAGAGCTAAATATAAAAGTAAAATTGCCCTCTCATTTATATGCTTTCATGTAAGATACGGTACAGTCAAGTACAATATATGTACTGGTTGAATAGCTGATGGAACTGAATTCCTCTTCTTGCTATTACATCAAAGAATTTCAAGGATTTTTAGTCATATAATGAAATGGCCTTACCAGGGATGTACAAGATATAACAACTTTGAAACTGAGCAGCAGCATCCAATTTGAGTCGCGATTTTTAAACTTATAATGATTATAAGCAGTAGAAATTCAACATGTTACATAACAATTTTGTGCACAAAAGCACAAGTGCTTTATCAGGACTCAGGACACAGACTAAATGACCTTTAATATATGTTTTGGTCACTTCTACTGCACAAATGAAAGCACCCCATCCAAATTCATCTGCCACTCTCCCTATATAGCAAGTTTTAGAACCTCACAGTAATCTGGAACAGGCCATGTTTAAGAACAGTCAATAAACAAAACCAAAGACGATAAAGATATGGGTGCATGCTTCATGAAGGAGAGCAATCAAAAAATGACCAAACATAATAGAAGATTGTTTATAGTTTATGAAGTTTTCATTTTAAAGAAAAACATGAATGGAGATAGTTATTAACAACTCAAGGTAGCCAATCTCATAAGCATGCACGTTCTGATTTCTTGTTCTAAGTATTTTAGGTATTTACACACAAGACTACATAAAGCCAAAAATATCCATAGCATGTTACTTAAGCTTAAATTATGCTACATGCATTATCTAAAACTACTGACTAATAATTCATCTTTTATGAAAAATAAGTTTTTGCTGCCAAAAAGACAACAGTACCAAATACAAAGAGGAAACACCGATGCTTACTAGTATCTATCACCTAGCCAATTCAGAGAGAAAGAGACTGTCTGCAAATGTTTTCTCACTCTTTAAACTCATCATCAATGAGATCCTGAAGAGCAATCATTCCGATAGAAATGCATATCAGGCTCTTATCGCTTCAGCAGCCCACCTAATTTGTGTACGCGAGGTTTATGAAAGAATTTATTTTCATTTGAGTGTAAAGCTTCTTTATACTATTATTAAGTCATGTATTATCAAATAATTAAAGAAGTTTGACAATCACAACAATTACTTATGTGACTCTTCTAATGATGTGATAAAACAATATTGAATTGCATCATACAAAATTTTATACTATAGTAAATCAAATTTAAACTTATAATAATATAAAATTTTATATTAATAGTGAATCAAATTTAAACTTTGATTATATTTATTTTTATCTATTTATATTATATTACTGTCTTAGGATATTGATGGGATTAGGCTTGACAATTACACCTTGACTTACAGATATTCATCTCACCCCATCCCTCAATAGGGCGGAGGTGAGTGTGAGTTTGGAATCAATTTGTCCTGCTCAATCCCGCAGCTCACATCTATATAAACATTATCTACATATAAGAACATTATATTTAATTTAGTTATTAATAAAGTCAATTATATTAATTATTTTTATTAGTTTAATATTTATTATAAACATAATTTTTAACTTACATGAAATGATGAATTAATTTTTAAATAATAATTAATTATTATATAAATTTAATTTAAAATATTAACATGAGTGAGATGGAGTAGAATGGAGTGGGA
The DNA here is from genome assembly GCA_029884605.1 of Ormosia emarginata. Classification (NCBI taxonomy): domain Eukaryota; kingdom Viridiplantae; phylum Streptophyta; class Magnoliopsida; order Fabales; family Fabaceae; genus Ormosia; species Ormosia emarginata. Next base: position 16,454,503 of record JAQQTP010000089.1, on the reverse strand, counting down.
TTGGGTTGAGTAAAAAGCCACATTTACCTATTTTATTACCAAACCTAGATCGGGTTAGGGTTGACCCTAGAAACCCAAAAGATTAACCTAAATCAATTAAATGATTTGGTTTTATGGTTTTTTGCCATTTTGAACTGATGAACCGAGTACTGAACAATGAACTCGACAACTTAAACCGTTAAATATGCGTTTCATTGCCGCGCCGCTCACTTCACAACAACGTTATAAAAATTGAATCAGACCAGCCAGTTCAACTGATCAGATCATGAAACAATCATGTAATGGTTCCGTTAGCACCAAAAAATAGGCTTAGCATTCAAACTGCTTTGAACCGTTTCAACCGTAAAAAACCAGAACAGACCAGTGACCCATTCAAACTGGAGTCGGTTTCCAAAAACCAGCTGGCACAGCAGCACACCTAAAGCGTTCATGGATCTTGTTCTAGACCGTGGTCCAGGGTCATATCCGGAAGGATCGACCCGACGCATGAACCACCAGACTCGGCCATCAATACCTCGGTCAAGGCCTTATGACCTCAGTTCTCATAACTGCCTAAAACAAGGATTGGCCATAAAGGAAACAACCCTGACAAATCAGAAACAAACCTCCACGATCGTGGGATAGTCCCGACAAGGTCAGAGATAGACCTCAACGATCGTAGGACAGTCTCGACAAGGTCAGAGATAGACCTTAACGATCGTGGGCTGAAACTTCTGCCAAGGCACGATCCTAATATACCTTCGTCCTACGTGGATTGCATGAGGATTCCAGTCACGCTCTCTATATATATACCAGGCTAAGTTAACCTAAAGGATATATGATATTCCATTGCCAAACACTATTTGTGCATTGCTTGACTTGAGCGTTGGAGTCTCGTTGCAAGTACCCACCCCCTGGACTTCATACGCTTAGCTGCAGCTGCATAAGGAGGAAACCACCATATACGTGCCTATCTCAGGTACCCTCTGAATCCATTTCAGAACATTGGCGCCGTCTGTGGGAATCTGATAAACTTATATTCCTACATTAACCATGGTTAGCACAAGACACAATCAGAGGAAGGGAAGCACTGCGCATGCTGTCCCTGGCCAAATACAGGGCCCAACAGCACAACGTGACCCTCATTCCGTCACACCACCAGAAACCTCCGCTGCCAGAAATAGGCTCGTTATGGTGAAAACCCTCAACGATGGACACGAGACTTCAGCCTCTGCTGAAAGCCCTGCTCCATCTCGAAGGATTTCAATTCGTAACAGGCTTGTCTTTCCTCATGGTGGAGCAAACAATATAAACCGTAAGGCTAGGATTCTTGTGCATGCTCGCTTGGGAACCTCCCACAACAATGTGGACCACGCATCCTACTACAAAGACAATGTCGAATCCGAAACAACGAAGAATGACCTTCGAGAATTGTTGCGTCAACAAACAACGCTCATCGAAGGTCAGCGGCATCAGCTAGAAGAACAACATCGTCGGTCAGAAAACCTTGAAGGATCGGTGAGGACAGACAATAATAACGGAGAATGAGATGTAGCTCGTAACGAGCGCACCATCCAGCATGCTGGCACCGGGGTTTGTGGAAACCATAATCTGGCCCCCAACCGTCAACAACAATTCTCTGATGCTCTAATGGCATACAGGGTTCCGAGGAGCTTCAAGCCTCCGAGCAATTTGGAGGCCTATGACAGAACCACGGACTCCCAGGAGCACCTGAACGCTTACACTCAGTCCATGCAGCTCTACGGGTACACCCCAGAACTACTATGCCAGGCTTTTCCCTTCTTCCTAAAAAAGGAATCCTTCCATTGGTTTGTCACTTTATGCACAAAGATCACCGGATGGGAAGACTTGACGCAACGTTTCTTGCAACACTACACCACAGCAAAGGAACGACCAAAGTCGATCGACTCCCTTTCCGGGATCCACCAAGGAAGTTCTGAATCCTTGCACGAGTACGTCAAAAGGTTCAATCAGGCCTGCATAAGCATTGAAAACCTGGACGACAGGATAGCCATCCATTTTGCCAGAAACGGACTCCGAACTGACTCGAGCTTTTTCATGTCTCTGGTAAAAAAGAAGCCGGCAAGCTTAGATGAGTTTCATTTGTGGGCTGACAAATACGTCGAGCTAGAGGAAGTCACCAGGGCCAAAGAGAACCTGGAAAAGGGCGAACCGGCCCACCAGAAAAAGAACCACAACTCCAACTAACCCCATGATTCCTCCAGAAGCAAACGATATTGGCCCAAGTATTCTGAATACATTCATTTGAACACCTCTCGAGAGACAATCTTGAAGGAGGTCCTTCAAACCGAGTTCCAGGATATCAAGAGGCCTCTGCCTGTAAAGAAGCAGTTCTAGAGGGACCACTCGAAACACTGCAGGTGGCACAAGAGCTATAGCCATGAAACCGAAGACTGTTACTAACTCCAGGATGTTATCGAATCCTAATCAAGGAGGAACGACTGCAAAAGTACATCAGTGGTCTCCGAGGAGGAGAAGACCACTCATTAGTACTATCTCAGGAGGATTTGCAGGGGGCGGCCCATCTAATAACTCCCGGAAGAAGGCACTCCGGACAGCGGTCCTGAGCGTATCTGGCTCTTCTTCGCGAAAACCCCACGTTGAGAACAAGGACGCGCCATCTATCTCCTTCTCTGATAAGCACTATGACGACATTATCCGAGATCATGACGACCCTCTGGGCATATTCGAAATAATCTATAACGCCGAAGTCCATCGCATCTTTGTAGATCAGGGGAGTTCAGCGGACATAATGTTCATGGATGCCTTCGAGAGACTGGAGTTCCCTCTGTCCACACTTACACCGTATGAAGGCGAGCTAACCGGTTTCTCTAGAGAAAAAGTTACGCCGGTTGGTAACTTCGAAACTTTCTTGACCCTAGGTAACGACGACACCTACAAAATGGTGAAGGTGAGATTTTTGGTCGTGGATTATCCCTCGGCTTACAACATCATCCTGGGTCGCCCTATGCTAAATGACATTGTCGTTGTAATCTCTACCGCCCACCAGGCCATGAAGTTCCTCAACAGAAATAATGAAGTGGTCACGGTCAAGGGAGACCAGATTGCAACCCACAAATGCTATAATGAGAGTTTAAATATCAGTAGGGCTTCTAGAAAAACAAAGGCACGAATGTCCAGCCCCGCCCGCGATCAAGTCAACATCCTGATGACCGAGTTGGATGTTCGTGAAGAGATCCGAGGTACGAGACCCCAGCCTGAAGGAGAATTGATCCCACTCCAGCTGGGTGATAAACTCGACTAAGTCACCATGATAAGAGCAAACCTCGAAGAGTAGGAAAAGATCCAGCTGATAGAGCTCCTATAGAAAAACAAGGATCTTTTCGCCTGGACTTCCACCGACATGCCTAGGATCGACCTTGCTTTCATCTGCCATCGTTTATCCATTAAACGTGATGCAAAGCCGGTCTCCCAGAAGAAAAGGAAAGTAGGCCCCGAAAGGTAGCAGGTCATTGAGGAGCAAGTGAAAGAACTACTAAACGCCGACTTCATCGGGGAGATCTCGTACACCACTTGGCTCTCAAATGTTGTCCTAGTAAAAAAGTCAAACGGAAAATGGAGGATGTACGTGGACTACACCGACCTGAACAACGCGTGCCCTAAAGATCCATACCCCCTTCCAAACATCGATAAGTTAGTTGATAGCTCATCCGGCTTCCGACTACTGTCTTTCATGGACACTTACTCCCGATATAATCAGATTCTGATGTACCCTGGAGACCAAGATAAAACGGCCTTCATCACCGAAAGGGCAAGTTACTGCTACAAGGTAATGTCGCTCGGGTTGAAAAATGTCAGGGCCACCTACTAGAGGATGATGAACAGGGTCTTCAAAGAACAGATGAGATGAATGCTAGAATCTACATTGATGATATGATAGTCAAGATCTCATTGTCTGGATCACATACCTCGAACCTCGAAGAAGTGTTTGCACAGTTAAGGGAGCACGACATGAGACTCAATCCAAGAAAGTGCGTATTCGGGGCCCAAGCTGGAAAATTCCTGGGGTTCATGCTGACCCACCGTGGCATAGAGGCAAACCTCGACAAATGCAAGGCGGTGCTCGATATACATAGCCCCCGGAGCATGAAAGAGGTACAACAGTTAAATGGACGAATTGCGACTCTCACCAGATTGCTAGCCAAAGCCGCTCACAAATCCCTCCCCCTATTCAAGTTATTGAAAAAGGGGACCGGATTTGAGTGGACGCAGGAATGCGAAGACGCTTTCGCATCACTGAAGAACTTTCTGGCATCCCCTCCTATCCTCACAAGGCCAGAGTCGGGGGAAGCCCTTTACGTGTACCTCTCCGTCCACGAGGAGGGTGTGAGTTCGGTACTCATCAGGGAAACACCGGAAGGCCAGAAGCCGGTCTATTTCGTGAGCAAAGTACTGCAAGGCCCCGAACTCAGGTATCAAAAGATAGAGAAGGTCGCCTTTGCACTCATCATCACGACCAGAAGACTAAGGCAATACTTCCAGTGCCATCCTATGGTGGTAAGGACGGATCAACTCATCCGACAGATACTGTAACACTCTCCCTAGGGTATCACATGTCTGACTCACGACTCATAATCAAAAAGAAGTTCGCACAAGGTTTGAGTTATCAAAAGATAGGTTTTAAAATTTCTTCTTTTCACAGAAACATAAACTTACTGAAATTCATAAGTATTACTGAAAATATATTTAGTATACAATATTGACACTAATTAATATTTAACAATTTAAAGAGAAATATAAAACTAACAGAAAACTCTCTCTTTTTAACAGTAGCAAACCCTATGACGGGTCCTACTTAATAGCACGATACAACACTAACGATAAAAATAACTCTACATGCGTGTTTTGTTGTGTATCCATCTTGATGCATCAGACATCTGTTCTACATCTGTTCTTTGTCCTCATACATCTTTTCTTTGTCAACACTGTAAGCTATCCAATCTGGAAAGGTCATTCTCTGATGTTGTTTCCAAACGCAAAGGTATTTGTCACCCGTTATGTCAAAGACAACTCGTTCCTTCTACTATATAGTTTTTACAATACAAACACAGCAAAACAATATAACAAAGAGGTGAGATCACCTACACCAATACCAACATGGCAGCACAGAGATAACACAAACAACAATATCAGATAGGGATATCATACCAGACTTCCAATAATATATTCAATATTAATCAACTATCATCATCCAATCATATATCAATCCAAACATTGTTCAATTATCATAAACACCAATTATGATAATGCCCTCAACATTGTCTAATTAATCATCATCATCATCCAAGTATTCAAAACAGTTGTCATAGACAATATTCCTCAATTAATATATCATACAGATATAAATGTTCAGATTCATGCATTTGCACATAGACTCAATTTTTCAAAAACAACTCCATGGAGGTTTTCACAATTTCGAGAAGAATGCTCTGGTTAATTGCCCAGCCTAAGCCCACAGATAATCTCTCAGTCGTTGAAAAGAATCGTGTTCTTGTCGGGTATCGTCAATGCGTTGCAGTAATGATCGCATCGCCAAGTGGCATATGGTCCAAATTAACCCACTTATCCACCTGGCCGACCGATGGCGCTATTGACGCTTCCCAAGATCCATCATAGACCTCACTATCAATTCTCATTCCCTCTTCAACCACAAGGGCCAAAATAGTTTATTAGCTATACTTTATACAATGCACGAATATATTAGTGCAAGTCCAACCACAAGGGCCAAATCTTTTCATTTGTTCAATGTAATCATATGTCTCAACGCATATTTTTTCAATGCATGTATAATGCACCAATGCCAATCATAGGCATATCTTTCCAATGCATATAAAATGCACCAAATACCAATCACAAACAAAACTTGTCATTTTATTTTCATAGTTATAAAACACTTTCGTCTTGTTTTCACAAAATTGCGCAACATTCCTGTTACGTTTTCACAATTCCACAACACACATTGCATTTTCAAAATACCGTAACACTTTTGTTACGTTTTTAAAATTCCAAAACGTTTTATTACGTTTTCACAATATCGTAACACCATCACATTGCGTCTACAAAATTTCGTAACATTTCAAGTTACATTTTCAAAATCTTTGCAACTCTTCTTACATTGTGCACTTTTAAACCACGTATAATTTTTCATTGCGTTTTTCTCAATCGCGTAAAAATATCGTTTTCAAATCGCATAGTATTTTTTTACTATTTCAACATCGCGTAACTTAAAAATCATTCTTTTAAGTCGAGTAAATCATTTTCCATCATTCTCAAAATATTTAAAACACTTTCGAAATCACATAATGATTTTCCGTCATTTTCACAATCACGTAAAAATATTCTATCACTTTTAAATCACATATTGATTTTTCATAGTAGTTAAATTACGTAAAATATTTAAACGTAATTCAAATCGCGTAGAAATATTTCTACAGATTTCAAATCGTTTTTAAGATATGTAAAATATTTTTCAACATTTTACAATCACGTAAAATATTCCTCAATATTTCAAACATTATTTTAGACTTAAATAAATCAATATCATTTTCAAAACATTTTTCAAATTGCATAGCTTAAAAATCACGTTTTTAAGATACGTAAAATATTTTTCATCACCATTTTATTACAGGAAATATTTTTTTAACCTTCAAAAATTCATTTTCAACCTTTCTTAAAATAATATGACTTTGTATTTCATTTTTCACATTTTCTTACTCAAGAAAATCTTTTTCCACATTTCTTTACTCAAGAAATCCTTTTCCAAAATATAATCCACAAAAATCACTTTTCCATTAATATAAATCAACGTTTCAAAACTTAACATTTTCTAACGCATTTCAAAACTTGAAAATCAGTTATACGTTAGTAAATTTTCAAAACACCATTATATTCTTCATTTTTCCCAAATCATTTCTAAACATAACCTTCTTCAAAATAATTTGAAGTTTGAAAACATTTTCGTTTACAAAAATTTGATTTTCTCAAGTGATAAACGTTCTAATTCTCTTTCCAAATTATTGTGCGAAAATCATTTTGTTATAAAATCAAGATATCCGCAAGTCTTCAAAAACCGTGAACATGTTCATTGAAAACTGTCAAATCTTTCGAGAGACAAAACACTTCGTTTTATAAAATATCACTTTGTTCCATAAAAATTTAGGCATTACAAGCCTTCAAAAACGTGGACATGACTATTGAAACCATCAAATATTTTTCCTTCTAAATTGATATGGTTTTGCACAAACAAAACTATTAAAAATCCTTTACAAAAACCGTGAACACTTGGTATTTGAAATCAAGTCATTTGTTCATTTTCATTTTTCACTTTCTTTGCAAATCTATTTTCACTTTCTTTACAAATCCTTTTTCACTTTCTTTGCAAATCCTTAAAATCAACATTGTTATTTTCATTTAAAACTCATGTTTAGTAAAACACTTAGAAACTTTTTACACAAAATAAATCAATAACAATCCTTCTAAAACTGTGTTCATGTACTCTCTGAAAAATAAATCTTTTGTTTATTTTCCTTATTTTTCTAAACATCTCATTTCATCATCCATGAAAATATTAATTTGTAAACACCTATCTTGAGGTGTCTTGGCTAAAATTCACCATGTTCTAGGGACCAAAAATTAATTCTCTTGTTCTTGAAAAATTTCAACATAAACTCTAATCATGAGTGTCAAAACTGTGACCACTCTTCCTTTGGCTATTGGAGCCAAAAATTAATTTCTTTTCCATCATCACATCATGACATACACATACATATTTCATCATATATACCATAAGCTACCATAAGCATGCTATAATCAAAAGTAATAAATCATACAAATCATACAAAGCATGAACAAATAAATCAAACACATAAACACCCACAAATAATTACATGACCATGGATATGAATCCTCACATGGATTCACCATCCATCAAATATAAGACCATCTCTCACCACCATACTTGGTTGGTGAGATGGATCTCCCTCTTACCTCTTGAAGATCCTCAAAAGCTCCTTATTTTGCTTTTCTTTTCAAGTCCTCCACCACCAAAGGCTTCTCAAATACAAAACAAAATACATAAAAATTAGTATACTAAGCTTGATTAAGAGGAACCATGGATCAAACATGGTTTAGATCATGAAAAAGAAGAGAAGAAATGAAGTCTTCTTACACTTCACCACAAATACCCTATAACTTTGATCTTGAAAAAAGTCCTTGAAGATGAATGATTTAGAGAAAGTCTCTAACATGAAAGTTACTTAGAATAAGGTAAGGATTCAAGAAACTAGGTTGTATGAAATTTTTGAGTGATGGAAGGTGTTCTTGGAGTGCTTGGCCGAAACCTCAATGAAAAGAAAGTGGAGAGAAAAGCTTGATGAGTTATTGGTTTTAGAGAAGACAAAGGAAAACAAGGATATCAATAATATGGTCTTCAAACTTTCCTATGTCCTAAAGCTTCTCAAAACCGTAGCCCCCCCTCCAATGCATTCTCCTTGAGTGCAAATTGATCAATAATGATGCACCATTGACCAAGACCACCAATAATGGTCATCAAACCTCCTTTAACACCTAAGACAAGCACAAAACCGTCCCCCCTCCAAGCACTCTTCAAAATGTAACAAATTTTACAAGTCACCTTCTTAAGCATTCCTAGCCATTGATTAGATCAATGGTTAGGATTAAGGTAGACTTAGGTTAGAAGACTAAATCTAGGCCATTGGATCTTTTTCCTTTAAATTCTAGCCCTTAGATGTGTCTCCAAAATGAAGGGTTAAGATTACTCCTTCTTACTTTTAATCCAAGGGTCATAATTAGTCTTTGCTACTTTTTAAGACCAAATCTCCACCATTGATTAAATTTACATCCAATGGTTATAAATGGTCCTTGTTACTTTACAAGACCAAATCTCCACCCTTGATTAATTCTTCATCCAATGGTCATAAATGGTCTTTGTCACTTTTTGAGATCAAATCTCTACTATTGATTAAATCCATATCCAGTGGTTACAAATGGTCATAGCCACTTTATATGATCAATTCTACACCGTTAATTAAATCGACGATTGATATCAAAGCCTTCCTTATTAAGCTTGTTTAGATTAAATCTCCACCATTGATTAAATTAATGGTGGATATCCAAACCACTAATGTTGACTTAAGCAGTATATATTTATTTTTATATGCTAAAACCCCACAAAATTATATTTACTGTATTTTTTTATTATCCGATAAATAAATACAGTACAAAACACAGTAAAAGAAAATTTCAAAAATTGTTTCCGGATTCAGGTTTAGTAAGATCCTCTGTCTCCGTCTAAACAGTACAAATTTTTCTATGCGTAGAAAAATTTTCACTTTGTAGGACCCACCTGAGCCCACGTATGGCCACCTGGACCCACATACAGTAAAAAAATTTCATAATCATCCACAAAAATCACAAATATTAGGAAACGTATAAATATCAAATCAGATTACATAAAATAATTAAAACCTAACGATAAAAATTAAATTACGTAAAGTTTTTCCCGGCCCGAAAATTTTTATTTTCCTGACACGGAGTAAATTACTCAAAACGATCAAATACGCTGATGGAATAATCAAAATAATTTTACGACACGTAAATCACTAAACAAATGAAATTCTATTAGCCCATCAAAATTACAAATCGAAAACTTAGGAAATTTGGGGTGTTACAGATACTGCATAAACCGGACTTAGTAGGAAGGATGATTGCTTAGTCTATCGAGCTTTCCGAGTTCGGAATAACCTACGAGCCCAAAGTAGCAATTAAGGCACAAGCGCTCTCGGATTTCCTGGTCGAACTCACCTTAGACTCTGATTGCACCAAGGAAATATCTTGGACCGTATTCGTGGATGGGTCCTCAAACCCAAAAGGATGCAGTACCTAGGTAATCTTGGAAAACTCAGAGGGGGTGACCATTAAGAATTCACTAAGGTTCGAATTCCCCACCTTGAACAACCAGACAGAATATGAGGCTTGCATCGCGGGACTGGCAATGGCCAGAGACTTGGGGGCCACAAAGATTAGACTTTGTAGTGACTCCCAGCTCGTGACTTCCCAGATCCGAGGCGAGTATCAGGCCAAAGAGCTCCTCCTACAGAAATACCTGGTAAGAGTGCAAGAACTCCTCCCAAACTTCCAGCTAGTTAAAGTAGAGCATATACCACAGGAATAAAACTTCAGGGCTGACCTCTTATCCAAGTTGGCCAGCACCAAGAGTCCGGGTAACAACCATTCGGTGATCCAAGAAATCCTCTCGCACCCTGCAGTCTCTGACGTAGCCGTCTTCTAGGTTGACGAGCAAGAGCGTACCTGGATCATGTCGCTATTGGAATACTTACAGTCCGATAGCCTCCCCAAGGATTCAAAGGAAGTGACTAAATTGAAGAAAGCTGCGGTCAAATACACCATCTTCGATGGGCAGTTATACATGCGTGGGTTTTCTTTACCCCTCCTCAAATGCCTCACGCCGAAAGAAGCTGAGTATGTCCTGGCTGAAGTCCATGAAAAGAGTTGTAGACACCACCTAGGAGGCAAGGCTCTAGTGTTAAAGGCACTCAGGGTAGGCTATTACTGGCCCATGATGGAGGCAGACTCCTTTGCGCACGTCCAAGTGTGCGATAAATGCCAACGGCATTCCGACCACTATCACACCCCACTAGAAGAACTATCCACGACATGCATACCCTGGCCTTTCTACCAATGGGGCATGGATATCTTGGGTCCTTTCCCTCAAGCGCCCGGGTAATTGAAGTTTTTGGTCGTAGCCGTGAACTATTTTACCAAGTGGATAGAAGCAGAGCTCTTGGTCACCATCACCTCGGCCCGGATTCAAAGGTCCGCCTGGCGCCACATTATTACCAGATTTGGGATCTCGGAATCCATTGTGACCGATAACGAGACGCAGTTCAAAGATAAGGGGTTCGAAGAACTACTTGACGGGTTAAAGATAAAACACCACTGCAGTGCCGTAGAAAACCCCTGTACAAACGGGCAAGCTGAGGCGGCCAACCTGTTATCGTCAGGGGGTTAAAGAAAAGACTAGACGACGCCAAAGGGAACTGGGTCGAGCAATTAGTCCACATTCTTTAGGCCTACCGAACCACTCCTCACTTCACAACGGGTGAAACTCCATTCAAACTAACCTATGGATGTGAAGCAATAATCCCAGTGGAGATATGGGAACCAAGTTAGCGTCTCCAGAACTTTTCACCATATAATAACCCCGGGTTAATCAGGGAAGACTTGGATTTGTTGGAAGAAAGAAGATGCATCGCGCACATACGGAATGCCGCAACCAAGCAAAGAACGACAACCCAGTATAACCTGAAGGTCATTCCTAGAAGGTTCTAGTCAGACGATCTTGTACTCCGAAGAGCTGACATCGGTGAAAGGAATGCCTCCCAAGGGAAGTTAGCCCCTAACTGGGAAGGCCCCTATCGTATCGTAATCAGTACTGGCAAAGGAACTTACACTCTAGAAACATTGACGGGCAAGCCAGTGAAGAATTTTTGGAACGCAGACAAACTCAAAAAGTACTACAGCTAAGTGCCTTTTAAGGCCTAGTCTCCTAGTCTACTTTATGTTTGATTTACCCAAATTGTTATATGGACATTAGTCCTTCCGGATATTTAATGAAACATCCATCACGAAATTAGTGCAATCTGTTAAACGAAGTTCTCAAAGACCACCCACGACGACCCAAGACTCATCGTACCAATCGAGGAGTTATCTTGTGCTAGATAAGTCGTGTAGTAGAAAAATCTCAACCTGGAAAAATTCTCGCACCAAACCATAAGCACGAAATACCCATGGTACCACTCGGGAAATTGTCTTATGCTAGATAGGTAGTGCAGTAGAAAAATCCTGACTTGGGAAAATTCTCGCAGCAAACCATGAGCACAAAAGACCCCGGCAAGGACCAGTCCCCAAACCAAAGTCACGCGGCATCCTAAATACCTAAATAGAAGGTAATGGACCCCGGACAAGGTTTCTTACCTTAGGCATGGATCCCAAATGCCAAACCACTTTGGACATCGGATCCCATGCCAAGGTCAAGGCTTTTTACCTTAGGCACGGATCCCAAATGCCAAACCACTTTGGACATCAGATCCTAAGCCAAGGTTTATAAAATCTTTTATCACGCGAAGTCCTAAAGGGAACCCTAAGGCGCTTGACAAAAATGGGCATTGGACCCGGACCGCAGTCTGGTCAAAATTTACAAATTTGGAAAGGACATTGGACCCCAAAATAAACAAAGAAATACAACGAAAGTCAATTCGATTGCAACTCCAAAAAAATAGGAGCAACATTTCTGTCCATACAAAAATAAAACCCCACGCAGAGGGCAAAAATAAACATCTGAATCACTCTACAGGAGAGTCTGGACTACGAACCTCGAAGAAAGAGTCTCTAGCACTTGGACCCTCAGCAGCAAGACGAGGAAGGATGAGTTGGTCATCCCGGACGACCTTTTCGGAGTCCAAGGAATTCAAAACCAGATCAACCCTGGGATTGAAGAGCTGAACTTGTTAATGGCATTTCGGAACTGATGTTCCTTGATATCGGTACAAATAGTAATAAGCGTCCCGACATCGCCCTTTAAGGAAGTAACTTGGCCGCCAAGACGTTCATTCTCGGCGCAAAGGCCTTCATTCTCAACTCTTAATTCGGCCATACACCTTCTAACCTCCTCCAAGCTGACCTCATTTTCCTTCACTGCATCCTTCAAGTTGGACACTTCACTCCTTAGCTCTCGGTTCAAGGCCTTAACATCATTCTTGGCCTTAAGAGCTTCCTCCTTTTCCCCAAGAGCTTGGTTTTTACCCTGCTCCGCGGCAACAACCCTCCGCTCATGGTCCTCGATCACATGCCCCAAGTACCGAGCCTCCAAGGCAAGACGGAGCCCTTGGGTCTGGAAACAAGAGAGAGCATCCTTCCCGCTATGCGGGGCCAGTTTAGCCTCTACTTCTTCATCTAGGAGGTGGAGATCAATGAACTCATGGGGATCCGAATTCTCGCAGTACAGGTTGATTGGCCCCCCGCTACTTGGATCGGTGCCTTCCTCAACTGCGGTCCTCTTATCCCGGTTGCCTGACTGCTCCTCACCAGCCGCTTTCCTCTTACGCCTCGCAAGCGGGGGGGAATCCTCCACTTTGATCGGTTCCCCACTCTGACGGGATGATTAGACTAGCACAACATCGGTGGTGAGGTCTGAAGGCCCCGGTTCACTCCTGGCCCTCAAAGCTTCAAGAATGACCAGAGTGTTTCATTCCTCAGATATCTCAGCTAAGCTCTCTGAAAAGTAAACACAGCAATTAGATCCACATAAACGGTAAAGGAAAAGAAAATAAACATAAATAACGGCCTATACTACCTAGCACAGCCCAAAGTTCTACATCGTCCACAATATCCAGTATATCCTTAGGCCGAATTTTATCAACCTCGCCAATCCACAGTTCGAAGAAATTGACACACTCAATCTCTTCGTCATCTAGGTGGCCGATCTCCCTCTCGAATGATTGAGTGGGGATGCTCCATGCTGCTGGATTCCAATACAGGCTGAACGTTGGCTCCCCGCCACTCCCCAACCAGAAAGGATGAGTGTCGCCAGCCGCCATTAACTTAAAGAACTTTTCATTGAAGTCCTTATAACTTTCTAAATATGGAAAGAAGACTGTTCTTCCTTACCCGGATCGTACTGACAGCCAAGATTGTTGATGAGCGCGGGTGCCGTGAACAGAATACCTCATATGGAAATAGAAGAATGCCCTATCAGAGCATTGCAATCCCAGCAGCCAGCATATTCTCTCGAAAGCCAGGATGTTTGTCTAACCATTGGGGTGGATTTGACTGGGGGCAGCATGAAGAGTCCGGAGGATGGCGATGTCGAAATCGTTGAAAGGGAGCCGAAGCTCGAACCTCCTGAATAAGTCCTCATAGAGAAACATGAAGTGTTCCCCCGCTTGATGGGTCGAACACACCCGTTCTCTCCCCGAGGACAAGATCAGGAACTCATCATCCCGGGATCCTCCCTCGGTAATTTCCAAGTAATCTTTTAACTTGTCCAACTCGGCCCCAGACTCATAGCGGGAGATCCTATCGAAGGCATCGTCTGCGACCCAGGTATAAGGCAATCCCGGACCTCGGCGAATACGAACTACCTCCTCCTCGGCCTTTTGATTCTCTGGCTCCCAAACTTCTAGAACCGGGGCAGGCTCTTTAATTCTTAGCACCCTTCTTCTAGCCATTTGAATTCCTGGAAGACACACAGAGGCTCAGGGTCAGAACCAATTCAAGTTCAAAGATCCAAATGCAGCAGTGGGCAAACAGAGAAAACTAAATCACACCCACGTACTGGCCTCCGCATCCACCAAGGCAAAAAAGCCTCAGAAGGACACTTCCGCCGCACACGGTGCGATGGAGAAGGTGCTTCATGAAAGGTAAATGCCGTTGGTAGGAGAGGAAAACAATATTCCCCCCTTCGTTTGCAAAAAAGAAAGAGAAATGTGTTCCACCTAGAGTGTGCAATCTCTCAAAGTAACAAAAACAAACAGAAGCAGAGCAAGTGCAAGGGAAATACCTTGAAGAAAAGAAAGAAATCAGTTCTAGGAAGTCCAAAAAATTTTAGAACCTCTTCACACCGTCGTAATGCTCGTGGGAAATCACCTCAAGCCACTAGTTTCTGATGGAAATCAACGAAACAAAACAAAAAGGCTGACACCCTACTTATAGGGGCCACGTTAAGGGTCAATTTTGTCCGAGCACCTCAGATTCAAAAGATATTCATTATGGCGCGTGAAGTACTATGCACATCCCTTCAACACAAATATGCCACGTGGCCCACGTAGCCGTCATGGCAGTTCAAAAGACAGTTATCCAGTAGACAAAGAGACACGCAACCGCAGGGTCCAAGAGCTCAGAAAACTCGTTCAGACCCCGAAGGGTTTACTACCCCGGTGTAGGTTCTCCTATGGTACAGAGACCCTGGGCCCAAGTATTTAAACTTGACACTTTGTCGGTCTCGACTAAGTACCAAGCTGGGGGCAACTTAACATATCGCGTCATCAAGGTAAGCATTGGACTCACCACAGTATAATATAAATATCATAATTTGCAGAAGAAAGAAAGATAAAAGACATGAGATTCAAAGCAAAAGAAGAATTTCATTAAATCTCTCATTCTATACATCATCTTACATTAAAAAAGAGGGAAGTGAAAACATTTGAGACATGGAACATATAAGGAAAAAGACCCTGGAGGTGGGAACTGACATTAACATCATTGGCATCCTGGGTCATGTCGCATCCACATTTCCTCCAGAACCAGCACCGGTCTCCTCCCCATAGAACGGCCTCTTGAAAAAGTGGATTGGCTTTGCAACCCAGAGCAGAACACTGCTACCGAACTCCGGGGCTCTGCCACTTTTCTTCACTTCCTCCTTTGCCAGGGAGGAAGAGATTGGGGCGCACTCTCCTTTGGTAGACGGGACACAACTTTTTCGTGGGAAGATCATTCCATAAGAACCTTGATCACCCCAAGCAGCTTCAAATCGCAGAGCAAGCCCCAATAGTCCCTTCTACATATCCAACTGCTCTTAGGATCTGTCGGCAAGGACAGCGACTTTGGGCCCTACCCCTCTAGGTGCCTCCGTCTAACGCGACAGATATCTCAAGCCTCCCCAGCAATGAGAAATATCAAACAAGCAATCAAGGTACGCTGGGAAAGTGAGACATCTACCGCTAATTCGCTGAGAAAGTGAGATATCTACTCAAGGAAACCTTCACAAAGACATGATAGAGTTTCAGAGATTTGGGGAAGAATAAGAAGAAAACTCTCACAAGAGACAAAACTCTCCAGAAATGCACAGGAAAAGAAGAAATCATTTCTACGAGAGAAGTCACTTCCAAATAAAGACGCAAAGAGGAAGTAGGGAATGCAAAAATCGACCGCAAACATCCTTTATTTATAGAAAGGATGGGACGCTCTGATTGGTTCCTGAGAAAGGAAGAACCTGTCAAGCCATAAAATCTGCGTTTAATGCTCTCCTCTTCCCATTGGCTACAAGAGCAGCAGACGGTTGGAAACTGCACAAAGCTAACGTCCCCCATTAAAGGCTCCTCAATTCTCAAGGAAATCAAGAGCAGCGGTTTCCAAAGGATCCAAGGATCAACAAAGAATGCTGGTGCAAGACAAAAGACCCCGTGAACAGCCGTCGGGGGCAACAGGAAGAAAACCTCGGAACAAGGAATGGCGATGTAGGCAAGAACCCACCGCGGTCTCCGACCACATCCCGACCTCTGGGGTACCTGGTGCTCAATCATGGACCTAGGCCTCAACACGAGACATCGCGAAACCTGGCTTTAAAGCTAGGGCGAAGTCCGTGGTGAACCTGATGATCCGATACCTTGACACTTAAGTCTTATCCAAAGTACTAAGCTGGGGGCAACTGTTCTGGACCATGGTCCAAGGTCCCATCCGGAAGGATCGACCCGACGCATGAACCACCAGACTCCGCCATCAACACCCCGGCCAAGGCCTTATGACCTTGGTTCTCATAACTGCCTAAAACAATGATTGACCACCAAGGAAACAGTCCTGACAGATCAGAGACGGATCTCCACGATAGTAGGACAGTCCGGACAAGGTCAGAGACGGACCTCAACGATCGTAAGACAGTCCTGACAAGGTCAGAGACGAATTTCAACGATCATGGGCTGAAACCTCTGCCAAGGCACGATCCTAATGTATCTTCGTCCTACGTGGATTGCATGAGGATTCCAATCACGCTATCTATATATATACCAGGCTAAGTTAACCTAAAAGGATATATGTTATTCCATTGCTAAACACATTGTGCATTGCCTGACTTGAGCGTTGGAGTCCCATTGCAAGTACCTACCTCCATGGACTTCATACTCTTGGCTGCAGCTGCATAAGGAGGAAACCATCATATACGTGCCTATCTCAGGTACCCTATGAATCCATTTCAGAATAGATCTCATAGTCGCAGCACACCAGACGCGCACTGCAGTGTTTATTCGTGGTCAACCATGGCTGGATGGAAAGCACAGAAGACGAAAGGAGAGAAAAATAACCCGAAGCAGAGGGGAAGTGACGGAGACAGCAAATGACAAGTAACAAAGAAAGAATGGAGAAGAAAAATACAAAGCATAGACAAGAAAGGTGAAATGGTAAAACGCAAAAGATATGGAACGAGGGATGGAAGGAAAGAGAATTTTGTGATATGATGGGAAATCCATTTAGTCTGTGGGGGAAAACGTGTTATACTAGTTTGTTCAGTAAGGTGAGAAATATACATAAAAAAGGGGGGATTGTACACAGATCGAGTTTTAAAAAAATCAAAATCCAAATTAATTAATTGAGATTAAGTTAAGTTAGGTTGATTTTAAATTTTTTTTTAGTAGCCGAAATCGAATCAACTTAATATATAGATAGGTTCGTTCGAGTCGAATATTGAAATTATTATTATTATAAGAACCAAAACAAAATGATTATCTCAAAAGACAAAAAATTGCCTACAATGAGTGTTCCAAATTCAAAACCTTTGAAACTACACCCCAAATGCTTCCTTCAATTAAAATTGAGTTCCCCTCCTTCTTTTTTTCTTATGGAAAATTCGTTCTTCTCCTTCTAATTTATGTTTGCCTTCCTTTTTCTTTCTCTATCTCTAATTTTTTTTTTCTCTTCTCTCTGGTTATTCCTCTATATTTCCTCTACAGAAAAAAAATCATTTTTCTCTCCACAACAATATTCTCTTATAGGGCTCCTTTCCTCTTAGTTGCAATGCCCTTTTTGCGTGTTGGTTAGAGATTTCATGCGTGAAGTGAAGTTATGTAGTGGAGTGGGTGAGTTTTAGAGTGTGTGGAGAAGTTTAGGTGAGAAAAGATAGGATGGTGATGACGAAAGAGTAAGATACTGAGGATGGTTGATGTGAGGATTTGGGTTTGCAGATAAGGATGTCAGTACGAGGAAGAATGACTATCAGAGGCAAAACGCAAGAACACGTAATGGTGGTTGCACGGTGGTGAGAAGAAAAATGTGGGGGTGAAAAAACAAAAACGTGTTGCAAAGGGATTTGGTGAGGTGGGTGTTGACTATTGAGAGGGGAAGAGATGAGAGAGAGAAGAGCATATATGTGTCTCTTTCTTACTCAGGTCAGGGTCATCAGATAATCTGATGGGGTTCACTAGTTACTTTTTTGAACTAGCCATTCAAACCAACCTTTGAATGGATTAATTAAATTTCATGTAAACTAACTTGATGATCCAAATCAACTTAAAAATATAGAGTTGAGATTTTGGGTTGATTGGTGAGTAGTCTAATCTATCGAGACCCATGTACAATTCTAAAAAAAGATTGTAAGAAACATCAAAAATTGAATTTAAGTTAAAATTATTAATTTATTTTCAGTTATTTGAATATATATTAATAATATTGAAATTATATTATGAATTTTTTTAACAAGTACTTCAAGAGTATTTATTATATATTTAAAATAATTTTTTTATAAAAATTAAGATATTTAATATATTAAAAATTTTAAAAAATATTTTTATATAAACTTTGTTATTTTAAACTTTTTAATAAATATTCTTAATGTACTCTTTAAAAAAATATTTATTTATATTTTATAATTTATGTCACTAAGCTTATAAATATATATTATATATAATTATTATTTAATTATTATATTATTTGATTTAATTATAAATATAATCGATTTAACTAATCAAATCATATATAAAAAATTGTCATTTTAGTACGTATTTGGATACGATTGTTTTCCTCCTTCTAATAGTTGTTTTTCATCAAAAAAGTTGTTATCCATGTTTTGTTCATGTTTGAAAATTTTCAACCAAAAAAGCAGGAGCTGAATTAAGTGATTAAAAGTTCTTGAAATTCAATTTAAATTTTGAACATTCTTTTAAAAAAATTGTTAGATTATTTTTAACAGTTAAATGTAAATGTCATATTGACTTTAATTAAATAATTATTTTATATTAATTAAATAATTATTTTAATTATTTTAATTATTTTATATTTATTTTAATAATTTAATACATAAAATTAATTTTTTTATATCATTCAAATAAAATAAATTAATTTAAAATTATTTTTCAATTATTCAAAAATAATTAATTATTAAAATAATCAATTATTTACCCTTATCCTAAATACACACTTAATCCTCGATTCAACTTTTATATCAAACTGAATGTCAAAAATCTCGTCGTTTCAATTCCAGTTCAATTTTTAAAACATTGATTAGCAGTTCACCTCACTCTCGCTTCATCGATTTGATTCTTAGATTCTCGCTCGCACGAAAATCCCATTCCCCAAACCCAAACAGAGAGGGGTAACTACGAACTGCGAAGTCCTGTGCCCCACGTCGGTAACAGATCAACCCATAAATTTTTATTTATTTATTTTTTGAATGTAATGATATGTTTCAAGCTTAAAGTCTCTCTCTATATGCAGTTCTGTCTTTGGATGAGTTAAAAAGTAAGTGTAACTGTAAGAGCAGCAAGCTGGAGTAGGATGGCAAAGTACTACGATATCGATGATATTATCACGGAGGAAGAGGTGGGCTTCACATTCTTTCATTTCTTTAACAGTTTGCTTCCGTTTGATATATGCCAGATTTAATGAGGGATCATAGTTTTAATTTAAGGGTAAACTTTGAAAAACTTTAATGGAAATGTTTTCCTACATTACTATTATTTAGCCTTTTTGATGCTATGTGGCTGATGATGTTTTTGTAACAACAATGAGGACAAAATTCGACCTAAATTTCTTATTCTAATGCTATGACTTGTTATGTTCTGGTCACAGGTTGTGTCAGTTATATTTCAGAAGGCAGCATCTGGAGTGGGAATAGATCCCAGTTCTGAAATGGACTATGTAAGAACCGTTGACACTGTTTTATGTATTGAAGAAAGGGAAGAATTGCTGGCTGTAGCACCAGATCACTGCTTAGTGGAACTCTATCATTTTAATGTTTGATTTTCAGATTGAAGCAGGTTCAAAAGTTGAACTGCCTTTTTGGCTTGCCCATGAGTTTCACTTGAGACAATCTGTGTCAGTCAATGTTCCCTCCTGTTTCAATCAAAAGTAATGATCATTTTTATGTCTTTTTGCAACTCACAAGCAATTCAAGTAGACTTTTGTTTCTGTTACACATAGAACACCTTTCTTGTTAACACTTGTTTCTAGGGCTTCAACTGAATTTGGAGCTTATATCTTTTCTTTAACCTCTTTTTTCATGTAGCATTTAAATTAATTTGTCATTAAGTGCATGATGTTGTATGAAACTATGGATAGTAATAAAATTATTCAATAACCCAGTTACATGGCTTTCATAGAAGTTATAAAAACTAATAACAGCATATGCATGCCAATCTGCATTGGTATTCACATCCAAAAGTACTAGAGGAATGTTCATAGCTTGATGGTGTTGTTATTAGATTGCTTAAGAGTTAAGTTGAAAGTGTTTACTTTCATTTTTCCTGTATCTGCTCTTATAGTTGGTGGTTATTGATTTCAGAACAAGGCTAGAGATCCAGGCTGATTCTGCAAGTGTGGATTTGAGGTCTAGATGTCCATTCTTTTATGAATTTGGTTGCAAGATAGCGCCCATGTAAGTCTCACATATGCCTATAAAGTGTTTAACTTGTTCTATTATGCATTTCCCCCTATCTTCTGCCCCACCCTTGTGGCACCAACATACCAAGAGTTAAATTAAAAATTTCCAACTGGCTGAAGCTTTGGGTAAATAAACAATGCTTGACATAGACCATCATCTGTTTGGCCAGACATCACTGTTGAAATTTAGTGTATTTTGACTGAAAAGTAACTCCATAACCACCTTTCTTCTTGTATATACACAACAAACGTCAATATAAATAGAGATAAGTGCGTATTTGCTTTTTTTACTTATTTGTTTTTAAAATTAGATCAATTCAAAGTCTTTAAATGTTGTGTTATTGTGTTTATATCTTTTTAGTTACAGTCCAGTTGAAATATATGTAATTTGTGTTTGCCTTGTCATACTTCATGCAAATATCCAATTACTTCTTCAGAATTTTATTCATTTGTTAATTTATTGTTCATTTATGGCAGAGTTGGTGATAGAACCATCGGGTTTCTGTTGCTGTCTGCATTTAAGAATAGGTACAAGGAAGTCCTCACCAAGGCACATACTGCAGTATTTGCAGCTGGTTCCAAATTCTAGACTATACTGACAAAAGAAGAGATCAATTGTAAGACTTGTTCTACTTACTAAATGAAACATGCTTCTAATCTTCATTTATGTGATCACATCCTTTTCCCTTTCATGCAGGGAGATGTTCAATTTAATCTTTAGTTTGTTCTAATGCTTTTTGTACTGTATGAGACAGCTCAATCCACAATGGCATCCTTCAAAAAGTGGCGAATGGGGGAGGCCAGATTTCAGATAGCTTCTGTTCTGAGAAGAAAGAGAAAATCAACTGAATAGTTGTTTTCTAACCTTATCAGATAGGTTCTGTTTATTTCAGAAGGTTAGTGCAAGATGTGTTGAAGAACGGACAAAAACTGTTAAATTACTGATGTTAACCTTGTAAACTAAACACAACATGTGTTCCAATGTTTAAATCATTGGTTTCAGGGTATGAATACGATAAATTTGGCCACTGAAAAAAAATGCAGAAAATAACCTGTACGTCTTACCAAAGAATCTTAGAAGTGAATTTTTATTGACCACCGATCTTGTAGGTATGTTGTGTGCCAGGAAAGCCGGATACTTAAGCAAGTTCTGGCAGTCGAATTTTGTGTACCACTGATCTCGTGCCTGTTCGGTATTAGCCAGCACTTGAACAAGGTATTACTTTAGAATTGATAAACATGATATTTACTTCCAACTCCATAAATTTAAGTAATCCTGATCCCAGTTGTTCTACCTGAAAATTGATCTCACATGAGAATTTGCTCCTTTATTAGTAACATAGAGCTCCTTATAAATCAATACATGTTACTAATAAGTGAGTTTTAATTTGCGCTTTCTTACTAGAAAATAACAATTTCTTGCTGAATTTTTGAATTCAATAACTTGTAGGAGCTTGTGAAATATATCATTCTATATCTCATTGCTCTTGATACCAAAGGGCTGAAGCCATATCATACATCTAAAAACGAGTATCTTCTTCGAAGCAAAAACAGAAGTTGTATTGTCGGTAAATATAATAAATACATACAGCCTTTCAAGATTAAAACCAAATTCATGTTACGGGTGTTTGATACAAAACCATGAGAGCAACCTAGTGACATGGGGAAAAAAGCCCCCAAAATCCTAAATACATGCTGAAACCCTTTGGCATCCAAATAGTACTGGCTGTGTGCTGCTAAAAATTGAAAGTGCTAGGTTGTGCCTTTGTCATCCTCGCTTCACCGTAAGGTTCATCGTTATCAATCTTGCGGTTGTTCCTATATGCTGCATAAGCAATTATGTAAACAATTATAAGGATGATCATAACAACAATGTTGATCACCGAGACCTTCCTCCAGCTCTTCTTGAGACTAGCCAGCACACCAGCCTTGCAAGAGTCACAGGCATAGCAAAGCTGCTGTTGGTCATTGCTCCACCTAGTGCAGTCTGGGTTGGCTCCCATCAGTCCTCCTCCTAGGTCCCACTGTGTCTCGTTCACATAGACATAGCTACAATCTGTTGGGGGCTTGCAGCAACCAGACTACAGACACAAAAGGAGAACATTACTTCATTAAATCGCATGGCATATGGGTTAAGAAACACAACGTTTATACTCCAATAAACTGGAAATGAATGTACAATTGGTTCTAAGTTTTTTTATGTACATGTGGGAGTGATTGTAAATACGGGAGTGTTTTGAAATTTGAACAAATAGAAATTATAAACTGCAATCGGTTCTAACTATGTTTTTTAAAATAGTTTTATGGATATTGTGTTTTGAAAAGAAATGGTTTTGTATTTGTCTTTATCTTTTGTGTCTCCTTGCTATTAAACTGTTATTGTCCTTTTTCTTTCCCATAGAAAAATGTTGTGGCGTGCAATCAAACTTGCTTTGTTTGGTGGGACCATGCTTTGGGCATGGATCACAATCTGTGCGCACCAGGCAGCCTAATTGAGGACCAAACTGCCAGTGTTTCATCTACCAATTGAAGCAAAACACGCTAAGATAATGAGATAAGAAACCTGTCTAGTCATTCTAAAAGATGAAAATCCGTAAGCTCAGAATAGTTGCGGGTATGATACACAAAAAAAAAGGGACAAAAGATGACGGCTGAGTGAAACGGAAAAAATTCTTAGATGAACATGATTTATCATGTTATTTTATAAATATTTAAATTATTATTTAATATGTATATAAATATATTTATAAATTAGTATATTTTTATCATAACACTTATAATTTTACATATGAAATAATGATTTGAATATTTATGATAAATTATATCTAAGAATTATTCCAACTAACATTATAGAGGTATCGTATATCTGTTAACATTATCAATCGTAAAAACTATTCACCATACGGAAAGCAAGCTTGTAATATTAATTAATCTTTGATATACATGAATAATTAGAGTGAAATTATATTGCATATCAGTTACACCCTACTCATATATATCTTTACTAATATATTTTATAGTAAAATGTCATTTATATCACAATTTTTTTTATATTAAACTAATGAATATTATAATGAAATTTAACATCTAACAATACAGTGTACAATAAGATAAATCATACGGATAGAAGTAGAAAAGGCTACCCAAAACTTCAAAAGTTTAAATCGTATCCTACTGAACATTCTTATGAGTTACGGGGGAGCTTGTGAAAAGCAGAAAGCGACAACTATTAGGTTATATATATCCATCATGTTTGCTACTGTAAAAAGGATAAAGATAAAAATGGAGCCCAACCATAAACCAAGAAAAAATCAATAATAGTCTAACTGTGTAAGCACTTCGAATCGAATTTTTTTAAAAAAAGATACTCACACAATATTATAATATATTTCAAATTTAAGCAAGTATATTATGTTAAGTAATAGATTCTAATTGTTTGTAATGATAACTACGTTTTATGAGTACCATAATTCAACCATATAATCCATTACTTTGTTAGCAACGTGGCCACATCCTCATGTGGTCCCGCCACAATGCATATCAATTTGTCATAACTCAAAAGGCCATGTTCTATAGTCTATAAGAAAAAACTTTCCATAACATCTTATATTTTAGTCATAGTATCATTCTTTTTATGTGATGTTAAACTATGGACAAATCTGTAAAAATCAAAGCAAACTGTGTGATGATGACACATTTTGTATCTAGCGATGACACCACCACTATTCCAAATGTCCATCAATTATCATCCCTACATTATTGTGAGTCCATTTTATTCAATATTATTATTTTTCTTTTATTTTGTCGCCCTTAACATAGGTTGCAATCAATTGGACCACGAACCACAATTTTCAGGGCCTTCCGAGTCAAAGCCCATCATCCCACATGCCACAGGGTTCCTTGCAGAGAGATCTACAGCAGGAGTCAGATCTCCCCATTCAATCAAACACATGCACTTTCATTTCATTCGAGGCTCTAACTTCTAATTTCAAACTTTTACTCTAACTTTATTTAATTTTTATTTATTTATTATTTTTAATTGTATTTAATTAAATTAATAAATAAATAAAAAATAAATAAAATTAAAGACAAAAATTAAAATAAAATATTAGAGTTAAATTTTGTTATCATTTTAAGTTGTTTCTCCGCTACTTGCTTTAAAGGATAGAAGGAACAATTTCTCTTTAATTTTTTAATATGTTATTATATATTTATTAATTTAATTAAATTATATAAATAAATAATAAAATAAACACATAATAATAAATTAAAAATATTAAAAATAATAATTTTTTACAAAATTAGAGTCAAATTTTGTATTTCTTTAAAAGCACTGAACAGAAAACTTTTTCAGAAAAAATAATTAAATAAAAAATTCAAACACACTTTGTATGTGCTTCAAAAAAAAAAAAAAAAAACTCCAAAATAAAATCCCATCCCAAACACCTTCCATCCTTAAGAGATATTTATTTTATTTTATTTTATTTTTAGCACAAAGACTCAGAAATTGATCCAGATTCAAGATATAACTCACTAGAAGAAATGAAGTATCCCAAAAAAGAAAGAAAATGTATTAGTTAGGGGGCATACCTGAATAGGGGTGAGCTGTCTGCGGTAGAACATATCAGCAGTTTCAGGCACCCCACCAAGGGTTGTTCTCCCCATCTTAGCACATATTTTAGAGTCCCTAATACATGAACTAATCTTTCCCCAGTAGCTATCACTGGCTACACGCTCCTCCAGCCAACCCGAGTAGTCCTGAAGGTAATAATCCAAGTAAGCCCGGTTCATCACCGTTCGGCCTGACCCCTTGTCCGTGACCACATAGGCAAAGATTATGAATCCAATAAGCACAGCAATGATGATGAACATGACAACCAGGTAGAGCCTCATGAGGAAGGTGTTGCGGTAACACGCCCCCGCAAAACCAGCCAACGAGATCACCATGATGCTGACCCCTATGATGATCAAGGGCCACTGAAGGAATTGAAGGCAATCTGTGTTGTTTGCTCTGCTGCTCAGCCATATTCCACCTCCCAGTATTGGAATTGACAGCAAGAAGGTCAAGAAGTTTAGTGCACCAATCAAGTGGTTGCTTGTTCTCATCTTTGATGATCTTCTTCTTTTTCTGAACAATAAAATAAAAAAGTTTTCTTTTCACTGATTCTTCTACTGTTTCTGTGTATCTCACACAAGTTGAACCTCAAAGCAAGAGTTACTTATGATAGTAAGGAAGGCTCGTATTGTATTTATTATTTATTTATTAGATTAGATGTAGAGTTGGTGAAGTTTTTTATTTTTTAATTAATTAATGGGCTTGGGGGTGCGCGTAAAGAAAGGTGACACTCGCTGTGCACTGTGAACAGGTGTCCATTAGATTCATAAAATGACTGAAATAACCTTGTTCATTTTAAAATGTCGTGGCACTTGGTTGTTGGGTGGTTCCAGATTATTATATTATAACACAGGCGGGTGCTATTATGCACCCTGCCAAGTTTGGGTGCACCATGCACCCAAATTTTTACCTGCAACAGCAGGTTTTTTTTTTTGTTTACAGGTTTTTTTTTTTTTTTGAAGTTACTTTTTTTTTTTCAGATTTGGTTCAGGTGGTAGTCATCGCTGGAAACCACCACCGGCAGCCACCGGTAACCACCGCCGGCCGCCAAACCGCCGAATCCGTCGCCGTGCCAACCTCGTTGCCGGCCGGAATCCGTCGCCGGTAAACCGCCCGCCACCGCCGGAATCGTCGCCGGTAACCACCGCCGCTACGCCACCACGCCGTGGCCGGAATCCGTCGCCGTTGCCGAATCCGTCGCCGTTCCGGACGCTTCCGACCACCGCCGGCCGTTGCCGGACCACCCCGGCCGCTGCCAGCTAAAAACTTGAAAAAAGCAACACCTCATATCTAGCATTTATTTTATGAATAAATCATGGCAGATGCATAGACTCTTAGAGGGTGTATATTAGAAATGCATGGCAGAAGCATTGGTGCATCCTCTTATGTTTGAGTGCATTCTATATTTTTTTTATTTTTATTTATAATAGTAGATTTTTTGTTATTCTTATGTTATATTTTTTTGTTTTTGCTTTTTTAACAGATAATTATTGCTGTCAGTAATCGCCATCGTTGATAGTGGTGGACGGTTGCCAGCCGATCATGTATGGTGGCCAACAAGCGGCATATGGTGACCAACGAATGACAGTGATAATAGTATTATGTAAAAAAAATATAAAATTAAAAGAAAAACTTTGTTTAGTAAATTTTTTATAATTCATCATATTTTTTATTATTAAATTAATAATTTAAATTAAGTAATATGTTATATATCTTTTAAAAGATAGTGTATATTAAGAAAAATAATTATTTTATATTTTTTTGAGATGTAGATATTATTTATATTATTTTTAATAAATATAATTAAGTGAAAAATAATAATAAAAAAAAATATATATATAATGAATGATATTAAATAAAGTATAAAAAAAATATATATATTATTTTATATAAAAATATAAAAATTAATATATTAAACAGTATCTGTTAAATTATAAACATGTTGAAGTGTATTTGTGTAGAATTATTAAATTGTATATAAATTTAATTTATATATAAAGTATGGTGATATAACTTTACTAATAGTTTATCATGTTTTGGCTTCTTTCTTAAAATTAAACACATATGAGAGTGGGAAGCTACTAATAACCATATGGACCCGTTCACCGAGAATGCGTTTTGGGAAGATAAAGTTATCTGTGTCAGTCGATATATGTATGAATTACTTGTGACGGGATATAAAATGAGTATTTAACTATTTATTTAATGAAAGGGTATCGATAATGGGGATTATAATATTCTTATGAATATTTATAAATATGTGAAGTATATTTTTTTATTTAATATAAAATAAAATTTAGTTGTAATACTTTTTTTTTAATTTTTTTAATTATTTTAATTATTTTTTATTTATTATTTTTAATCACATTTAATTAAATTAATAGATATATGAAAGTTGATTAAAGGAGTTCAATTGTTGAAAATATTTTTTTAATATTTTAAAATGAATTTT
Organism: Ormosia emarginata; assembly: GCA_029884605.1. Classification (NCBI taxonomy): domain Eukaryota; kingdom Viridiplantae; phylum Streptophyta; class Magnoliopsida; order Fabales; family Fabaceae; genus Ormosia; species Ormosia emarginata. Next base: position 16,426,712 of record JAQQTP010000089.1, on the reverse strand, counting down.
TATTAAATGAGTTAATAATAATAAAATTTATTAAAAAATATTATTTATGTAATAATTATTTATATAAATTGATTATTATAAAATATAATTAATTAGTTTATTATTTATAATATTTTTTAATTTTATAATAATTTTATATTATTAAATAAAATTATAATATATGATATTAAAATTTATTTAATTTATATTTTTTAATTTTTAAATTTTTTTTAAAAATATTAACAACTCACAAATATTCAAAAAATTTATTTATTTAAAAATCACAAATAAATTATCTATAACAAATACATAAATAAGAACAAAAAAAAAAGGCTACCCGTTCCACCTCACCCAGCCCAGCCCCACCCCACCGCCAATCTGCTTGTCCCGTTGCCATCCTAAACGCGTTATACTTCTGGCTAAGCAACTTCGACGTGCTCTTTCATTGATTGAAGGTAAAGTTATACTTATGGTTAAGCAACTTCGATGTGCCCTTTCATTGATTGAAGGTAAAGTTGTGATGTTCACATGACCCAACCATTACTGTAGAATTTTGCCCATATTTATCATTGTGGTATTCATGTAACTTTTGTTCGTACTATATTATATAAAAATTAGAAACCGGATTAATTACTTTTCATAGTCTTGTTAAAGTAATTCACGTTTTCTTTAGTATCCAAACAAGCTTAATAATTTCATAATAATTCACCTTTTGATTTGGTTAAATATGAATATTTTAACATTAAGGTGTTTAAAAGCTGTCCTATAAAAAATTTTATTTGCAAGAATATACCTATAGTATAATTTCTATATTTCTACCACCTTATCCTATCTAACGCATGGAGAAAAAAAAAAATTGGTACAACATGGAAAACAAAATCTGTTTGGTAGTATTGGTTACTTGTAAAATAGAATAAATATCATTTATATTTTTAAAAGAGATGTAAATATTATTTATATTTTTTTAAAAATATGATTAAATGAGAGAAAATAAAAAAAAAAAATATGTATAATAAATAATATTAAATATAATATAAAAAATATATATATATTATTTAATGTAAGAATATAAAATTTGTGTAAAATGTTAAATATTGGTGATGTTAGAAATTCAGGTTTACTTGTAAGAGAAAAATCAAAATAAGATTCATCCTCATTTTCATATTAATTTTTTTATATGTTAATTAATCATTGACGATTTTATAGGGGGGTTTCTCTTTCCCCACCTTGTGCATCAAGATTCGTACGCATATATAAAATTTGTTAAGCCATTTATGTCATTAATTAGTATACATGAAATAAGTCTTTGCCCACTCAAGTTATGGATCTCCTTATTGGATTTTCATGGGCCATGCGCAAATGATAAAGTTGTCCTCGATCTCTCTGCCTCTGCCATTAAGGTTAAGAGGGCAAGGGTAGTTTACTGGGCTCTGAACTGAACTGATTCAACTGAAGTCCACTCGAAGCACTACAGCAAAACACTGAAACAGACACAGACAGCAGTTTCATTTCTTTATTTTTATTTGTTTTGGACGTGGGCCAGAATCATCAATCAGAAACAATTTTTTAAAAAAAAAAAAGAAAAAAGAAATGGCAGGGGAGCGTTATCTCGTTCGTGGTGGCCACTCTCAATGGGTTTTAACTTTTAAGATAGGGGCATGGAAGACGCGCGTTAGCTCATTCTTATTCATTGGATCTTGACGAGTGATGACAAATCAAACCAAACAGTCCAAATTAATAAATTATATTATATGCCAAACAGATGTGGGGCATGGCATGCCTAACTTGTTGGACATGCAAAAAATCAGTACTGCAGCTGCATGATAATTTAAAGCTCCCGGATTTTATGGTCAAACCTTTTTTCTATGTAGGAAAGTTATACGTTTTCTTATTCATATCATATGTTATAAATAATAACATTATTTCTCACTAACTGCAATTATGTTCTTTAATATTGAGTCAAAAATCAAAACTAGCATTTGAGTTTTCGTTTACTACAAAAACTGAGCCATGGCCATATTTGGTACAATTTATTTTCTACAAATTGGTTTTGGACTTGACAGAATATATATTATATAATAAGCACTCGTACGTGGAAATTTTTTGTGGACCACGTGCCTAGAGGACTGAACACTGGAGATACAATTTGCTCAAATAGATCTCATATAAAATTAGACAGAGCATTTAATAGCATGTTTGGACGGACTACTTCCGTCCTCAACATACGTTATATATCTAAATATGTTGTTGCGAACGAAATATAATATATTTGGATAATATTTCAAAAAATTGTTGATGTTATAATAACGTTTTTGGTTAAGTTAAATTTTGAATATTTTGTAAAAAATTATTATATTATTTTATACTTTGACATATAAATATTATTTAATTTTTAATTAATTTTTTAATCAATTAAATAATTTTTTTAATCATTATATATATATATTTTTTAATAATTTAATACATAAAAATAATTTTTTTATACTATTTAAATAAAATAAAATAATTTAAAATTAATTTTCAATTAATATATATAAACATAATTAATTATTAAAATAATTAAATTTTTATAATTTGATTATAAAAATAATTAAACTTTCATAACTATTTCAAACACACTCTCCTAAACCTATCATGACATAAACTGTGGGCAGTGGAATTCATCAAGTTTTTCACCCAATTCAAAACTGCCATTCTTTTATTTTTCTCCTTATAATTTATAAATCGCTTTTATATGTATTGATTTTCTTTTTTAGGGTTTATTCACCACCAATATGCCAACAAGACAATATCTCACACGATAGCAAGATTATTGTACTTTCTTTTTTACGTGGAAAGCAAGATTATTGTACTTAAATGTCATCAATTTGATTGATTCCTACATTTTATAAGAGTTTTTATTTAACAAAATATATATAATTAACTAAAAAAAATATTATAAAACTTTATGACAAATTATATATATGATGTTATATTTGGGTGCATGACTGTAACATTTGACAAATGCATTAGAGGATAACGCGTGGCTATGTGTATTTCCTCGCTGTAAATCAATATGAAAGTAGAGAAACCAGTTATAGATAACGGAAGGCTAGAACATGTGAACCTCACTCGAGTTCTTCGTCACCAGTTACAATTTTGAAAGAGAAAAAGTAGAGTGCAAGAAGAAGTGAATGCGATCGTTTCTTTAGACTAAAAAACAAAGGAGCTGTCAAGAGTTGTAATATTATCACGCTATCTCCGTTTTCTTTGACTATATATTTAGACTTAGAACTTGCGATAGGTATGAAGTAAGATAGAGAAATTAAGAATGTCTGATTAGTAGGTCTTTCTCCCTTTTATTATTATTTTCTCGTTTAATTTGAATGGAACATAGGTTCATCAGACATGGCTGCTTTTGGAGGAACTGGTTGTTTCAGTAACAGAAAGACACGTCAATCGCAGATTCTCATGAATTAACTGCATATAAATGAACTTGTGATTGTTCACTGAATCACTTGTTTTTGTTTTTCAAAGATCATCGTTCAATATAGTGTTACGTTCCTTCCATGTCGAACCTTTGTTTTAGGTTTCGTCTTGCGTCCAATCCATAATGAAGGATTTCAGTCGCCTTCTACCCCCTTTTTTTTACATTTTTTTTACTGGCCTTTTTTTTTTTTGCCCTTTTCGGTTGGACTTAGTCCACTCATGTTTGGCACCACATTATCCCTACCTCACGTGCCCTCGTTTTTTCTTTCCTGAGTCCAAGGAAAATTCTTTTGCCTTCTTAGAAGAAAGAAGGTGGGATAATCTAGCATCGTTAAAATGATGTTGAAATTAGCATAATTAATGGGATCCTCAAAAAATAAATAGTGATGATCTATTATGGAAGAAGAAAAATTTTCCTCTTAAAGAAAGAAAGAATCTATCTTAATTCAAAGCATATATATAATATTAACCAATTTTTACACTGCAAATGATTTTTTGGCCTTCTTTAAAAACTATCTTTTGCAATTTTTATTTTCCACAAAAGTTATGGTTCATTGTAGCGATTGAACAAATTCTCATTAAAAATTAAATGATGTAACTTCTACGTCTCAAACCTGATATGAAAATAACTACACTATTAGTATTATACCAGAAGAGAGAATGTTAAATTTCTGACCAGTGGCTTAATGCAGCTAAGCATGACAACCAACTAAAAACTTTAAAGGAAGGCAACTTGGCTTATCCCGGAGGAAAAGCAGAACATTTCGGTTCGTGAATTTGATTAATCATTCGTCAAATTAATCTAATAAATAATTTATTTATGTTTTGTACTGAATTCTTAGACCCTAGGTTCACAGCAGTCCTTATTAAATCTTAAACTCAATGAAAGTCCTCACGTCAATAAGAGTATTTATAAGTTAAGTTTGACTTAATTTGAACTGATTCGAAATTTTATCCGAATCATTCACTTGAATTTAAATTTTACTTAATCATAACTCTGATAATAATTGAGTCAAAATTGGATCAATCTAATACGAAGACATAATGTGTAAAATTAATTATGACTATGATAGTAATTAAGTAAGAACTTGATTGACCTAATACGAAGACATAATATATAAAATTTAACATTATGTATAATTATGTCATAAAATTATAAAAATAAAAAATTAAAGTTAATATATATTTTATAATATATATTTAAAATAAATAATATAATATATATAAATATATTATTATGTAATGCAAAAATTATTAATTTAAATTAAAAATCTTATTATTTATAATTAATTATAATTTTTTTTAAAATAGCATGTAATACTAAACCAAATTAAGATTACTCAAAACATAACTCAAATCTAATTGAAAAACACATCATATCTAATTTCTAAAATTCGAACCCATCTCAATTAGCTTCTAGTCAAGAAGTATTAATAAGATAATTTAGGTCTTGAATGTCTCTACTACATATTCACCATATTCTCTAAAAGATAATTAAAGTAAGAACATATTTTCTTAAATCTCTCAATATTAAAGAATGATGGAATAAAATTCAATCAAATCCTCCCCCAAATCCCTAAATAATAAGGATGAGCTCCTAAAAGGACTCATAGGACAATCATCTCCTCAAATATGATCCATTTCACTATACATTTGTATATTTAATTGGTGCCACCTCTAATATGAGTGTTCAAAGTATCTTTTGCATATGCATAAATAACACGTGGAAGCATAGTATGCCAAAGTATGCTTATCTCATGTATCTAGATTGAAAGATGAAGATTATTTGTCCTTTTTTTAATCTTATTTTCTATCATTTTACTTAAATTTTATTACGTAAAAGTTAAAATAAAATAAAAAAATAATTAAATTTAAAATGCTTATTAAAATTTAAGTGATAAAATAAAATAAAATAAAAAAAGACAAATGATCCTCGTTTATAGGCCGAAACAACTTACAATTAATTATGAGAGTTAAATTTATTTAGAAAATTATTAGTCAAACGCACAAACCGAAAATATTCCACCTCTCCACCAAGTCAAACGAAATTGTATTTGTCTCAAAAATTATCACCGTCCATTTTTTTAGTACTAGGCCCCACCCTAACCCTTTGTTTGAATGAAGAGAAAAAATAAAAAGAAAGAAAATGAGAAGAAAGAAAATAAAGAGAAGAGAAAATAGAGAAAAAAGTGAGTTTTTTACTTATATATTTGGATGAATAAAAAATAAGAAGAAAAAAAAATGAGAATTAAATTAAAAAATATATATTATAATTATGCAAAATTACATACACGTCTTTATTATAAATAGTAAAATACAAACATATGTTAAAGTTATTTTATTATCTAAACATAAAAAATAATTTTATGATAAATATGGATTCCAAAGTTTTAAGTTATTAACATTAAAATTAAAAAAATAATTTAATTTAATATTTTTATATAAATTTATTTAAATATTTTAATATATAAAAAAGTTATTTCAATTTATCTTCTCTCACAGCCCACATCCCACCCAGCCAACCCCTCCCATTTGATTTGCCTCTTTCCCATCTCAAGTTCCAGCGTCCCCTTCCCCTACCCCCACACCCACCAACCCCTTGACATTTCCTATTCACAGACTTCACTCTTATTCTTTGACAATCTCCATTCAAGTTATCACTATAATTTTGTTTAAAAAAAAAATCTTTAAGTTATCCCACCTCTTCTCATGAATCCTATCTCCTCAACCCACGACCCACTTCCACACCACTTCTTTTTCTCCATCACCAATCACCATTCCCCAACTCTATCCATACCACTTCCTCATTCTAAGATGCTGGTTGTTGGAGAATCTTGCAAGTAAAATGCAAGGTCCACCTTTGGTTGTGAACTTGTGGTAGAGGTGTTGGTTGAATTGAGTATGGTCTCTGTTGGCCAACGTTGTCCTTGATGGAGGAGAAGGATAAAATGATAATTGATTGCATTAGCTCCATTTTTTCTGTTTTCTTCGCATAACAGCGAAGAAAACTTTTTAGCAGGACCCACCGTAATTTTTTTCCTTCTTCTTTGTTTTCTATCCTCATCCAAACGGGAGAAAACTCCAAAATTCACTCTTTTTCTCTCCTCCTATTTTCTTTCCTCTCATTTTCTCTCGAACCAAAGAATGCATTAAGTGAGACTTAAGGGTGCCTCATCATCGGGGTCCAAGGGGGAGGGGAAGAAGCGGGAGAGTGTACGAGGGGGATTCAAAGCCCCTACTATCAATACCAGTAGGTGCCCAACACCATTGAGTCAAAGGCTCATGGGCTATCAACCTCTACTTCAAGACTTATGCTTTCTTTGTTTCAAGAGAAAATGAGTGGAAAGAAAATGAGAAGAGAAAAAATGTGAAGATTTTAGTATTTTTTTTTGTTTGGATGAGGAGAGAAAAGAAGAAAGAAAGAAAAAAGTACTGGTAGAGCTCACCAAAAATTTTTTTTCTCACTTATGAGGAGAAAATGAGAGAGAGAAAGATTTTGTTTAAAAAATTACAAATTTATCTAAAAATATTTATATCTATTATATTACAATAATGACATATGTTTTTATATACTTATATTTTCTTTTCTTTTTTTTTTTACACAATCAAATAAGAGAAATTTTTCTCTTATTTTCTATCTTTCATTTTTCTCTTGATCTAAACAATAAGAGAAAAAATATATTTTTTTCTTTATTTTCTCTCTTCTCTATTTTCTCTCTTCTCTATTTTCTCTCTTCATCCAAACAAAGCATTAGAGTTGCCAATTTCAGCTTGGTCCGCTTGATATTAAACAAAATTTTAAATTAGATAAAAAATTTATGACTCAATAATGTTTGATTGTTACAGTGGACCTCTTAAGAATTATATATATATTATATGCATTATGTGAGCAATTGATAAAAAAAAAAATTATGAATTCATTTTGTTGGGCCGGTCCAGCTGAACTTAACAAAAATATCAACTCAATCCGTTTTAAAGTAAAAAATGTTTTCTGTTGGCCATGAATAAAAATGTTCTTATTAACAAAATTTTATAAACAGAATGATATCCATAACCAGCACTGCTTTATTTATCCACCCTCGATCCCAAGACACTAAATGATATCCAACTAGCTCAATTTTTTTCTTTTTTCGCTCAAATAAAAAGGAGAGTTATAGAGTATCGTATATGATATCGAAAAATTATTATCCATATATATTTACGCACCTATCAGCTTATATATGTATAATTTTTATATCCTTATTACAGTTAATTTTATCTCATTCTTATTTCAATATATCGTAAGTAAATATGCACGAAAATTATGTCTATCAAGCATTATTGTATGATATTATATGAGCATATGACACAACCAATACGGTATGCGGACTCAAAGTCCTACTTAAAACCAGTTTAATCGGTGTGAATGAAACGACAAACTTGTACTCTTACTTATTTCCCCTGTCACTCTCAGTCTCGCATCTTCCCTCCTGTCTTGCTTTCTGAACACTGCACACATACTATCCGCTGAACAAAACAGAAAGCTCAGGCACACAAGTTCACAGAGGACATGAGAGGAGAAAACAAGAGAGACCAGGCACAGGATTGAACAAAACAAGAGAGAAAGATCCAAGTTTTGAGTTCAGTTCACACTTTACAAGCTCACTCACTCCACCTGGAACCGCTTTCAGTAGGTTTGGACTCATGGATGCCTCCCTTTTCTTATTTTGCATTTACATTATAGTTTTTTTTGTCTTCATGGAAATGCAGTAAAGGGGGTAAGAGAGGAGAGAAGTCCATACACATTACATTACTTGTTCATTTGTTACCTCACATTTCTCATCGTCCAGGTTAGAATATGGGAAACAAGATCTCCCACCTCATAAATGTGCTTCTCATTAGAGGGGGTCCCTTTAACTTGTAGGCTTGAATTTCATCCTTCCCTTCTCCACATTTTCTTGCTAGAATTTTTTTTCTCTTTAATCTTTCTTTCCTAATTTACAAAAAAAAAAAACAACGTTTGTTGAACCTAAATGATTCTTCTTTTCAAGCTCTTCCTGCTTTGCTTTTTTGAAAAGCGCTTTTTGCCTGAAACTGATATAAAGGCGTTTATTTAGATTAAAAAGTTATACCAAAAGAAACTGACATCAATGCGGTTCTCTGTAATGGAGTTTAGGAGCTGCAAGGTTTCGTAGCTTTCATGTATCACATGTTTACATATATCTTTTTTAAAAGCAAACGGAATATATTAAAAAAGGTTGATTCCATAATGTACTTACTTCTTTTGTCTGGTTGTTTATGTGCTTCTTCCTCTCTTTTTTTTATGCTTTAATAAATTTAAATATTTCTCTAAATAGTGGCTCCTTCTCTCCCATTTTTATTTAATCTGGAAAGATGGGTCATTCATTTTTTTAATTAAAAAATATTAACAACACATTAATTTGGACATTTTTTTTAATAATCTACATTTTTTTAATGTATATTTTTTATTAAATATATTAGGAGAATGAATAATAAAACAAATATGGAAAAGATTGTCCAACAGAATATATTATCAGCATTCCTCTTATCTTCTTTTGTTGCAGAGTTTAAGGTGTTGCATTGCATTTGCATGCTTTCTCGTTTGCTGTAGATCCGATTCCTTTTGTTCCCAGTGAAAATCCATATCTGAATGAGGTGACTTTCTAGGAGTTTTTCCTTCTCTCTCCATTTTGGCGTTTCCCTGTTCAGCAACGCACATTTGTAGAGCATGTTCTGTTAGAAAAATCAGTTGTCTACAAAATCAATCTTGTTTGTTTCCACATTGAAACAGTTGTGGAAATGTCAATGGGTTAGAGCCAAGTGATCATTTGGCTTTCGCGTTTGGCAGACAGAATCAGAAGGTTTGAGCGTTTTTAGGTAAACCTATCTGTGTGTTCATACCCAACTTCAAATCCATGACTCTCGTTGGATGGGCCGTGCCTTCTTTCACGGCAAAATTGGAGGCTAAGAAATTTTACAAAAATGCCCATTGCACATGTATGGGATGGGATTCATTCTATTGGCACATATGGGTAAATTGGAATTTTACTCATCTGAGATGGGGAGATCTTGGGTACCTCTGTAATTTCATTATTTTTGTTGATGTAGTAGTAGGTCCCTCTTGATCATAACGGAGTGCTGTTAGCCTGAAAGACCTTATCATAGCATCAGTTGGCAAAAACAGAACATTTCTTCTCATGTGTGGACCTATGGTTGACATATTGATACAAATCTACTTGACTTTTATAGTTTTATTTTTCCATCCTTTAATAGTGGTAGTGGTGCCCATCTCTCTTTCCTGTTTATATCTTTCTAGTGATATCTTCTGGTACAATTTATTTAGTGACATTTTTAGGTACGTTGAGTTGGGTGGGGGTGGTGGGGTAAGAGGGAGTCAGGTATTTTTAGCATTGAAAAGTGAAAATCACAGTAAGCAAATCTTCTGCATTTATGGCTTAAGGGTTGATGATAAGAAGTGCATCCCATCCTGCATGAAGTCATTTATTTTTCCATAACTTCATTAACTTTCACATTGGATTCGCTTGTCTCAGTTTGTGATATTTTTCTGAACTGTTACAATCCTTGTGGGTCAGGGAGCATTCAAATACTGAGGTCCAAATTATTGACCCGTTTCTCTTTACTTGGACAGAAGGCAGTTAAGCCATGCAGACCCCAAAGACCAGGTAATCTTGAAATGCTTTGGCCATTGCTCTTTTCCTGTTTTATAAATGTGCTTTTGTACTTTCCTAATTCAAAAAGAATTTCTGGTTTTTAAATGTGATTAGAACAGAAGGAGAAAGTGTTAATCAATAAGCTCCATATAACTTTACATGTGATTAACAGCAGTTAGTGCCACCAAATGTTTCTCAACTCTTCACGATTTTTCCTCTTTGCTTTAACTTTGTTTATGTAAGACTCTCATTACTTTTGTCAAACTTGCAACGGAGTTCATGCCACTGTCATATCAAGCTATTAGCTATGGTAGGTTTTTTTTTTTTTAAAAAAATCTCATTATGTAAATATCTAAATGCAGGTTGTCCTGCAGTGTTAACTTCGCTGGGATTTTTTTAATTTAATTTTTAATTTTTTGTGTTGTAAAAGAAAACAGATTGATGGCTAGATTTGAGACTTTTGAAAAAGCCATTTAATTAAACCTATTAGTCTGACTTATTTAATTATATATATTATTATTTTATATATATTATGATATTTTAATATTTATATAAAATTATTAAGGATTTGTTAAAGATTAAAAATAATATTTATTATTTATTATTAATTACTTAAAAGAAGAAAATATTAAATATTTTTCATATTTTTAAGATAATAAATGTTTGTATCTTTCATTTAATAATTTTTATTTTTGATTTTTTAATGTATGTCTTTAGGGCACATGTTAACAAAACTTATCGAATAATTTTATAAATAATAATATTTTTTTAAAACCTAGGCTCGTTAACTTATAAAGAAGCCTAGGTCTATTAGTCAATTTTGTTGACTTATTTAAAGAAAAGTCTATTAACTTATTTAAAATTTTTATTACAAAATAAGTTTTTAAAAATCGAATCTTAAAAAATAAATTATGTTAACTAAATAGGTGAAACTCACACTTTATATTTAAAAAACAAGTCTCACCCGTTTCTACGTCTAGTCGCCAAGCCTAATCATGTCTCTTGAATCTGTTTCCTTTTTGGTTCAATTAGGTTTCATTATATGTCTTCTCCCTTTGACTGTGGAATGGGAGAATGGGACCCGGGGCGTTGTTCCCGACCTAATGAGTGAACAAAACATTGGTTTTTCTATGGGAAGTTGGGAACCAATTTCGCTGCCTCATTATTACTATGTTTTTACCTATTGACTGTTAACATTAGAAAGCAATATATTTTTTGGATGGGGCAATATATAGCATCCACTGTCCCAATTACTAGTAATGATCTATTGATTGTGCAGTGGTGATAATATATCTTGAACCAACAAGATTCTCTGCCAATTACTATAATTTTGTAATTGAAACTTTAGTATTTATCACCTTTTAATCAATAATCATAATATATTTATAGCTTGTATGTAGAAGACACTTTTCATTTTGAACTTGAATTTATGAAGTTGATTATATTAACAGGACTTTTTCTCACGTAGTTGTAGTACTCAGTTACTCACTACAGTAATACTTGTAATTTCAGTTGAATCTGCATTTTTGTCTGTTTGAATTTGGCTTCAAGAAATGTTCGGCTTATCTACTCTTTATGCTCAATCATCTAAATTCTAAAAGAATCTATGTAACGAGTTGGCATTTGAGGTTGAGGATATTTTTATATGGCAACATGGCATTTATTGCTACAACTGATAGATATGGGTTCCCATTTCCCCCCAAAGGATTTCACTTATTGACATGATCATCTTATCACGTATTATGATTTCAGAAGTGGCTCTTCTGAAGTTCCTCAGAAGGTTTCGCCCCGTGCTGTACGCCAACTCAGGACTCCTGCTCTAGACACTGACTCTGTATCTTCGTTAGGTCAAGCTAATAAAATATCAAAGGAAAGAAGCCCCAAAGTCACTGACCGCAGATCACCCAGAAGCCCAGTTCCGGAGGTAACAATTTGTTTACAAGTAATATATTCGCAGAGCAAATATTTAACTGGTAGTGTTTGTTGGGATAAGCTTTTATTTTCATTGAAAAAGTATTTTTAGCCTTTGGGAAGGAAAAAGCACTTTTGGAGAACTGCAATATGTATAACTTCTCATAAAAGGAAAGTACAAAAAGGGAATTTTCAATTTTTGTTTTCTGTAAAAGCTGAAATTTTCAAATTTTTTTTTAATAAAAAAACTGTCTTCAAACCAAAGCACTTTTGCAAAAAAAGTCCATCCAAACATGTTAAATGTAGGACTGTTTTCTGGTTTCCTTTCAAAATTACTTGCTGATGGGTGCTATTAAATATTTATTTGAAGTTGGCTTGAATTTCAATTTACATTTTATTGTTATTTTTGTATAATATACTGGTCAGGCTACATGACAAGGTAATTATGGAGTGTCTAAGCATTTAACACTATATACCTAATTAGTACATTCTCCTACAAAGTGCACTTTAGCAGATAGATAATAAATGGACATTTTTAAAGGATTCTGTTCTTGAACATTTAAGTGTATTCAAATCACTGTGGAGAGAGTGGTTAGAATAAGCTACTGGACTGCCATATAATAACTTATCATTGGCTTTATACGTGTGTATTGCATTGTACATCAAGGACTTGTGAAAACTTTATGTTTATCTGTTCCTGAGCCTCTGAAGTCTCAAGTATCCTTCGTCTTGTCTCATTTTTCAATTTTGTTCTACTTGGATTTTTGTAATCCAGGTTGGAAGCACCCATATGGTTTGTTGTTTTCTAAAATTCATCATTACAATTTTCCTAGTCTTGAAATTTGTCTAGAATTTTAAACCATTATAATTTTTTGTTGCTTTTAGAGGAAGCGCCCCAGCAGAATATCTGAATTGGAATCTCAAATTTCTCAACTTCAAGAGGATTTGAAGAAGGTGAGGGACCAGCTTATTTTGTCTGAGTCATGCAAGAAGCAAGCTCAGCATGATGCTGAGGAGTCCAAGGAGCAACTGTTGGCCTTATCTACAAAACTTGAAGATTCACAAAAGCAACTTCTGGAAGTCTCAGCTACTGGAGAAGCTCGTGTTACTGAGCTCCAGAAAATAACAGAAGAACATGATAGTGCATGCCAATCTGATCTCAAGGCTTACCAAAAGCAGTTCTCAATTGACTCTGCTGCCCTGGCCTCTGCAATGAATGAAATTCAGCAGCTCAAGGTTCAACTTGAATTGGTAGCTAATTGTGAGAGTGCACAAACCCAACATGCTGAATCAGCAGATGTGGAGCTACTAAACCTGAAGCAAAATTTGTCAGAAACTCTTTCTCTTGTGGAGAACATGAAAAGCCAACTCAGAAATTGCAAAGAATCTGAAGCTCAGGCCCAAGATTTGGTCAATGAAACCTTGTTGCAACTTGAGGCTGCGAAAAGAACTGTGGAGCTCCTAAGGGCTGATGCTGCAAAAGCTGTAGATGCCTACAACTCCATTGCTTTAGTGTTAGACCAGTCTAGAGCACGGGTGAACTTACTAGGGGCACTTGTAAGCAAACTTGAGGCAGACCTCATCAGTAATAAATGCAGTCATTTTGAAAATCTTGCAGATGATCATAAATTTGAGCTGGAACCTGAAAGATTGAAAGAGGGAGAGGATCCTAATCAGATTGAAGCAGAAATTTTTTCTTTGAAGTCTGAGGTTGGACGAGTGAGGTATGCTATGGAAACTGCTGAGACTAAATACCAAGAAGAACAGATTCGAAGCACAGTGCAGATCAGGAATGCCTATGAGTTGATGGAGCAGATAAAATCTGAGTCAAGTCAGAGGGAGCGTGAGCTAGAGGCTGAATTGAAAAGAAAGAAAGCTGATATTGAACAGTTGAAGGCTAACCTAATGGATAAGGAAACTGAGTTGCAATGTATTGTGGAGGAGAATGAGAACTTGAGTTTAAAGCTTAAAGGGAGCTTGTCATCCCAAAAAGATCATGAACTTAAAAGATTAGATGAATGTGTGGCTGAATTGAAGGCTGATCTGATGGACAAGGAGACAACATTGCAAAGCATATCCGAAGAGAATGAAATGCTGAAGTTGGAAATCAATAAGAGGTTCTCATATGGTGGCAAAGTGAGGGAGGAAGTTGCTTCAGAAGTAGAGGCAGCTAAGGCTGCAGAACGCGTGGCTCTCATGAAACTTGGGATTGTGATGGAGGAGGCAGATAGGAGCAACCGAAAGGCAGCTAGGGTGGCTGAGCAGCTAGAAGCAGCACAAGCAGCAAATTCAGAAATGGAAGCAGAACTGAGAAGACTCAAGGTACAGTCCGATCAATGGAGGAAGGCTGCTGAGGCAGCTGCTGCTATGCTTTCGGCAGGAAACAATGGGAAGCTCACGGAGAGAACCGTGTCTTTGGACAACAACTATAACTGCTCACCCTATGCTCAAGACATGGATGATGATGACTTCCAGAGAAAGAAAAATGGCAACATGCTGAAGAAGATTGGGGTCTTGTGGAAGAAGCCTCAAAAATAGTCACTGTCTAATTCGTCACGTGTTCTGAAAATGTAGTCCATCAATATTGTGTTACTGTGATGTTTTATGTTTTGCATTACTACCCTCCCCTTTGCACTGTAAATCCTTCCTGGATCTGAAACTGTTTGTGAACTGAACTTGGAAAATTGCCATTTAGTTGGTTGAATGAATAAAGCTCTTTTCTGAATCTACCCATCCCCTCTCAATCTTGAAAATCCAAGAAGCATGGAGTTTGATCCCCTTTTATGATTGAAGGCAACTCGGGGGGAAAAATAAGTGCTCTAAGTTAAAGAGTGAGAGTTAAAGCAAAGCTCCTGGTTTTTATGTCATTAATTTTGTAGTTGTCCACATAGTGCCTACTCTGTGTGAATCACGCCATATTTAGTGTGTGTTTGGATTGCGAGTTTAATTTTGTTGAAAGTTGTTTGGCTTAAGTTTGGTTGAAAGTGAGTTTGCATAGTAATCTACTTTTGTTTCTGTGTTGAATCACGCTTTTGGAAGGAAAAGTATGTTGATATTTAAACGTGGTCTATCACAAGACTCATGATTCATCTTAATGAATCTCTTTGTTGATGTTTTTGTTCTTGTCTGGTATCCTCACAACATACAAGGGTGAGATTAATCTTGATCAAGGTGTTAAAGTTGTCCTCTTAGAAGTGTGTCGGCTGACTTGAATTCTTAGCATTACAAAGATTTCTCATTTAAACTTGTTTACTATTTGAGCCATAATCTGTTAGTACACTACAAGTACTATGGGTTAAAATTATAGAAGTGTTAGTTACTGGGAAAAAAATTATCATTTATCTATCTTTCTTATGTCAGATAAAATATGATATGTATTTTTTTTTTTTGGGTACATTATGATATGTATTTTTTATTGGTCATAATAAAATACCATGTGTCTGAAAAATAAAATCAATTTGAAAATCGAACTAGAAGGCTTTACATCTAGCCCATATACAATTGGGCCTTTAAGCAGGAAACAGAGACGGATTAGTTAGTGGGCTCAAATAAATAAAAATTTTGATAAAAAAAACACACACACACACTTTATTAAGGTTGGGTAAGGATAGGGTTTGCAATAATTTCATCGGAGTGGCGGCCTGAGTAGCTTGTTCTTAGTTGTCCAGTCCGGTTCAGAAGCTGCAGAACGGTTCTGTGATTCGGATTCGTATTCGCCACCATGGGGTGAGTTTCGCTTCGTGCCATTATTTCGTTCATTGAGTTTAACAAAATTGTTTATTAAGTTTGAATGGTTATTTATCTTTCAGCTTAACAATGATTAGTTTTTGGATTATAATCTACTTGATTCGGTTCATCTACAATCTAAGAATTCATGCTCTAGTGTCTTTGCTGTCTCCAATCTGCATAAATATATATATTTATTTATTTGGTTTTAATAGAAAAAAGAGACAGAATTGGTTATCACTTGTTATTTTATAATTATATTAGTTTATTTGATCTGATTTGTGTCCATTCTGTATGTTTTTCTTATTGATTATATGGTGGTTCCATTGAAAGCTGGTGTTTTTATTTTTTTGTCATTGCCAATTCTTGTTGTGGAACTTCGAAAGAAAATCATGTTTCACATGGGCATGCATATATGCCAGAAAGATAAGTTTTCCTGTATTATAGGCTTATAGCAAGGTCTATAATTTAGCGGAGTATTCACTTATTACTGTGATTGCACATTTGCGTTGCAACGGTTTACATTTCTCTAAATATTGTTCCGGTAGTCTACTTTAATCGTCCACATATGTATAGTATCCGATTATGGATTGGGGCAACAATTGGAATCTTATCTTTCAGGAGCCATTTTCATGTTTTTAGTTATGGAGCGTGTCTAAAGTGATTACATAATAAATCAATTATCTGATAAACTCATTCATTCAGTAGTTCATAGGAAGTCTTAACATACAACAGTACAGTTCTTCCTTTTTCATGTCTGTGTTGCTTATGTCAATTGAGTCACTGTTTACTATCCAATCTTTGGTAATAAACTAAAGGGCCCATTTTGATAGGGTGGACTAAATTAGTGATTTTCCAGTTAGCCATATTCGTTGTTCTTTTGTTAAAAATGTAAATTAATTCACAACTGCTGCCATTTTCTCCTCTGTCAGGAAAACACGTGGTATGGGAGCTGCTCGCAAGTTGAAGTCCCACCGTAGAAGGCAGAGGTGGGCTGACAAGTCCTACAAGAAATCACATCTTGGAAATGAATGGAAAAAGCCATTTGCTGGATCATCTCATGCCAAAGGCATTGTTCTTGAAAAAATGTTGGCCTAATATCCTGTCTAGCTTTTCTTTCGATTGCTTGTAAACCATTTCTACTAAAAAAAATTTATATAGCTCTAGCAAAATGTTTGACCGACTGACCGTCTTTTACAGTGGGATTGAGGCTAAGCAGCCAAACTCTGCTATTAGAAAATGTGCTCGAGTACAGTTAATCAAGAATGGAAAGAAAATTGCAGCTTTCGTGCCAAATGATGGTTGCTTGAACTATATCGAAGAAAATGTAAGTTTTCCTAAACAAGATGAAAGGGAAGGAGAGGTGTTGAGGTGAATTATTTTTGCTCCTCTTTTTCCTTTCCTCTTAGAAGTTGATGCTTCTTATGCAGGATGAAGTGCTTATTGCTGGTTTTGGCCGAAAAGGGCATGCTGTCGGAGATATTCCTGGAGTCCGATTCAAGGTTGTGAAGGTATCAGGGGTATCTCTTCTGGCACTCTTCAAGGAGAAGAAGGAGAAGCCTAGGTCGTGAATTATTTCTTTTAGGAGTCCCTATTTTGGTTTTTTATGGTTTTCTATTGTAGAATTTGGGTGAAGTAGAACTTGGTTCTCTTCTCTGTATCCTTTTGGCCCTAGTTACTTTTAAGTGCCTTATGGAACTGGATCCTGCTATGTTTCAATCTTACGTGTGGATTTGCTAGAAATCACACTTAATTTTTTAGAACTGGGAATTAAAGAATTTAAATTCCAGCAATTGCGTTTATAGCAGCGCATGAATGCGTTTCTTTTCAGCTTGTTACTGCTATGCAAAATAGGGAATGTCTAATGTGGATTACCTCTAGGGTGGTTCAGGGATGAATTAGGACTTTTTGAGTAATTGATTTATTGTTAACAATAAATCAATGACTGAGATTAAAAAGTTAGATTTAATTGATAATATTTAGATTCATATAAAAATTTAATTAATTTTTTTTATGAATAAATGTATATATAAAGAATTTATAAATTTTAATTAATAATTTTTATATATGTTTAGATTTATATATAAATACTATTAGATAAAAAAAAGATTGTATTCCATCTATGGATTCAAATAATTTGGGTCTATGATAGAAGCTTCTTGCAAAATAATATAAATCTGAGCAATAACCTCGTTAAGGTTACGGTACCCAATGCAGTTTTTCATCAGCATTTCTTTAAGTTAATCTAATGGTGGACAGTTTAGTTTTGTTGACGTTGGTGTGACAATGGGGGTCATTTAACATGGAAAGAAATTTTATGAAGATATTCGTGTGCATAAATTTGAAATTTTATTAGTTGTGTAACTGTATATGATGAATTTGGTACCTTCGTTTTAGTGTAACACATGTAACACAGGTTTTACAAGAACTTCTCGTTTAAAATTTTAATATTTTGATGTGATGATTGTCCTACGTCTGAGAATTCTGAAGACAAATTATATTAGTTTTCTCTTTGAGGATCATCTTTTTAGTTTTGTCTCACTTTAAAAGGGTATTTATCATATTATTAAACTCGGATGTATATACATGTATCTGTGTGTGCTGGTGATCAGTGACTCCAACAAGCTTACGATAGCGGTTCATCTATCTCGCTACCGAAATTCCATTTTTGAAGAGCATGTGATGGTCCCTTGGGCCTTGAGGTTCTTGATGTTTCAATTGCTTGTCCCACATGCTTCATCTTGGATCTTAAGGTTCGAACCTGGCCTCGCTGAGCGTGGCTAATGATTTTGTGGAGTGCTTTTTTTTTTTTAACGTTTTTTGGGTGCACTTCTGAAGTGTTATTTTGGGCTTGTAGAAAATCTTACACTTGATTTTCCGAGAAAATTAGAATCAAATAATCCTATCCAGAGATATAGTGTGTGTTTGAATTAGTTTATTTTATATTTAAAACAGTTTATAATCAAAAGTTTCTTGAATTTTTTTTTTAAAAATAAGCTATTATTTCATATGAAATAAGCTGAACCAAATAGTTTTGGTAAGATAAGTCTGAAATATGTTGTACATAATTCGAAGGAACAGCCAAGCTTTTTTCTTTTCCCTCTTCCTTCTTTTAAACTTGATGAAACGAAAGGTTATAAGCGGCAATAGGCTATTGATAATTTTTGTTACCTGTCTGTCTTTCTACAATGATACTCCTACTAAAAGAAGATCCATTTTATTAATCTAATTCCTTCAAATATACACAAGGGAATACCATTATTTAAATTGCAAACCCTTCTGAGTAAAAGATAAAGAAACAAAAAAGGAAACCATTGTTACTGTTGATAACGAGCACATATTTAGATAAATAGTAATGATATTTGTGTCGTGACCGCATATCGTGGTGGGAACGGTGAAATAAAATAAATTAATTAGGAGTCGTTATTAATTTTATTTAAATTAAAAAATTAAAAAATTCTTTTTAAAATGATCTTTGGGCAAGACGATTCTAGGAATTAAATGTATGTCGTAAGAAAAGGTAAAGACTTAACCCTACAACACCTCTAAAATATCTGTCTTAAAATAGTTACCCTAAATTAATTATGCAAAAACTTAATAAAAGTTCTGCTCCTACGTACATCTTACTCAGTCGATGAAGAATTCAAAGTCACGTAATTCTTTATAAAATTTTTACAGGTTGGTTGATTTTATTTAAAGAAAATATTTAATATTTTTTATTTTTATAAAAAAATTTGAATTAACAAGTCATCGCGACTTTGTTAATCAAATTATGACTCAAATAGGTAAAGCTCGCGTCCCACTAGAGACGTCACCCACTGATTATTAAATTTGTTACTATTAAATGAGATTTTTCTTATCTAAAATTACCTAAATAATAATAATAATAATAATAATAATAATAATAATTTTTGAACCTCTATTAATTAGTAATTTATTTTTTTGAAAATAATTCGAATCATTAGGTTGTCACAACTCGATGATCCAAAATAATTCTGAATTAATAAAATTTATCACAACTCGATTAATCCGATTTGGCTCTTTAAAAAAATATTTAATTATTTTTATATTTTTTCTTTTATTTTGTAGTTTTATCATTGTTATTTTTTTAGCTTAACCCATTTAATTACATGCCCACTTCACTTAAAAAACACTATCAGAAATCAAAAGAACAACAGACTTACAAAAAGCAAGACCAAAAAGAGGGGTTTGTTTCTTTCTTTTTGGGTATTTGCAGGAAAAACAGAGGAGCAAGGAAGATAAAGGCCAGCGACGGCGCAAGTGGTGGTTGGTGGAGCTCCGGTTAGGACTCGACGGGAATGTGGTGCCTGGTCTACGTGGTGCAAGGCGGCACGATCGGCGCGGTGTGGGGTAGCACGTGATGGCAGTTTCGATCCGGGTTTGGGTTCGAGCGAGTAGCGACGGTTTGGTTCCGATGACTGGTTTTGGGTTCGTGCGGCACTGAACGGATCTGAAACGTCGAATCTGACGGACCAAGTCGACGCGGTCCAGGCAACAGAGCGGTACGATCCTGGCTTCCGAGCGGTGCGGTCTTGATTTCCGAGCGGTGCGGTCTGGTCCGGTAGGGGCTCGTCGATGGTGCGGTTGGGATTGACGAAGATGCGGTGGCTTGGGTGTTTCTGGTGGTGTTTTTATGGATGTTGATGGTGAGTTTGGGAAGTAGAAGATGATGAAGATATGGTGGTGAGTCTGGTGTGGGCTTGGAAAGTGAAGGTTGGAGATGGTGGTTTGAGTGGACAGTGAATGATGAGAAAGATGAATGTGAGGTTTGATGGTTATGGAAGTAAGGTGATGGCTTTAATGGTGATTTCGTTGGGTGGTTAGTAATGAGGAAGATGATAGGTGTTTGATGGTGAAATAATAGGTGGTTGTGAAGGTGATTTTGGGTAGGATGAAGAAAATGAAGGGAAGTGAATATGGGGAATTGATGGTTGTTTGCTAAAAGCGTGGAAAAAAATATTAAGGTGAAAAGGTAAGTTGAAAGGTTTAAGTTGAAAAGTGTTTAGGCTAAAGGTTTATGGGTTAAAGCTGAAAAGTCCCTTTAATGGTATGGGTTATTAGTTTTTATAGGAAGAGATAGGCTGAAGAGTTTGAGTTGAAGTGTGATTATAATTTGTTTAGGATGAGTGTTGAGTTGTTTAGGATGATAAGGATTAATTTGTTTAGGATGAGTGTTGGGGTTAGTTTATGATTAGTGATAGAGTCTATTTAGGATGAGTTTGAGGTTTAGTGTAACTGCTGAGGTTGGTTTAGGATAAGTCCTAGTATATGAGTTGTGAGATGGATAATGGGTAAATGGGTCAAGTTATGGGTTAATGGGTGATTAAATGGGTTCTGGGTTGGATAACGGGTCAATGGGTAAAAGTTTTTTTTAATTTAATTTCTTCTTTTCTCTTTATTAACAAAAGGCCCCGGACAAAATTAAGTGTTCACAGTTGCCCCTCTTTACTTGTTTCTTACTAGATAAAAAGAATAACCGCAGTTTTTTATTTTATAATAGTGAGGAGCGAGTAAAGAAATGAACCCAAATTTTACTCGGGAGAAATAGAAAACAAAGTGAGAACAAAAATGTAAAGAGCGATGCACTCAAAAATTAAAATGCAAAGAATCGATGAGCTTAAAACTTAAAATGCAACGAGCCAATGTGCTCAAAACTTAAAGTGCAATGCAATGAGCTGATGCACTCAAAACTTAAAGTGCAAGGAGCCGATACGCTCAAAACTTAAAATGCGATGAGCCGATGCGCTCAAAAGTTAAAATGCAACGAGCCGACGCGCTCAAAGCTTAAAATGCGAGGAGCCGAGGCGCTCAAAACTTAAAATGCAATGAGCCGATGCGCTCAAAAACTAAAAGTGCAATGCAATGAGCCGATGCGCTCAAAACTTAAAATGCAAGGAGTCGATGCACTCAATAATGTATGGAGTCGATGCGCTCAAAATGTAGGGAGCTGGTGCACTCAAAATGCAGCGAGCCGATGCTCTCAATAATGCATGGAGCCAATGCGCTTAAAATGAATGAATGGAGCCGATGTGCTCAAAATGAATAGAGTCGATGCGTTCAATGATGCATGGAGCCGATGCGCTCATTGATGAATGGAGCCGATGCGCTGAAAATGAATAGAGTCAGTGCACTCAAAATGAATGGAGCCGATGAGCTCAAAATGATATATAGAGCTGATGCGCTCAACATGAATGAAGCCGATGTGCTCAAAATGATATATGGAGCTGATGCACTCAACATGCATGACACAATTTGGGCTAGTAAGTCATGGATTTAAGATCTTTTTCTTTCTTTTTTTCTTTTCTTTTCCTTTTTTTTTCTTTTCTCTCCTTTCTTTTCTTTTTTTTTTTTTTTTTTTTTTTTTTTTTTTTTTTCTTCTTTTTCTCAAGAAAATTAGACCGGTGATAATTTTGGAAAGCTTTAACCAATCAAATCCTTGTTCACGTGCTTTTGCTGTTGGACCTGATAGTCTCGATCTTACTTACCTATCTTTTCTCTCCTTCTTTTTTTTTCATCTTATTTTACTATTTTCTGCTCTTAACTACTTCCCTTTTAGGAATTAAGATGATAAACTCTTGTTGTGAACCCTTCCTTGGAGCCACTAAGTCTTTGCGAAAAATTTTTGCCCTAGTACTTGTTCCTTGATTATTGATTTCTTGCAATGACCTGATGACTTAATCGTTGTCTTTGTTGCTACTTCCTTCAATATATATTCTTAGAAGTTTTGTCCCAGTGTGACTAATTAAATGCAAATCAAGTTGCCCCTGTTTAAGCAATTCCAATTTATTTTCTTTAACTCTTGTTTAAAGAACCCTTTCGAGTTTTCAATCTAACGAGCTTTTTTCCTTTTTTGCTCGGGCACCTCTTATTTCTGGATTATCCATTAGGATATCATTTTCTCCTTTAATTGAAACTTCTAAGTTTTTTTCGATCTGAATTGTTCATCAGGTGATTGCCATCAGATGGTCAAATCATAATATTGTACTTTTGTTTACCTTACTTGAAACATTACGTAACAGACAGACATGGATTCAAAAGTACGACATAAAGTGAATTTTCTGGGTAAATAACTTCTAGATTGGTCTTAGAAGTTTGACTACACAAAAAAGACACAAATGATGATATGAGATCCAAAGAGGTGTTGACCTGATACGAATAGGTTTGACACATGAGACCAATCTTTAGTTGTCTACTAGACATTATGACCCAAGATTTTCTTCTGCTGAACATCTATATCAAGCCAAATTGAGCCGAAGAGAAATTTGTCCCTGTATAAGACTGATTTGAGTAGGACCAAGACTTATCTTAGTGACTAAAAGATTTGCCCAAGATAAATTGAACCAAGGAAAGGAAAAATTGCCCTAGTTTAGATTAAATTGAACCAGGGAAAGAATGCACTCGAACAAGGTAGAAACTCGCCCTAGTGTAAGTCTTTTTTTTCTCTTTTTTTTTTAAAAAAAAAAGAAGCAATGAACTAAATACTTGGATACGCGTAACTTTTGTCTTAATATTAAAGTTAACAAATATACAAACATTCATTGATCAGAATGAACCTTTTGAGGCTTGTAACGTGGCCAAGGCTAGGAGTTATGAAAGGAAAGATATAAGGCTCAAACAAGTGCTTAAGGGCGGAATGAGACTAAGGATCATTGCTCAAAATTAAACTTCATCAAATGCTTTTCCACTTTCTTTTCTCTCATTATTCTCCTTTTCTTTTCCATTTCATTTTATTTTCTTTCATCCTTCTTTCCCTTCTTTTTTTTATCATTTTTTATTTTTACTTTTTGTCATTTTCACATTTTCTTCCTTTTCCGTTATGCTTCAGAACATTCATCATTGCAATCAACCTTTGCTTCATGCTATCACCTAGTATAGGAATGATCCTTATCCAGGGTTTATTGAAAAAATTTCAAGCTCAAAAGGGGTAACAAGGGATAAAAATGATGAAATTTTATAAAAGATAGAGAAAAACGGTTAATCTTCATTTTCAAATCATGATTATTTATTTTCAAAACTTTAATTTTGAGACAAAAAGATTGTGCAAACCAAGTGATTACTTCTTTACTCCCTTTTTTTATTTTTTTATTTTATTTTCTTTTTCTTTTTCTTTTGCAAAGACACACACGCGGACCCAACTGAGAATTACTAAGGAAGACACTTTAAAGAAATAAAAGAAGATAATTATTAAGAAAGACAAAGTGATGAAAGGAAACAAGGTACCCATGCAATTACATTAATGTTTCAAGAAAGTTATCATGAGTCCAACATCACTAATTATCACTTCAAGAGTTGTTAACAATACTAGGTCTAACTA
Organism: Ormosia emarginata; assembly: GCA_029884605.1. Lineage (NCBI taxonomy): Eukaryota > Viridiplantae > Streptophyta > Magnoliopsida > Fabales > Fabaceae > Ormosia > Ormosia emarginata. The sequence continues at coordinate 16,402,622 of JAQQTP010000089.1, read as the reverse complement.
TTTCTTCAATGTCAAGCTTCCCATAAGCAATTAGCTTCCTTACTGCAGTCTTCAAGGATTCACAATCTTCAATTGAGTGCCCTGCGACATCTATGTAGTATTTGCAAGTTAAACTCAGATTATACCCAGCTGGGAATGGTGGTTCTAAGGGACGTATAGGATTTCCCGAAATGAGGTGAGCATCAAACAGTTTCTGGAAAAGATCTGCATTCAAAATGGACAATCTTGGGAAAGGAGGTAGGTTTTGAAGGCAAAAGTGACCTTGATTTTGGAAGTTTGGCCGAGGTTGTAATTGATTTGGGTAATTTTGTGGGGGTGGAGGTGGATATCGGATATAGGTTGGGCGAGTTGGTACATATGGTTGTGCTATGGGGATGTTGTTAATTAGGAATTGTGGAGTTAGGGTGATATTTATGGTTGGTATAATTTGGTGTGGAAGGTAATAAAGAGGTGTAGGTGTATGGTATGACAAATGAAGGTTAGTGTTATATGATGGCTGATGACTTGGGTATTGTGAGGAATATCGAGGTCTGAAGGTCTGTTGATGCTGGACATAATTTACTTCAGGCTCGATCTTTTTCGGCCGGAATCCTTTCTTAGCAGTAATAACTTTTGTAGTGCTCATTGGCAACTTCCCAGCTTTGTATAAAATCTCAATTCTATTCCCAGCAGCTATCAAATCAGTGAAATCTTTATAGACTGCTCCAGCTATTACTCTGAAAAAGGATTTCCCAGGGTTCCCAAGAAATATGAGCACGTCTCAGACAGTGTCAATGAGGGTTGAACTTGAGCCGCCAAGGCTCTCCAATTTTGTACATACTGCTTAAAAGATTCATCATTTTTTTTCTACATTGAGTTTAATTGTTCCCGAGTTGGGACTGTTTCTAGGTTAAACTGATACTGACCCATAAACAGGTTTGCACAGTCATCCCAAGAAGAGATATTAGAGTGGTCTTGTTGGATACACCATTCTAAAGCGGGCCCAGTCAAGCTTTCATGGAAAAAGCTGACAAGGAACTTCCAGTCTTTTGACCAAATTGACATTTTGGTAATGTATGTTTTTAGGTGAAAAAATAAGTTGGTGCTCCCATTATATTTGTCAAATTCTGGAACCTTAAAGTCCTTTGGGATGATGATGTTGCCAGTAGGGCATAATTCTTCTATCCCAATGGGACCATAAGTGCTAGGACCCTTGATTGCTTTGATTTGTTCCTCTATCTTTTCCATCCATTCTTCTCTTATCTTATCATCTTGGGTTACTGCATGACCGGTCCCAGCGGGAAACCTCATTGACCTAGGGATGGACGTATGCGATGGTTCCCATGCACACTCAACATTACCATGGACTTCATTTCGAGTATCCTCTGACGAACGATGCCATTCTCCGATAGGAATCACTAGTGATGTAGTATTTGATGTTCCTCCCACAAAAGGCATCTCAGTGGTGACCCCAAGGTTTGCCCTCATGGAAGTAATATTTGGTGGATGCAAATGTGCCCAAGTTATTCCTATACCTCCGGCTGTCCTCATCTCCCTTATGGCCGACAACATTTCCTTTATTCTTCTCTGAGACTTTATCATTTCATTCATCCTTTCTTTCATCTCATCTACTTCTATACTCAGATTCCTTCCTTTGTTTTCAGCTGTCATAGCCGCAAGTTTTGTTCGAACCTTTGTGTTATGAACTCGGGTTTGATTGGCGTCCTCTTTCCTTGGTTGCGCAATGGTGTTGAGCATGATAACACCAAATAAAAATAATGAGATAAAATAAAATGAATGAGATTCATGAGATGTATAAGATGAAATGAATGAAATAAAAACATTTTTTTCCTTTTTTTTTAAAGCAAAGAATGACATGAAAATGCATGATTTTTTTGGTTAGAAATGCCATGAAAATGTATATATACTTTTTTAAAGAATGTTAGAAATGACATGAAAATGTGTGTTTTTTTTTTGTTATGAAAATGCAAGATACTAAAAAAAATGAGAGATTACTAGATAAAAAAGAAGTACGCTCCCTTCGTGTCCTACAAGGTTGCCTAAAAAGGAGACATTCTATCGTAAGGATCTATGGGTCTTTATGATTCGTGATAACTCTCATTTGGTGGCCTTTCTATTCTAAAGGTCTTTAGAGCCAAGTCTTATTTCAAAATGTTGACCACGAAATAGTGGGTAAACCACTAGGTGTGAGACATTCATGAAAAAGACACACTCTAGATAAAGTTTTCTCAATAACCAAAATGATGTACATCCAAAATGGTTGTCACTACGCAACCTCTACCTAACTTAGGCTTCACTCAGACCCGGATATAGGGCCCCACTCAGATGTGTGTGATAAACGTGTAGGTGCGGTGGGTGTAGGGAGCATACAAACCAACAAAAACAAATACAAAACAAAAAGTCCAACAAAAAAAAGTCTTTATCCTATGGTTTGAATAATTAACAAAATAATTAACAAACAATTAAATGTGAGAAACAAGAAAAAAAGAAGAAAAAAAGAGGAAAAACAAATATACAAAGATCCCAAAAATTTTGCACAACCAACTTATATGGGCTTGACCCTCAATCATCCCCAGTGGAGTCGTCATCTGTCGCGACCGTATATCGCGGCGGGAGCGGCGAAACAAAATAAATTAGTTAGGAGTCGCCACCAATTTTATTTGAATTAAGAAAAATTTGAAAACCTTTTTAGAAAATGATCTTTGGAACCAGATTGGATTCAGGAGTCGGTTATGCATAGGAAAGAGTGGAGACTTAACCCTACAGTACCCCTAAAACATCCGTCCTAAAACAGTTACCATAAATTAATTATGCAAAAACTTAATAATCTCATAATATATTTGTTTTACCCATTTTTATTAAAAAAATTAAAAAAAAATAATTTGTGAAAATTTAAACTTTGGCTTGGCAGAATAAAAGTTCTGCTTTTACATACTTTCAGGTGCAATGAGGAATTCAAAGTCACGCAATTCTTTAGAAAATTATTGCGAGTTGGTTGATTTTATTTAAAGAAAAGATTGAATTTTTTTTATTTTTATAAAAAATTTGAATTAACAAGTCGTCGCGACTTTGTTAATCAAATTATGGTTCGAATAGGTGAAGCTTTTCGCGTTCTGTGAGACGTCAACCACTGATTATTAAATTTGTTACTATTAAATGAGATTTTTTTATCTAAAATTACCTATAATAATAATAATAATAATAATAATAATAATAATAATAATAATAATAATAATAATAATAATAATGATGATGAATTTTGATCCTCTATTAATTAGTAATTTATTTTTTTTAAAATAATTTGAATCATTAGGTTGTCACAAATCAGATGATCCGAAATAGTTACAAGATTAACAAGCTGTCACAACTTGATTAATCCTATTTCGCTCTTTAAAAAAAACATTTAATTATTTTTTATATTTTTTCTTTTATTTTGTAGTTTTTTCATTGTTATTATTTTTTTTACCTTAACCCATTTAATTACAAGGTCACTTCACTTAAAAAAAAACTATCAGAAATAAAAAAAACAACAGACTTACAAAAAACAAGACCAAAAGGGGGGGTTTCTTTCTCTTTTTTTTTGGGTATTTGTAGGAAAAACAAAGGAGCAAGGAAGATGAAGGCCAACGGCGACGTAAGTGGTGGTTGGTGGAGCTTCGGTTCGAACTCGACAGGAACGTGGCGCCTGGTCTACGCAGTGCAAGGCGGCACGATCGGCGCGGTGTGGGGTAGCACGACGGTTTCGATCCGGGTTTGGGTTTGAGCGGGTAGCGGTGGTTTGGTTCCATTGACTGGCTTTGGGTTCGTGCGGCACAAAACGGATCTGAAACGTCGGATCTGACGGACCAAGTTGGCACGGTCCAGGCAACAGAGCGGTGCGGTCCTGGCTTCCGAGCGGTGCGGTCCTGGTTTCTGAGCAGTGCGGTCTGGTCTGGCAGGGGCTTGTCGATGGTGTGGTCAGGATTGACAGAGATGCGGTGGCTTGGGTGTTTCCGGTGATGTTTTTATGGATGTTGATGGTGAGTTTGGGAAGTAGAAGATGATGAGGATATGGTGGTGAGTCTGGTGTGGGCTTGGAAAGTGAAGGTTGGATATGGTGGTTTGAGTGGACGGTGAATGATGAGAAAGATAAAGGTGAGGTTTGATGGTTATGGAAGTAAGGTGATGGCTTTAATGGTGATTTCGTTGGGTGGTCAGTAATGAGGAAGATGATGGGCATTTGATGGTGAAATAATAAGTGGTTGTGAAGGTGATTTTGGGTAGGATGAAGAAAGTGAAGGGAAGTGAATATGAGGAATTGATGGTTGTTTGCTGAAAGCATGGAAAAAAATATTAAGGTGAAAAGTTAAGTTGAAAGGTTTAAGTTGAAAAGTGTTTAGGCTAAAGGTTTGTGGGTTAAAGCTGAAAAGTTCCCTTAATGGTGTGGGTTATGAGTTTTTATAGGAAGAGATAAGCCGAAGAGTTTGAGTTGAAGTGTGATTAGAATTTGTTTAGGATGAGTGTTGAGTTGTTTAGGATGATAAGGATTAGTTTGTTTAGGATGAGTGTTAAAGTTAGTTTATGATTAGTGATAGAGTCTATTTAAGATGAGTTTGAAGTTTAGTGTAATTGTAGATGTTGGTTTAGAATAAGTGCTGATATGTGGGTTGTGAGATAAATAATGAATAAATGGGTCAAGTTATGGATTAATGAGTAATTAAATGAGTTTTGAGTTGATAACGGATCAATAGGTAAAAGTTTTTTTTTTATTATTTAATTTCTTCTTTTCTATTTATTAACAAAAAATTCGAATAAAATTAAGTGTTTACAATTTGTATATAAAAATTTTTATTATTATTTTTATATTTTATTTGTTTGGGTAAAAAAAAGTAAAAATTATGTTAAAGTGTATGTTTTTCTTTTTTTTTTTTAAAAAAAAAGTGATATAAAAAATTTGATGTGAAAATGTTATTAATGTTAAATAAAATATACTATTATTTTTATGCCATGTGAATGTCAGATAAACAGTGCTAGTTGAAGACTTTGACCAGCTGTACCTGCTCCACCTTGTTCTCATTTGAAGCCCCAACCCAAGTAGGCCCAGTACTTGTTGCGCTTTGAGGTAATTGCGATGGTCAATTTAAACCATCGTTGATGGCTGATATATAGTTCGTTTAATTGTATTATTATTTGTTATAATCATCATCTAATTAAATAGAAAAATATTTTATGTACACTAAAATATATATATTATATTTATATTATATATTAATATAATAAAAATATTAAATTATATTATATGTAATTATAATATTTTTATAATATATAAAATAATTTTATGAATAAATGAAATAAAATTAAATATATTTTAATTAAAAAATAATATTTCCGAATTAAATATCAACCACTGGCCCATCTCTTCCCATCAATCTCTCCACCCGTTATTGCACTAGCAAGGACAAAATTGTAATCTTATCTCAACCAGGAGGAAAATGACTTCTTCAAATGCTATACAGCTGCCTCTATTTCATATTTTCATACCCAAAGAACGAGTTCTCAAGAATGACAGCCAAACAAACCGATTCTCTGTCTCTGACCCCATTGAATTTTTTATGCTCCAGAATCCATGTCCTTATAAAAAATTCAAACAATGATGTAGCAAATGTAGCTCATTGTCATTGATAACTTAGGCACATTCAAATAATTTTCAAACTGATTACTGACAGTTTACTCACGCCCAAATCCTAAGTTGGATTTGGTCTCCCAAGTGCCAAGAGAGACAAAATCCTTCCCGAAGTTGGCGCTCAAGCTTCACTGAAATTTCTAATTCTAATAAGGGACACGAGAAATTCTTATCAGCTGATTCTGATCCACTATCATATCATATATGGTACGTTGGTACCTATTTCAATTTAATTTAATATTGCCATTTCAGTAATAAATAGTCAGTACAAACATGTTGTAAGAATCTACCTGACGAAAATAGGATGGCAGAATATCTTGAAACCACCACTAATTTTAAGCCCAAACTCCTGAAAAATTGATTCTAATTGTTCAGAGAGTTCAGGCTCAGGCTGCACAAAACTATGAAACATCACTTTCATTCACACCATTTCTCTCTCTCTCTCTCTCTCTCTCTCATCTGTCAAATAAGGAAATGATGCTTTATCTACCTCTCTCCAACTTCATTGACTTAGTTAACAAACAAATCTGAAATTTCATTAGTCTATTCACCTATTAAAAGACAGTAGTACAAAAAATTTGACAATTTAAGAGGCAAAAAAGAAAAAAAGAAAAAAAATACAAACAAGAAAGAAAATTAGAGAGGTGATTCAAGTGAATCAAATCCCTATTAACCCAGCACTCAACAGGATTGAAAGTCTTAAGACTGATATTTTTAATCAAACATGAGAGGAAATTATCAGTGCCTGCCTTGTGATTCTTCTGGTGAAGGGGTTGAAGTACAGCTAGTGTCTACATTAGGGGACTATTGAGAAGCCCATGCCATGATGAAGTGAGGCCGTTCCAACTTGCTCTTCCTGAGTCAAGTTCAGCCATGTTTGTGTCTCCATTGAGCTGCCATGGGAAACCCCACAACACCCTACTCTCACTTTGTTCCCTGGCATTACACAGTTCTTGCTTCATGGTAGTGACAGTCACTGCTTGTGTAGTTGCAACACTCATTTCTTGATCATAAGGCAGCATCATCTCTCCACTAACCCCAACCCCACAAGCATTGCCATTGTCCACCTCCCCCATGTCCCCATTCCCATATCCATAGTACAGATTCTGCATACTATTATTCTGAGTTCCAAGGAACCCACTTCGAAGTGCATCTAAGAATCCTGGGTTTGAAGGGTTCATGCCCGGATTGCCAAGAATATCACAAGGGGTGCTTGTGGGGTTCCCCAAAATCGAGAGATCATGGTCATCAAAACCCAGTTGGCCACATGATTGCTTTTGGAGCCTAGCTAAAGCAAGGTTAAGGTCACTGGAATCATAAGACAATGGAGGGAGGCCAGTGAGTGGGTTGGGATTAGGTGTGAATGTTTGATCTTGAGCCCTCTTTGATGATGAAGATGATGACCTCTTGTTCTTCCTGCACCCTCCACCCACTGGAACATTCCTCAGTGTTCCTCCTTTGGTCCAATATCTCCTGCAAGACTTGCAGAAATATCTTGGCTGAGAAAGACTGTAGTTGTTGTAGTAACAAAATTTGGTGTTGGTGGAGTCACATCTGGGGCATTTTAGAGCTTGTTCTGGCTGAGGTCTTGGCTTCCTCTCCTGTTGTGCTTTTGAGCAAGCTATCATGTTCTCCAGTGACTGGCTAGACATTTGCTGCAACAACATACACAAAATTCAAATGAGTGGACATGAAATCAAAGAGCTAAATAATCCTCAGCTTAAATTTCCAATTTTTTGTTTTTGTACTTTGTTGACACTCAAATTAATGGTTCACAATGATGAAGATGAAAAACCTAGTTAATTTGCCCTCACTTTCCAGATTCAAACAGACATCAATTGTAAACCACAGCTATACGTATCCAGTTTCATAGAAAACACCTTGAATGGTATAGTATATATATATGGTATATAATAACGAAGAAGGTACAGAACTTTACTATACTTCTTCCAAAGGATTTGTGCTTTGTAGAAAATGTGAAAAAATATAAAAAAATTTCTGTGTGAAGATCGTTTCTGTGTTCACTCTTTTAAATTGATGTTTAGCCATTAAGAAAGAATTAAAACCAAAAACCAAGTCTACCCTCCGAAAAGTAATGAACCATGAAGGAAAAGATGATGAAAGGCAAAAGAGAAGACATAATTAAAGTATTAATTAGAGGGTAGAGCTAGAAGTATAGAACACACCATGCATGATATGATATGATATGATATGCAATATCATCTCACCTGGTGTTGTCCACTAGAAGGATCCATCCATACAATCAAAGATTATACACTCCTCTATTAATTCAGTTTGAAAATTGAAAGGTGTGGTTTTGATTGCTTTTGTGTATGTGGGTCTGTTTATCAGCGTGTCTGTGTGTGTTTTGTGGAAAGGAAAGAAAAAAGGGAAAGAGAGAGCAAAGGCGGAGATGAGAGTAGAGAAGTATAGAGATGGTTTAGGAAGTGATGCAAAGTGAGGCAATAGAAACCACAGGTCTAGAACTAGTTATATATAAAGCAAGCAATCCCAAGAGAGAGAGAGAGAGAGAGAGAGAGGGTAATGATGGGTTTTGCCGTACGAGATGGTGGATGAGGTTGGCTTGCACGCAGAGAAAGCATTAAGAATAAGAAAGAAAAAGAAAATTCGAGTAAGTCCCTTCCCTACCCCAATTCTGTTCTGCAACGGTTTCATACGAAGCAGAAAAACAAAAGAAAGTGAGGAACACACCCCACCCTTCCTCAGTCTCAGTTTCTCTGCTACCTCTGTGGGTCCCTCTCTCGCGTGGATGCAACTATTAGTGGACCCCACCCTCGTTGGCCTGGCCAGGCCATAAGGGTCCCCACCCGTCCACCACTCCCTCTCCCTCTCCCTCTCCCATTTTCCAATTCATCGCCTAGCACAAAACCAATACCTCTGCGATTTTCTCAGCCCCCAAACACTAACCTCGTCCACTCCCGTTCCCATGTTTCATTTTTATTATTATTGCATCTACAACAATTAAAATAATTAATAATGCACTTAAAGTCATTAGAATTAAATTAGTGGTCGAGATTTGTATAATTTATATTATATGAGATGTTAAGTTCAAATTTTTTATTATTATTATTATTATTATTATTATTATTATTATTATATTAAAGAAATACACTCAACATCTTTCTTTTAAGTAAATAAAAAAGGAAAGAATTTGATATATTATTTGAAATTAGATCACTTTCTATTTATGTGAGATAATAAAATTAGAATGTAATTATACAAGAAATAATGTTAGATAAGTTATACTTAAATGATGATAAAAATTATATAGATATAATAATATAAGTGTAAATATATGTATTTAATATTGTTTAATAAAAAGACAATAGAATTAAGTATTGTTGGGCACGAAGAAAAACAGAATTTGGTCTAAGGAGGGGGCGGTGTAGTAATGTGGATGTTTTTGGAAGTGTATGATCATGAAGTGGGACCCGAAGAGAACAAACATAGAGATATTATTCAATTGAAATAGATGGAAGGGAAGGATTGTCGTCGTTTGTTGAATGTCCGGGTGATGTGGACTAGTGGTAATGATGTTGGGGACAGGGAGGGGGACACCAGTGACAGTGACAGAGGATCTCCATTTTCATCTTCATGTATCCCTTCCTTCTTTCATCTTTTTGGTGCATTCCTTCTCTTGTGCTCACACACTTACTGTTCGCCCATTTGCTTCGTTTTATCGTTTTTATTACATGGAATGGAACACGTTATGCCTGGCTCATACAGTCATGTATACACACACTCATATATGATATACTCATTAGCTATGCTAGATATAAGACACCTCACCACTGTCACCACTATCAATATTCATCAGTCAATTTTTGCTTTACTTGTTTTGGGTCTTTTAGCCCTTTAATTTGGGTGCTGGTGGTCCCTCATCCTGATCATGATCAATAATAATCTGTCTACAGTGAGTGACTTGTCTTACTCAACTCCCACTTATTTGATGTAACCCCTAGGCTTTGTTTTCATTGTCACTCCATAGGCATAATTTCCCATTATAGTCAGTTCACTCCAAAAACCAATCTCTTTTACTAAAAAATATACATAAGATGCATAACCATTCCATAAAATAATGTTATTTATTATTATTATTATTATTATTCTTTGTTTAACTAACATAGCTAAGGGTATGATGTCGTCCTCTGCTTGTGAGCTAGTTTAAAATATTTATATATATCTGGATTCTTAAACGACATTCATTAATAGATACTTTTGCTGGGATATGATGGTACAGAACTGCAGATAATCTCTATAATGGCACGACATATATACCTTTAGAGTTAAATAACAATTGATATCTTCATTCATACATTCATATATCTACAAAAAGATTAATTTAGCTCAGTAACTGATTAGAATTATATATATATATATATATATATATGCTCAGTCATATATATATATATATATATATATATATATATATATATATATATATATATATATATATATGACTGAGCATATATATATATATATATATATATATATATATACACTAGATCATATCCTTGCAAAAACAGCTCGATTGGCCCCTCTCTTTTGCAACTGTATTTAACAAAAATTAGCAAAACAACAGACTCGCAGATTCATCTGATCCGCCAAATATATGGGAAATGATTGTATGGCAGTTACCATTATTTGCGAATGCAGAACCGAATGATTAATTTCGTCTTGTTGTTTATTTAATTGATCTGCAGCTTAATCAGATATATATATTTCCTAACACATGGCGCTTTGTCGCTTAGCTGGTAGAAAAAAAAAAAAAGTACTACTCTCCTTTTCCCACAAGTGATCTATATCTTTGGGGCTCATTCTTTAATCAAAAACATAATTAGAGAAAAAGTTAACAGCCATCATTGCATTTTATAAATTTTTAAGCCCAAGTTTAAATGAATCATGGGGCACATTATTTCTTTCCCTTTAGTTACAATTAAGATGAACATGCAAACCACCCAAACTGATTGCTAACCTAACAAATCATAGCTATTATGTCCAAATCCCGGAAATATAGTTCAAAAGGAGAAACAAATATTGCATGCGATAGATGATCAGCAATTCAACTAAACTATATATATATCATAGGGCTTTTAAGTTTCAAGTGTTCTTCCCACCCAAAAGAAAAAGTAGAACAATGGGCTATATATATAAAATGCAAGTACCAGCTATACCGTATGATTTGTTCCAAGATTGGGTGTTATGCCTCCATTGCCATTGCGTAGCAGATTCTTTAGAGTGGCTGGCGGGAAATACTATGACACTAACTATAATTCATACTGTCATTATCATTTGGAGTATACTTGTTGAAAATAATTAGCAAACAATGATTGATTCCACTTTGACATCCTTTGGATCCCATGGAAATTTAGCTTTGGGTTCACCCTAAGTTCCTAGCTAGTATTCAAAGTAACCATAGATTGAAAAGAGAAAGAAAATAATAGTATATGTTATTATATGGTGATTGAAATAAACATGTGTCTTAGAATGGATGATGTTGAGGATATTTAAGTCGATCAAAGATTGGAGGATGCAAAAATATGTGGTGGGCCATGGATTGTAGGTAGGGTCATGAGCAAGAACATCATAGGGATCAGTCATGTTGGTTGACTGGTCAAATTTAATCAGTCAAAGGAAACACTGAGGGCGAAAAAAAAGTAAAAGTAAGTGATGGGAAACTGTGCCCAACATCGCAAGGCTCACAACACATACGGTAATGTTGTTTGTATTAGCCTTAATGTGAAGAAAAGAATCTGGTGTTCCCACTTCCCACTTGTTTCTTCCACGCAGAATCTTTGTCTGTATGGTTGAGGTTGATATGTCCTCTGATTTTGTGTGCTGGTTGGAGTTTAATAATCATAAATCATCCTAATAATTAACAAGTAGGATGTGATGGGTTTTATAAGAAAAAATAAAAGCGAGATGTGAAAGAATGAAAACTTGGATCGTAGAGCTAAAGGCGAGGGAAGTAGTTTACAATTTCATTGGAGTAGCGAATAAACAAAAATAAATAAATAAAGGCAATAATGGAAATCACAGGTCACAACGCGTACTTGTCTTAGGTTATTTAAAATGACAAAAAAAAATGGATATAAGAAAAAAATAATTAGTTCTATCTACAAGCTTTTTCTTGAGGGGGGAAGAATGTTTGAAATTTTCGTTTGAAAGACCGTGCGTGTTGGAGTTCGTACATATTATTTTCTGTTAATTGCACAAAATGGAAAAAAAATATTGTACAACTTTCTGTAGTTCTAAATATATAAAACTGTTTTTACTCAACAAAAATACTGATTTGCTAGATATGATTAAAGCTTGAAAATCTAAACTTAAACCTCTTGTAATGTATCTAGAACTTTCATAGTTAGCCCGTTCCTTACTAATAAAAATTATATTTGAGCAAAAATTAAAATTAAAACCATGTGCGAGTTGTTAGATTAATAGTTTACACTGTATAAAAATAAAATTATTTACATAACCCTCCATCGAGGCAATACAATGTCACAGGAAAATAATATGAACTTGTGTGTAAACTTTGTATGTGTAAACCAGGCAATAATTTTTTGTTTGTTTATTATTTTCCTAATGAATTTTGTTTTCCCTTAATTTGGGTTGTTTGATTGTACAGTATATTTAAAAACAATGATACTTTTACATGAATTGAAAAACTACATAATGAATTAAACCCCAAATATTCTGTGTGCATATATAAATTTGTTAACTCCAATTTTTCTATTTAAGTTAAATAAAATTCTTCAATTAGCATTTACTTTTAACTATGCCATTACCATGTTACAATTCACTTATTTATACAATGACACAAGGTAACTATTTATTTAACTAATAAATTACTTAATTAATTAATACTAACTACAATTATTACCATTCGTATCAAAGTTCTTAGAATTAATTATGAGAATAATAATAATTCCTTGTTACATATAAAATGTGTAAGCTCATAATTTACACAATTGTTAAAATTTTTTGAAAAGAAAATGCACAAAAACTATCACTTTATTTGTATAGGGTTTTTTTATAATTAGTTAGTATATATTTCTATATACATAAAATTATTTGGAGTTTAGAATTGTAATTTAAATTTGTTGTTTGCATTTAATTTTAATTTTAAATAATATACCATTAATAATTTTTTTTACCTAATAGTAGTTTATCACCGTAAAATAAATTATGACCTCAAACAAAATTTACTTGTAATTTTAAAAGTTTGAATTCTGAAATTATACTTGCGAGAATATTTTGATTAAAAATAAAATATATATTTGTAATAATAATGAAAAGTGTAATTTCTTCAATAATATAACATTATCATTTTTTTTGGCATGATAATATAGCATTATCTTATTTATTTATTTATACTGTATATGATTTTATAGTAGTATCAATAAAACAAACATTTGCTTTTATTATTTTTGCCAAGCGACGGCTAGCGAGTAGCGAGTCATTGGAGGCGATAGTGTGTTTGAAACCAAAAACGCGAGACGATGTAAAAGAGCGCGGCGAGGAGGAGGGTAGGGAGGCAGCAAGGTTTGAAAAAACAAAAGAAACATCGGCGAGGAGAGTGATTTGGTCGGTGTGAGGTGGGCCCAGAAGATGATGCCAGGTGTCTGATCGAACACGTGGCATGAGAAATGCGGCTTATAAGACGAATATTGCAGTTTACGAGGGAAATGAAGAAAGAAGGAGCAGTGAAGTGAGTAGAGAGCAATAGCAATAGAAATTAGATAGAGAGAGAGACACACACACACAACAGCACTGTCAAATCTTGGAGCCTTAGACTTAGTGGGCTGTGAGTGGGCCCTCACTAACTTCTCCTCCCTTGTGAAGCAAAGCATCACATATTCATAATCCAATTCCAACAACCTTATATTGGACTACAATATTATAGTCAAGTCGTTCTCATCCAAACTATTATTATTTATTAAACTCCCCCACCTCAAGAAGCATCTCTCATCACCTTGCATTTTTGTGATTTTTTTTTTTTGGTTTTAGTCTATTGGTAAAACTAAACTTGCAAGTATGATTGCCTCTGGTTACTAAACAATAGACCCTCTTAACAAGTGTTTAGTCCAAAATTTGAAAAGAGTTGCTTGTTTATCACTACAATCCATCCATATGCATAGTGGTGATTTCTAAGAGAAATAAATGTCAAGAGTCAATTTTTTTGAATAAATATTATATCATTAATTAGAAGCCATAAAAATTGAAAATGAGTGAGGGGGGGCGGTTGGTGGTTGGTGATTGGAGATGATATGTCACGTGGACAAAATGATGGAGGTCACGCGAGGCACGAACGAATGAAGAGGACACTGGACACGTCATGGTTCAGTGGAAGAGTTTGGTAACGGATTGGGTTTTGTCGGATCCCAATCTCTGAAGTGGAAAATGATGAAGGTGAATTAATGAATACTTATAAAATGGAATAGGGAGTTAGAGGACGTCATGGAAACAGAACGGTGTTATGATGGTTCCTTTATACATTTGCTAACTACCAAACCAAAAATACTGGTTTCGTTTTGCTAACGTTGTCTGGATTTCCAACGTGATAAATGGCAAATGCTAGCCCAGGGCATGCTGACAATGCATCTGTTTTTCTTTCCTTTTTTTAGTAAATTGTTTATTTGATGAAATTCCAATGTTAATATTTTTCAATTTTTATTGTTAAAATTTCATCATTTTCACTCTTATGCCTATAATTCAGCCAAATTAAGGCTACATTTGACCCTTCAAATTGGGCTTCTAATCCAATCTTAAAATTAGTGTTATAGCTTCTACAATCTAAATTAGATGTTTGACATACATTTTAAATTTATTTTCTATAAAATTATAATAATTTTAAAGAGTTAAAAGATAAAAATTGTAATATTTTCAAGTATCAATCTTTTACGATAAGAATTTTATATTCTATAAATTTTAATAATATACGTTTTACGTTACACTCTGCGTGATTTGAGCAGAAAAAAAAAAAAGTATATTTAACGTAAGAAATGATGTGAGATGCTTGAACGTTCTATGATGCGAGACACTCAAGTGCCAAAACGCTCAAGACGCCTTATCGCAAAATCTGCAGATTCCAATGCTTCCTTACGTTTCATCCTTCAAAAAATGTTCTATGAAGTGTTCGAGTCTTTTGGGTAACAACTATACTAACTTGTAGCTAATATTTTCTTTTTTCTTTTTTCATGTCTAATGGTTCAAGTTTGAACATTATATTACATTTAGAAAATTAATTAATTTATCTAAATGTGCCACTTAATGTGGGCGATAAATTCTTAAAATTGTGCAGGGAATGACTTAGTTTCAGATTAGGCGGAAACTATCCAATGCAACCCTATTTTTTAAAATTGAAAATGCAAATCAAATATCAATTTTTTTTTTATCTGCAAATATCAATATTCAAATATTACAAGACATAACGTATTAGTTTATTTTTTTTCATAAAAAGGTCGAAAACATTTGGAATAAAAAAAGAGTAATGTTACACAACCATAAACAAATAAACAATTAGTCAAGATTTCGATAGAGTTCAGCTAGATTATTCAAAGATAATTATTAGATGAAATAAAAGTGGTAAGGTCACTTATTCATTAAAAAAAAATTAAACTCATTTTTTTGTCAAAAATTTTGTCTACAAAATTATGGTTGTATAACATTAAAAATAAAAAATAGAAACTTAAATACTACAAAGTATTAAACATATAACACATTAGTTTTTTTATCAAACTATCATTAATGATAAAATTATTTACTAAAATAACATTTTTTTAAACTATTTATCAAAATGTCATTATTTTAAAACTATATACCAAATTGTCACTATTTTGTCTATCGCGACATTTTTTATTATATTTTATTTCACGTGAAAAACGTCAAAGAGAATGATGCATCCACGTAGAAACACCATCCTACATGACATTTTTATAAGAAAAACGCCAACACACCTAGCGTATTGAGGGCAAAAGCATCATTTCACTTGGCATTTTTAATGTACATATAGCTCCATCTAGATTCCAACTTAGCCATCCTTTTCATTTTCTCAATTTTCACTCTTTCTCTACAAATTTTATCTCTATAAACTTTCTCAAACAAGTTTATAAAAATATAAAATTTGAAATGTCTCTGTGCATTAACCAAAAATATAAAAGAAATGTCTGTGAATTCTTAATTAAAAATATTGTCATAAGAAGTATCAAATTAAAAAGATGGGATCTCAAATGGAGCAAAATATAAGAGTTTACTAATAATTTTATCTTTAAATAATATTAATGAAAGACATGGACTTACCTCCTATGATCATAGGTCAATTTCTGAGGGAATACTAGCAACATGGACCTACCTCCTATGATCATAGGCCAATTTCTCTCCTACAATCGCAGGCCAATTTGTAAGGTAAGAATAGCATCATGGACTTGCCTCCTACGATCATAGGCCAATTTTTAAGGCAACATTAGCAAATGTCACTCCTAAGTTCTCCCCTCTATATAATACCGAGTAGGTTTGTGCAATGGTGAGTCTTTTTGCTAGTGCGTGTTTGGTGAGGCAAAGAAGATAGTAAAGAAAGGGCGGAGATAGATGAGAAGATTCGTGGCCCTCAAAATGTCAAACGTGTTAGCGTGTTTAAGTAAAAAATGTCATTCAATATGGTGCTTCTACGTGGAAAACGCCATGTAGGATGACGTTTCTACGTGGAATGCGTCAAATAAAGTGACGCATCCACGTGGAAAACGTCAAGCTTGTTGGCTTTTTCTACGTAGAATAAAACATAATAAAAAATGTCACGTTAGATAAAAGAGTAGTACGTTTTCCATGTAAAATAAAAAATAATAAAAAAATGTCACGCTGGATAAAATGGTAGTAGTTTGGTATATATAGTTTCAAAATAATGACATTTTGATAAATAATTTGAAAAAGTGACATTTTAATAAATAATTTTGTCATCAAACACAATTTGGTAAAAAAGTCGTAACACACTTCATACAAAAAATTGCAACAGAGATTTTCATCTTCAATTGGCAACCCTTGGAATTTGCTTGAAATGTGCGGTGTAGTGATATTTTATAGGAAATATTTTAAATGCTCTTAAAAGAGTTTAGAGCATAAATGTTTCATGTTTCTTTTTCATTGATTTGTAAAAAATTATATCTATAACTGAGAATTATTACCTACAACTTGTTCAATAAGTTACAATGTCAAAATTATAAATTTATTAATTTGTCTTTAAAGATTTTTTTTCTATTATCTTTCTCTATCATTTCTTTTTCCTTCTCCTTCCCCGTTTTTGTTTTTGTCTTCGCCTCTGCTTCGTTCTCTACTTCATTCTCTTATGTTTCTCTTTCCTTTCCTTTTTCTATTCCTTCCTCATCTTCGTCTCATCTTTATCCCTCCAAGCTCATTGAAGCCCTTCATCGGAATCCTCCTTCCCCTGTGGCAACCAAGGCTAGCGCCGCTTGTCAAGTTTGCGACACCATCGATCGAGTACTCACAATTACGGCGAAGAGTAGAACTCGGTGGAGTCAAGCGATTCTAGCGATGCCACTTGGGTGATTTCGCTGCAGGGATTCTAGTCTCTGACGACAGTGAATAGGTCGCAATCGACGGGGAATAAGAGTATGACTAAGAGAGACCCTTCGTTGGCAACTGAAAAAGGAAAGAAATCGGCATCTCTAGTGTCGTCCAAGTATGTGGTTCAAAGCTTGGTTTCGACTAGCGATATGGTGGCAGAGATCTGAACCACCCGAAACCATCATCTAAGTCACCCCAAACACACTAGATTTGAGCATCATTCAAAGTTTTTAATTTGATTGTAACTATAAAAAATCCTGTCTTGCACTAAAGAACGTGCAATTTGAGCAATTACAATTTGGATGACTATGCAAAGCAGTAGAATGACTCCTATATAATAACTCCCTCTTCTTTGCAGTGCTTTAATGTTGCTGAACTCTTACAATGTTTTATATCAATGATTTTGTGTCTCAAACAAAAAAAAAAGAACAAAAAAAATGTTTATACTAATATATAGATTTGAAATTTGAACAAAACAAAAAAAAAATAAAGAAATGCTAAAGCTTTATATATATATATATATATATGTTCTAAAATATTTAAGAAACATTATAAACGCCTCCTATTTTATATATTATTACTTGGATATTGATAGCGTTTCTACCACAAAGCACTAAGTTAGCTTATGCGAAGCTGAAATGGAGAGGGTTAAGCAAAGAAGCCAAAAAGGACTACTCTTCATCATTAAGATTTCGTTTCCCAATCCATATGGTCGTGATTAATGCCGCAAATCCAACAATTACATGCACCAATAGTTTCACTCAGTGCATGATTTAGGAATGGATTGTTGATACCAATAAATTATAGGTGAAGGATCATTTAAAAAATGGAAATTGTATATCTGTCGGTCCAAGTTGTTGTCCAGCATTTTTGTGTCTAATTGGGTTGGTTTATTTGCGCCACAGTTCAAATATTGTGAGCTAAGCATGCATGTGTTGTCCATTTGGTAATATTTTATAGGAGAATTTGAAAAGGTTTAGAGAATGTCTAGTGAAATGCGTACAAAACATATGCGCATCTTTATCAACTCGTTTTCAAAATCTTGATTCAGATTTTTTTTTTTAATGGTCCACTTTGGATGATATATAGTTTTCTAAACATAAAATATATTCATATAGTATATTTTGTTCCAACAAATATCAACATTTGGGCTGTTACTCATTGACGCTTGCAGTGAATGTCCTTGGACATTGTTGTCAAGTCGTATTCGGGTATTAATTTTTTATTTTATAATTTGACTAAAGGTAATATTTACATTATGCAATTAAAAAGAAAAAATGCGACTTGCGAGCGACAACTTGATTAAACATAATATGTTTTTTTTTTTCTCATATACTGACTTTGTCCAATTGATTCAAGTATATAAGAAGTTAAGTATTGATTATAGTAGTACACTAGTACCATTTTTTAACAAATTAAAATACTAACATTTCACCAGGCACGCTTTATTTTATTTTTAAGTAAATATTTTAAAATATAAAATGTAAATTATATAAATATTTAATAATTAATTTTCAAAATAGAATATAATAGTTAGTTTATTGATTGTTAACTTCTTATTTTTAAAATAAAAAATTATATAATATAATGAGAGATATTGAATATGAAATCAAAATTTAGTTTAATTATGATTTAAATAGATAAAAGACAGATAGATTAAATATTAAACGCTTTTTCTTTTGTCATTAGTATTAAACGCTTTAAAGAAATTGACTTCTATTTCTTCTTGGTATGGGCCAATCTATGGTTGAGTTGATTGATCAAACTTCATCGCAAAAGTCTATGTTCTTTTTTTCATGGGCTTGGCTTCATTCAGCTTTAAGACTTTCACTATAGATGTATTCTTATGGGCTTGGTGGTAGCCCTGTTTCGATTCATAGTTTGTCCCTTGCCCACGCACCTGCTGGAGAAGTGAACAGTACAATGGGCCTCACAGACAACCTATTCAAGTTGGATGGTCATATCGTAATAGATGAATAAACAATGCTCCCACCCTTCTTCTAAAAAAATAATAAAGCTTGATCCCACTCCACTTCTAGTTTTTTTTTTTTCTTTTAAGTATAAAAGAAGGGAGAAATAAACATAAAAACTTTTGGATTTTTATAGTATTTTTATATCCTTTAAGTATAAGATTAAACTTTTTAAGCACATAACTATACATTTAGACTCTTTATACAAGTAATATTTCTAAGACCATACTTTTATTATTCCTATAAAAATGCAGTTTCCTTACCCTTATTAGAATTTTTTTAATGAACCAATGCTATGATTTAACAATCGACAATAAAGTTCTCAATCAATGTGTAGGAGGATACGAGAAATCTGTAAACATTTCAACAAAAAATTAAATTAATAAAAAAAACATTAAATAACAATAATAATAACAATGGGTCAACTTGTTGATTCAGTTTATACATGAGGAAAGGGGTTTTAAAATGTTTTTTTTTTTTGTAATGGGTTTTAGAATGGTTTAATCATTGAATATTTAAACAACAGTTTATAGACATGGATCCAAATTAGGATTTTGTTTGTTTGGACTAAAAATAATAATAATTCCTATGCATTCTTATTCACACATTATTTTATATATGTATAATTTTATTTTATTTTATTTTATTATTTAATTGTTATTAGTCTTTTTTTTATACAATTATATTATAATTATGGTTAGGGATGCTCATGAATTATATTGAATCAATTTTTTTTTTGATGCAAAAAATGATGACAAAGTGTGTAAACAATTATGGGACTGGAAGCAATTCATAATATGACCCCTCCCCAAGAGATCATTTTTTTTTACTTGCAGAGTTTGAACTTGAGACCTCCTATTACTAAAAAAATTTCAACATCATTTGTCCCACAAACGGATCTAACTTGCTTTCACTAGGCCAAACTCACTTAAGTACGATTGAATCAAATTTAATCCGATCAGAATTTAACCTTTTTTTTTTACCTAACTAAACTTTTTTAGTTTAAAACCTAACTTGATTAATGAACGAATTAACATCAAGTCAACCTAACTCTTAGATAAAATATATAAATTTAAATATATATATATATATATAATTAAATCATAAAATTTTAAAAATATAAAATGAAAATTATGTGATATTTTATAATATATATTTTAAAATAAATTATAATACAAAAAACATATTAATTTAAATCAATAAATACATTTTATTATTAATTTTCATAAATTATAATTTTTGAAGCATAACCTTAAGTCAACCCAAAAAAAATATTAAGTCTAATTTCAATAACCCGGACAAACTAAATTAATTAGCTTTACACCACGTCAGACAATGGATACCTCTAATTTTACCACTTATGATTGATGTCAGAATGAGTGTCAAATTGATAGATTAGTTTGATTTTGAATTGAATAATGGATAGATTTAAAATAAACTATTAATTCATTTAAGATTTATTATAAAATATTTAATATTATTCAATTTATCTATGACCTAATTTAACGAATGAATATTCAATCCATCTATTAATCAATTTTAATGAATTAGATGGATGAATATCCAATCAACTCATTTAAAAAAAATATCTCTAAAAATTTTCTTTTTCTCTCTAAAAGATTTCATTCTCTCTCTAAAATATTTCATTCTCTCTCTAAAAAATATTTCTTTCTCTCTAAAAATCTTCATTCTCTCTCTAAAAAATATTTTTCTCTCTCTAAAAAATTTCATTCTCTCTCTAAAAAATGTTTCTCTCTCAATTTTTTTTTAAAAAATATTTCTCTCTCTAAAAATTGTATTTCTCTTTGTAAAATAATTTCTTTCTCTCTCTAACAAATTCTCTCTAAAAATTTTAAGACTCGACACTTTGTGTTATGAACTTTTAACTTTAGTGAAAGTGAAAGTATTGAAATAAAAAAATAAATAAAATACATTAGATTGATTTTTAATTGGACATCATATCTAATAAATCTAATTGATATTTTGATTGAATTATTAATTATTCATAATTAAATTTAATTTATTAAAATATATTATTTTAATTAAATAAATTAAATTAATTTTAATATAAATAAATTATTAAATAAATTAAAAATTAATAAATTTTTTTACCAGCCCCTCAAATGATTTATATAAAAAAATGAGTACAAGTACTTCATAGAGACAAGTAACCAAAAATGAACTACAGAGTGTGCCAGGTGAGGTGAGGCGGTGAAAAGCGAGTTTCAAGAACCGCGAAACTGGCTACGGAAAATCTCGATTTGGGTTAACAAACTAAACAGATTTTGTAGTTTGTACTCTGCAAACCCAAACAGTGAGTGACTCACCTAAGCGCAAGGTTTTATAGCTCCGATGGCGGCGTCACGAATAATAGCTCATCCTCCTACCCATCCCATCGGTCGTCAATCTCCGCCGTCTGACGTCGTGCCGTTACCGTCCCTCAACCTCAATCTCAACCTTAAACCTCACCCAAAACGGTACCGTAACCTTGGTATTCGCGCTTCCCTTCGGGGCCATAAAGAGAACGATGTCAACGACAAAGCGCAACCTATCGAATTGCGAACAACAAGCCCCGATGATGAGTCTCCAAGCCACGTTATTTCCAAAGATCTCCTCGCTCTTCCGCGTACCAATTCCACCATTTTCCTTTTTTTTTTTTTTTTTTTCTCTCTATCTCTTTATATTTGAAAGAATTTTATAAATTTTTGCGATTGAATTTAATTTCAGGGCCTTTGTCATCGACGCAGTTCTCTGGGAGAGTTTCCGATGGTTCACGCCTTCGAGTTGCATATCAGGTATTTGCCATTGCATTTGCATGCATAGCATTTTCTATTTGTCTCTTTATTTTGGACTGGTGGGTATTGTGGATTTGCGCTTTAACATGGTTTTGTTTTTTTTTTTGTTTGTTTTTTTTTCTTCATATATTTGATTAGTGGAATAAAATCTTTTTTTATTTGAAGGAAAAAAAAAATCATATAGCTAAATATTGCATTTTTCAGGGGGTTCATGGTGCTTACAGTGAGTCAGCTGCACAAAAGGCCTACCCAAATTGTGAAGCTGTGCCTTGTGATCAATTTGACACCGCTTTTGAAGTGAAATTCTGTTACCCTATGCGTTTTACTAACATGTTATCTGTTTCTAAATTTCTTGATCAATTTCCCTTGTTATTGTTACTTGGTGATTGAAATTGTTCAATCTTAATGACGTAATTAGTGGTATTGTTCTTATGGTTCTAAAATTAGATCTACACCAGTTTCTTTATGAATTTTCATGTTATTTTGATATTGGTTTATAGTTTTTCACAAGGATAAGTGGCATGAGCTCTGGTTGAACCTTGATTAATTTGTGTCGTATTGACTCGTGTCTTGACAAATTTAAGTACAAGGTCCTCAAACACCTATGGTACTGACTGCTGACAAATTAAACCATATAGATTTGCATTACAGCTATAACCACTTAAAATTCAAAATCACACATTCTAATTCTTACTTTCTGATTATTGTTTTCTTATCATGGTTACCTTTTTAACTAGATGGTTTCCAAGAGGGTTAATTCTAACTGTCTCTAATGTCTTTTTCTCTCTCATTCTCGCTTTGCCCCACTAGGCTGTTGAAAGGTGGCTTGTGGACAGAGCAGTTTTACCAATTGAGAATTCTTTAGGAGGGAGCATCCACAGAAATTATGACCTTTTACTCCGGCACAGGTTGCATATAGTAGGAGAAGTAAAATATGCAGTCCACCATTGTCTGATGGCAAATCATGGTGTTAAACTTGAGGATTTGAAGCGGGTTCTTAGTCATCCACAGGTGTGAATATAACATTTTATTCCTACTTTTTTTCCCAATCTCAAATTCATCCAAGACTGGTGATGTTTCAGGCTCTTGCCCAATGTGAGAACACACTGACAAGGTTGGGATTGGTTAGAGAAGCAGTTGATGATACAGCTGGGGCTGCAAAGGTATGCATAGAATTAATGGAAGTTGTTTTCTGGTATCGTTCCAGGTGTTTCTGTTGATCAATGGTCACTCTTAATTATTTTTAGGTGCAATGATTTTGTCATCATTGGAATCATGCCCACTTTTTTTGGTTTAATAAATATGCTACTTTCCTTGAGATTTTAGAGCATTTTATGCATTTGATGGTTGTAGGATACTTCCTTTAGTTTATATAAGTTGATCATCCTAGGTCAAATTCTGATCTACTTGGAAAATTAATCAAGATTTATCATCTCCTGAAGATATGATTAGATATCGCACCTTTGGGTAAAGCATTGAAATTCAATTTTTGCTGCTACAGTTGACTTGTTTATCAATGTTACATATCCTAACATAGTTACAAATTATAGCATGTTGCCTTCCACAAAATACAAGATGCAGGAGCAGTTGCTAGTTCTGCTGCTGCAAAGATCTATGACTTGAATATACTTGCTGAAGATATTCAGGTCTGAGTCCATTGCTGTCAGTGTTTTAACTTACATGGTTGATAGTCTATGTTCATGGTAGATTTGATCACTAATGGATTTTCATTGGCAGGATGATAGCGATAATGTCACCCGATTTCTAATGTTAGCTCGAGAACCTATAATTCCGGGCACAGATAGGCCATTTAAGGTACCCTCAAATAGAATAAATAACTGAAATTACTGCATTGAATACATCATATGTCTCCCCACTCCCCAGTTGGTTGGTTTTATGCTTGCCTACTTATCAATATTGAATATTGCTGTTGATTGTGGTATTGAATTCTCAGACAAGCATAGTTTTTTCTTTAGAAGAGGGCCCTGGGATACTTTTCAAGGCCCTTGCTGTCTTTGCTCTGCGTCAAATTAACCTTACAAAGGTTTGTTGTCTTCTTGGCGTCAGTTGTTATATCTTTCATGGAAGTTACATTTGCCAGTATGCTTTTCAGATGTTCCTGATTGTAAGATTTGTTTGTTTTTCCAACAGATTGAAAGTCGTCCTTTGCGAAAGCAACCTCTACGAGCGTTTGACGATAACAACAATGTCAAGTATAAACTGAAGGCCATAGCTGCAGTTCTTTTTCTGAACTATAATGCATGCATCTTTGAACTAAATTAGTTCAAATCATCACTAGTATTGTATTTACTAAAAGGTTATATTGGCAATGATTGTTGCGCTGATCATAGTTTATGTCTTATACAGGTACTTTGATTATCATTTTTATGTTGATTTTGAAGCTTCAATGGCTGATCAGAGTGCCCAAAATGCCCTAAGGCATCTAAAAGTATGCTTTAATTTAATCTTATGAATCATATTGAAAGGATTATCTGTGAGTAAACACTCTAAAACCAATACACTTTATAGGAGTTTGCTACATTCTTGCGAGTGCTAGGGAGTTACCCTGTGGACACTAGCATGTTGTAAATGATCGCCTAAAGAGGTGAGCACCATTTATCTGAATAATTTTCCTGGAGATTAGTTTAGCAAGTTTACTGAATGTGATTGCCCTCGAGTTTTAAAACTTGTAACGAATACCTTGATTGTTATTGTAAATTGTATGGAGCTTTATCCATCATTGCACTAGTGAATATGAGATAGCTGTCATACATTTGATCCAAGCCTTTTATGAATATCGTGTCAAATTATCTAAATTTGGTGGGAACAGCTAATCTTTCGCTGTTTTTAAAGTGTCATGCATAAACTTTATCAACTCTTCCAGATTGGTTTTCTTGTTTATGAGTTTAAAAGCTTAACCATACTACATGATGGCTGTTTAGAAAATGATTATAAGTGTCTGCATTCCTTGTCCCAGGAATCCCTGTTGTTTCAGCACCCATGTGCCATTATTCTCTGTTCTCTTGGTTTGGTAAGAACTCTGCACTCCTCCTCCCCCCTTCCCAGAAAAAAGAAAAGGAAAAAAGGCATCCAATGTAAATAATAATGGCTTTGCTTCCGTGCTAGATGTTTTGCATGTAATTGCCAAAATTGTTGAAGTGGCATGATGTTCCTATTGGACTAACTAGCACAAAGGAGGGCAATATTGTTACCCTGGTTGGGAATGTAATCTGGGTATTTAAATAGTTTAGCATGTATCTGTGTTAAACCTGATGTATAGCTTACGCTAGCCTTTTTATTTTGAAGCTTTTATTTCTGATGCTTTTGCTCTATGCTATTGTTGATGCAGGACTCATGGATATAGTTACTGTTTTTTGCGGCGGAGTTCTTCTAATTGTCAAATCATGTTAATGGATATTACAAAGTTTACATTTCTTCAATATAGAGAGGTAAACAGAAATTCGTATCGGATGTACAAGCTCCTTAATATCTGTTCTTACAGCTAGTATTTACCAGAATGAATCCGCATGTCGGTTCAAATATTCTCCTCTTTGTCCTCTCTACGAATTCTCTCTCTGATGTTTCAAAATGTCCATGCCAAATGATACTTCTCTGGGGACTCAGTATTCAGATTGTCTCTTTAAAACAAAACGATTAAACACTTTCATAACAAAGGAACCCACGTATCCTCTACCATTGGCTATTTCTCAAGTGGTCGTGATGGATTATTTTAGTTGGTGTATATCTACGCGCAATAATCTTGCATGGCTGATGGCACCCGTCTGGTGTGACAACCGCATGTTTGGATTACTGTTTATAACGTCATAAATGTGTCTTGAATGCGTGCCAACATGTTTGATAATTTTTTTTTTAGAATTAAGTTTGTGTGCAAACTTAAGTTTAACTCCTTAAATGGAAAAGTAACATTTTGTTGCTTTTATGTTAAGGGAAAATTTGTTTGTGTATGTATTGGTAAATATATTCTTATAATTTGATATTAAATATTATTTTAATAATATTTAAATAATTATATCATATAACTTAATAATTAAAAATTATTGTAATTAAGTTTATCTAAAATTAAATTTGTAAACTTTAATTTAAACACACAATAAATGGGTAGAGTAGTTCAAAACTTTGAGAGATGATGAACATTCTCTTGTGGTCCATTCCTACTCATTAATTATGTGTTAAATACTAACAAATCACTTCCCAAACTTTATCCAAGAAACATAATAATTGGAGAAGCTACTGAACAAAGAGAATAAGAAAACTTATCATGTTTAAACTATCAAGAAAAATCTTAAAAAAAATATAGAAACAATGTGTAAAACATGCATATGCGTGGTTTTTCCATCCATATGTCTTCTGCCCAAAACTTCCTTATCAACTACAAGCACCATGCATATGCATGATTTTGATGTTTTTCTCCTTGTTTCCATGCTTCTTTTGGCCCTTCAAATTTTAAAATTAGACTTTGGACTCTTTATTAAAGTTGTAGAGTTGTCTTAACTTTTCAGTGTCATTAGAATAATCCTAAAACAAGGTTTCTATCTCTAGTTATGATCAAAATATTGTCTCATGATCAAGATGTCGGTTCACCAATTTAACCCAAACTTCCATTAAAATTTATATAGTCAATCCGGTGGAATTAAAAAAAGTGGTCAACATCAAAGTTATATACATTTCTTTTAACTTTTCAATGACTTCAATCTTATTCCATTTGGAGGTATACATTTTCAAATTCACTTTATTTAGTCTACCATAGTTGGTATGATACTAAACTTGACTTCTACATTTTCTTGACTTGATTGGAATTTTAAAATTTTAATTTGATTATAATTTCTTATTTGTATTTAAATTTAATTATAATTTTTTATAAGTATAATTTATGTATTTTGTTGCTTATAAAATTATATCCTTTTCAATAATTACTCATTCAAAAGTGATTTTGATTAATATCATCCAAATAACATTTATTTTATCAAAATCACATTTAAGATAAAAGTTCTCAAATATAAATCATGTTATTATAAATTTTCTTCTAACCAAAATCAAGTTAATTCAAACTTAAATTTACAAATTGTAATTTAAACATACACATACACTCTTGATATTTGAATGAAATTTGGAGTGAAGGGATTAGAGTAGGGTTAATAATGCCACAAGATCATGATTTCGTTTTACCTACTCACAAAATCTTTTTGGGCATGGATGCACTTAAGAAAGAGTAGTGCTATATCCTACTATTGCCGTTTGTCCACCTACTCACAAAATCTTTTTGGGCATGGATGCACTTAAGAAAATACCTATTATCATAAGTAACTTTTATGTTGACCTTAAATTTATCTTTTTAATTGTAGGATATTTTGTTTATTTTTAAATCCTTTAATTATCTTATTTTGTTGAATAGTCATTCCTTCACTTTCTCTCTCTAAATTTTTCTCTCTAACTTTCCCTCACTTTCTTTCTCTTTCTTTCTCCAGACAAATCTACCACGAAACAACCATGACCACCAATGCCGCACCACCAAGCTCTTTTCTGAATTAGCAGGCCTCACACCCCCAAGAAATAATCCTACAAAATCCTCAAGAAAACGACCCATATCAATGAACAAGAACAACACGGAAATAATATCAATCGGTAATCAATTTTTTTACAAAATCGATAATTTTCACTGCATGGAGCATTTATGCTCCAAAAATCTTTTGTGAGAAGGTCAAACGTCGGCCAACATTATGCATTACAACCAAATTTGACGTAAGCATTTTGAATTCAAGTTATCGAGGAATGGACTTTGTCAAAGAAAAACCTGGGAAAAAGTAAACAAGCATACCCAAGACAGCGGATAAAAAAGTATTTGGTCTTCACGTTATATTAATAATAATGTCTAAAATAATAATAATAATAATAATAAAAAAGGCATATCAGTGCACACGAAACTCTTCAATCACATTGTATGGGGAGGGGGAAAAAAAATAAAAATAAAAAGCCTATAACTACGTTGAATGTGTAATGGCAATGCCAATTTATACAGGTTTCCAGACACAACTTGCCAAAATATTTTCCAATCTTCGTATTTACTGCTTAACTACCATCAATATACTGAAGAAGAAATCTGCTTGAGCAGTGGCAGGGTGGACAAAGGTTCAAAAAATACTTGACACTAAATCAGATGTCTTCTCAATCCTGACTTAGTGGAAGCTCAAACTTAAATTCAAGACTTCAAGTAGGAACACAGTTCTTATTCTGGAGCAGTCTGGTCTACCTGTCTTGCCATTAGATCTCTGATCAAGGCCAGGATCTCACTTCGCATCCCAGCAACAGCAGATGGAGTAACCTGCTCCTTCACTTCAGAGAACCACAGATCATTTGTATCAGTACTTTTACAATTTACATGCCAGCTGCATATCACTCTTGCTATGGCTGTGACATATAAGCCACAATCATAACCATTCACTTGCTTGGGTGAATCAGTGCATTCCAAAAAACCGGCCTCAGATGCTGATCCAGAGAATCCCATGTATCCGACAATAGCTTTATAGAGTTGCTTAGCAGGCACTGTGTTCACGCTTCTGCAGCTATCATGGTGAACAAATAGATTAGCATTGCGGTAATATGCAAGTAAGCTCCAATGAGATCCACCTTCAGCTCTGTTAACATCATCGTTGTCATTGACGGGAAAAATAACCAGTGTCTTATCAGACAAATGCAGGGGCTCTAGGAAATCTTTGAGAGCCTCAATGACAGGACATTTCATTATCCAAAATGCGATGGATGGTGGAACCAGCAGGATATCCTGAGAGGGATGGCATGAAGAATGATAACTGAAATAAAACTCAATAATTCGATCATTAAGATAATATGGACCACTAAGGATGTCTAGATCTGATCGTCTAAGCACAACATCATTGTAGCTGAGAATCTTCTCATCTGCTTGTGATTTCCCCATCCTGTATATAGGCTAGCCTGATGAAAACAAATTTGGATATGTCTTAGTTAGATGATCACCTATTATTTAATAAATAAAAAAAGCGCACAAACAGAATCAGTATTTTGCTATTTCATGCTTTAGTTTAGGTGACACAACATATAATACCTTCTCAAGTGTTTAGTGTTTACTTTTACTCAAGGTAAGGTCCTGTCAGATTTAGGAAAATATGAGAAAAAACTGTTCAAAATATCAGTTTGTCACTTGGGCTTTTTCTGTACATTCCCATTTACTTTCTGGTGCATAAAAATGAATATTTTACTTTAGCATAGATAGCCTAGTTGTTAAGTTCTTTAGTTCAAAGTTGGGAGATGCTCTCTTAAGACATCTAAATATCTAATGGTATTACCAATTACCATGAATCTGCAACAGCAGAAAAAAAAATTCTTTTTCTGAGAATAAATTCATTACATAAATCATCAAACAACCATGTGCTGCATAAGAAATAGTTCATATGTTTTATACTTCCATTCTATAACAACTTGGATGCTTTTAATCTAGTACTATGGTATGAGATCAGTGAGGAATGGTTCTACTAGTTGGAATGCTTGTAATCTCGTTTCCTACTTCTTAAAAACTATCTAATTTATCTTCATCTGAAATTGTTTCTTTGGGGATAAATGATTAACCTCCAATTTCAACGAATGAGGGAAAACCTTAAACCTAAATTTAATTGAATTAAAAAGAATACCTAAATTTGTATTGTTTTCATGGAATTTAAGGTTTGAATTGAATGCACTGGATTGCTGAGAAAAAAATATGGAAAGAAAAACAAGAAAGAAAGGATGATAGGGATCAGAGAGAAGGACTTACAGTGAAGTCTAAAAACAACTGCTATGGATTCAGAGAAAGTTGCAGTTCAAGAATTAAGAGCCCTTGAGTTGAGTATCGACGAAAAAATGCTATGGAAAGCGTGACGCAGCGTTTCGGAAGTGTGGAACTGTGGAATGCAGTTGAAGTTTTCGGTATAAAAGGACGGTGAAGAGGCCGTCAAAAAAAAATAATTCATTAATTTTTAATTCATCTAATTTATTTAATTAAAATTAATTTAATTTATTTAATTAAAATAATATATTTTATTAAATTATATTTAATGAATTAATTTAATTATAAATAATTAATAATTTAACTAAAATATCTCTCGAATCTATTAAATATTTTTAGATGTCTAATTAAAAATCAATTTAATATATTTTATTTTTTTTTTTTTATTTCAACACTTTCACTTTTATTAAAAAAATAATTAAAGTTCACAATTTAACACAAAGTGTTGTGTTTGGAATGTAAAAAAATAAAGAAATGATTTGATTTGTAATTCAAATTTAATTAAATTTTATGTTTGGAATGTTTAAAAATGAAAATGATTTGATTTAAAATCTCAAATTTTATTTCATTCCTTTTGTTTTAAATTCTATCAATTTTGATAAGATTTGTTAGGATTTGATTTGATTTGAAATAAATAGATTATTTTATCCCTAAGAAACCTCTAACAACCTTTCATAAGGGTTAAAATGTAAAATAATAAAATCAAATCAAATCAATTCTCATTTTAATTTAAAACACAAAATTTGAAATCAATTCAAATCTTATTTTTTTAAAAAAGTTCCAAACATAAAATTTAATTTTTAAATCAAATCAAATCAATTCAATTCAAATCAAATCAAATCATTTCCTCTTTTTATTCATTCCAAACACAACCATAGTGTTGGGTTCCAAAATTTTTAGAAAAAATTTTATAGAGAAAGAAAGAAAATTTTTAGAGAGAAAAAAAAACTTTTAGAGAAAAAAAATTAGAAAGAAAACAATTTTCAGAGAGAGAAATATTTTTTAAAGAGAGAAATATTTTTTACAGAGAAATATTTTTTAAAAAGAAAAAAATTTAGAGAGAAAATATTTTTTAAAGAGAGAATAAAAATTTTTAAAGAAAAATAAAAATTTTTAGAGAAAGAATAATTTTTTTTAGAGAAAAACATTTTTTAGAAAGAGAATAAAAACTTTTAGAGAGATAAAAATTATTTTTTAGAGAAGAATGAAACTTTTAGAGAAAAAAAGATAAACTTTTTTTTAAAATAAGTGAATTGAATAACTATTTATATAATCTATTAAAATTAATTAATGAATAAATTAAATATCTATCCATTAAATTAAATTATAAATAAATTAAATAATATTAATTATTTTATAATACATTTTAAATAAATTAATAATTTATTTTAAATTCATCTATTATAATTCAATTCAAAATCAAACAAATTCATCAATTTCACACTCCTTGAAGTCTTGCATGTACCATGTGAAGTTGAGGTGCATTGATGCAACTTGTATTTTAGCCATTGATCAAGGTGAGATCAATGGCAATAAAGTATGACTTAGAACCAACTCAACCAATTGAAGTTAAAAAGTAAAAAATTGCATGTTTTACCCTAAAGTAATGAAAATGGTAATTACCCTTTCAATTTCAAGGCCCATCCTTCTTCCACCGACTCAATCTTGTGGTGGAACCCATTAATTCCATGTAGATAAGTGGAAGAACAATGGCAGTACACGAAGAACAAGAGATGTCGTCAACTCAACCTTCCATCAGATGAACTTATTTGATAGAGGTGGAAGATTTGGCCGCTGGATCATTTAGGGGAGGAGAGCAAGGGTATTCGTCAAATTGTAGGGTAGGGGGTGTGATTTAAAAGGTCTTATTTTGGTGTTTCAAACTGCTCTAAGAATCATCACCAGAAATTTTGATCCTTTTTTTTTTCGTGTGTTTTGGTGTTTCAAATTCCTGCGAAAGGTATTGTTTTGTGTTTCAAATTACAGGGCAATGGTGTTATTTGAAAGGGCGGGGGTGGGAAGAGAAATTTGAAAGACAAAGGTCCTATTTTGGAAAACTGGACATGACTCACCAAACTTCATTTTCTTCTTCTCCTTTAAATTCATCCCAAGTACGCATAAAAGGTCCGGTTTTGGTGTTCTTTGCATACTTGTATCCACATGCAATTTTTTTTTTTATCTTTTTCAAATAGAATCGCATTTTGGGTCTAGTTTAGTTCCTTTTAACAGGCTTATGGCAAAGGTAATTGCTCTTGATGGTGGGCTTCAAAAATTCACAGCTATGTGAGAGAATCAACTCGGCCATTGAGATGATTCGATGTTGATAATCAGACTGTGTTATTGTGTGTTAGAGATGGTGTAATATTATCATTGTGGGTGGTGATCATGATCTCTCCTGCTTTTAATTCACCTCAAAATTGGGTTCCCTTAAACGAGGCTTTTTGCATTGATGAAACCCAGGCTTCACTTAAATGAAATTCTAGGTTGCAAAATTTCCCTTGACAAGCTTCATTTGCAGAAAGGTGGTGCCATGCTTTTGCGTTCAGTTCTTTGAATCTTTTTATGAGAATGAGTAAATTGCAATAAACTACACTTAATGGGTCAAATGATAAATAATACAATGACTTTTTTTTTTTGGTTATTTAGTAAAACGGGTTCATGTCATAAAGATTTGACAAAGTTTTACGTTGGTATCGTTTGACTGCGCCTTAACACAACTCTCTCTTTTTTATCTCTATTGGGATCGGTATGTAAGAATTTGCAACAAAGCTCAACATAAGCAGTTGGTTCATGATATGTTTTCTTGTGCTTCATCTGCTCTACTGTTTTTTGAATTTTTCTACCACTCTACTTTCTTGCTACGGCTTCTAAGGGTATAAGGAGAAGACCCTTAGAAGCCCCTGTAAGAAGAGTAGATCAGGTGGAGAATGAGCAATAATAAGAAAATAAAGAAGGCAAGAAAAGACTAAAAGCTTGAAAAAAAGCTTAAAAGATTAGATTTGAATGGAAACTCAAGACTTTGTTCATAATAGGACATAATGACGTCGTTTGATTCATGTAACTGACTTCACCTAGTGGGAAAAGGCTTGGTTGTTGTTGTATTTAGTAAAACGGGTTGAATTTGTTTTAACAAGTCACTTCTTGTTGTTGCACTGATGCACCCTAACTTGAATAGGTGCACGGCAGAAAGCTCCATAAAATGAGTACTTACGGGATAAGGAGAAGGCTAATATGGACATAATTGTCTTTTACGCGCCATCTTTATGACCTATTATTATCGGTCAACTCGTTTTATGATTTTTTTGTTGTCCTACTTCAATATTGTTTGTTTGAAAAATTGGATGAGTCCAGCATTGTTTGTTTCTTCATTATTGTTTGTTCAACGAGAGACTCAGTTATTTTTTCCAGGAACCCAATGCAGATTGAAGAAGGAAAAAACAAAAAGAAAATCAAGTGGTGCTTTTGTACGAAGGTTTAATATTTGACGAATTGTTGTGTCTGCAAAGGTTCTAGAACTGACACAAGTGGTAGATGCCGCACAGAGCACAAGAACTTGAACTTGAGATGCCTGTAGACTCAACAAGCATACACACAGCTTCTTGCTATGATATTTAACTTGAACATTGCAATTTCATCAGTTTGTTTTAACTTCAAATGGATGCTTGAAACTATTTGACATTTTGTAAGGATGGTGTTGCCTTGCTGCATCATATAAGACTTCTAATAAAAACAAGAGAAACGTCCACATTCAATTAGTGTGTGCATGTTGGATGTAGATGATCTTTCAAATGGTGGGTAGGAGCAGATTGAACAAATCGGGGGCACCCAACTAACCACCACAAATCCAAACATTCTTGGTACCAAATGAAATGGTAAAAATCTCAATGTCCTAGATAATGGGGCTCTGATTTCTAACCTTTGAGGAACTTAGAAGACGATAAAACAAGGATTGAAGTACGGATGAGGGATGTCATTGGTGGCAGCTCTAGCGAGAGCTCTGATGGCGATTCTGGCAGAGCGTGGTGGGTCATTCGTGGTAGTAGAGCGACAAGGTTTGGTGGTTGCTACGGGTTGTGGATCTACAGTTGTAGAGGAATTATGATTGAGATTTCATAGTGGTTCTCATAAGGTGACGTTGTGGTGGTGAGGTCAGCGATGAGGAGAATGAGAGTTGAAAATGGAAGCTGAACAATTGAACCCACAACTCGCATACCCCATGATGCAACCACCTCGA
Organism: Ormosia emarginata; assembly: GCA_029884605.1. Classification (NCBI taxonomy): domain Eukaryota; kingdom Viridiplantae; phylum Streptophyta; class Magnoliopsida; order Fabales; family Fabaceae; genus Ormosia; species Ormosia emarginata. The sequence goes on along the minus strand of JAQQTP010000089.1, from coordinate 16,368,547 downwards.
TTGAGAAATTCGAACCCACTCACTCTGTTGCCGGCAAACCCAACATTGTCGCATTCGGCTACCACGCATACACCCAAATTCGTGACAACCACCCACAACTTGGAACCAAGCCCAGATTGTAAGGTCGAGCAACCCACCGCTACAAATTGCACCACCTTCAAACTTGTTCACCCGAGCCTTGCTGCACAAACCCCTATTGCCATTGGTGAATGATTAGAATCGATTCACAAAGTTACTAGTCATTCATCCCAATCCTTAATTTTTTTATTAATAAATCAATGATTCAAAACTAATTGTGCATTGATGCACCACATTTTGCTTGGTCCATATTAACCTTCTTCACGGGATAAACATGAGGTACTAAAAATTAAATCAAACTCTAAATAGATATAATTTTGTTTTATGAGTTACAATTTTAAGGTTAAAGGTATGGTAGCTCAAGAAATGTTTATAGAGGTACTCACAGATCTTGGTAGAAATTAAATCTCTATAAACTTAGTTGATCCAGTCTGTCTTTACTAGTTACAACAACCATTGTTTGATTATAAATTTTCTTATAATTAATCTTAGTCAAATCAATATCAATTTTTGTAATAGTTTATGAACCAATACATTTATATAGTTTTTACTATTCAATTATAATTGACTCACCTTATTTTCGCACACTTATATTATATATTTGTCACTTAAATAAATGTAAGATATGTAAAATAGTAGGTGATGTGTGATTTGTATTTATCTTTGTGAACATTCCATTTTTAATGATAGTCATAATAGGGACAATATAATACTACTTTTAAATCCAATTAGATTTTTTAATCATACAGTGTTACTCTTTTAAACTAATTATTAAGCTTTTTTTATGATAATTATAAGAAGTTGGTCTAGTGATAGATAAGCATATAATATACGAGTAGATGTGTAATCATGAATTTAAATTTTACTTGTGTCGAGTTATTAAAATTAGATTCTAAAGATTATCTTTGTGAATCTTTTAATTTTATTAATGATTTTTTTTATTTCTTTTTGAATAATTTATTGTGTAGACACATGATACCCTTTTTTTTTTTTTGCTTAATTTCTCAAGTTAACACATGTTGCTTGCATGACACTTTTTTTACTTGATTTTCATATGATGTGTTGCTTTATTCATTAGATACTCTTTCATTTTGTCCCTTGTGCTAACATGTGTTGCTTACATAACATTTTGTTTTTTTTTTTCCTTGATTTCTCATACTACATGGGTCACTTTTTTATTCTCTGACTTTTTTTTTTCTGTTTTATTCTTCTTATTTCTTATTATTTATTTGCTTGTGCTGTGATACATGACATTTTTTTTCCTTACTTGATTTTTTGTTTTGAGACGTGTCCCTTTCTTCATTTGATGACTTGTACTTTTTTTTTTGTGCTGGTATATATTGCTTACATGACATTGTAACACCATTTTTTTTTTTTACTTGATTTTCTGTGTTAATACATGTCATTTAGGTCAATTTATGTATATATTGACTAATTTACTTTTTGATTTAGTCAAAAATAAATTATTTACACTGAAATTAAAGAATTTATAAAAATATTTTTATTAATTATCCCAAAAAATTTGTATAAGCAAAATTTAAACTTATAATTATACATCTGCTCACACTTAACATATTTGTTTATCACTAAGTCAACTTCTTAAGATTATATTTTTTTTTCTTATTCTTCTTTCTTAATTTCTTGCGTTATCTATTATATAATTTATAATTTATATCTATAATCTATACTATTAATAATAAAAAAGGAATTTACTTGATTTGCTCACATTAATCGTATACTTTAATTTATCATTCACTCCCCTTACCAAGTTTGCTTACAATCTACGCAAGAAAAACTAGCTTTAAATTATTATTTTTTTAAAATGGAAAGGTAAGACAGAGAATGCAATGCAGGTTTCACGGCAGCCCACAGCTGTAGGCAGAATTGCTTCGATGTTTTGAACTGAAGAATGGCGATAATTTGACCACTTGAAACAAAAGGAAAAAAGAAAAGAAAAATTGACATAGATCGAAGTGTTGACCAGTTCATTAAACTATGAAGAAAATTAATGCTTCCTCTCTTTTAGAGCCATTGAAGTTCCTCAAGAGTCATTAATTATATTATATGGCATCTTGAAAATCTAACGGGGACCAAAGTGGCTACGAAGCACCAGCATGATGAGAACACCGCAGTTGATGGCCAAAACTGAGGAACTGCCAGTAGTTAAGACTTAAGATACACATACCAACTAACAAAACCATAATTTCACGAAAACATAAAGGGTAAACTTCTAAGCTGCTACATTTAAAGAATTAATAATCCAAATTATTAAATAAAAAGTTAAAGTATATTTTTATTATATTTCCTGTGTTTACTTTTCTTTGTTTGTTAAAATTGTTGTAATATATTTCTTTTGTCTTATTATAATTGTTTTTTAAAAATTTATTTTATCTTAAATTATCTGTCATTTTAAAATATCAAAAAATATTAATTAATTTTTTTCAACGCTTATAATTTATTATCTCAACTAAACTAATAACTACACATAATTCATAATTAATTGATTGTTTTCAATTTTCTAAAAAAGTGTAACTTAATCATATCAAATTATATTTTTCAATATTTGAAACTATTTAATAACATCTTTAATACCTATGTAAAAATCTTAGAAGACAGTTATAATGAGACGAATGAAGTACGTAAAAAAGTTATCAAATTTTTTTTATTATAAGTAAAATTAACTTTATTGACTAAATTAATTTTTATTGAAATACTTAAAATATTATTATCATTTTACTAATTATTTATTAATATCAAGGTAAAGTTAGAAAAAAAATAATTAATGATTTATTGATTTTTTAAATAAACAGATAAAATTAGACAAAATAAGTTTTCTTAACAAATAGAAAAAAAGTGAATGGAGGGAATACATTAAAATTTAGAAAGCATTTCCAGCTAAAAAAAGAAAGCATTACTTTATTTTTTTTAAACAATTAGAATGAATAATTTAATAAAGAATAATAGTTTTTTTTTATTCTTTAATATAAGGATTTAAAGGTATAGCTCAACAAAACTCTTAAAATAAATTAAATATTTACTAACAAGTGTCTTTAAAGTATTGATTAAGGAACTCAGATAAAAAATTATTGATTAAGAAATTAAAAATAAAAATATTAAATAAAAAATAAAATATCTAATAGATTAAAAATTTAAATAACACTTAAGACTCCATTCTTTAATAATTAATAAAAGCATTTAATATAAGATAAATATTCATGCTATCTATCTTCTCACTTGAAGCTCAATTCAAGTTAAATAATAGCTTTTTTAAGTTTACACAAAGAAAACTACTTGTTTAAATTAAATTCATAATTGAGAGTGTTCAACGGACAAATCTTTTATTTGGTCTACATGACCTCAACTAGGCATAATGAAGAATTAATATTTTATGTAAGTGGATGTTAATAAATAATTATTTGTTTGAAGACTTTAAGTGGGGTGGTGTGGAGGCATGACTCAAGTCACTGGAATGGAAGCATTAAGGACAAATGAGGCAGGCACAAAACAAAATTATGATAAATATTTTTTTTAAAAAGGCACCCTGTTAAGGTAGTTGTTTTTTGGACCTTCTGTCAATAAATTTTGGAAATATTTCCTATCACAATGTTATTAATTATGTACAATAAGTTTCATTAACTAAAGGAAATAAAGAAAAAAATGTTATTTTCCTCTAAAATGAAATATAATTTGATCATATACCTTATAGTTATTGATCTTGACCAATATATAGCTTGGGTGTTTGAGTTTTTCTTCAATTTCCCATGTTCATCTAACACATATAAATAAGTAACACATTACATACATGGCTGAAAAAATTCAATTAGACCTTAAATATAGGAAATTATTTATATCATTTAAATATTATGTAATTTATCGAGTTTCGGTTAATTTTATTTTCCTTAATGCATCAAATAAAAAATAGAGCTTGCTCTTGAAAATAACAATAAAAAATACTAACACTTTTTTATATTTTAAAAAAAATACATGTAATCAGGGTTTTTGACCAAACTGTTCTTAGTGGCAAAAATATTTATCAAATTGTCATTTTTTTAAAATTATTTATCAGAATGTCATCATTTTTGCCACATACTCCCAATCTAAAAATCAAGTAAATATTTTAAGATTTTATGTTCCATTTATAAGTAGGATACGTTAATATTTAACGAGTTTTTAGCGTTTTAGAGCGGTACAACTCTAACGAGAAAACTTAACATACTTTTTCCTTCTTGTATCCATCTTGGATCACGCCTCTATTGTCTCTGATCAGTATTTATCACGTAGATACTAGCCATCTCTATTCAATTTTAATAATACAAAACAGCGTTCCTACAGATCCTACGATAACACAAACGCATCCCTATAACACCTCTCTCCTCTCCCTTCCCTTCTACAGCCACTTCTTCAATTTCTCAAAATTTTACCTTCTCTCTATATTTTTTACCTCTCTAAACTCTCTCTCAATTCTCTTTTAGACCGTAACTTGGTGAAAAATCATATATATAAATCATATTTTTATCGTTAGATTATTATTATTATATTTATTATTGAATATTTTAATTGTTAGAATTATTGTTTATGTTTTTTAGTTTTTATATTAATTGTGTATTTTATATTTGTTTTATTGTTAGAATTATTGTTTATGTGTTTGAGTTTTTATTTTAATTATGTATTGTATATTTGTTTGTATTGTTAGAATAATTGAGTATTATTACTTATTATTATTATTGATTACTATTATTATTGATTATTAGTTTTATTATTATCATGACATCATTTTTCCATTACAAAAAATATTTTTTAACCTTCATTTTGTCGACATTTTATAAAAAATAAATAAATAAATAAAGGAAAAAAGAAGAAATTTAAAAAAATTGAGGTGTCTTCATTGTGGTAAGTGTCATTAGATTTGTGGTAAGCTTTTTACCAATATGTTCTGCTATTTGTTTTGTGTATTTTGTATTTTGTATTGATGATGACGTGTTATATCCATCAGATCTTGGCATCGACATTTAAAGCACAGAGAAACATCCATCTTTGGCCAGAACCCTAGTTCAAAGATTTAGTATAAGCTTTCAGCTTTCAACAAATGCATATGACGAAGGACATCTTATCTTCAAATAAAAGAAAGATGATCGCATCACATTGGATCACCTTCGTCCTTCAGCTCCTCTTGCAGATGACATTCCAAGACCATCCGAATATCATGTAGAAAGATCTATGGTTGGAAAATGAGCGAGAGACACGCCTCTTGAAGAATAAGGTTGTAGACGGAGAAAAGAATGGTTAACGAATCAAATTCGTAGATCACGACTACGACTTTCGTGAAGAAAACTAAAAGACTTTGATTCTTCAGGTGTTTTGCTCTTAGAATGAGGTAAGGATTTAAGAAACTAGGTTGTATGAAATTTTTGAGTGATGGAGGGTATTCACCTTGCTTGGACCACCCATTTCTACTTTTTGCTACTTACTTACCCCCCATCTAAGCCACCACCTCCATCGTACCCACCATCTACACCATACCCACCACCTACTTACCTTTATCCATCAGTATCCTTATACCTTTACCTTTAAACTTCATTTCCATATCCATCGTATATGAGTTATCCACCATATCCTCACCCATCACAATCGTGACCTTCTAAATATAATACCGATTCTCCCTTTTTATATCAGATCACCCCCATATTTTAATGCGTCAATTGAATCATCAAAGAAACATGCCTATTTCTTTGATAATTTATGCTAAAACCGGCATTACCGATTCATTCGAATTTCAAATATAGTACCTAAGATAAATAAAATTTTCTAAAATTGTTTTCGAGATTCAAGTTTAGTAAGATCACATTCCACCTTGATCAATTTTTACTATGCGTCACCACATTCGACCTCGCCCATCGCATTTATGTATATGTATCACATTTTATTATATTTGTTTAATTTGGGATGATTACATGTATATATATTTAAGATTTTTCTCATTATCTTTATGCATTTTATTAAGGTTAATTGATTTTGTTAGACTCGTTTGGTTGGTATTATGAGAGATCATATGTATCAATTTTAAGTATTAAAATTTATTTAGCATTATTGTTTATGCGATAAGTGTATTTTATATTTGTCACGGTTATATTTTTATATTAATTATGTATTGTTAAGTTTAAACTTGATAATTTCATAGTTTTATTACTAATTTTCTAAATCTGGGTTTGTGGTAAGTTTTTTACTAATATGTTCTGCTCTTCTTAGATTTAATTGAGTTGAGACTTTTAACTTAAGCATCTTATCTTGAAGCATGATTTGATTTGTCAAGTAACTTATTTTTTACGTGAATAAAGCTCACACGCCCGTGTGAAAATACGACATACACTTCTGCTGCTACTTATCCACCACCTTGCTGAGCATAAAATCATGGTTGTGGGAGGAGAGAGAGAGGAGGAGGATCTTACGTCAGATCGCCAAGATTTAATCTTTGACGTATTATACGTGAAATAAAAAATCTTAAAAAATTTCAGCGTGACAAAAAGGGTGACAAACTCATAAATAGTTTCAAAAAATGGTAATTTAGTAAATATTTTTACCATTGAGGGCAATTTGGTCAAAAAGCCCATGTAATCTATATTTAAAATTTTTAATTAAACGAGATGAAAGTTGTTTAAATTTTTAAATAAATACCTTTTAATAAAACATGTGCCTTGAATATATAAAGAGATTAAATTTGAATGACATGTTAGCCTTGGAATTTTACAGAGAACAACAATTGCGTTCTGTTTATTACGTTAATGTGAATTTTGCACTTCTAATGGCAGTTACGAAGGCGAAACTGAAAGCATAGCAGAGTGTTCAAGTTCGAGGTCTCCAAATTAAACACTCACCAAAACGCACCCTCCTTTTCGATCCTCACACTCTGTCTCTCACACAGAAAAAGCGGTTTTTCAGTCAGATCTAGAGCCAAAGATCCATTTTCTGTTTGTTTCCCGGGAAAATGGAACAGTTCATAGAAAACTTGTCGCCAATGGATCAGATGCGCTCCGAGAAGATGACTTTCGTTCAACTCATCATTCCCGTCGAGTCCGCTCACCGAGCCATCTCCTATTTGGGCGAACTCGGCCTCCTCCAATTCCGAGACGTAATTTCTTCCCTCTCAGATCCGACCTTGCTTCTTTCAAATCGTGTCATTTTGTTTTTGCTGCCTTTTGCTCTTTGTTTTTGATTCCTTATTTCTTGAATGCCGATTTTTTTTTTTGTCGATGTTAGTTTTGGAGTTTGTGGTGGTGTTGTTCAAGTTTAGTGTGAATGATTAGAATGCAGCATTGTTGATTCCATGTTGAATGCAATTTTTGAGGAATCTGTTGCCTGTGCGCGGATTTGTTGATAACTGGCGTTCTTCACATGAACAGTTCATGCAAACTGTGATCTAATATTTAAGTGTGATTTTTTGTATGTGAAACTTCTTTACATGTTGAATCTAATTATGGTTTGAGAGTTGGTTGAGAGGCTCACAATTTGGTTGCATTATGGGTTACTTAAGTTTAATGTGGTATGTAAAATGTGGATAACTAAGCTAAGTTTGATAATTAGTTTCTCATGTTAATGAGATTTCCCATCCTTTTTGAAGGTGGGTTATATACATTGTCTCATTGGTTCAGAGATGATGGCTGCAGTTTGGGTTCTGAATTCCAACTATGATTGCCAGATTGCCACTCTCTGTTCACTTTCTTGAATTGTGCTTGTTGCATATACATTTGTAGGTTCAGAAGGCCAATTTTAGAAACTTGGTTAGTTGGTTTCCTTTGAATGCATATGCTGCTACTATTGATAATGGTAAATTCCATTGGTAATTCAGGACACGATAGTGTCACTTATGGATGGCTCACTATGCCCATCAGTCACATGTTAGAGGGCTAGATTGCTTAAGAATTATTATTCATTATTATTATTACTTTTTTCCCCCTATCATTAGCATCTTTTTTAACCATACACTTAACATGTGAGAATTGCTGTACGTCTTGAGAGCTGTAGATATTTTGGGTCTAGAGTCCTAGCTTTATCTGGATCTGAATATTTCAGGATATGCTGGGTACGCAAAAACTTTTATGTTAATTTTCTGATTCTGGTCTATTCTCTCAATACATTTTCAATGGGGGAGACTGAAAGTGGGGATGATATTTAAATTTTAAATGATATATCTTTTTTGCAATTTCATATATAATGCTGTCTCTCGTTATGAATGATATTTTGGCTGGCAACTTGCAGGTGTGTGTATTAGGAAATATTCAAAGTTTGTTTTAACTTTTTTCGTTGCTGGCATATGTGGGCTTCTAGAAGTAATTTTTGGCCTTTTAAAATTTCTGGTTTGAATGTTGTTTGAGTAAAATTCTTGTATGATCTTTAATCATTGCATTTCTTATGGACACTATTTTCTCATCTACAGTTAAATGATGAAAAAAGCCCCTTTCAGAGAACGTTTGTTAACCAGGTAATCTTCACCGCACTAATTATTAGTCTGCAGTTGGGATTTGAGGTTTTTCTATGGGGCCAGTTGTTATGACACTATGTTCTCTATTTACTAGTTAAAAAAACAAAAATGAAAATATATAATCAACAATGTAGTTCAATTTCTCCTTACTAAGAGTAGAGGTTTTGGATCTCGTAAAAGAAGCAAAGACCTTGTCGCAGTGCTCTGTTTATGTTGTTCTTTGGAGTATTTGGTTGGAAAGGAATGCTAGAATCTTCAACGACTCTTTTTTGACCATAGACTTCATTTGGGATAGGGTTATTCATTTGGCTTCCCTTTGGTGTTCTGTTCATGGTCTTTTTAGTGGTGTGTCTTTGTTAGACATGCAGAGGGATTGGCATGCTTTGTTGCATGACTCAGTCTCTTAGGTTTTATGTGTTTCTGTTTGTTTTTATTATGAGGATGCCTTATCCTCTTTCTTTGTAATTTTATCTAATAATATTTCTTTTTCTATAAAAAAAATAAAAAAAATCAACAATGTAGTTTGTTTCAAGTGAATCAGATTATAGTTATCCAAATCCTCAAGATTTGATTTTAAAACATGGAAGAATAGGTTCAAATTTTGGGAAAGAGTTTTTTTTATGTTTTTCCTCTCTTTTCTAGAATTTATGCCAAATGAATTTGGTGTATAGAATATTGACATATTAACTTCTCTTATAGGTTATTTTTGGACTGGATATATTGTTAATATGTTATCATCTTGAGAAGTCATGATTGTGATAATATTTTCTTTATATATATTTTTATTTTACCAACATTAACTGCATTTTGTTTCTGACAGGTAAAGCGATGTGCAGAAATGTCAAGAAAACTACGATTCTTCAAGGATCAAATCAATAAAGCCAGTCTAATGTCTTCTCTTCCTGTCTTGGAACCAGATATTTTATTGGAGGATTTAGAGGTCCTTCTCTATTTTACTACTTTTTTCCCATCAGATATGATCACTGTCCTAGGGCTTGCATTCAAGTTACATGTTGTCAGGCTGCCAGCAATAACATGATGATTTAAGTTGGTTGTCTGCAGTTTTCCCAGTTTGGGGATTTTCACTCTTGAATCTGACATTGTAAGTTCTGTTGGATTTCTTAAACCAGATACAACTGGCTGAGCATGAACATGAGCTAATTGAAATGAACTCTAATAGTGAGAAACTTCTGCAATCATATAATGAACTACTGGAGTTCAAGATTGTATTGCAAAAGGTATTTTTCTTGGTTATTTGTGGTGAGCATATTCTCTTGTTACTTTTAAAATACTAGAAATGTCCATATGCTCCCTGTTATTTTGGTTACAATAGTTTTTCCCGTTTGAATTCAGTTAGCAAATAGTGGTTTTTTTTAATCATAACTTAGCACTAGTTATTGGAGTTTTTTTGTTCATCTTTTGTTCTACTATAGTTCTGATTTTAATTTATTCTGTCAAATATTAATATTGTATTTTGTTCTTAATTATAACTGCAATCCTGTTCTTTTAATATAAAATACTTCCTGTATACTTTCTTTCATGTATGTCTGATATAATTTTGTGGGTAAATTTCAGGCATGTGGTTTTCTTGTTTCAAATAATGGCCATGCTGTTTTGGAAGAGAGAGAACTGGAGGAGAATATTTACTTGAATGGAGACTATGTTGAGACACCATTTTTGTTTGAACAGGTTCCTTGTAACATCCCTTATCATCCTTGATATTTTTCTATCGTGAAAAGTGTAAATTCTGTTACTAGTTTTGTCAATTTTATTTTATCCTGTAAGTGCACCATAATAAATTGTTTATTTTACATTTACAGGAAATGAGGCCTGGACCATCAAATCAATCTGGTTTAAGATTTATCAGTGGTATAATTTGTAAATCCAAAGTTCTTAGGTTTGAAAGGATGTTGTTTCGTGCTACAAGAGGCAATATGCTTTTCAATCAGGCACCAGCTGATGAACAAATCATGGATCCAATTTCAGCTGAGATGGTTTTCTTCCTTCTTATCACTTTGAAGAAGATTGACAATTTTGCTATAGTTTTATTAATCTGTATTTAACTTGTTTTATTTGTAACCAATCCTGTGCCCAGTTGGTTTATTTTCCCATCAATCTATTCTCTGTCTGCATGATGACTCACACTCCAGAATTCTACTTTTCAGATTGAGAAAACAGTGTTTGTTGTGTTTTTCTCTGGGGAGCAGGCAAGAACTAAGATTCTGAAAATTTGTGACGCATTTGGTGCAAATTGTTACCCTGTTCCTGAAGATATAAGTAAACAGAGGCAAATAACTAGGGAGGTAAGTATGCTCAGCTTAAGAAGACATTATTTTTTTTCCTCTTCAATTATGTATACTCTTGTATTATGACATAGGGGCCAAGCGTGCTCTAGTCTCTAGATAAGATTGGACTTTTTGCAGCTAAAGTTTCAGGTAAAAAAAAAAATTAGTAGTTTCTAAGTTACATATTAGGGAACTTCAATATTTAGTACCAAACCTTACCATAGTATTCAAAGAACTTGTTTTGCAATCCAATAGGCTTTCTTCAGATACTCTTTAAGATTTCAGTATGTAGTACCATAAATTTTTTGGGGGGATCTTTTCCAGCAATATCATTCAGGGGTATTGAGTAGTATCAAGGGAAAAAAAGGGTAGTTGGAATCAACTACCCTTTTAGGTTCTTGATGTTGCTTTGTATCTTTCCATGTCACTGTTGTTGACCGTAAATATGGGAAGTTGGAAACTGTATGATTTACAGTTGAAAAATTTAGTTTTTGGTTACAGGTTTCATCACGTCTTGCTGACTTAGAGGCAACTCTGGATGCTGGGATTAGGCACCGGAATAAGGCTCTAGCTTCTTTAGGAGGTCATTTAGCAAAATGGATGGACATGGTAAGAGATAACTTCTGAATGTCTTCTTGTCTGAGATTTTCTTGTTCCTTGTGTTGCAACTGCAAAGCAGTCCTAATATCTGATCATTGTTTGCAAGTGATGGATATTTATCATGAACCAATAGCTCTCATCCTTATCATGTCCTAGGTAAGAAGAGAGAAGGCTGTGTATGATACACTGAACATGTTAAATTTTGATGTCACAAAAAAATGTCTTGTCGGAGAGGGCTGGTGCCCTATATTTGCAAAAACTCAGGTAATTTTGTTTTATTTTTTTATTTTCCTCAAATTTCTGGATCCTCACTAACTCCCATGTCCTTTTAATTTTTTAGGAATTGGAAAACATTTTTTATTATTTTCTAGTAAATAGATTGCATCTACTGATTTTCCAGATTCAGGAGGCACTGCAACGTGCAACTTTTGACAGCAATTCTCAAGTTGGCATAATCTTTCATTCAATGGACGCACTGGAATCACCACCTACATATTTTAGGACCAACAGTTTCACAAGTCCATATCAGGAAATTGTTGATGCATATGGGTGAGCCTAATATTTACTGTGTTTAGTAGCAGCAACACAAATATGTTAATGTATTAAAATAAAATACTTTTCATGAAGTTAGAAATACATGGAAATGTGCTATCCCCATGTCAATAGATCAATAAATGTCTGATTAATGATGTACCAAAAAAAAAAGTCTGATTAACGTCCACAGAAATAGAATTGGAGAAAGTTAGTTTAGGACGGCACCCTTGTTTTGCAGTGTTGCCATGAAAACTGAAAAAACTCCTAACGAGCCCCTTTATTTGGCAGTGTTGCAAGATATCAAGAAGCAAATCCTGCAGTTTACACTACTATTATATTCCCATTTCTTTTTGCGGTGATGTTTGGGGACTGGGGTCATGGAATTTGCCTGTTGCTGGGAGCATTAGTTCTTATAGCACGTGAAAGCAAGCTCAGCAATCAGGTAATTTCATTTTAACTGTGACATAAATAAAGTAGCAATGGAAGGATTATACCAAATAATCATAATGGGTGTGTGACATATAATATGGTTAATCTTCGTTGAGAAAAAGCTTATTTGTGATATATCAAATTTGAACATTCTTCTTTTTTCCATCTGATGTTTAATAGGATAATCATAATGATGTTCAAAGTTTGAGCATCCAGTGTTTTCTATGATCAGGCTGAAAAGCACCACAATAATAAGGTGGCAACTTTTTTGGTAATTATTATGATTTTTCTGTCCTTAAATATGATAGGCATGCAGGGCTAAAGGCCATATGGCACCAGACCACCACGTTATGGTGGCCAAAAGGAATATTCACTATGGGAATAACTGAATCTCACATAGGCAGGGAGGAGTGAGGAAGGTGTGAATTCTGTTAGAGAAAATGATTAAAAGGAGAAAGAGGGAGTGAAGGAAGGCACAAGCAAAAAGTGGAAAAGGAATTGGGCCTTTGGGCAGGGAGGAAGCTAGCCCACTCGAAGAGCTAGCCTAGTGGCTGATATTTTCCATTTCTGTTTCTGTAATTTCTGGGTTGCATTCCCAGTTTTCTATAATAGAAAAGGAGATTCTTATCAAAATATCTTGAAAATTGAAATGTTATATGGTAATAAATCTATTGTACTACATACAAGTGCGTTGGAATTAAGTACCTAACAGTTCTATTTGATTTCTGCCAGAGACTTGGAAGCTTCATGGAGATGCTATTTGGCGGGCGCTATGTGCTTCTTTTGATGTCACTATTTTCAATCTATTGTGGGTTAATCTACAATGAATTCTTCTCTGTTCCTTTTCACATATTTGGTGTGTCTGCTTACAAATGCCGAGATAGTTCATGCAGGTGTCTTCTATTTGTCTCTTTAGAGCCTATGATTTTCACATATTTGGGAAAAGGCTTTGTCGTCGTTGTCGTTGTTGTTATTGTTGTTGTTGTTGTTGTTGTTGTAGAGCCTATAATTTTTGTGCCCGTTGAATGTTTTTTTGTTCCATGACCTGCCCTTTTAAATTTTTTTGAGTTGACATGCACATTCATTATTTCTAACTATTGTTGAGAACTCTTCTATTTATTAAAAGAAAGAGGTTAGAACTTCAATACCTTAACTGCTACTTTTCTGCATACTATTTGACGTGAACATGAGTTGAGTGTCTGCACTTATTGTATCTGTGCATTTTGAGTTTGAGCACCAATGAGGTAATGATTCAAATTATTTACTAAAATATGCCATCTGGGCGTTAGCTCAGGTGGTTGGGATGGATGGGATTTGGGTAGAGGTCCTAGATTCAGCCATTCAAGTCATGGTAACGACACCTTGATATACCAAATTTTATTTTTGCTAAAATACAAATGCTAATTCAAATCATTCTGCTACTCTTATGTTGTGGACCACCATAATGGGAAGAATCTTTTGGTTTGACACTATCAGATGTATTTGATGATAGTTCTAAGAGAATGCCTTAACATTTGTATATTATGACTGTTAACTTAATTAACATGTATATATTGACGGTTTTCATTAAAGACTGTTGCGAGATATTTTTTTTGAAACTTTTGGATTCCCCACATACATCTATAAGTATACTATTTTTTTACCCTCACCTGGATTAATGTTGATAAGAAAACTGTAGTGCTGTTTATTTGAATTGATTCACATTTCACTTAAAATCACTACCTTCAAATCTATGTCATCAGGAATCATTTGATTGGTATCTCTAGCACAGATGCACTCTTCTGTTTTGCTTTCTGTTTATATTCCTTTCCTCCTTCAAAATTGTGCTGATTTTGGGTATTTATATTGTGAGAGCATGTATACATTAGAAAGTTGTTTTTAGCCAGGTTTTAACTTGGTGCTGTGTGATTTTTCATCATTCTCCACCTCTTGTCAGGGATGCACATACTACTGGCTTAGTCAAATACCGAGAACCATACCCATTTGGTGTGGATCCCAGCTGGCGAGGAAGTCGTTCGGAATTGTCTTTTCTGAACTCTCTCAAGATGAAGATGTCCATTCTGTTTGGTGTGGTGCATATGAACTTAGGAATCATATTAAGTTATTTCAATGCTCGTTTCTTTGGCAACTTGCTGGATATAAGGTGTCTCACTCTTCTAACTTCCCCCTGCAGCAATTATTTTGCTATACTTTGAGTAGAATGTTCTTACTCTTCATGTTGCTTTTAGGTACCAGTTTGTGCCACAGATTATTTTCCTTAACAGTCTATTTGGGTATCTTTCCCTTCTCATTGTTGTTAAGTGGTGTACTGGCTCTCAGGCGGACCTTTATCATGTTATGATTTACATGTTTTTAAGTCCCTTTGACAATCTTGGTGAGAATCAGTTGTTCTGGGGCCAAAGGCCACTTCAAGTATGATTCTGGTTCTTTTCTTCATTGTTGCTTAATAAATTATTGTTCTATTTCCTGGTTTTCATCATTCTGAATTACTGCTCATGATATGCAGGTTGTGTTATTGCTTTTGGCTGTAATTGCAGTTCCATGGATGCTCTTTCCAAAACCTTTTATACTAAAGAAGCTTCATAATGAGGTGCCACTTTTGCCTCCCTTATGTATGATTTTATTGCTTGAAAGTTAATTTTATTCACCAAACCTCTTGATTACATTTACATGTAAATATGTCTACATTACATACATGTGCTTGTTGCTTTGAGTTTCCCCTTTACGACTGGATCTCTGCTTAAGGTTGTCGAACCTCAATTCTCCTGGGGATCCATTTTTAGATAATTTTTCTTTGGACCAAAATATGCTAGTTTTAAATTACTTACGGCTTATATTGGCTATGCAGAGATTTTTTCTGGATGTAGTTGCCTTTTTTCTACACTTTTGTTGACAGCTAGTTATTAACGAAACAATGCCCAAGGAGTTTGTGAAGATTATTAATATTTTATCCTGATGATATTACAGAGATTTCAAGGACGCACTTATGGTATGCTTAATGCTTCTGAGATGGATCTTGAGATGGAACCAGGTTCTGCCAGGCAACATCATGAGGAATTCAATTTCAGTGAGGTCTTTGTTCACCAAATGATTCATGCCATTGAGTTTGTTCTAGGCTCAGTTTCAAATACAGCATCGTATCTTCGACTTTGGGCATTAAGGTTTGATTATCTGTGATTTTCCCTCGTTGCCACGAATTCTTTTATAAATTCTTGTTCCTTGGTTGATTTTTGTTGATTTGTGTTTCCACCTTGCAGCTTGGCTCACTCAGAACTTTCTACTGTTTTTTATGAGAAAGTTCTGCTTCTTGCTTGGGGGTGAGTTTGATTTATAACCTTTCATATGGCATACTTTTTTTTTTGGGTATTTTCAAGCTCTTTATTGAGATGTTTCTGTTTTCTTTATCATTTTTGGATTTTCTTTTTCTAAATGTGCATCCCGTTGTAGACAAAACTATAATTTATAATCGAAGTTGGGTGGACTGGTTATCAAGCAATGCTAAATAAAATAAAGGATGGTTTTCAATTTTTCATAGTAGTGCACTTGATCTTTTGGTAGAGAGGAATCCAAGTACAGCACAGGGAGAATGTTGTGATATTTTTATCTTGTGAACATAAAGAGGAAGGGCACCGGCAATAGATACTGTCAAAATATGAAGTTGATGATCAAATTGCCTAACTTCTTTGTTATTTTAAACTACTGTTTTGGTGTTTGGTTTTGGGTGGCAATAACACACATTAATGAGATTCTAAGAATTGATGCATTTTCTTGCAACAGTGAAAGTAAACTTTATGCTGTGATATGATTTATTGCACTCTTTCACTTTTGTTAGATTATTATTTCTAGTTTGAGATCATAATACGGAATGGGCATCATTGTTGATGATAGATAGAAATAAAGTTTTTTTCTTTTTTCCTTTCTAAAATCTAGGGATAAGTCAGTAAGATATTTTTATGGTGTAGAGTAGTTTTTGAACAGATAATGTATTTATGGCTTATTTTATTGGTGCTACCGTCATCAAAGTTCTGGCTGACAAAATTATTTTAAAAATACCAGTGCAGCCTTTAATGTATATTGCATGAACCACTTGCTAGTTTAGATGAGTGTGGCTTCTGAGTGGCCTCTGATTAGGAGTTGTGAAGATACAACCATGCAACTTATCTCCACACGTTAAATATAAATATTTTTGTATATCTAAGGAGTTAAATTGCAGAAACTCTAGTTAAAAATAATTCAGAGCTGTCTGCATTTTTTTGTTGCATATTTTAGGCTCCAAAATTATCCAATGTTTGCATTCCTTTGTTGCATTTATCATTTTTTTTTAACATCATTTGCTTATCTTTAATCATTAATGTCATTGCTGAATGCAATTATAACAGGTATGACAATCTCGTCATTCGGTTAGTGGGGCTAGCTGTTTTTGCCTTTGCAACTGCCTTTATACTACTTATGATGGAGACTCTGAGTGCTTTTCTTCACGCCCTGCGTCTTCACTGGGTAGAATTTCAAAATAAATTCTACCATGGTGATGGCTATAAGTTCAGACCTTTTTCCTTTGCCTCCCTAACAGAGGATGAAAATTGATCCATTCATGTCTGTCTTGGTTTATTGGCAAATACATGCAAAGGATATATACATTAAGTAGGAGCACAGAATGAGAATTTGTGGAACCCAATTTCGTGGCTATGGACGTTGGATTTGCTTGATGTTGTGCTGCTTGATATTTGACCTAGCAACAAAATTCTGACTCATTTTCCTGTGTCTGTGCTGGTGTGACAGATTTCGGCCAACAGTCACGGATGGCATCTGTAACATTTACTTTCTAATTTTTCTTTTTCTTTCATAGAGTAGGAAACGGGAAGAGATAAGGGAAGGGAAGGGAATCTGGTTAGACTAATTTTTGTAAAGAGAACTACACCATAGTATAGCTATTGGATTTTGGTTGTTTGGGGTTACAGTTACACACATATACACACAATGTAGCGCGGGTTTTCCTAGGAAGTAGGCATTTACTCTGAAATTTTCTTGTAATAATTAGTCACAAGTTATAATCCTTTTTTTTTTTAAAGGATTAAATGGAAGTTGCCCAATGCCATCAGTATATGAGTTTGTGTAATGATAAGCCGGCAGTACTCTGGGAATACACTTTGAATAATGTGTGCGCTCGTCACCCTGTGGATTGAATTCAAGTGATGTTTACTTATACCTTTTTATGCATTACATGTTCATCAGTTTTACTCTTTTAATTATGTTTTTCATCATCAGATTCACTTATTAGAAAGAAAAAATGCATCATCAGAGTTACTTATATAACTTTTTATTTGTGGTTGTGCTAAGTTAGATCAATATTTACAATCCAATAGGTGGTAGTTTCTTTGTTTCTATAAGATTTGAAGATATATCTATTTTTGGATCTAAAATCTCCTGTTGAATAATAGGAGAGAATTTTATTGGAGATAAAAGGAACAATTAATAATAATATTAGTGGACTCTATAACTTATTATGATGGGTTTTAACACGAGCAAAACTGAAGAGTATGGATTACAAAAGCCCGATGAGTGCTAATGGAATAGGCATGACTAGTGAACCCACTACAAAGTAAATGTCACGCACTCTTTTAATATTATATGTGTCATTGGACTTATTACAAAGTAAATTTCACCAACTCTTTTAACATTATATGTGACATCCGTGATGTGCAAAGGTTGTGTAGCAAAGTTCTTTATACAATAAAATTTATATCTATTTTACTTAAACATACATGTGCAATAGTTATAGTTAAATTTAATTTAATATTCTTAAAATTATATGTAAATATAATTAATTTTACTTGAAATTATTCTATTTAAAATTAAAATTGAAATTCGTAGCTTAAATCAAGCTAAAATAAAGAGAGACTTACATTTGAATAACTTTTTGATATTCAAATTATGATAAAGAAATGAAGGATTACAATAAAGGAATGAACAATTACTCTTGATAATAATGATTTTATTTTGTCTAACAAAAAAAAAATGATTTGTTTTTATTGTAATTTTGTATTTGAAAATTTCTCTCCATGCTTGGTTGAATTACAAAAGTTGACGATAGAAACAAAGACCGATATTGAAGTTAGAAGGAGTACATAAAGTATGAAGAAAGAGGCTAACGGGCCCATATGTGGGCTAGAGATGACTGGCCCATTAAGAAAAGGGTAATAAACTAACTAGAAGTAGGAACCAAAGTTCAGCTGGTGTGTGTAGCCTAGTCACATTCTCCATCGCTTAATCCTAGAGGTGGCAAAACGGGTTCAACCCGTTGGGTTGGTCCGTCAATCCGTATTTTTTTTACGGGTTGGGTTTAAGATTTTAACTCATTTTTGATTTTTAACTCAAGATATGATAACCCACAGTTAAGCGGTAGTATGGCCACGTTAAGTTTTTAAAAAAAGTGTACAAAATTACTTATTATTTGTCTTATGATATTTTTATGAATGATACTAAATTTATTTTATTTATTTTATTTTTTTAACCTCTATAAATTATAATTTTTTTATTTTTTAATTTTTATGATTATTTTTTATTTTTTATACATTTTGTTTTGTTTTTAGGATCAACTCACTTTACTTTTTTTTCATTTTTTTCTTTACGCGGCCAACTCGCTATCCCGCTAACCCGCACTAAAGCCAATTTCTTCCAACCCATTTTTCAAACGAATTAACCCGTCCCGCCCCACATTCTCCATCGCTTAATCCCTTCTTCGTAAATCCGCAACACTAACGTGCCTCGTCTTGTAAATCCATAACATAAGTGGTTGTTCCCGCTAGCCATTCGTTTCAAACATAGATCAGAGAAGCAGACTCTCACAGTAACCGACGCGAAATCTAATCAAATCCAATCCAATTTCAATATTATATTATATTCTATCACATTCACATTCAGAAGAGCATAGAGATCATGGATTCCATTTTCAACCTCTCGCTCGCCGGTGAAGACGATTCTCTGCTCCTGGACTTTCCCACAGGCAGTGGCAGTGGCAGAGATGATTCTACCCTCACCACCGCCACCAACGTTTTCTCCTGCTCTCCTCTCCTTTCTCTCAGATCTCTCCCTCCTCAAACCGGTTAGTGTTTTCCATTTCTTTTTTTTTTTTTGAATTTGTGGATGATTTGATTTGATTTCTGATGAATAATTATATACTGATTAATAATGTGAACTGCAGAGGGTATAGCAGGTGCTGAGAATCCGAGTTCCTCGCCCAAAGACGGTGGTGTGAACAAAGAGAACATGAATTGGAGCACACCAAAGCTTAACGTGGAGCCTCAGCAGATGAAGAAGAGGAAGAAGAAAGGGGGCGGCTACAATTTGCGCAAGAGCTTAGCATGGGATCGAGCTTTCTTTACCGAAGAAGGCATTCTCTTTTTATTTCTCTCCTTTCCTCCATAATAATAATAATAATAATAATTTGTGAAAATTTAAAACTCCCAAACATAGCCTAATGACACAAAGTTATTATAATTATTAATAATTATAATTAATGCTGAACCCTTTCAGGTGTTTTGAACCCTTTGGAGCTTTCTATGATTAGTGGCACTGCCACTCCTAATCGAACTAACACCGAGTTGAAAGTTATCCATGAAGAAGAGCCTGCTAGCGCTTCCTTAGCTCTACAGGAAATTGAAGAAAATTTGTTTAAGCGATCATCAAATAGTGTTTCCATTAAAGATAGAAACATTGGTGTTGACTTATCTCCTAAGCCTGGTGCATTCACTAATGATACTCTAGCCCCACCTTCTGTGGTTAGTTTATACAGTGCATCAAAATTAAACTCGTTTTAATTTTTATCATATATCCTTCTATTGCGTTTGATACTACTTTTTGTACATGCTTGTTAGGCAAAGAGGAAGGTGCTTGCAGTCAATGATGTGGTTGGAAACAGATCTAAACGCAATGCTTGTCCAAGGCCGGTAGCTTCATCCTCATCATATCCTTGCCATTTCTTGTTTAGAATAAATATTAAGTGGAGTGTCTTGTTGTGTCTGTATTTGACAAGCCAGTTGTCTGTATTTCTATATCTGTTGAATTATGGAAGGGTTTACCTTAACTCCTTTGAAAACTAAAAAGAACTGACACAGCAAAAGCACCAAGTAATGAATCAAAAGTCAGTAGGATACCAGGTCCGAAATCCAATGTTTTTTTGAATGCAACAGCTGCTAGGAGTGGAATGTTGAGTACAGGTTTCTCAAAGAGAAATCAGAATGCTCATCCTGGTAAGTTCTTCAATTTGCATTTGTTTCTTCTTTTTATCCAAGAAACTTTGACAATCCTAAATGTGAGAGATATGTTATATTAAGTTTAATGTGCTTCGATTAGCATTATTGTATAATGTGAAACTGGATCATCTAAACAAATTTAATTTTGATTGAGGTTTGTAATCTCAATGAACTTCGCAAATACAGGTTTCTCTTGAGTTACCAAACGCCAAATTCTAACCTTAACATGAGATGAATTGATTGGTTATGTTTTGTTAATTTTGTGTCTTTTCTACAGCTACTAATGTTCAGAAGTATACGGGAGTGAAAGGCCTGTCAAAAATTCCTGGAGCTGTGCCAAGCAACCCAAAAGTTGATCTGGCTGATAAATGTTCACTTACTAGAACTCTTACCAAGCAGGCTGGAAAACGTTTGGTGGGAACTTTAACCTTCTAGAGGCTGTAGTTTTTTAACATTCATCATTTGCTCCATCAATTGTTTAATTCCTTTTATTTAACTGGTAGGCATTTGATTCTTCTCTGAAAAATGTTTATAACCTGCACAGGATAACTCAGTTTCAGAAACACATCCACCATCCAGACTGCATCAACCAGGAACTGGAGCAAATAAGTTGTCAGAAGCTTGTCTCCCACGAAGTGTTTCTGATGCTGGTGAGAAAAAGCAACAGACACAGTTTCCAACAACAAAACCTTCAGGCCTAAGGATGCCATCTCCCTCATTGGGATTCTTTTCTCAGGTATGATTGATCTAATTCGTTCCATATTTCATATTTAGGTGCATGCATCAGAAAAATAACACTCACATGTATGATCTCATGTTCATGCCTGATCTTGCTTCACAGCCAAAAGCTTCCAGTTCACATGGCCAATTACAGAAAAGCTCTAAACCTTGCAAACCTGCTGAAAGTAACATTCCTAAATCAAGGAAGTTGGAAACAAATTCAGTTAATGAGGCAAGACTCCCACATGGACCTAGGAAAAAGTCTGAAATTATTAATGGCACAGCAAAGAATTGTACTAAGAAATTAAGCCTGTCAGATGTAAAGTCAGAACCAAGCATGCAAGAAGATATGAAGCAGATGGCTGACGTAGAAGTGCGATGTGGTTCTTTGGGTTTTGAAAAAATAAGTAAGCAAGAAATGGTAGATAATAAGCAGATGGCTGGCGTAGAAGTGGAATGTGACTCTTTGGGTTTTGAAAAAATAAGCAAGCAAGAAATGGTGGAAAACATTCTTGAGCGTGTCAACATAAAATCTAAGGAACAAGCTGAACTACATAAAAGTGACAATGTTTCTAATATGGAGGATGTGCAATTCCCTACACATGAAGAGAAGCTTCTTTCAAAGAGTCATACCCATGAGCAGTTGGAGAAAGAGGCTGACCACCCTTCAGAAGACAAATTATATGTTTTGTCAAATGGGGATCAGTCTGTATTTCAGGAACCACAGTCTATGCATCATCATAGCATGCAGAGAACTTTAATAGGGAAAGATATTATTTCAAATACCGTGCACAATGCCATGGGACAAGATGAAGATGAGCAAATCAAACTGCTCACTTGTGATGTTCTGACTTCTAATGAAAGTTTGGAGCTACAGGCAAAGCATGGCACTTTTCCTAAGGATAGTAGACATTTTGAAGAGTTCAAGGAATATAATCATGTAAAGACTGCAGTAGTAAATTCTAGTCTTAGCTATTTTAGCGAAACTGTAATGGGAGGATCTATACAAGGAATTCCCTATAAGAATACTGAACAGGTAAATGATGGTGCTGGTGATTTTGGTAAGCATGGAGAAGATGCACAAGTGCATTTGTTGAATGGGAATCTCTCAGCCAATTGCAATGACACCACCCAAAGTATTTTAGAGGCAGTTAATCAGCAGTTACAAGGGGAACAACTCAAGACTCCAAATCCTAGTATTGTTGGAGAAATTAGTTCAAAAAATGAAAATGAATCTCATGTAAATGGTTGCCAGCTAGTTCATGTGACAACCTTATCTTCCAAAGGTTCCCCTGAAAAGTCTATACCAGAAATTGATGGTGCTTGTGAAAGTGAACCGAAAATAGCTGAAACTGAAGACTGCCAGCATCCAGTGGAGGGTCAATCTGGTTTCATTCAGAGAAGACCAGTGGATGAAGGATTTGACAAGGTTATTGACTCAAAAGCAATGCATGATATAACTGAAGCGTTTGAATTGGGTAGGATGTGTGAAGATTGCATAACTGTTTCTGCAACTGCTTGCAGCACTGATGTAAACAATGTTTCTTCAGAAAGCAGACCTTTTTATGAGAATAATATAGTAAATCTCCACTTTACACCCCAACTATCTCCAATGGTGAAAGCTAATTATGATTCCAGGGGAAATGATATGTCGTTTAATAGCCACTGTACCATTTCTGAATTGCAGCTTAAAGATGACGGTTCTTCTAGGGATACTTCAATGCACTGTGATATTCAGCGAGATGTCGCTGGAAACTTTGAGCTACAAGCTAGTACACTTACATATTCTGAGATTAATGAAATGCTCTGTGAAGATGAGAGTTTAGTGGCAAATAAAGGCCACTTGCTTGATGAAAGTGAATTTTCTGAAGTGTCTGCAGATTTCATTTCAAACACCAAAGATTCTATTTGTAGTGAAGCTGAAAATCCGTCAGGCCTTTTACAACATACACTACTGGCTCAATCAATCAGAGAATTTGATCACACTAACAGAGAAAGTGAGGAATCACATGTGGAAGATGAACAAGAGCAGTTCTTTGATGAGAACCCAGTGGTGTACAACGGTAACAATGAACACTGTCTTTCAGTTACCAATGATCAGTTTTCCTTGGCGGTTGATAATAATATAAATGAAGAATCTCATCTTTCTGAGTTTCAAAGGCCTAGTCTTGTTGCTGGTGTAGATTCCCAGCATGTTAATAACAAACTGCACTTGGATGGTGACTGGCTGCCCGCGAATACTGCTTGTACTAAAGAAATCAAGAAAAAACAATTATTTGAGGGTGCATTAGAAGGATGCAATATCTATACAAGTGAGTACAATTCTTCCAATCATCATACTCAGGCAATGCATGAAAATAAAGATGGAAATCTTGATGTGGATGAAAGTGCAGAGCGTTTGCAAATGGGTGATGCAAAAAAAGGTTCCACTGACATCTTGCCATTAGTTGAAGTTCAACTCAATCATAAAGTTATTTCTGCTGAATTTGATTCTTCCATAAAAGTGAGTGAAGATCGCATTACAGAGGTAGTTGATTGGAAATCAGATGAGCATTGTTCTTTATGTGAAAATTCAAAGTTACCAGCTTCAGATAATCTAACCTTCCACGCAAGAATCCCACAGGGCACTGAAGTCAGTTCATTGAGCACTAAATTTTTTTCCGAGGAAGCTAAAACTGATATCTGTGAGAAAGATGAGTTTCCTAATACCGGCATGCAGCATCAGACAAAAGGCGGGATTTATTTTGCAGAAGACAGCAGCAAAATAATTCATCTGTGAGTATCTTTGTGATAAAATTTGGTCATCTATGCTTAGGCAACCCTTCCATTTTTACATCTAAGACACTGTTTTGATGCCTGGCAAATTGAGTGATGTAATCTTAATTTATTGTATGGCAGCAAGAAATCTGCTACCAAAAGCAAGCAGGAAATTCCTACAGTGAAGCATCCACCAAATGCTGTTCCGTTTTCCGATGAATGGTTAGCTGCAATTGAAGCCGCTGGAGAGGTGACTCAGATTTCTTGACTGCACCTGCATAAATTTTAATGACTTATTAATAGGTTTTGCATGACCTATTATTTCATGCCACTTCAGTGTTGTTTTTTTTTTTCTGTTTTCAATTCTTACACTGCCCATTTTTGGGCTTTAAACGTTGAATGTTAACCTAGTCAAATTGTTTCCATTGTATATGGCAATTTAATCAAATGTTTATTTTACGTTAAGCCTCACGACATTATTTAAACCATTAATTCTTTGAAATGCCGTAAGTTTTTTAATTTTTGATTCATCTCACATTACGTGTTTGCAGGAGATTTTAACGATGAAACGCGGTGCTGTACAAAATTCTCCCCCTGACAAACCTCAGCATGAACCAGGTCCTTGGTCTCCGGTAGGGTCATCCTTCAGTTTCTAAATTTTATTCAAGTTCTACTAAGCGTAAAGCTCTAGTATGCTTTTTCATTAGCCTTTTTTTTTTTATAATTACTGGGTACAAAAGTATAAGATGACACCATACCTGCATATACTAAAAACCACACAACGTAAGCAGAAAATAACTTAAAAGGAAAGGAGAGGAAAAAACAATAACACATAGCTATCCACTTCCACTGCTACAGGGCTGGTGATTTCGAGTGGTAGACGAGGTCTATGTAGTTTTCAGACAAACTGAAAAAGAAAAAGGGGACAGACTTTTCGTTTCTTGCAAATGTTCCCTGGACCAGAAGGACTCTTCTCTATATTCATTTGATTCTTCTCTTCCATGGAGTTCCTAGATTCTGCTCTCTTAAAATTGGAATTTTTGCAATCTCTTTTTGTTCGCGTATCATTTTCATTATCCCTACCCACCAGTTGTCAGTTCATCAAAAGCTTCCCAATCTCCATTGTCCGTCCATACCTTTGATGTCATGATAACCAACTCTCAATTTCATTAGATTTTTCTTTCTTGCCGAAAATAATCTTTTTCAAATTTTAATTTAACATCTTAAATAGAAAGTTGCTTATTATTAGTTTATTACTGCTACTTTCCCCTATACGTTATTACGTTCGTGGTCACTTCTGATCTGTATGCTTTGTATTTTGATGATATATTATTGTGAGTATTACTTTAATTTCTTTGTTTCATTTTGATTTGCAGGTGAGACGTAAAAATCAAGCGATTGGACCATTTGATTGTACCAAACACACCAATATCCCGCATTCCAGTTCATAAGGACAAAAATTGGGATTTAATCCTTATATCTTTAATCACTAACCCTTTTTTTTTTTATTGAACCCTTTAACTGTTTTAGACCACGTTGTTTGGAGCAGACTGCGACGCAGATAGAATTGCCAGTTGCGACAATTATGTCTTACTGTGACGATGCTTCAAAGAAAAATAAATATTAAATTGATTGTTCACAAATTGTAAATGATATTTGTGTACTTGTTTTTTCTTTTATATAATTCTTTTGTTTGTTTCCCACAAGGTGTAACTGTAAGGTGAGATTAATTTCTACTCAGCTTCTGATGAATTCAATACAGCTCTTTCATTACATTTTAAAAGATATAATGTCTTCCTGTGAATGTATTTTGTTTTCTATATATGTTTTGCTTTTTTTAAAAAAAAAAAAAATCATGGCATAAGATTTAGTGATCATAAATATTTTTGAGTTACTTTTTTAAGTACTTAGATAACTAATAAATAAATATAATTGCAATTAAAATATTTTGAAGATAATATTTATAAAAATTTCTACTTGTTGCACAGAAATAATTCATAATCTCCACAATTTTAAAATATTTTCGTTTTCGATCAACTTCTTTACCGTTTTCCCTTCGTTTAAGCAACCTATGAGATGAGAATTGTACCAGTTTTCATTCTGACGAAAATGCAGGAGTTCTTATAAAAAGGTGTCTAAATAAGAGTCATTTTATTTGAACTGTTAGAAAATATATGACATCTAAATAATACCTTAATCACATATGGTATATTTATTTCAACTTGACGTACAATATACAAAAATAATAGAACATTTACTTATGATATGGTATTTCACGCAAGTGTCGTAAATGTTCAAAAATCATTTTTTGATAAGTAATACTCACAAGTCTCAAACCTTCCGTTTGCACATCACGATTTACACAGTACAAGTAGCATACTTTTTTGTTAACACCTTTGCTATAGACTTCTGGAAAACCACTAAGTAGATCATTGGCCTTCTCATTTCATCACAGATCAGGTGTGAGAGTGATAAAATGGAAAAGAGGAATGAAGGAAGAAATTGCTTCTAGTTCTTCCTAATGAGTAATGAAAACCAAAAGCTGCCCATTTATTGTAGGGAGACTCACAGTACAACAAATCTATAATTCAAGCTTATGACACGCATTGAACTTGAAAAGTAACAAGACAGACTAGGGTCCATGCATCCAATTTTCTGAACCACACAGGAAGTACTTCCCTAAAAATTTTGCTCACTGAATTCAAATCCACTATACACATAATATAGCAGAAAAAAGCTGTAAATCATGGTAGCAAGAAGTTACAATACAAATTATTTAAGCGAAAATACATAATAAGTTAACCAAGAAAACAGGGCATCGGCCAAAAAAAAACCCAACAAAGCAGGGTAAAAAAAAATTATGGGGATTAATAACGTTACATGGCACTTTACAACAGAAGGGGCACTCATTAGTTCACAAGCAGTAATTGCACCTAACTAGTCGCACAGATTGAACAGTATCACCTAGGACTTTTGATTGGCAACATGATTGAGTTCTCATTCAACCTGATTCATTCTTGCTTGTAAATTTTCGCTGCAGTGAACTTTGTAATGAAAAAATTGAAAACGAATTCTTTTTTATCTTCTAAACTTCAAATTGCTTGTGTCCTTTTGCTTTAAGCATACTCGGGATTGAGTGCCAATGCCTCCCTGTAAATCATCTCCTTTATTTGCTCTTCGTCCAATTGCTGCTGCTCAAAATCAAATGAGAATGGCTTCATGCAGACTGGTTCATCAGCTTCATCATGCAGTTTTGCAAGGTATGGATGGGCTAGTGCTTCTTCAACTGCCAATATTTAAACAAATAGAAATGAAATTTTGCACAATTTTATTCAATATGTAGCTTTGCTGTTGCTACTCTTCAGTGAGTCTACTCCAGCTTTATTCCGATGCTAATGCAGCTACCATGAATGTTCAAAATGAGCCTACATGTTGCTTCATCTAGCTACAGAAACATAAATGAATGAAAAGAACGAGAAAATTACCTGTAATTCTTCTAGTGGGATCAATTATCAACATTTTATCAATGAGATCAATGGCTAAGGGATGAACATGGGGGAAGACCTTAGCTAAATGTTGGCGAGGATATTGGGGAAGTTGTCGGATATATCTTCTCGCATCCTCATTTTTCACTAACCCGAGGTCAGCCTCAGTTGGAGTGCCAAGAAGCTATAGATAAGAACAAGAAGTGTAAGCATAGATCCAGCAGAATTACTTTCTACGATTAAATTATTGATCATATTCATGATATTAAATAACTTGAAATATTTATATGATTATCAAATTATGTGAGCAACTAAAGAAAACATTTTATGCAATTTTCTATATCAGTCTGCTTATTTCTTTCTATCTCACCTCTGTCAATAGGCGCATCTGATGCACATGATCTTTGCCGGGAAACAGAGGCTTTTTATTCATAAGCTCCATAAAGATGCAACCAACAGACCACACATCTATCGCAGAGGTGTAATCTGAGGAGTTCAACAACAATTCCGGAGCCCTATACCATCTTGTGACAACATATTCTGTCATGAAGTCATTTTCTAAAGTTGGCCGTGCGAGACCAAAATCAATAATCTTCAAGTCGCAATTTGCATTCAGCAACAGGTTGCTTGGTTTCAAATCTCTATGGATTATGTTTGCAGAATGGATATACTTTAGTCCACGAAGAATCTGATACAAGAAGTACTGCAAGAGCAAGAGCATCCAATCATCAGCAAAACAAAAAATAATTCCAGTCTTAAAAACGTAGAAGATTGTAAAGAAGGCTATAATTATGATACTTAAAAAACAAGAACAATTTGAGAGCACTCACCTGGCAGTGTTCCTCTGACAGATTTTGATTGGTGCGAATAATGTGGTGAAGATCAGTATCCATGAGTTCCGTAGCTATGTAGACATCATTAAACTCTCTACGCAAGGGTGGAGGAATAACATCTCTTAAACCAATCACCTGTTTTTACAAAGACAGATTTTAACTAACCATAACGAAATGGATAAACTTTTAGCTCTATTTCTTTATGTTCATTACATCCATTTCATCAATTAAACTATAACTATGACATCTATTCATTAATGTTCTTTTTTTTACTCTCTTTTTTTAAAAAAATATACACGTGTGATAATTTAATTGATAAAATAAATATAATATACATAAAGAAATAAAGTTAAGATTTGTCCTAACGAAATAGACTATTGTTTAAACTTTACTTTTACTAACTGGGTCTTAAATACCTTCAACTATTGTGTAAACTTTTTTTTTTTTGGGTACAACTATTGTGTACACTTTAAAACCGTATCAACATGACCAACTTAGGCATAAATCAAGTTTCTCTTTTTGGGCAAGTAAAATGTTATTAATAGTATAATTTTATAACTAAATCCAGTGCTATGCTTGTCATCAAGTGTTCCGCAAATTAGTCTGGTCAAAATATCATGGTCAACCATTGTCAACTTTAGGAGATGACTTAGCTCTATTAAATCCCAATAAACGTGTCAACACATGTATCTTATGGGCATTTATAATTTATTTATGTCGCTAAAAAAAGTGATATGAAATCTCAAATAATTTTGGATATTTTTATTTTGGTACAACTGAAAAAAGGGAAAAGAACCAATAAACAGAACTAGCTTTTCGGATTTAATTCTGATTGGCAATTAATGTAAAATTTTGTTACAATATATCGCATCATTAAAACAATTTGTGAAAAACTTGCACCAAACAACACGTACCGAGCATGAATTGAATTTGTACTATATGATATCTAAACCAAATTAAACTTGAGAACACGTAAAAAATAAAAAAAATAAAAAATAAACTTGAGATGGAAGAGACCATCACTCACATTTTCATGATCCAAATGCCTAAGAAGCTTAATCTCACGGAGCGTACGCTTCGCGTCCATGTGATTGTCGAAAGCGTTCGCTATCTTCTTAATAGCCACAATCTCATTAGTCTCCGTATTCAACAGCGAACTTCAAATATCACATAAACAAAAAAGAGGAACTAAACTACTCAGATTTCTTAATTTTCACAAATAAAAATTTCAAAACCACTCACTCGCTAACAATTTAACCACTATTAAATCCAATTTATCAAGAACAAAAGCGAATCAAGTAAGTTCATGTAATTAACACTATCACGCACAGAAATTAACACTATCACGTTTTCAAAAAAATAAAAATAAAATATCCAAATTTACAGGAAAAAAAAAGTAAGTTCGCGTAATTATTTTTAATTTACAATTTAGTTTCTAAATTTAATTATATATACAAATTTATCGTTCGTATCAAGTTAGCTCTTCATAGATAGTAAAGTGAGAAATAAGAAAAGATAAAAGTTTCATAAATTTAAGAACTAAACTGTAAATAGAGAATAATTTCAGTAATTAAGTTATTAATTTATTAAAAAAAAAAAGAGAAAACAAAAATTATGAAGCGGTACCAAACGATTCCGTAGGCGCCGCGACCAATAGGCATGATCGGAGGCCGGTACTTGGCCGTAACTTCGAAGAGGTTACCGAATATGTTGTATTGAATGAACTGTCCTCCATGTGTCGGAACCGCCGGAAAATCTGCCACACCGTTCGGATTAACGCCGGACATTATTTTCGCGAACTCAAACTGCACCACCGTAGTGATTAGACTTTGGCTCTGCTAAGCTTTCTCTCTCTAAATGATCTCTCTCTAGAAACCGTTGAAGGAGAAGATAGTGTGTTGAAGAAGCTGGTAGAGATTTTAAATAGTATATGTTATAATATCGGTGGAGCGAGTCAGTGAGTCAACTCGGCTGGGTAAGCACGTTGAGTTATTGGGAATCTTTCGGAGTAGATGCGAGGAAGAAGGTGCGAAAACGCGCGAGGGGAAGAAAAAACGAGCAACGCGTTTGGAAACTGAGTCGGACGGCTCAGATTGTAGCCGCCTCTCATCAACGGTCACCGTTTGTTCAATTATTTCAACTGCCATCCATCCCAGCTTTCTATTTATTATTATTGTGTATTTGGAAAGGGTTTGCTCATTGTCATCCATTGGATAACAATAATAATGATATCCTAAGCCAGAAGAAAACAGAAAATTTAAGTCAGAAGCATTTAAGTATTACATGCGAAATTTGACTGACAACTATGTCCATATAAATTAAAAGATTAATACTATTATTTTTTAATTAAGAATAATTGATCTCTCTCAAATAATTGATTAAATTAATAAAGAATTTTATTAATTAATCTGTCACTAATAAGTGTATTTTTAATATATCAACTTTATATATTTAAATATGTAATTTTAAATTTAATTTAAAAATTTATATATATAAAAATAATATTATTTAAAAAAATTATTATTTAAGTATCTAATAAATCAATCTATTATCTATCATATAAAAAGATAATCCAAAAACATATATATATATATATATATATTGAGTATTAAAGTTGCCGCATAAATGCATTTTTGAAGGCCAAACTCTTGACGTTACCTTCTCAATGACTAAACTTTAAGCTTACTTACCTACTCACCACTTGTGAGTAGACAATTATTCTCTAACAATTTTTATGAAAAAAATTATTGTACGTGAAATGTGAATAATTTGAACCCATAAAATTTTAAAGAAAGTCTGAATAATATTTTGCGATCAAGAGTATAAGTTAAGATGTAAAAAATAATTATTCATACATTTGACATTGAAATTTTTGCATAATTAATAGTTAAATCTAATTAAAATTTTGTCATTCATAATTAATACCAAGATTATGTATAAATTTATTTTTTTGTAGTAATGCTTGCACGTGCATATGCGAATATATAGAGAATCTGAATCAATTAAAAAATTAAAATAAAATAAACAATTAGTCCTATAACTATAAGACATAAATGAATCCTTTTTTAAAAAAAAATTATAGTTCAAGAAAGAGTATAAGCCTGATTTTTTTTTTTTTTTAAACAAAGGAATAAAAGCTCAAACAATAAACTAAGAAATAACAATAAATCATTAAACGTAATTAAAATCATTATCAAAAACAATACGGAAGAGTTAATAGATATTCTAAAAATATCTCAGAAACTATCGAAAATTAAAAAAGTGAATACCAAAATTTTTGAAAAGAAGAGTTAATATTGCATATTCTCTACTAATTAGGCGACGCATAAGAATCGATTCCAAAATAACTTTTTGAAATTCAAGTTCAAAACTTGTCTTCAAATGTAGTATAAGCCTTGTTTAAACTCTTTCACATACAAAAATATTTGAATTAGACTAATTCACATTTACACATACAATAATATTTCAGTTAAACTAGAATAATTTACTTACGTTTGAATTGGCATTCACCTCAATTTTTTATAGAATATCCTAAAATTTTAACATTTCCAAAACATTTCCTTGATAGCATTGTAGAGAAATTAGACATGGAAGAGTCTTCCAAGCATCTTTAGATTGATTTCATTCTCTACTAATTCACATGTCAAAGTCCACTGCAGATATTGAATTTCAGGCCCATACAAGAGAAAGTTAACAAGAGTCAAATTGTATCAGGAAATTCTGACCAAAACAAAAAAAATTGTATCAGGAAATGACCGAGTACCATATGCAGGCCAAGTCGCAAACAATATAGTGTTTCTCATTTTAATTTGAAAGCGTTAAGCATGTGAGGTACATATGAAAGAGGAAAGTCAACTTTGAAGTCCAATAAGTGCTAGGAAAAGCTTTTGATGCTTCAAAAACAAGCTGAAAGGGGCACGCAACATTCTTTATACAAAAATATTTGAATTAGACTACACATACAATAATATTTCAGTTTGCAAGAATTGGCATTCAGTCAATTTTTTATAGAATATAATTCATACAGCTTAATTAAATTTTAACATTCACATGTCAAAGTCCACTGCAGATAAATTTCATAAAAAGAGTCAAATTATCGGAAATTCTGACAAGTTCAAAACTTGTCTTCAAATGTAGTATAACTTGCCTTGTTTAAATCGAGAACTTGATACTCTTTCACATACAAAAATATTTGAATTAGATTAATTCACATTTACACATACAATAATATTTCAGTTAAACTAGATTAATTTACTTACGTTTGAATTGGCATTCACCTCAAATTTTTATAGAATATAATTCTTTATACAGCTACTAAATAAATAACATTTCCACACAACATTTCCTTGCTGATAGCATTGTAGAGAAATTAGACATGGAAGAGTCTTCCAAGCATCTTTAGGATTGAAATGAACTTCACACTAGTTTTACGTGTCTAACATTCACATGTCAAAGTCCACTGCAGATATTGAATTTCAGGCCCATAAAAATTTAATTTTAATATGTAACAAAAATAATTCATCTAAATATCAAGAGGTTGAATTAAAAATCATATGCTATGATAAAATTTTTTTTCTTAAAGAGTCAAATTGTATCAGGAAATTCTGACCAAAACAAAAAAAATTGTATCAGGAAATGACCGAGTACCATATGCAGGCCAAGTCGCAAACAATATAGTGTTTCTCATTTTAATTTGAAAGCGTTAAGCATGTGAGGTACATATGAAAGAGGAAAGTCAACTTTGAAGTCCAATAAGTGCTAGGAAAAAGCCCAGTCAACAAATAACACCACAAGCAAAGCACTTCTCGTCACTCGCCTAACTTGACCAACGATGTAAAGCCAACTCTTTGATCGCCCCATTCGCCAGGAAATAGAATAATGTCTTGTAGCAACGGTGATCCAATCGAGAACTTGATACTTATTACCTCGAGTAATGACTAATTACAAATGGTTGTTGTGCGTCAAATGGAAAATAATTATCTTATATCTTTTTTAAGAGTCTATGGATATTATTTTTTTAATTTATTTATTTTTTAAATAATAAAAATGTGATTGAATTCGTATAAAAAAATATAAAAAAAATTTTATATATATATTATAAAAAATAAAAATAATTAAATACCAGATATAAAAAAAAGAGAACACAAGAAGATATATCATGATTTATTTAACTTATAATTATAAAAATGTCACCTTTTTTATTTTTTATTATTTTTAATTTTTTATAAAAAAATAGTAAAAATATATTTTTATCAAAAAATTATAAAATAAAAAATATATATCATTTTTAAATTATAAATTATATGAACTAAACCACATCTATTCTCCAAATCCTTATTTGAGAATTATTTTACTAAATGATTTTTTTATTCATCTTAAACATTTTCAAACTAGATCATCTAAGAATCTCCCAAAAATCCTTTTCTACACTTTTGCCCTTAGCATATCAACCCATTAAGACTCAGCTCAAGTTCAACAACTTAGTCAAAAAAACACACAATCCTTGCAAGCTTTTGATGCTTCAAAAAAACAAGCTGAAAGGGGCACGCAACATTCTCGTATTACAAAGGATATAAATGCAGGAGTCTATCATAAGAATCTTAATAAGTTTTCTACACTTTATGGATATCAATCATTTTTTTTAGTCAAAAAAACACACAATCCTTGCAAGCTTTTGATTTTCATAAAAACAAGCTGTAAATTTAAATATATAAAAATATTATCGCTTAAAATTTATAAAGATTTATATTACTTATATCGCAAAATTACTTTTATACGTACGCTTATTCGTATAAAAAAAAAATATAATTTAACTAAAATTTTTATATAAATTTAAATATTATTAATTAAAATCTGTAAAAATTTAATTTTAATATGTACCATTGATTTATTTTAATAATAAATCAATGATCAAAATATCAATAATTCATCTATAGATCTCTTCTTAAGAGGTTGATATTAAAATTTTTCATATGCTAAAGAGAACACAAGAAGATGACTAAAAACAAACACCGGAAAGGAACATTTATCAAAATCATGATATTAGTTGAGGTTGGTTTGTTTTTTGTTTTAATTTTTAATTAATATAGTTTTACTTATAATTATAAAAATGTCACCTTTTTTATTTTTTATTATTTTTAATTTTTTATAAAAAAAATAGTAAAAACTTTTTTTATTTTTATCATTTTTTCACAAAAATTATAAAATAAAAAATAATATATCATTTTTATAATTATAAATAAAAAATATATGAACAAAAAATAAACCACACCCCACCTTAACTTTTAATTCTCTGGTCTTTCCTTCTAGTTTTTGAAAGCAAGGTACTAACAAATTTTTTAAAGAGTGTATTAACCGTTTTAGCCTCACTTTCGTAGGTGCCTCCTATTATACACTCCCACAAAATAAAGGTATATCGTGCACTTTAAAATACAACTATTAATTTAATATTAAATAAAATCAATAGCACAAATGAATTACCTCAGACTTGTCTAACTAGTTGATGTTTAAATTTTAGAAAAGTCCTTACATTGTTTTTAAATTCTTATCTTTCCTTTTTATTTTTTCACAGTATGTTTTTTTGGAGAAAAAAAAATTCCACTCTCTCTCTCTCATTCCTCACCCCCTTTCTCTCTCTTCCTCCGCTCAATCCACAACAACATCAACAGTAAATTAAATTCATACTCCACCTCTAGTGCCTAAGGTATGAGCAAGTCATAGGTTAAACAAGTGAAAGGTTGACCATCCTCCGCACTATAGACTGAGATTGGTGACAAGCTCGAAATTGGCATCTCTGCCGAAGATGGCATTGAAACCACTGTTGAAGCATCAGAGAAGGTGACAAAGGACAGGCTCGGAATGGTAGTCGCTTGGCAAATTGGAAGGTTGGATTTGTAGCCTTGTGTGGGGTTATGAGAAGGAAACAATGGCAGACCATGGTGGTTGTGCCACTGTCCAACAACCACGCGACCCATTTCACCCCTTTTCTCTCTCTTCCTCCGCTCAATCCACTCTCTCCACCTCTGGTGCCTAAGGTATGAGCAAGCATAGGTTAAACAAGTGAAAGGTTGACCATCCTCCGCAACTCGATCAACCACTAGAAAACCAAACGTCGAGCCACCAGTCCATTCGCAACAACTCTCTGCAGTAGCCGAACTCGATCAACCACTAGAAAACCAAACGTCGAGCCACCAGATTCGCAACCTGCGAGTCACCGCTCCGCTAAGTTGCGAGTCATCTCTCCGCCACCACACAGACTCGCCTTGTCAAAAGAAGCCAACTTTTCAATCTGTGTCAACACAAGACGAGTTGCATCGGCTTTGCTAGTCTCCGAAGTCGAACCCGCTGAGAGGCAAATGGAAGTGGTTTTTTGACAAGAATAGACCACCAATGGAAGAGAGAGAAAAGGAGCATAGAAGCAATATAGAATCAAAAGAAAGATAATTTGTAGAAAAAAAAATAATCATGGGATTAATAAATAAATAATAAAAAATTGATAATAAACTTTCTTTCTAATTACAAGTCAATTCAAAGGATGCATCATGCACCGTAACTCAGCATGGTATACAGTAACATCCCCCTACTTTAGTGTCAGTTCAGTGCAACACAGAATTATAAGAAAATATGAAAATAAACTAAAAGAAGTGAACTAAAAACCCTCCCTTGGATAATGTATAATGTCACTTCTATTTTTTAATTTTTTTACTAAATAATTCATTATTTATTTTAATCTAATAATTCAAATTAATTCAATTAAAAAAATTTATAAAATAAAATTGATAATGAATATAAATAAATGACACTAAACACTCCCCCCAATAAAAGTAAATAAAAGTTGAAATAATACTAGACAACGCATAATTCCCGCTTTCTTACATTCATTTAACAAGGCAATAACCTTTTGAAGCACGACGAATTGGCTCTCAACAGAAACCCGAATAAAAGCTGCTTCATACCCAACTCGATCACAAACACTCTTATTTTCGTACATCAAACATTAGCTTTTTACCCATAAAAACATGCTTTTGGAAGCGAACTCATCAATGAATTGGCACTTTATTAACATTTAAATAAAAAGTTCATTAAAACAGAGCTAGAGATAAACAGCCAGCCACTAGCATTAGACTTAATAGATCCTCCGCAAACGCAAAATGGGCAGACGCATTTACATAAACAGCTGAACGGGAGATAAGAACATGTTAATACGAGTAAAATACAGTAGTTACCAGGGAAATGCAATCCCATTAGATAGACGGTAAGAGTAAAGTGGAGATAATAACACCAAAATAGCTTAGCATTACCACTGAACAATGTTATTTATCAGAAGATCAACATCAGAGAACACAACCAGACTACCCATTCATCACGTCCAGCAAAATACAATTCAAAAACTACCCCAAATTTGAGCAACCCAAATTGGCATTAAAAACCATGTCTACGGAAATTATAAGAGAAAGATTAAGGGCACCGTGCCTCTCCGACACTCCCCTAGCATTGCTTAGACTTCAGCAAACCTGTGAGATAAAGTTCATGACATGAATCAGCTCCCGATGGATAATGCATAACTTAACCGAGTTAACTGACAAAGAAAGCTTTGTAAAATCATAAAGCTTATAAAGATTAACAATAACTTTAGGTGACTTACCCAAGCTCAGAGAGCTTTAGGTGAGCCTCAGTGTAATCAGCAAAGAAGGCACCTTCGTCCTGAAATCAGTGGCACATCAGAAAGATTTGAGTAACTTATATCATCAAACACATCATCTCATGCTCAGCATTTTAAAAATCAATGTTATGTGAAAGATTGTGAGAATATACACACCACAGCATATTTATCAACAAGAGGGCGGAACACAGGGTCACTCAAAAGTGCCTTGTCAGATGGCAGCTGAAGAAGGCCGGCCTTCTCACCACTCAATAGCTCCCTACAATTAATTAAGGACATTGATAAGAATCAACAAATTAAAAACAAAAATCAGCGAAAGACAATGTGAGGGCAGTAAACAGCACACTTGAAGTATGAGTTGTCAAAAATGAGGGGATTACTGGTCCAGGGGCCCTCAAATCCAGAACGCTCCTTGTGGCAACTTCCCTACAAAATATTTAGCAGAATCATACCAGTCACGGCTACAATCTTAGGTGATATAAATTTTTTTCACAATCATACCAGTGTCATAATCCAATATGGCTAAATCGACACTCAAAATAAGAACAAGTTCAAAATATTAACATACAAGAGTGTGACCACCAGATAAAGCAACAATATCCTGATCATTAAGCCCCATAGCCTTGCCAAACACATCCCTCAGATGGTCAGAACCTGCAGCAATCAAGAATTAAACCCTGAGCAAACAAAAGGCCATCACACACATTTCTTCACATTACAAATCCAAAATACTAACCCTTTGTTGCATCAGGCAAGCGACCCTCAGGTGGTGACTCAGGCTTGTCCTGAATAAAAGAAAAGACCACCATTAGCCTCCAAATTCCAACATAACAAAGGATAATGACATCATTGATGCAAAGAAGAGTACCACAGTAAATTGTGTACAATGACTTACCCAAATTGTGTACAAAATCACAATACAAATGTTCACCCAGAAAAAAAAAGAAAGAATCATATTACAGTTTATTAGTTAGTTATCACAGTTGTAGATACTTAGTTAATTGTTTCCTTAGTTAGATGTAAACAGCTGAGTACAGTACATGAGCACTTAGTATATAATCTCCAACATAAATGAAATTTATCATATTCACAGTTTCTCATCAAATTCAGCTTCAATAAAAGCCAAAGAAGAGTACAACAGCAAATTGTGTACAATAATTTACCCGAATTAGATAGTGTACATAATCACCAAACAGAGTATTAAAAAAATAAAAACGACAAATAGCGTTCTTATATGTGATTGTAAATATAGTAATCAGTAATTCTACTCAAAGTTGTCTACATACCCACTATCACAAATCAGGTCAACAAAACTGGCAAAGGAAAATTTAACCAAAAAACAAAATAGAAGAAATTACTATGTGAAATTAGCAACAACAGAAAATAAAAAACGAACAATTATTATAAAAAATAAATACAGAGAGGCCATCAGAGGAAACAAAGAACTTGCAATATACCTCTCTTCCAGGGTGGAAAGGAATTTCAGGTCCACCAGTGATCTCAACAGCAACGACGCCAGCCAACTGGGTCACCACAAAATAACATGAAGCAAAAAATAAATAAAAACAACCAAAAACAAAGGATCGCAACATTTCATATCTAATAAGATAACAATCACTAATAATAAGGTGGTTAAAAATTATAATAAAAAAAAATGAAGACGAATTTGTTACCTGGTAGAAATCAGCGTAGGACAAGATGGGGAACTGCTCCTTAAGTGGCTCCAACAACCTAACAGCGATATCAAGCCCGTTGTTAGCACCGTGGGCAAGTTCAGCTGGATGCTTGATGGTTCCGAAGGGACCACCGGTCTTCGTACTCACGTCGTAGGTCCCAGCTGAGTGCCATCTGCAAAATAAATAAATAAAATTAAATAAATCACAACGTATCAAGTATCAACACAACAATCTACAAAGTCAGAACCGCGAATAACAATGATCGAATAAGAAGAAGGAGCATAGGACATACGCTAAACGAAGAATCAGAGGAGCACAGTGCTTTTCAGCGATGAAACCTCTGAGCTTCTTCTTGGCCTTCTCAACGGCCTTCTGGTAATCGGGGCTCACAGTTGGGTAAGACTTTCCCATAGCTTACGATTCTGTACCAAAATAAAAAAATCGGTCATGTATGTGAAGAAAAAATTATCGAAATGTGGATCTAACGAACTGATCCTCATATTTTAATCGGCGATTTTAAATGATTCAGAAACTGTGTGAAGACGAATAAATGAGCTGAACCGAGTCAAATTTCAGTGATATCGGTTACAGTGGTGAGAGGGAAAAGGATCGAACGAACGAACCTTGAAATCTGAGAGAGAAGATAGCGCGACTAACCCTAGTGGCACAAGCACGAGCAGAGCACAAGCCAGCAGTGGAGTGAGTGTGTGAGAGGAAGATACATATAAGGAAATGGAAGAGGAGAATGTTCTAGCAGATGATTGTGAACCGTTGGATGCTTTGGATCCAGTGGTTATTACTTATTTGGAAAATTGACGATTGGGATGGGTCAGCACGTGTAAATGCACGGTGATGGGTTGGTGAGGAGTGTTTATGTGACTGACCAGTGTGAAAGAGAGAGAGATAGGATCATAGGAAGATGGCATTATAAAAGGTCAAATATTAGCGAAGAAAGTGATATCGGATTTTGTGCCGCTAAGCCATTAGGCCACTTTATTATTTATATTTTATGATAAATTAAATGACGAAATTACCCAGGTTGCTGGGAGAGTACGGAAGATGTGGTTATTTTGCTACGCCCTGTGCGAATGTTTCGCTTCCCATAATATATCAATATTATATTATTCACATGATTTTAAAATGAATAAAATTTGGTTTTAATTTTAATTTTTAACTCTTTATTTATTTTTTAAATTATTTTTAATTTTTAATTTTTAATTTTATTTAATTAAATTAATAAACATATAAAAAATAATTAAAAAATTAAAAAAAAAAAAAATAGAATCAAATTTTGTTCTTTTTTTCATGTAATAATTTTCTATATATAAATTACAATGCTAAAATGGATTGGTCTATACTCTAATCACACAGTGAGTGACGGAAGTTCTATGGAAGGCTATTTACGTAATTGTGCTTCGAAATTCTGAACGGGGCTTGGAACCTTCCGCGGATGGAAGAGTTAAATATGTTTAGCTCCACGGTGTGAACGCATTCCGCTTCAGAAGATTCCATTTTGGGCAATATTAATATTACTCATCGAGGCACACCCTCTTGCACACCTCCTCGCTCACGTAATTTGATTGGTCCACAGCGAGGAATCGACGATATCCCTTTGTGGTGTGTTCCAGTCGTGCGGATCAGGATGTTTTTTTTTTTTAGCATGTTTTTTTTATTAATGAAACAAAATAAAATAAGTGAGAAATGATTAAAAAAAAAGAAAAAATAGAATATAATTTTCTTTTCTTTGTTTGAAAGATTTATTAACGAGATAGTATAAAATATGTGTTTCTTCTATTCTACTTTAATTTTGAAGGAAATAAAAATTAAACATTTGAGGAGAAGATGAGAGAATGATTCATCATGTGTTTTGTTGCGTTCCTATACATTTTAAAACTTTTAAACACAAAAAATTATTTTCATTCCTCTCATTTCTTTTTTTTTCTCCTCATTACCTATCATTCAAATATACTATAAGTTTTATTCTCTCTAAGTGATCAATTATAAGAGAACGACAAATATAAAAATTATAAAAAAATTATAAATATAACTAAATTTTACTAATAAATTTTTTTTATCTTTTTGCCTGCTATAATTGACCATTAAAAAAAATTAGAGAATTCTAATCCCGCCGTGCATGGTATTTTTAAAAGGAACAACACTTTTGTAGTTAGGATGAGGCTATTTGCAATTCAAAATATTTATTTGCATTTTTTATTAATTAATTAAAATATTAGTTTTTTAAAAGAAAATCATGAGTAGTTAATGAAAAGTATAAAAAGATAATTAGAAGTATTAATAATAATATCCTTCTAATTATTGTTTATATAGTTCTATAAATAAAAGGATAAATTTTTATATAAATTGTGTTTATATAATTATGCAGAGTAAATTAATTAACATTTAAATATTTATATAAATTATTATGTCATATAATTATTTTATATTAAAAATAACAATATATTAATTATTGGTTGAATTAACATATACAACTTATATAAATAAAATTTACACATAAATTCCTCCTTTAAAAATTAAAACTCAAAAAGTTAGCCATAAACGAGGGAACCAGGCGATATTCAAATAGATTTTTTTTTGGAAATAATTTATCATACATTAAATTGATTTAGCATTTCTAATATAGTTGGAACTATAAACATTAAAATTAAATTATTACAAAACTTCTAAAATCTCAATGTGATGTTTCATAAATTCAATCATTTATGAAGTCTCATCTTTTTCTCTTTTTTGGTATATGTGCTTACATTTTTTTATATTAAAGTTAGGGTAATGGGAGGTTATTTTCATTTTAAGGTAAATCAAAATACAAATCACAACGAGGATTTATAGTATAATTACATATCATCCATCAATAGGGGATCTCAATATTCAAATCCTAGTGATGTAGTTATTATGGGCAGAAGGTTGATTAAATGATATAAGAGTGCATACGGATCTAGGTCAACCTGATGACTCGGCTAACCTGTCCAAACCAACTTAATATTTTCAAGTTGATTTGAGTCATCGAATCAATTCTAGTAGAATCTAATAAACTCGACCAAGTATTGACTCAAATGACGGGTTGAGAAGTGTAACCCATAGACATAACCCGATGACTCGAATTTAAACACAATTATTTTACTTGTTTTGCACACTTCACATTTCATTCTTCAATTTCTATAAGACTCTTCAGTTTTTCATAACAGCCGAACCTTATCTTGTGACGCCCTTTCTTCCTCATTAGAAGGAGGAGGATGTCATAACTTTGTAAATTCAAAATTTTGACCAATTAAAGTGGAATATAAAACAATCTCAACCCAAATTATAAAATCGTTAATTATTAAAATCATAATATTTAATGTAAATTATTACTTTTATTGCGGATAACATATCATACAAGTAAAATATATATATATATATCACATATACATAAGTGTTCATATCAGTTTGTTCGTATGGATCATATGCATATCTGTACCTCAGAATACTTACAAAAAGAATGGCGCTCTAAATACATACGCGCACACCAAAT
The DNA here is from genome assembly GCA_029884605.1 of Ormosia emarginata. Classification (NCBI taxonomy): domain Eukaryota; kingdom Viridiplantae; phylum Streptophyta; class Magnoliopsida; order Fabales; family Fabaceae; genus Ormosia; species Ormosia emarginata. The sequence continues at coordinate 16,326,231 of JAQQTP010000089.1, read as the reverse complement.
GTATAGATAATCAAGATAGACTGACTAACAAAAGACACGACTAGCCCAAGTCCTACATACCTAAACCATAGGGTCCTCAGAGGGATCCTCTTCCGATTTCTAGAAAGAAATGACCACAGTATGAGGTATACTATGTCGGACAAGCATCTACCCAAAGGTCACTACGCTGTCCTCATGAGGAGTATAGTGGAAGTTACTCCACCATTCTCAGATAGGTATGTTAAACACTAACTGAACAGATATAGAAAAAGACAAAACAGGGGGGTGTTGAAGATCTCCACGAAAGGTCAACGTTAGATCTCCAGTGTAGGTAACCCTCTCGTTAGCCAAGTTGACTGACCACGCGTCTAAAATACGCAGTTTCGATGTCATCTTGGTACCATAGTTATCGCAAATCAAAGAGGGGGTAGTAGTTCCTCTTCAAGTCCTCATTGGTCTTTAATTATTTAGGACATATAGTAAAATAATATAACATAACAAAGAGGTGAGAAATCTGGCATCAGAAATCTGGCATCATTACCAACAGGCAGTGTAAAGACAGTACAGACAGAAATACCGTCCAATTACAGAAATCACCAATATCAAATATCAACGGCAGGGATCATATTAATAATATAACAGTTCAATAAGTCAATCAATATCAAATAAACAGACATATATAAGATGTCATAAAGGTATGCAGACCCACTATGCATGTACACAATATACTCAATTCCTACTCTATGGAGCTAGATAAACATTTCGGAGAGAATGATCGGAAGATATGTATGTATCTCGTCAGCCATAAATCAAGTGCTTTCAATAAAATTAATATTTGTGGAACAAGGCTTTATATAAGACATTCTATACCAGATCCTGATTGGGGTAAGTGTCTCAGTCCGAATCGTCAGTGTGCTTGCATTGGTCTAATCCACGGCCCAGGGGAGCTATCAGCTGGCCATTGTGGATACCCCACACCCCGACATCCCTAAGGTCAATAAAGATCTACACTAAGCTTATCGCACCCGCACAAAGGTGTAATTCAACTCCTAGACTCATACAACCTTAACAACAGACCGCATGACTTCACAAAGTATAATGAATGCCTCAACGCATACGTACATACATAATATCATTAATGTCATGCAATCCATGATCATACACCATCATGATTGATAGTAATTATCAATAAATCAAGATTCCACTTATGAGCATGATGATAACATTATCATTCTGATTCTTGTTTCTCTATTCAAGTTTACAATTCGCTTTTTTTATTAATAAAATTTATTTATTTAAAGTTATATGAGTCTCAAAGTCTCACTTACACTCATTTTCCTTTAGAATCATAAGTCATTATGGTATTACCTTAATGTTCTCATCTCTTTTATTATTCTATCTTACGAAATCTTAATTTAATATTTAATTACTTAATTATTCAAGTCTCACTTTGATTACAATTTTTCCTTTTGAATTACCCTAAATGTCTGAAAACCCTAGTATTCTTGAGTTCCAAAGTTTCCTTTTCTTGTTTAATTATTTCAACTCTTTAATTAACTCACTTTTAACCTAATTTTTCTAAATTTCAAATCACTTTAAGATTTATACAATACTCTCATTTTTCCTTCTTCTTGGCCATAAACCCTAGGTTTATGGAATTTAATGTTCCACTTTTTAATCCATTGTTTTAATTTCTCAATCAATTCATCTTCCACTTAAACTCATAAGTTCCAATTCATTACCTATTTAGTCATAATTTTTCCTAATTTTCTTCCTCTTGGCCGTGACCTATACCAAGGTTTCAAGGCTTCAAAATTTTCATCAACTTATCAAATGCTTACTTAAGTTCCATTTTATTACAAAGTGTTATCTTGGTTCACCATTTTTAGGCCATAAGGCCATGAGCTTCACATCAAGAAACCAAGTGTTCTTGGTATTTTAAACATGATTTCAAGTATACAACACATCACAAAATATCAATAACACATAATGTATCAATCTCATACACCAATACCATATAATCACATAATAACAAAGTATTGAAAACAAATAATCAAGTGAAGAGATCACTAGATGGATCCTCCACCATCAACACCAAAATTCGTCCCCCACCACCATGAGTGGTTGATGAGGATGTTCTCCCTCTTACCTAAGGGAAAAGCAAGAAAAGAACTCCTTGAATGCTCCTTGTGACTTTCGGCCAAGACTCCAACAAAACCCTAGAAATTTCAACTCACAAAATCAACATTTTAAGCTTGAAAAATAGTGAATTAATGGTCACAAAGAAGACCTTGAAAATGAAAATGAAGAGAAGAAATGAAAAATCAAAACTTTACCTCAAAAGCTTCAAGTTTGGAGCTTGAAGAAAATGGTGAAGATGGAAGCTTTTGGAAATGGTTTCAACTAGAAAGGTATTTAGAATGGGATAGAGATCAAGGAAATGTGAGTTGATGAAATTTTTGCAAACATGGAGGTGTGAAGAGAGGGTGAGGTCATGAGGTAGGAGGAGAAAATGGATAGAAAATGTTGAGTTTATAAAGATGATCACCAAGGAGAAAAACCTTAGGATGATGAGAGGTAGTAAGAAATAAGATGAGTTTAGTAAGCTAGAGAAGATGGTCTCCCATGGTGGTGATTGCCGTGGAAGGAGAAGAGAGAAGAGGAAGAGAGAAATGGTTGAGATAAAAAGTTTAGAGAGAGAAAGTGATAGCTTTTCTTTTGGTGATTTTTTTGTAATTAGGATGAATAGTGTGATAAGTGAAAACATAATTTTTGGGTGCCAAATTGGCCATCATGGTCGTGTAGTGTGTGTGAGTGGAGAGAGAAGAGGAAGCTTCCTTGAGAAGCTTGGGTAGGATGAAGCTTCCATGAAAAGCTTTGATTAAATTAATCATTCTTTTGAAATAAAGTTAAAGGATGTGACATAAAGTAGATTTTAGATAAAATGATAGGATTTTCTACTTCAAGCTATTGTCCAATGGATAACTGTTACAGATAGCAAAATCAGTATTTATTGTCTAATGGATAATAGAGCGTACTGAACAATTTTAGTTATCAGAATGTTTTGCGATTTTATTTATTAGATAAAATCTCAAAAAATGTGAAACCTCGTAAACTGTGCTTAGCCTCGGGTTTAGTAAGATCTCCCGTTGACGTTTTCACAATTCAAGGTTTACCAGCCTTAAGGAAAATATTTCGTTTTCCCAGCTCTGCTCAGTGTGCACGTAAATCGAAAAATATTAAAATAATCAAGTAATTCAAATAATTTCAGAAAAATTCTTAAAAATCGCAAATATTATAAAATAAGTATTTATCATAAAATAAATAATTTTTAGGGTGTTACATATCTCGTCTTCCTCTCTAACACAACTAGAGACCACGATGTCGCTTCCACTACCACTACCACCACCGCGCCAAGTCATTGACGACTGTGGCTGCTCGGCCACCATACCAAGACGACCCTATCACCACATGAACCTAAATATGCACCGCGACCATCACCACTCAACGACACACCCTCACCATTCACTAGTAGCACCGGGCACCACCATTAGTAGCAACATCTAGCCCTCCGCATGACCCAACTAGCAATTGCGCAAGCAACAACAACCATGTAAAGAATGGGTTTTCATGGCTAAATTTATGGGTTTCATAGTTTAATATGGGAGAGGGACTTTGGGGCTATTGATTAGGGATTTTGTTTTAGTGTGGGAGAAGGATTTTGGGGCTACTAAATTAAGGTTTCACATAATGGCTAAACTTAATGACTCGATCTGAACTAGCCCGATTTTTGTTAGTTTGGTTCGATTCGAGTTACCTTTTTTTTTTGTCAAGACAGACCCAAGCTAATCTGACTTAAGATAATTGGTTTGTACTTCAATTTCCCCAAAACTCGACTCATGTGCAGCCCTAAAATGATATATTTTCTCTAGGTGATATATTTTTCAAATATCCAAATTATAAGAAGATATGCATTTTGGTAAGGAGGTCTGTCTATGACCTTTTACTTCTTGCAACTCAAGTCTTTGTGAGATAAAATTGAGAATTTTAGACCACTGTCAAGTTGTAGTAGTGTAATTCCTTATGCATGTGGTGTGCTTTCAAACATCTAGGTGTATAAGCAAAGAGATTATGTGATCAAGATTTCTCAAAGGATTAATCAGGCATTTTGTTTACGTTAGATCCCAAATTATGCTTCATGAACTGCTACCTTCAATTAGCAAAGCATTCTCAATGGTCATTCAACAAGAGTGACAAATGAGCATTGATAGTTTTAATGATGTCATGAATGAATCACATGTGTTTGCTAACAATACTAAATAGGTAGATCGTGTTGTAGTTAATATAAAAAAAATAACCTTTTGAAAACTGGACTAATCATTGAACTGGTGAAATGATTAATTCACGGTTTAATAGTTTAACCATAGTTGAACCGAGACATGAATTTTATATATATCAATATATATTTTATAAAAGAAATTATATATATATATATATAAAATATATATATAATTTCAAATGTAATATAATAAATAATGTATGTACTTAACAAAGAAACATGTGTAAACTAATGGTGGAAGCTTGTGTTTCAAAACTTAGAGCCAAAGTTCAAATCTCCCTTATGCACGTAGCTTGATGGTAGAGTGTTGTGGTTCAAAACTAGGGCACTTTGAGTTTGATTCTTTTTCAAGCACTAATGGGATAATTAAAAGTTTCAAACCCAAGTGTAAGTTGTTTCAAGTAGTAAATCCTCGAGAGTCCGAGGTCGATCCACAGGGAATTGATGAAGAAAAATTATTTGAGGTAAGAAGTAGATTTGTCATAATACTAAAGATAATAAAAGTTGTTCACAGATGAAAATGATTTGTTTGGGTTAGGAAATCCACTCTTAATAATAAATTAAAGACAAAATTATTTTTTTTATAACTTAATTGAAATCATACATAATGCAGGTTTCACGGAAGATTTAACATTCAAAGTTCAATTAAGATCATATATGTAATCATATTATGGTTCCAATAATTATCTGTCAATACTTGTAAATGGTCTCAAACATCCACTGTGCCAATGTCTTGTCTACAATGAATCAAGATCTTCATTATACAAAAATAGTTTCTAAATTGATCGGAAATAACATACAACATATATAAAGATCACATAAAAATATATCATTCAAGCATAAGAAGGAAATTAATCTAACATCAACTTATTACTAAGAGCTTTACTCTTTCACCTAAGCAAAATAAAAATTAGTTACTCATGAATTAAGAAGAAAGAAAGAGAGAAGAAGAAGATGATGAACATAACTTCAATTAAGAACAATAGAAAACTATACAAAGGAAACAATTAACATACAAACATGAAAGTAAACTCTAAGCTAACACCATGAAATGATCAGTCCCTACTTCCTTTTATAGAGTTAGAAGAGTACAAAATGCCAAAAGAGATGATGAATGATGACAACAAAATGCCAAAATAGTTGTTTGATGATGATGAATAGGTGGATTCTTGTCTCTGAAATGTTTCACTTCTGAGCTCATGGCATGCGTCATTTTTTAGCCAAGTAGTCTTCATGAAAGTTCTAGAAAATTGTCTTAACTTTCCATAGCCACCAGTTTCATCCAAATCCACCATCTACAGCCCGAGATATGGCCCAATTACTGCTCATGGGTCAGGCCCAACTTTAGCTCCTTTGTTCTAACTTCTAAGCCTAATATCTCCTTCAAAACTTTCGATCCAACTTTTGTGTTCTTCATGAAAGTTGTAGATATGGGTCTTAACCTTCTACTGTTAAAATTTTAGAATTGTTGAACTCCTATACCCCGAGATATAGCCTAATGAGTGCATAGAAGTCAAGTTGTCAGGTGTAAAACTCTAGATTTTGTTTCAACTCCAATTTGAGTTATCCAAACGTGTGTTCTCGGTCTTGAGGCCTTCATGAAAGTTGTAGAAATTTGTCTTAGCTTTAAAACAAACCAAAATCACATCCATCAGATATTTGTAACTCAAATTATAACCAGTTTACTGAAAAACCAAGTGAGAAGATTATACAATGAATGAAATATATTGTTATCAATGTGACTCTTGCTATCAAGTGAATAGTTATTAGGAAATTATCTTAACTTTCCAACAAGACCAGAATCACATTAATCAGATAATTGCAACTCAAATTGTGGCCACTTTACTTAAGAATGCAATCACCCAAATTAATGATAATTCAAGCCATAATTTCTTTAATAATCCAATTAAGCTTAATTTCATAAAATGTGACAAAATCAACTTAATTAAGCTAATTTGAACCTTAAGAAGTCCAGTGAGAGGATTATAAAATGAACAAAATACATTGTTATCAAGCACCTAGGATTATTTTTAAAAAAAACTGAATTGGTTTATCAACAAAATCGTCAAGCTTTTCACCGATTCTCAATCGGTTTAACAGTTTGTTGCCTGATTTTCAGATTAGCAGCTCTAGGACTTAACTGGACTAGCTAATGATCTAATTCACAGTTGGACTGGTCTAATTGACTGGTGTTAGAATTTTTTATGGATTAGCATAGATTATATTATAATTTTATAAAACCCAAATTAATTCGATGTCAAAATTATTATAGCATTTTGTTTAGCCCAAATTGTGACCAGTATTGATATTGGGTCAGTTGTTGTTAAAGCACTGCTCATATGCAAGTTTTGTTTATGGGTCCTATATATGAGTTTGCCATAGTGGGTAGGTTTAACTCATTTTAGTTATCTTATATATACAGGAAGAGACTCATATTCCTAATCACTCTAGTGCGTATAGTTGCTTCATTAATATTGACGCGTGAGCGACTACTGTAGGATAAGAATAATATCTCTTCTTCATTAAGATTGTTTTTTAAGGGTTTCAATAATCACTTCTTCATCGGCATCTTTTTAAGGTAACCCTAAAACTCTTTATATATTTTGATATGTCATAAGTTTTAGAATTAATAAATCCAAACAATTCTAGCAATTGGTATCAAAGAGTGGTTTTAATCCTAATTATGATTATCAATTTTTTGTTTTACCTAAAAATTGTGTGAGGTTTAAAATTGAAAAAACTCAAAATCCTAACGTATGTGATGTTTGATTCAATTTTTTATGATTAATTTTGAAAATTAGGTGAGTGCTTTTGTAGATCAAGTTATACTGAGTCTAAAAATATGTATATTGCATTATAATGTTGTGAATTCACAAAGAATTTTGCTCAAACCCGTAGAACCCTTATACTGAGTCTAAAAATATGTATAAGACAAAGTCTTTCTCCCACGCCAAGTCACGCCTCTGATGCATGAGGGGCTGTTATGCCCATATTTTATAGCCTTAAATTGGATAAAATGTGATGCTTTAATTGATTTATGTTAGAATTTATGCCACATTTATTCTATTTATCCTTATTATCTCAAAGTTGTTATTCTCTATGTTTTTAGGTCCAGAAGTGGTGTTTTGACATGGCTCTATGAAGTTTTGGATGGATTTATTGTATGGAGTTGAGCTTAGAATTTATACGGCTAAAATTCGTAGAGTTTTTGACCTTTGTACGATAAAACGAGCATAACTTGAGTTACAGATATCGAAACGAGGCAAATTAGGTGTCCTTGGAAAGCTAAGAAAAAGATCTACAATTTTCACGAAGGCATCTTTGTGAAATTCCAGGAGACACGATCGTGCCTAAAGTGAACACGGTTGTGCCTCCCCCAAAAGTGGAATTTCGCATCCTGGACCCTCACACAGCCGTGTCTAACTCCTGTAAAGCTTCTGGAATTTAAGCACGGCCGTGCCTAAGTTAAGAACGGCCGTGTGAGCACTGTTCACTCATGGATCTACTATTTTTACGCATTTTCTGACAAATTTCATGTGTTTTGTAATGAGACACGGCCGTGTCTCCCATCAAACTTGTCATGGACGCTAAAACCTTCCCCAATTGATTATAAAAGAAAGGGAAGGAGCTGCAGAATGGGGGAAAGCAGAAAAGAGGCTGAAGAAACACAAAGGGAGGTCCCCTGGAAGGGAGAAACCGAAGAGGTGAGTGACAACCCTCTAAGGGAGCTCCTGGAAAGGGGAGAAAAGTCCTAAGGGGAGAGGGGTCCCCAAGAGAGGAAGCCCAAAGGAGGAAACTCTTGGGCAGAAATGGTGGATTTGTTGCAGAAGAGCTTGAGAGGTACATGGATCTGAGGCAAGGGCTTGGGAGGCAAGATCAAGAGCCATTGAAGATCAACCATTGATGTTCTTTTTCTCTATCTTTTCTTTTATTTTGAAATCATGGTTGTCTCTTTAATCTCTATTCTTGTTTGTGCTTTAATTGCCATGAGTGGCTAAATCCCTTTATCTAGAATTAGGATGAAACTCTTTATTTATCTATGTTGAATTGATTATTGTTGTTCTTGATTCATTCTTAGTGTTCTTAATGCTTGTGGTATGTTGCGCACCATATTTACATGATTTTAGGCTTTAGATGAAGGATCGAAAGAAGAAGTCTAATTGCTTGATAATCTAAGAATTGAACTTAGGAATTAATGCCTAGACATAGGGTTAAGTCCTTCGAGGGTCAAACAAATGTCATGAATCTTAATGGGTTAGAACTTAGATTAATTGCCATGAGAATGAGATTGATGAGGTTTTAGCACGTTTTTAATGCCAAGACATTGGGCTTTAAATAATTTAGGATAGTTCGCCTTCAAGAACATAAACGATTTAGCATAGAGAATATTGTAGTGGATTCCCAGTCCTAGGTCTTTATCCATGGTTGAATCTCAATTCTTCTTAGTTTAATTACTTTTATTTCTCTGCTTAGTTTAATTGCTTTTATTTCTCTTCTTAGTTCAATTGCTTTTATTTTATTTTGATTTCAATTTAGCTTCCATCATTGTATCTGTTCGCTTAAATAATCGAAATCACCGTAAGAGTTGGTAATCAAACGATCCTCGTGGAAACGATATTTATTTTACTACTTGTACGACCCCTGCGCTTGCGAAAAATGTCACAACAAATTTTTGGTGCCTTGCAACTTGTAAAAATTGTATTTTTTATTTTGTTTTTTGTTTTGTGCTCCATGTGCCCTTTTTATTTTTTTGATGAATTTTATTTATTTTTTCGTACCTATTTATTATTTATTCCAAAAATTTTAGAGATTAAAGTTGTTAAAAATATATGATACTCTCCTCTTTTTCCTCTGGAATTTTTTGTGTATTTTTGTGATATTTCTGGATATGATATATATTATGCACTCTTAGAGTTAATATTGTTTGGTCACTAAAATAATTTTCGGTATCATTTTGTGCATAAATTAATATATAATGCTTTGAAAAACTATTTATTTTGTTGTCATTTATGCGATTTGATTATGAGAGTCACTATTTAAAGTATTGTGATACTGTTTTGGGGTACTTTGCATGATTGTGAGCTCGCCTTCGCATGACTAATTATGGCGATGTGTTATTTTGTTGATAAAATATTGTTATTTCGTGGCATTAGAGATTATGTTGATAATGTGCTTACCCTATTGGTTTGTCTTTATTAATGTAATTCTTGATGATTTGTTAAGGGCATTAAGGTTACGTCCTTAGAGTTTTTAGTATCCTCTCGATACTAACTTTAAGGATATGATTTTAATGTCTGTGCGAGTTACTCATGTATTATAATTTGGGACCTTTAGACATGATTACAATTATATGAGAGAACTACATTGTGTTTATTGCTCATCTTATTTATTGAAATACTCGACAAGAAAATCTCTCTTTAAAATATTAATTAAGCTTTACTTATGAAAATAAATATTTTAATAAAGTTGTGTAGGATCAATGATGAAGATTGAATTGAGTCAATGAATTTATTTCTAGTCATTTCTATTATTAATATTGTTATTGCTATGAATAAATCCTGAAGCCTATAAATATGTTTTCCGCTATGATTATAGTGAAATATGAAAGATGATATCATAATTTATCATGCCTAAATTTATAAAACATAATTGGGCTTGCGTATGCTGGGACTCAAGCTAAGTGTCACATGCTTATGAGCTGTAGAGTCATGTGCATTCTTTATGAACAAAAAATTATTCCTCTTCTTGACCAAAAATAAATAAATTATTCCTCTTTGTTTGTTTTTTGCCACGACACATTCCTATGTGCAAAGTAAAACGTTAATTCATATTACATATTTAAAAATTATAAAATATTACTATATTTGTTATTAAAAAAAGTCTAAGTTCCCAATATAGACATATGGATGGGCAGCTAATTTATAGACAAAAATAACTTCGGTGAAATTCGATTTCAAAATAAAACAATCGCAATAAATTATTTTGATAGTATTTTTGTTGGTTGAGTTACATATATATATCATAAAACTATTTTTTTTTACTCGTACGATGCTCGAGGTAATGAATGAACGAATGAATAACATTTGAAACATTAAAATATAATAAAACAAATGATAGTCGCACTAAGAAATTTAATAAAAATTCAAACTTAAAAAAATTGGCTTAGATACTAAATATGCTCAAAAATTATATGAGTAGGTTTCTTTATTTTCCTCTTGAAATAATTAATAATATTTCTTTAGGTTAAAATATACTTTTGATCCTTATACATGATATTTATTTTTAATCTGATCTTTATATGAAAAAAGTTTTTAATTTAATCTTTATACATACAATCATTTTAAATTTAGTTTCCATTGTCTTTTATATAGTTAAGTATAAGAACCAAATTAAAGATAAGTTTCATGTATAGGGACCAAAAATATTGGTAAAAATATATTTTTGGTTCTTATATGTGACACACAATTTCAATTTGGTACTTATACTTCATAGTCCTTCTACTAACTATTGCATATAATGGAGATTAAATTGAGAATGATTGTACGTATAAAGACTAAATCAAAAACTTTTTTGGTATATGAACAAAATTGAAAATGAACATCATGTGTAAGGACTAAAAAAATATTTTAACAGTTTATCTAAAATCATTGTCTAGATCAACAAACTTTCCTCCAGATTTTTTGTAATAAAATTATAATCAAATAATCTAGCTTCTCAAATGAATTGTATTTTTTTGTATTATACTTCCATGTAGATTTTTTAATCCAGTGCAATGCACAAATTAAAATAGAAAAATACTATAAAAGTTATATACATGAATAAAGATTATTTTAAACTATATAATTACTTAATTAGGTTTACAATAATAATCAATTAATTTAGTTATATTTTCATGTAAAATTTTCATTCTACTAGATATAGATATTAACATATTTCCATACAAAATGTTTAATCCAATTAAATATAAATGAAAATACTTAAATATTGTTGACCAATATATATATATATATATATATATATATATATATATATATATATATATATATATATAAGCATAAAAATTTACACAATCAAAAAATAATTAATTTAATTTTTTAAACAATCATGATATTCTTACCAAAAATAGTACATACATTCATTTTCACACTTCATCTAATACTATTCATCATACTTATTTTTTTTATCACTTTTTCTCTCTCAATCACACATTCTTAAAAAAAATATTTACAATGTTTACACCTCTAAAAGAAGTGTAAGATCATCATTTTCCTTTTCTAAATATGTTACGTAAAACAAAAAACAAAATAGCCAAACGCCCTTTTAAAATGAACCTTGGAAAATATTCTAGATCCTAATTAAATTGACATATAAGGTTGAAATGTAATTTATTTATAAAATATATAAGGTTGAAATGTAATTTATTATTAAACAACTTTTTTATCAAATATATTTACAAATAATAGTCAATAGGAGAGTAGTCTACTATATAGATCACATGAACTTTCGTGGAAAATGTTCCTAAAGTGTGCATCAAACCGTTCGCGCACATCTACATTCAAAATAATTAAAGAATATATGAGAAATTAAATTACTACTACTAATAAAATAACAAAATAAATTGTTAAATAATATAAGACATTATTATTCAATATTATAGCACAATAACTATATAGCTGCTAGCTTTACCATCTCTCTTAAATTTCACTAACTCACCCTTCCTTAACATCTTCAAAGGGGGGAGGGGGAACAACTTGTTACCATCATCATTCAATAACTAATAATATGATATAAAACATGTCATAAGAACCAAATATCATCACATATCAATTAAGTAGGAATACTTATTGCACATTATATTTCTTCACCCTATATCACATTTAAAAGTAGTGAGAATATGACAACAACTCGTAATATATATAAAAAAACTTACAATAAGGAAAAAATCGTATGACAACCTTAAAAGACTCTTGCAATGACCCAACATGAAGATAAAAGTAATTACTAAAACCTTAGTAAAAGAATGGAAGAATAAATACTTTTTATCTATGACAACTATTTCAATTGAATTAGGAAGCTCAGATTAGATTGCTTAAAATTGGGATTGTTCCACAAACGAATAACATCATCACTTTAATATTATAGATGTTTTGGTCATTACTCATGTTCACATCACCAACAAAATCGTACTTGTAGCCGAATTACTAAAATAAGTAAATCATATGTAGAGATAACTAAAATAAAAAACAAATTATCAAAATTTTCATTGAGAAAGCATATAATAGAATGAGAAAGAAATTACTCTTCAAGCAATGTGTAGCTCCCTAATACAATTATCACAAAAAAACTAGCATATTTCAAGATAAAGTGTATCAAGTATGTCACTTCCTAAAATGCATAAAACATAAATCCATAATAACATGTGTAGTCATTATAGAGAACCACGAAGGGTGAAAAAGATTACATATATACATCACTGGCTGAAAAAGCCACACTGTAATACATAAGCTTTTACAGACTAAAACAAAGTAAACAAATACAAGCTAATACATAAAGAAAACAAAATAACTAAAACTAAACCTTTTTGCTTCTTCTTGCCCTTTTTTCTTTAGAGGGTCTTGACCTGAATTTACATTGAAATACAATGGGGTGAGAATTCACAAAATCCTCAGTATGAGTATACCAAAACCAGTGTTTACATCATTCATAATGAGTAAACAAAACCATGCACAAAAGAAAATAAAAATCAATGATATTATACAACCGTCCATACAATCGTAAATATCATCAGTGACAAACAATTACCCACACAACTGTCATTCAGATGCTATGCTTGTATGATATATGTTTATGTCACGAGAATGCACCAACAATATGATTATGCAATACTAGTGCAGGTTTTGGTTTTAGAAATCACATGTTACTTGCTCATTCCCAGAAACTAAGTTACATTGTATATACTAAGTAGGATAGGCACAATAACCCTTACAATACTTGATAATAAGTGAATTCCTTCCTCTCACGATAGTAAGAGTACTGCTACTACCCTCATACTGGTAACCTTGACTATAATAGCATAAATAATATAAGAATTTAGATCCAACACATCATTCTCAGGCCACATGGTTGTGCACACCATCTAAGGTTATAATACATAGGAAAATAGCAAGAATAAAACATGCAAAGATATCACAAGGTACTCATTAACCTAGTGAGACTAATACCAAAATTCATAGAATTCTAAGCTAATTTAGCACACAAAGTAGCAAGAATCATGATACTAGTAAAAATTGTATTTAGCATCTTACACCATCACTTCATAAGTGACTACCAAATCGACCTCATGTTAATCAAGATACTAAACACTACCCTATGGCATTCCATCACATTTTGGATGCCCAATGTCGCGACCGTGATCGTGGCGGGAGTAGTGAAACAAAATAAATATGTTAGGAGTTGATAGGATATAATTATATTTAAAAGTTTCAAACCCAAGTGTAGGTTGTCTCAAGTAATAAATTCTCGGGCGTCCGAGGTCGATCAATAGGGAATTGATGAAGGAAAACTAATTAATTGAGGTAAGGAGCAGATTTGTCACAAAATTAAAAATGATATAAGTTGTTCACAAATGAAAAAGATTTGCTTGGGTTAGGAGATCCACTCTTGGTAATAAATTAAAAACAAGATTATTTCGTTTTATAACTCAATTGAAATCATACATAATGAAGATTCCAATCGAAAGACTTAACATTTCAATCATATAATCATATTATGGTTCTAATAATTATCTACCAATACTTGTAAATCGTCAAAAGCATCCACTGTGCCAATCCTATTGTCTACAATGGATCACGATATTCATTATACAAGAAGAGTTTTTAAATTAATTGGAAACAACATACAACACATATTATATTTGCTTAATAATATATCATTTAAGTACAAGAAAGAAATTAATCTAACCTTAACTTATTACCAAGAGCTTCACCTTTTTACCCAAGCAAGATGAAGATTAATTACACATGAAAAAGAAGAAAAGAAGAGAAAAAGAAAAAGGAAAAGGAAAAACAAGAGAACACAGCAAAATTCTCCTCCTCCAACCTTCTTGTCCGAATTGTTCAGTGTCCCTATTTATAGAAAATTTTAGCATCTACAGTAACTTGATGATGTCATACTGACGTCATGCTATAGTACTTGCTGACATCATGCTACATCATTTTGATGACATCATCCATGACATCATTATGACATAATCATGACATCATCATGACATAATCTTTTTTTAGTAGTCACGCCACGGTGTAAGGAAACATGCGTATGTCGCGAAAACTCAGTATCTTCGCTTGTTTTCATCCAAATGTATTAAATTCCTTCAATACTGCAAAAACGAAGATATTAGTGTAGATTCATTTAATATTCACTCTTAAATACAAGCAGTTAAATAATAAAAAGTCATAAAAATCAACTCCAATCACACCCCCACACTTGAGCTTTTGCACTCCTGGGCAAAATATATAAGACCAAAGCTAGGAAATGATACTGACTCAAAAGCTAAAAACTCTTAAAATATTTAATGAAACAAGAAGAGCAACTAGCCATTCAAGGGAACAAAGCATTTTTTTTTTGTAATATTTCTTCACATCTCAAACCATCAAACAAGAAAATTTCAGTTAAAAAGAATGAATCAAGAATGAAAGATCCTCACAGGATTCACTCTCAATCCCTCTAGTGTTTAAAATGGTAAATATTTCACTCAATTCAACCCATGAAAAATTACACTACCATAAGCTTGCTTATCTTCTACTTCTCCACTACTCAAAACACATGCACATAAAAATCAAGAGGACTTTATTCAAGGTTGTAACAGGGTCATGGTAAAGGAAAATGGATAATATGGACATGAGAAGATAAATACCAAAGAGAATAAAAGAACATTATGGTATAGTTAAAGTGGAAAAGATATTTGAAAACATTCATCATAAAGGACAACGATCAATATTTGACTAATGTTTTGTTGAAGATCAATCCCAAATTGATGAGTTGAATTCATTGTTAGGCTTAAACCTTCTCCTTCTCTTTGTGTTGTTTCTAAGCATCCATCTTTATTCTAGATATGGATATGTCACATAGTGTATCAGATGGTCAGCTCTTTTTTTCTTTTCTTTTTTTTTTCTTTTTACACACACACCACCACACTTGTTTAAGAACAAAGTCAATGCTCTCTTGTTCCCTAAGGTCAGGTAAAAATATATTCCTTTTTTTTTAAAGGCACGTAATGAGGTAAAAATAAGAACTGACCAAATAAGCTCAAAGGGGTTACACAAGGGAAAATATACAAGGATAGCTATTTGGTCAAAGTAGCTATTTTAAAATGTCTCAATCATATTTATGTATGCATGTAAAAATGTAGCCTAAAAAAGAATCAAAGCAAGTTCTAAAGTAACAATTTCACATGTGAAAATCACACAAGAAAGAAGAGAATGGTACAAATGTTCAATCCATTCATCAATAAGCTCAAAATCTCACAAGGCATGTTTCTATCATTCTCAATTCATTAATTCAACATTCAAATCCAAGCATGTAATTTTTAAGAAAGAAGAAAATTTATGCTATGACCCAAGATATGCTTTTTGCTACTTCTAAAACCATTTTTTTCTCAACTATGATGCATCTCAAGAGTAAAATTACCTCTTCGGCAAAATTTACTCCCTACTCTGCCATCCTTAATTGGTTTTGTTGTAGGTTTCTGACAGTCATCTCACTAAACATACTTCCTAATTTAAATACGTCTCAGAAGTAAAATTACCCCTTACTCTGCAATTTTTCATTGGATTAGTAAGTTCGTGACAATCATATCATACTTTCATACTTTTTTGTTTTTTGTTTTTAAAACTATCCTTTCCCCCAACCAGATCACAACATTGTCCGCAATGTTAAAATATAGATGAGTAAAGGATAGAAGATAGTACCTGTTGGAGAAATTTGACACAAATTAAAACAGAAACAACAGACGATAAATAAAATCAAACCCACTAAAGATGAAGTATCAGATCTGGCTTGCTTTTTTTACTGCTTCCCTCGCTGCTTCCTGATGACCAATTTATCTAAGCTAGGACTTTATCAGGTTCATAAACAAAAGCTTCTAATTTATCAATCAGCTCATCAATTGTGGAGGCAGAGATAAGAAGTTTTCTTATCAAAGGAGTGATAAATTTCTGTTCCACAGCTTTGTCAAGAAAAAATAACAAAAAATCAAAGAAATTATTAACATTCAACAAGGCAATGGGTTTATGGTGGATATTCAGTTGGGCCCAAGAGACAATTTGAAAAATTTCTTCCAAAGTACCAAAACTACCTGGTAAGGTAATGAATGCATCAGAGTTGTCAAGCATTATTTTCATTCGTCCATGCATAGATGTTACCTGAATTTCTTCTCCAACTGTCTTTCTAGTAATGTTATTTTGAACTAAAGGTTTAGGAATGACACCTAAAACCTGACTGTCTCCTATAAAAACAGCAAGTGATACAACCTCTATTAACCCACCACAAGCTCCCCCATATACAACATGAATATTTCTTGCAATAAGTGTTCGACCAAGAACCGTAGCTGCGTTTGCAAACTCTAACCCCTTCCCATAACTTGACCCACAAAAAACACAGACATTTTTAAGGTTACGAATAGGAGGCCCCATTTCTAT
This sequence comes from Ormosia emarginata, assembly GCA_029884605.1. Lineage (NCBI taxonomy): Eukaryota > Viridiplantae > Streptophyta > Magnoliopsida > Fabales > Fabaceae > Ormosia > Ormosia emarginata. The sequence continues at coordinate 16,309,218 of JAQQTP010000089.1, read as the reverse complement.
ATTCTTCCTCCCTTTGAATGTTTCTGAGTTAGAGGAAAGTGGAGAAAATGAAGTGTTTAAATAACGAAAAGAATGGAGAGAGAAATGATAACACTTATAAAGGTAGCTTGGCTGTTGTCAGAAAAGTTTGAAATTAAGAAACACAAAATCTCTTTTTTTTTTTAACTTCAACTAAATCATCAGGGTAAAGAAGTCTAGAAACCCCTGAAGGATCCTACTCAAAGGATCATCTGTCCAAAAATTAAAATACAATAAAATCATACAAAGATAAAAGAAAGATAATAATAAACGAGGATATACCTGTAAGTACAGTGTTCATGGTGTATCTTTATACTGCGTGTCACCGGTGCAACATATGAATTCCATAAGGATTGCCGAACCGACAACAAGAACCTTTGAATCCTTTCCGTCCTGCTTACGGAAGAACAACCCTCTATCTTCCTGCAAACCTAATTAAACGCCTGTATTCTAAGAAGATGGTACCTGACTGTAACCAGTCAGAACTCGCCATAGAGACCTACTAATTAAAGTAAGTATACAGCTCAGCTAACTGTTTCTGTTCACTATAAAGACAAGACGCTTCTTTCTGCCTATCAGTGCTTCAGAGCCTTAGTTCCAAGAACTAGGAATGTAGCACGCGGCTCTCTACAGAGCATGGCATACGAACTTTATTTACATACTGGCGTATGAAGGTCTCCTCCTGAGTCTATGACAGGACGGGCATCCGCCCGGGGCTCCTAATCTAATTAAAGACCAGGTACAACCATAGTTTCGCCCTCTATTTTTTTTTTTGTCGACACTATTTATATCCCTATACAAAGGCTCCGAAATCTGGGAGGCACTTAAGCCGACTCAAAAACACAAATGAAATATTAAAAACTTACCTCAGCTTTGATAGACAGGATCTTCTACCAAAGTCTCGACTACATCTGGATCTTTCAACTGAAGTTATGGCTTCAACTGCTGACCATTTACCTTCCTCCAATTTAATTTCATGAGAACAGACCAGGGGACGACCACATTTTTTATTAGAAAACTCCAACCTTTATTAAGCAACTCCTTAAACTTTGGACTCCATCCTTGAGTGTTATGATTCTGAGTTAAATAAAAGTTAGTACAATTATCAAATACATTAGATGGATTACTGATAAAATTAAACTCAGAATTAACAAGAAGATTCTCAAGGGGATTAGAATCAAAGGTTGTAGAAAGTCCTTTCTCCATGATTGAGTCAATCATGTATGTTTGGTGACCCTTGTCTTTATTTTCTGGCTTAACAGGATTCTTTGTCACCTCAGGTTCCTTGGGTAACTCGACATCACTACTATCTTGATTCTTTTTTACATCTTCTAGCTCATTCACACTCAAGGAGTTCATCATTCTAGATACTTAGCTCTTTATCTCCTTACTTTCTTCAACAACCTTTCCATTCCTAAGAGTTATTACCGAATTGACTTGATCTATTTGTTTGCTTTCAGAACAACCCTCATTTAGACAGTACTGACCTTTGGGAATCGGTTGAGGTTAAGAAAAAAAAATTTCTTTCTCGTGAATGGTGAGTGCAGAAGCAAGTTTAGCAAGAGTGTCTTTTATGTCAATCATGGTTTGATTGTTTTGTTTATTGATGGCCTCTTGCTTTTCTATGAATGCACTAAATGTTCCTTTAAGGTTTTTCCAATATGGTGAGACATAAGGTGCATATCCTTGAGAATTTTGAGAATCCTGTTGTTCCTGAGGAGGCGGTGGTTGCATAAATTGTGCTTGATTATTATTTCTCCAACTGAAGTTCGGGTGATTTCTCCATCCTGGATTGTAAGAATTTGAAAAAGAAGAGGTGAATGGCTTTTTAAAATTGTTCATTGCATTTACTTACTCATACACAACTTCTTTAAAAATAGGAATATTAGGACATTCATTTGTCGAGTGTCCTAATTCATCACAAATGCCACAAATTTCTTCATTTTGCACAGATTTGACTTCTTTTACTTTCCCTAATTCCATGGATTCAACCTTTCTAGCCAAACTAGCATACCTTGCATTTAGATCTTCTTCTTGACTAAGATGGTGTTTTCCTTTTCCTGCATTTGCAAGGTTATATCTAATTGAATTTTCAAAAGGATTAGTACCATGCCAAGATTGAGAATTTTCAGCCAAATGGTTTAAATAATCTTAAGCTTCTTCAGGTTCTTTATCAAGAAACTCACCATTATACATCGTTTCCACAAATTGTTTAGTTTCAGGTGTTAAACCTTCATAAAAGAAGCTTATAGTCTGCCATTTTTCAAAACCATGATGTGGGCAAGAATTTAACAAATCTTTAAAACGTTCCTAACTTTGAAAATACGCTTCATTTGAATTTTGGAAAAAAATTTGGATTTGTCTTTTTAAAGCATTGGTTTATGTATTGGAAAAATTTTCTTTAAAAACTCACCTTGCATTTCTTGCCATGTGCCAATTGATCTTGGTTTCAAAGTATTAAGCCAAGTTTTTGCTTTATCTTTCAAAGAAAAAGGAAACATTTTAAGCTTAACAATTTCTTCAGTGCAATTTTGATCATTGAAAGCAATACAGTCTTCTTTAAATTCTTTTAGATGTAAATATGGGCTTTCATTTTCTAAACCATGAAAATTAGGAAGTAAAGAAATCATACCTGACTTAAATCTAAAATTATTAGCAGTAAGTGGAAAGATAAAACATGATGGACTAGAATTTCGAGGTGGTTGCAAATATGCACGCATAGTTCGTAATGGTTGATTTTCATGTTCAACATGTATACTTTCATTTTCAGCTCGTTGTGTTTGATTATCATATTCAACATGTGCATCTTCAACTTCAGCCATTGTGTTAATTGTGTGTGATTGTGATTCAAATAAATCAATATATAAATTACTAGGATTAATTTTAACCAAACGACCAGAATTTAAATCACGATACCAATTAAGCATAAATAAGTGACATAAAATAAAAATAATGTACAAGTAGGCGGTAGACACCAGCCATTAAATATTAAGAAGGATGTGGTATAAACCAACCACCCAAAAATAAAAATAAAAATTTGAAAAATAAAATACGAAAAATAAAGTGCAGAAAGTAAATTTAAATATGAAAATCGGAGAGTGGCAGAGCCCCACAGAGCCAACGTAAGAGAGAGAGAAAAAAGAAATATTATTTCATTAAGTTAGAGGCGAACAATAAATGATAGAATTTAAAAGTTAGATGCAAAAAATAAATGACAATTTAAAAGTTAGATGCAAAAAATAAATGACGCAATTTAAATGTTAGATAGTTGGTAAGCGAAAAGCGTAAATAATAATAATAACGAAAAGTGTAAATAATAAAATAAAATAAAATGAAAATAAAAAATGTAAATAAATGACGTAAATTAAAAAAATTTAGTTAGTAAGTTAGTTAGTAAATTAGTAAATAGATAAATAAAAATGAAAAGAGTAGAGGAAAAATATACCTGATAGTGAAGTTTACTTACAGAAAGAGAACCTCAATATATTAGAACTTCAAATCAAGTCCCCGGCAACGGCGCCAAAAACTTGATGGGATATAATTATATTTAAAAGTTTCAAACCCAAGTGTAGGTTGTCTCAAGTAATAAATTCTCGGGAGTCCGAGGTCGATCCACAGGGAATTGATGAAGGAAAACTAATTAATTGAGGTAAGGAGCAGATTTGTCACAAAATTAAAGATGATATAAGTTGTTCACAAATGAAAAGGATTTGCTTGGGTTAGGAGATCCACTCTTGGTAATAAATTAAAAACAAGATTATTTCGTTTTATAACTCAATTGAAATCATGCATAATGAAGATTCTAATCGGAAGATTTAACATTCAAAGTTCAATCATGTAATCATATTATGGTTCTAATAATTATCTACTAATACTTGTAAATCGTCAAAAGCATCCACTGTGTCAATCCTATTGTCTACAATGGATCAAGATATTTATTATACAAGATGAGTTTTTAAATTAATTGGAAACAACATACAACACATATTATATTTGCTTAATAATATATCATTTAAGTATAAGAAAGAAATTAATCTAACCTTAACTTATTACCAAGAGCTTCACCTTTTTACCCAAGCAAGATGAAGATTAATTACACATGAAAAAGAAGAAAAGAAGAGGAAAAGAAAAAGAAAAAGGAAAAGGAAAAACAAGAGAACGCAGCAAAATTCTCCTCCTCCAACCTTCTTGTCCGAATTGTTCAGCGTCCCTATTTACAGAAAATTTTAGCATCTACAGTAACTTGATGATGTCATACTAATGTCATACTACATTAACTTGCTGATGTCATGTTACAGTACTTGCTTATGTCATGCTTCAATAATTTGATGACATCATTATGACATCATCATGACATAATCTTTTTTTTAGTAGTCATGCCACGGTGTGAGGAAACACGCGTATGCTGCGAAAACTTGGTAACTTCGCTTGTTTTCATCCAAATGTATTAAATTCCTTCAATATTGCAAAAACGAAGATATTAGTGAAGATTCATTTAATATTCACTCTTAAATACAAGCAGTTAAATAATAAAAAGTCATAAAAATCAACTCCAATCAGAAGTCGTCACCAATTTTATTAAAATTAGAAAAATTGAAAAACCTTTTTAGAAAATGGTCTTTGGAACCAAATTGGATTTGGGAGTCGGTTATACATATGGAAGAGTGAAGACTTAACCCCACAGCACCCCTAATGCATCCGTTTTAAAACATTTACCCTAAATTAGTTATGCAAAATTTAATAATCTCATAATATATTTGTTTTACTCTTTTATATAAAAAATAATTAAAAATAAATAATTTGTGAAAATTTAAACTTTGGCTTGACGAAATAAAAATTCTGCTCCTACGTACTGTCGCAAATGAGGAATTCAAAGTCACGTAGTTCTTTAGAAAATAAGTATGGTTTGGTTTATTTAAAGAAAAGATTTAATTTTTTTTATTTCTATAAAAATTTGGATTAACAGGTCGTCGCGAATCTGTTAATCAAATTAAGATTCGAATAGGTGAAGCTCGCGTCACGCTAGAGATGTCACCCACTGATTATTGAATTTATCATTATTAAATGAGATTTTTTAATCTAAAATTTTCTTAAAAAAACAAATAAAAAATGATAATGATAAATAAAAAAAAATGAATTTTAAGTCTTTATTAAATAATGATTTATTTTTAAAATAATTTGAATCATTAGGTTGTCACAACTCAAATGATCCAAAATAGTTATAAGATTAACAAGTTGTCACAACTCGGTTAATCCTATTTTATTTGAAAAAAATTTCAATTGTTTTTATATTTTTTTATTTTTATTTTTATCATTTATTACCTTTATTTTTTTTTTTAACCCTTTTTTGGAAGCCCATTATCCTAGGCCTACCTTGCCCAAAAATTTCAGAACTAACAAAAAAAAAACTACTCAGAAACTTACAGAAAAGATAAAACAAAAGGGAAGGGGTGTTTGTTTTTGAAAGTTGTAAAGGTTGAATGACCGAAGACGGTAGCCGGTCAGATCTGGTCCAAGGATGAACGGAACGGCGATGAGCGACAGGTCTGATTGGTGGGGGATCTGGCTTTCCGGTGTTGGGCTGGGAGTGTCGGCGATGCAGCAAATAGCTTGCAGCGCGATCTATCTAGTAGGTGTTGTGCTGATGCGCAGTGCGGATCGACGGGTCCGTTGAGCGATGGCTGAGCTACGGTTTGGGTTTGACAGTGGCTTCTGGTGCGGTATATGTGGACGCAACTCACGCGGATCGGGGCTGGGGTCTTCACGGTTTTGTTGGTGAGGTTATAGGTGGTTTGGATGATAGTTTTTTCAGAGGTTGGTAATGGTTATGGGTTGTGCTTTTGGTGAACAGGAAGTGTAGGTGGATATGGAGAATGAAGGATGAGGAGTAATGGATTGTGTTTGATTTGGGGTTATTAGTGGCTTTAGTGGATGAGGATTTTTGGTGGCGAGAGGAATGAATGCTTTAGAGGTTGAAAAGGATGAGGAACAATGGGTGGCTATAGTGTGTATTGTTTGGAAGTTGAAGATGATAAAGATGTGTTATGGAGGAGATGGTGGTCTATTATGGAAGCTTAAGGAAGATGAAGATGGCAGTGAAGTGGAAAAGGGTTTGGGTGATGAAAAAACATGAACAAGACTGCTAGAGTGTTTAGGCAGAAATATGTGTGTAAGTATGAGTTCGTTGCTGAGAGTTAAAAGTCCTTTTGTATGTGGGGTTATGGGTTAATATAGGAGGGGTTTAGGTTGAAGTGTTTAAGTTCAAGTGTGATTAGGAGTTATTTTGGATAAGTGATGGGGTTTGTTTAAGATGATTATAGGTCTGTTTAGGATGAGTGTTGGGGTTGGTTTAAGATAAGTCTTTGATATATGGGTTGTGGGTTAACGGGTTGGATAATGGGTTATGGGTTAATGTGTTGGATCATGGGCTAATGGGTAGGATAATGGGTTATGGTTCAACCGGTACGAAAATGGGCCAAAGATGAATCTTTTTTTTTTCTTTTATATTTTATTTTTTTCTTTATTTACAAAATGTCCCAGACAAAATTAGGTGTTCACAGTTGCCCCTCTTTACTTGTTTCTTACTAGATAAAAAGAATAACTGCAGCTTTTCATTTTATCATAGTGAGGAATGAGTAAAGAAATAAACCTAAATTTTGTTCAGGAAAAACAAAAAACAATGTGAAGATCGATCCGCTCAAAGATAAATGGCGGAAAGACAATGAGCTGTTGCGTCCCTAAAATTAAAGACAATGGGCATCTACATCCCAAAAATTAAAGACAAGGGGCATCTGTGTCTCGAAATTTAAAAGACAATAGGCTACTGTGTCCCAAAATTTAAAAGACAGCGGGCTACTGCGTCCCAAAATTTAAAAGATAATGGGCTACTGCGTCCCAAAAATTAAAAGACAAAGAGCTACTACGTCCCGAAATTTAAAAAATAGTGGGCTACTGTGTCCCAAAATTTAAAAGACAGCGGACTACTGCATCCCAAAATTTAAAAGATAATGGGCTACTGTGTCTCAAAAATTAAAAGATAATGGGCATCTGTGTCCCAAAATTTAAAAGATAATGGGCTACTACGTCCCAAAAATTAAAAGACAGCGGGCTATTGCATCTCAAAAATTAAAAAAGGCAGGCTACTGCGTCCTAAAATTTTTAAAAAAAGTGGGCTACTGCGTCCCAAAATTTAAAAGACAGTGGGCTACTGCATCCTGAAAATTAAAAGACAATGGACATCTACGTCCCGAAAATAGACAATGGGCATCTACGTCCCGAAAGACAATGGGCTTCTGCGTCCCGAAAAGAATTTTTTCTTCTTTTTTTTCCTTTTTTTTCTCTCTTTTCTTTCTCTCCTTTTTCTTTTTCTTTCTTTATTTTTTTAATTTTATTTTAATGCCTTGAAAATGCATGATGATGTATTTTAAAAACATTTGAAACCTTGGAAAGCTTTGACCAATCAAACCTTCGTTCACGTGTTTTTTCTTCATCAAACCTTTCGACTCATTTGGAAATCCTCTTGACCTCATTTCCCTTCTTCTTTTTTTCTTTTTGTCTTTTTTTTTTATTTTTTTGACACCTCATTAGATCATAGACTTGGAATGTTGTAAAGTCATTAAGTCAAGGGCTTAGAATTTTTTTTTCATCTCATCAGGCCATGGGCCTGGAATTTCATCAAGCCAAGGACTTGGGATTCTCTAAAGAGACAAATAAATGTATCTTTGAAAGGTCTCTTAGTAGAATTGGGATTTCCTTAAAACATGTGCTTCCTCAAAAAAGCTTATGCAATTAATCTGCTTTCACGCTCGCTTTCTAACTTTCCTTCAAAATTCTCACATTCATTTCTTTTTTCTTGAGTACATCTTATTTCTGAATTATTCCTTGAGATAACATTATCCTTTAATTAGAATTTCCAAGTTCTCTTTGATCTGAATTGTTCATCCAAAGATTGTCATTAGATGGTCAAATCATAATGTTGTACTTATGTTTGCTTACCTGAAGCATTACGTAATAGACAAACATGGATTTGAAAGTGCAATAGAAAAGAAATTTACTAATGAACAACTTTCATATTGGTCTTGGAAGTTTGACTACACAAAAAGGAAAAAGACACAAACGATGATATGAGATTGAAAGAAGTGTTGACCCGATATGAATTGGTTTGCTCTTCATGAGAACGATCTTGACATTATGGACAAGGATCAAGCCAAATTGAACCAAAGAGAAATTTGCCTCAGTCTAAGACTGAATTGAGTAGGACCAAGACTTATCCTAGTGACTAAAAGATTTTCCCAAGACAAATTGAACCAAGTAAAGGAAAAATTACCCCAGTTTAGAGTTGAGTCGAACGGGGTACAAACTTGTCCTAGTGTAGGGCCAAATTGAAACAAATAAAATTTTCCCCAGTCTATGACAGAAATGAATAGGGCCGAAACTCGACCTAATGACCAAAAAAATTTGCCCCAGTGTAGATTAAATTGAACCAGGGAAAGAATGTCCCGGTGTAGGACTAGCTCGAATAGGTTAGAAACTTGCCCAGGTGTAAGTCTCTTTTTTTTTCTTTTCATTTTTATTTTTTGTGGAGTAATGAACTAAATACTTGGATGAGCGTAACCTTTGTCTCAAAATTAAAGTTAACAAAAATAATAACAACCCTTCAGTGATCAGAATGGACTTTTTAAGGCTTGTAACGTGGCCAAGGCTAGGGGTTATGAAAGGAAAGATATAAGGCTCAAACAAGTGTTTAAGGGTGGAATGAGACTAAGGATCCTTGTTCAAAATTAAACTTCATCAACTGCTTTTCCACTTCCAAACACACTTTTCTCTTATTATTCTCCGTTTCTTCCCTATTTCATTTCATCATTTTTTTTAATTTTTACCCCTTTCACCTTTTCTTCTTTCTTCATTATGCTTCAGAACATTCATCATGACAATCAACCTTTATTTTATACTATTCCCTAGTGTAGGGGTGATCCTTGTCCAAGATTTTATTGAAGAAAATTTCAAGCTCAAAAGGGGTAGCAAGAGATAAAAATGATGAAATTTTGTAAAAGATAGAGAAAAATAGTCAGTCTTCATTTTCAAATCATGATTGTTTATTTTCAAAACTTTAACTTTGAGACAAAAAGATAGTGCACACCAAGTGATTACTTATAAGCTCATTTTTCCTTTTTTGATTTTTTCATTTTCATTTTCATTTTCTTTTGCAAAGACACTTACACAAGCGGACCTAACTGAGAATTACCAAGGAAGATGCTTTAAAGAAATGAAAGAAAATAATTATCAAGAAAGACAAAGTGATGAAAGGAAACAAAGTGCCCATGCAAATTCATTACATTAAAGTTTCAAGAAAGTTAACATGAGTCCAACATCACTAATTATCACTTCAAGAGTTATTAATAATACTAAGTCCAACTATTTCTTCAATGTCAAGCTTTCTATAAGCAATTAGCTTCCTTACTGCAGTTTTGAAGGATTCACAATCTTCAATTGACTACCCTGCGACATCCATGTGGTATTTGTAAGTTAAACTCGGATTATATCATGCTGGGAATGGTGGTTCTAAGGGACGTACAGGATTTCCTGAGATGAGGTGAGCATCAAACAGCCTCTGGAAAAGATCTACATTCGAAATGGACAATCTTGGGATATTTTGGAAGTTTAGCCAAGGTTGTGGGTGATTTGAGTAATTTTGTGGAGGTGGAGGTGGATATCGGGTATAGGTTGAGCGAGTTGGTGCATATGGTTGTGGTATGGGAACGTTGTTGATTTGGAATTGTGGAGTTGGGGTGATGCTTGTGGTTAGTATAATTTGGTGTGGAGGGTAATAAGGAGGTGTAGGCGTATGGTATGACAAATAAATGTTAGGGTTATATGGTGGTTGATGACTTGGGTATTGTGGGGAGTATCGAGGTCTGAAGGTCTGTTGATACTGGACAAAATTTACTTCAGACTCGTTCTTTTTCGATTGAAATCCTTTCTTAGCAATGATATCCTCTGTAGTGCTCATTGGCAACTTCCCAGCCTTGGATAAAATCTCGATTCTTTCCCCAACAACGATCAAGTCAGCGAAATCTTTATAAGCTGCTCCGGCCATTGCTCCGATAAAAGGATTTCCCAAGGTTCCCAAGAAATATAAGCACGTCTCAGATAGTGTTAATAAGGGTTGAACTTGAGCCGCCAAGGCTCTCCACCTTTGTGCATACTGCTTAAAAGATTCATCATTTCTTTTCTGTATTGAGTTTAACTATTCCCAAGTTAGGACTATTTTCAAGTTGAACTGATACTGACCCATAAATAGGTTTGCCCAGTCATCCCAAGAAGAGATATTAGAGAGGTCTTGTTGGATACACCATTCCAAAGCAGGCCCAATCCAGCTTTCATGGAAAAAGGCGAACAAGGAACTTCCAGTCCTTTGACCAAATTGACATTTTGGTAATGTATGATTTTAGGTAAAAAAATGGATTGGTGCTCCCATTATATTTGTCAAATTCTGGAACCTTAAAGCCCTTTGGGATGATAACGTTGACAGTAGGGCACAACTCTTCTATCCCAAGGGGACCATAGGTGCTAGGACCCTTGATTGCTTTGATTTGTTCTTCCATCTTTTCCATCCATTCTTCATCCTTCTTATCATTTTGAACGGTTGCATGACCAGTACTAGTAGGAAATCCCGTTGATGTCGGATTGACATATGCGGTGGTTCCCACGTGAATTCAGCATTATCATAGACTTCATTTTTAGTATCCTCTGACAAACGATGCCCTTCTCCTATAGGAATCACTAGCGATGCAGTATTTGAGGTTGCTCCCAGAAAAGGCATTTTAGTGGTGACCCTAGGATTTGTTCCCATGGCAGTAATATTTGGAGGGTGTGAATATGCTCCAGTTACTCCTATACCTATGGTTGCCCCAATCAAAGAGATGGTCTCCCTCATAGCTAACAACATTTCCTCCATTCTTCTTTGAGAATCTTTCATCTCATCTACTTCCATTCTCAGATTTCTTCCTTCGTTCTCAGCTGCCATCGCTAAAAGCTTTGTTCGATACCTTGTGTTGTGAACTCGAGTTTGATTAGTGTCTTCTTTCCTTGGTCGCACAATGATGCTAAGCATAGTAACACTAAACAAAAATAATGAGATGAATGAGATTTATGAGATACATAAGATGAAATGGATGAAATGGAAATATTTTTTCTTTCCTTTAAAAAAAAAGATGCAATAAATCCCATGAAAATGCATGATTTTTTATTATTATTATTATTTTAGAATGCTAGGAATGCCATGAAAATGCATGATTTTTTTTTTCAAATATGCCATGAAAATGCATGATGCTATTTTTTTTTTTAAAAAAAGGATGGCTATATAAAGAAGAAATACGCTCCCTTCGTGTCCTAAGGTATTGCCTTAAACGGAGGAATTCTATCATAAGGATCTATGGGTCTTTCTGATTCGTGATAACTCTCATTTGATGGCTCTTCTATTCTAAAGGTCTCTAGAGCCAAGTCCTATTTCAGAATATTGACTATGAAATAGTGGTTAAACCACTAGGTATTGGGCATTCATGAAAAAGGTACACTCTAGATGAGATTTTCACAACAACCAAACAGGATGTACATCCAAAATAGCTATCACTATACAACCTCTACCTAACTAGGATTCACTCAGACCCGGGTATAGGGCCCCACTGGATGTGTGTGACAAACGTGTAGGTACGATGAGTGTAGGTGTAATTGGCTAGCTATCATGAACAATAGTTTTGATGATAACAAACGTGAAGACAAACATGAAGATGATGAGAAGACCAAGTCCAAGACTTTCAAGAATAGCTTTAGGACTTAGGATCGTTGTAAAGAGACTCATTGGATATCTCATTATTTTTGGTTGCAAAGAAATGTTTTCAAAATTATTTTTCCAAACTTAAAGAATCATTTTCTGGACATTTAAAAGCATTTAAAACTGATTTTATATCAGGGGTATTCGAATACCCCATAAGGTATTCGAATAGCTCACTGAGTATTCGAATAACCTGTTTTTGCAGAAAGCCTGTTTTATTATAGGTATTCGAATACACCATATGGTATTCGAATAACCATGTTTTAAAGTTTGTACGTTTTCTGTTTTTCAAAGTGGTATTCGAATAACCACACTTGGTATTCGAATAACCTTTGTCTAAACTGTTTCTCAAAGTCATTTTAAATCAGTGGTATTCGAATAACCTATTAAGGTATTCGAATAACCTTCTTCAGAACTGGTTTTCACGGAGCTTTTCAAAATGAGGCATTCGAATACCTCATAAGGCATTCGAATACCGTATCCCAGAAATGGCTTTACGAAGCTTTTGAAAATGGAAAGAAACGGCCATATTTTTGCTCTTAATTATACCCAACGGCTCTTTTCTTCATTGGCCTATAAATAGAGACCTTGGGTCTCTTCTGAAGGCTGGCCAAAAACCATTTGAACTATTTGCTTGTATTAAAAACGTGATTCACTATTTTTCTTACATTTTATATGCTCCTTTTGCTAAAATCTTGAGATATCCTTAGAGAGCTCCATAGTGCTTCAAGTTGTAATATTTGCTCTGTGTGAGAGATTCTTTTCATCTATTATTCTGATATTTTTATAAAATGGTGAGGTATCCCTTAGTGAAATTGTGAGGGTGAGGTATCCCTCTGGTAAAGGGTGAGGTATCCCTTGTTGTAAGGAAGGTGAGATATCCTTCATAAGGGGTGAGGTATCCCTCTAATAAATAGGGTGAGGTATCCCTGTTATGTAAAGGTTACAAGCACCTATTTTAAGCTTGTGTTGAATAGTAAAAAATCTCGAACTGTGTTTCGGGGACTGGACGTAGGCCACAAGTGGTTGGTGGTCGAACCAGATAAATATCGTGCCTCGCTTCTTCTTCTTTCCTTAATCTTTTATCTTTCTGCACTTTATTTATTATATATTGCAATTTAATTTCTAGTTGTTCTTCTTATCTTCATCTTATTCACGCCTTTTATTATTTAAATTCAGCATAGTTTATTTGTTTGCGCTTTTTGAAAGAAGTTTTTGATTACTCAATTCACTCCCCTCTTGAGTACTGAAGCCACTTGGGTAACAGTAGGAAGCGTACAAACAAAAACAAATACAAAACAAAAATTTCCAATAACAAAATAATTAACAAAATGGTTAAAAAAACTAATTAAAAAAATTAGAAACAAAAAAGAAAAGGTAAAACAAATATTCAAAGATTAAAAAAAATTTGCATAACCAACTTATATGGGTTTGGCTCTCAAGTATCCCCAGCGGAGTAGCTGTCACGACCGTGATGGCAGCGGGAGCGATGAAACAAAATAAATATGTTAGGAGTCACCACCAATTTTATTAAAATTAGGAAAAATTGGAAAATCTTTTTAGAAAATGGTCTTTGGAACCATATTGGATTCTGGAATTGATTATGCATAGGGAATGGTGGAGACTTAACCCCACAACACCCCTAATACATCCGTTTTAAAATGATTACCATAAATTAGTTATGCAAAATTTAATAATCTAATAACATATTTGTTTTACCCTTTATATAAAAAATAATTAAAAATAAATAATTTGTGAAAATCTAAACTTTGGCTTGACGAAATAAAAATTTCGCTTCTACGTATCCTCATATGCAATGAGAAATTCAAAGTCACATAGTTCTTTAGAAAATAAGTATGGGTTGGTTTATTTAAAGAAAAGATTTAATTTTTTTATTTTTATAAAAATTTGAATTAACAGGTCGTTGTGACTTTGTTAATCAAATTAAGATTCGAATAGGTGAAGCTTGTGTCACGCTAGAGACGTCACTCACTGATTATTGAATTTATCGTTGTTAAATGAGATTTTTTAATCCAAAATTTTCTTAAAAAAACAAATAAAAAAATGATAATGATAAATAAAAAAATGAATTTTGAGTCTTTATTAAATAGTTTTATTTTAAAATAATTTGAATCATTAGGTTGTCACAACTCAAATGATCCAAAATAGTTACATTGATTAACAAGCTGTCACAACTTGGTTAATTCTATTTTGTTTTATTTTATTTTATTTGAAAAAAAATTCAATTGTTTTTATATTTTTATCATTCATTACCTTTATTATTTTTTTACCCTTTTTTGGAAGCCCATTATCCTAGGCCTATCTTGCCCAAAAATTTCAGAACTAACAAAAAAAAAAAACTACTCAGAAACTTACAGAAAAGATAAAACAAAAGGGAGGGGGTGTTTGTTTTTGAAAGTTGCAGAGGTTGAATGACCGAAGACGGTAGCTGGTCAGATCTAGTCCAAGGACGAATGGAACGACAGTGAGCGACGGGTCTGATTGGTGCAGGATTTGGCTTTCCGGTGTCAGGCTGGGAGTGCCGACGGTGCAGCGAACGGCTTACAGCTCGATTTATTTGGTGGGTGTCACGCTGATGCGCAGTGCGGATTGTCGGGTCCGTTGAGCAACAATTGAGTGGCTGTTCGAGTTTGACGGTGGCTTCTGGTGCGGTGCGTGCGGATTGGGGCGCAACTCACGAAGATCGGGGCTGGGGTCTTCATGGTTCTGTTGATGAGGTTATAGGTGGTTTGGATGATAGTTTTTTTGGAGGTTGGTAATGGTTATAGGTTGTGCTTTTGGTGAACAGGAAGTGTGGGTGGATATGGAGAATGAAGGATGAGGAGTAATGGATTGTGTTTGATTTGGGGTTGTTGGTGGCTTTAGTGGATGAGGATTTTTGGTGGCGAGGAATGAAAGCTTTAGAGGTTGAAAAGGATGAGGAACAATGGGTGGCTATAGTGTGTATTGTTTAGAAGTTGAAGATGATAAAGATGAGTTATGGAGGAGATGGTGGTCTATTATGGAAGCTTAAGGAAGATGAAGATGGCAGTGAAGTGGCAAAAGGGTTTGGGTGATGAAAAAACATGAACAAGACTGCTAGAGTGTTTAGGCAGAAATATGTGTGTAAGTATGAGTTCGTATAGAGAAATATGAAAAATGGTGTAAGTAGTTATTGGTGGAACTTGAGAGAGTTAAAAGTCCTTTTGTATGTGGGGTTATGGGTTAATATAGGAGGGGTTTAGGTTGAAGTGTTTAAGTTCAAGTGTGATTAGGAGTTGTTTTGGATAAGTGATGGGGTTTGTTTAGGATGAGTGTAGGTCTGTTTAGGATGAGTGTTGGGGTTAGTTTAAGATAAGTGCTGGTATATGGGTTGTAGGTTAACGGGTTGGATAATGGGTTATGGGTTAATGGGTTGGATCATGGGCCAATGAGTAGGATAATGGGTTATGGTTCAATGGGTAGGAAAATGGGCTAAAGATCAGTCTTTTTTTTTCTTTATTTACAAAATGTCCCAGACAAAATTAGGTATTCACACCCAAGGTTCCCAAATTTCTCATATATGTAAGGTGATAATTCTCTCCAAGATATGTATTAGGGTGTGTTTGGGAGTTGGGATTTTGGAGGGTTTTGGAGGGAAAGGGAAGGAAAGACTTATTCTTTATTTTGAGTAAACATTCTTTATATTTGAATTTTTTTTAAAATTAAAGAATAAAATAAAATATGATCATATAACTTTTCAATAATCCTTTATTTATTTTTATAAATATTTTATAATTCTCTTAATTTAGAAATGAAAAATAAAACATTCCTTTCCTTTCCCTCCAAAACCCTTCATCCAAACAAAGTGTAAATGTCTTACATAAGTGATCCCCTCAAATAGAGAGTTCAAACAACAACAATTTCCAATATTGAAGTTGCCCTGTTTGGGCGCTTAAGCATTTACTGGGCAAAACATACCAGATTTTCCCCTTGCTTCAATGCTCAGGGGCTCC
This sequence comes from Ormosia emarginata, assembly GCA_029884605.1. NCBI lineage: Eukaryota > Viridiplantae > Streptophyta > Magnoliopsida > Fabales > Fabaceae > Ormosia > Ormosia emarginata. The sequence goes on along the minus strand of JAQQTP010000089.1, from coordinate 16,293,372 downwards.
TCAATTGGCGCCCAAGCACTCTCTGCGTGCTTAAGCACTCGGGTGTTGAGTGCATTGCAACACGCAGCAAACTCTGGGCAGTGGATGCTTAGGCGCCCAACTCCCGGCACTTAAGCGCTGGTTGCCCAGAATAGAATCTGCAGAATTCTGCATATATGGTTACTATTCTATTGGTAACCAAAATGAAATCCATCCACTCTAATTCTATTTTTAGGTGATTTTAAGTCCCTAACAAGTTCACAACATATAGGAATCATCAATCATCAACTCAAGTCACTAAAATTGGATCCTTGAACTAAAACACTCTTACAAAAACCCATTTTTCTCACTTTGTGCATCAAGGGTCCAAATGAAGAGTTCTAAGTTTGTAACCAAAACTCATACCAAGAATAAGTCATAAACAACCATTGAAAACATCTCTAAGCAAGAAAACACTAAAAACCCTTCAAAATCTCACTTTGACCTATCAAACCTCACTTGGCATAATAGAAAGAGATGAGAAACAGAAAGTTAATAGACTCAAACCGCCTACCTTTTGTGCAACAAAGATGGAGATCAAGCCTTGGATTTGTCCTTTGATTTCTTCCTCTTCTTTTCCTTCTCTTCTTCCTCCTTTTTCCTCCCTTTTCTCTGCTTGTTTTTCTCTTATGTTTTCAACCCTATCTTCAATTGTGTAACATGGGAAAAATGAGAGAATGAGAGTGAAGAAATATCCCAAAAAAGTCAAGAAAAAAGGCAGCCACATGGGTGCCTAAAATCACTTAAGATATTTAGATGTATCAACTATATCTGCTAAGAACATTTATATTTCTCCAAATTAAGTTTTCTAACTTCCAACAAGCTTAAAATAAATCCTAAGATTTATTAAAAATCTTATTTCACTAATGCCATATTTTTTCATATATGTGACTAGTTAATCCAGTATTAAAATACACAACCAGTATGCTTAAAAATACTAAACTAACTCTGATTATTCTCAAATTTTAACCATATCACAGTTCACACATTTGTAACTTAGAAATAAGTTATCTATATTTATTTCCATTAGCCAAGTCATTTAAACTAATATCTGTGTCATTTTAAGTTATTTTTCACCTTTCGAATTGCAACAAAATACATAAACTAATTTAGATTATCACAAAATTAAATAATCGTGTTAAGCAAATATTAAGCTACCTTTGTAACTATTTACAAGTCTAACATATTTTAGAGAATGTTACACAATGTAGGAGTATTTGTGGAGATATCTTCAAGTTGTAAAAAGTCTAAATAAGTAAATAAGATGAAAAATTATCCCTATAAATACAAATGTTCCAATACCTCTCACATAATTAATGTAGAATTATTGTTTGATAAAAAATACAATATTAATTGTAGATTTTAATTTCACGTAAATCATTGAAGAATTTTAAATATTAACTAAGTATACTATTTAATAACATAAATGCAAAAAAAAAAAAATTGATTTGATATAATATACTAATATTAAAGTAAATCATCATTTTAAAAAATCCTATAAAAAATAACTTAAGTAAAATAAGGTATAAGGTATAATATACATATTAAATATACTATCACGTTGAGGGAATATTTTTTCATTTAATAATTCTGATTTTAAAAAGTAAGAAAGCAATACACTATTATCACGATAGAAAATTACATATATCAATTTTAAATGAAGGAATCAATCAATTATGGATATCAATGTTTTGTGATTTTTTAAAATGATACGATTCCTAACGCTAGTTACTCTTCTTTTCTTTCTTTTTCATCCACCGGAGGGGGTGATTTGGGCCATTTTTTTGGCTTAGAATCACCCCTCTACATCGTTCTTTTTCTCCTTTTATCTAAATAAGTGATTTTTCCACATAGATCTAGTTTTTCTTTCGTGTTTTTCGGTGTTTTCGTCGTCTGCGTGCGGCGGTGTTTGGTTCGTCGTTTTGATGCGGCGTCGTTTGATTTCCCGTCTTGTTGCGGTGTTCGTTTGCTTCAGATTAGTAGATCAGCTTCGATCCATTACAGATTCAATCAAGACTTGGACGTCAACGTTACAGATCCGGAGGCATGGGTATTCCGGTCACTTTGATTTTGTCACATTTGTAGGCATTTTGCCGTGTTATGCTATTAACCTGGGTGCTGTGAGTTTGTTCGCAGATTCATCCTTTTCAGTTTTTAGCGATGTTGAATTTGTGTTGTTCTCGATGTATTCTACCAATTTGAATGAATGAATATCTTTTTTAGTAAAAAAAAATGATTGTTACGACGCCTTTAGCATTTTAATTGATTGGTATCAATTAATATAATTGCTATGGGTAAATTTGATTTGAATTATCATTTACGTTATTATATTGTCTTTAGGTGAAATAATCAATTGGTATCAATTATTATAATTAAATTTCAGCATTTTTTGTTATAATGGAATTATCTTTGATGGGGTCAATTATAATTGTTGTTAATGTTGAAATTAATAATACTAATTAATTAGTAATTAATAATAAGCAATTAATATATTATTTTAATTTATTTATTTACAAATATTTGTTAAACTTTTAAAAATCTTACTTTTAGAGGAAATCCTTGAAAAATTGGAGGAAATTAAAATGACTTTTAAATTTATTTAGATTAATAGCAATCCGCAACCTTATTGTCAATCAATCAATTATAACACAATTCAATTATTATAATGCAAATCATGAAACATTTCACCTAAAACATTTTCATTTCCATATTTGACAATAATTTAGATAAACATTTCACCTAAATTAATTTATGTTCAGATCGTAAATCAATACTTTTTGTTTTAATTTTGACAAAAATAAATAAAAAGTAAATCAACCAATCACACTATTTTCTTCTTTACTAAATGCATTTAAAAAAAATGGATTAAAAATCAATCAAAATTTTTTAGGCATTTGAATATGAGATTTTCACTCATAAATAGAGAAAAAACCAACGTCATGTAGACATATAGGGTGCTTGGTGTTTTTCGTAGCTCTAGTGATAGTGGTATGAAAATGTAGTATGGAATGTTGTTCCTGCATCCAAAACGTCATTGGAACTTGATTAGTTCCAAAGCATAGCAGCTGAAACAAAGCATGAGGTGAAAATGGATCAAGCATGGCTACTAAAACAACGACAAAGATACTATCTCAATTTAAGTTACAATGGAGTTTTAAATCAAAGGGAAAAATAGCTTGGAGTCCTCAATTTGAGTTACATCAACAAAGACACTGATTCAATTTGAGAAATAATGAAACTCAATTTATGATTGGTACCCATATTGCACCAACATGAAAGAATGAATGAGAATTATTGTTTCCACCAACATGAAAGAAAGTGCATGCCAACTGGAACTCATAAATATAAAGTTGGAGATGGAAGAAAATGTTTGTAAATTATTAAAATTATTTAGTTTTATTTTTTATTTAACTTAGCTTTATTTTTTTATTAAAGTTGTCGAGGGGTTTATTTTATATTTTCAATTATATTTTTGTTTTTTTAGAACTTGATTTATTATTTTTTATTTATTTATATTTTTTCATGTGGTAGTTGTCATATCAGTTTATACGTGAAAAAATATCACATTAGATAACACGTGACAGAATTTTAACTATTTCACTTGTCACAGGCCAACAAACTAAAACATTTAGTTGTTGACTTGGAAGATACATGACATATTATATTGATATATTTATTATAATCTTATTCACTTCAAGTATTATAAAATTTAATTAACCATAATTATAAAATTTATTTATAATTATAATAAAGTATAAATTTTCTCACAAAAAATAATTAAGTATAAATTTAATTTGGATACAAATTTTAGTACTTTAAATTACTTATTTATGGAATAAAAAATGATAATAAGGTTTAATTTAAATAAAAATATTTAATTGATGATGATTTAAAATTTATAATTAAGAATATTAATAGTACTACCTTTTTTCGTATTTGGATAGATTTAAGTTGTAATTGAAAAGAATTTTAGGTAATGAGAAAAAAGTATCGAAACTTGTATTTTAAAGTTTTTGTTTTTATTAGAATTTTACCTTTTTCAAAATTATAGAATATTGCGTTTATACTTTTAAAAAACGATTATTTCATTCAAAATTGTTTTACTAAATATAATAATATACGATTATATTAGATGATATATTGAATAATTAAAGTTAAAAATAATTGATGATGATTTCAAAATTATAATTAAGTATTACCTTTTTTTCTTATTTGGATAGATTTTGACTTGTAATTGTGGTTTTAATGTCCAACTGAAAAGCATTTTAGGTATCGAGAAAAAAGTATTGAATCATATAATATATAAAGAAAATGTACATATTTTTATAATTTAACATATGTTATTCGATATAAAATAATATGTTTAAAAATTTATCGGATAAAGAAATATATGATCTTAATAATTGTCGTGTTACATCTCATATTGTAATTTAAAAAGAAAATGTACATGTATATTAGTGTAAATTAAATTTATTATTCATTCATACAAATATAAAATTTATAATTACATATTAATTATCTTAACATATATACTTTTGTATAATAATTCATATTAAAAAAATAAAAAAAATCACTTATCTTTAGTTCATCACGTTAATATTTGTTTTCATTGGTGATTGCTTTTTAAAATCTCAAATTTTTCATAGATGTCTGATATCATTGATGCTATATATTTACTTGTCATCCTAATTTATTTAATGATATTTTCATATTACTATATTTATTCATTTATATATATTCTATATTATTTAAAAAATTTCAATATATATATCACATGAGAGTGAAAATTTTGCATGAAAATATAGTAAAATTAATTAAATATAATTTATTATGAGGAAACTAAAATATTATTAAGTATTTTTTAAATTTTTTTGTTCATATATATAATATATAATATTTAAATATCTTATATTTATATTTTCCGACATTGAAAACTTTAAATGAAAATATATTTATATTTACATATATTAAATAAAAAGTTTACAAGAAGACATGATAAAATCAAATAAAAAGTTTAGATTTATAATAAAGTTTATTTAGTAAAATCGTTTAAATGCAATTGAAAACCTGTATCATATAACATTGAGATTTCATTGATGTTTTTGAGTAAAATTATTTACAAGAACTGAGATTATTTTTGTGGACAAATAATAAAAGAAATTAACCACAACAAGAGCATTGATGAAACATATGTAATGGGTAAGCTATAATTCTGTGTGATATTGAAATAGATTAGATTTATGAGAGAGAATAAGATTAAAGAACTTACGAAGTCATATGTTAATTGATTATATTGATTTAGTCTACTTAAATTGTGTAAATTAAATATACAAGTTATAGAATGCTACGGCATTTGAATACATTGAGTGTCATTTAGTTATATTGTTATTAACCATTTCAATTTTTAGTAGGATTTTTTTTATTTGTCATTGTAATATCTATCAAACTAAGATTATTTTGTTACTATAATTTGACATTAGGGGCCAACTTGATATATTTTTAATAATAAGTTGATAAAATATCCAAATGAATAAATACATAAAAATTAATATTAAAAAAACTATAGAATAAAAAATATAAATTATTTGAAACTATATAAACTAATTATTCATTATGAGATCATATAAAAAAATATTTATTGAGAGGATGTAACATCCCTAATAATATTAATAATAATAATAATAATAATAATAATAATAGGTATATAAAATATCTTTGTGAAATATTTTAAAATAAGATATTAAGTAAGAAAATAAATATCTCACATAAACTAATTATCAAAATAATATGTTATTTTATTATATATATATATGAAGAAATGAAATTTCAGTAAAGTTAAGATTAAGATTTTTTTTTAAAAAAAAAACTAAAGCATAAAATGACGAAGACAAAGAAAGATATGCATAGATAGCAAATAGATAGCAAATCTGACGTCAAATTACAAAAGTGATTTTTCTCTCCCCGACGAAAGACTAACGCTATAAATACCCCTCCCATCTTCACTTCCTCATCAGCAAGAAAACTCTCAAAGCCTCGTTCTTTTTTGCTATCCATCAAAAATTGCTTTGTCCATAGCACACTACCTTTAACTTCTCTTTTTCACCAAAGTTGAAATCTGACAGAAAGGTAGGAAGAGCAAAAGCTCACCTTTTTCTTCTTCATTTCTTTTATACATATCTTTCGGTCCAACTTTTCACTTAGTTCTTCTTGTTTCTATTTGTTTTTTTGTCTTGGTGATTTTTTTCAGATCTTTCTTTTGCTATCATTTTCATCTCACCTTTGTTTCTATTTAGGATCATAGAAGATAAGGAAAACTCAATTCTTGATTTAAAAAAAAAATGGAACTTGAAAACCACTAAAAGATCTCATAATTTTTTACTGAGAATTATGCTCTTGCAGCCATCATTCTCTAATTGTATTTTAAACCCATATTTGGGTCTTTTGGTTGAAGAAACTAACCAAGATTCATCCTAAAACTGAACCTTAAATCTTTTTACTTTCATGAGAAAACAAGCTATACGAGTGGCAAAGAAACAGAGGCACAAATTTTGACTTTTCCCTTTATAAAAAAAAAAAAGTTGTACGAGTGGCAAAGGAACAAAGCCACAATTTTTAACTTTTTCCTTCCTTAAAAAAAAAATTCTGTAACAAGAAAAGTAAAAGAGGGGAAAATGAGTTTTCTTAAATAAACATACGAGATTTTGATGAGATTCTTAGAAAGAACAAGTTTATTTACTTGTTTGACTATTTATTATATATATATATATATATATATATATATATATATATATATATAAATAGTTAATTTAAATTAGTATGTAAGGATAGTTATTTGTTATACTTAAACGGAAGACTAATTTTTATATTTATCATAATTTATAAATAATTTAATTAAATTATAGATAATTTTCAGTATATAAAAATGGTTATTTTGAGATAATTATTTCTTTTCTATGAAAAAAATACTTATGAAATGTTATCCCATGAAAATACTTATTGAGGGATGTCTCGATTAGAGATTAGTAAGAGAATTTCTTTTGATTAGAGTTGAATTTGCACAATTAGTTAAGAATGATAAAATGTGATGAGAAGAAAATAATGAGTTATTGCTCTCCTAATTGTTCTTTTGATAAAATTAAAAAGAATTATTAAGTTGGATTCTTAGATAGGAACAAAGAGCTGAAAATGGTGGAAAAATGATTTTCGTACTTGTGATGGCTGAAATATCATTAGTTCAACTTATTGTTGTTTTTTGTTTTTCTTATTGAATTTTATCTCACTTATTTGACATAATATTTCAGACAATGCCAACAGTCAGAGTTCTTGTTGACATCAGAGTGGAATAAGTTTACATGTCTAATCTTAAAGATTATGTCTTTACAGTTACTTTTGCAGATTTGTTTTTTATTATATTACTATTTGATGAGTAGTTAAAAAGAAATGAGAGTATATTGTAAATATATAAAAATGTAAATAGTGACAGTTGTGGCACCCTAAAGATTTTTATAAAGTCTAGTTTTGCTAAAATGATGCCCAACTTAGAGTGAGCTATACTTGTATAATTTAACTTTTGCTGGGATTTAATCCCTGATATAAAATATTTTATGAACTAATGTGAAATACACTAGTTTATTATATAACGTTTTATTCTAATTTAAAATTAATAAAATTAGAGTCGGACGTTACAGATGATCTATATAACTTGGTTATCATAGCATAAGAAGAATCGATTAACAAATACAAAAAAATGATTTTGAGTGAGCCTCAATGTAGATTTCATTAATTATAACTTAATCAAATTTATCTAAATCGTCTGAAATGTCATTTTTTTATGCTAAGTATATTTTTTCTTATTTATTTTAATTTTTTTAATTTATCTCATACATTGTATGAATATAAAACACCAGTGTGTATTAAAATGTTAGTTAAGGTATTTCTCAATTAAAATAATTAGGAAAAGTGAACAAATACCTGACATCTTTTCGTTTTAAAAAATCATTGAAATGATACTTCGGCTTAAGTTAATGTAGCAATAATAGACATAAATATTAGAAAAGATAGTTGAACAGTATTAGCAAGTGGTACATAATTAATATTAAAAAATTTATACAATTAAAAATAAAAATTATATAAAATTATATAAACTAATTATTCATTTGAAGGTCATATAAAAAATATTTATTGAAATAAGCTATATAACTCGGTTATCATAACATGAGAAAAGTTAGTTAACAAATACAAAAAAATAATTTTGAGTGGGTCTCATTGTAGACTCTACTAATTATAACTAAATTAAATTCATCAAAATTATCTAAAACGTCATATCTTTAAGTTAAGTATATTTTTTCTTATTTATTTTAACATTTTTAATTTATCTCATGTATTATATAGTTACAAAACACTAGTGTGCATTAAAATGTTAGTCAATGTATTTCTCAATTAAAATAAATAAGGGAACACATGCCTAACATCTTTTTGTTCTAAAAAATCTTTGAAATGATAGTTCAACTTAAGTTAATTTAGCAATAACGGAAATAAATATTAGAAAAGAAAGTTGAACAGTATTAGCAAGGGGTACATAATCAATAAAAAAATTATAAAATCAAAAATAAAAATTATCTAAAACTATATAAACTAATTATTCATTAAGAAATCATATAAAAAATATTTATTAAAAAAATTACTTAACTCAGCTTATCATAACACGGAAAAGTCGATTAAAGAATAAAAAAAATTTATCTAAAACTATATAAACTAATTATTCATTAAGAAATTATATAAAAAAATATTTATTAAAAAAAATTACTTAACTCAGTTATCATAACACGAGAAGAGTCGGTTAAAGAATAAAAAAAATTGATTACAACACTGGTCGACAAATACTGGACGATCTAAAATGTATACTGGAGCTGGAAACAAACTTCTAAACCGAGATCCTTAATTGACTTTGCTTTCTATTTTATGATAGATCTAGAAAATTATAGTTGTTGACCGATTTCAATTATGATTCCTCCACAATATTTAAAAGCATAGGGAGTTTCACCACTTGGTTCATGTTCCATGCCTTGCAGGATAGCCTTGGTATTCCTCTCTTCGCTACATAAATACTAAACTACATCATATAAAATTAGTAAGGCCTTAATCATTGTAACTCCTTAACTCTAAATACCTAATTTTAATTATTTATCTCTTATATTTTATATGCGATTTAGAATCAAACGTTCCAAAACACTACTGATATTATCATTAGTTCATGGTTACAATATTTTACATAATATTATGAGAATACATCCTTCAAAGTTAGTTATTTGTACATACATAACTTAAGTTAGGGACCTACTTTAAAAAATGAGGCTTACAGAAGCCTTCACAAGATGTTACTATTTACATATTTATAAACATTGTTTATTAGTACTACTCATCAAAGAGTAAGATGATCAAGAACAAGTCTCCTATAATAACAGAGAAAACATAGTCTCCTAGTTCCGGCATATAAACTTGTTGAATACGGAAATCAACCAATATTCTAACTGTTGGTATTATCTAAAATATCATGTCAAAATAAGTGAGATAAAATCTCAGTAGGGGTAAGAAAAACAATGAAATTTTTAACTAATGATATTTCAATCGTCACGTATACTGAAAAATAGTCTAATTTCTTTTTTGTTCTCAATTTTCCAACAAGCTATAATAAAAAATTTATAAGTCTTCTAAAACAATTTGTAATAGAGAAGTTAAGTAAAAATCAATATCAATATTTTTAAGAGGAAATGTGTGTTTTTTCCTGAAAACTCAAGAAGAAAGAAATCTTTTCTCATCCCCTTTTTAATTCTGGTACCATCACTTTAAGATTTTAATCCCAAATTACTCATTCTCTTGATCACTCATGTGCACATCACATTGTATGAGCTCATATCTACTTAGGACGTCCTCTAAGAATTTCTCCTCATGGCCATAAGCTTGCACATTTGATCTTGATACTTTAGGGATAAACTTTTTTATATTTCCTTCATTTTACAAAATTATTCTTTTGTCTAATAAAAATCGTATGTGGTAAGTAAATAAAGATTATACATCTTAAAAATCCATATCTTCCTTCTATCTTGGCCAAGACTCTTCAAAGAAATGCATCATCCATTGGTAAAAATAATTAGTAGCAAGCTTCATTCTCAAACAAAATCAACTGTTATCTTTTAAACAGAAAAATAAGAGCAGAAAAATAATATCAAATAGAAAAATAAGAGAGCCAAAAATTAATAAGAGCAGAAAAATAATAAGAGCAAAAACTTGAGTAATAATCTTGAATTTACAGTGGTGTAAGAGTAGAAAAATAAGTTCTTGATTCAAGTAATCAAGACAAGTTGAATAAGATGATCATAGCAAAATTAGGAATGGAGGTTTAATCATCATAAAACCCAAAATCGGAGAAGGTCTAGTTCTTTTTATGAAATTCAGCAACTAAAAATAATCTAAAAATTCAAAATCCTAAAGAACACAATTACTTAGGATTTCAACCCCATTCAAAGCCCCTACATGGGTTCACAAAGCCATAACCGAGTCAAAAAAATTGGCCACCAATGAGTTGAAATCAAAATCTTGTTCAAGGTAAGAAAAATATATTGAAAGCTTTTGAAACTCATAAAATCAAAGATTAGAGCAAGAGGAATATTGACAAAAAAGGAAGAGCTTTTCATTCCCATACTTGGTTTGAAAAGAAAGAAAAAGTTTATGAAGATTTTGTAGAAACAAAAACTCTTTGTTGCTTATCAATCTCACGTTCTTTTTCTTTTCTGTTGGAGGGTTGAGTAACAAAGGGGTTATATATGGACTCTTATAAAGTGAGTGTCAATCATTCTTTTTTTCAAAAAAATCATTTGCTATATTTAGATAATCTTCTATTGACGTGCGTTTTAGATATTTTTTGGAGAGAATTCTAGAGCACTTCACTTGCTTATCTCCATTTACTTTCAATTTTTTTTAATCTTTATCTTTGCATTAATTACCTTTAGATTTTTTTATCTTTGGATATCTTCCTTAAGATTCTTAACATTATTTCATTCTTTGTAAGATTTTTTTTTATCTTTGCTTAACTTCATGAAACTTCTCAATGTCATTCCATTTATTTATTTATTTAAGTAGATATTGTGATTGATATGGACAAGATGCAAATGGTTTTGATGTCGACAAACAAAGAAAGCAATGGGAATACAATGATCAAGTCACAAGGAACTCAAGCTTAGCATATAGGTTATAGATCTAATGTAAAGGTATTCTAGAGATTCACCTCAAGCTCAAATGATTTCCTTAAAATGTTTTTGTAAAATGGTTTTTCAAGTTAGGATCAAAAAGGTTTTATGCAACAACTCTTTCAAATCTAATATCCGAAGCCTTTTTGGAAACTTACCAGCCTCTTGATAAACATTAGGAGCCAAAATTTCAAGGCCCCTAATCGATTAGGACCAGCTCCTAATCGGTTAGTTAGTTCAAACAAAAGCTTTGCCTCGTTTTTTTTTAAACGTGCCTATCCGATTAGGCAAAGTAGCTACTCGGTTATTTTATATCTCAGAGGCCAAAATATATTTGTCCTAACCGATTAGGTAGAAGACCTAACCGGTTAGTATCACTTCCAGAAGCCAAAAATGTTTTGTCCTAACCGATTAGGCAGATGGCCTAACCAATTATTCATAAACTCAGAAGTCTTTCTAATCCTGTCCTAACCGATTAGGCAGATGGCCTAACCGGTTATTCTATAACTCAGAAGCCAAAAACGTGTTATTCTAACCGATTAGGTAGAAGACCTAACTGGTTATACATCAACTCAGAACCCACGTTGGTAATGTCCTAACCGATTAGCTTAGAGGACTAACCTAGTTAGCATCCTTCCCATAACTCATTTTCGTGGTGTCCTAACCGATTAGGACACATTCCTAACCGGTTAGCCTATGTTCTGGAAAAACAGGGAGAAGCCCGTAACGGCTATATTGCTGAGCATTAATTGCTCACAACCACTTCCAACGGCATTAAATAACACTTACCTATATATTTGCATGTTGGGGCTTCGTTGGAAGGTTAGAAAAAACTGAGTCTACCATTCTGGAAAATTTGTATTGAGCTTTAAACAAGTTTTCATCATCATTCTACAAAATCCTTTGATTTGAGCTTGAACTTGTGTGAATCCCAAATACCATTGTGCTTCAATTTGTAATACTTGCTCTAGAGAGAGTTTCTTCCATTTAAATCTTATACAATCTGTTTAGTGAGGGTGAGGTATCCCTCAAGTATTGTAAGGGTGAGGTATCCCTTGGAAAATAGAGGCTCAAGTTTTAGGGTGAGGTATCCCATAGTGTTGAGTGCTCAAAATTGTAGTGGTTGTCAAGCACCCATTGAAGCTTGAAGATATAGTGGAAAATCTCAAGTTGTTGCTTGGGGACTGGACGTAGATCACAAGTGGATTGGTGATCGAACCAGGATAAACGATTGTGTTTGTTTTCTCTAAACCCTTCTCTTTATTTAGTTTACTGTTTTATTGAATTGATTGGATATTGTCTCCTTTGGCTATCACATTTATAAGTAAAAGTATTTATCTCATTCATCCAATTATTTCTAATCGTTCAATAGCTTCAACGAAAATTGTTTATCAAACGATTTGCTAAAGATTTGCGAACTTATTTTACTTACTCAATTCACCCCCCCTCTTGAGTATTGAGGCCACTTGGTAACAGATATTTAAGGTAAAATAACACATTATTACGATAGTTAGTCTATATAAGATATTTATTTTCTTGCTTAATACCTTATTTTTAAATATTTCATGTAGATATTTTTGATGTATTCATTATTATATTATTACTATTTTTTGGGATGTTACATTATTCCCCTCTTTAAAAAACATTGTCCTCTAAATTTCTACTTAATACTTGCTTAAAAGAGTTTTGGATACTTTTGTAAAAAATCTTCTTCTGTTTTCCATGTAGTGTCTTCTTTATCCTGTCATTGCCACAAAACTTTGATCATAAGAATATTTTTATTTCTTAGTTATCTGTAGATTCTATCCAATATTTGTACATGTTGTACCTCATATGTCAAATTATCTTTTAACTATATAGATTCTGCTTCTATGATGTGTGAAGAATCAGAACAATATTTTCGAAGTTAAGACACATGAAACACATTATAAAGGTTTTAACAGGTTGGGAGGTAAAGCAATTTGATAAGCAACGGTACCAACTATTTTGAGGATTTGGAAAAGTTCAATATATCTAGGACTTAGTTTCTTTATTTTCAAAGATCTGTCAATTTCAATTGTTGGGGTAACTCGAAAGAATACATGTTCTCCTTCTTAAAATTCTAATGATTTTCTTCTTTTGTCTGCATAACTCTTCTGTCTGCTTTGAGCTGCTAACATTCTATCCTTGATTAGTCTTATTTGTTCTGAGGTCTGTTGTACTAGATCAAGTCCTAATAAATTTCTTTCTCCAGTCTCAAACAAACATAAAGGAGATCGACATGTCCTTCTATACAATGTTTCATATAGTGTCATACCAATACTGGAATGATGACTGTTATTATAGGCAAATTAAATCAATGGTAGGTAAGTATCCCAACTTCCCTTGAAATCCAAAACACAAGTCCTTTAAGGTTTGAATTGTTCTTTCAGTTTGACTATCAGTTTGGGGATGATAAGCCGTACTAAAAGATAACTTTGTCCCAAAAACTATTTGTAATGATTTCCAAAATCTAGAGATAAATCTTGGGTCTCTATAAAAAACTATGGTAGTTAGTACACCATGTAGTCTTACAATCTCTTTAATATACAATTAGGCTAACTTATTCAGTGGATATTTAATCTTAATGGGTAGAAAATGTGCAGACTTAATCAATCTATCTATAATTACCTATATATCAACATATCTTAAATTAGTTATTGGTAAACCAACAACAAAATCTATCGAAATACTATCCTATTTCTATTCTAAAATTTCTAAAGGTTGCAACAAACCTGAGGGTTTTTGATGTTCTATTTTAACTTTATGGCATGTCAGACATTGTGACACATATTTAGCTATTTCAAATTTCATTCCAGGCCACCAAAATTTGTTTTTAAGGTCCTGATACATTTTATTAATTCATGGATGAATTGTATATTTACTCTTATGAGCTTCTTCTATAATTTCTTTCTAAATTATTAGGTACACACAACCTATTTCAATACATAACCACTTCATCATCCATTAAATTAAAATCTGGATGTTTTCCCTTAAGTATCTTTTCCTTAAGAGCTTGCAAAAATTGATCTTCTTTTTGTGCCTCTCTAATTTTACTTTCAGATCACAAGTAACATCTAAAGCATTTAAATAAATTTTATTTGGTTCAAAGGTCACTAAAAGATTTAAATCCCTAAATTTTTCTATCAAATCAATTTCTTGAACCATCATATATGACAAATGAAGGGATTTTCTACTTAAAGCATCAACTATAACATTTGCTTTTCCTGGGTGATATTTAATTTCCACATCATAATCCTTAAGAAATTCAATCCACCTTATTTGCCTAATGTTCAATTCCTTTTGATCTAAAAGATATTTTAAAGCCTTATGATTAATGCACACCTCAAATTTTACTCTATACAAATAATGTCTCCAAATTTTCAAAGCAAAAACTACTACTACTAATTTCAGATCATGTGTTGGGTAATTTTCTCCATGAGGTCTAAGTTGTCTAGAGGCATAGGCTACTACATTCTCCTCTTGCATTAACACACAACCTAATCCCTTTTTAGAAGCATCACTATAAACCACAAAATGTCATAAAAGATTAAGGATTACTAAAATGAGGGCAACAGTGAGTCCTTTCTTTAATTTCTGTAAACTTTTCTCATAGTCTTTTGTCCACACAAAAGGAGTCCTTTTCTAGTTAGCGTAGTTATTGACATAGTTATCTGAGAGAATTCTTCTATGAACCTACGATAATACCCTACTGAGCCTAAGAAACTCTTTATTTCAATTATTGTCTCTGGTTGCTCCTAATACATAATTGCTTCCACTTTATTAGGATCTACAACAACTCCTTCTTGGTTTACTACATGTCTAAGAAATTTAATTTCTCTCACCAAAAATTCACGTTTTTCCAATTTTGCATATAACTATTCTCAAGTGAATTGCATGTTCCTCTTCTATTTTTGAATAAATCAAAATATCATCAATAAAAACTACCACAATTTTATTCAAGTATGGTATAAACATTCTATTCATATAATCTATAAATATAGCTGGTGCATTAGTTAAACCACGTGATATTACCAAATATTCATAGTGCCCGTATCTAGTCTTGAATGTTGTTTGAGGAATATCTTTTGATTTTGCCCTAATATGGTGGTATCCTGACCTTAGATCTTTTTTTGAAAATAAATGAGGTTTTATGCACTTAGATTTAACAAATCATCTATCATAGGGAGCATATATTTATTTTTAATGGTCACCTTGTTTAATTGTCTATAATCCATACATAATCTAATACTATATTTCTTTTTCACTAAAAGTACTAAAACTCCCCAAGGTGATACACTAGGCCTTATAAATTATTTTTTCAGTAACTCACCAATTTGCTTTTTGAGTTCACTTAGTTCCACGTGGGACATTCTATAAGGTGTAATTAAAATAGGTCATACACCTGGCATCAGGTCAATGGAAAATTCAATTTCCCTTTCTAGAGGCAAGTTGGATATATCTGAAAGGAAAAATTCAGAATAATCTTTGACTACAGGGATGGTGTCCAAATCCAGCTCACTCTTTGTTTCAAAAGAAAAAAAAGAGAATGTATCATTGTATCCCTTTCATTATACCCTTACCAAGGTTTTAAATTACGGTCCACAACCGTAATTGCATTCGTAATATTGTAGTTTTAGTTGTCTCCGCAAACGCATTATGACTGTAGTTACGGTCGCATCAGCTGCATTTTCCCGTAATTGTCCACAATATTGCAGTTTTAATAGTCTTTGCAAGTGTAACTGTAATCGCAATCATAATTTAAAATCATGACCCTTACTAACTCGAATGACAGATAAATTGGTATATTGAGATTTTTCTTTGTCAGAGTTTAAGGGAAAAAGAAACAAATTTATCAAGACAGTTTAGTATCATACGGTTAAAGAACAACCAATCTATTCCCAAGATAATATCAAGCTTTTGCAAAGACATACAAATTAAATTTGCAACAAAAAGTTTATTTTCAATAATAATAGGACAATTTAGGCATGCATGAGAGGTTTGGACTCGACTTTCAGTAGGAGTGGTTATCAATAAATTATATGACAACTTGGTCATAAGTAATTCAGATATTTCACACATTCATTAGATATAAAGGAGTGTATAACTCCTGAATCATATAATACAATTAAAAAGTATTGTTTATGAGCACTGACCTTGTATCAGGTCTGGAGATTGATCTGTTTTGCAACTGTTAAGAGCAAAAGTCCTTCCCGGAACTTGTGGCTTCATTGGGGGATTTTCCTTTTTGCCAAATCTGTAATATTTTGATATATGTGCATGCTTTCCACAAGTGTAACACACACGCTGCCCAAACAGACAAGGTTTGTTTCCATGTGTCTTTCCACACTTTGGGCAATTTGCCTCAAGCTGGATCTATTTTTCATTGTTTATATTTGGCCTAAACTTATTATTTCTGGTTTTTTTTCCCATTATCTTCCCGCTTACGCTTAAGCTAGAATTCTTTTCCTTCTTAGCTTCAAACTCCAAGAGATCTCTTTATACGATTCTACAATTATTAACCGATGTAGAGTATTATTTAATTTCCAATTTACTTATTTTCTTTTTAATTTATGGCCTCAATGTAACATCCTAAGAAAACATGTTAGGCTTGTATATGGTCTCAAAGGTAGTATTATACTTGTATAACATGTCAATTAAGTTTTATGACAAACTGAGTTCGTTTAGGCACTTAGTTGCAACCCAAAAGTTGAAAAGTAACTTAAAATGACTTAGATAGTAGCGTAAATTGCTAAGTTAAGGGAAATAAACCTAGAGAGTTTGTTTCTAAGTCACAAATAGGGTGAATAAGGTGTAGTTAAAATTTGAAAACAATCGGAGTCAGATTGATATTTTTAGGCATACTAGTTGTGCTTTTAATGCCGGATTGAACCCCATCAGATATGGAAAAGTAAGATATCAAGGAAATAATAATTTTTATGAATCCTAGGATTTTTTCAAAGTTGTTGGAAATTGAAAAACTTGAATTAGCATAATTTGAGTGTCCTTAGCATATATAAGTTTCAGTACAGAAACTTAAGTTAGACTTTTTCCTAAATTTCTTCTATGTCCTAACCTCTTATTTCCTCTCCCTCTCACGAAGGTCCCTCCAGAAAACAGAAAAAGAAAGAAAGAAATAGGGAGAAGGGAGAAAGGGGAAGAAGAAGAATGAGAATGAGGAAAGGAAGATCAAGTAAGAGGATCAAAGACCAAGCTTCAAGATCTTCATCATCTCCATCTTTGTAGCAGTTTCAAGAGTAGATGTAGGGTTTTCTACTCATCTTCTTCTATTTTTATCACTTTCACTATAATTGCACTTTTGGTGCTTAAAGGGTCAAAATGAGATATAGATGTGTTTTATGAGATTTTCTTGCTTGGATGAGTTATAAGTAATATTTATGATTTGTTCATGCTAAGAGTTTGGATTAGAAACTAAAATCTAGCCATTTGGACCTAAAATGTGCAAAGTGTAGATTTTAGGGTTTTGATGGATAATTTGGTGTTTTGATCCAATTTTGATAAAATCGATTAGTGTTTTATGTTTTTTTTTCATGTTAACAAACTTGTTAGGAACCTTAAATCACTTAGAAACTGAGTTGGAGTGATATTTTGGCCAATGGAACAGTGTTTCACATTCTACAGAATGGTCACGCCTAGGTGTGACTAACTCACACCTAGGCGCGAGTTGATCAATCTTGCGTATTGATCAAACAGAGAGCACCACGCCTAGGCGTGGTAAATTGAATAAGCCAAATTGAATCTTAAGAAGCATAGTGAGAGGATTATAAATTGAATAAAATACATTGTTATCACATTTACTCTAGCTAGTGGGTAAATGTATGAGCCTTAGGATATCAAAGAGTAGTGAAGTACTTTGGAAGAATACCTAGGACCTTAAGCAACGAAGTATTACAAGTACTAACCACTCATGAGTTAGTTTCACTCAAGTGGAGTTAAGTTGGTATATTTAGTTCCTAAGCGGGAACAATTGTATACTAAGTTCTCTAGATAAGTGAGATCTTGTGCATTGTTAATACACATTAGGATGAACTATGACTTGAAAGCTTGTCATATTCATTGAGTATAGCAGAAAAATGTTTAGTGTAACGTCCTAGGACTACCTGCAGGATTGATGAGTGTCCCCACAAATCAACATGAGTCTTTTCAGTGTGCTTTATCCTCACTCATACGCATCCTAAGAAACGTCCCAGGAGGTCACCCATCCCACAAGTGCTCCAAGTCAAGCACACTTAATCATGGAGTACTTATTTCTTGGCTCCCAAAAAGAAGATGCATCTTGTTGATATGAGTGGTGCTAATTAATTCCTTTAAGTCATCCTTAACTATGCAGTCCCATACATGCACAGTCTCTGAATCCCTCTCATTCTGGTGTGTATTCAGTTCATTCATGTGTCCCTATGCCTAGAAGTCTGCTAGGAACCGCTCCTTGTCCGTGCTTCATCTTTTTGCACCAGCGACCACTCTCGGCCCTCGTCGGCCCCAAGTGTCACATGCCCACTAGCTTTCGCATGGTTCGTCCCCGAACCACATCGTATTAGGAGAGGTCCTACTCTGATACCATTTGTAACGTCCCGGGACTGCCTACATCATTAATAAATGTCCTCACAAATTAACACAGGTCTTTTCAGCGTGCTTTGTCCTCACTCACACGCATCCTAGGGAACTTCTCATGAGGTCACCAATCTCACAAGTGCTCCAAGTCAAGCACATTTAACCATGGAGTACTTATGTTCTTAGCTCCCGAAAACAAGATGCATCTTCTTTTCGAGAGCCAAAAACATAAGTACTTCATGGTTAAACATGCTTGACTTGGAGCACTTATGGGATGTGTGACCTCCTGGGAAGTTTCCTAGGAAGAGTGTGAGTGAGGACAAAGCATGCTGAAAAGACCCGTGTTGATTTGTGGGGACACTCATCAATCCTACAGGCAGTTTCAGGACGTTAGAAATGCTCTGATACCATTTGTAACGTCCTGGGACTGCCTGCAAGATTGATGAGTGCCCCCATAAATCAATACGAGTTTTTTCAGTGTGCTTTGTCCTCACTCACACGCATCTTAGGAAATTTCCCATGAGGTCACCCATCCCATAAGTGCTCCAAGTCAAGCACACTTAACCATGTAGTACTTATGTTCTTGGCTCTCGAAAAAAAGATGCATCTTGTTGATATGAGTGGTGCTAATCAATTCCTTTGATCAGTTGGAAAAGATCTTTGTAGTAATAAGGTGTAGGAACGACCAAAAAGTGTTTTTCGCTTCTTACATGTTAATGGGGGAAGCAGAACATTGGTGGAGCGATGTGAGAAGGTTAAAGGAAGCAGCTGGTGTTCAAGTGACCTGGAAAGTATTCATAACAACCTTCTTGCATAAGTACTTCCCAAGGAACTTGCAAAAATCAAAAGAATTAGAGTTTCTGAAATTGGAGCAAGGAGATATGTCAGTAGGGCAGTATGTTGCAAAGTTTGAAGAGCTATCAAAATTTTCTTCTTATTTTCGGTATAATCTGGATGAAAATTGGAAATGCATCAAATTTGAAGATAGACTAAGAGATGGAATCAAGAGAATGGTGAAGCCATTGGTGATTAGAGATTTTCAGACTTTAGTGGATAGATGTCGAATTGTGGAGTCAGTGGGTCCAAAACCACAACCAGAATATAAACAATAAGGATTTCAGAAGAGAAAAAGAGAGGATGACAAATCTAAAACGATTGCTCCATATTTTAAGGATCAACAAGAAAAAGGAAAACAAATTCAAACAGATGAGCGGGGATTAAAATGTGTAAAATGTGGAGGATATCATGGTAACAAAGTTTGTATGATAGATCATATAACATGTTATACTTGTGGGGAATTATGGCATTATGCCAGAGACTGCCCTCAGAGGCAAAGAGCAACATCAACACCCATTACCAGACCTAAGACTACAGGAAGAGTGTACACTTTGAAAGGAAAAGAGATAACTCAATCTTTTTATTCGAAGCAAGGTAAGCGTACAAGTCGAGATTTTTCTTTTATGTAAGAAAGCTAAAGTTATTTGGAAGATAAATTTTAGTATAACATGAAAGAACTTAGAACTTCCATTGTTAGATAAGCAAATTTTGAGGACAAAATTTTTAAAAGAAAGAGAACTATAACATCCTTCCTAACCTAATGATCATAATTAGGGTTTTAGTAGCTCTGTAATACTAGTAAGAGTTATCTATAATTTAGGTAATTTTCTGAACCAATTTTGTAATTGGCTAGCTGACATGGAAAATAGTTTTGATGATAACAAACATGATGAAGATGATGTATAGTTCAAGTACCAAGAGTAAGCATTGTAACAAGAAAGCAAAAATCTGATTTATGCTTAACTCACAGAGAAGAAGGTTTTGATAACAACAAAATCATGTCGAAGACCAAGTCCAAAGGAAGATTAAATGGTATAGCTTATAGGACTTAAGGTCTTTTTGTAAGAAGCCCTCTAGATATCTCAAATATGTTTTTAAATATTTAAAAATGGTTTTCACATATTAAAATACCCAACAAACAAGTTTTGAAGGTTTAGTTATGATGGTAGTTCAAATTTATGAAAAATAGCAAAGTTTGAGTTTTGAAAATCTGACCTTTGGTTACTCTTTTGATCATAACTTTCAAAATAATTTGATTTTTGTTTTGAAACTTATTTCATTTGAAAATAGACTTAAATATCTTTCCAATGACTGGTCATTTGCTTTAAACGGATAAGAAATGAAGAAGTTATGACCATTTAAAGTTGGATTTCAAAATCAGAGTGGTGTATTCGAATACACCATATAGGTATTCGAATACCACACCCCAGAAATGTCTCCAGAACGTGTTTTTAAGGATCTATTCGAATACCACACAAGGTATTCGAATACCACAACATAGAAAACATTCCAAAACATATTTTTGAAGGATCTATTCGAATACCACACAAGGTATTCGAATACCACAACCCATAAATCACGTAACGGCTATTTTCTGGAGCTTTTAATGAATGAAATTAATACCCAACGGCTCTTTTTCTTGGAACACTATAAATACATGGTTTTGGTCATCTTTTACACTATGCCCAATGATCTGAATCATTCTTTGCTTGTGCTAAAACGTGATTTTTAATTTTACATATTTTATGTGCTCTTTTTGCCAAAAACCTTGAGATATCATAAGAGAGCTTCCTAGTGCTTCAATTTGTAACATTTGCTCTAAGTGAGAGATTCTCTTCATCTATTTTCTGCTTCGTAAAAAGGGTGAGGTATCCCTTAGTGAAATTGTGAGGGTAAGGTATCCTCTACAGTAAAGGGTGAGGTATCCCTTATTGTGAAGAAGGTGAGGTATCCTTCAAAGGGGTGAGGTATCCCTCTAGTAAATAGGGTAAGGTATCCTCATTATGTAAAGGTTGCAAGCACCTGTTTTAAGCTTGTGTTGAATAGTGAAAAATCTCGAACTGTGTTTCGGGGAATTTGGGCGTAGGCCACAAGTGGTTGGTGGTCGAACCAGGATAAATATCGTGCTGTTTTTCTTCTATCCTTCATCTCTTTATCTTCGAGAATTTATTTATTATTGCTTAATTATTTATTTACTGTTTTTTAAGGCTTTTTATTATCTTTGCACATATTCATCATATTGCTTCAAGAAATTTGTATTAAAAAGGGTTTGCGAAAAAGTTTTCTAAATACTCAATTCACCCCCCCTCTTGAGTACTGAAACCACTTGGGTAACATGTGGTATCAGAGCTTCGTGCTCTGGTGAAAGCTTAACCGCTTAGAGTTAAAGATCCTTGTTGGCAATCTTTAAAAAGCTTTTCAAAATGAATGATTTTGAAATTGATAAACCACCATTCTTTGATGGTGTGAATTTTGTTTATTGGAAAGGTAGAATGGAAATTTATATACAATCTATTGATATTGATTTGTGGGATATTGTGCTTGATGGATTTACTTGCAAATCAAAACAAACTTGGAATGCCTATGAAAAGAAATGCTTTTCTTTTAACATTAGAGCTATGCAAATTTTGAGAAATTGTTTAAATGATGATGCTTATGCTAAAATTAAGAATTGCTTTCTAGTCTAAAGATATATGGGATGCTCTTGATTCTATCTATCTTGCTAATAATGATTTTGTGTATAAAGTTGTATATAGAGAGCAAGAAGAGCAAAATCCTCTAGAGGAAGACAACATTGAAAAATGTCCTCAAGAACATGTTCAAAGCAAGAAAATGAGCTCAATGCCTCTTGGTGATGATGGTGCTCGATTTGAAGAAGAGGCAAAGCAAAATAAAATTGAGAAAGAAGATGTTCTTGAATGTTTGATGGACAACAATGAGGAAGAGCCAAGTATGCTGGAAATTGAGACTACTTCCAATATGGCTCAAAAGGACCTTGAGGTAAATAATGATAAATTAAATTATATTCCTTCTTATTATGAGCTACAATGTGCATATGATGAAATATATGATGGTTTATTGAATTTAAAAAAGAAAAACTTATCTTGTTTGGAAAACATTTCCTCCATTGAAAATTAAATTGAAACTTTGAAAAATGAATATGCTTTTCTTGATGAGGAAATGCCTTTGAAAAGTGAAACCTCAACTTCTTGTGAAAAGTGCATTGATTTAGAAAATAAAGTTGAGGACTTATCTTTTGAATTTGTCAAAGCTAATGATTCTAATTGCTTACATTGTATGCTTGTAAATGAGAATAAAATCAACATTATTCCACATGAAAATTCAAGCAAGGCTTATGGCAAAAATAGTTTAGAATGTAAAAATAACAAAAGGCTTAAGTTTTCCAAAGATGACTTTCAAAAGACCAAATCATCATTAAATTCAATTGTTTGCAATTTTTGTGGTCATCTAGGACATATTTCTCATTTATGCAATTATAGAAGAAATCCTTATATGAGAAATACTATGGTATGGGTTCCTAAAGATCCTAAAGGCCCTAGTACTATACCCAAAACTGACACACAAGGACCCAAGAGAATTTAGGTACCAAAAGTCAAAAATTGAAGTATGTTGTAGGTGTGCTTGAAGGCCAAGAACGGACTTTGGATTATCAAAAGTGGTTGCTGCAAGCACAAGACTATAATGAATTCCAAGCTCTCCTTCTTGTCTCTATCAGGCTTGGACTTGCATTCATATGAGTATTTCCATCAAAAGGTAAGTTTTCATATCTCAAATATACCTTCTGGACGTAAAATATATGCTTTTATGTTTGAGTTATTCGAATACCTCCCTGTGGTATTCGAATACCATTGCATCTGTACGTGAAAATCCATGTTTTTCTGATAGGTCTATTCGAATACCCTCCCATGGTATTCGAATACCATACATCAGTACATCAATTTTATGTCTTTATAAAGCTAGAGTATTCGAATAACTATATAGCTATTCGAATAACCAGATAACTATCACATCAGTATTTCTCACATGCCTCTGGAGTATTCGAATACCTTCCAAGGCATTCGAATACGTGCTCCTTCTGGAGTTTATAAAATGTGATGGGTATTCGAATACAGCAAGAGGTATTCGAATACCACATGGCTAAAGCAAGTTTTTCATCATCCTCTCTATTTCGTTTCCTTCTATTCTTTTTCTTGCATATGCAATGCAAATAACATGCTTTTAATCTTATTTCATCAAGCCTTCATTTATGCCTTATATGAAAATCACATGATGTTCTTAAATGCATATTTCTTGGCTTGTTCTTGCCCTTTTATTTTTTTTTCTAAAATATGCTTAATGTAATTGGCTATTGTTTTGATATACGAACAAGTGCAATAAGTGGTATATGAAATATTTAACATCTATATTTTTATTGACATATGTCAGATTTATAAGAATTTGTTAACAAGTAGTAAATGCTTAGAACATTTTGACAACAAGTGATATCAAAGTGGTATGAACATAATAACAAATGATAACAAATGATATCAAACAAGTGATTTCTTGGCCAAATTAATCGATAAATATATTTTTGCCCTTGAGAATCATTTGCTGCTTTTGCCTCATTGTTTTAAATGCTTATTGGCTTATGAGTTTGACTAACCCCTATGGATCCAACATTAATGGATACCAATGAAAGCACTCTGAATTTTGTTGTAGGGAGAACACTACCTCAAGCATAAATTTAAATGGACAAAATTCATTCAACTTGAGGACATGCATATATTGTTCGATATGATAAAATAGGAGAGAAAAATACTTGCCCCATCTTTTTGATCATGACAAAAGGGGGAGAATGGTATCAAATGTACAAAAGGGGGAGAACAAGTTTAAATGTCTTTGTTTGAGAAAAGTCAGGGAGAAAAAGTCAAAACAAAAATAGAAATTGAATTCCAAAAGTAAGGGGGAGCTGCTGCGCATATCTCTGATGAAAATCACCTCTTATGAAAAAGAGGGGGAGTAAGTATCTCTAAACTAACTTTGTGAATTCCAATTTATATGAACTAATGTTTTTCTCAAATGTTAGTTTGTCATCATCAAAAAGGGGGAGAATGTAATTGGCTAGCTGACATGGAAAATAGTTTTGATGATAACAAACATGATGAAGATGATGTATAGTTCAAGTACCAAGAGTAAGCATTGCAACAAGAAAGCAAAAATCTGATTTATGCTTAACTCACAGAGAAGAAGGTTTTGATAACAACAAAATCATGTCGAAGACCAAGTCCAAAGGAAGATTAAATGGTATAGCTTATAGGACTTAAGGTCTTTTTGTAAGAAGCCCTCTAGATATCTCAAATATGTTTTTAAATATTTAAAAATGGTTTTCACATATTAAAATACCCAACAAACAAGTTTTGAAGGTTTAGTTATGATGGTAGTTCAAATTTATGAAAAATAGCAAAGTTTGAGTTTTGAAAATCTGACCTTTGGTTACTCTTTTGATCATAACTTTCAAAATAATTTGATTTTTGTTTTGAAATTATTTCATTTGAAAATAGACTTAAATATCTTTCCAATGACTGGTCATTTGCTTTAAACGGATAAGAAATGAAGAAGTTATGACCATTTAAAGTTGATTTCAAAATCGAGTGGTGTATTCGAATACACCATATAGGTATTCGAATACCACACCCCGTAAATGTCTCCGAACGTGTTTTTAAGGATCTATTCGAATACCACACAAGGTATTCGAATACCACAACATAGAAAACGTTCTAAAACACATTTTTGAAGGATCTATTCGAATACCACACAAGGTATTCGAATACCACAACCCAGAAATCACGTAACGGCTATTTTCTGGAGCTTTTAATGAATGAAATTAATACCCAACGGCTTTTTTTCTTGGAACACTATAAATACATGGTTTTGGTCATCTTTTACACTATGCCCAATGATCTGAATCATTCTTTGCTTGTGCTAAAACGTGATTTTTAATTTTACATATTTTATGTGCTCTTTTTGCCAAAAACCTTGAGATATCATAAGAGAGCTTCCTAGTGCTTCAATTTGTAACATTTGCTCTAAGTGAGAGATTCTCTTCATCTATTTTCTGCTTCTGTAAAAGGGTGAGGTATCCCTTAGTGAAATTGTGAGGGTGAGGTATCCCTCTAGTAAAGGGTGAGGTATCCCTTATTGTGAAGAAGGTGAGGTATCCTTCAAAGGGGTGAGAGTATCCTCTAGTAAATAGGGTAAGGTATCCTCATATGTAAAGGTTGCAAGCACTGTTTTAAGCTTGTGTTGAATAGTGAAAAATCTCGAACTGTGTTTCGGGGACTGGACGTAGGCCACAAGTGGTTGGTGGTCGAACCAGGATAAATATCGTGCCTGCTTTTCTTCTATCCTTCATCTCTTTATCTTCAGTAATTTATTTATTATTGCTTAATTATTTATTTACTATTTTTTTAAGGCTTTTTATTATCTTTGCACATATTCATCATATTGCTTCAAGAAATTTGTATTAAAAAGGGTTTGCGAAAAAGTTTTCTAAATACTCAATTCACCCCCCCTCTTGAGTACTGAAACCACTTGGGTAACAAATTTGAGCGTAATTTAGTAACTTTGAATATAAGATAATAATTAAGATATCTGTTGAGTCAGTTGATATGATGGAAATAAATATGAAAAATTTATTTCCTAACTAAGGACCATTGATAAGAGTTGTAGAAAAATTTAGAGAGCCAACTGAGTTAGTCTGGTATTTTTAAGGATACTGACAAGGAATTAGTGAATAGTAAAGTGAACAGCTAGTTAACTCAGAAAATTATGAAAATATTTGGAGATCGTAAGTATAACATGGAGAATATTTTGGTATAAAATTCCAATTAAGATAAGTATCAATAAGTAAATTTAATTAATTCATGAGTTTAATTTAATTCGAGATTAAGTAATGAAATTTAATTGATAAATAACAATATATAAAAAATTATAGAAAAATAGATCTAAAAATTAATTTGAGTTCTAAAATTTTCTATAATACTTATGGTAACTTAAAAACTTAGTTTTGAAAGAATAAAGTATATGTAACAAATACAAATTTCAACATAAAATTTTTATCCTTTCCTTTAGTCATCCACCGTCTCACTAATTTTTCCTATCTTTATCTATGTATTCACTTTTCTCTTCACTTTGTGACTCCATTCTCTCACGATAACAGTAGCCAAATTTGGCTTCCAATTTAGGTGAAATTTCTTTCACTTTTCTCTCCATTCCACCGTCAAACTCATTCAATGTGTATCTAAACTTTTCCCCACCCTTTTCTCACTTTCTCACATGGCAAAATACAACAGAAATAGGGCAACAAACACAACATAAACAGGGCAGCAACGTGAAGGAGAAAAAGAGAGAAAACAAGATGAAAAAGTGAACAAAAATTGAAGAAAATTTCAAGGAACCAAGGCTAAGAAAGAGGTAGGGGTTGTTTTCTTCAAATTACTCCTGTTCTTCCTTTAAACAAGAAATAAAATTTCTGTTTTAAGTGTGGTGAAGGTCATGGCCATGTTTGAAAAAAGAAGAAGAATTCTTTGTTAAATTGTGATTTAGTTTCTATCTTCATCTTATTCTTCTTTCATGGATTTTTGAATTAGTTTGGTGATCTTGAAGCTTAGGGAACTCATGGTCAAGATATGAATTTGATCGGGATTCTTTGTTTGAATTAATTCTTTTCTTTTATTGATTGTCTTGAAATTTTGATGTTAGTTGTGATTAGAAAATTGAAGTCTTTATGTTCATGAATTTAGGAAGGGCATGGCCTAACCCTAACCCTAACCCTAATTTGAATAATGTAAGTGAGTCTTTGTCTAACTTATAATTCTAAGGATTTTGTGGAAGAATTTAGTGTATAAATACAAAAGTTTGCTTGAGTGTATTTTTCATGAAGTTCTCGGCCATGTATCACATAGAAAGGAAAATGTTGATTTTTTGTATGTTATATATATAGTTATTCAAGAATTTAGTGATTAAAAATGAATATAATTTATTCTTGTGACTTGTTTACATAATTGATGATTATGTGAATTCGGCTATGCTTGAAGAATCTAGTATTTGAATTTTTGTATTAAACCTTTAGATGTTTGTTATAACTCTAATTGGTGATAAGGATTATAGGATACTTGAATAAAAGTGTATTGTGTATCAAATGAGTTGGAATTGTACACTTGTCTTTAAATGTGATTGATAGTATGAGAAAGGATGATTCCCTCCCTATCTTGGATAAAGGGTAATATGAGGAAGGATGATTCCCTCTTTACCCTAGATGATTAAATGAGGAAGGATAATTCCCTCAATGATTTTGAATTGAGATATATTAAATGAGGAAGGATGATTCCCTCACTATCCTTTGATGATGATTAATAATAAGAAATGATTGATGATGATATTTAAGTTTGAAGAACATTGATATGTGGTGAATGATATGTATTATGTGATTATATAAATGATTATTTTTATTGAATGAGATTTCATTAAATGATTAAATTAGACTTCTGCCTCGGGAAGAGGAAGGCCTGAATTTGGCTTTTGCCACCTTCCTACTTTATAAAATAAGTTTTTAAATGAGTTTTTCCCCGAAGCAGATAGAAGTATTATAAGGACACATATTTTTAATTATATTACTGGGAATTCTTGGAATTCTCACCCCATTTTTGTTTGTATTTCCATAATATTTTTAAGGATGCATGCCTCAGCCAGGAGTTGGAAGACAGAGATGTAGAATAGTTATGATAATATTTTGTATTTTGTATTATATAATTAATGTTGTAACAAATTATGTAAGTTGTGAGTATTGTAAATTACATTGTATATTATCTTTTTAGTATATAAACATTAAGATATTCCACTTTAGGCTCATATTTTCAGTATATTATTAAAATTAAAAATTTAAATTTACTTTAGTGGTTATACGTGTCATACTTAATTCTAGTTATTAATACGTAATTCTAGATACGTCATTAGTAATAGAGTTAAGGTTGTTACATTATAGTATTAGAGCAGGACCTCTCCCAGTACAGTGTGGTTCAGGGACGAACCATGCGAAAGTTGGTGGGCATGTGACACCCGGGGCTGACGAGGGCGGGGAGTGGTCGCCAGTGCAAAGAGATGAAGCACGGACAAAGAGCTCCTAGGAGGCTTCTAGGCGAAGGAACACATGAATGAACTGAATACACACCAGAATAAGAGAGATTCAGAGACTGTGCAGGTATGTGACTATATAGTTGAAGATGACTTAAAGGAATTAATTAGCACCACCTATATCAATAAGATGCATCTTCTTTTCGGGAGCCAAGAACATAAGTACTCCATGGTTAAGTGTGCTTGACTTGGAGCACTTGTGGGATGGGTGACCTCCTGGGAAGTTTTTTAGGATGCATGTAAGTGAGGATAAAGCACGCTGAAAAAACCCGTGTTGATTTGTGGGGACACTTATCAATCATGCAAGCAGTCCCAGGATGTTACATTTAGCTCTTCTAATAGTATAGTTAAGTTGAAGATGTATGTAGGAAGAGAGTTACTTCCTTGAATACTAAGTTAAGTATAGAAGATCAGGTAGTTAGGAATTCCAATAGTTTGAAGTTACCTAAAATAGGTATTTGGAACCTTGAGCACTCAAGTGTGACATAGGTCACTACAGTTAATGCAATAGCAAAGAAAGTCGGATACAAATGAGATAAGTATAGTTTACTTATTTAGATGCACGAATTATTCACTTGTAGAAGAGTTGAGTTAAGTGTGCAAAGATCAGAGAAATGTTCATTTGGCTCCATAAGTTGGCTCAAAATGATGTACTAGTTAAGATAGACTCTTTCACAAGAATGAGTTGGGTCTATGAGGGTCTATGAGTAAGTTTACAGCCAGTAAGGATTACAATATTCTTTTGTCTTAGATAGAACTATGATGTGATAAGTTCACTCCCTATCTTAGCAAGTGTTCATGGAACCAGAGTTTCCTAAAGCGAACAAGTAGAGGTAGAGTTAAATTGTCAGCATTGCAGTTACAGTTCAGTTGTATGGGTAATTGTCTGTGGCTGTTAACATAAGCGATTGTATGGGTGGTTACTTATGTTAATGGTATTGTATGCTACCGGTCTGGCTATAGTATGAGGTATTAATAAGTTATCAGTTATAGTGGAGGAAACTCCTATGATAGTAATTATAAGTAATGTTATATGATTGTATGGACGATCGTATAATATTGAGTTTAGTCTAATTATGTATGTAGTTTACATAGTTATTATGTCATGAATTATATGTTTATTACTGAGAATTTTTATGTTCTCACCAATTTCTATGCTTTCATGGTAGAAGCAAGTCAAGAATCATCGTTGAGTAAGAAGTTCAAGAAATAGAAGAACTAGTGTAGCATAGTTTTATTTGTTTCTTGC
The DNA here is from genome assembly GCA_029884605.1 of Ormosia emarginata. Lineage (NCBI taxonomy): Eukaryota > Viridiplantae > Streptophyta > Magnoliopsida > Fabales > Fabaceae > Ormosia > Ormosia emarginata. The sequence goes on along the minus strand of JAQQTP010000089.1, from coordinate 16,263,240 downwards.
CTTAGACAAAGCTTATGTATATTGTTACATTTGCTTTGTAGTTATATTCAGAGGCATGTATTACAATAAGCCTATAACACCCCAAAATTAGCTATTTTATAGTAATGATGAAATTGTACTATTTTGTGATTTCTGTATACTGTAAATTTACTTTGACTACTTCGTAACTGTATTTGATCGTTGTGTGTGATTTACTTCGAGTCAAGAAAATAATAATTTTTGGGCAGGAAAAAATCTTTACATATTTATTTGGAGCCGGAGGATCTTACTAAACCCAATTCCGAGATATACATGTCATAATCTTTTAATTTTTAGGATTTATCTGTAAAATAAAAATATTTTGTATTTTTATTATACAGTGGACAAATACTTACTGACTTATAAGCAGTATATTCTGTCCATTGAGTAATAATTTTTATAATTATTGTCCATTTGGATAATAGTCTGTATAGAATGTTGTGATGATTTATTTTGTGAACCAATTAGAATATTAAAAGCTTGGAAGGAGCCAATAGTAAATGGTCAACAAAAATGGCTAGACTAGTTAGTTATGTAACTAAATGAAATTAGATAATTTAAACTAAGTTAGCATAAAGCCTAAGTAGTAACTAAATGGAACAAACCTAGTTTGCTTTCTGACGAGCGCCGAACTCAGTCAAAATTATAACCGAAGTTATTACCTAAGCTTGTAGCACAGTGACAACACCGGATCGTCTCCTCAAGGATCGTAGATGTAATTTAATCAAATCAAGTGAAAGTTAGCAAAGGGGGGTTTGACAGTTTAATATCGTACTTAACAAAATTAACGGAAGAAATGACAATTAAAGAGTAGTCAATTTAGAAACCTATCCAAGATTGGGTGGATTCAATCATAGACCCTTCATAAAACACTTGAAGCGCAATTGAATTGTTAATTTGGATCTAACCGAGATCTCTGCATCAAATCCAGAATTCATACTAGACGATCGCCTAGAATTCAATTAACAAGTGATAAACACAAATCCGCAATCGCACCATTCATGAAAATCTATGTTAATTTCAAGTACCGAATTCAATTAACTTAGGCACAAATCAGGAACTAACCTCTTCAATTCCGTGATTAATTTAGATCAATCAGTTTTAAGTTTCATCACAAATCTCAATCTTCATTTATGTGATTAGTTTAGATCAATTAGTTCTAAGTTTCATCACAAATCTCAATCTTAAACCAAGATCAATCAGATCAACATAAATAGAATCACCATTCATGCATTCAAGATCAAGAAGAAGAAAAAGAAGAAGAAAGAATTCAATTACAAATCAAATACAATACATAACCAAGGTCTCAAGAATCCAAACCACAATCTCTTCAAGAGTTCTAAATTGACCCAAAGTAGCTTAGCCCTCCATTACCATGAAGGGGAGCATCAAAATATACAAAACTATGAGAAACTATGAAGAAGCAAGAAGAAACTTAGAGAGAAATGAAGGAGAATTACATGTTGTTCATGATAAATGGTGCCTTTTATAGAAGTCTAAGGTAACAAAATGACAAAGGGAAGTGAGTGGATGAGTGGATGAGTGAGTGGAGTGTTTGAGTGGATGGATTAGTGGGTTGGTTTAGTGGATTGGTTTAGTGGATGAGTGAGTGGAATGGTTGAGTGGTTGAATTAGTGAAAAATGTCAAAGGACTTTTGGTGAGTGGGAAATTATGGACATGAATGGGTGAGTGGATGGATTAGTGGATGAGTGGGTGGATTAGTGTATGAGTGGATGAGTGGGTGAGTTAGTGGATGAGTGGATGAGTGGATGAGTGGATTAGTGGATGGATGAGTGGATTAGTGGATGAATGAGTGGGTGGTTGAGGACGAAAATTTCGTGTCTGACTTGGAAGCCAAAAACGACCCACTATACTTCAGAACCACGAAAAGTGTTCTTCATGAAAGTTGTAGATCCTTGTCTTGGATATAAAATGGATACTGGTTCGTCCAATTTGGCTTCCTTAAGCCCAAGATATGTCCCAAATACCGTAGGTTGCTCAAACCCAACTTCAGCACCTCTGTTCCGACTTGCAAGCTCAAAATGACCTACTATACTTCTTTTTCTCAAAATGTGTTCTTCATGAAAGTTGTTTATTTGGATCTTGACTATCCACTATCAAAATTTCAGCCCATATCCATTATTACATCTTGAGATATGATTTTTTGAGTGCACACTGTTCGGATTCTACTGACAGAACCCGTATTCTGACTTCCATGTCAACTTAGGTCCCTTAGACATCTGAATCAGACTTCGAGCTCTTCATCAAAGTTGTAGAGCTTCCTCTTAGCTTTCCTACAAGGTAAAATTCATGTTCATCAGATATTAGGAACTCAAGTTATGGCCAAAATACAGAAACAGTGTCAAATCTCAATAATGCTGGAAATATTCAATTAGGACCAATTTGAGCTCAAACTCACAAAATCATACCAAACTCAATCAATTAAGAATATGGAGAGTGTAAATGACTAAATATAAGGGTTTCTTAATGAATAAAATATGTGATTATCAAATTCCCCCACACTTAGCTTTTTGCACTCCTGGGCAAAACTCAAGACCAAAATTTTACAATCAAGAAGAACAACCAAAGGTTCAAGGGATCAAAACATTCATGAGTTAACATTTCTCCACATCTCAAACCGACAAGCAAGGTATCTTCAACATGAATCGAGAATGATAGATCTTCACAAGATTCCCTCTCAATCTCTCAAGTGTTTAAAAGGTAGGTATTTCACTCAATTCAACCCATGAAAATTGCACTACCATAGGCTTGCTTATCTTCTACTTCTTCACTACTCAAAACACATGCACACACAAATCATGAGGACTTTATTCAAGGTTATAGTGAGGTCAAGGTAACCGAAGAGGATAAAATGGATATGAGAAGATAAATACCAAAGAGAATAAAAGCAAATGAGAGCTGAGTTCAAATAACAAGCATAAAAGTTCATCCCAACTCTAGTGTATATCCCTTTACATATTCATTTCCCAATCTTTTTTTTTTTAAACACTTGATTTTTTTTTATATATATATATATGAACATAACTATATACATCAATTTTTTTTCCTTTTTGGGCACTCTTTTCTTTTTCAACAACCATTTTGTACACACACACCCACACTTGTTCAAAAACTCATTCATTAACTAAGCTAATGTTCTTTTATTCCCTAAGGTAAAGTAAGAACACGATTTTTCATTTAAGGCACATAATGAGCTAGAAACAAGGAATGGTCAAATAAGCTCAAAGGGTTAAGCAAAGGAAAATATATAAGGTTGGCAAAGAATCGAGAATTTTCAAGAAGTCAAAAGAGTGCTTGATATCATATTGAAAACAAGGTTGGCTATTTGGTTAAACTAGCTAATTAAGAAAGAGGGCCTCAATCATGTTTATGCATGCAAGTGAAATGTAGCCTCAAAAAGAATCAAAGCAAGTTCTAGAGTGGTCATTAACATGAGTGAAAATCACACAAGAAAGAAGAGAATGGCACAAATGTTGAATCCATCCATTAGGCTCAAAATCTCACAAGGTATGTATCTATCAAACTCAATTCATCAATTCAATCATCCATCTCGAAGCATATCAGTTCAAGAAGGGAGAAAAGTTATTCAATCATGCAATGAACCCTCTTTTTTTTTTACAAAAAAAAAAAAAACAAAATCTCTCCCCACACTTAATATAGACATTGTCCTCAATGTGAAAGTGATAAATAAAACGGAAAGAAAAGAGCAACACAACCTGATGAGGGGCGAGATAATGGCAAGCGTAAAAGATGCGTAAGAATCAAAGCTTGTAAACTCGCCATTGGTAATGAAGTATATGTGCATCTTCTCGCCAAAACCATTCCCAAAAATCTTGAAAACAAATCTAGTTGGGTTGCCTCCCAATAAGTGCTTGTTTAACGTCGTTAGCTCGACGTTGGGACACTTCTTAGTGATCTTTATAATGTGGATGGTAAAAGCCCTTCACTTTCACTTCCACATTTTTCGGCTTGAGATGGTGTCCATTGGTTTTATTAAGTGAGGTTGGTGAAAAGGTTCCACCAGGATCCCATTGGTTGAAACGTGATGACCAAGTTATGGTTAACACAACATGATAGCTTTCACTAGGGTCCCATTGGTTGAAGTGTAATGACCAAGTTAAACTTGAAGCATGAGGGCTCCCATTGGGTTCCCATTGGTCTTTCTTAATTTCCTTGACTTCACCAATGGCATGCAACACGTGTAATTTGGCAATTCTGCTTTCATTGATTTTATTGGACCATGACCCAAAAACAAAATCCACTTTAGTAGTTACTGTCATATGCTGCTTTTCCTCCTTCTTTGAAAATTCCTCAATGGCCTTCAACTCCACCTCCCTATGTGTTTCAGATTCTGTAACTGCATTGTTGATAGACCCTTCTATATCATTAGATCCTGCGTAAACAGAATCATTAGTTTTCAAATATGCAGAAATTTCAGCACACACAACACATTTTATATCACCATCATGATCAAGACATGAGTTGCAATTGATAGAATCATCAAAACCAATTAAATCAGAAATTCAAAGACACAACTCATCATGAGTTTCCTCAACTAAGTCGCATGTAAATCAATATGACAATTAGAATGCAAGGAGTTGGGAATTATTTGGGGAAAGAGTTGGTCGACTCTTGACTTCTCGGTTCATTAATAGTGGTTGTCATCTGCTCAATTTGGGTTGTTAAATCCTGAATAGTGGCAGTGAAACTCTCTTTGGAACTCAATTTGGGTTTTCATCAAGTCCTCCCATGAAGGCTCAAGTTTTGTGGTTGATGGACTTGTTATCTGCTGGAATGGCTGCTCATATTGAAATGATTGTTGCTGTAATGATGCCGTATTGTCATATCCCAGATCCGGATAGTATTCCCAGCTAGGGTTGTATGTGTTGAAGAAGGGTCATAACTTTGTTCTTCTTCTTTGAACTGTGGTTCATCGGAAAATAACCATTTCTTTGCAACAAATTGATCTGATCTGGAAAAACAGAACTACCATACTTGAAGTGTAGGGCATGCATATGTGGGGTGAGATGAACAAAAACAAATGTTACACACAAGTGTAGCTTCTGCCTTGCAGGTAATTGTTGTCTCACTATTATATGTCTTACTAAAGAAGTCAACTCCTTAAGTTTTGACTCCATTATGCATGGTCCATTGTTAGAAAAGTTAATAAAAAGCAAAGGTTAGTAAAAACACTTAAAATGAAAAGATTACACTTACTAATCCCCAGCAACGGCGCCAAAATTTTGACGAGCGCCGAACTCAATCAAAATTATAACCGAAGTTATTACCTAAGCTTGTAGCACAGTGTGACAACACCGGATCGTCTCCTCAAGGATCGTAGATGTAATTTAATCAAATCAAGTGAAAGTTAGCAAAGGGGGTTTGACAGTTTAATATCGTACTTAACAAAATTAACGGAAGAAATGACAATTAAAGAGTAGTCAATTTAGAAACCTATCCAAGATTGGGTGGATTCAATCATAGACCCTTCATAAAACACTTGAAGCGCAATTGAATTGTTAATTTGGATCTAACCGAGATCTCTGCATCAAATCCAGAATTCATACTAGACGATCGCCTAGAATTCAATTAACAAGTGATAAACACAAATCCGCAATCGCACCATTCATGAAAATCTATGTTAATTTCAAGTACCGAATTCAATTAACTTAGGCCAAATCAAGAATCCTAACCTCTTCAATTCTCGTGATTAATTTAGATCAATCAGTTCTAAGTTTCATCACAAATCTCAATCTTCATTTATGTGATTAGTTTAGATCAATTAGTTCTAAGTTTCATCACAAATCTCAATCTTAAACCAAGATCAATCAGATCAACATAAATAGAATCACCATTCATGCATTCAAGATCAAAGAAGAAGAAAGAGGAATTCAATTACAAATCAAATACAATACATAACCAAGGTCTCAAGAATCCAAACCACAATCTCTTCAAGAGTTCTAAATTGACCTAAGTAGCTTAGCCCTCCATTACCATGAAGGGGAGCATCAAAATATACAAAACTATGAGAAACTATGAAGAAGCAAGAAGAAACTTAGAGAGAAATGAAGGAGAATTACATGTTGTTCATGATAAATGGTGCCTTTTATAGAAGTCTAAGGTAACAAAATGACAAAGGGAAGTGGGTGGATGAGTGGATGAGTGAGTGGAGTGTTTGAGTGGATGGATTAGTGGGTTGGTTTAGTGGATTGGTTTAGTGGATGAGTGAGTGGAATGGTTGAGTGGTTGAATTAGTGAAAAATGTCAAAGGACTTTTGGTGAGTGGGAAATTATGGACATGAATTGGTGAGTGGATGGATGAGTGGATGGATTAGTGGATGAGTGGGTGGATTAGTGTATGAGTGGATGAGTGGGTGAGTTAGTGGATGAGTGGATGAGTGGATTAGTGGATGGATGAGTGGATTAGTGGATGAATGAGTGGGTGGTTGAGGACGAAAATTTCGTGTCTGACTTGGAAGCCAAAAACGACCCACTATACTTCAGAACCACGAAAAGTGTTCTTCATGAAAGTTGTAGATCCTTGTCTTGGCTATAAAATGGATAGCTGGTTCGTCCAATTTGGCTTCCTTAAGCCCAAGATATGTCCCAAATACCGTAGGTTGCTCAAACCCAACTTCAGCACCTCTGTTCCGACTTGCAAGCTCAAATGACCTACTAGACTTCTTTTTCTCAAAATGTGTTCTTCATGAAAGTTGTTTATTTGGATCTTGACTATCCACTGTCAAAATTTCAGCCCATATCCATTATTACATCTTGAGATATGATTTTTTGAGTGCACACTGTTCGGATTCTACTGACAGAACCCGTATTCTGACTTCCATGTCAACTTAGGTCCCTTAGACATCTGAATCAGACTTCGAGCTCTTCATCAAAGTTGTAGAGCTTCCTCTTAGCTTTCCTACAAGATAAAATTCATGTTCATCAGATATTAGGAACTCAAGTTATGGCCAAAATACAGAAACAGTGTCAAATCTCAATAATGCTGAAAATATTCAATTAGGACCAATTTGAGCTCAAACTCACAAAATCATACCAAACTCAATCAATTAAGAATATGGAGAGTGTAAATGACTAAATATAAGGGTTTCTTAATGAATAAAATATGTGATTATCACTTTCCATTAGGGCTTCACGGTTTTTGGAGGATCTAGGAGCTTATAGAAGAGTTGTGAGTTATACTTAAAGTAACTAAATAGTTAGCAAAGAAACTAGAAAATCTAACTAAGTTAGTTTAATTTAGTTAGGAAGTAACGGAATTGGAAACTTGGTTAGTTTTCTATTGAACTTCATAGTAAGGAAATTTCAAGTATCATCTAGAAACTAGTTGACTACTTTATCTAAACCTATAGGAAACTAACTTAAGGATGAAGACTTTGAATTTTAACCATTGATTCAATCTATGGTCATTAGAAGTCTCACAAAGTGGCTTGGATGAAGTTGGATACTCCCTTGGTGTCCAGGGGGGGCTCACTGTTTTAGGGCTTTAGGAAGGCTATATGAAGACTCTTAATTGATTTTGATCACATCTTCATCATTTCCATATAACCAAATTTCACAAATTCTCTCCATTCTCTCTAGAACACCTCATACCCAAGGTAGGGGAAATCATTCTCCCATCTTCAATAATTTCTATCAACCTTACTTCTTAAATCCTCTTATCATTCTAAGACTCTTTGTAGTGTGAGTTTTAGCCTAAATCATCCATTTTCATATACTTTCTTCAAGATCAAGTCCTAAGATTTTAAGGTAAAGATCATGAAAAGCTTCACTATTGGTTTTATCTTCATACTCTAGGACCATGCTTTGATCCATGGTCTTCTATTCAAGCTTTAGGTACTAATATATTTGTGTTTATTTTTGTTTGTAAGAATCTTGTGGTGGTGAAGGACTAGTTCAAGAAGGAAAGCAAGGAGCTTTGGAGGCTTCACCACAAGGTAAGAGGGAGATCTATCTCACCAACCAAGTATGGTGGTGAGAGATAAACTTGTATTTGATGGGTGGTGAATCCATGTGAGGATTCATATTCATGGTTGTGTAATTTGTTCATGTGTGTTTATGTGCTTAAATTTATTTATTTATGCTTTTATGCTTTATATGATTTTATTGCTTTAATGGTATGCTTGATATATAGTATGATGATTATATGCCATGTATGCCATGATAGATGTTGGAAAGAAAAATAATTTTTGGTTCCAAAGACCATGAGGCTCACGGCCTCAACACCTCAAAATAGGTGTTTCCAAACTAATATTTTCATGAATAGTAAAATTAGATGTTTAGGAAGGCAAGGAAAAGAATTAAAGATTTGGTTCCAAAGACCATGAGAGTCACGGCCATAATGTTTTCAACATGGTGTTTTGTTACAAAAATTTATTTGTCAAATACAACTTAGATGGTTAGGCATAGAAGGAATTAATTCAAGGATTTATGAAATAAAATGTTAAAGGATTTAAAGTAAAGGATTTTAAGATATAACAATGAGAAAAGCTTATTTTGGGAATTAATTAGATTAGTGGATTTAGTTTATGAATGAAAAATAAATTGGTTTCGGAGCGCGTTAGGAAATTTTAAGCTAGAACCATTGATTTAAATCAATGAAAGAGTAATTTTGTGGAAAATTTGTGGAAAGGATTTCTTAAGTGAGAAAATGTAGAAAAATGAAGTTAAAATTATATTAATTTTTAGAAAGAGCAAAATGATGTTTAGAATATTAAAAAATATTTTACGCAGTTGAAAAATGATAAAAAATGTTTTATGCAACTTAAAAATGTGATTTTTACGCTACGCGATTTCAAAAACATTGAAAAATCGCTGCATGATTTGGAAAACGTTTAAATATTTTTACGCGAATGAGAAAATGATGAAAAATAATTACGCAATTTGAAAATGCGACATAAATGTTGCGCTGTTGTGAAAATGCAGTAAAGTGATTACGAGATTAAAAATATAGTATAATTACTATTGGGCCAATGTATAGACCCATATATGTGAAATTGTGACTTTGGCCAATTGGTCTGTATGCATTAAACATGCATTGTGAAGTCCGATGGGCTATGTTAAGGCCAATAGCCTAGGAGAGAATTACACTTTATGTGGGTGCGATAGGCATAGTGTAGGTCGCTTATTGACCTTGGGGGCATTGGGGTGCGGGTTTTTCACAATGGGTAGTTGGTAGCTCTACTGTACCGTAGATCAAACCGATGCAATGCACCGACGATCTGGATCGAGACACTATTCTCAATCAAGATCTGGCGTAGACTGTCGTGTATAATGCTAGATGTGCAAAACTGATGAAAGTTGTGGCACTTGGTTTGAGGCAGTTGTGATACCGACAGATCTTCTAGATCAATCTCTCTGACTTGTTTTTAGCTCCATGGAGTAGGAAATTGGGTCAATATGCATGTGCATAATTTGTACACATATATACATTATTGTGATATTTTGTTAATATTGATTAAATGCTTGATGCCATGACTATATTCATTGTTATTATATCTGTATGACATTAATGTCATTTATATCTCTTTTCTGCCATGTTGGTACTGGTGTTGGTAATCTCACCTCTTTGTATGTTGTTCTTGTACTGTATTTGTATTCAGTAAAGACGATGAGCAAAAAGGTGAGGAGCAGATTCCTTATGTAGACGTTGATTTTTTATACGATAGAGTTACCAAGTTTTATTGGATTTTTTGAGGCTACAGTTCTGAGGGGGTTCGAAGGCTTGGCATGTTCACTTAGATAGAGAGTGTATTATCTACATGGGAGATCTGGTTGTTTCCCTAAGTAGGGTTTATCATGGGAACCTTTACTTTGATGTCAATATTCACGTGCATTTGGAGTTTCTATTATCTATTAGACAATATTTGGGTGGTCGTTACCATATCCTCAATGAGATCAGTATTGTGTCGTCTACTCGGACACCTGTCCGTAGGGCTACACTTCATCCAGGATTCCTATCTTTTAAGGATCCATCGAAGGATCTATCGGAGGGTCAGAACTTTTAGTTATGCACTTGGGCTAGTCTGTAGTTTATTTTAAATTAAACAGTTTATAGTTCTGTCTAACAATGTGTATTTATATGTATCTTTAGAAACAAAATTATATATATAATTATGGTGTGTTATACTCATTTATTTAATTATGTTATCCACAAAAAGAAAAATTTTACAACTCGTACTATTATATTAATAAATGATTTATAACTTGGGTAATGTTTTATTATAAGTATTAATAAATGTGATATCCTACAGAGAGTGTTACAAAGCCATTCTGTGGCTAATGTTGTGTATATATATATATATATGTATCAATTTAAGTTTTTTCGCATTCTCTCAAGGCTTTCTATAATGACTTGCATAGTTATTAAAGATATATTAATAATTAGTTATGTAGTAAGTGACGTGGCAAATACTGTTTATCTTGATATATTCAAATATATCCAGATATCTATCTTAAGGCATTACACTCAAACTACATTTAAATTTTATAGCATTCTATTCTTCATTGTGATGAAGCTGAAGATAAGAGGAGAATTTTGCTAGCTCTTTAAATTTTGCTATGTATTGTCCGACTGTCATAGTCCCTTGTCGCAACTGTAGAAACTCATACTCTTTCTTATTTCTAGCACTAATAGGAAAATATTTATCCAGAAAGGCAGTTTGGAAAACTTCCCAAGTAATAGATGCATCTGGGGTCTCTAAGAGTCTTCTGGCCCATGCCACCAGTGTTCAGCCTCTCTAGATAACATATACGTAGCAAAAGTCACTTTTTGGGCATTAGTACACCCAAGAATAGTAAAAATACTTTCTAGTTCCATGAGCCAGTTTTCTGCAATAATTGGGTTATATTCCCCTTAAAGGTTAACAGATTAACTTTTTAGAATTTGGGCAGTCCTTGAAAATTTGGAATCACCGCAAGAGTGCCTGGTTCCGGACCTCTATGTTCTTCCATATGTTGAAAGAATTGATTGGTCGTAGTTGTCTGCTCTATTATTGTAGATGTAATTTCTGCAAGCGTGTCTATCATTCTGTCTACTCTATCTTCGTGGTTAGGATTATTCCGCCTGTGAGACATCTTTTCGTGTAATAATTTTCTTATTTTGTCATAATGCAGTAATGGTTCCCAAACCACATTGCCTAGATAACTGCTCTGATACCAAATTGTAACGTCCTAACTCTAAATACCTAATTTTAATTATTTATCTCTTATGTTTTATATGCGATTTAGAACTAGACGTTCCAAAACACTACTGATATTATCATTGGTTGATGTGTACAATATTTTACATAATATTCTGAGGATACATCCTTCAAAGTTAATTATTTGTACATACATAACTTAAGTTAGACTCCTATTTTTAAAAAATGAGGCTTACAGAAGCTTTCATAATGTGCTACTATTTACATATTTTCAAACATTGTTTATTATTACTACTCATCAAAGAGCAAGATGATCAAGAACAAGTCCCCTAAAGTAAAAGAGGAAACATAGTTTCCTAGTTCCGGCATATAAATTTGTTGAACACGAAAATCAATCAATTCTCTAACTGTTGACATTATCTGAAATATCACGCCAAAATAAGTGAGACAAAATCTCAGTAGGGGTAATAAAAATAATGAGATTTTTAACTAATGATATTTTAGTTATCACATGTACAGAAAATAGTTTAATTTCTTCCCTTTTTTTCTCAATTTTCTAATAGACTATAATCTAAAATTTATAAGTCTTCTAAAACAGTTTGTGATAAAGAAGTTAAGTAAAAATCAATATCAATATTTTTAAAAGGAAATGTGTGTTTTTCCTGAAAACTCATGAAGAAAAAAAAATCTTTTCTCATCCATTTTTTAATTCTTTTACCATCACTTTAGGATTTTAATCCCAAATTACCCATTCCCTTGATCACTCATATGCACATCACATTGTATCAGCTCATATCTACTTAGAGTATCCCCTAAGAATTTCTCCTCATGGCCATAAGCTTGCACATTTGATCTTGATACCTTAGGGATATACTTTCTTATATTTCATTCATTTTACAAAATTATTCTTTTGTCTAATAAAAATTGTATGTGGTAAGTAAATAAAGATTATACATCTTAAAAATTCACATCTTCCTTCTATCTTGGCCAAGACTCTTCAAATAAATGCATCATCCATTGGTAAAAAAAATTAGTAGCAAGCTTCATTTTCAAATAAAATCAACTATTATCTTTTAAACAAAAAAATAAGAGCAGAAAAATAATATCAAATAGAAAAATAAGAGCAAAAAAAATAATAAGAGCAGAAAAATAATGTTAAATAGAAAAATAAGAGCAGAAAAATAATAAGAGCAAAAGCTTGGGTAATAATCTCGAATTTACAGTGGTGTAAGAGTAGAAAAATAAGTTCTTGATTCAAGTAGTTAAGACAGGTTGAATAAGATGATCATAGCAAAATTAGGAATGAAGGTTTCATCATCATAAAACCCAAAATCAGAGAAGGTCTAGTTCTTTTTTATGAAATTCAGCAACTAAAAATAATCTAAAAATTCAAAGTCCCAAAGAACAAAATTACTTAGAATTTTAAACCCATTCAAAGCCCCTACATGGGTTCACAAAGCTAGAACTGAGTCAAAAAAATTGGTCACCAACGAGTTGAAATCAGAATTTGTTCAAGGTAAGAAAAAGATATTGAAAGCTTTTGAAACTCAGAATCAAAAGCTAGAGCAAGAGGAATATTGACAAAAAAAAGGAAGAGTTTTTCATTCTCCTACCTGGTTTGAAAAGAAAGAAAAAGTTTATGAAGATTCTGTAGAAACGAAAACTCTCTGTTGCTTCTCAATCTCATGCTCTTTTTCTTTTTTGTTGGAGGGCTGAGTAATAAAGAGGTTAATTATATACTCTCATAAAGTGAGGGTCAATCATTCTTTTAAAAAAATCTTCATTTGCTATATTCAAAGAATCTCCTGCTAATGTACGTTTTAGATATTTTTTGGAGAGAATTCTAGAATACTTCACGTGCTTATCTCCATTCACTTTCAATTCTTTTTTAAGTCTTTATCTTTGCATTAATTACCTTTAGATTTTTTATCTTTGTATTATTGCATATCTTCCTTAAGATTCTCAACGTCTTTTCATTCTTTGTTAGATTTTTTTTATCTTCGCTTAACTTCTTGAAGCTTCTCAATGTCATTTCATTTATTTATTTATTTTAAGTAGATATTTAAGGTAAAATAACACATTATTCTGGTATTTCATTTATATAAAATATTTATTTTCTTAGTTAATACATTATTTTTAAATATTACACATAGATATTTTTTATGTATTATTATTATTATTTTTTGGGATGTTACAATCATTTTCTCATGGTGTTGTTAATATTTGAGTAGAGTCAGCAACATGATTATAAATAAACAGAACGTGAAGACTGATATCAAGCATCACGCTCGAGCGTCACCATTTAAATATACATGCCATGATGACATACTGTTGTCTATTTGTGAATAATGGAAAAGACTCCAAGAAACAAATAATTACTAATTGGGAAAAAAATTAAAATCAAAAGGGTCAATATATGAAACATTTTTTTATTAAAATCAAAATATATTTTTTGTTCAAAATTTAAAACTAATTATATAAAAATGTTTTCTTGTAAGCATGTAATTTTTAGTCTTTAATTAGATATCTAACATTACTGTAAGACTATCTCGAATATTAATGAGAAAACCCTCCTAATATGCATGTAATTAAGCACTTTTGTAGTTGATTGTTTTGAATTTTAAGTACAAGGGGAGTTTAAAATTTATTTTATATAAATTATATATATAAATATATAAATTTTAAAATAAATTATATTTTAAAATTTATTTATATATATATATATATATATATATTCACGGTGCACCTATGGTTTAAAAGTTTATATTCGATGTAGGTTTGCGTTCCGTTTAAACAAGGATTTATTATGAGAAATAATTTGGAGATTGAGTTCTACTACACTATTTTAATAAAATGAAATTTAACAATACTATAAATTAAAATAACTAATTAGGATATATAGAGGAAAATTATTACTATTTTAATTATTTCTTCTTTAAATCACTGTTGTTAAAGGGATTTTTTTTTTAAATATGTATGGACATTTACTAAATAAAAATAAAAGCAATACTATTTGTAAGTTAGGAAAATGAGAAAAAATCTCACCTCTTAAGGGAGGAGTTAATATTTCCGTTTATGTAGAATCTATGTTCAGAATATAACAATTACTTTATGAACTTTCTTACTAAATAAAAGAACACTTATTTTCACATATTAAAAAAAAAACACTTATTTTCATAATATCATATAATCAATAATAATATATAAAAGTAAAGTACATAACTTAAAACTTTGTCATGTACTAATCTATATTATCACCACATACTCTTAAATTCTCATGTGGTATTTACACTCTTTATACTTTTTTTTATGTGTCATTCATTAATTATATTAGTAAAAGAGTTATTGACATGGTTACATATTTAATTGATACAATTAATTATTGTAATAAACTCATCAAAGTTTGAATATTTATTTATTAATATCTTATTTATGAAAATTAATTAAGTTTTATATTATTTAGGAAAAATAATTAAAGTTGATTTACTTCAAATTATAGCATCCAAATTAAAATTCTTTAACAATACATTTTGAAAATTCAGCATTACACTATACAAAATTTCATGCAAAATTATATTATATCAAATATTTTTTATTTGTAATCTCTTCAAATTATAATATTTAATATATAAAAAATAGTTTTCTCCCAAAAATTAATGTATTTTTTTTTCTCGGCAAAACATATTTCAAGCATGTTTCTATAATAATAAGTTGACAATAATGATAATAATAATAATAATAAAATTGTTTCCAACAATTCTTTTCAAGGCTATAAGCTTATTGGAAAAATTAACTATTGTATTTATTAACTATCATTATTGTTTTTTATTTTTTTGGATTATAAAGAACTAGAAACAAATTTTTACTTTCATCTGTACAATAACTTATTGGTTTAATTACTCTATAAGTCTCCAAACTTTTTGGGATAATTCAAATATGTCCATAAACTAAAAAAGTTTGTAATTGGGTCCCTAATATTCTAAAAATTTGTAATTAGGTCCCTAACCGTTACTGGATTTAAGGACTCAATTACAAATTTGTAAATAGATCTAAGAACCAAATTACAAATTTTTAGAACATTAGAGACCTAATTACAAACTTTTTTAGTTTACAAACCTATTTGAATTATTTCAAAAAGTTTTGGGACCTGCAGAGTAATTATCCCTAACTTATTTATAGTTCAAATTTCAAATATGAACATATTACAAACAAATATATACAATTTAAAATTTTTGCCAATTCTAAATTTCAATAGTACAATAAAGTCAAGAAAACTTAAATGATAAATTCTTGTTAACAAGGAGATCTAGCACTAATTTATAGTAGAGCACAACCTACAGACAAAAAAAGAGAGATTGAAAATCAATTTGAAAGAATAGGTTATAAAATCATGCGGTAACGTCATAGGGAAGAAAAGACACACGACATTTTAATGATTTTTCACACACATTAAAAGAGTAATGATAGGAAAAGTACTTTAACAAAGGTACGTAAAAATGGAGAAGGTGAAGGTTAAAGAAAATAAAAGGCCAGGATTCACATATAGAGAGTAGAAAATATATCCTCATGAAATGTTTTTCTTCAAATAGATACTAGAGAAAGATAAAGGGTAAGACTCCATTGAAAAAGTTTTCATTCTTTTCTTCTTCCAAGTTCCTACATTCAAGTAAATTCTCTAAAGCTTCTTCAAATGTTCGATCTTTTCTTCCATGCCTAGCATATTATCTAAATTGTATCCACATGATTGAATATGTTGGTATTTTGTTGCCATGTCATAAACCTCCATGTACACACAAACATTTTTTTATCATATCACCCAAAACGAACCCATATTTGTAGTGTGCTTTTTTGTTCAAATGTTTATTAAAATATACATAGAATGTTGTGAAAGCTCTATGTATGGTTTTTGATAAACAAAAAATGGATATGCAATCGATGAATCAATGACCTGTTACAATGTCATTGCATTTATAATATTGTAAAAACTTAGCCTTGCAATTAACATAATGATGTTGAGGTTCACATTTTGACTATTTGTTCAATATTTACACTTACAAAGTTGCTGATTTAACTTGGAAGGTTTAGCCAATGTTATCGTGTTGGATGGAATTGCATATATCATGGTAATAAATTTTATGCTTTTCTTTTTGGTTTAGCATTTTAGTTGCCATTTGGACATCAAGATCAACATCTCCGCTCTTGTCCTTTGTATATAGGGTTGTTAGTCCTAAGAATGAAATATGCTTGTATACGTTATGTTAGCCATGACAACCATCACCTAAGAGGGGGATGAATTGGGTGATTACAAATTTTAATGCAAGTTTAAAAAATTAAGCATTTTGAATCACTTAAGTAATAAATGCAACGGAATATGCATAACAAAGATATAACTATTATAGATTACTCAAATACAACTTATGATATATGATGAATTAAGCAAATAAGCTAGATATCAAGTTCATAGAATCAAATCACCAAGATGATAAGACATGCAATAAATAAATATATTACACTAAATACTGAAATTAAAGAGTGTAAAGAAAAGAGAATCAAACTCAAGAATTTATCCTGGTTCAGCCACCAACCACTCGTGGCCTACATCTAGTCCCCAAGCTTAACTTGAGATTTTCTTCACTATCTCCTAAACTTCATAGGTGCTAGGAAAATCTTTGTACAAACAAGAGCACTCCTCACACCTTGGGATACCTCACCTTTGTGCTAGAGCCTCCAATTCTTTAAGCTTTACAGGTGTTTGATGACCTTTATAATCAAAAGCACTCACAACACCTTTGGGATACCTCACCCTTTGTGTTTGAATCTTACTACAAGGGATACCTCACCCTCTTACAATGATTTCAAGGTGAATAGAAAGAATAGAAACTCTCACAAGAGTAGATATACAACTTGAAGAACAAAATATGGATGATAGAAAATTCTCTCAAGAGTAGATAATACAAATTGAAGAACAAAGGAATAAAAAGATTTTACAATAAAGAGCTCAAAATATGATTTTGGCGATTCAAGGATCAAATCAAGTGTTCAAGAGGTGTATAAGCTTCATACAACACTTATATATAGAGCCCAAGTGATAAAATAGTCGTTAGTAGTGTTTAAAAATATTTTTTTATGAAAACTAACCGTTTATAGCCGTTGGGAACGTTTCTGGGTACTTGGTAATCAATTTCACACTTCTGGTAATCGATTACATGGCTTTTGTCAATGTTGTAATCGATTACAGGACTTGTGTAATCGATTACAGCATTTCTGGTTTTGAAAGTTAACTTTAAAAGGTCATAACTACTTCATTTCTTATCTGATTAAAGCGAATGACCACTCATTAGAAAGATCTTTGAGTCTATTTTCAAATGAAATAATTTCAGAACAAAACTCAAAGTATTTTGAAGGATATAATCAAAAGAGCAATCAAATATCAACTTTTCAAAACTCAAACTTGACTGTTTTTGAAAACTGACTTTAAATGGTCATAACTTTTTCATTTCTTATCCGTTTAAAGCAAATAACCACTCATTGGAAAGATATTTGAGTATATTTTTATATGCAATAAGTTTCACAATAAAACTCAAAGTAGTTTGAAAGTTATGATCAAAATAGTAACTGAATGTTAGTTTTGCAAAACACAAACTTGACTATTTTTCAAAGGTGTGCACTACCACCAAGATTAACTTTCCAAAAACAATTTGTTGGGCATTTAAACATGTAAGAACCATTTTTAAAGACTTAAAAACATATTTGAGCTCTTTTCTTATAAAACCTCTATCTTTACATAGGAGAAAACCTAAAAGGAAAATATACCAATTCTAGTCCGTAGGCTTTTTGATGCAATCCAAGCTTCCACAAATTTCTTCTCTTCAAATCTTGTAAATTGCTTGAAATATCTTTATCATTCTCATTCTTCTTGAGTTGAGCATAGTTGTGATCTTTTGCTTCTAGTTACAATGCTCACTCTTGGTACTAAGACTATCTTATAAATTATTGCTCACTTAAAACAAGCATAGTTAGTCCAAATTCATAACTTTATATCTTAATATGCATGATTCATAAATGTATAATTTTAGTTAGTCTAACATGCATATAAGAATGTTGCATATATCTCATTGCATGATTATTAAGTGAAGTGTAACTAAATAAAGTACATAATCATGCATGATCCAATATATCTCTTTTAAGCACATATATGTAACATGATCAATATTTTTTTGTGATGCATTTATCATCTATAAAGCACATCTATCAAGCATAAGCATCATTCTTTTTGTCTTGTATTTGTCATCATCAAAACTTAACATATTAAATCATTGATGCAAAGACAATTTTACAATCTCCCCTTTTTTTGATGATGACAAATCACCAAAGAAAATTATGTTAAGCAATATAGAAGAATAGATATTCATGTAAACATATCAAACAATAATCACAAGAGCATATTTTTCTTTTCAATTCTCACTCTCCCGATTTGATATCAACAAAAAGGCTTAGGAAGGAAAGATAATATTTTCTCTCCTCTTATAGATAAAACTCATGTTGCCAAGAGGAGTAGGATCATCAAAACCAAAAACTTTTTTAAGTTATTCAAAACATAACTATCCCTCCTGTTTGATTTTACATATGATTTAAGAATATAGAGAAGAGTCAAGCATGCTTTCAAGATACAAAAGATTAATCATGTAATGCTTGTCACATTTTGGTACATCAACATTTAGCATATGATAGCAATAAGCTTAAGAAATTATGTCTAACATATAATATATTGCATACCACAAGATAAATAAGTACTGCTTGATGAAAGTTACAAAATATCCATATAAGGTAATGGAATTAAGGTTTTCAAATGAAAGATCATACAACTTGTCATATATTAAGCATTTCTTAATGAAAGAATCAAAAGATATGAAGTTTAAGAATGCTTACCTTCTTTCATTGATAAAGGGAAAGAGAATAAGAGATGATCTTCGTTGACATGTTAATAGTATTAACAATAAAACACTTCATGTCAAATAAGGAAGTAAGCCAAGAGATATAAGCAACAATTTAAAAGCTAGGCTCCCCTTTATTGAAGCACAAGATGGATAAAGTGAAATATGTATGCCAAGATCATGTAAGCATATTACCATAAAGTAAAGTAAGGCAAAAAGATACTTATTCTTAATCTATCAATCAAAAGCCATTTTGAAACTTCTTCCCGTTTCAAAAAGAATTTTACAAGAAAACATTACATTTTCAAAAGCATTTTAGAAGAATAGACAGGTTTTATATTAAACCATATATTCTTTTCAAAACAAGAGCAATATTCTCATAGGTTTTATACCACTAAGAAACCATAGATCAAGAGAATCATAGATATCAAACATTCATCATGATGAAATATGCTATATGTATAGAACTACCCATATGCAATGACAAAACTAGCAATTTAATGTCCAATTAAGCACTTTGTCAATGCTAAGCATACTTCTCATGTAAGAAAAACATCTAATCTTTTAAGATCAATTTATCAACAAGTATCATATAATCCATAGCATATAGAATGCCACAATAGTTTAGGGATATAGATACTTATTGGGTTAGATAGAAAGTGATGCTCCTTTAGAATGTTCTTCATTTATATGTCCTTTGAGTTTGTACTTTCTTCCATTGAGTATTTCATTCCATTTCACTTGAAAGAAGTCTCTTCATGTTCCTCTTCCTTCAACATTTCTCATTTATCCACATATGCTTGACATTTCAATATTTGATGACTATATTTCAAAAGTTCTCTAAAACATGAGTTAGAATCAAATATCACTTAAACTTATTTACAAGCATAATTTAGGTTAATATACAATATAAAACATGTACCACATTATTATCCATGCAATGTTAGCTCTTACAAGAATAAAGGAAGAACATATGCACTTGAATCCAAAAGCATAGTTTAAGCATTTTCAAAGCAAGATTTAAGTTTGTCAAGAAACACATGATCATCATCAAAACATATATAAACGTTTTGGGGCAAACAATGATCATGTAAGGCATGTAAAAACAACTCTCTACTTCTCTAAATATCATATGATATTCAATTTAAAGCATAGATGAGGATAAGATATTGATGTCACTAAAAGTGTACTCTCTGAGTTTTTGTAGGTGATTCCAACTTATATGCATCAAGGCTCCTTAAGAATGTTGTGGTTCTCCATGTCATCCTTTTATGTTTTCATTACTCTTAGAGAACTTGAACCATTTCAATTTTTTTTAACCTCAAGTAGCATAGTTGTATTTCACTTCAATGCATGCTTGAGTAAATAGTCATCCTACAACACAATTCAAAGAACTTTCTTTGGTATCCATCAATTTTGGATTTATAAAGGTTAGCCATTATACCAAACTCATGAGCAAATAAACATTAAAAAAAACAATAAATGAGTTCACAAGGGTAAAAGATATTTCATTTCATTGATCATTAAGCACATACCAAGAGAAAATGTGAGTAACAAAAGAAATATGACTTTTTGCGCACTAAAACTCATTTTTAAAGCCTGTGTAATTGATTACAATGTGTGTGTAATCGATTACTAGTCCTCTGGAATCCATGTAATCGATTACATGTTTGGTGTAATCAATTACTAACTTTCTGGGAACCTTGTAATCGATTACAGGGTTGGTGTAATCAATTACATGAGTTCTAGAAACATTGTAATCGATTACAGGCTCTCTAACTTTGCTTGGAACGCTTGGCAGAGCCTCTGTAATCGATTACAAAGGTCTTGTAATCGATTACAAGCTTACTGAATTCAGTTTTTGCACTTCAAACAGTAAAGGACCGAACTCAAAGCTTTCAAATTAGTTCCAAAACTTCCCAAAACAATTCCAAACATCATATAAGCATAAAAATTGAACAGTTCTTGATCCAAAACACATGTTTATGCAAAAACTG
This sequence comes from Ormosia emarginata, assembly GCA_029884605.1. Taxonomy (NCBI): domain Eukaryota; kingdom Viridiplantae; phylum Streptophyta; class Magnoliopsida; order Fabales; family Fabaceae; genus Ormosia; species Ormosia emarginata. The sequence goes on along the minus strand of JAQQTP010000089.1, from coordinate 16,242,110 downwards.
CAAATTATGCAGAAGATTGTAACTTTATGCAGCAAAAGTTATGATTTTTAGCAAGAGTTAGATTTATGATTTATCCAATATGCCAAGTTCTAAGATGTTTTCATCAAATGTGTTATTTCAAACAAGAAGTGAACTTATCTAACATATTATCACATGTAGAGATATATAAAAAATTTAAAGTATAGAAAGCATTCATAGTCATAGAATACCCTATTATCAAGAAATATGCAAGGTAGTGAGTAAAATGTGTAACAAGAATATAATCATGTGATATATATAATATTCAAATTTTACCAAGTACACATGATTCAATTAATCACTTAAGGCCTACAAGGAATATACCTCAAATTCATTGACTTTACAAGTGAATGTGCATAAGAGGTAGAAACTTTTGATACCTTGGCCTTGGTAGTCAAGGAAACTCTTTTCCTTACCCATTGCTTTTCTTTTAGTGTTTTGAACTTTGCAAATTCTACATTTTGTACTTGAGAAGCTTTGGTTGAAGTCATCTTCCTTCTTTGACCAAAACTTCTACCAATGGGCTTTGGAAGCATTCTTTTTGATGATTCATCTTTCTTTTGACCAATTAGTCCATCATTTTGAGAAACTTTCTGCATAATTGAGACACTAAGAGGACATTTTGGTACCCACTTCATCTTGGGTCCTTGAATGTTAGTACTAGAACCTTTAAGACTTTTTAGAACACAAACTAAGTTATTTCTCATATAAGGATTTCTTCTATAATTGCACAAATGAGAAATATGTTATAGATGACCACAAAAATTACAAACAATTGAATTTAATGATGAGTTGGTCCTTTGAAGATCATTTTTGGAAACATAAGTCTTTTGTTGTTTTTATATCATTTTTGAAAAACATAAGCCTTTTGTTGTTTTTATATTCTATGTCATTTTTGTCACTAGCCTTACTTGAATTTCCATGTGAAATAACATCAATTTCATTCTTATTAACAATCATGGATTGTAAACAATTAGAATTATTTGCTTTGGCAAAATTAGAATAAAAGTCCTCAACTTAATTTTATAAATCAATGCACTTTTCACAAAAAGTTGAGGTTTCACATTTCAAAGGCATTTCCTCATTAAGAAAAAGATATTCATTTTTCAAAGTTTCAATTTCATTTTCAAAAGAGAAATGTTTTCTAAATAAGATAAGTTTTTATTTTTTAAATTCAACAAATCATTATATAATTCATCATATACACATTTTAACTTATCATAGGAAGGACTATAATATGGTTTAGCATTATTTACCTCAAAATCCTTTTTAAGGGAATCACCATCTTCCTCATTGTTGTCCACCAAGCATTCAAGAACATTTTTTTTCTCAATTTTGTTTTGCTTTACCTCTTCTTCAAATTAAGCACGATCATCACTAAGAGACATTGAGCTCATTTTCTTGCTTTGAACATGTTCTTGAAGACATTTTTCAATGTTGTCTTCCTCTAGAGGTTTTTGCTCTTATTGCTCTCTATATACAACTTTATGAAAGAAATCATTGTTAGCAAGATAAATAAAATCAAGAACATCCCATATATCTTTAGTACTAAAGCAACTCTTAATTTTAGCATAAACATCATCATTTAAACTATTTCTTAAGATTTGCATTACTCTAATGTTCAAGGAAAAACATTTCTTATTATAGGCATTCCAAGAATGTTTTGATTTGCAAGTAAATCCATCAAGTATAATATCTCATAAATCAAGGTCAATAGATTGCATATAAATTTTCATTCTAGCTTTCCAATAAACAAAATTCACACCATTAAAGAATGATGATTTATCAATTTCAAAACCATTCATCTTGAAAAGCTTTTAATGGTTGCCAACAAATAAAGATACTTAACTCCAAGCAGTTAAGCTTTTACCAAAGCACGAAGCTCTGATACCACTTGTTAGCCATGGCAACCATCATCCAAGAGGGGGTGAATTGAGTGATTACAAATTTTAATGCAACTTTGAGAAATTAAGCATTTTGAATCACTCAAGTAATAAATGTAGCGGAATATGCACAACAAAGGTACAACTATTATAGATTACTCAAATACAACTTAGAATATATGATGAATTAAGCAAATAAGCTAGATATCAAGTTCATAGAATCAAATCACCAAGATGACAAGATATACAATAAATAAATATACTACACTAAATACTGAAATTAAAGAGTGTAGAGAAAAGAGAATCAAACTCAAGAATTTATTCTGATTCAGTCACTAACCACTTGTGGCCTACATCCAGTCCCCAAGTTTAACTTGAGATTTTCTTCACTATCTCCTAGACTTCACGGGTGCTAGGAAAACCTTTGTACAAACAAGAGCACTCTTCATACCTTAGGATACCTCACCCTTGTGCTAGAGCCTCCAATTCTTCTAGCTTCACAGGTGCTTGATAACCTTTATAATCAAGAGCACTCACAACACCTTTGGGATACCTCACCCTTTGTGTTTGAATCTCACTACAAGGGATACCTCACCCTTTTCTCTCTTGAGGGATACCTCACCCTCTTACAATGATTTCAAGGTGAATAGAAAGAATAGAAACTCTCACAAGAGTAGATATACAACTTGAAGAACAAAGTATGGATGATAGAAAATTCTCTCAAGAGTGGATAATACAAATTGAAGAACAAACGAATAGAAAGATTTTACAATAAAGAGCTCAAAATATGATTTTGGTGATTCAAGGATCAAATCAAGTATTCAAGAGGTGTATAAGCTTCATGCAATACTTATATATAGAGCCCAAGTGATAAAATAGTCGTTGGTAGTGTTTAGAAATGATTTTTTATGAAAATTAGTTGTTTATAGCCGTTGGGAACGTTTCTGGGCACTTGGTAATTGATTACACATTTCTGGTAATCGATTACATGGCTTCTGTCAACGTTGTAATCGATTACATGACTTGTGTAATCGATTACAGCATTTCTAGTTTTGAAAGCTGGTTTTAAAAGGTCATAACTACTTCATTTCTTATCCGATTAAAGCGAATGACTACTCATTGGAAAGATCTTTGAGTCTATTTTCAAATGAAATAATTTCAGAACAAAACTCAAAGTATTTTGAAAGATATGATCAAAAGAGTAATCAAAGATCAGTTTTTCAAAACTCAAACTTGACTGTTTTTGAAAACTGACTTTAAATAGTCATAACTTCTTCATTTCTTATCCGTTTAAAGCAAAAGACCACCCATTGGAAAGATATTTGAGTCTATTTTCATATGCAATAAGTTTCACAATAAAACTCAAAGTAGTTTGAAAGTTATGACCAGAATAGTAACCAAATGTCGATTTTGCAAAACACAAACTTAACTATTTTTCAAAGGTGTACACTACCACCAAGATTAACTTTCCAAAAATATTTTGTTGGACATTTAAACATGTAAGAACCATTTTTAAAGACTTAAAAACATATTTGAGCTTTTTTCTTATAAAACCTCTATCTTTACATAGGAGAAAACCTAAAAAGAAAATATATCAATTCTAGTCCTTAGGCTTCTTGATGTAATCCAAGCTTCCACAAATTTCTTCTCTTCAAATCTTGTAAATTGATTGAAACATCTTTATCATTCTCATTCTTCTTGAGTTAAGTATAGTTGTAATCTTTTGCTTTCTAGTTGCAATGTCCACTCTTGGTACTAGAACTATCTTATAAAGTATTGCTCACTTAAAACAAGTATAGTTAGTCCAAATTCATAACTCATATCTTAATATGCATGATTCATAAATGTATAACTCTAGTTAGTCTAACATACATATAAGAATGTTGCATACATCTTATTGCATGATTATTAAGTGAAGTGTAACTAAATAAAGTACATAATCATGCATGATCCAATATATCTCTTTTAAGCACATATATGTAACATGATCAATATTCTTTTGTGATGCATTTGTCATCTATAAAGCACATCTATCAAGCATAAGCATCATTCTTTTTGTCTTGTATTTGTCATCATCAAAACTTAACATATTAAACCATTGATGCAAAGACAATTCTACATGTTATATGTAACCAACATGATCTTATTTTTTGTTTGTGCAATTCTACGATTCTTATTGACATGATGATATCTTACTTTCTTCCTTTGCAATTAATGGGGATGATCCAAATGGATTTTTCTACTATTCTAACAAAATACAATGTCAACTGGTAGCATGCTTTAATTAGTAATATTTTTATTTTCTCTTTCAAACATAATTTTTTTTAATTTATCGTTTATTTTTTTATATAGAGCTTACCAACAAAATTTACAAAAGAGAAAAAAAAACTATGAATCAAAGTGATGGTCATTGGATCCTTAGGGATTTGATGGAAAAGGTTGGACATATAGATTAGTCAACAAGAAAAGGATGTCAAATGAATTTTAACTTGGACATAATTTATGGTACTGCAGGATTCATATGCATCATTCATCTCTTATCTGACCTACATAGGAGAAGGGGAAACAAGAGAAAGAAATGAGTGAGCTATATCGTCTTATAATATCTAAAGTTTGTAACATGTTTACTTTGTTGCAATGAGATCATATACATGATCAAATACTTATAGAAGGTTTCTTTTGCATTTTTACTCCTTGATCTATTAATAGGTGGCGAAGATTCATCATGTCATCAATGATATAAAGGGTGTTGAACTTAATATGGACAAATTCTACTAGATGATTGTGTGATTACAATAGATTTCATAAAATGCATGCATGGAAGAGTTTAAAGAGCTAAGCAATAAAGATCTTGACATTACTTATGGAAGAGAGAAATATTTCAAAAGAAAAAAATTATGTCGTAATAAGAGATCTATAACGTAAGAAATCTGAGGAGATATCCAGCTTACATTTCAATTTTTCAAGGATTAAATTAATAATCAAATAATGACAGAGCTTTTCATACAATTACTAGTGTATATTACTTTAATTGTGGAGAGAAACAAAGTTGGAAATGCTTAAAAGCTCATGAGAAAACACAAGTATAAAGAAAGAAAATTCATACTAGATAAATTCAAGATTATCTAGATCAATGATTTGTAAGTAGAATTTAGATTCAAGTCATTTGATCTTTAATTGTTCATAGGGGAGTGCTACATGTGTTAGGATAATTATGAATTTCTTGCAAAAGTTACTTAATTAAAAAATAGAGAATTAGCGTATTATTAAAATATTGCATGATAAGTAAAATTAGTGACACACTACTATATTTAAATGAAAAACTATTTATCTTGCTTTTTATCGGTGTATTAATATTTTTATATTTTATATATGTTTAACTAATTTCATAATTATAATTAACATTAATAAATACTTATTATTTGTATTAGATATATTTATCAATCATCTTTTAATGAAATTATTAAAATACTTATTTAAAATTAAATAAATAATTTAAATTATTCATAAAATTTTTCCTATTTTTATTATCCGTACATCGCATCGAATACAAATATTAGTATTGTTGCATTTTAAAGTTTTTGTTTTTATTAGATACCTTTTTCACAATTATGGAATAATGTGTTTATACTTTTAAATAAATATATATTATTTTATCCAAATTATTTTACTAACTAATATAACAATAAATGATTATATGTTATTATATTAAAAAATTAAAGTTAAAATTAATTTTTTTTGCAAATAAAAAAAATTATTTTGATTATTTTCCATAATATCCCAAAAAAACTTGTTGTTTACCAGCACATTTGTAGGATCAAAAGGCAAGCCACGTGGTACACATCTGAAGCACCACATACAGAGTCGCAAGGAATACATGTAACCTATAGAGAACCCAAACACTTTGTAACAAAAGATGAGTACACAAATAAGGTGAGTCTAATATACATCCTGATTATCTTAGTAGTTAATTATGTTAAAAAATATATCAATAATTAAGATGAAAGATCTGTAATTTGTCATCTCTTTTTATCGTAGTAGGTCACCATCCTCTGCCGCAAGCCATTGTCTGCCACCGCTGACCGCCCTTCGCCGTCGGCAACCTCTGACCGACTACTTTTGGGAAGCAAACCTCTAGCCATCTCTGGTCGACCTCCTCTGACCACTTCCGACTAGTCACCTCCAGCCAGCCACTACTAAAAAAAATAAAAAAAAAAATAAAACAAAAAAATAACCTATAAAATTTTTTTATAATAACAAATAAATTATAAAATATATAATACACTTAAACTCAATCGGATATACCATAACACGCATCACTCAAACACTATAACACGCATCACTCAAACACTAGAATCAATAGGGCAGCTCGACAAAACAGAACGGAGAGAGAGGAATAAAGGAGGGGAGGGGCAGTCCCTGTAATTAACTCAACACTCGAGGCTATTAATCTTATCTCCATAATGCATAAATGACAGCGACGCATAGAGAGATTTGAGAGAACCAAAAACGCCATCCAAACAGCGCCTTCTCGCTCTTTTAAAAGACACCTTGTGGTTTTCTCTGCCCCTCTTACCCTTTTGCTCTCTCTTTCTTCGTCTTCGTTTTCGTGCGCTTCTTCTCAAACAATCTCCTCCTCACAGTTTCGTCTTCTTCCTCGATCTCACCACTGTGAGTCATCCACTCCCAATCTCTAACCCTAATTTCTCCATCCATTAAACCTTTTCCTAGATCCCTAATCGATTCCGAAGTTTTGTTTTGCTATTGACATCATCGGAATTTTTTCCCGTTTGATTTTAATGTCTAAAGTTCTCCTTTCTGTTATTGTTGCATCTTGGATTTCGATTTTGTCTTCGATTGTCAATTTTATCTTTTTTGTTTGTATATTTTTATCTGATTTTATGTTCTGATTGATGGTTTAGCTGATCTGTGGTGTCTCGGGTACGCCGCACTTCAATCTACTTTTGACTTTGTCTTTTTTTTTTTGGAAGAGATTTGGTGTATTTATTTATTAATCAAATGTTGCTAGAGTCGAAAGACTGGGAGTGTTTTATTTGGATTTGTAGCTTGATTATTTATTTATTTATTTATTTATTTATTTATTTATTTTATGTTGAAATTTAAATTTTCTGAATTTCTCCAATGCATTATTATTATTATTGGTACTTTTTGGTCACAGTATCCCTAAAGTGTAATGCTTTACAGTGCATAAAGACTGCGAACTTTATTGTGAACTTGTTGACTTGTTGTATTGAGGGGTGGATGATAATTTTCACTGTCACAACTGTGGTTTGGTTCGATGGTTTTCTGGGTCAAAGTAGTTTTTTGGATTCGCTTGGTGTCGGCTTTTTCCTCTTTCTCTCTCTCTCTTTAATTTGAAGAAAATTCAGGCTAAGTTTGTGATGCATATTGTTTATGATTAATATAATTATGTTTACTTGACATTTGTGTTTTCTGGTATACCCAATTTTCGTTCAGGGCAATCATGAGTGACGAAGGAGAAAGGACTTGTCCTCTCTGTGCAGAAGAGATGGATTTGACAGATCAGCAGTTGAAACCTTGCAAATGTGGTTATGAGGTTTGATTCTATATCTATGTTCTTGGTAGGCAATGAGTTTGAGGTTTTTATATAATCTGTTGCAGAAGAAAACAGTGTTTTTCTAGTTTACTTAATTTCCTTGTCAGTTCAGTCACTTGTTCTTTGGTCTATATAAATTTTCCTTTCTCTTTGATCTTTTAACATTTGTTATTCTTCAAGGTTTATGGTTCATCTCTCCCTGCCCTGTTCCATTGTTAGTCTTATTTTATTCAGCCTGTAACACTGCAAAGTGGCATTTATTATTGAATTGAGTTTTATATTGTGTTATTAGCTGAATTTTGTGGTTACCTCCCATGCTAGTTATTATTATCGAGATTTTTTACTCTTAACTTTCAAGAAGGTAGAAATGTTGGTCAGAATAAAGTGCTACTTCTTCATCTTTTGTAAATCAACTTTTACTTGAGATTTAGGTGCCATTGTCTATGTTTTGTTTCCTGATGATATGTCTTTATCGCAAAGTTTCATTATGATGAATGTCAGTTTCATCTCTCCTTGATTGCAGATATGTGTCTGGTGTTGGCACCACATAATGGACATGGCTGAGAAGGATGACACAGAGGGGCGATGCCCTGCGTGTCGTTCCCCTTATGATAAGGAAAAAATTGTTGGGATGGCTGCAAACTGTGAGAGGTTGTTCTGTTAACAGTATATTTCTGTAGGCTTGAAAATGTTGTATTGTTTCCATAGGCCTTTTCTTCACTTCCCTTAATATGCGTGCATTTATGTGTATTACTATTTATCAAAATAATCTTTTTGGATAACACATATATTAGAAACTTTAAAGTTTTTATGTTTGAGATGGAACAAAGAAAAATATCAGTTATTAAACTTTCTGTTAGTTCTTTTTACTTGACAACTTATTTATACTAAGATAGACTAGATCTTTTTTTATTGTGTATTTCTTCTCTTGATGATATTTTTGCTGTAGATTGGTGAGTGAAATTAATATGGAGAAAAAAATAAAGAATCAGAAAGCGAAGTCTAAATCATCTGATGGACGGAAGCAGCTCAGCAGTGTGCGAGTGATTCAGCGGAACCTTGTTTACATAGTTGGGTTGCCTCTCAATCTGGCAGATGAAGATGTAAGATTTTTTTCTCCTCCACTCTCTTGAGTACCTGAATGTTGCCTTCTCATTCAGATGTTTTCTTTTTTCGTTGGATTTTTCTGTCTTTTTTGTTAGAGCAAATTTTTTTATCACCATTTATGCAGCTTCTACAGCGGCGAGAGTATTTTGGTCAGTATGGGAAGGTCTTAAAAGTGTCAATGTCTCGGACGGCTGCTGGGGTCATTCAACAGTTTCCTAATGATACATGCAGTGTGTAAGTTTATTCTCTTCAAGTTTGTTGCCTAGCTGTTTTCTTAAAGGTATTATGGTTTTAAGCTAGTTTGCTTGCCATAATGGTTGCTACTGTAAATAGACTTTTTACTGTTTTGTTTTGTTGTCATTGAGATGAATTAAATAGCGAGGAGTGTGTGTAGTTTTCGATTATTGAACACTCTTTTTTGACACTGGAAGGGAGGAAGCCAATGACCAGCAAAAAGACTTCATCAAATGCATTTTTTTTCCTTGGGTAAAGAAGAAGGAAAAGGCCATTTATGTACATTGCATGGGCTTAAAAAATAAACTGAGAATGGGGTATCTGCCCCCTTTCTCCATTTTATTCCCTACTGCTATGTCAGCATGTTCAACTACCTTTTTATAATATATTTTAATGTAAATATTAATATTGATGCTGTGCTGCAGTTCCTAATCGATGGTTTTGTTTCAGGTATATTACTTATTCAAAGGAAGAAGAAGCAATTCGTTGTATTCAAAATGTACATGGATTTGTTTTGGACGGTAGACCTTTAAGGTACAAATATTTGCGTCTATTGAAACTTTTCATGCACGGGATGTTTGACCTGAGTCTTGCTTATCAATTCTGAATGTTTTTTGGTTTGTACATTTCAGGGCTTGTTTTGGAACCACAAAATATTGCCATGCATGGCTCCGAAATGTGGTATGAAAATTACTTTGTCTATTCATATTTTTAAATTATGCCTTAATTAATTATGCTTTTAATTGAGGAGAGATCTTTATATCCAGCCTTGCAGCAATCCTGATTGTCTGTATCTGCATGAGATTGGCTCTCAAGAAGATAGTTTCACTAAAGATGAAATAATTTCGGCTTACACTAGGTACCTTTCTTTAAATTTTGATATGAGGCTTCTTATGATTCAGTGGAAATATAAAATTTATTCTTGTTGAAATTGGGTAATTGTGATCTTGTCATTCAAGCTTTTTAATTGGATAAAGTGAAGGAGATTGTTTTATTTATACAGTGCTTATCAAATAATGATGTATTGACTTGCTTTGTTATTTTGAAGAAGTCGAGTTCAACAAATCACTGGTGCTGTAAACAACATGCAACGGCGGTCAGGGAATGTATTGCCGCCTCCAGTGGATGATACCATGAATAATTCTTCAGGAAAGCCCATTGTGAAAAATGCTTCAAGTGTAAGACCTTTTTACGTTTCCTACAACCCTTCCTTTTTGGGTGTTAGCTTTCTCACCATGTTGCTGTTGTGTGCTCATTTGATCCTTTGTTGCTATACTGCTTGCAAAATGTATTTATGCACTCAGCAGCCATATATGAAGAAACTGACATTTTATTTTAATTATGGAGCAGAACTCTGTTAGCACTGTAAGAAGTTTAACTCCTAATGGAATATATGGGAGACCTGTTGCTCTTCCTGCTAGTGCTGCATGGTATGTACGATGCATAGTTTTGTATTTGGCTTTGAAGCTTGAAGTTATCTAAACATAATTATGTTTCCAAGATATATTTTATGTTTGCTAGGGGTACACAGGCTACAAATTGTCAGCCCCCTGCTGGAGGTCTATCATATCCAAATGGGCCATCCAAGCCAAAACCTGATACAATCAGCAGCACACTAGCCTTTTCCGCAGCTGTTGCAGGCACAATTCAGGCTCCTGCATTGCATTGTGATGTGACAAAGAGGCCACCATCGAGTGATGGGAGTGGTAGTGTGATGCCTAGAGTAAAAAATGAATTGTCAAAACCTGTTAAACAATACAATAGCATGGATAGTCTGGCTAGTGTAGGTGAAAAAACTTCGGCTTCTGATGTTTCTCCTGTGCCTGTGAATTTGAATGGCCAGTTTTCTTCTCTACCATTGTCCCTAGATAGTGATAGAGGCAGCTGTCCTACAGTAAACACAATAAATTCTACTGACATCATTGGACAGTTCCGCAGCTCTGGTCCTGAGGATGCAATAACTGCTACCAATGAAGAGATTCAGAATTTGTCCTGTGAGTTATCCTCAATTAACATTGATAGAAATGCCACAAATGAACACTACAGTATAACCAAACCTAGTAGCCCGCCTCCTGATTATGTCTTGATTAAATCTCCTCAAATTCAAGGATCACAGTATAATGCTGACAGATTTAGAGATGTAATAATTACAAATGCAGCTGGTAAAGCTGCTACATCAGATAATGGGGTTTGTAATTCAAGGGAACAGTGTGATTGGAGATTGGATTCTCAATCTCAAGTAGTATCAGATACTGCTGAAGTGGAAGATGATGTAACATCTTTTGATAATCAAAGACTCAAGGATCCAGAAGTTGTTTGTCGTTCTTATTTGCCGAAGTCAACGAGTTTCCTTCATGTAACAAATCATTCTAGCTCTCATATTCTGCAGCATGGTGAACCCTGTACTGCTGTAAATGCTGGTTCTCTATCTGCAGATGATAGAGTTAGGGATGAATCTCTATTACATTCGTCTAGCTTATTATGTAATGGCTACCCTGAGAAATTGATCAGCAGCAGTTCTTATGGTTTGCTTCATGATGAAAGAAACGGGCAAAGTATTGGAAGATTAGTTAGTGAAGCAGTTAATGCAGGACGTGATGCTGCTATGGATAAGGGTGAGAGCAGTATAATTTCGAATATATTGTCCATGGACTTCGATACCTGTGATGACTCACTAACATCACCTCATAATTTAGCTAAGTTGTTGGGTGACAACACTGATCACCAGTCTGGTTCTGGTCCATTAAAAAAATCTAGTTCTTGGAAAGTTCAAAGTAACAATCAATCAAGATTCTCTTTTGCAAGGCAGGAGGAATCCAAAATCCAAACCTTTGATGTACATCCATCTTATTGTGTCAGCCAGCAACAGCCAAAGAGCCACCCACTCATCCAGGATTTTGCAGAAAGAGACTTGTATACGGATAAGTTGGGCATTGCAAATGGCTTTCCTACCAGTAACTTTGAGGAAGCTGAAAATATAGGCAGTGTTCATTTTGTTGCTTCTTCCAATAAGCTTTCTGGTGAGTATTGATAGCTTCCTTAAACTGGCTACTGTAGCTTTATATTGTTTCTAATGGCATTTCTTATCGGATCCTCTGCTATTCAACTTCACCTTTCAGTTATTGCATTTGTGCCATTCTTGGTTGAAGATAGAGTAAATGTATTTAGATAGTTTGTTCTTTAAGATATACGTATAATTTTCTAGGCACATTTTGGTTTTATTTTCTTTTCCATCACATCTATTATTCCTTTGCTGCTTTTAGATATCGTGCCTTCCATGATTTTCTGAATTCCTATTGCTGTATGCATTAGAATTGTTTGTGACCTGATTATTTTTTCTTGCATGTGATATTTGATTATATAGTTGTGCTTTGAAGATCTTCCATTTGTTGAAGCGGAGAAAGAGAGAAATTTGTATCTTTGTCATGACTTTTCAACAGGACTGGAAATGAGTCAACCTGAGCCTTGCTTTGGCTCAGCTCAATAAGAAATGAGTCCATTTTCTGGCTCAGGTTCACCTTAAGCTCAAGAGCTACTTGAGCTCAATGAGCCAATATCAAGCCTTGAATTAATTGAGCCTAAAAGGGCTCGAGTTACACTTGAATTTTTAACTCAGTAATTATTTTTTTCATATATTTATTTTAAAAAAATTAATCAGACCAAGAATAAAATCAAATGCTAATATATATTAAATTAAAGCATTATTATTATATTATTATTAAAAAATAAAAATGAATATATTTATAAAGCTCAGCTCATTTAACAAACCAGCCAAAATTAACAGCTTATTGACTTGTTAACAAACCGAGCCAACTCGGCTTATTACTAGCCTACTTTTCAAAAATAAAAAAGCCATCTTGGGGCTTTACAAGAACTAAGTAACTAACTAGTATAAAGCTTACTGTTGGAAGTGAACTTTGAAACCACTTGCGCTCTTGTAAAAATCTCAATACCGTATTTGTGTAGAAGAATAAGGCAAAAAATAGTGTTTTCATTATGGTCTGACTGAATGAATATTGCTTAAATGCATACCAATCAGGATTTATTATATCTATTTGAAATATATTTGGATGACATACATTTTCAATTATGTGTGATGATTTATAGTAGATCACTGGTTTTGAATGAAAATTATGTTAACTGAGTTAAAGTAGCATAACAACTGCTAAAGCTGTTACTGGATTGATTTAGCAATGATTAAGGCTACACATTTTGGGCTACCCATTTGCATTTCCTACTAATGTATGCATTGGCAGGCTTGTTATTTCATTTGCATCTTTCTCAGCTTTGTATATTCATCTGATGACCTTCCTTTTATTATGGTTTGCAGCCATTTCAAGAGCACAAGTTTCAGCTCCGCCAGGATTTTCAGTTCCAAGCAGGCCGCCACCACCTGGTTTTTCTTCTCACGAGAGAGTGGAGCAGGCTTTTGACTCCATATCTGGTTAGTTATGATTTATTTCAACTTTCCACTTACCCTTTTTCATAGGTTAGTTGAATATATTTGTTATCCTTTTTGACAGGGAATTCATTGCTTGACCATTCTTCCTTCTTGAGAAATTCATATCAGACACCCTTAGCTGGAAATATTGGTGGCACAGGGGACATTGAATTTATGGATCCTGCTATTTTGGCAGTTGGTAAGGGGAGACTTCAAGGTGCACTAAACAGCCCAGCACTGGACATGCGATCAAATTTCATGCCACAATTTAATTACTTTGAAAATGAGGCCAGACTTCAATTATTGATGCAAAGATCTCTCTCACCACAGCAAAACCTTAGATTTTCTGAAATTGGGAATACTTTTTCTCAACTTGGTGATTCTTATGGTATTTCGCCAAGGTTAGATCAACAAGTCAGTAATCTAGCCCCACTCCCTCAGCTATCTCTGCGGCAGTCTACAAATGCAGTCTTGTCAAATGGCCAATGGGATGGTTGGAATGAGGTGCAGAGTGGAAATAGTCTGGGTGTGGCCGAGCTTTTGAGAAATGAAAGACTTGGATTTAACAAGTTTTACTCAGGATATGAGGATTCAAAATATCGGATGCCAAATTCTGGGGATCTTTACAACAGAACATTTGGGATGTGATTTCGCGAGCTATGAGATCTTTCTTATTGTTGGCAATGGTAAAGCCAAGCAGAAATGGACAATTTTTTTTGCGTTGTCGAAGATGATGGGACTGACTCTTGACTGGTCTATTGGGCTACCAGCTACCTAATGATGAAAATCCCAAGAAGTGTGTTTTATAGCTGCAGTTGGTAATTAGTAAACTTCCTCTACTCCTTTTATTATTGGCATTGCCTATTATGCATGCGCATGAAAGTATCTTCACCATGAGATTGGAAATTTTTTTTTATTCTTTTGTACTGGATTTCATCTTAAAATATGTCAAGAATGACATTTTCCAAAAAATGTCAAGAATGGCATTGCTGGTTGCTTTTTTGTATTTGTGCACTCATTTTGCCCTTTTTTTCTTGTAGTTCTGGATTTGCAGAAGTGAGCTGTGTTGGGATTTTAAGACATCAACCGTCAATGCTAACGTGATCAAATGGGCAGGTAGATCTTAGTTGAGTGTTTTCTCTTCAAAGTACAGAGCATGAAAACTTGTTGATTCAAAATCAAATAGATCAATCCCATATTTATTGTTGTAAATTTCCTTTTAGTTTAACCACCCTTGTGGATAGAAGTATAGAGGTTTGATGAGAATGGTTGAAGGGAAATTATTTTGGCAGTGGCTTTACAACTTGGTAGAGTTTGATAATCATATTGGGTATGGAATATATCACTTTCTAACTGGAAAGGTCCATGTGATGTGAAATACTGTGGCCCTCTGTGCAGAGCTAGTGGCTTCTTTATTTTTTTTCCTCCCGAAGATCTTTCATTTATTTTGCTTTTCCTTTCTGCATAAATTTTGTTAATCACTATATATCTGCAGCAAGATATGAGTTTGGTATCTCTTAATCTAGTCGTGGTTTCTGTTGAAATTAGCTCTTAAATTAATTTTTTTCTTAATTTTGTTTGTACCCCTTTGTTGGGTTTGCATTTAGCTATTTCGTGATTTTGTTTCTGGTTATCAGACCATATAACCAGCAGGATGGAGTAACCCATGCTACTTTATGAATGATTTAGGGCGTGGCTCTGTTAGCAGTCAATTTTCTGCATCTTCTGATGCAGCTGAAAATCTTAGATGTATTTGAACATAATGTTGAGAACATTAGTAAATATTGTTCATGGGTTTATGATAGGCACCCGCACATAACTAAGGTATACTGTAGGGGAGAAGCGAATAGCAGCAGAGGATTGGGGCCCCTTGTGGGTATGTGGGAAAGGTGTGTGATCTGCATGTTGTGGGTTTGTTTTGTAACAACCTTGCCTATGTGGCAGGTGGGGACGGGCAGAATGGGGTAGTGGGAATGGTATAAGAGAGGAGAGAAGGGAGAAAGGTAGGCAAAAATTGAGTTAGGATTCGGAGTGGGAGAGACCAAGCCTCGAAAGCTTGGGATATCTTTTCTTTTTGTGTATTTTTCTTTCTGTTTTTGCTGTTTCTACACATCTCAGACCCGCCGATTTTGATATCTCTCTGATATCAATTCAGGAGAGGACAATAAACTCTATATTTCTTGTTTTGGTTTGTGTTTCTGATCCAAGTTCCTATCAGTTTATTTCGGGGTTGATAATTGAGATGGGTTATGACGGCTTTGTCTAATATGCACCTTGTAGAATTGTGGTGTATGATACACCTTGTATTGTAGCCATTGATCTGGGTGACATTTAAGTCAATGGCTATGAAGTGTGACATGTAACTTGATCAATAGGTAAGGTGTTTTTTATTTTTACAAATTATTATTTATTATCAAAACTTTTTATGTTATTTGTTTTTGAGTCCTTACCCCCTACTTCAATCCCTCCCTCACCCACTGTCATCGAAGCCACTTAACTACCTTGCCATCGCAAGCCATCAACACCAACCTACCACCATCAACACTAAACCCTTGCCATTGACCTCAACCAACCACCATACAATCACCACACCCTCATCACTGCAGCCCAAAAATTATCCAACACCATTGATCTCAAGCTCCATACCAAACATCAGTAGCCACTATGCCTAGTTGCCTAAAACCATCGTGATCTGAATCGCACCATCCTTAGTCATTCTACCCATGTGTTGTTGTCCTCTACCGCGACCTACAACCACATCCTAGTTCCCAGTGTTGCCTTCCCTGCAGCCCAGGAATGATAGCAAACCCGCTTTAGATCTATCACCTAAACCAGTCGTGAATCAGAACAGTCATGCCTTACTAACCACCACGACACTGTAGACTAAATCTGTGGCCACCACGAACCTAGATCTATGGCCCCCCCGAAGAAATTGTCGCGGAACGCCTCCTCTTTGCTCTCAACCTCACCCAAACCCAACAAACAAGGTGAGGGGCGACGAAGGTAAGGTGGTTCAGGTTCATGGTTGTTGACTATTTCAGTGGCAGAGGCGTGTGGTGGCTGCGGTTGCAGTAGCTTGGGACTCATGGTGGTAGGTGACTGGTTCAACGACAGCACGACGACGAGCTAATGGTTTATAGGGCAAAGCTGATAGGAGGAAGTGGGAGATGAGGTCGGGATGGTAGTCAAGGGTGGATTTGAGGGAGTGGAGTTGGAGGATGTGGAAGAGGGGTGGTGGTTGTTGCCAAAGTCAACGGTGGAGTTGCCGGTGGTGGTTTGAGATTGGTAAAGAGAGAGGAGGAAGCAGGTGGCTGTTGGGGAAAAAATTAGACGTTAGGGATGTTTTTTGCAATTACTCAAGGCTTTAGTTGTAAATACTCAAGGGGTTTCTAATTAAATACTATAAATTGGTGAATAAGAAATCAAACCTGTAATAATAAGTAAATTTCAAGGTGTATGATGCATCATAACTTGACACTGTATATTAGCATCCGCCGGTTATGACTTATGACACTATCTATCGAGGGTTTCTGTTTATTTTCGGATGCACGCAATTTATTCGATGTGTATGTGTGTTTTCACTGACCAATGAGTTTTTCCCCCTCATGGGCTTCGGGGCCTTGGCAGCTCTTGGATTTTTAACAATACTTTTGGATTAATGGTTTGCAAGTGCAAGCCTTCCAAAGAATTGTAAGGTTGTTTTCATTTCCTCGAAGGACGTTTTGGATTGATGTAGATGGTTTTAACCAAATTACAATTTTATTGTGGTATCGATTACCTTCCCCCTTTCTTGTTATCGCTTTCTTGGTTGCTGCTTGTGAGAGCGTGTGAATTATGTTGGTGTAAAATGTAAATAGTAAATTTGAGGGGTATATTGTATCTGGTTACAATAAATTTTGAATCATGGAGTTGAATGCACCAACCAAGCTGCTAGCCACACGCCTGCG
Source organism: Ormosia emarginata (assembly GCA_029884605.1). Lineage (NCBI taxonomy): Eukaryota > Viridiplantae > Streptophyta > Magnoliopsida > Fabales > Fabaceae > Ormosia > Ormosia emarginata. Next base: position 16,224,902 of record JAQQTP010000089.1, on the reverse strand, counting down.
TTTTTTGAATCAGCCCAGAATGCACCTTTCAAGGCATCATGGAGTAGCTGCAATCAACCCACAAGCGAAGCCATTGACAAATGCAAGCCCAACTGCCATCCACCTTGTCGACCACCCTAACAGTGAAGCACAACCACCACTACACAACCATAAATGCACACTGCCTCAAACTCCACCAGACAGTTCCACACGAGCTTTAGCCTCTATCGTTAGTCACACTCCCTTGAAATTGAAATAAATAAAGCCTCAATCTCCTCCTCCGTGTACCTGCAAATTTCAGAACCACATGAAATGGGGGAAAAATGTAAATTAATTAAGCAAAACTGCAAAAACAAATTCTTATAGGATTCAGTGTTGGAGAAACAGAAACTGGGAGGTTGTTTTCACTCATACTTCTCGGGAAGGCAACCAGTGTGCTGACTTTCTAACCCGGTTGAGTCTCTATCAAGACTTTGATTGTAGAACTTGGGTTAGCCCTCCTTAACAACTGCATTCTTTGCTTCTTGCTGATGTTTCAGGAGTTTCTTTGCCCCGTAGTTTTTCTTGCTTCTCTTAGTCTGTTTCTTTTTTTCTCTGGGCCTTGAGCCCTCCAATGTACCAAAAAAATTTAACATGTTGAATTTCAAAAGGAAGAAAATAAAGATTGCCAAAATGCTTGTTTAAGCGAGAATGCGTGCCCCGCCAGAAGTGTATGGATAAAGATTGAGTTTGATGGTGGTTAGTTAATAGTCACATGTTATTGAATAGTCACGGTTTTAACTGTGCCTATTATAAATCGTGGTTATATTAAGAACTGCAATGATATTTCATGACATCAGTAAATTACTATTCACAATTTTTTTTCACATTTTAGTCATGATTTATTGTAGTTATTTATCAATTATTTTATTTGACCAATCGGACATAGCAAGTAAAGTAAACACAGCATGAATGTTCAAAAAGAAAATTTGAGCATGTTAAACGCCTCCTTATTTATACAATATTTGTGAACTTACACTGAAAAAATCATAGACATTTGAGTAAATTGGTTCTTAAAATCACGTGTGTAATACTATTTGAACTGTGGTTATATTAAGAACTGCAACGACATTCCATGACATCAGCAAATCACTATCCACGATTTTTTTCACCTTTAGCCACAATAATAACCGTGGCAATTTATCAGTTACTTTATTTGACTAATCGGTCCTAGCAAGTGAAGTAGGACATCTAGATAACATCTCACTTATATACGTATATAATACATTCATTTTAACTTACATATAATATATGAGCATAGTGAACTATACTCACATAAACATGATATCTTAGACGAGTGTCGTATTCTTAGTGTTTAGAGAACATTTTTGTTATACAAATGGCTTTATTAAGTTTTGGTTGGAACAAGTTCTAGTGCAGCTACTTGAAGACATTTGTATCTTTGTGCATATATGATTGTACGAATTGAATTTCGTCGGCCATCTCACAAAATAAGAATGACAGAGCTATCACATTCACAAACTTATACTTCTTCGGAAACGGATTACTTGCAATTTTTTTTAACTGTAGGTGATCTTAGCTGTATAATTTGATTTGTAGAATGAAAAAAATATTATAGAAAAAAAATTTATCCGTTAGATTAGGAATTGCACACGTGCAGTTATTTTGACAAATGTAGAGGATCTCAATCCTATTTCTTCTTATTGTGATCTGGACATATGTTGTAGCGCAAGTATCGCTATAACAAATGGCATTAAAGAACAGGGTTACTGTTTTGAATTGAGTCTTCCTAGGTTTAGTATTGGGAACAACGTTATTTTTGGCAGTACATAGAAGAAAATGTAGAACGCATGTTTATTTAATTGTATATTTAAGATAATCCTAAAAATTTAATTATTTTAATAATTAATTATTTTAAGAATAATTTTAAATTTTTTTACACAATATTTCAATTAATCATCATAATTATTAAATAAAAAAAGTATTAAATATTTTTTATATTTTTAAGACATTAAATATATTTATTTTTTTATTTAATATTTTTTCATTTAATATTAGAGTGATTATTATAAGAAACTTGTAGTAGAATATAACAAAACTCTTATTTCAATTATAAATTATGTTTGAATATGTTAGTTGAAAAATAATTTTAAGTTAATCTATTTTATTTGAATGATATTAAAAAGAATTATTTTTATGCATTAAATTATTAAAATATATATAAAAAATTAAAAAAATTTTAATTAAAAATAAAATAATATTTACATATCATTGTTGAAAATAATCCTAACAACTTTTTTAAAAACAACTCAAATTTCGTATGGATTACTAACAATTTTTTTCGGCCAGTAAAAACTGTTATTTTTTTCTATATTGGTTGCCAAACACGTTCTGAGAATGGACAACAGTTTTTTTGTTGAAAAAAAGTTGTTGGATGAGATAAAAAAAAGTCATACCAAACATGCTATAAGAGGTCAGCGGGCTAATTGTCTTCGTTAAGAATGTGTGAGGAGTTGAGGACATTGGTGTGAATTATAATTTTCATTGATTGATCCAATCATTGAACTATTGACAGTTTATCATGTTGATCATTCATGTTAGATATTGAAAAACTCAAACATTCCTAAAAATATAATTTAATAGTTTATAATTTCAAATATTTTAAAAGTATGTATTATGTTAATTTAATATATATTATGGGTGCAATTCACGTGATATATCAACAATCTGGTAGGATCTTGTCCAACAATGATAGCCAAATGAAGAATTGGACTTTTGGGAAGGTTTGAATATTCCAAATCCATTTACAGTTACCAGTTAAATCACTAGTGTCCATTATTCTTGATTAAGGACAATTTACCCTAGTTTACAAAGGATCGCTTGGTTCATAGGGCAGACTCTAATGCCGAGGCCATTCATTTGTTTGCTTTTAGTGATTTGCTCCCATGTGAGACAAGAAGCATCCTTTGGGTATTTTGGGATCCACTCTAAAAGAACCATTTATTGCCCCATCAAGGGGCGTCAGTAATTCTTTTGGGAAGTTGAGAAACTTTCATAAGATTCAGATGGCTAGGCAAAGTGCCATTTATCATAACCATCTTGCCAACAAAAGACAAGAATTTAGACTACCAGCGTTGAGGTCTTTGCTGGACCTTTTCAACAATATAATCAAGGTCCTTGGTGTTATACATGGCCAGTTGGTCTTAATCTCAGAACTTAGGTATTTTCCTAAACTCCTCTAGGCTGAATATTGAGAATTTCACTATGTTCATCTCTGATATCCCATTGGACACATTTAGCGAAATAGATTCTAGATTAATCAGGGTTTATCCTAAGACTAGAAACCCTAGCAAAATGACTAGCATCCCTTAATCTGTAGTTTTCCTAACTAGTTCTGGAAACAGATTCAGAAATCAACTAATGAGGTTACTAAAACTTTAAAAAATAAAGAATTCAAGATATTTAACTATGAGAGGAGCCAAAATTATAAAACTAAAGAATTTAAGATAATTAAACGAAAAATTATTAGTCTGAAAATTAAATATATCATACCTTTATTGAAGTTGATCACACACTCCTTTCTATCATAAAATTGATCATAGATTAAATCTATGTCAATTTTTTTAACAATTTTATTTTAATATAAGTGACTAAACATTGAAAAAGAATAAAGTGAACAATAAGCCCTAAAAGATTGTAGAAAATATCTTGATTTGAATGTAGCAATCTAAGAGGTGTTCAACTTGGCCGTTGGGTACCGCTAACTCGCTAACATTGGAAGTTTTCAACCCAAATTTCCAATCAAGATAACCCGTCCCGCTTAACCAAGTGATTAAGCGAGAAGCAAATTAATCTTATTATTTATATTTGTGATATTTTTATAGGTATGATACTAAATTTATTTTATTTTTTTATTTTTTTAATCTCTATAAATTATAATTTTTTTATTTTTTAATTTTTATAATTTTTTTAGTTTTTATACATTTTATTTTATTTTTTATGATCAACTCATTTACTTTTTTTTTTCATTTTTTTTTTCTTTATTCTCGGCCAACTCGCCAACCTCGCAACCTGCACTTAAAATGAACAGCTGACTTTCCAATCTATTTTTTAAAACGAATTAACCTGCTCGTCCCACCTCATATTTTCAAGTTGAATACGGGACGGATCAAGCGAGACAGATTAACTCATTTTGCCACCCCAACAATTTAGCAACATCGGACCAACCCATCCCACAAGAAGCCCAATTACCAAATTTTGTTAATTGTTAGTCACAAGTCACTACATGAGTACATGGGCCAGTAAAAAGTAATAGCCACATTAGGGGCCCTTTTTTTTGCATGTAAATAACAGTTTTTTGGTGATTTACATGTAAAAATAACATTATAATACTACATATACTAACTTGTAGTATAGTTGGGGGGACCAAGGGTAAGGACAGACACAGAAAATTTAGACAGTAAGAGCAAATGCAATACATAAGCATAAAAAAATTTCACATGAAAAAAACTATATTAGTACACAATAATAAAAGATCAATTTATAATTATTATCTTCACGGTGTAAATAATATTTTCACTATTAATATTATTAAATATTTTTATTTATATATGCATGAATGATATAATATTTAATTATGTGAATACAATTTAAAAAAATATTATAAAGATTTTAATTTTTCTTATAACAAATTTAATTAGTTATACATCCTATGAAGACAAAATTAAAAATATTAAATGATAGAAATGTAAAATAATTATTGTGAGTAATAAAAAATTTCTTAAGACATGTGTCCCCACTATTAGTTTGTCCCTAACAAGACAACTACTTGTCTCCCATAGATTCGTTCTTGCCCAGTTCTATCAAATATAACAATATCATTAGTCATTAGCATAAAATAGATGGGAAAGCTTAAGAGTTAATACCATGTCTGCTAATTTTATACATTTTCCACTGACCCTTCTTTATAAAATGATAATCTAATTCTACAAATCAAAGAACAAATGCCCAAGTCTTATGCAACGATAACACCTTTCTCAATAGCTCAAAGCCTAGAAACAACTCGCTTCCCCGTTAATCTGATCAAACCTCCTAATTTTATTAATGTAGTTAGTCTAAATCAAATTTGGTAAATATTAGAGTATTAAAAAATAATTGTATTACTAATATGTGTTAATTTAAGTAAAAAGGACTCAAGTCTCTTAAATATATAATTTTAAATTTGATCGCATAATTTATGTATATAAAAATAATATTATTAAAATAAATCTTTATTTAGACGTTTGATCGTATTTCAAAAATAAATAGAAAATATTTTTAAAAAATAAATTATTTTAAGATCAAAGAAACTGTAGGACTCTTACTATTGACAAGAAAGTGTACTAAAGAAAAATGAATACTTTTATACATTATTTTTCTTTGTTTCTATAAATAAAATTATTTTATTTTACCAAATATGTTCATCAAATCTTTTTATAACTGAACAATAATGAATCAAATCGAACAAGGTATGAATAAAAGTGTCGTTTATTCCCTTCTTACCACTCCTGGCTTATTTACATATCTTGAGATCTTCTGGGTCCTTTTGTTAGATCAGGCATTCAATTCTTCATCTACCAACTACCATGTGCGCATTTTTGTGTAGAAATTTTTTAGTGGCGTGTCGTATCGTCGTTGGAACAACGCTAAGGAGTCAATTGAAACGACTTTATAACAAATTGGCAAATGGCAATGGGATGAAAGCACCACATTATGGTGATCGATGATTGGGGAGTGGTTAGCTCTAGAGAAGGTATAAAAAATAACATTATATTATAGCATCAAGCTTTCAAGTGGGGATTAGCTAGTAGATACTCTACTGTTTCCAAATAGTATCTTCATTTATTTATCGTGATCAATCTTGACCTACATGCCGGGAGGTTGTCGTCACTAGTGACCTTAATAGAGGTCGCTGGAACTATATCCACTCTCCAGGGCAATGGATTGGGTTTCTGGGGTCCTCCCTCTTGGTTTTGCTAAATACTCCTTTTTATTCAAAATATTTGTAGTTTAAAATAATTGTATCATAATTAAAAAAATATTAAATAGTTTTAATTATATAAAAATGTGATTATATTTAATTACATTATTCTATATTAAAATATTTAAAGTATTCATTTAATTAATATTTTCTCTTATTTTATTTAATAAAAATAGAAAGAGATAAGAATAAAATTTTAAAAATTATAATTGATTTATTAATTTTTTAAAATCACAAATAAAATGAAAGGATAGTAAATAGTATTATCCTTGTGGATGTCACACGTCATGATGTGAACTATTATTGGACCAAGCTACAAACAAACAAATATGGGGAAACAAAGTCCTGCCACAAACCTTTCAGCCCTCCAATCCAACCCAACTGGGGTGTCTTCCTCGGAGCCACACGTTTTAAATGTTTTTTTAATGAAGTGGTGGACATTTGTGATAATCCTATGATCCTATTTAATTAGCTTTGGATGATAGAAGTGTGGGGATAGCCAGCTTTGGTGACATTTTCTCTTAATTTTTTTTAAAGAAAAAATTAAATATTTTTTTAATCTTTAATTTCATGCTGCATTAAAATAATATTGGACCATAAATTTAGCATGTTTTCCAAAGTAGAGATGGCTCAACCAGTAGAATTAAACTACGTCAATTCAAATGTGTTGAGTTTGAGTTTTGCTAATAGTTTTTTTATTGCTAAATGTTAAGTCATCTATAAATGTTAGTGGGTTTTTTGTTTTCCTTGGAGTCTTTTATTGTTAAGTGATATGTAAGTACTACTGTAAATTCTTACAGATACTTGTAGTTTGTTTTGAGTTTAAATATAACAACCTTTCAATTTCTTAACTTTTTAAAACAACTGTTTTCCAAACTAGGAAAAGAGTATTGCTATAAATCATCAAACGTGACAACTAATAATGACAATTATAATTATGTTGTTCTTTTTATATGTAACATAATTGAATTGGGTTAAGTAAACATGAGACTTTCAAAACCTTCAACTATATAGTGTTAACTAAACTTGCTTTCTACCATGGATCTTATGATATTATCAACAAACATTTTATAGAAAGAAAAAAAAAAGTGACTAGGTTTGTGCCTATGACCTTTTAGTAAACAATTTATAAATATCATGTTAAAATACGAGTAAGAGGCTTGATCCGAAAATTTGAGGAAGAAACAGATCCATTCAGTGATTTTATCTAAAAACAAATTCAAGTCGTACAGTTGCGTTGCCGAGTAAATGATAAGGACCAAGAAACTATGAAAGTCCAACCGGATCACTGGCCACCACAGTCCACAATTATGTGCATTTCTATTTTTATTTCGGTATTGTTATTCTTATATATATGAAAAGTGGTTATTCATTTATTTTCTTAATTAGCTCCTTGTATAGAGACTCATACACATTTTATTTTATTTTTGCACCAAATGGACCATTCAAAGTGCAAGGATTGGATTGGATTAAAAATTACATAATCTTAGTGGTGCAAATTGAGTCACATCTTAATATGATAGAATCTCATCCAAATTTAATTACAATTTACTCACAACTGTTAAATAAGATATTTTAAATTAATAAAAAAAAGATAAACTTGTGTAAATTGAATGTCATCCATAAAAATGACATAATTTGTTAGCTTAGCTTAGCGGCAGCCAGTATGGAAGTTGAAGTGGGAGAATAGTAGAATATGTCCATGAACCTTTTTTTTTTTTTTTTTACATATCATGAATCATGTTTTATTTAACTTTTTATATCCTTGACAAATTAAGTTTAATTTTGATTAATTTTATTGTGAAAATTTTTTACACTATAATTTAATGTTGTGTTGATAATTTATATAATGAATTTGACTATATTAATAATTATATAAAATATCACATTTATTAAATAATATAATAAAATATCATTAAATACAAATATAAATTTTTTTTAAAGTCACAAGTCACAATAGATCAAAATCAAATTCAGAGAAATTATGTATCCTCTCAAATTGGCGAATATTATTACTTGCAAAACCGTTGAACGGGATGGGCACAAATGATTATGAATAATGATGCTTCTAGGAGTTTTTTTTTCTTTTTAATCCTATTCTGCTCCCTAGTCCCTTCCTAGTAACCAGTACTGTAACATGAAGCTAAATTTTTTGCATGATATCGATGTTTATATATTTGTGAAAAAATGTTCAAAAGGACCTCTCTCCTTCCTATTTGGACCTACTTGGAAGAGGAAGCCACATTGCAGTCAAATAATAATAATAATAATAATAATAATAATAATGGACTCTATTCTGATAAGCCTAATAGCAGTGGAAACCTCTGCCCCCGTTGGCTTAGCTCAAGCCTAATTGCAGTCATATATAATGAATTTGACTATATTAATAATTATATAAAATATCACATTTATTAAATAATATAATAAAATATCATTAAATACAAATATAAATTTTTTTTAAAGTCACAAGTCACAATAGATCAAAATCAAATTCAGAGAAATTATGTATCCTCTCAAATTGGCGAATATTATTACTTGCAAAACCGTTGAACGGGATGGGCACAAATGATTATGAATAATGATGCTTCTAGGAGTTTTTTTTTCTTTTTAATCCTATTCTGCTCCCTAGTCCCTTCCTAGTAACCAGTACTGTAACATGAAGCTAAATTTTTTGCATGATATCGATGTTTATATATTTGTGAAAAAATGTTCAAAAGGACCTCTCTCCTTCCTATTTGGACCTACTTGGAAGAGGAAGCCACATTGCAGTCAAATAATAATAATAATAATAATAATAATAATGGACTCTATTCTGATAAGCCTAATAGCAGTGGAAACCTCTGCCCCCGTTGGCTTAGCTCAAGTTTGGGGGTTCGACACCTAGCATTCCCCCTCTCCTCAAACACCTTAACACCTGTACCCGTTGACCCCAAAAATATAAACTCTTTCTGATTGATTGGTCGTTGTTCTGACGGTACAATAAAAACGGAGATGGCACATGAACAGAAACATCCAATTTCATTTTATAGCCTTGGGTCTGCTCTGTCTATCTTACTTACTGCGCTATCAAATCTGAATGAAGTTGCTCGTTCTGCTACCAATAATAAATAATATGGTAACTTGTCTGCTACCCATTGGCTTTTCCATTGGACGTGGCCGATCCTCATTCCAACTAAATTTGCAGGGTTCGCTTTTTTTTTGTTTCTTTTCCTTTTCACTTCCATCTGATGGGTCAGTATAACCACCAGCAGTAACGAAATTAATTGCCAAAAAAGTTTTGAAGGTAAAAGAAAAGAAAAATAAAATGGAGGGTTTCTTGCTCAAAAGATAGTGTTCTAGACTTTGTAACCGGTCCATCTCTTTTCCTTTTGGTCTGTTTCGTTCTCGCGGGTAAAAGAACAGTAACATTGTAGTGTTGATTGGTGCTCACCAAATGAAACTGATTTGACTGTCATTTCTGGCATGTTGCATGAGTAGCTAAGAATATCTAGTATCATACAATACATAAATATGATAATTTTTTAAAAAATCAAAATATATGTACGACAATATATATATAAATAAAATATATTTATATATATTAAAAAAGATAAAATTTAAATTTATCCACTTATTATCACTTCACTTTAAGTTTTATGTGTTTTTTAACTCATTTAATAATAAAGAAAATATGTTATTTTGAGTGATTATTTTGAAAATAATAAGATTGTAAGAGTAAATATAAAAGTAATTAGTAAAAAAGATATTTAAATTCATATCTTAAATTTTTGGCATAATTATATTTTAAAAATGATAAGTATATATATATATATATATATATATATATATATATATGAATGCACCAAAAATATAAATATAAAAATATTATATAAATATTGATATCAAATAAGTATGATTTAGATGTTACTTAATTCTAATATTTTTATTACAAATAATATATACACTTATTTTTATATCCCATTTAATATCATTTATCATATTTATTTATTTTTTATCATTTTTCCTCTCTCAATCACATTCTTAAAAAATATATATACAATACTTACACATCTAAAAGAGGGACAATCATTTTCCTATGCTACCATTTTGGAATATCCTTCCTTCATATCATTTCTGGATACGCATTGAGTGATGTAAAGTTGTAAACCTATCTATCTTCTATACCAAATCTGTTCAGATCTTGGGTGAAGTGGCTTGGACCCCCACATCCCATAGGAAATATTGAGCATTGCTGTATACTACGAAATATTAAACGAAAGAAATAAGACAGTACGTTATGTTTTCGCTTCCTCCCATTTCTGGGATGCACAAGTAGGGCCTATAATCTCAAGATTGGTGGGGAAATAACATGAATTTTGTCTGCCAACGACTAATTTGAAGAAAACAGCATCATCGTAGTACCAGTGCACTCGAAAAATAGCATTTCCTTCAAAGATGATTTATCCAAACACGGTGCATAATGATTTAAGAGATAACAACCAGATGCCAAGTCTCAGTATACATCAATCAGTAAGTGAATTATACGAAGAATTTTGAACACAAGCACTTCTGTTGGTTTGCCTTTCATCTGTATTACAAGATAGGCTAGGGTGGCGCCTGTGGGGGCTTAACCTGGAAATAGTATTGAGATGCGTTGCTGCTAGGTACGCTGGATGGAGTAAAACAGAGACTCTGGGGAATTGAGTTCATAGGTTTTGTTGGAAATATGGCAGTAGATGGAAAGGTAGCTGAAATTGAGAATCCTGATGATGCTGCAGCAGAGAACGGTGGTACTGGGGTAGCAGTGACCTGGCCATGCGTTTGCCACGCCCAATTGGGGAGTCCTTTTGAAGGATTTATGCTGATTCTCTCTGCTCTTTCCTGCCAAATATTTCAACAATCTGTGATAAACAGGCTTGCAAATCGTTTACACTCAAAAGTTCAACGAATGCACAATGTTGCATCGCCCAGAATCTCTATATTGGCTACAAAAATAAAATGAATGCAGCAGAACGTTCAGTGAAAATATTATCACAATGCTGTGATGGGCTTTGTTTTCAAACTCTTTATCCATACACCATATTCACCTTATTTTATTAATATAATGACCATTACATTGACTATATCTATGCATTATCACAACGTATTTATGGACTGACCACTCCAACGTATTTATTGTTGATTGGTCTAGTCTACATAACTTGTGTAGACCTATACAAGGTATATACAAACATTCTCTGTTTTTAGACACATTTGAACCAACTCATATTGTCGAAAGATTGAATGACATGGAACATCAAATATATATAGCTATAACATAATACAGACAATTCCCTACACTTACCAACAACAAAGATTGCACCAAAAGCACATAAAAATTCATTACTAGATCCCTGAACATAAAAATCAACACTTTCTCTGTTAAGTATTAGTGTATCACATTCAAAAGTCAAGCATTCTTCATTATTCTAATGAAGACACTTAGCAAGGAAATAATTATAAAGGTTTTATATGAAGCAGTCAATAAAGAAATAAGCAATCAGCTCCAGTTGTAAAACTAAATACCAGTTAGTGAAATCACCTCATCGGGAAAGAAACTAGGATGCATGCCATTCGATACAGAAGGACGATCTTCAGTTACAACCAGCCTTTTCGAAGATGGATTATCAATTGCTGAATTAACATTGGTTTCCATCTGCAAAAAAAGAGAACCCAGCATATTATGACCACTCAGTAGGACATCAAATGTGAAGAATTGATAAAACAATACCAAAGACCAAATGTTTTTCAAAGATCAAGGCCGTCAAAGGAAAACGGGTTGTAATTAGCTACATGTGCACCCACAAAGGCCACAAGAGCTCTGCTTCCAGATAAATATATCCTCAACAGTTATCATGATATGAAGAGTGTTATGAAACTGGCTTGAGAGCATAAAGAGATCTATCAACCTTTGTTCAGCATAATTTGGAAAAAACCTAAAATAAATGGAGATATATAGTTCAACTATACCCTTGAACTTCTTTCAGCATGCATGTTGTATAGGACGGATGGGAACTGAAGTTGCCCCCTATTTTCTTTGAGACCATGTCCTGGGGTCGCTATGCCCAAATTGAGGTCAAGATTGTGACTGCCACCTGTGTTGAAAACAAACATAAACCCCATTTCATAGAGAGAACATCTTTTACTCTGAAAATCACTCGGAAATTAAAAATATACGAAGCTCTTTGCTATGAAGTACTACCTTCATTAATGGCTGCAGAATTCATCTCTCCGTCATATGTACTTGGTTCAAAGTTAGTCACTGCTTCCCTTCCGTTACATTTGATAGCTGCCTTATCATAAGCCCTGATTTCCATAAAATCAAAAAGGGACACGTGTTGGATGGAACCCTAATGAGCTTGATAATTCAGGGTAATAAATTCAGTGCAGGTAGAATGTAATTCATGTATCATTAGGACCTTGCAGCTTCTACTTCGCTGTCGAATAGCCCAAGATATATATACCTGCACGAAAGCATTGCAATCTCTATAACCAAAACACCTTTGCCAATCGTTTCTTTGAAACATGCATCTTACTATCTTAGGCATGTTTCTCCAAACACGTAAAAATCGTAAAGACCCATTGAGAACTAAGCTGAAACCAATTCGTTTTGCAAGCCAATAGGTATTTGAATTCTTAATATCTAATCCTATTATCATAGTAGACCACTACTTCAATTGATATGACCCTCTCATGTAAGTAACATGAGAGCATCCTGATCCATATAAAAATAGGTCCTCACTTTTTGCCAAGGAATTGTCCCATTCGAGCTTCCCAACGGCCACATTTGTGGAGTGTTACTCCTCGGTATTTTGAACTCCCCCTTGAGAAACCAGTACTTTGGCGACGGAGTATGTGCACGAATTCCTCCTTGGATAGATTCTTCATCTGTGCATTAGTAACAAAATAGTGAAAAATCTAATCACATGAACCACCTAGTTTCATATTCATCAAGTGCATGTTGAGTATTTCCAACCTGTTTAAGATCATCCTCATAATCACTCAGATTGAAATTGATGTCAGCATCAACTCCCCTGAACTTAATAGCAGCTCGATCATAGGCTCTGATTTTGAAAATCCCAAGTCAATTGAGGAGCACAACAATCAAATTCTCAAAAATCACAACAAAGGACCGTTTCTTCAACTAAATCACTACAAAGAAAATCAAAATATGTGCAAAGTTCTACCTAGCAGCAGCATGAGCAGTGTCAAATCCACCTACAAGCTCAAATACCACTTTCGTCAAAAAGATACTAAAAATAGTAAATCATAGAATATTATTTTGAATATTACCGAAATTCATTCATAAAATAAAAATCCATACCTAAATAGACTTGCTTCCCGCAATCCCTACACCCAACAATTACAAATACAACAACAACAAAAAAGTCAGATGCAATTCAACCATGAATTGCCAAAATCAAATTTCACCCGAGTAATAATAAATAAACAAACAGTACCAATAATAATAATAATCAAGCAATAACAGAACTGAAAGACCTAAACGAAAAGGGGGGGGGGGGGGGGGGGGGGGAAGGTAACGAAAATAAAACCAAACGAGCCAGAAATTTACAAGAGAAGCTAAATTTGATAATACTACAGAGATTACGAACCAGATATGCGATTCCCATCTTCCGGTTCTTCTATAGAAGGTGACCCCTCTGTACTGCGAGCTCCGAGACCTAGGACCCCTTCTACTCTTCTTCGCTTGCTGCTGAGGTTGTTGCTGAACCTGAACCATCTTCATCTCATCCTGGCGATCGAACAAGAGATCCACCAACTCATTCCTTGCTGGAAACGACGACGTAGCCTGCCCCTCCCCCTGCCAATTCCCGAACGACACGCCGTCCACTCCTTTAGCTCCACTCACCGGAAACAGCTCCTTCGTTACGACGTCGTTCCCGCCTTCCACCTTAAGGATACCGAAATCGAAGGTGACCACGTCGTCGGCGCGTGTGGAGCACGAGTCTTCGTCTCCTCCGCCGTTGCTGGACCCGTCCGCATTGACTACAGAGGAATTAGAGGTCCCCGATTCCGCCATTTGATTCCAGGAACCTTCCGGAAACTTCTCCAACGACAGCACCGAGTCGCCGTTCTGAGTTGAATCGGCCGAGTCCGCATTGAGATTAAGATCGAACATGGCGTTTTATCTTCAACTAAACTGAACTCTAATATTTTTTTTCTCTCTTTAATAACTAAAATATTCAACCAACTTCGCTTCAACGTCGCCGCCGATTTTATTCGAAGCGATGATTCCGACGGCGAAAATGGATCCAATCAAAAACAATCAAACGATAAGGTAATGTAAGCAAAACTGTTGAAGAAATCCTTAGGGAGAAAGAAAAGTAGAAAGGAAAAGAAAATCACGAGCTCGTTCAGTCTTTCTGAGATCGCCGGGGTAGTTTTCCGGCAACCGGAAAAAGGAAACAGGAGGAGGAAGAAACTCACTGAACGAGGTGTGAGGAGGAAGCAACGCGAACTACGGCAGTTACATTTATCATTTCCTCGGCGATGAGTTCAGCATCGACGGCGAGAGTGAAAACATCGCCGACTGTTTAGATTCCATATAGAGAGATAGAGAGAGATGGGACGTGTGAAGCAACACATTGAGTTTCAGACCCATTTTAAGAGGGAATGAATATGAATATATATAAACATTTTCTCTCTCATGATGGAGACCGGTTGGTTCGGTCACCGGTCACTGATATTGCAAAAGCGGATAAATATTTTGTTTACTCTTTCTTCTTTTGTGGTCTCATGGACGGAAACCACAACGGCCAAGTTGAGTCTTTCTTTTTTTGGTACAACTTTCTTCTTTTTCGTGTGTGTAATTGTGGATGATGATTGATTTGGGATTAAGGGTTGTGTCTTAATTGCGTATTAACATGAACTTTGTCAATTTTGCTTATGATGGATGCAAATTTCACTATAAATAAGAATATATCCCAAAATGTGACTCATTTATTAAATGATAAAATGAAGGTTAACTTTAGATACATTGATTAATCAAATCAGATTTAGCTAATGGAAATGATAAAGACTGATAAGTAAAGTAAGAGTAAGAAGTCATATAAGTATAAAATGAAGTGGCAAAAGGAAAAATATTTTTAATATAGGGTTTTTTTTTGGGAAATTAACGTGCTTAGTCGTTTTAAGAAAGTTAGCTATTAAGGAAATACAAATGTTACCTTACTTTTTTTTTTGGTACATAAAGGTTACCCTACCTGATTATTTAATAAAAAAATTAAGACCTTTAGGTTATATACTTATTAGGGAAAATTTTGGTAATGAAAGTCATGATATATTTAAATAAAATCTAAATATAAATATATATTTTTTGGGGTCAATTTGCATATCTGTATTTTAATGTTCACATCTACATTATAAGCCTTAATATTAATTCTACTTATCTTCCTACAAGTCTGCAATGGGATAAGGGCAAGTTTGTTCAAATATTGACCAACTAAGGCAAGATGATAATTTAAAAAAAAAAGAAAAAGAAATGCCACAGCAATTACCAATTCATCATATTCATACATAATGTATTGAGAGGGGTGATATCATAACGCATGCAACTCATAATAAATTATTTCAAATAAGCATGTATAGTGAAAATAATTAAACTTATATTATAATGAGTATGTTTGAAAAATAAAGTATTTTATTATATTTCTTTTACAATTCTCTCTAAAACTTGTAACTAATATAATGAACACAAGGGACACTTAATAATATTTTCAATATTAATTATAGTTTGATCTTCATTATTTTACTGTCAACTTTCAAACACCTATAAAATATTTCAAGTAGCTAATTTTTCGCATAGCACGACGTGAAAATGAGGCACACACCTTAAAATAATGTAAGATATATTTATAAAAAATAATGTAAAATAATTTTTGTTTAAATTGCTTGTGTATAGTGTAGACTTATAATATTTATTATTGTATTAAACAGATCTTTAAAATTAAATTCTTAAGAGAAATTAAATTAGTTTTGTAAAAACAAATTTAAACACTGCTGTGTGTGTGTCTATATATATATATATATATATATATATATATATTGTTATGCTAAAGTTTATTCATTTATTTTTACAGGAAAAAGAAAAGAAAAGATTCTTCTTCTATAGTAGAGAAAAATTTTACATCTATGATCAAAATAATTTAATTAACGTTTCAGAATATTTATCATTTTTTTATTACTATTAGATGTTATAAGAATTAATTTGTGCATATTTTAATTAAATTATTTTTTAAATTAAATTAAAAATAAATCATTAACGTTAAACTTAAAAAATTTACAAAAAAAATTATTAATGTCTTATTTAAAAAATTAACATAATTAAGATTTAAATTTATTTAATGTACTTACCTACGTATCACTCGACCACACCCGTCACATTATACCTGTAGACCAATTCCTTGGGGTTATGATTATGTTTGCTACAACATCGTTCCAACATGTATCTTTCAACTCTATTGTCAATGGTAGACTAGCAATTTTTATAGCATATCTTATCCACGGTCAACAAACTTAGAAAGAATAGAGTAGAGTCTGTACTTTATTTTTTGTTTTCGACAAATTAGTTAATCTT
This sequence comes from Ormosia emarginata, assembly GCA_029884605.1. NCBI lineage: Eukaryota > Viridiplantae > Streptophyta > Magnoliopsida > Fabales > Fabaceae > Ormosia > Ormosia emarginata. The sequence goes on along the minus strand of JAQQTP010000089.1, from coordinate 16,208,289 downwards.
TTATAAGAGTAACCTTAATTAGTCAATAAAGATTGACTCAACTAATAAGATTAAATGTTTAAAAAAAAATCTCTTCCACCTCAATTTTATTGTTATAACAAATAAAAGGGCTTAACTTTAAAATTTTCCACTTAAGAAACTCAACTTTATTTTAAACCAATTAAAAACCTTGATTTTAATAAAAAAATATTTTAGTAATACTTATGAATGAGAGAAAAATTTAAGGTCATATATGTAATGTGTTTCGTTTATGTCATGAATTAATTTTACATTTCAAGTTGGGTGATTTTATCTTTTTAACATTTTTATTCAAATATATTTTTCAATAAAGTTGGCTTCCTTAATTAATTGGTATTAATAAAATTTTAATCTCTTAATTAGTTTAACATTAAAAAGTTTAGATACTCAAATAATACTTCACTCATAAGTCATATCTAAAAATATCACTATAAGTATTTGTTAAGGCTTGTAACATATTTTGACTTAGGAATGAGACATTCCTTCTCCCTAAACTTCCTTCTTATATATATATATATATATATATAAAAACTAACTTCAATTCATATCCTTTCACATGTAAATTACAAATGAGTAATAATATAAACCATCATTTTATGAAATATTTAAGTCGTTAATAATTTATACATTTTCATACTAAGATCTGCATGTAACAAATAAATGGATATGCAATTGAAGAGCTATACACACAAAATATTTTTTTTGAAATAAATTTGAATTCTAACCTATTAATATGGGACACGATATGTGCATATGGAAACCCTTTCTTGGCGTGTGAATGGACATAAGTCCTAATGAGAGGCAATTAACAAGTTGTTACATGATTGCTTTAAATAATGTAATGGGTCCAATGCCTTGTCACTTCATTTATTGTCATTTTAAAGACGATTTAGTAGAAAATTGAAGGATTACACCCAAAAAAAAAAAATGTTAACATATACTCTAAGGTACAGGTTAAAGAATTAAAAATATTCAATATTAAATAAAAAATAAATATTTAATATTTTAAAATTTTTAAAATCATTTATTATTTATTCTTTAAAGAATTTGAATGAATAATAAATATTATTTTAATTCTTTATCGTGTATTCTTATAATACAAGTAAAAAATAAATTAAAATATCTATCTATTATTGGGAATATGTAGGAATCGAATAATTAAGAGACAAAATTTAATTTAATTTTTTAAGTTCATTATATTTAATTTATTAATTAAATTATGATAAATATTTATTAATGTCTTATTTTTTATTTTTTAAAAAATATACACATATTATAATTTAATTGATAAAATAAATATAATAAACATAAAAAATAAAACTAAGTTTTAACCATAATTAATAACACGGCATGTAACCTGTTTTTGGCCAGAAAAATTAATAACTCAAAACCTCGACCTCAATTTCTTCTTTTTTTCTTTTTCAGATATTTTAAGTATTTATTTTGTTTTCTTTACTGTACCAATTGAACCACCAATCCATGACTATGGAGTAATAATGGACATTGGACCATGGTAGTTTCGGCAATCTGCTACGGCCAAGCGTATCTTCTCTGCCGACATCTCAGTCAAATCACGTTGTATTGTACCCGTTTGCATTGACTATAAAAAGGGCTCATCCCACATTCACATTCACCAATGGCCAATCTTTCTTATCTCGTACTACTTCACACGTGGTAGTCCCCCAACCAAAGATGGAAGATCTCGCGGTTGGGAATACTTAAATCGCATCAAGCTCAAAAGAGAGCTTTTTTTTTTAATAAAAATAAAAATTAATCAATTATTTTATATGTCTATAATCTATAATAACCAACAAATGTAGGGGTGCACACGGGTCGGGTTGGGTCGGGTTTGTGGAGAAAAAATATCCAAACCAATTAAACGAAATCGCGGTTTGAGGAATTTTTTGGATGACTCGATTGATTCAATTCCGAATCAATCGAATTTCGGCGGAATCGGGTTGAAATAATTTCAAACAAAAAAACTTTTTTTTTTCTATTTTTGGGTGATCGGGTTGGTTGGGTTGGTCGGGTTGGGTAGTCGGGTTGGTCGGGTTGGTTGAGTTGGGTGGTCGGGTTAATCGGGTTGGATGGGTTGAGTGGTCGGGTTGTGAACATTTCCTAATAAAAATTACTCAAAATGACGTCGCATTCGGGTAATCGGGTCGGGTCATCGGATTTGTTAATGAAACCCGCCACCCGAACCGACATATGAATGGGTTGGTCGGTTTCAACCCGACCAGACTCGATGACCCGACCTGACCAGGATATTTTATGTTGGGTTGGATCGGGTTGCTCGGGTGCTCGGGTCGGGTTTGACCCATGTGCAGCCCTAAACAAATGCCACAATTATAGGATTTTTCCCAGTGAAAACTGATCCTTGTCCAAATTTTCTCCAAGTTTATAATGCCAAACAACAATATTCTTGTAAATTAAGGCATTGAACACACACAGCAAAATTGGTTAGCTCCAAATTGATAACTCAAAACCTATCTTCATCAGAAATGGAGGATGCAAGTTCAACCAATTTAAGGTAAATAATAATAATAATAATAATAATAATAATAATAATAATAATAATAATAATAATAATAATAATAATAATAATAATTGATGTACTTTATAAATAGATCACTTATTTAAGGAGGGATTCATTACGGTTACTTCCCATATTCCAAATTTGAGATCCGAAAGTATCCTCTGCCGTCCACATTTAGCCAAACATGAATAACACATACTTATTCGTTCCTTCCTCCTGTTTGATGCCTCTTGTTAATTACATACTTGCACCAATCACCCAACGCTTTTTCACACTTTACCAAGTTTACTCTACTCTAGTTTTGGTACATATGATACAGCATAGCTGCATACATAATTGACAAACAAAAAATATTACGTATAAGATGTAAACTATTAAAATGGATATAGTAACGCAAAATGTCACATTTTTGAATTATAGATATGCACAGGCTGAGCAACACTTCAATTCATGAGCTATATATTCGTGATTTCTAACATTGCTATAGAAGAAGGGAGAAAAAATGCATATGTATCCAATAAAGATGGGATCCTAAGAACCATGGAATGTATAAGTTATTTATTTATTGAGTTCCTTTCCTGGGCAACTTGATATATACAAATGTGCTTTGGAATTAAAGTGTTCTGAAATCGTTTTGACCATTTGGACCAGTTTTGGGCAAATAAATAAATAAAGGGAAAAAAGAAGTGATACATATACAAAATGCATAATATGTGAATACCTATTTAATATGGATACAATAGAAAAACTAATATATGGTGCTTTTAGGCGTTAGTTCTTAGTACAGTATGCAGTACAATTTTCCATTCTAACCTACTTCCATTTATCTGGCACTTGTTTTCATACTTAAAATTTAAAACTAAAGGGGTTTTAGGGGGAGGCTAAGGAATCATAAAAAGTGGGAGATAACTTGTAGCCGTACCTAGGAATATGACATTCTCTACAAAATTTGTGTTATAGAGATTCCTTTACCTTTGCTGCTTAACTTGCTATCAAAACTCTATGACCAAAAATAATTTGAATAATCAGAAAATCGGTTCTTTTTTTCTTTCTAATTTTATAGTTATAGGGTATTTAAATTAATTTGTACACATTTTAATTCATTCATTTTCAGTCCAAGTATGTAGAGGCTTGTCATCAGCGTTAAGAATAGAAGATTTACAAAGAGATTTTTAATGGTTTTTTTTTTTTAAGAAATTGACGAAGTTATAATTTAGATATGTGATATTACATTTAATCACACATCATATACTTGTCAATCTTTCATGCTATTATTAACTATTATTCCTATTGTAATAATCATATACGTAAAATAAAAATCTGGACATATTATGTATCTATACCAACAGTAAAAGAGTACATTCTCAAAACTTTTAAATGCGTTAAAAAACCACGAGAATTTCACAGGGAGGATAATATTTGTAAAAGTAAAACCCCTGACATCCCAAAATTTTAACTGCTATCAAATATTTTTTCACAAATAGAGTACATTTTAGATTTTACTTCTCTTTCTCACAAATCACAATTAAACATTTTGTAGCTTCTTTATGAATATTTTTTAAATATTAATTTTAATTCATTTTCATTAAAATTTTATATTTAATATAAAATCTATCATGTCCTAAATAAAAATTTTTCTTTTGATATTGCCATTGTGGAGGCCTCTTATTCAGTAACTTAAATTAAAGGCCTAATCTCGTCTTACGTTTCATCATGTTCTCCTCTTACCTAAGTGAACGGTTGCCGACACTTGTAAAAGAGGCATAAAATTGAATTGGGAAATTATATTTCTAATAGGTTGTTGGCTCCCTCGTTAAGCATGAGCAAAATGGACGCACCAGTGCCATGCAAGTAATTTGCTTCCTCAAAACAGAGCACCACTCGGCTCGTCAAGGAAAAGAAAATAGTTAAAATAGTCGCAAACTTTGACTATTTTGGATAGTTTTGCTTAATTTCCTCCCTACCCGTAGGGGTATTCCCTTTCATAGGAAATATCAAATCTAGAAAGTAGCAAGATTTGTCTTACGGGGATATGATATACGATGATCTAGTTTGGCCTCCTTATCTGTCACATGCTATTGTTGCTTTTTACCCTTTTAGCTTCTAGATATATCTATGTTAATGGAGATATTGGCTTATTAAGTGTTTTGTGACCTTTCTCTGTTCTCTAATACAAAAATTGCTAATAAAGCAGTAAAGAGAGTGAGGTGAATGTTCTAACTACCAAATTGCTCAAAGTCACCGCCTCCCGTATGGTTTAGTGTCATAGTGTTTTCGGTGTCAAAAAAATATTTGTTTTATCCCAAAAAAATTATAATTTCCTTCAAGAACATGTAAATATGTAATAATTTTTGGATAAGGCGATAACTTAATTGTAAAAGATAGTGTTAGTTAAAGTTTGTTATAAGTAGTTATGCTTAGTTGATAGGTTGTTATAACTAATCAAATGACTAGTTTATAGTATATAAGTTGAGTTTTGTATACTATTGAGATATGAGATCTCATTTTCATCAATTCATATTCGTTTATCTTTAACTCTCTCCCTTCATCTTTGCTTCACTGCATCTATGATACATTTTATGGTATTAGAACTCTGCACGCTTCCATAGAAACAGATATCTCATCTGTAATTTCATCTTCACGATTTGTGTTACAAACCTTCTCCAATCTGGTGTCCATAAAGCTCAATGACAGCAACTATCTACCATGGAAACAACAAGTAATCGCCACAATCAAAGGTTTCAAGTTACAAAAGTACATTCTTAGATCTTAATCAGTTCCACCGAAATTTGCTTCTTCAATTGATGAGTAAAATGGAAATTTCAGTAAAGATTTTCTCAACTATGAACAACAAGATCAACTTCTGTTGTCTTGGCTTCTTTCATCCATGAGTGAATCAATGATGCTTCTTATGGTTGGTACTGAGTTTGCATATCAGCTTTGGCAGAAACTTGAGGTTTTCTTTGCATCTCAAATCAAAGCTAAGGTGAAACGGTTAAAACTTCAATTACGAAATGTCAAGAAAGATGCTTCTTCTTCAATCAGTGAATATTTGTTACAAATTAAGAAAGTTATAGATGTTTTAGCTGCTGTTGGTTCTCCAGTTGATGATTCTGATCATATTGATGCAATTTTTGATGGTTTGAGTGAAGAGTATGATCGTTTCATTACCTCTGTTATTTCAAAATCTGAGTCATATACAATTACAAAAATTGAGGCTTTACTTATGGCTCAAGAAGAAAGACTTGAGAAGCATAAAAGAGTTAATGTAGTAGATTTTCCTCTTCAAGCTCATCTAATTCAATCACCACAGTATCGAGGAGGTAGAAGAGGTGGTGGCCCATAATATTCAAGATTTGGTACCAATAATTTTAGTCAAGGACGTGGTTCATATTCACAGCAAGGTAACTATCAACTAGTTAGAAGTGGTTTTAGAGGTGGTTTTTGAGGTCAATCTTTCTTTAGAGGAAGAAATGGTCATGGTGGAGGTAGATCAAATTGGAATTCCAATAAGCCTCAATGTCAGTTGTGTGGAAGATATGGTCATATAGCATGACATTGCTATCATCGTTATGATGATTCTTGTCCAGAACCAAGCATTTCAGGAAATAACAGCAGTAACAGCAGCAATAATCCTCTCTCTGCACAGTATGCAGCCACCACTTCATAGTAATTACCACAAGCAATGCTGGCAATTCCTGAGACTTTGTATGATCCAGCTTGGTATCCTGATTCAGGAGCTACCAATCATCTCACACATAGTGTTGATAACTTGTTTGTGAAAGAAGACTACCATGGCTCAGATAAAGTTGTGGTTGGAAATGGTTCAGGTTTGATCATAAAACATATAAGACAATCTACTATTCAGTCTCCATTTTCTTCTGTTTCTTTATATCTCCATAATCTTCTCCATGTCCTTGATATTACTAAAAACCTTCTTAGTGTGTCTTAATTTGCTAAAGATAATCAAGTCTATTTTGAATTCCATCCTAATCATTGCTTGGTTAAATCAGAGGGTTCCCATCAAATTCTGCTCTGAGGAACACTTAAGAATGGCTTATATGCATTTCACTACTAGAAATTTGGGTTTTAGAGACCGATTTAGAGATCGATTTATTTCGGTCTCTATAGAGACCGAAATAAAGACCGATTAAGAAAAAAAAATTAATTTGCTACCGAAATAAAATCGGTCCCTAATTCAGTCTCTAAATTTGGGTTTTAGAGACCGATTTAGAGATCAATTTATTTCGGTCTCTATAGAGACTGAATTAGAGACCGAAATTATACTATAAAAAAATTTTAAAAAAATAAAAAAAGTGTCTTATTATTAGAGACCGATATTTCGGTCTCTAAATTAAAATTTTTTAAAAAATTGGTCTCTAATTTAGTCTCTAAATTTGAGTTTTAGAGACTAATTTAGAGACTGATTTATTTCGGTCTCTATAGAGACCGAATTAGATCCGAAATTATGCTATAAAAAAAAAAAAAAAATAAAAATATATTTTATTATTAGAGACCGATATTTCGGTCTCTAAAAAAAATAAAATAAAAAATTAGAGACTAAAATTTCAAATTTTAAATAAAAAATTAAAAAAATAGCGAACGAAAATGCGGTCGCTAAAAAAATGCGGTCTCTAAAAATAATCTAATAATAACAAATCTTACTTTGCAATCCCTCCCACTCTTTCAGGCTCTCTCTCGTGCGCTCTCCCTCTCAGTCTCAATCTCGCGCTCTCCCTCTTAGCCTCTCTCCCTCTCCCTCTCATTTGCACTGTCTGACCAGATCATCGAACCAGATCCGCGACCCGCTCTCACCGTTCGATTAGCAACGGATCTGATCCTGCATCGTTCAAGTTCCTGATGAAGATGGTAATCTCTCTTTCTTCTCTTTTTCTTTTTTTTTTTAATTTTTTTTGGTTGATTGAGTGAATGGGATGATTAGTAGCGTTACAATTTGATTGATCTTGTGTTCGATTTTGCATTCGTTGGAATATATTTGGTTTCTCAGAAAATGGAGGATTTTGGGCATCATATCATATGGATATGGAATTAGAGATGTGTTGTGCGTCTTCGTCTTCGTGTCCATCGGTGGATGGGCTCGTGAAGATGGAGATTGAAGCGGCGGAGACTCTCGCTGACCTCGCCCACTTGGCCATGCGAGAGAGTGCCTCTGACTCTGGCGACAGGAGGTAGGAGGCGATTCACGCGCCACTCACCGGATCTCTCTCACTTTATCCCTGTCCCTGAGCCTGGGGTTAGTTTTCTTTAACTAATTTTTTTTAATTTTATAATCCCACAACGTTGATATTGTTTTTATTACTTTTTGTTCTTGATGATATAGATAGGGTTGTGGGTATGAAGTCATTGTGATTTGTGTTTGATTTTGATATTTATTACCTTTGTTCTTCAAAGCTACCAAAGACTTCCTGAACTTTTTAGAACACTTGGGTCACCCCTAAGCTACCAAAGACTTCCTGATTTTGAATGCCTGTTTAGATAATTAGTCTCTAAAAGGATCAAACGGGAAATGCAATCACTTTTTTTTAGATCAAATGGCTGACATTGTGAGATAATTCCCTTTCTTGTTCAAGGTATGTGAATTGTGATCCTTTGTTTTTGTGCAAATGGGTATCTTGATTTTTTGCCAAGTTTGAGTTTTGTGTGTGAATTGTGTGATTTTGTTGCATTAGGTGCTATCTGTGGTGAAGGCCTTGTCTATACAGGCTCACCCAGATAAGGAGTTGGCTAGGACTCTGCATAAGTTGCAGCCTGATGTGTATAAGGATGGGAATCACAAACTCGAGATGGCTTTGTCAATGACAAAGTTTGAAGCTCTTTGTGGATTCATCACTCTTAAGGTACAGAATAAGTTAACTGGTTTGTTTTTCATTGATTCAGCCTAGAACAATTACTTGTATATGTTCAGAGAACTGTTTGTGTTGTTTTTCCTATTTACAGTCCTGGGAATTGATGTTGTGAATTTGAGCCATACAATAAGACAAAAAATTGGTAGAGTTTTCTCTTATTTTCTGTCTGCAGTATTGTATTTGATGATAAGTAAAATAGAATTTTTTATGAACTCATTGAGAATTTGATATGTTTAAACTCACTTTTTTTTATCTTAAAAAAATTTAGTATTCATGTACTTTTAAGAGATTGGAAAAGAACTGCCCACTTGTTAGGTATAATTCCCTAATGATGTGATTGACTGAACCTTTTTTTGTTCACTTTGCTTTCATTAATATGTCAATTTAAATTACTAGTGTTAGTGTCATGCTTTCTTGGCTAAGGAGAGCATCTATCATCAAATCAGAAAATAATCACTACAGGTAATATAGTCAGTCACGGTCAGGTACTTAAAACAAATATAACTGGAAGTGGAACAACTCTGGTAAAGAACATACCTGTTCTAATTTAAAGGTTATTTTGCTTTAAGTGTTTTCTAATCTTTTTTAGTACTTCTCTGTTTATGCCATAATGTGATTCACTTTCTGCTACTTGATTGTGTTTTTTAGTTTCATATGGAAACTACCTTGTTGTTTTTTCAATTGCAAATTTTTTTTATTCCCTTAGACCATCAAAATTAGATTGTATTTTATTCTGTATTGGTGAAGAGTCAGAAACTATAAAATCTTGTACAGAGCAATTATGCTTAGTAGAGCATAATATATCCTGCCTTCTCATGTTGAACTGTGTTTTAGTTCCTTGTAAGTAAAACCTTTTTAGTTCCTTGTAAGCAAAACTTATAGTGGAAGTGACATCTCGTGTATCCCTATCCACAATAGCCCTTGCAGCTGCTGCATAACAAACTGGAGGCAGGCTGGTGTGTATTCTCCCTGAGCCAGTTCTAGATGAGTCACAAGAAGTTATTAGGAACTCAGGGCTTAAAGAACAAGTAGAATTTAGAACTGAAGACCCTTCCAAGCTACTACCATATTATGAAAACATTGATTTCTCAACTTGCTAGCTGTTAATCCCACAAGATCTATAGTGGTGGCAAACAATCTGGTTAGTGATAACAAAGGGTTAGGAAGCTATCTAAGAGGGAAAGATGAGAATTTAACAGTAAGATCTTTAAAGCATCCTATAGGGAAAGGCATGGAAGTTACCAGGCCCTCCATGAGTGCTTGGAATAAATTTATTCATGAGTTTACTGAACACTATAACTAGGCCTTACTTTCTGTTTGTTTTGGAATTTGATTGTTTGATTCACTGAGATTATTTGCGTTCTAATCTGACTGTGTTGGTCCATTTGTTATTATCAAGTTTTTTTAATATTTTTATTTTTTTGTTGAGTACCCATTTGAATTTGATGATTTATATGTAATAACTTGGACCCCTGATGCTTTGTGGGGGGTTGGAGGCTTTAGAATTTTTGTTGGGTTGAGTTATTGAGCTTAAAAGAATCAAAACCAATGTTTTTAATGCTGAAATATGTCAAAAAAAAGCGTGGAACTTGGTTGATTTGATTGGTGGTGTTGTGTGTACTAGCGAGCTTGCATATAGGTTTTGCAACTGTGTTGTAATAGTTGGGACAGGCAGTGGCTATTCCAAAATGGGTAACTCTCTTAATTTGGATGTTGTCTTTAAGCTAGATAATGTCTTCAATGCAAGTAATATTACTAGCTTGGTTAGTGGAAGCTTGAAGAGTTTGAGTTCTAAAATGAATGAGAATTACTTTGAACCCATTTCTGTATTGATGTTTCCAAAAGCAAATTATAATTATACCTTGGATTCCATAAAAGCTGATAATGAGTGCTCTTCTGAGAATGATGCTTTGAGCAGGGTTTATCATTAAACTTAAATTCATTAAGTTTTTGCTCATCATATCCCTTCTCGACGGCGATTGGAAGACTCCAGTTAGAGTACTCTACTGACTGCAATTCTTCTAAGAATTGCAATCCTATTAGTGGGAGTTCTGGACAGCTGCCATCTCTAATGTCTTTGAAAGGCATTGAATGTTCTCATATTGGGAAGCATAGGTTGCAGGTTCAAGTGAAATTTTTGAGTAGTAGTTACTATGAGATTAACCAAGATTTCAATCCTAAAACTATGTTAGTAGGGGAAGGATGGTAGGATGAGAAGAAAAATATGTTGTGTGTAGTTGCTTGCCATATCATGGGCATGGCGTCATCCTTGAATGGAACTCATGTTGGTGATTGCTCAGTAAGGTTAAGATTGAAATTCCCCTCAATTTGGTCAATCAAAAGCACACCTAGCATAGTGGGCCAAATTTAGAGCAACAAGACAGCAAAAGATCTAGGCTACTTCAAGAGGATCACATTTAGAAATGATGAGGATCCTGGGGTGGGAGGTCAAGGCTTAAAGTATAAGTATAGCCAGCTAGACAGAGTTAAGCAATCATACCTAGCACACAAGCCTGTCAAGAACCAGGGGAGAAGAACTTTTAGTATTATATAGGACCCATTGTAGGCCCAAGTCCTGTCATATAAAATCAATATAGTGCATACTTTTGAGAATGCCATCTTTCATAGAAGGCACATAACTGCAAAAATCCAAACCATGAGGACAGAATCTCTGCAAACACAGTTAAATCCAAACTTTCGAAAACAACATGAAATTTCAATGACATATCCCATTTGTTCCTTTTCTTTATATGATCCTGATAATAATGTATTTTATGCATTTTATAATCCTCTCACTAAGCTTCTTAAGGTTCAATTTGGCTTAATTAAGTTGATTTTGTCACATTTTATAAAATTAAGCTTAATTGGATTATTGAAGAAATTATTGCTTGAATTATCATTAATTTGGGTGATTGCATTCTTAAGTAAAGTGGCCACAACTTGAGTTGTAATGATCTGATTAATGAGATTTTGGTCTTGTTGGAAAGTTAAGATAATTCTCTAATAACGATTCACTTGATAGTAAGAGTCACATTGATAGCAATATATTTCATTCATTGTATAACCTTCTTACTTGGCTTTTTCAAGAAACTGGCTATAATTTGAGTTACAAATATCCGATGGATGTGATTTTGGTCTTGTTTTTAAGCTAAGATAAATTTCTACAACTTTTATGAAGGCCTCAAGACCAGAAACGCATGTTTGGATAACTCAAATTGGAGTTGAAGCAAAATCTAGCGTTTTGAACCTGACAGCTTGACCTTTATGCACTCATTAGGCTATATCTTGGGCTATAGGAGTTCAACAATTCTGAAATTTTGACAATGGAAGGTTAAGACCCATATCTACAACTTTCATGAAGAACACAAAAGCTAATTCGGATTCCTTAAAGGTGATATTGAATTTGGAAGTCAGAATAGAGGTGCTGGATTTGGGCCTGACCCATGAGCAGTAATTGGGTCATATCTCGGGCTGTGGTTATTGGACTTGGCTAAACTTGGTGTCTTTAGAAAGCTGAGACAATTTCCTAAAACTTTCATGAAGACTACTTGGCTCAATTCTGACGCATGCCATGAGCTAAGAGCAGAGACATTTCGGAGCCAAAAAAGTCCATAATTTCAGCTCATTCATCATCTATTTTGATTGTACTTCTCATCATCAAACAACTCCATTATCTTCTTGCACTCCTTGAACTCTATAAAAGGAGGCAAAGGCTGAACATTTAAAGGTGTTAGTTAGCTTAGAGTTTAGTTTATGCAGTATTATTAGTTTTCCTTTGTGTAGTTTTCTATTGTTCTTAATTGAAGTTATGTTTATCATCTTCTTCTTCTCTCTTTCTTTCTTCTTGTCTATAAGTAACTAAATCTTCATCTTGCTTGGGTGAAAAGGTGAAACTCTTGGTAATAAGTTAAAGTTAGATTAATTTCTTTCTTGTGCTTTAAATGATATATTTTTATGTGATCTTTATATAAGTTGTATGTTGTTTCCAATTAATTTAGAAATTGTTCTTCTATAATGAATATCTTGATCTATTGTAGACAATGGATTAGCACAGTGGATGCTTTTGACGATTTATAAGTATTGGTAGAATAATTATTGGAACCATAATATGATTACAAGGCTGAACTTTGAATGTTAAATCTTCTGATTGAAATCTTCATTATACATGATTTCAATTAAGTTATAAAACGAAATAATCTTATTTTAAATTTATTACCAAGAGTGGATCTCCTAACCCAAGTAAATCTTTTTCTTCTGTGAACAACTTATATCATTTTTAGTATTATGACAAATCTTCTCCGTACCTCAAATAATTTTTTCTTCATCAATTTCCTATGGATCGACCTTAGACTCCCGAGAATTTACTACTTGAAACAACCTGCACTTGGGTTTGAAACTTTTAATTATTCCATCAAGTTTTTGGTGCCGTTATCGGGGACTTGATTTGAAGTTCTAATATATTGAGGTTCTTTTTCTGTAAGTAAACTTCACTATCAGGTATATTCTTCCTCTACTCTTTTCATTTTTATTTATCTATTTACTAATTTACTAACTAACTAACTAACTTTTTTTAATTTACGTCATTTATTTACGTTTTATTTTTATTTTTATTTTATTTTTGTTTTTATTTTTTTATTTACGCTTTCTCGCTATCTAACTTTTAAATTCTATCATTTATTTTTCGCATCTAACTTTTAAATTTCTAATTTATTTTTTCGCCTAACTTAATAAATAATATTTTTCTTCTCTTTCTTCGTCGGCTCTGTGAGCTCTCTCAATTCTCTCGATTTTCATATTTTAAATTTATTTTTTGCACTTTTTTTTCGCATTTTATTTTCTATATATTATTAACTCTCTAACAATCTAACTTTTTATTTTATCGCTTATTGAACCTTTTAATTGTTAATATATATATATATATATATTTGGGTGGTTGGTTTATACTACATCCTTCTTAATATTTAACGGTCGGTTTATACCGCCTACTTGTCCATTATTTTTATTTTATGTCACTTATTTATGCTTAACTGGTATCGTAATTCAAATTCTGGACGTTTGGTTAAAATTAATCCGAGTAATTTATATATTGATTTATTTGAATCACAATCAGACACAATTAACACAATGGCTGAATTTGAAGGTGCACATGTTGAATATGATAATCAAACACAACGAGCTGAAAATGAAAGTATACATGTTGAACAAGGAAATCAACCATTGCGAACTATGCGTGCATATTTGCAACCACCTCGAAATTCTAATCCATCATGTTTTATCTTTCCACTCACTGCTAATAATTTTAGATTTAAGTCTGGTATAATTTCTTTACTTCCTAATTTCCATGGTTTAGAATCTGAAAGCCTATATTTACATCTAAAAGAATTTGAGGAAATCTGTATTGCTTTCAATGATCAAAATTGTACTGAAGAGATTGTTAAGCTTAAATTATTTCCTTTTTCTTTGAAAGATAAAGCAAAAACTTGGCTTAACGCTTTGAAACCAAGATCAATTGGCACATGGCAAGAAATGCAAAGTGAGTTTTTAAAGAAATTTTTTCCAACACATAAAATCAATGCTTTGAAAAGACAAATTAAAAATTTTTCTCAAAATTCAAATGAAGCGTATTTTCAAAGTTGGAAACATTTTAAAGATTTGTTAAATTCTTACTCACATCATAGTTTTGAAAAATGGCGGACTATAAGCTTCTTTTATGAAGGTTTAACACCTGAAACTAAATGATTTGTGGAAATAATGTGTAATGGCGAGTTTCTTGATAAAGAACTCGAAGAAGCTTTAGATTATTTAAACCATTTGGCTGAAAATTCTCAATCTTGGCATGATACTAATCCTTCTGAAAATTCAATTAAATATAACCTTACAAATACAAGAAAAGGAAAATACCATCTTAGTCAAGAAGAAGATCTAAATGCAAGGTATGCTAGTTTGGTTAGAAAGGTTGAATCCATGGAATTAGGAAAAGTAAAAGAAGTCAAATTTGTGCAAAATGAAGAAATTTATAGCATTTGTGATGAATTATGACACTCGACAGATGAATGTCCTAATATTCCTATTTTTAAAGAAGTTATGCATGAGTAAGTAAATGCAATGAACAATTTTAAAAAGTCATTCACCTCTTTTTTTTCAAATTCTTATAATCTAGGATGGAGAAATCACTCAAACTTCTGTTAGAGGAATAATAATCAAGCACAATTTATGCAACCACCACCTCCTCAGGAACAACAGGATTCTCAAATTTCTCAAGGATATGCACCTTATATCCCACCATATAGGAAAAACCTTGAAGGAACATTAAGTGCATTCATAGAAAAGCAAGAGGTCATCAATAAACAAAACACTCAAACCATGATAGACATAAAAGACACTCTTTTCAAACTTACTTTTGCACTCAACATTCACGAGAAAGGAAAATTTCCTTCTCAACCTCAACCGAATCCCAAAGGTCAATATAATCTAAATAAGGGTAGTTTAGAAGAGAAAAAATAAATCAAGTCAATTATGTGATAACTCTTAGGAGTGAAAAAGTTTGAAAAAGAAATTTCTGAACCTTGTGAGAAAGATGGTGAATCAATACCCCAAGATAAGGAAAATGTTGATAAGTCATCTGCCTAAAATGAGACCAAACTCTCGTCTCCCTCACCCTCATTTCCTTAAGCATTAAGCAAACCAAGGAAATTGGACTACCAAACTGAATTTTTTTGAAATTTTTAAACAAGTGAAGGTCAATATTCCGTTGTTAGATGCTATCAAATAGGTTCCTTCTTATGCGAAATTTTTGAAAGACTTATGCACTGTTAAAAGGAAATTAAATGTGAAAAAGAATGCCTTTTTGACCGAACAGGTAAGTTTCATTATTCAAAGCAATAAAGTTTTGAAACATAAAGACCCTGGTTATCCTATGGTTTCATGCATTATTAGAGAACATATGATTGAACAAGCTTTACTTAATCTTGGTGCTAGTTTAATTTGCTTCCATATTCAGTTTATCAACAACTCAATCTAGATGAGTTAAAACCAACTTCTGTAACTCTTCTACTTGCTGATAGATCAATTAAAATTCCAAAAGAAATAGTAGAAGATGTGTTAGTACAAGTTGATAAATTCATTTATCATGTGAATTTTATTTTCTTGAAAACTGAACCTATGATTAATTGTTCCAAGTCAATTCCTATTATTTTAGGTCGTCCATTTTTAGCAACATTCAATGCTTTGATAAATTGTAGAAATGGATTGATGAAGCTAACATTTGGAAACATGACACTTGAGCTTAATGTTTT
Source organism: Ormosia emarginata (assembly GCA_029884605.1). Classification (NCBI taxonomy): domain Eukaryota; kingdom Viridiplantae; phylum Streptophyta; class Magnoliopsida; order Fabales; family Fabaceae; genus Ormosia; species Ormosia emarginata. The sequence goes on along the minus strand of JAQQTP010000089.1, from coordinate 16,192,573 downwards.
CAACTTATGCAAGCAACCACATGAAGTCAATGACGAAAATGAGGAAGCTGACGGGATTGAGGCCATTGTAGATGACCATCTTCTAAAAGGGAGTTCTTCTGACCCATTAGAAGTTTGTTTAATTAATTCATTTGATTCAAATATTCAAGTAGATAATGATATTTCTTAAATATGATCTTTGCTTGATTGTAAACAAGCAATGGAATACAAAGGATGGAAGCCGAGATTCGAAGAGCTCCAACCCATGAATGATAATATTCATGAAGAAGTACCTATATTGGAACTAAAGTCATTACCTGCTGGGTTAAAGTACACATTTTTGGGAGAAGACCAAAGCTTTCCAGTAGTAATTTCATCAATCCTTACTAAAGAACAAGAAGGTATGTTGATAGAAGTACTTAAAAGACATAAAAGTGCAATTAGATGGACATTAACAGATATAAAAGGCATTAATCCATTAATTTGTACACATAGAATACATTTAGAGGATAATGCTAAAACATCATAACAAGCTTAAAGAAGATTAAATTCACACATGAAAGAGGTAGTTAGGGTTGAAGTTCTTAAATTACTTGATGATGGAATTATTTACCCTATTTCCGATAGCCAGTGGGTAAGCCCTACAAAAGTTATGCCTAAGAAATCTGGAATAACAGTGGTTGAAAATGAAAAAGGTGAGTTAATACCAACGCAAGTTTCATCTAATTGATGTATGTGTATTGATTTTAGAAAATTGAATACAACCACTAGAAAAGATTATTTCTCCTTACCATTTCTTGATCAATTTCTAGAAAGAGTAGCAGGACATCTCTACTATTGTTTGCTTGATGGTTATTCGGGGTATAATCAAATACCAATTGTATTAGAGGATCAAGAAAAGACTACTTTTACATGCCCCTTTGGCACTTTTGCATATAGAAGAATGTCTTTCGGTCTTTGTAATGTTCCGACAACTTTTCAAAGATGCATGCTAAGTATTTTTAGTAACATGATTGAGCATTATTTAGAGGTTTTCATGAATGATCTAACATTTTTTGGAAATTCTTTGAAAAATTGTCTTGATAATTTAGATAAAGTTCTTAAAAGATGTGAATAAAAAGGATTTGTTTTAAATTGAGAAAAATGCCATTATATGGTTACTTCAGGAATCGTGTTAGGTCATGTGATATCTTCTGAAAGAATTGAAGTTGATAAGGCCAAAATTGAATTAATTGCTCATATGTCTTCCCCAAAAATAGTCAGAGAAGTTCGTTCATTTTTAGGACATGCAGGATTTTATCGAAGATTCATTAAGGACTTTAGTGTCATATCTAGACCATTATGCAATCTTCTGATAAAAGATGCACCATTTGATTGGACTCAAGAATGCCAAAAATCTTTTGAAAAATTAATTGGTCTTCTAACATCGGCTCCTATCATACAATTCCCTGACTGGTCTTTGCCTTTTGAATTAATGTGTGATGCAAGTGATTTTGCTGTTGGCGTTGTTTTAGGCCAAAGAAAGGAAGGTAAGCCTCATGTGATTTGTTATGCAAGTAAAACTTTAAATAGTGCACAAATGAATTATACAACTACTGAAAAAGAATTGCTTGCTGTAATTTTTGCATTAGACAAATTTTGAGCTCATTTAATTGGTTCTTCTACTATTATTTTCCCTGATTATGTTGCTATTAGATATTTAATGTCTAAGCAGGATGCCAAACCTAGGTTGATACGGTGGATCTTGTTGCTTCAAGAATTCAACATCACAAGAAAAGGTAAGAAAGGAGTCGAAAATATTGTTGCAGATCATTTGTCCAGACTTACAACAAGCTCACCTTTTGATAGCACACCTATAAATGATTCTTTTCCTGATGAGTTTTTATTTTCTGTCAATTCCATGCCTTGGTTTGTGAACATAGTCAATTTTCTTATAACAGAAAAGATGCCACCTCAGTGGTCACATCAAGACAGAAAAAAAATTTTGACTGAGGTGAAATTTTTTTATTGAGATGACCCATATTTGTTCAAATATTCTCCTGATCAAATCTTTCGGAGATGTATACCCGACAATGAGGTAGGTTGTGTCATTAAATTTTGTCACTCAGAAGCATGTAGAGGTCATTTTTCTTCAAAGAAAATAGTTGTAAAAATCTTGTAATGTGGATTTTATTGGCCCACTTTATTTAAAGACAGTCATACCTTTTACAAAAGTTATAAAAATTGTAAAAAATTAGGGTCTATTTCTAAAAGAAATATGATGTCTCTGAACCCTATCCTTGTCATTAAAATTTTGATTGTTGGAGAATTGATTTCATGAGTCCATTTCTATCCTTATTTGGATATATGTATATTTTGGTTGCAGTTGATTATGTCTCAAAAGAATTTAGGCGATTCCATGTCGACAAAATGATCATAAAATTGTTCTCAAATTTTTAAAAGAAAATGTCTTCAGTCGATTTGGAATCCCTCGAGCTATCATCAGTGATGGGGAAACACATTTTTGCAATATACTATTTGAATCTTTAATGAAGAAATATGGTATTACCCATAAAGTTGCCACCCCTTATCACCCTCAGACAAGTGGACAAGTAGAATTAGCAAATAGGAAAATTAAACAAATTTTGGAAAAAACGGTTAACCCAAATCGTAAAGATTGGTCTTTAAGACTAAACGATGCACTTTGGGCTTACCATACTGCTTTTAAAACATCTTTAGGCATGTCACCCTATCAGTTAGTCTATGAAAAACCTTGTCACTTGCATGTAGAACTAGAGCATAAAGCATTTTGGGCCATTAAAGCTTTCAATTTAAATCTTGATGATGCTTGCAAGTTACGCAAATTGCAAATAAATGAACTTGAGGAATTGAGAAATGATATATATGAAAACTCAAAAATTTATAAAGCAAGAACAAAAGATTTTCATGACAAATCTATTTTGAGGAAATCTTTTGAAATTGGTCAAAAAGTTCTGCTTTATAATTCTCGTCTTCACCTCTTCCCTGGAAAATTGAGATCTAGGTGGATTGGTTCTTTTATTGTCAAACATGTATATCCTTGTAGGGCCATAGATATTGAGAATCCTAGGAATGGTAATGTGTCTAAGGTCAATGGACAAAAACTTAAACCATTTCTAGAAAATCAAGTTGCTGAGGTAAAATTCATTTCCCTTTCTGATCCTTGTTATGTGAAAAATTTACTCTAATTTTGTGACTTTATTTTGTTTTGTAGTTCTTTAGCTCCCTGGTAAAATGGCGGATGACGGTACTCCGTGACTCTCAAGTTAGTTTGCTCTCATTCAGTTTCCCAAAATAACTGATTTCTTCTTCTTCAAAATAGATATCATTCTCTCAAACCTGAGAAAATATTTTCCTTCTTTTCCTCAAAATGCTCTAACAAAAATTTACAAGGCTAGATATGAAAGATTGAGATTGTTAATGCACAAAAGTATACCAGAAGATGTTCGTTGGATAATCAACGCAAAGGTCCGATTAGCAGATTAGTCTTCAATTTCATTTGACTCATACATGTCAGGTCTTGGTAGAAGTTCATATTCTAAAAGAAGAAGAGCAAAAAGATTACAAGTCCGTCACATATGTGTACGATGGAATTGTAACAAGCGATGTCATTCTTTGGGGATGGTTTCTGCAAACAAAGAAGATAAAATTTTCTTCATTAAGAATGGACTGAGTAAGGAGTCATTATATGATGTCTTATTAACTCTTAATACGCACTCTTGTGGTCTTGTGGATCGTGAACTTCTTAACTTGTGGAATCTCTTCAAGGATGAACAAAAATAATACAATCTTGGAAATCTGACTCTAAAAGACCCTGTTTGCCAATTTATAAGAAAATTGGATGGGAAGTTTATCCTTGACTCATAGAAGACGTTTAAGTCGTTTCTGAACGTGAAACCAGAGGCAGATGTGAGCAACATCCACAACAACATGTACATATTTTCTTCTTATTCTTATTCTTCATGTTCAAAAAAAAAGAAAAAAATAAAAAAAAGTAAAAAAAGTATGTATACATCTTGGGTTTGGCTTTGGTAACACAAAACGTGAATGAGAAAATGCATGCATCCTGATCTAGCCTTCTTAATTAAAAAATAAAGAAGGTAGATTGTATCCTACATGTGAGGCAGCCAGTCATATTATGGCCACTTGTCCCTTTTGGGAGCCCTATGTTGCGCTTGTCTTGAATGGGTCTAATACTGGTCAACAATGCTTTGGCATAAAGCTGAAAGAGTAGACTAGTTCTATCCCAATCTCAAGTGAGTATACACTTATCTTTCATCAGGTTTCTAACAACTTAAAAAAAAAATAGAAGGCGAAACTATAGTTGTACTTGGTCTTTAATTAGATTAGGAGCCCCGGACGGATGCCCGTCCTGTCATAGACTCAGGAGGAGACCTTCACACGCCAGCATGTAAATAAAGTTCGTGTGCCATACTCTATAGAGAGCCGTGTGCTACATTCCCAATTCTTGGAACTAAAGCTCTGTAGCGCTGATAGACAGAAAGAAGCGTCCCGTCTTTACAGTGAATGAAAACTGTTAACTGAGTTGTATACTTACTTTAATTAGTAGGTCTCTATGATGAGTTCTAACTGGTTGCGTCTTCTTAGAATACAGGCCTTTAATTAGGTTTGTAGGAAAATAGAGGGTTGTTCTTTCGTAAGTAGGACAAAAAGGATTCAAAGATTCTTGTTGTCGGTTCGGCAATCCTTGTGGAATTCATATGTAGCATTGGTGACACGTAACTCAAATACATGCCACTACTGCATTTATGACGCGCAGTATAAAGATTCGTCATGAAAACTGTACATACAGGTATGTCCTCATTTATTATTATATTTCTTTTATCTTTGTATAATTTTGTTGTATTTTGGTTTTTGGACAGACGATCCTTTGAGCAGAGTCATTCAGGAGTTTCTAGACTTCTTTACCCTGATGGTTTTCTTGAAGTTAAAAAAAATTAAATAGTGAAAAATAAAAAAAATCAAAAAAAAGATTCTATTTTTTTTTATTTTCAAACTTTTCTGACAACAAATGAACCTACTCATATAGGTGCTATAATTACTTTTTCCCTTCTTTTCCCTATTTAAACACTTTATTCTCTTCACTTTCCTCCAACTCATAATCATTCAGAGGGAAAGTGAAATTATGGGACCTTCTGTTCATAACCTTAAAAATATCTGTGTTTTTTGTGGGTCAAGTTATGGGAAGGGTTTAAAGTTTGTAAATGTAGCAAGCGCTCTTGGTTGAACACTTGCTACGAGGAATATTCATGTTGTATATGGGGAAGGTTGTCGTGGGTTAATAGGGGCTGTATCACTCTCTGCATTTGTAGGAGGTAGTCAAGTTTTAGGTATCATTCCTAGACCTTTAGCTCAAAATAACATTATTGGAAAAACAGTTAGAGAAGAAATTCAGGTATCATCTATGCATGGAAAAATGAAAATAATGTTTGACAACTCTGATGCATTCATTGCCTTACTAGGTGGTTTTAGTACTTTGGAAGAAATTTTTCAAATTGTCTCTTGGGCACAACTGAACATCCACCATAAACCCATTGGTTTGTTGAATGTTAATAATTTCTTTGATCTTTTGTTATTTTTTCTTGATAAAGTTGTGGAACAGAAATTTATCACTTCTTCGGCAAGAAAACTTCTTATCTCTGCCTTCACTATTGATGAGCTGATTGATAAATTAGAAGCTTTTATTTATGAACCTGATAAAGTCCTAGCTCAAATAGATTGGTCATCAGGAAGCAGTGCAGGAAGCAGCATGCAAAGAAAGCCAGATCTGATACTTCATCTTTAACTTTCCTTTACCATTGATTTTATTTATCGTACTTTATTTCTGTTTAAATTTGTGTCAAATTTCTCCAATAGGTATTATCTTCTATCCTTTACTCATCTATATTTTAACATTGCGGACAATGTTGTGATCTAGTTGGGGGAAGAATAGTTGATATAAAAAATATATATAAATCAAAAAAAAAATTACAGTTGTGGAATGTTTGATATAATTGTTAGTAACTTACTAAACTAATGAAGGGTGGTAGAGTAAGAAGTAATTTTGTCCTTGCGGTAATTTACTCATGAGACACATCTTGATTGGTGGCAGAGTAAGGAGTTTTTAGTTAGTAATTAATTAGTCTTATTTTGTGGTAGTAACAAAGTTTTTGTCTTTTAAATTCCTTTAAAAAAATCAGGTGAATGCACTTTCACATCCTTTTAAGCAATTGAAATTCAGGGATCATACCATGATTGAATAAATTTTCTTCTTTCTTAAAAATCACATGTTTGGATATAAATGTTGAATTGATAGACTGAGAATGATAGAAATATGCCTTGTGAGATTTTGAGCCTATTGATAAATAGATTGAACATTTGTCCCATTCTTTTCTTTCTTGTGTGATTTTCACTTGTGAAATTATTACTCTAGAACTTGCTTTGATTCTTTTTGAGGCTACATTTTCACATGTATACATAAATATGATTGAGGCAATTTAAAAATAGCTACTTTGACCAAATAGTCATCCTTGTATATTTTCCCTTGTGTATCTCCTTTGAACTCATTTGACCATTTCTTGTTTTTAGCTCATTACATGCCTTTAAAAAAAACTATGTTCTTACCTGACCTTAGGGAATAAGAGAGCATTGGCCTTATTCTTAAACAAGTGTAGGGGTGTGTGTTCATCAAAAAAAAAGAAAAAAAAAAAAAAAGAAAAAAAGAGCTGACCACATAATGCACTATGTGAGATATCCATACCTAGAATAAAGATGGATACTTGGAAACAACAGGAAGAGAATGAGAAGGTTTATGCCTAACAATGAATTCAACTCATCAATTTGGGATTGATCTTCAACAAAACATTAGTCAAATATTGGTCATTGTCCTTTATGATGAATGTTCTCAAATATCTTTTTCACTCTAACTGTACCATAATGCTCTTTTATTCACTTTGGTATTTATCTTCTTATATCCATATTATCCCTCCTTCTTTACCATGACCCCGTTACAACCTTGAATAAAGTCATCTTGATTTTTGTGTGCATGTGTTCTGAGTAATGGAGAAGTAGAAGATAAGCAAGCTTATGGTAGTGCAATTTTTCATGGGTTGAATTGAGTGAAATATCTACCATTTTAAATAGTTTAGGGATTGAGAGTGAATCCTATGAGGATCTTTCATTCTTGATTCATTCTTTTTAACTGAAGTTTCCTTGCTTGATGGTTTGAGATGTGAAGAAATATTACCACAAAAATGCTTTGTTCCCATGAATTCTGTGTCATTTTTCTTTGTTCCTTAGTTTTTTTTTTCTTATGTTTTGCCCGGGAGTGCAAAAGTTTAGTGTGGGAGAATTTGATAACAATGTATTTTAAGCATTTTATAATCCTCTCACTAAGCTTCTTAAGGTTCAATTTGGCTTAATTAAGTTGATTTTGTCACATTTTATGAAATTAAGCTTAATTGGATCATTGAAGAAATTATTACTTGAATTATCATTAATTTGGGTGATTGTATTCTTAAGTAAAGTGGCCACAACTTGAGTTGCAATTATCTTATTAATGAGATTTTGGTCTTGTTGGAAAGTTAAGATAATTCTCTAATAACTATTCACTGATAAAGCGAAACACATTGATAGCAATATATTTCATTCATTATATAACCTTCTCACTTGGCTTTTTCAGTAAATTAACTATAATTTGAGTTACAAATATCCAATGGCTGTGATTTTGGTCTTGTTTTTAAGTTAAGATAAATTTCTACAACTTTCATGAAGGCCTCAAGACCAGAAACATATGTTTGGATAACTCAAATTGGAGTTGAAGTAAAATCTAGTGTTTTGAACCTGACAACTTGACCTTTATGCACTCATTAGGCTATATCTCGGGCTATACGAGTTCAACAATTCTGAAATTTTGACAGTGGAAGGTTAAGACCCATATCTACAACTTTCATGAGAACACAAAAGCTAATTCGGATTCCTTGAAGGTGATATTGAATTTGGAAGTCAGAACAGAGGTGCTGGATTTGGGCCTGACCCATGAGCAATAATTGGGCCATATCTCGGGCTGTGGTTATTGGATTTGGCTAAACTTGGTGTCTCTGGAAAGCTGAGACAATTTCCTAGAACTTTCATGAAGACCGCTTGGCTCAATTCTGACGAATGCCATAAGCTAAGAGTAGAGACATTTCGAAGCCAAGAAAGTCCATAATTTCAGCTCATTCATCATCTATTTTGATTTTACTTCTCATCATCAAACAACTCCATTGTCTTCTTGCACTTCTTGAACTCTATAAAAGGAGGGAAAGACTGAACATTTAAGGGTGTTAGTTAGCTTAGAGTTTAGTTTATGCTATTGTATTATTAGTTTTCCTTTGTGTAGTTTTCTGTTGTTCTTAATTGAAGTTATATTTATCATCTTCTTCTTCTCTCTTTCTTTCTTCTTGTCTATGAGTAACTAAATCTTCATCTTGCTAGGGTGAAAAGGTGAAGCTCTTGATAATAAGTTAAGGTTAGATTAATTTCTTTCTTGTGCTTTAAATTATATATTTTTATGTGATCTTTATATGAGTTGTATGTTGTTTCCAATTAATTTAGAAACTCTTCTTGTATAACGAATATCTTGATCCATTGTAGACAATGGGATTGGCACAGTGGATGCCTTTGATGATTTACAAGTATTGATAGATAATTATTAAAACTATAATATGATTACATGATTGAACTTTGAATGTTAAATCTTCCGATTGGAATCTTCATTATGCATGATTTCAATTGAGTTATAAAACGAAATAATCTTATTTTTAATTTATTACCAAGAGTGGATCTCCTAACCCAAGCAAATCTTTTTCATCTGTGAACAACTTATATCATTTTTAGTATTGTGACAAATCTTCTCCGTACCTCAAATAATTTTCTCTTCATCAATTTCCTGTGGATCGACCTTGGACTCCCGAGAATTTACTACTTGAAATAACCTATACTTGAGTTTGAAACTTTTAATTATTCCATCAGATCTAAAAAGCCAGAAGATTTCGACAGCTTCCCTTGGTACTTTGCGCCTTATATAGCCATGAAAAGAAGACGAGGACATGTCATAAAGAAACCAATAAAATAAAGAAACCTGTGTGTGCAACTGGGTTGGGGTCACTTGTGATGCCTTTAATGGAAGGGTCACGTGCTTAACTCTTACAAACATGGGTTTAAATGGTACCCTTCCTCCTCACTTAGGAAACTTGTCTTTTCTTGTTGATCTTGATCTTCATAACAATACCTTTATGGAATTCTGCCAACAGAGTTGGCCTTGTTACCTAGATTGAAGGTGCTCAACTTGTGCACCACCAAATTTGGTGGAGAGTTTCCAATTTGGGTGGGGTAGTTATCTAAACTCCAGCACCTGAGTCTTTGCAATAACAATTTTTCTGGTTTAGCTCCTGCATCCTTGTCCAACTTGACAGAGCTAGAAAGTTTGGATTTGAGCTTCAATTTCATTGAGGAGAGCATTCCTCATTTGTATATTTTGTGAATAAGACTCTTTTTGAGGGTCTTTTCTATATAATTTTTTTGAATGCCTTTTGTTCGCACTAAACCTGATTCTCTTTTCATAACACAGATTTTCAGTTTTAGGTTGTACCTGGAGGTTGAATTTTATATATATGTTTATGTGGATGCATGATCTGAGCTTAGTGGATCACTTTCTTCAAAATACATGAGCTTACCATGTTATAAATTTGTATGGCAGCCTTTTCTTCAAGTAGGAAATGCAGTTATCTCTGATAGGACTTCAGAAAGCAGGAAAAACTTCTCTTGTAAATGTTGTTGCTTTAAGTACCATAATCATATTGACTTTCTCTTACTAACTTCTTGTTTAATTTATACTTTGGATTGATTCACTAAGAGATATTTTCTTGATATTGTTTTTGCTTTCTAGACTGGTGGGTATAGTGAGGACATGATTCCCACTGTAAGTCTTGTTAACCTAATGCTTTAAATTATTGCTTTCTCCCATACTTATTAGTGTTTATGAAGTTTTCTATCTATTAAAGGCAATAATATTCTAATCAATCTATTGTTATCTGATTCCAGGTGGGATTCAATATGAGGAAAGTAACCAAAAGCATGTTATAATAAAGTTATGGGATTTACTCTATATGTAGCCTTGGACAGTGATGATCTACTCTATCTCAAGGAGCAAATGGAAGCTAAGGAGGATGCAGAACGCCTCCTGCGTCACACTGAAAAACGGGCATTTGCTGCATTTAAGATATCCTTTTGTAGTCATTTGTAACAAATAACAATCCTTAAGGAGTCGTGTTTTCTTCTCCTTCATCTTTGGTTCAAATTGATTTTTATGTCATAAGACTACACATATCTTGCTTTACTCTTTCTTGCATGTATCGTTCTTAATGTTTGATCAAAGTCATCATACTTTCTTATTGCCGCTTGAAAACTATGAGTCTTACTTTCTGAGACCTAGATGGCTATAGAAGTGCACTGGTAATGAAAATATGTAGAAGTAAGATCTTTCTTCTAGTGTGATGATCTGTCTTTGCCACTGGGAATCATTTACTCTGAAAGGAAGGAATATATTGTCTCTCTCATCCTTGTCATTTAATTTATGATTTCACTCCTTTCCATCCTTGTTTCTTCTCTTTTTCACTAATGATTAAAATACTGGATCTATAAATATATGGTTGCTTGAATTTATTTACATGCATTAGTGCTGATACTCTATGCATTTTTTATTATTAATAGCTAAAATTGATGTTTTATAGGTGCCTGAATTGGAAATTCAACTTCCGTTATTAATTAAATTTGAATTTTGTCTCAGTTTTGTGTATTTTATGTAATTCTGAAGCAAGACAAAATTGATGCTTCTATCAGGAAATGTTTGACTGTTAAGTGACTATTTTTGTTACTTATAAATTGGTTAAATAAAATTGACAGGGTATAGGTTTATTGATCTTGAAGAAATCTTAATTTAGGAACTTGAATTACTGAAATAATATTTCAAGCTATATGATTGTAATACAGTTTACAGTCTTGAATCTTGATTCAATGAATTAAAATCACAAATGTTACATTTTGAGTACAATTGTCTGATCCAAATAATATCATATTTTTTTAATTTTTTTTTAATATTTAGAGACCGATTTAGAGATTAATTTAGAGACTGATAAATCGGTCTCTAGTTTAGAGACGGATTTAGCGACCGATTTTATAAAATATATAATATATTTTGTTTTTAGAGACGGATCTAGAGACCGATTTATCGGTCTTTAAAAAATTAGTCTCTAAATCGGTCTCTAATGTACTTTTTTTGAAGTATAATGGATCAATATTTGACCAAAAATTAGAGACCGATTTAGAGACCGAAAAAATCGATCTCTATAAAATCAGTCTCTAAATCGGTCTCTAATTATTTTAGAGACCGATTTTCTTGATTTAGAGACTGAAAAATCGGTCTTTAAAACCAAAATTTCTAGTAGTGTTTGATCATTTTTCACTCTCTTCAAATCCAGCTTCTACATTTTAACCATCTGCTCAGAGTTTCATGCTACAACAGCCTTCTTTTCAGAGAAAGCTCTGCAGTTGTGGCACTCAAGGTTGGGGCATCCCTATTTCAAAACAGATCAACAAGTGCTCAAGTCATGTAACATTCCTTTTGACTCTAATAAAATTCCTACTTTGTGTGAATTTTGTTGTATTGGCAAAAGTCACAAATTGCCCTTTCATGTATCTGATACAGTGTATAAAACTCCCTTGGAATTGATATATATAGATAGCTGGGGTCCCTCTCTTATTCCTACTACTAAATGTGCTAGATATTATATCCACTTTATTAATGCTTGTACTAAATTCACATAGATATTTTTGCTCCAAAATAAATCTCAAGCACTAGCTGTCTTTATCAAATTTAAATCAATGATTGAATTGCAAACTGGACATTTAATTAAAGTTGTCCAAACAGATGAAGGGGGCGAATATTCTGTGTTCACTAAATACCTAACAGATCATGGTATTGTCTATAGGAAGAGTTGTCCATATGTACATGAACAAAATAGTTCAGCTAAACGCAAGCATAGACATTACTGAAATAGGTCTCACCCTCTTAGCATCAGCCTCTCTTCCTTTACAATATTGGGGGTGTTTTTCTAGCTGCTACATATCTCATAAATAGGCTGCCAACACCTGTTCTTCATAATCAGTCTCCACTACAGGTTTTATTTAACATTCAACCTGATTGTGCATGTTATCCTTATATTCGACCTTATAATAGTCACAAACTTCAATTTAGGTCAGAACAATGTGTGTTTCTTGGTTATTGTACTACTTACAAAGGCTACAAATGTTTGTCTCCTAGTGGTAAGATTTACATTACAAGGCATGTTCAATTTTCTGAACTTGTATTTCCATTCAAAGATTCTTCTTCTCAGTTTTTCCAAAAACTAGCTCATTCAGTAGTTTCATCTTCTCCCACTTCTCAGTTCAATACTCTTATTATTCCCACTATTCATTCTGTCAAGTCTGTACCTCAGATTGCTCCACATGTTAATGATTTCACCTTGTTACCATTATCTCAGAATTCACTTGTGCATATTAATAATTCTGATCAAACAGTTTTAATAAGTGGTGGTGTAGGTGATTCTGCAGGTTAAGTTTTAGTTCCTTAATTTGTTCCTAATACTCACTCAATGACAACAAGGTCTAAATCAGGCATCTTTAGGCCCAAAGTTTATACAGTAACTGTTGCACCTACTACTATGTCTGAAGCTCTTTCTCAACAACCTTGGTATGATGCAATGAAAACTGAATTCTATGCACTCACACAAAATTAGACCTGGTCATTGGTTCATCTACCTCCAAATAGAACAACTATAGGATGCAAGTGAGTGTTTAAGGTTAAAGAAAATCCAGATGGCAATATACATAAGTATAAGGCACACCTAGTAGCAAAGGGGTTCCATCAAAGAGAAAGTTTGATTTTTCTGAGATATTCAGTCCAATTGTTAAGCCTACCATTGTCAGAATCATTCTTACTATTGCATTGTCTAGAGGCTGGCAGGTTCATCAGCTTGACTTTAATAATGCATTTCTCAATAACATTCTTCGAGAAGGGGTATATATATAGTAGCCTGAAGGATTTGTTCATGGAGATGGCTCCCTAGTTTGCAAATTGCACAAGGCAATTTATGTCTCAAACAAGCTCCAAAAGCTTGGTTTGAACAGTTAGTCAGTTCTCTCACAGCCTTGGGGTTCCATTCTACTAAATGTGATTCCTCTCTCTTTGTTAGGATCACTGCCTCTTCAACCACTTATGTGCTACTATATGTTGATGATATACTTGTCACAGGAACTTCTCCAATAGAAATTCAGACCCTCATCACTTCTCTTAATCACAAGTTTGCTCTCAAAGATCTTAGTCATCTTCACCATTTCTTGGGAATTGAGGTTAGAAATACTAAGAACGGAGGTATCCATCTTTCTCAAAGTAAGTACTTTTCAGACTTACTTGTCAAAGCCAAAATGTCAAATGCTAAACCTATTACTACTCCTATGACCAGTGGTTTGAAATTATCTATTATAGGTAGTGCTCCTACTGCTAATCCTGCTCTTTATAGGTCCATCGTGGGAGCTTTACTATATGTGACAGTAACTAGACCAAATATGTCTTATGCAGTGAATAAAGTTTGTCAATTCATACACAATCCTTTGGAGACTCACTAGAGAGCAATGAAGCGAATTTTGAGATATTTGAAGGGAACATTATCATTTGGACTCAATCTCAGGCTAGTTGCCACACTGAATCTGATGGCATTCTGTGATAGTGATTGGGGAACAGATCCTGATGATCGCAGGTCCACCTCGAGTCACTGTGTTTTCCTTGGTCCAAACATTGTTTCTTGGTCATCCAAAAAGCAAGCAGTAGTGTCTCGGTCAAGCATAAAGGCAGAGTATAGGAGCCTTACAATAGTAGTGGCAGAATTAACCTGGATACAATCTTTGCTGAGTGAATTGCAGCTCTCAGTTTCAGTCATACCAGTAGTTTATTATGACAACTTAAGTGCAGTTCTATTGGTTGTAAATCTAATTCTACATGCTCGTACAAAACACTTTGAATTGGATTTATACTTTGTTCGTGAAAAAGTTGTTGGCAAGAAAATTGAAGTGGGACATATTCCTTCGAGAGAGCAAGTTGTTGATTCTTTAACTAAATTAGTTTCTAAGACTCAGTTTCTCTATCTTAGGCACAAACTTAGAGTTGAAGATTTTTCATCCTCTGAGTTTGCAGGGAGCTGTAAAAGACAGTGTTAGTTAGAGTTTGTTATAAGTAGTTATGCTTAATTGACAGGTTGTTATAACTAATCAAATGATTAGTTTATAGTATATAAATTGAGTCTTGTACACTATTGAGATCTGAGATCTCATTTTCATCAATTCATATTCGTTTCTCTTCAACTCTTTCTCCCTTCATTTTTGCTTCAGTGCATCTCTAATACTTTTTATTAATAACTACCCCCCCCCCAAAGAAAAAAAAACAGTAGAAAACTGTTTCACTTTGAGTTAAATCTTCCAACATATTTAATGCATGTTATTACTGCTAACACTGCAAACTACTCCATATCCCATTCACTTCGAATGGTTTTTTGGCTTTATTTATCTTAATGGCGAGATTCTTATATATCTAAATATCTCATATCAATTATAATTATAACTATGCTCACATTCTTAGACGCATATATATTTGTTCACTAAACTTTTTAAAAATTACAAAATCTGCACTTAGCCCCCCAAAAGAGAGGACATATGAAAAGATAACTACGAAAGTTTATGAGTAGATCAATGATCTATTAATGGGAAAGCAATTAACATTGTAATAAAACAACTACAAGAAGTGGTTGGCTGATCTGAGATGAAGTATGTTCACTGTGCATAATAACCTTAGGGCACAATACTAGCTTAGTAGGATATGTCCATGTAAATATTTTGCATCCTAGCTTATCAAAATTAATATTTTGATTTATCTGTCTTTACAGCTTATTCCGTAATTTTTTTTATTTGAGAATTAATCAATTTTATATAATTTCCACAAATTGCCAAAAAAATTATTTACACTATCAAACAAACAATCAAAAGAAAGGCAAGCTAGCCGCTAGTATGATGAATTTCTTTCTTTCTTTCTTTCTTTTTTCTTTTTATAATAGACAACATGTTGCATGCTATTTCATAGAATGTCGACACCAGTTTCAAACATTTTAAGCACGTGCATATTACCTTTTTCCCCGAAAGAAGAGATGAAAAGACCTGTTTGGATCTGTGCGAGTGGAATCCGTAGCTATCATATCATGGATGAAAATAATTAGAGCAATTCATTGCATATGCAAGATACATATATTTATATAATTTTTCTTATTAAATTCATTTTATTTTTAATATATCTATATTATAATTCTATTGCTTAAAATAAATGTGAGAAATGTAAGTAAAAAAGTGATGCATAATAACGAGCTTTATTCTTTCAGTTTTACTTAGCCAGGTCGATTGCATCTTTTGTACAGACCTGCGCAAATGCTGCAAGCTTTACTTTCTATTCACACTTGGCATTGGTGCAAACTGATAAATGATGTAGTTTTCTTGGGTGGCCAGCCCTAATAATCCCACTTCATTAGTTCACTTGCACTCTTGCTTGGAGCATAATATAAAGTTCATCAACAGTAAAAAGATAATTAAACAGACTTGAGCAAAAAACATGCTGAGTGGGATTTGGATTCTTTCTTACATCATTTGTGGTGCTAGCTTTTGATATATATGGCTTGGCTTAAACTACAATTTTTGTAGTAAGTGAATGTTTTTATAGCTTGGTGTAACCAATCGAATATCAGACTTGCTTAAACCGATCGATATTATTGGTTACCAATGCGACTCGTGGGAGTTGGTCTGTGTGGCTGACCACAGTGACGGTAGGTTTGAGCTCATTTTGTTGACTATCTCTAACCTTCTGGGTTCTATCTATTTTCGCCTCGGTTTGGTGCTCATACCGAACCTATATTTGATAGTTTATTGCAGCTGGAAATTGCAACACAGAAAACTTAGTTGCTTACAATGCGCTAGAGGTATCCATGAACATGGGTCGTAACTATTTAAAAGAATTCAGTTGAATAAGTGTTTGGGTAGAAAGTTGTATTTTCAAGTTTGATAAACAATTCTTAATGTTCAGATAAAACTATTAAATGAAATTGTTTTTTCATTCTTAGCACACACAAACGCCGACCAAGTTTTGCTCTGCTACATCTATGAACATAGTATACGTTTTCTTCTAGAAAAGAAAACATATATAAGAATGAGGGAATTCTTGTATCTTTATCATATTAAGAGTTGAATAAGTACTTTTTATTCAAGAGGTTTTTTTATTTTTATTTTTAAATCTACTCAAGTATCTGTTTAGCCAACTAATAAAAATGATGAATAATCTTGCTTCTTAGTAGAAGATAGGGTGCTTATGGCTGGGTTTAACCTATCATACTACTAAATTGATAGTTTGATTAGGTCAATTTTTTAGACTTGGTTATAACCTTAGCATGAGACTTAGCCAACTCGAGATTTAGACAACATATAAAAATTTAGATAATATGTATAACTAAGTCATACAATTTTAAAAGCTAATAAGAAATTAAGAAAAAAAATTCTCTTAAAGTGAGTTTGTTTTTAAAGTGGACAAGTAAGGATATATTTACCTTTGATTTAATCTAAAATATTTTGTGATATTAACTCACTAGAATATAATTATGTATATAATCTTACTTTTTTCACTTTAGAAACAAATTCACTTTAAAAGAGTTTTATCTAAAAAGTAAAACTAAAGATTGTTTCACAATATATATTTTCAAATAAAATATATTAATATAAAAATATTATTGTCGCGATCAAGATCGCGATGAGGAAGCGACAAACAAATAAATAGTTAGAGTTAAATCCACCAATTTTATTTAAATTAGAAAAAATTAAAAAATTCTTTTAAAAAATAGTCTTTGAAACCAGATTAGATTCGAGTCATTATGCATAGAGGAAGGGTAGAGACTTAACCCCACAAAGACTCTAACGATTCTGTCTAAAAACTAAAAACATTCTGCACTAAATTAATTATGCAGAACTCAATAATCTCATAATATATTCATTTTACCCATTTTATTAAAACAACTAAAAAATAAATAATTTATGAAAATTTAAATTTTAGCTTGACAAAATAGAGATTCTGCTCTTACGTATCCTCAGTTGTAATAAGGAACTTAAAGTCATGTAGTTCTTTATAAAATTCTGGTGGATTGGTTGTTTTTAACTTAAAAAAAGAAAAATTGAATCATCAACCTATCACAACTCAAATGATTATAAAAATTATAGGATCAACAAGCTGTCACAACTCAGTTAATCATATTTTATTCTTTAAAAAGAAAAGTTTAATGATAGTGGGTTGATTATTTTTAACTTTGAAAATTTTTGAATAATCAAGTTGTCACAACTCAGATGATTACAAAAGTTACGAGATCAACAAGTTGTCACAACTCAGTTAATCCCATTTTATTTTCCTTTTCTTTTAAAAAAATATTTTATATTTTACCTTTTTATTTTTATCATTTTTTACATTTTTCGTTTATACATATATATTACCCTTTTTGGCCCAATAATTTCACTAGCCCACTTATCAAAAAAAAAAACCTTTCAGCTTACAAAAATGGGAAAAATGGAAGGGGTTCTGGTTTCTGGATAAGTTGCAGAGGCAAGGGTGAAGGCCGGCGGTTGGCGAGACGCGGTGGTCAGATCGGCACTGTGCGGGCTTGATCGACGATGCGACGGAGTGCTGGTTCACCGACAGCGCGACGGCTAAAACTCCCGGATCTGGTGAATTGCGGTCGACCAGCGTCGACCTTGGGCAGATCGACACGGTGTCGGTTGTTGAGCTGGGTCTTCACGGTGCTAGTTCGGTGGGTGTTGGTGGAACGGGTCGTGCGGCGCGGAGGAGTGACGGTGCCGGTCGCGACTCTGGTTCGCGTTCGAGTTGTGTTCGACATCTAGTTGTGCGGCACGGAGCAGCGCGACTGGTTCTGGACGAGGTCAGCTTCGATGCGCGTCGGCGTCGGGAAGCGACATGATTGGTTCTAGACGGGGTTGAAGGTGATATACGACTGTTGGTTTTGGTGGTGGTGGGTTGAAGTGGATGGTGGTTTTTTTTTTTTTTTTTTTGTTATGGAAAAGATGATGGCTCTGATGGTGCTGTTGGGTGGTTGTGGATGAGTAACGAAGTAGAGGCTATAAGGGTAATTTGGTGGTGATGAAGATGGAAGCTTGGTGGTGGTGGTGCTATGTGGTTGATGGTGATGGAAGATGGTGGTTTAGAGGTTGAAGGATGAGAGTGAATGTGATGGAATAATGACAATGGGGGCTTGGTTTAGTGGTTGAAGATGAAGGGATGGTTAGTGGGGATGGTTATGTGGATGGTTATGTGGGTGAAGGTTGACGAAGGTGTAAGGATGCTGGTGCAAAGAAGGCTACGTGAGTGAAAGAAAACTTAAAAAAAAAGTAAGCTAAAAGTGTGTTAAAGTTGAAAAGTGTTAAACTTGAAAGTTAAAGTTAAGTCTCTTTTTTAGTGTGTGTTATGACTTTTTATAGGAAAGAGTTAGGTTGTAATATTTGAGTTGAAGTTTGATTAGAATTTGTTTAGAATGAGTTATGATTTGTTTATGATAAATTTGTTTAAGATGAGTTTAAGTTATGATTTATTTAGGATGAATTTAAAGTTTAAAATAATTGATGAGATTTGTTTTGGATAAATGCTGTAGTTGATATAGAATGGGTTATGGATCAATAGTTTGATACTAGATTAATGAATCAGGTTATGAGTTAATGAGTTAGTGGATTAATGAGTTGAATAATGAGCCACTGAGTGAAAGATGAGACATTTTCTTTTATTTTTTTTATTTTTTTAAATGTTCTGAATAAATTGAGTGTTCACAATTATTACATTATGTTGAAAGTATTAGTTTATGTCAAGAATTTTTATAATTTATTCTTAATTTTAAAAGAAACTTATTTGTCTTAAAATAAATGTATCGTCAGGCCAAACAACCATGAAAATATATACATTGGATCAAACTAAACCAATCTAAAGTATGACTTCAACCCAAAAATACACTAGTTGTAATTTATAAAACTTGGTTCTAGCCCAATCAACTTCAAGTTGGCATGAGTTTTTAGATCGGATTAAATCTTAAGCACCCTTACTAGAAGAAGTATACATGTATTTCCTTTTTTTGTACGTTGTATATATGCATTTTTTTTTTATATTTCACATTCATGGCAGCCCACATAAAATGTTTAATTACATGGATTGGCCACAAGCAAAAATTATTTAAAAAAAATATAAGCAGGGCAGAAAAAATTTCCTTGAGCATTGTATATTTTTTTTTAAAAAAATAAAAACATTCAAATTGAATAAGTTTCTTCCCTCTTCTCGTGCCTCCTATCGCCATGGACACTCTGCCCACACTCTTGTTTAGTCCATCGACCCGCTTGGCATCGACTAATGTTGTGGAGGACTCAGTGGACACCTCCACAAATGAAGATGAAGATATAGAAAAGTGGCACAGCAATGGTGAGATCGTTTCCGCCGTTCTGTCATAATGCAATAGTTTATTAAAAATTTAGTCTTTATCAATAGCCTCTTGTGTAGTTATTAACTTTTGAAATTAAGCAAAATTACACATGTGCACAACACATTCTCTAGTCTCTTAAGTGAATTTTGATCTTAATGTAACGAGTTCTGTTATATCTTTCAACAATTTTTTTTAAATAATTTTTTTAATACTAAATAAAAAAAGTATTAAATGAAAAAATAAATGTATCTAATATCGTAAAAACGTAAAAAATATTTAATATTTTTTTCATTTAATAATTAAAAAGATTAATAAGAATATTAATTAAGATGATTTAGAATTATTATAATGTTATTATCTTTCCTCTTCTGTGGAAAATGATGCTGGAGTATCCATCTTTTGTATTATTTTTGGAATTGTTTTAATCCTCTTATTTTATCAATAGAATATCTATCTTTGCAAAAAAAAAAAAGTTATGTATATGCGTAGAATTTCAACCTAATATTTTCTAATTTTGCTCCAATTGATAAATTTATAACATAAATGTATGTATAAAATTGAAATAAATTTTATAAATAATTATGTTATGTTTTATGTGATATTTTTATTATTTCATTCTCTATCATTTTTTATTTGCTTTTTACGCGGGTACGCATTGCGTGTTGTTTTTTTTTTTTTCAGCTCACAATAAACCAACGGATCATAATAAGCATTATAGAAAAATATTTTAAAGTAATAAAAAATAATATGTTCATTTTAAAATTATTTAATAAGTTAAAATTATAATTTAATTTAAATTTAATAAAAAATAAATATATTATTACTTACTTATCTAAAAACAAATTCATTTTACAGATTAAAAAAAAAAACAAGTTCATTTTAATGACATTCCTATTAATTACCAACGCAACGGGGTCGGAGGATGAGAGGATCCGTCTTATGGGTTGTTAATTTGATATATATATTATCAAGTACAGTGAGTAACACTTTGACAAATACAATCATTTTGACGAGAAAGGAAAAAAGTTAAGAGTAGTGTGTATTTTATATTTATTTATGTGCCAGAAGTTAAATAAAAATATACAGAAAATAAATTAAAATTAAATGATAAAAATTATATAAATACGGAATATTATAATTATAAATAAAAACATGTAGTTAGAATTATTCAACTAAAAAAGTAAGGGTTAAGTGCAAGGGTTAAATATGACCTTTCATATGATAAAATAAAGTAATGAGGTGTCTTGTCCAATCATGGAACAAAATAATATTGGCTGAAATCTTGGCCCCCCACCTTTTCTTTCGTAAACTTTCCTCCCGCAAGGATGTAATATGGCCAAAGGAGTAACGTTTTAAATGCATATTATACACATCACTTCACGTTAAGTTTAGATGATAAAATTAAAGTAATATATAAGTATATAAAAATAGATATAACTTATTATAATTAAATGATAAAAATTATATAAATATAAAATAATATATATATGGTTATAGAGTTATTGTAGCAGAAGACCCAAAAGTGAAACCTACACGTGGCTGTGGAAACTCACAAAAAAAGGCAACAGTTCACTTGGCATTGGCAATAAATATAAGCATTTAATGAGCGGTTGAGATTTGAGAAAAAAATACAAGGCAATAATGCTTTTGTTATTCGCACAACTAGTACTTCCTGTTAAGGTAATCCTCCCACCTTAAAACCTTTTGGTAAACTTCGTTTTCCAATTTGGGTAACCTTATTATTACACCCAACCCCACCACTTTGATTTGACATCCAACCAGGTTATAGCCGGACGTACAACCCTTCTCCTCTTGGAAGAGAAATAAAAATAATACACTAAATATATCAAAAAAAAAAAAACAAATATTCTTATACGTAAAAAAAAAAAATTCTAGCCTGTACCTCTCCAAAAAAATTCTTGCAAATCATATTAATTGTTTATTATTCTTATATTTTAATCTTTAGTATTATTCGCGATTAATAGATAATTTATAGTAAGTATTAATTAATGTCTTTAGTATGAATAATGCTAAAGTGCTCCTGCTTCTCAGCTATCGGATTTAATGAATCTAAGCATTAGATGGCACTTATCAATGTAAGCAATTAAGCATCTATTGAATCTCGTTAAATCGAACGGTTGAGAGGCGTTCGAACAGTATTAAAGTTATAAATAACACTACCACATAAATGATATGACATGTGCTTAATAGCTAGGGTGATTAAAAGAGAATAGTTTAGCATTAATTGGGACTACAATATTTATTATTATTGTTTTGAGAGAACTTAAGTAAAATTGACTAAGTGCTTGTGGTAATATTTTTTAATAAAATTATAATATATGTATTATTTTTTAGAATAATGTTATATTCTCTTATTTAATTATTTTAATAATTATTTTAATATTAAATAAAAAATATTAAATAAAAAAATAAATACATCTAATGTATTGAGAACATAAAAAATATTCAATATTTTTTTCATTTAATAATTAAGAAGATTAGTAAAAAATTGGATAAGAGGATAAATCATTTCTCTATTTTTTAACCACAACATTCTCCTTTTTTAAAATTTTATAAATAAGGTATAAAAAATAATATATATATATATATATATATATATAATTTTATTAGAAAAGCAACACAAACACGAAAAAAATTTTACTTAAGTTTTTTTATACACTCATCAACTATATTCCAAAAAAAAAATGTTAAAGTGTATCATAGGTCATAAGTTTAAAATCAGAAATAAAATATATAAACATTTAGTATTTTAAATTTTTAAAAATATTTAATAATAAAAATAATTTAATAAAGAATAATGAATAATATTTTTTATTCTTTAGCATTTACAAGCTCATGTTAACAAAACTGTCCCAAAAAGGAAAAAAAAAACTTACTTATTACTAAATAAGTAATTACCATATTAAAAAAATGTCACACCAATTATATCTTTTTTTTTTTTGGTAAAAAAGAATTTAAGAAAGGATATGTTGTTTCTTATAAAAGTAAGATATACTAAATTTCAACAAAAAACTTATAATATTACTTAAAAAAAATCTATTAATAAAGGAATATTATAAAAAAACTAAACCCAACAACCTTTATAATTTATATACATATAACTGGATGCTAGGAGCCAACCCTCTTTTCGTCACACCACACCAAATATTGCCAACAATGTCCCAATTTGCCTTTAAGAAAGGATCCAAGTTTGAGCGATTATTGTGTATTCTGATAATACTATAGTCTATTTAATAAAAGCATAATAAGTGAATTGCATAATTATGTAGGTTATTGGATTAAATTTAAAATATTATTTAATAAATTTTAAATCAAATCTCAACCATTGAGAATATTTTTTATATAATACCAAGTAAAAAAAAAATGTTGCATTTCTTGTATAGTATATTACAATTTCTCCTCAAGTTCCTCCTGTTGTGTTTGTTGCTTAACCAATTCCCACAGGACATGTGCCTTTCTTTTGTACATATATAATCTTCTTCTAAAAATTCTTAGATGTTTTCAAAATAAAAATTTCTTACTTTACACCAATAATTAAATGTCGCATTAATTTTATAAATTGTTATTATCTTTTATTTTAATTATATTTAAATATTATAACTAATGTAATATATATTTAATGATATAGCAAAAGAAAAATCTATTGCTATAAGAATATCTAAAATCTCTCCCCTCA
Source organism: Ormosia emarginata (assembly GCA_029884605.1). Lineage (NCBI taxonomy): Eukaryota > Viridiplantae > Streptophyta > Magnoliopsida > Fabales > Fabaceae > Ormosia > Ormosia emarginata. Next base: position 16,169,233 of record JAQQTP010000089.1, on the reverse strand, counting down.
CGACCATTTCTACACTTTCTTGGTCAAAATTGATGATGCCAAAGTTGTTAATCAGACGGTTCGCATCGCTTGGCGTTTCCCATCTATTAGATAACCGTTAGATGTTTCTGTAAACAAAAATTTCGCAAAGGCTAAAGCAAACGACATGTCGACATGAAATATGAAAGTGAAATGATTTTCCCGCACGAGACATGAAACGAATCAAACGATACTTGATTCACCAAAAATAGTAAGAATCATTAATTATATTAATTTTTTTAAAAAAATTAAAGTGAATTTATTTTTAAAATAAATAAAGTATGATGTTTCAATCTTTAAAATTATTTAATAAATTAAAATTATAATATATTTTAAATTTTATCAAAAGTAAATTATTTGTTCACTTTAAATACAAACTCAATTTAAATGAACCTTTAATTATATGTTCTCATCACAATTAATCTCATAAAATACAAATGAATAGTTGATCACTTTTGAAATGAGAGTAAAAATTAATTTTATTCACTTTTAAAAATATAGAAACACAAATTATTACAAAAATTTTTAAAATACAAATGAATAGTTGATCACTTTTGAAATGAGAGTAAAAATTAATTTTATTCACTTTTAAAAATATAGAAACACATTATTACAAAAATTTTTAAAAAACCAAAACCAAATTTTGATATATTTAGATAGATCAAAAATATATTTAAATAATTCCAATATTTTGATTTTAGATTTTACGTTCAACTCAAAAATTCATGGGATTTAGATGAGAACAAATTCAATCGATGAAACTTTAAGGAAGTTAAAATAAAAAATTTTTGATTAAAAAAAATAAATAGCAAATTTTTTTAATTACCAATGCTTTAAATACCTTATTTTTATTTAAAGTTTTTTATTTGAGTTTCTTTAACAAGGCCCTTATAAATTCAAGTAAAAATTTAAAGCACTTGTTAGTAAAATTTTATGTGTCCGTTTGGCTTCTGGAATTGAGTATAGAATTGAAGTTTGAAATTAGAATTAGATCTCTTAATTTCAATTTTTATGTTTAAAATGCCATTTAAAATTGGAATTATCATTCTATAAACCAATTTTATGAAATTGAAAAATAACTAAGTCTTTCTCAATTCTTAATCTATATCTTAAAAATTACTAATTTCATAAGTTAAAAATTAAACTCTCTCTCTCTTCACATTTATTTATAGACAATCATATTTATTAAGATTTAATATTTATATAAAAAATTATTTTTATATTTATATAAAAATTATTATAATAGATATTTATTTATTTTTATAAAAAAATCATGAAAATTTTATTTATGAAAAAAATGACTATTATATTATAAAATTATTATTGTATAAATATTTTTATTAAATTTAATTTTATAAATATTTTTTTAAATATTTTAGATCATACTTTTTAATAATAAAATTATAATTGAATTTAAAATTATAATTTCTTATCATAATTCTTTGACAACTTCAAATATAAAATTTAAGATTCTAAATCAATTCTAATTTTAAAAAAATTAAAATTATATGTTTCAATTTTAATTATGGTCTTCAAATTAACTCAATACTAAATAGTTAAAATTATTTGATAGAATCTAGCCTGAATTTGTTCAAAATTCAAGAAAAATTATTACATAAATTAAAATAGTAATAATCACTTATCCAACTAAAAATCAATATCAATGACAAGTCACTATGACCCTTATAAATTTTATCTCGGCAATGTTATTTAAAACGAGGTGATCACCAATATGACCCACCACTCATTATAAAGCCATATATCAATTATATTTGTATATTGGTGTTAGTAGAGTTGTACTTAAATGAAGGAAGCGTGCCTGGTCGTGTTACTCTATCTTTTTTTCTATTTGTCTTTTAAAATTGTTAAATATAAATTAAAAAAGTAATTAAATAACATTGACTATTAGTAAAAGTAATTTTATTTGACTGAATTATTCTTTATTAAAATACTTAAAATATTATTAACATATTATATTAATATTATCTTTCACTTATTAATAGTAAAGTTAAAGTTAAAAAATAATAATAATTTATTGATTTGCTAAAGTGACAAATAAAAATGAACAAAACAATTTTTTTAAAATATATATAAAAAATGGATTTTACTAATAAATGTCTTAAAAATAAAAAGTTTTAAGTGAAAAGTAAAAATTTTAGAATTTTTAATGTATTAAATATATCACTTTTAATTTTAAAAAAAATTATCTTTGATTCTTTAAGGATACTTATTAGTAAAATTTTAAAAAAAATTACAGAAAGTAATTAATATATTTTTCATAAATATGGTTTTTTTTCTAATTTGGTAAATGGTAAAATCAACATAAATAGCGTAGAATTGTGTACTAACGAGGATTTTTTCAGCTGATAATGCTGGAAATACTTTGTTTATATAAAAAAAAAAAGTTGGAAATACTTCACATGTTATAAGGCTTAAGTTCCATTCCCTCAGCAATTATTGATATTAACGATAGTTTTCGTTAAGACATGTGATATACATTAATCTTAAAATTGGATAATCTCAAACAAGAATAGTACAGACTACAGAAGTAATGGTGTCCCTTTCAAACAAGAAAATCTCGGTGTTTCCTTCCTTTTTTCCACTCGGAGATGCATCAAGCACCATTATTGGCTCTCTACATAAAAAAATTGTCTTGCATGATTGGAAGAGCTCTACAAGTTAACTACAACCTAACAAAAAATTTTCAAACAAACAAATAATAAAAACAAGTAGACAATAAAATAAATAAATAATGTTACTTACACATAAACTTCACTAATTTACTCATATAACTCATCACCTTACAGCTATTTATTTTTTCCTCTTCTTTTCTTTTTCACCATAATGGCTCACTCCACTTTATGAGTTATGTGTAATAAATTTTATTATAAAAAAATATTATTTACACAACAAAAATAAACATTATTGTAAAAAAATATGAGAAATATTAGTTACACTAAAAATAAACATAGAACCCTTGGAGGGAGGAGAGGTGTTCGTTATCAAAAGTCAAAATCACACTAGTCAAGTTTTTCCTCCCCTCATGTTTTTTATGTGGCATAGGGCTTTTTTTTTTTACTAACATTTCACAAAAAGAATATATATCATTCATGTATGTCCTTTACACTATCTTTGAATGATAGATAATGAGACGGAAGAAACGCTACAAGAAATCAGTAGATTAGCGAGAGAAAAGTCCGTCGGTTTTCTTTGGTCGCTAATTAGCGAGGGAACATATTCCTTTGCTAATCCCTCACTAATAAAAAAATTTCTCTCACTAATCCCTCGTTAATCCATCGCAAAATTTAAAACAACTGGCGACTGTATTCCTTCGCAAATTTGCGAGGAAAATTTTGTCGCTATTCCATCGCTATATAAAGAATATACACACCAATTTTGAATCTATTACAATCAAAATCCCTCGTTATTCCCTCGCTAATCCCTCTCTGACTTCCCTCGCTATGTTGTCGCTATTCTCTCGCTAATCCATCGCTGAGTTCCATCGCTATTCTCTCGCTAATCCCTCGCTAATCCCTCGCTGATTTCCCTCATTATTCTTTCGCTAATCCCTTGCAAATTACGTTATATAATTTCCTCGCTATTCCGTCGCTAATCCCTCGCAAATTAGTTTTTTTTTTTTGCCAATTTAAATATAAAATACGTTTTTAATGTCCAATATACCTGCAAATCTTTTCAATCAAGATTTTCCAGCAAATAATAAAAAGCAACAAAAAAATCCAAAATAAATCTACTAATGATTCAAAGTTATTATAAGTTATGTAAGTTCAAAATTTCATACAATGTCATACAAAACAAGAATAAACAGAACATGCAATCAATCTAAGTTTGCTTCGTTTTCGTCTTCGTCTTCATAATCATCATCCTCTTGACCTTCCCCAGTTGCTTCACCTTGCAATGGTGCTTGTGGAGCAACATTTGCTGATTGAATCGTAGATAGAAAGGGCGTAAACATAGGGACTAGTTGAGTCTGGACAAAGGAAGCCATTGTTGTTGCCACTGCTGCACTTACGGCTGTATTTATAGCTGTATTTACGACTTCAGTTATGTCTTGTGTCAAAGGTGTAGAGCGAGAAGGACCCGCAACCTCCGAGGATGAAGCATGCATGGTGTTATTGTTAATGCCAATGTATAAGCTGTTACATATACCATGCACTCGTCCCTTCTTGTTGGGACCCGCCGCATCCAACCATACATGCGGGTCAACCATAGGATGAGTGGAAGAGTTTTCTCCATATTTTTCTGACATCACGGTGTCGTATGACTCCTAAAATAACAAAACAAGAAGATTAGCAAAAAAATCAATAACTTAACAAATATAAATGACTTGAATTATAAGGACACCTACAATAAAGTTCCTTGAGCGCTCAGAGACATAGCTTCCATCTTTCTTCTTATGAACTTTGGCATAGAGATCTCTGTAAGAGATTGGATGCTTTAACTCTGCCTCCTGTAATCACATATAGAAGAATATATGATAAACACATATCAAAAGTAATTAGGCAAACCCTCTAAAATACCAATGTCTTTATCTCATATTCAAGATAGGAAAATAACTCAAGTAATTACAAAAAATAAAGGTGAGAGAGTATTGTGCATTTGAGTTAAGAAAAAAATGAGATTTTCATGAACTAGAGAGTGCTCAGTAACATCAACACAAAATTTCTAAACTACTATTTACTTTAGCCGATAAACATGCAACCATTTCAATTACACAATCCATTCAATAGATACATATATATGTATACACATAATCAATACATTAGTAAAGAGCTTCCACGATAAAACATGAAATTTTCACTAATCGAGGACTGTATTCATTTTACCCATGCTATTCTATTTCATGTCAGGATGATCTCCCTTATTCAGTCATGGCATGATCCTTTCATATGGTGCATGCTTTGTCATGAGACACAATCAAACAAATAAAGGGCAGCACTATGAATCGGTCTCAATTTCAGAATTTATCCATCACAAGCATCCTCCAATAAGGGGTTTTATACGTAAAATGTGGTCTCTGACTTAGAGTTTGGCTATATCTCCTTTAGGGAGTTTAAGAAGAAATATGAGACATCTAAAACCCATAAATAGCGACAAAACACACACATGCAATCCCTTATTTCTTAGATAATAGATAAATGAAAATTCTTTTTGATATTCTAATAAGTTTATATTCACAACTCAAAACTTTAAATGATTTTTATATTACCATCTTGTGCTTATGTTGACCAAAGGAAATCGACCCTCCAGTATGCTTCAAGGCATCAGGCATAGCTACCCTGTTCCTTCGGGCAGCTTCAGACTTTCGCATCCATTTTTCGGTTAACCAAATGTCCACCAGCCCATCCCACACTTCTGTCCTAAGTCCTCTGGGTCCATGGCCCTTAACATTAGCCAAGTTATTTGAATTTGCCTTCTCAAAAGCCTTCTCCCGCGCTCTGTTCAAATGGTCTGAATAACGGTCCATGCAAGTTCGTTCTCAGACAGCTCTAGCCATGTCGCGATTAGAATCGGATACAAACCGATGCTTATCCTACATAAATGTTATGTAAGTATGTTTATTTTTTAATGAACATATAATATATAATTCTAGAAACACAATTACTTACCATAAAATTTTTAAATAGTATTTCTTTCATTTCAGGAGGATAATCTCTCCACGTACTAGCCGGAATAGGCATCCTTGTCATAACATTGTACATAATGTCTCAGGTCACTCTTGATGGGAAAAACCTTCTCCTGTAAGTACAAAAAGTTAATGTTAGTAATATAAAAGTAAATAAATGTAATAAAAGATGATAATCACTATTACTTATGGTTTAGGGACAGGTGCCAAATATATAAGTTCTCTGCTATCAGTTTCTATATGAGATTCTCCACTTGAAAGCACCACATTCGGGGTACTAGTTGGTGGGTCAACAGGGGATGGCATAGAAAATGGGTGGGTCAGTAAGGGGTGGGACAGAAGCTGATGTGCCTCCAGTGGTCAATGGGATAGACGCTGGTAGGCACCTTTGGTCAATGGGCCGATGGGTGAAGTTGCACCTAAGATAATTATATATAAACAAAAATTAATATTATATATATTACATTTATATAAATCAAGAGTAAACAATACTTAAAAAGATTATCCTACAGGTATACCTGGGGAGTGCTGAGAAGGTTGTTGTGGTAGAGAAATATGATAAGATGGAGAAGGCTGGGGTGGAACATTACGGCCTCTCCCACGACCGCGTCCATTGCCTCTACCTCGAGTTACCATGATAAATATCTGCATACAGAAACATAATGAAAGACCATTGCATGTGTCTATCATATAGATCATAATTTGACATTGATAATTTGATATAACACCATTGCCTATGTCTATCATATATAGATTTTTATTGATAAAAGACTATCACATCACATGTAAATGATTCATTAAAAGCCAAATAATATCTACTTCAGGTCATTAATGGAAAATAGTCCAGAAACAAGATAGACACCCACACCTTTTTCTCCCTAGCTAATTGTAAACACTGGAAGGCAATTTCTACTATATTGCCTATCAGCAACTGCTACACTTAAATTGCATAAAACGAGTTTGAATTATAATATCACACCACCAAACCCCTTTTTTATTCACCCCTTGAATTTTAAAGGTTTTAATGCGCATATCCACAAACTAAACAAATAATTCGGTTTCTGAGAAAATGAAGGAAAACACAACCCCAGGTATACGAATTTGAAATCTCGACAATACATGGAGAAAGCAACATCCAAATTCGCCAACATCAGTAATTCTTCACAGGAAAACTCATTGACCCGTAATTTAAAAATAAAAAATAAAAAAAGGTTAATATGCATTTTTCCTTTTACTCAAGTTTCAGCTGCGTTTTCGTGGGAACCAATCAGAAGGGAGGATTCATATGAGAAATGGAAGTACCAGAATGAAGAGGAGAATTTTATCAACAACACAAACCCAACTTCATCATCCTCTGCCATTCTCAAACAACCCAACCTCACATCACCAAAATATTTAAATATTTACATGAATTTTCACAAGAGGGTCACCGCCAGAAACAACCAAATTAAATATAGACCAGATTCACTCACATTGCATTGCTATTTATCAGGCCAAATGTTCAAACAGAAAAAGGGCAATGGAAAAAGAAGCTAACAAGGGCTTACCCGTGGAGCAGAGGCAGAGATTGCGACCTCATGATGGCCGGATCTGAAGCTGCTACAGGTGGCGCGACAATGGCCCGACGGTGGGAGAGAGCACGAGAGGGAAAGGGGGAGGGAGATGTGGGCGGCTTTGAGTGTGAGGGAGAGGGAGAGCACGAGAGAGAGAGAGTGTGTGAGAGTGAGAGTGCGAGTGAGAGGGGGGTACTACACGTGTGAGTGGGGTTCTGCTAAGAATGAGAGGGAGAGCACGAGAGAGAGTGAGAGGAAAGGTGAGGAATATGTAAAAATTTAGAATTCTTCAAAATATTTTAACTTATCAGGTTTTACGAGAAATTTGCGACGGACATATCCCTCACTAACATTTTATCAGTTTAGCGAGAGAAATTTCCCTTGTAATTCTCTCGCTAATTTTAGCGAGGGAAATTATCCCTCGCAATTCCCTCGCTAACTTGACTAAGTTTTAACTATGCTATTAGCGAGGGAAATTATCCCTCGTAATTCCCTCGCTGATTTTAGCGAGGGAAATTATCCCTCGTTGATTTTAGGGAGGGAAATCAACCATCGCAATTCCCTCCCTATTAACTCGGTATTTACCCCTCAGATTTATTTTTGAAATTTAGTGAGGACTTAAAGTTTCCTCGCTAATCCTTCGCAATTCCCTCCCTAATTAGCGAGGGAAATTTTTCCTCGCAAATTTTCGTCACTAAATCGCAAATTTCTTGTAGTGAAAAGGGAATAAGGGAAAGAGAAATAACTTTCCTTTTTTAGAAGTTTTAAAATACATGAGAAATGAAAAAAACACATGGAGAACCATTTCCTCTCTCTTCGCCTCAAATGTCTAACTTTTGTTCTTCATAAAATTGAGGTGAAATGGAAAAAACTAAAAATTTTGTAGGTTAAAAATAAATAATTAACATTTTTATCCCCATTATTTTTTCTTCTCTCTTTCTTTTCTCTCACGAGCACCTACGTTGTCCATCTCTCGCCGACAACGGCCACTTCACGGAACACCCAAGACGTTGCCACCCGCCTTTCGCTGGCGTCGTCTCACCCACCCACTTCACGCTAACAGCATCTCAGACTAGGTATTTGTTATCCCTTTCTCTACGGTCCATCTCATTTCGATAAGTTTGTCTGCAAAATAATTTTTATATTGTGGGTCATTGGTTGGCTTATTTAGACTGGGAGTGTTATGGTGTTTGGTTTTGGTTCTTTTCGACAGGAAAAGTAGCAAATGTGTGTGTGTTGAGAATTCTTTGATAGTGCTTCTTCTAGTGCTTTTGGGTATTACTTCTTCATGGAAATTTTTTACATGAATTTTTGGTAAAAGGAGGATGTAAGGTCTGGAGTTGATGATTTAAAGCTTGAAATTTTGATAATTATTCTCTTGATTACCTATTTTGTTATTAGACTTTACAAGTTGAACTTTTGAGCTCATTATCTTGATTACATATTCTATTAATGGACTTTACAGAATTCTTCTTGTTTATTAGTTCTCTTAATTTTGAATTGGAATAAACTTTAATTTTTTTATTTATTATAATTATATTTACTTGCTTTGTAAAGTTTTGAATGGGACTCTTGCATTTAAGACTAGGAACCTACATGCTTTGTGAATTTTATTTTGGAATGTCATGGTGGAAAAAAATTGATAAAACTACTACTAGAAGTGGTGGGTTTCATCTTGGAAAGCATAGCTGATTGTTCAGATTGTTCATCCATATAGAGAGAAAAGAAGAAATTATAACCTATATAGATTACTTGTAGACAGTTCTGTGCAGGGGTTAGGTACTGAAAAGGAACTAGAGGCAACTCATGCTGTAACTTATGCACTAAAATATTTACATCCTTTTTACTTGGTGAGATACACCAATAAATCGACTTTAACAGTACCAAAGTCAGAAAATATATGATTGACCAATGGGCTTCAGAAAGAGTTCAAAATTGGGAAAGTAACTTCATATGGATCACCTTAAAAAATAACCCAAAAAATCTCTACAATATGTTATTTTTTTAACTGTAAAAGGGATGTATGTGCCTTGGCCCATCTATACTCCAGAGATTGATATGAATATATCAGTCTAACCAGCCACAGACAATTCCTTATCATGTCTGCATATAATTGCTATATAAACTTTCATTGGTATGGATAGCTGCATTAAAATTAAACATAGAGCCAGCCCTTAGGTGGTGACCACTCTCTTGTATGTGAGAGCAAGGAAGAAGAATGCTTTAACTCTCATGCTATGCTTTTATAATTACAATGACTTCAATACTTCCCCTTAATCAATAAAATAGAAACTATAAATTACATGCAAAGGTGATGCAAAATGTCAGATTAGTTTGCGTTAATGATGAGAGGTTAGGTTAATCGATTAGAGAATAAATATAACAACTAAAGCAGATTAGCTTTTAACCAGCTGTCCTAGCCCACAATTATGTTTACCCAATTACATTTCATCTCTGATATGGAAAGGGTTAATCTAAAACTTGAATCACATGTATGTGGAGTGCTGAGCCTGAAGTTTGGGAAAAACTAATTGAGGTACTCATTACATACACTTATATATTAGTTGTGGACTGCTTGTGATTATGAATAAATTCATTATTTTGACATTTATTATTTTATATTTATTATAGTGAAAGCCTGCAACTGCTGAATGAAGAGATAAGTCTATTCTATATTATGATAAATTGGTTCAACTTTATGGAAAAGATAGAGCAAGAGGAGATCATGCAAAATTTGTTTTTAAAATCATACAAAGAAGAGCTGCAAATGGTAAGAACTAGGAAGGACATTCATGACACTATAGATGAGTTAAACCATTCAATATTCACTAATAAGGTAACATTGGAAAATTGGGGCCTTACTGATGAAGTTCAGAGTTTGAATTTGGAGTCTCTTGGAATGGCTTCTCAAGCACATTAAGGTTTAGCCTCATCATAAGGTAAAAAAAGAAAATCCAGAACTGAGGAGAATGACTTTGAGGTGGTTACTAAATCAATTGAGAAGATGATGGATGTCTTTGAAAAGTGTACAACAGAATTAGTCAAGTGTCACCAAAAACATATTATATCAAAGGATGCAATATGGAAACAATTAGAGGACTTGGGTGTTGAGGAAGACAAGTTAGAAGTGACTTATTATCATCTTGTTTAGTATCCTGATGATTTGAGAGCTTTACTTGGTTGTCCATTTGAAAGGCGTAAGGGAATGTTAAAGCGTATTGTGCTAGGCTACTCCCCAAGTAATTGAGCTTTAGATTGTTTTTTCATATAAATTGGAAGTATTAGGGTTTAAAATAATTTTATGAATTGTGTTGATGTTATTTTTGTTTTTATAGATTTATATGTTTTAATGGATTTTGAATTATCTACTCAGTTAATTTTCACCAAGAAAATTTAGTTGTTTCTTCCATGAAAATGAAAAATGAAAGTTGTCCATGTAGATCAGTCTTTTTCAAGGGAATCTCTAGAAGCAGAATTGGATTAGGTTTGTTTGATTGGAAAACTCCTTGATTTATTCCTTTCTTGGGAAAACTCAAGGGCTATGGAGGAAATCTTTGGAAGGATGCCTTATTGACTTTCAATTGTAAAAAAGAAAGTTTTTACTCATAATATTTGATACGGAAGTTGTAAAGCATACCATAGTTGTTTGAACTTTGAATCCTATGGCTGATGATATTATAAGAAGATGGTGAACTTTTATCCAAAAAGCTATTATTGGAAGTTTGAAAACTGATTGCTTTTATCCAAAACAAGATTAATTGGTAGGTTCACAAAGGAGGAGATTTTGCAGTTATGATCTATCTGCTTTGATGAGCTAGATTTTTAAATGAGAAAATCATATTCTAGTTATTTTAAGATTCATTCGAAAGATTTTAGTTTTTTTTATGAATGTTTATTTTGTAAAAATATATGTGATAAATAACAACAAAATAGTTATTAAAAAGACTATTTAAAAAGTTAAAAATTATAATCATTTCATTTATTTCTTTATAATATAATTCTTAAACAAAATTAATGAAGTTTAGTTTCGTTTATTATTAATCTCCAAATAAAGAGAATGATAACTATGTTTTATTTCTTATTTTTTATTTTCGATTCATTTTTATTTATTTTGTTTTGTTTTATTAATGAAAAAATATCCAAACATACAATTATGTAATTAATCCTCAATTTATTTGTCTTTATTTCTTTTTAACTAGGCAACAAAATCATTAGTACTTTTGAAAGAAAAGTAATTGATATTTTTTATTAATTTCCCTTGCGTCTTTTGTCATGAAATAAAGTGGTATCAAATTTCTTAAAATACGACTTAATTATTACGTGATTGAATCTCAACCAGGCTGTTTTACTTCTACTCTAGTTTAAGTCCACTAGGTTTGGACTAATGATGAGGGACTTGAGTAATTTTCATAAGATCTTAAATTCAATAGTTTTTACCATTATTATACTAAAAAAATACTTATACTTTAGTTTACTTTCCCTTTACTCACACTATAGGTCTTGGACTTTATTAAAAAAGAAAAAAAAATCTCTCACTCTTATTATGACCAAACTCCAACTTTTTCTAATAATAATCACTAATTTCTAGACACATATGACTACCGACTAGTATTGATATATAAAGAATATTAGTCTTATATTTTTTTAAATATACTATTTAATATAAGAATATAAAAATTATTTATATATATAGTCAGAAAGCACAAGAAAGGGCTGTTTACATAAATTTTTAATATGAAATTAATTTATATAATTAGAGTTAGCTACAGCCAAAAGGAAAAAGTGAAATTTTATGGGTTTCACAAAACAAGATATTCAGGTTTAACGGCAAGTAGGCGTTTTTGTTTTTGGTCTACCAACTAGGCGTTTCAAGTTGGTTTAGAACGTGTACGAATATTATACTACTATTTGCTTTTCCATGGGTACGTTGTCGGCAAGATGTACGAGGTTTAGGCCTAGGCAGACGTGGATGCTCCTCTTCCGTTCGTGGAAATTCCTCCATCAACATCTTATCCTGTCGTTTTGTCAAAGTTGCCCACTTTAATATATCAGTAGGTACTTCCGTATTATTTTATTAATTTTCCATCTATTTAACCGTAATTATTGGTATAAGAATCAAGTATATTATTGAATTAGTTTATTTTGTATTTAAAATAATTTATAATTTATAATTAAAATAATTAAAATAATTTTTTATTAAAAAAAGGGACTATTTCTTTAAAAATAAGTGTTATTAAACATGTTAATAATTTATGAGTTTAATTTTAAAACAATGTTAGTATAAATATAAATTTTTTTACACCACCAACAAATTATAATATATATAATTTTTATAATAATTATTATAAAAATTAAATATTTTTTATAACTTAGCAATACATAAGAAATAACAGTGTAAAAAACCTTTATTACATACAAATTAAATACATAATCTATTTCTCCTTGAACTTTTCATACTCATATCTAATAAATAAATAAATATGTAATAAATAAGTCATTCCAATTACTTAAATAAAGGAATCTTATTTTTCTTTAATTATAAAAAACTAAAAGTTTTTATTTTCTATTTTTTTAATTTTTTAATCATGTACTTGCTAATGAATTATATATATACATATATTATATTCCAGTTTAGTGTGGAATAATGATATTGAACAAATTTAACATTTAATCTTCACACACTCTTATGTTAATTATGAAATAACATTCGGATTCATTATTTTTTTTTTTTTGAAATTATAATTTATCCTTTAAACTTTCATCACTTATCACGCAATTCTCATAAACTTTTTTTTTTGTGTTGCTAAAACTCTTAAACTTTTAATTTAAAGAGAAAACGTTATATTCTGTTAACTTTAACGTTCCTAACTAAATAATAATAATAGCCACAATTTTAATTGTGCCTAATTAATTTAAAATCGTGACTAAATTATAAATTATACTTCAATATCGTTTATGCACTTAAAACTCCCTATTAATTTGATCAATGTTAGAAAGGTGGTGTTATATCATGATAGGAGATTCTGTCCTTTATCATTTACATGTATTACAACAACTGTCTATTGCACAAGTGACTTACATTCTGTGCAGCAGTTATGAAATGCTGTAAAACATTGAAGAGATAAGATTTACTATCATTTATTTACAAAGATTTTTGCTATCAATGATTCACATATAATACATGATATTATGAGTATAGAGGTGTGCACATAAAAAAATTATGTGATAATTATGATACATGTATTTCTAATTTAGCTATAATTTTAAATTAATTAATCATGATTAAATCATGTTTATTTAGTTTTTTTATATTTTGAAATATTAAAGTTAATATTTTTACTTTAAATCAAAAGTTTATAGATATTTAATGATAAAAAACTTTAAAACAATTACGTGATAAATAATGAAAGTTAAGAAGTAAATGTAATTTCCGTTTTTTTCAGTAATCTAAATTGTACACATACTCACCTAACAAGCTATTTAAATATTTTTCCTTTTTTGTGTGTCTTGTGCCCTCCAGATAAGTTACAATCATTGTCAACCAACCAAAAAAAGAAAAAGAATCCTGCCATGTTTTGATTGGGAACATGATCATTTCAAGAATATTGAGGGCCTCAATCGTCAAAACCTTAACCTTTTATAATTATATATAATGGGACCGTCAATTTCAGCTGGAAAAAGTAATAAAATATACGGTATAAATTAATATTATCACAAAAAATATTCAAAGCAACCAAAATAAGGACTCTTAGGGAGTTAATAATGTAATTGAGTCATACATTTATATAATTAAACTTTAATACTAAATGTAACAATGAAATTGATAATTATATGATATTTAAAATATCAGCTAAATCTTACTTATTGGAATTACTTCCACAAAAAAAAATGAATGATTACCTTAGCATTTCTTTAAAAATAGAATTATAAAAATACATTTTATATATAAGAGACTAACTCAACAGTAATTAGTTAAAGTGAAAGTGAAGTCCAATTTCAAGTGAATTTTAGGAGTTTGAATCATTGAGTCTCACCGTAAAAGACCAAAAGTGTAAACTAACTCCTTTAATTTTTAAATTTTTTTAAAGAAAGAAACATAACTTAGACCCAAAAATGAAGATAGCAAACGAGCAAGAAGCTCAAAGCAGGTACACCCCGCAAAAGTCATCAAGCAAATGGTCCGATACTGCCTGGTTGTGGCATCTCAAGATTTTCAATTATTTCACTTCCTTGATGGTTAAATCCTTTTTGTATTGTTTTCTTTTAGAGAATAACCCCTACATGATAGGTGACAGATTATTCTCTCGAAATACAATTAGACATCTAAGCAGAGATCTTTATTAATAATATTATTTTTATATACATAAATCTTAATTTCGAATTGAAAATTACATACTTAAAGAACTTAAATTCTTTCCAATTGGATCAACACATATCTATTAATCATCTTTGTATTTGCATAGCAATGAATTCTCTAATAAATAATAAAAATGGCAGAATTTACAAAATATAGCAGAGTAACACGTTAACGAAATATATAAAAAATAATAATAATAATAATAATAATAATAATAATAATAATAATAATAATGAAAGAAAAAAAAAAACCAATACAAGGTTCAAAATATGTCCTTTTTCTCTTGGTAGATAATTCGTCCTTTTTGTTTTTATGTAATAATAAAAAAAAATACAAAAAAAAATAATAATAATCGCCTTTACTTTTGTCACACTTGTGATTCCTTAAAACTAGAAATTTAACAAGTAAATGCTTAGCATCATTTAACCCAAAAAAAAAAAATGCTTAGCTTCAAGGTTTGCTAATGCTTACCATTTCATATATTATTATAGAGATATTCAACATCTGACCTGTTTTAATGACCCATCTAGATTAGAAGTTAATTTGAATTACTTCGAGTTTTATGAGTTAGATCTGATTTATATTCAGGTCGGATTATGGTCATGCTTTGGACTGTCTCAATTCGACTCGATGTTATAAAATATTTTAAAATTTATAATTTTTTTTAATAATTAGTGATAAATAATAAAATTTTTAACTTCATTTAATAATTTTTGCATAATGTTATAATATATTTATGTTGATATGAACTATTTTAAAATATATATTGTAAAACACCACTTACTTTTAGTTTCTTATTTTTAAAATCTTGTAAGTTAACTATACAAATATTTATATTTATACAATTTATTTTATTATTAGATCAATTCGATCTTGACCTTATTATTTATAATCATGATCGAATCAGATTAAAATCCAAAGAATTTTTCCAATCAAATCATCAAATCAATTTTACGTCAGAGTAAACTTAATCAAACCCATATCATGAACACCCCTTCAGTATTCTAAACAAGAAAAAACATTATTAATGTTTTCGCCGCAAGTGATAGCTAGGTGGCTAACCTTCATAAATAGCATTATTTGCACGAACCTAACAAGGCATGCAAATTGCCAACTCTTCATATGATTTTAAATATTATGGTTATAAAGTGGGAAAATTTTTACATAAATACGGTGTATTACAGTAGTGTACTAAGTCAATCAGGACTTAATATTTTCATGAATTTTTGTGTCTCACAATTAATTTCATAGTGTTCTATAAAAATATTAAGTCTTGATTGACTTAATGCATCCAACTTGGTGCACTATATTTAAGTAAAAAAATTTCTATAAAGTGGCACAGGTGTAGTTGAGATGAAAATTAGTGGAAAAAAAGAATACAAATTATTTCTAATTTTTATTATTTTTGTTTATAAGATTATAATTTTTTATTTAATTATTCAACTGCCATATGAATTAAATTTGAATATTTTAAAATTTTAATATAAAATAAGTTTTGAGAACCATGTGTTCTTGTTAGAGTAAATTAATATTTCGGTCCTTGAAAGATTGAGTTGACATTAATTTAGTCTTTAAATCATAAGTGACAATCAATTTAGTTTAAAAAAGAATTTAACATCAATTTAATCTCTTAATAATACAAAAATAATATTAATTCAGTCTCTTAATCATATATATTTAACATTAATTTAGTCCATAAATGATATCAATTTCATTCTTCAATCATACGCTTTTTGCACAAAAAAATAATTTTGATATCATTTTTTATAATTCAAGAATTATTTTGATATCAATTATCTTTTAAGGATTAAATTAATGTTAACTTAATATTTTAAGGATCAAAATACTAGTTTATTCTTCTTTTTATTAGTACTACATGTGAATGATATGCATGTGCTGATTTGCATAAAAGTAAAAAGTGGAAAGATGATGGGATGAAAGAGAGAAAAGTGATTCACAAAAAAAAAAAGAGAGTCAAAGTGAGAGATAAGAGTTAA
Organism: Ormosia emarginata; assembly: GCA_029884605.1. Lineage (NCBI taxonomy): Eukaryota > Viridiplantae > Streptophyta > Magnoliopsida > Fabales > Fabaceae > Ormosia > Ormosia emarginata. The sequence continues at coordinate 16,152,664 of JAQQTP010000089.1, read as the reverse complement.
TTTTTATTTTTTTAATTAAAGATGGAAAATAACACATAATTATTATTGTTTTTTAGATTGAAATGTGTTTGTTATTATTATTATTTTGGTAGGTAAGTATGTGAATAGAATAATTTATTTGCTTGTTAAATCCTATACTACTATCAACTTTGTTCGGTACACTACCATTATTATTGTAATTTCCTTTCTTCAATAATTTTTATCTTCTTAAGATATTAAATATATGTATTTATTTAATATTATTTAAGTATTAAAAGGATTATTAAAAAGCTATTTTAAAAAAATATAACAAAGTTTTTTTTAAAGATGATCAGGGCCAAAGCCCAAGAGAAAGAAAAAGAACTACACAAAGAGATCCTACGGGGCTAGTGTATCAGCAAGGAACAGCAGAGCTATCCGAGGGTGAAGTGTCACCCAAATGGGCCAAATCCTCAATCCAAAATCTTGATCAATACTTCTATTAGCCATCTAGTCCCATTCCTCCATTAACCAAGATTTGATACGAATATACGATTAACCAGCCTGTTGGGGTGTTTCAAAGTGTGACGAGATTTACTAAAGAGGGAGATATAATATATGAAAGATGTCAAGAACCAACTCTTTCAAAGGTATATGAAAATTTTATATCTTCTAACAAAAGGAAATCACTTTCAAGAATAATTCTTCTGTAGCCAGATAAATTTGAAGTCCCGTGAAAATCTCCCATATTTCAGCCATGAAGGCATAAGCAGAGCACTTCCCAATCTTGTTCAGGGCACCTTTAGTGCTCCTCATGGAATTCTTAATTTATTTCTCCAATTCCATAACATCGAGCAAGTGGCCCTCGGTGAAATACTAGCTATACAAATAAAAATGATGTCATTGAACATTTTAATTTGTGGATGAAGTTTGTAGGAGACGTTTATTATGTTTTTAATTTTTTTTAGGATTCATGTTCCGTTTACTTTATTTGTGATGTGATGACCGGTTGGTCAAATAAAAATATTGGTAAATAATCGGGACTAACAAGTGTAAAAAAACCATCATAGAATCAAACCCAATATTTATCTACATAGTTTTGGCAAGATATGCATTTCATTGCAAACAAGCATTTTGATACTTTTTTTTCTTCAAATTGAAATTCATCACGTTAATTAATTTCTAATTACTATAAGAATTTGTTTTCACAGTTTTGCTTCATTAATTTGCATTTTTTTTTCATTTCATATGGTTCTAAAATTTGTAGGTAAACAGAAGAGGAGATAGATGCTTTATTATTATTATTTTTCAATTTCAAGGGGTTGTGAGAGACTGATGATGGAGACTAAAGCTTCGTGATAGTATGGCAGTGTCCAGCAAAGTTTGAGGCAGTGTGCGTTCATGGTGGCATGGCAGTAGTTCTGCTCTACTGTTGGGGTGGTTGGCGGTGTAGATGGCAGCGCATTAGGCTTCAAGGGGTTGGGGCTTGTAGTTGTCAGTGGCTTCGTTCATGGATTGATGGTGGCTTCTCCATGGTGGCTTGAAAGCTGTATTTTGGGCGCTGATTCAAAAATGCATATGAGTAGATGGTTAGGAGGTGAGAGAATTTTGACGGTGAGATGTGGTGGCAAGTGGAGGCACGTCAGAGAAGGTGCGTGGTTTCAATGGTGGTAGAGGTCTATGTTAAGGTACTCTTTGCTGGTTTTGACTTTTGAAGATTAATGGTGCTAGTCAAAGACGATCTAAATTTAAGTTTAAAGACTCAAAGACTACTAAATAAATGTGATCGGTTATGAAGTTTACTAATAATCAATGCTAACTATAGATCTATTTCTTACCAATATCAACAGTTTAAACAATTAGAACATCCATATTCCACAAAATTTTAAGAACATTTTAATCGATTACAAGTTTGTATAGGAAAATGTACAAAGCTGATGTAGTTCATTAGTTAATCACTCAATAATTTTCATTTGGAGCCATCTCAGAATATTGAAGTTCACGTGAACCACGCCATATAGGTAACTGTTGGGTCCATAGTTCTGTATACCCCACCTTGTAGAAACCTAAAAAATAACATGTCAACTTTGACACAGATACTAATACCTCACATTAGGATTTCACGTTCGCACAAATACTGGGATACAAATGTCCCATTTGTAACAGTTTCACTTTAAAATGGTTGTAGGCTTGTTGTATGGGTGTTAGTGTAATGTCTGTATCCGTGCTGCCTAACATCTAACACAAGGTTTTAATTTGTATATTCAACGCAAACACAACTATTTTTAAACTTTAGAACTACCGTTAACTTTAAGACTACAGGATCCATCAACCCCAGTAACATTTAAATAAGTCCAATATATTCAATAAAATGATGAGCATGTGAATCACGCGCGCACAAAGAAGAAAAGAAAGATGAGGCATTCATGTGAAACTTAACTTTAACCCAAAGGACTATATATAAGTAAAGCAATAATCAACTGGTAAATTAAAATTTATCAAGCTTAAATGGGATTCTTCCAAAAGAAATATTTCAGCAGCGTGGGCACAAACCTGCTCAGATAAACACACAAGAAAGATGGGCAACCAAAGCAGAGCGGCCATCAGAACAAAGCCATGTTAGTATGATTAAATTTTTATAATTAACGTTGATTGTACCTGTGCTTACCAAGTTAAACAAGATTCAAAGACATTATAGACAAGGTTTAGATTAATGAAAAGTTAGAAGGCAATGTATTTTATGTCTTCTTTAGGTGAGGACACAAGCAACGAAGTCCCAAGTGTTTTGCGTTTATCATGACTCAAACGCTTCCTTTCCACGGTTCTTTAGGAAAAGAAAAATGAATTATAAATTGAATCTGGATGAAGTGCATGCCAATATATTATTGTACAAAATCTTAATCGAACTTTATAGTCTTAAAGGTTGTCATGTCATGATGTGAATGCAAATATTAAAGATCAAGATACAAGCTAGATATGGACCTTTGATCTAATCGAGCATCACATGCTGTTTTTACTATAATGTCATTGTCTTCTTGCCTTATGCATTTAGAAAATGCTTGCTGCACATCTTCTGGACTTACGAGTTACATCACTTTATACGTGTGAAATAACAAAATTAAAATGTAATTATACAAAAAATAATGTGAGACAATTATAATTAAATAATCAAAATAATAATATATGTGTAAATATGTATTTTTAACATTATCCTATTGATTGAAGAACTTGATATCGTGAGAATCTTACATTAGATGACATTTAGTCTTCATAATCAATTGTGCACATGTAAACAATAAGGAAAACGTTTTTTATACATTAAAAATACACATATCGTATTTATATTATATATTTATACGAGAGAAATATTAAATTAAATTGTATATAATTATAATTTTTTTACAAAATACATAATAAATTTGTGAGTAAATTAAAAAAAATTAGAATATAAAAATTAGACAAATAACAAAATCGTAAACAATAATCATCATTGATACATGTATACAAAAACAGATACATCCCATCACTTTATTATTTGCCTCAGATCCTGCATATCTCATATTAATTTTGAATTAAAAAACTAAACTAACATTTTAACATAACTCAAATAGGAATACAAAAGTGCAATTAAGTTAACATTCTTGAATTATGTTCTTTTTCTCTAAAACACTAAATTAAACCCCACCAGGAATCTATTAGTAGTGATGACTATTAGGTCATAATTAATCTATACCAAATATGACCTATAAGCAGAGCAAAACCAGAATGGTGTTATATCCTTGCACTTTTTTCACATTTTTATCATACACTTAATTATTTAAAATAATACATAAAATATGTGCACTGATTATAAAACACAAAATTAGTTGAAATAATTTAAAAAACACAAAAATAGTTACTTCTATATTTAAATACTTCCATAAGAAGATCAACGTAAGAACAATAGTATAAGAATAACACTATTCATATTCCGACTAATCCAAGTTATTGGAACAAAAAATAGAAGAGACAATCCCGTGAAGGCCTATACATCACCACGATAGAGCTACAACCAGGATATTAATTCATGTGAATGAGGATCTTCTCCTGTTGAACAAAACAGAAGAAGATTTTGTATTTTTAAAAAGAGAAAAAATACCAAAAGGAGAAAAAATGGTATTTTTTCCCCTCCCCTTCCACCCTCTAACCTTAGTTTTTTCTCCTTTTAAAAACATAGAATCTTCTTTTATTTTGGCCAATAGAAGAGGATCATCATCTAATCCATGTGCTAAATAGTATTTGGGCAAGAAAACCAACACACACACGTGTGTGTGTCTATATATATATAATCTTATTCTAGTAAGAGGAGTGTTTATTATAAGATATGAGAGAAATAAATATTGATTATTGAATCTTACATGAATGGTCAAGATTAAAATATAAATACATGTGACTTTTTTAAGTGATTACATGACCTTTAAGTAACTTTTAATCTGAATCATCCATGTATGGTTGTATGGTCAAGATTTACTCATCTCATCCTCTCACAATAAAAACTCTTCTCTCTCTCTCTCTCTCTCTCTCTCTCTCTCTCTCTCTCTCTCTCTCTCTCTCTCTCTCTCTCTCTCTATATATATATATATATATATATATATATATATATATATATATATATATATATATATGTGGAGAAAGATCAACTTTCATCGAAGTAAAACTTGACATCTTTACACTACCCATAATATTTTATAGAATATATTTTTTATCGATCCAACCGTTGAATTATAACTATTCAATATATTGATCATTTATGTCAAATTTTAAAAAATTTAAACATCAATAAGAATGTAATCAAGTAGTTCTTTTTTTGATATATTTCAAATGTATATATTATGTTAATCTTAACTTATATCAATGAAATACTAAATAATTTTGGACTAATGTAAAATTTTATAAATTTGATATATGATAAGAACTTTTAATTCAACGGTAGATTTTATAAGAAAATTATTTAATAGAAAGTTATTCAATTGTGTAAGTTTGATTTTGATTTACATCAAATAAATTGATCCAATCTCTTATATTATATGTTTATTTGGTTAATTTATACGTTGGGATTTAGCTTATTTATTGATTAGGCTTTAATTTAAAATGATAATTTTTAAATAATATTATAAATTATATTCAATAAAATATAATTTTTAATTTGATAATGAGTAAAAATAAGAGTCAACTTCCCTTTTTCATTAAAGTTAGACTTTAATATTCTCTCTCCATATTAATATTAAGTTTAATTATTGTCTCTAAATTCTGATTTTGACTAAATTCAATGATTTTTACACTAGAACCATTAAATTAATATATAAAATCAATGGTAAAAATAAGTCTTTTTTTGACTAAGTACTTTCTTACACTAGTGTCAAAAAAAACTATCCTTTTATATATATATATATATATATATATATATATATATATATATATATATATATATATATATATATATGATGAGAATAATTTTTATTATGATCTACTTTCATCTAATGAAAGTTATTTCGAAAAGTAACCATTAGATGAAAGTGAATCTAACAATGACTTACATAATTAAATATATATATATATATATATATATATGGGAAAGTATCCAATACCTATTATAGTCAAAATTAAAAATTACTTAAATTTATGTAAAAATTACTTAAATATTATGTAACTATTTAAAAAATATCACATGTATTTATATTTTAATTTTAAATGACATATATATATATATATATATATATATATATATATATATAATAATATAAGTAAAAAAGACTTAAAATTTATTGTGATCTTATGGTTACGATAAGAGATAAATGGTAATTCTGAGGATCACAATTTATATATATATATATATATATATATATATATATATATAAGGGAGATCTTCTGTAGGTGTAGTCTTTTTTTGACTTACACTCATTTTTAATCATTAGATCTACTTTTAAATGAAATAATCTCAACCATTAGATGAAAGTGGATCTCATGGTTGAAAATGAGTGTAAGTCAAAAAAGACTTACTTCATATATATATATATATATATATGAGAATATATTGCTAACTAACTATATATAAATAGTCCTACAAAAAATCATTCATGTATTTATGTAAGAGATTAACAACCTCCACATTTTGTTGTAGAAAATTGCAACCTCCAACATTCATGATTCAACAACCTCCACATTTTTTGTAAAAAAAGATTCACATTTTTTTTAAAATAATTTTAACTAATTAGTATTTTAGTAATTGAAACTTTTATAATAATATTTGATATTTGATTTATTTTAATCTAATAGATTAAATTAACCCATTTAATGAAGGAAGAGAATTAAGGAAACAAATTTTAATGAAGAAAGAGAGTGATTAACTTCAAATTTAATAAAGATAGAGAACCTGACTTTATTATTGTCTAATTATTGATTTTTAATTGTTAAATTTTATATACAAATATATTACAATGTTTAATATTTACGGTTTTTTTTACCAGTTTTAATACTTACGAATTTTATTTAATAAATAAAAAAAACATTAAATAAGGTAAAAAAAAAAGAAGAAGATACAGCACACAAAAAATTAAAAAATAAAATTTTTAATTAAAAAATTGAACATATTAACGTAAACAATAATCACATTCATTAAAAAATAAAACTAATGAACACATTAAAAATTGTAGTTTACATAAAATATTTAAAAGCTATCATGAAATGTAATTTCAAAAAAAAAATTCTAACGTAATTTTTATTTTTATTTTAGTTGCGTTCTTAACTTTTTCATGTAAACATTTTTTTATAAAATGATTAAATTCTTTATTTTTTATCTTTTATCTTTTTTTATTTAATGAAAAGAGTTAAATTCTCTCTAATCATTAAAATATATATTGGTATTCTTTTCTTCATAATATGATAATGCTAAATTACTAAAATATCTTTAAAAGTAAGTTATTTTTAAAAGAAGCATGTGAACAATCCCCTATATATATATATTTGAAAAACCCATTATCATCAGTGACATGTACACCTCATTTTTTATACATTTCCTTATACTATTGCATTATCAAACATTATTAATATTAGAGTTTTTTTAACAAGTACTTTCAATAAAAAGTTTTTATTAAAAAGAAAAAAAATTGAATTTCCTATGCATTAAATGCACTACTTTTAATAAAAAAAAAATCTATTTTTGATATATTAATCTCTAAAGACATTTGTTGGCAAAACTCATAAAATTATTATAAATTATTCTGTAGAAGTTATAATCAAATCTAGTAGCATTTATCATTTTACATTTATCATTTTTGGTTGATAGGTATCGTTAAAACATTTAATGCACGTGCGTGGTCTTCTGCTTCAAAATTTCTCTTAGTGTCTTAGTTAAGTTCCTTGATGCTTGGTTCTCATGTCTCATCCTCTGACTTCACTCAAAAGTCTTCTTTGTCCTCTACAAATTTACACCAACTTATGGATTTTAGATTAAGGCATCAAAATTGATCAATTAACTTCATGAGATGACCCTGAACAAGGTAGAAATTAACTTTAAATTAAGTAATAAAAAGTTACATGAAATTAAGCACAATTTCTTATAAACTAAAGAAGATTTTTGGACTTAACAAGCACATTTCTATTCTATTTAAGCTTAAAATAGCTCCAATTCGTGGAGTTATCACTTCCTAAAGACAAAATGAACACAATGAAATCTTCACTGAAATTACATGCAATCTCAAAAGCAATCTACTTCAGTTGCGTTTTTCTTCTTAGGCATTCTGTATCCACCAATCACACAAGTATGGTCCCGCTCAAATGGTTAGAATGACCTGCTCAAAAGGCTTAAATTGATTTGCTTTTAGCTTGTCGACTTCAATAGCAAACACTGACACAGCAGGGACTGTGGAATCTATGCAGTTAGCCTAATTACATATACAAGAGAATTGAGTAAGCATGATTTAGCAAATTATCATTAAAAAAACCTAGATCTAAATGACCTTTTTAAAAATTTGGATTCAGAATAAAATGATGCCACTTGATCTATATAACAAACCTCATATATGGGAAAAGTCTTTTGTTGATATTGATTTAGCAAATCAACAGTAGATAACTTAGCTACAAGTCTTCACTTAATACCTTGGACTTACCAACTAAAGAACCAACAAATAAATTTAAACATATGAAAATTTACCTGTTTAATACATTCATAATTAAAATTATGGGAGGACAAATCTCGTTTAAATATTCATGTTAATTTAGGATGTTCTCCATATTGTGTTAAAACCTAATAGAAGTCTACAAAAACATGATTAAATATCTGAACAAAGCTTGATTGAAATAAGAAAATGACCTCCTGCTTTGAGATAATATGAAGCATTCGTCCCAAAAATCCTTGCCTTCAATGGTCACCAAAATAGCATAAACAAAACTGATCCTTAGACTAACTGGATTTCCATTTATTAGTTGGTTGGCACTTGGCAGTGTATAGAAAACATTTTTATCCAAGAGAATTCATTTCCAGCAAAGGTAGAAAGTGAGGAGTCTACAATTTAACATTACAAGACCGAACACAAACACAAAAATTGAACAGTGCATATGCCATATTGACACAAGATGGGGGAAGCACAAACAAAAACCCAACTTATTAGGTAGCACTGTCGTCATTTTGAAAAATAAAATAATAAAATAAACAATATATAGGAAGAAAAGATGTCTTGAAGGGGAATCCGAGTAACTCATCATATGCACAGAATATCAAATATTGAACAGAGTATATATATTCAAACGAATAAATATCTTGCTAAAAAACTTAATTAAGAAAATGTGCAATGGATTGTATAATACAAAAGTTTTGAGAAAAACTATAACATCCATTTCCACAAGTAAATAAAACATCACAAATGAACTCTAAATAAAATTGAAAGCTTTTAAGAAGACTTTTAATTCAAGAGGTACACAAAACAAATATATATATAAATTTGCTTTATGCTTTATGCAAATGCTAAGAGACGAGTGACAACAAAAGGAGACAGCCATTGAAACTACATCTACTAGACAGCGCCTCGATAAAATAATGACCATATCAAAGATATTAAATAACTTCGCAAGAAGAAATAGCAGAATAGCACCAGTGAAGTTGAAAAATAAATAATAGACAAATGGAAAAGCTGAGGAGCAACAAAAACAAAATACAGAAGAGATGTGAGGAGATACTGGCCTGAAATTTAACAGCCACAAAAAGAATGAATGAAAGAAAATCAAATGAACAATATAGGGATAAATATATAGCAATACAGATTGAAGTACATCAATCTTATGGAACACTAGAATTACATGGGCTTAAAAGACAAAGGAGGCTGGTACCATTTTCAAAAGGTATCATGTATAACTACAGTTTCTTTTAAGATAGATTTGTCAAGAATCGGAAACCACACTTGATCAGGCTGAGCAACATCAGAAAATATCACGTCTACCATGCCAACCAACATCATGTACTTTGGCTGGATGTCTAGCATCTTCAATAATAGGTATAACATTAGTACGCTTCTTTGCCATATTGACCAAGTCACGGCCACTTCTATGAGAGAATTCTACTGCATACACAACTCCTGTCTACATACAAAGAAAAGCATATTATAAGCAGCTCTTTACATCCTTACATGTAAAGATTATGCAAATTTGAATTAATACATACTGGGCCAACAATGTCAGACACACGAGAGACAGTTGTTCCAGAAGCAGCTCCCAGGTAAAGGACTCGAGCTCCAGGTTTCTTTATTGGACAAAAGTAATGCAGAAACAGAACATACAGATGTCAAGATACCGTATTTGAAACACAATGCCAAGGCACAGCACACGTTATAAAACAATGAAACTTCTTACAATCCATATGTCATCAACCCCACCAAAGTTGGCAGCAGCCAACTTGGAGCGAAAAGGGTTCCAAATCCTGTGCTTATCTTTTGTACTGTCCTCATTCTACAGAATGTAACGATTCATATATGTCAACATATTATGGAATATAAATAAATATTAAAAAAATAAGAAAGGAACTGAAAATTAATGGAATGATTCTAAAAAAAAAAATTGCAGGACATTCCCTAAAGGCAGCCAACAATATACTCAACAACATAAATAGAGCAATTTTATTTTCCCATTTAAGGGCTAAATAGATCAAGTCCATTACAAGAAAAAATATATATTTAAAAAAGAGAGAAAACATTAATGTGTCGTCCAATATGTATAACAGAAGTGAGTGATTCCAAACCGCCAAACAAGAGGCTAGACGTATAATAGTAGCTAAAGACCAACTGACCCAACAACACAAGCTTCCTACTTATTAATATTACTTTCATCTTGCTTATTTAAATATAATACAGCCTTTATCATAAACTTCTTAAAATCACACTGCTACAAGATGAGAAAGAAAATAACCTGCACAGTAATCCTTTTCTCATTGTAAACAGCTTCACCAGGAACCAGATTCTTAGTAACAAGGGCATCTTCTTTACCCTTTGCAATGAAAATTCCTTCATGTCTGTGAGGCTCAACCACAACCTTACTCCCTCCCTTCATTCCACCCTTGCCTCCAATGATGGATACAAGAATTTTAGGTTGTGGGGCCAAACGTCTTTATGGTCGAAGATACGAGTGAGTCTGAGCGAATAATATTCTCGTTCACCATTAGTTTGTAGAAATAAAAAAAGATGAATATTATTAAGAAAGAAGAAGAATTTTGTATTCTGAATATATTGGTATTAAATTCACTATTAAAAAATAAAAAATAATATTATATGAGTATACTAATATACCAAATCAAGTGAGTATTGTTGAAAAATAAAAAATAATATTATATGATTTTTACTTTTTATCATTATAAATTTATTAATTTATCTGTATATTATAACAAAAATTTCACATATAAAAATATAAAAAAGATATATGCATATATACCTATATAAGATTAAAAAAAGTTTCAAAATAAAGTAAAAACATATGTTCCAATTCCTAAAAAAATAGATCCATTATTGCTTGCCTCCTCAACTACTCCCGCCTCTTCCTCTACTACCACCACGAGTTTTGAACTGGGTATCTCTATCTCCTCCTCTTCTTTCATTACCTCTACATCTACCTCTGTCACATCTGTCCCTGTACCCTCCACCAGCACCACCATGACCTGCACAAATTCAGACACCATTATCAACAAAACTGCTGCTACGTCACTACATTCTTCCACTAATAAAAATGGAAATTTCAAACACTACAAGGCTTATGAAAAACTAGTGAAATTCATTCCTTTGAGCATCTTACTATTTGTAATAACTTCATTGATATCCAAATCCATTTCAATTTAACACACATAACCACTCAAAAACGTTCTCAATGAACTCAAACTCCGAAATTTTAATTCGACTAGCCTACTATTTAAGAAACCTATATGATAAAAGAAAAAAAGGTGGGGGAATCGATGAAAGATTGACAAATTACAGCTTAACATGCACTCAAATTTTTTTGAGGAATCAAGCAATGGGTATTGAGAAATTCTTACCTAAATTTGAAGTACTCAAATTAAGTGTGTCAAGTTAATCAACACTTAATATTTTTATAAATTTATATATTTTTAATTATATGACATAAATATTTATAAAAATATTAAATATTAATTGATTTAATATATTTATTAAAAATTTTAAATTTATGTAAAAATCTCTCGTGAGTATCATACATTAGAACCTAAGCTCCAGGACAAAATTTACAAAAACTAAGATAAAGGTTCAGTGAGATATATAATATAGAAATATAAAAAAATAAATAATAAAAAAATTAAACTATAACATAAATTATAATTTATATAATGTCCTAACTCGAAGGTTTAAACAAAATCCCATAAATACAAGGAAGTAAAATTATTTAAAGAAGGCACAATATTTGAAATGAGTGGAATAACAATTTATTTCATTCGGTGGTAAACTAAACAATTTAGTCACATAACTCATGTTTTAAATGGATGAGTTGTATTTGAGGGATTTCGGGCACCCACAAAGTGAGTGTTGGATAAATATTCATGTATAGTCAACGTGATTTTAAATTGTGTACGTTTTTCAAAATTGTGATATTACAAGACCAATAAAATTGTAATATTGCAGTTCCAATTATTGTGCCTATGACAGATCACTTAAGGCAGAGATCCAATAAATTGATGTAATGCTAACCATTATCTAAAATCTTAAATGCATGTATACAGTGACTAGCAATAGTTTTTTTTTTACATGAATAGTACAAATTTCATTAACCAAGACTAATCAAGTCCATAAAAAGTTAAGTTACAGATCTCCAAAGGAGTTTCTTCTAGCCAAGTAGTGCAGTTTGGGTTAGAGAAGGAGAACTTGGTCAGGGCATGGGCCACTTTGATTCCATCCCTTTTGACATGGGAAAATACACAAGAGGTACAAGATCTAGCTAAACCAAACAATCACTCAAAACTATTCCCAAATAGGCTGCAGATACCTTTCGGTTCTTGAGGGCCTGGATAACTTCAGTGGTGGGACTACCAAGAGTTTGATACTTAAGAAATTAATTAAAAAATAAATTAATAAATTAAAGTTAAAATGTTTCTCGATAAACTAAAATGCTTCCATTGCCTTTTAGTTGTAGAAGACTTCAATTGAACTTTTGTTACAGGAACGGATAGATATGCCCCATTGTTGACTCTTGAGTTTTGTTAAAGGAACAAGAAAAGATGAGGGGCAACAGAAAACATCACATTTTTCAATTTCTCAAAGGTTTTACAAGATCAAACATAAGTAATTTTGATTTCGTTGAACATGATAGTAAATTCTTATTGATAAAACCGATAAGTCATTTTGGCTACAAAGAGATTGTTGCTAAAAATATATACTGTGGGCTGGTACTAAGAATACAATTATTATTTATTAGAGTATTGATCGACAATGTGTGTTTCTCAATTCGTATTTTTTTATTTATTTTTTTATAAGATAAAAATAAATAATGATGAAAATGTTTAAATTCTCTTTTTGTATTTATTTTTAAATATTTAAATATTTAAATAGATAATAATAATAAAACATATTTATAATCTTATGAAAAAAACATATTTATAATCTTATCTTTTTTATATTTATTTTTAAAAATAATAAGATATAATTATAATTTTAAGCCACTAAAATTAAGTTAGTGGTTAACGGTTTCAGTAATTTGCATGAGATCATGCTCATAAGCTCAAACAATGTACAATATATATATATATATATATATATATATATATATATATATATTTTTTTATCAGGTTATATATTTATCTTAAAATTCTTAAATGAACAATTAATAGGAGAGCTTTTTACTTAGACGTGTGATTGTATTTTGAGATATTTTGTTTCTCACCTATCATGTAAGAATACTTAAAAAAAATTATAGTTTTAGAAAAAATAAAAATTAAACGTCAAAGTGATGAACTCTTTATAATAATAATAATAGTATACATTAGCAATGCAAAGTGCCATGAGAAGGATAGAATTGGGCCAAGTCCAAAAAGTTACCGATTGGGTCACGGTTCTAACCAGCAGCTCTTTGGGATCTCAAGTATGGGCTCTTAATTTTTCACATCCGCTTTTTTCAGTATCGGTTTTTGGCAAAGAACGGGGCCAAATGCCCAACAAACACAACTAACAAGCTACAACCCTAGAAAACTGAACTTGGCTGCTATCAGCTGCAAAAAGAACAGAAAGAACAGAAGGTAAGGACTGAAAAATATGAAGACCCATATGATATGATAATGATGTCCTTGATTCGCGACCACACTTGCACATGCATTAGCTTCTCTCAAAACATGTTGGAGAACCTCGTGAACCAACATGACACAGTGGTGCCAAGGATCCAACTGCGAATGAATCAATTGAAGAGCACATGTAGAGTCTGCCTCCAAAACCACCTGCCTATATCCCATAGTATAAGCAAGGTTGAGACCATGAAAAACTCCCCAAAGTTCTACCATTGTGATGGAGCAGCAGCCAAGATTAGTAGCGAATGCAGAAATGAATGCCCCCTCATAATTTCTTAGAATTCCACCTCAAGCAACTTTTGAATCATGGAGATATACAGAGCCATCAACATTTATCTTAATCCACTTGTTCCGTTCTTTACCTAAGTGGATGGTTTAAGACAGTCTAAGTTTGTTCGGAGGGCTTGGCACCAATCAGCCATGACAGTCCCTGGTTGGAGGTGAGGTAATTATATGTATAAGACACTCTAAGGCTCTAATCAGTCATTAGTCTTAAAAGCCAAAAAATGTAAAAAAAATAAACTAATTTAAGATAACCTTAAGTATGTGCTTATATAAAAAGTAAAACTTTTGAATTTTAGATGGCGGGCCACTTACGAACTGTTGGGTTTGCACCCGGAAGAACATATCGTCCACCACTCAAAAGAAGGGGGGACCAAGAAATATTAATGGCTAGGTACACTGGAACCGCAACCTTAGTTTGATTAACAACAGCTAAAGCTTGAGAGTAGTCCCAAGCTAGAGACACAGCTTTATAATGCAACATGGTAATCGGATCCTTGTACCTTCAAATATAAATTTAGAACCTTATTAAGAAACATGTTAAGAAATTTAAAATAAAAAGTACAAATATTTATTATTTTGAATTTTTTTTTAAACATTTAATATTTACTTCTTTAAGTAATTAATAATAAATAATAAAATTTATTTTTGATCTTTATCATGTACTCTTAGTACAGACATTAACAAAACCCATAAATTTATTCCTTTGATGCCACAGAATGGAAGATGTGGTGACAAATTTTAGCGGCCAGCCGTTATGCCTACTAATCAAAACATTCACAGATAAAATGAACTCTATAACCAGTCGCCTAAATCAGCGAACCAAATGGTGGAATGCCCAAAGCAACACAAGTGGAGCGAGTAGTAGGACATTCACGAAGTACATGTAACACAGTCTCAGAGACATTTTCACAAACGCCACAAGAGGCATCTAGAGACATATGAAGCCTCACACTCTCAGAGTTCGTCAAAAGAGCTCCATTAGCAACTAACCACAGAAGAGGACACAAACGCTGAGGGCCGTGTAGCTGCCAAACAAGTTTTATCATAATGGCCTTATTAGTGAATCTTGCTTGTCTCAAACCAAGACCGCCCAGATTTTTTGGTTTACAAATATCCTGCCAACTAACAGGGTGCACCCTTCTATTCTCTGTTGACCCCAAAATGAAGTCTCCACTCTCTACAACCCTTATCCACCTTATTACATACACTGACCAGGAGCAAGCACAATGATTAATTTAATTCTTATATGTGTGCGGTGTGAATTTTGTTCGAAAATATATTTTACACAATCTTTTGATTAAAAAAAACGATGCAAATAAAATCATATTAGAATAGCTTTTCTGAGAATATGTTTGGTAATTCTACAAAAAAAAAAAAATTAGTAATTCACTATTCTGTACTTTGCATGTTGCGAAAATGCTTTTATGGTCAAATTTATAATAAGTTTCTCATTAGTGGTCTCTTTTTTCCCTGACAATCATACTAGTTACCTTTCAGAAATTAAAAAAAGTTTTAAATATATTTCAAACAAATAAAAAAATGCATAGAATCAACAACTATTAAATAACTCTTACCATTCTTGTGTTGACCTTCCCCCGTTAAATGAAATGAACCTAATTAATTTTGCTTGCACATTTCTTTGCATCCACTTCCATAGATTCTTGCTATGTCACTAAAGAAGTTAGTTTATCTTATCTTTTTTTTTTTGTTTTTTTTTTCGGAAGTTTATCTTATCTATTCGCTGTTGATTGTTCCAACATTCAAACAGCACCTTTTTTTTAATGTGAAAATAAAATAAAACAAAAGAAAGAAAAAGTGCATCTTTTTATTTCAATTATTATTGAGCTGTTTGTCTCACATGGTATTGGCTTGACTTTACGTTTGCCGATACAATCAGTGCGCACGCCGTCAACTTTGTTCCGGCATGCTTTGTACACGAACGAGGAGTAGCTTAATAGAAAGTTGTGTTTGTTCTATACCCAAAACAACTCAAGAGAGGCCATAAATTATGAGCAATGAGAAAGGGTTCATGGCCGATAAATATATGTATGTCTCCAATGTATTTTCCCTTTTTTTTCTTTAGCTTTGGTAAGATTCCTGATTGAGAATGCTTTGCGCTTACAGAACGAAACAAAGCACACCCAAACAAAAGATTAGACTTTAGAAAAATATACAAAATAATAAATGATTTAGATGTTCGACTTTCCAAAGAGTCAGAAACCAAAGTCTACGCCCCCACGGCCCACAGGGAGGGCCAACGGGTAGTTGTGGGATTGGAAGGCCCTATATATGCGTGCAGCTGTGTCGATTGTATGTGTTGCTTAAAACCAGCGTCATTGTCATTGTGCTTCGCTCCCGGATGAAGTTAATATGCCAGAGTCAAGAGTCAACCCTTGACACTGCTTCAAGGTATAGTTCTATTCATGTCTAATCTAACAGCGTTTTATTTTTTGAGATAACATAACAGCGTTTTTCAAATAATCTTTTGATTAAGAGTGACATTTAGCGGTTGAGCTTTTCAGATGTTCTCTTTTATTAATACTCATCTCTTAAGGAAGCTGAGTGGTGCTTGTTATTAGGCAACTCTAGGGAAGCATCTGCATATCTTGGCACGTTTCTTTACATCACTCAGCCGCCATAACCCATGTATCGAAAGGGAATTATAGTCAATTAAATAATGTAATCTATTAATCTCAATGAATCCCTCTTTTATATAGGCATTTGCTAACAACTGTCCCAATTTTAAATAGTGTTTGAAGTACATGTACGAATTAAAAATTATAGAGGTTTTACTTATCAATATTAAAAATATTTTTTTTTTCATTTAAATTTTAAAAGATAAAAGTATCTTTGTCAAGATTTTTATTTAACTTTGAATGTGTGCTATATATGTAAGTGAATCACTGCTTGTAGTCACTTATACAGAGCACACTTACAGCCTTTCAGGGAACATACAAGCGCAACCAGCTATGGAGTAAGGGAACCACCTATATATTTCAACAGTGACACAACACAAGGTCCATTATTCCTAGATAAAGCAAGCCAATAGTTCTTATGCTTGGTTTTTCTCTCACGAAATTAGTAATTCATTACCTTCTTGCTCTAATCTATCTGGAAGTAGTGCAACGTTGGCAAATGGAAAGTGTGAAAACTTAAAACTTGGACGGTGGACATTGTGGTGCACAGCCAACTACAGGGATGTTCAAGGTCGCTTTTCTCCTTATGTCAAATTAAAACCAAATTATGAACAAAGAGGGAAATTTCCTCGTCTTGTACCCAGTGGGTACCACACTAAACACTTTTCTGCGTAATTTGGTATTTACATATCAATTTTATTATATATAGTATTATTTTAATTTTAATTTATCTATATATATGATTAGTTAGTTTCGTGTAATAAACATTTTTTAAAAAATTAATATAGAAAAGCGTATTAAAAAAATGTTATTTCGTTGCTATATAAGTCTCAGATACGTCCGCTTCTCTACCTAAGCTAGAAGCCTAAAAGGCAAAAACTAGTCTTAAAAATCCCCCCCCCCCCCCCCCCCCCCCCTTGCTCTTCTTCCCCCTTCTCAGCCCCATCCCTTTCCCCGTGCCTCCAAATCTTGTTGGGCATATAGGCTGTTAAATTTTCACATACTTTGCTCCTGTTTCTCAAGTAATCGTAAAATTTGGTATTTCCTAATCCTAAAATTCTCTTTAAATTTATATTATACACAGAGATAGGAGCAGCTACATATACTTGCTATTTGTTCCTTCTTATTCTTCTTTTCGCAGATTAAAAAAAAAAACACACAGAATGGCAACAACTTCTTCTTCCACAACTCAAAAGGAGAAAGCAAGTCTTCCCCCAAAGAGAGGCCTTATCAAAGCTCAGATATTTAGCAGCTTTGTCAAGTTTGTGTCCTCTACAATCTCAAAGGGTGGAAAAGTCACGGGAAATGGTGATGAAAACAATGGTGGCGCCTCTGCATCATCTACCCCACCACCAAGTGCTTACAACTCTGATGTCTCCTAGACTACTCCATCGTGTTACCGTCATAACCTATCCTCAACTCAACTCAACTCATGCTCTATCGTGGTTCTCTTACAATGCTTTTTTCGGTAAGAGAAATCATCAAAGAAGATGAAGCATTCATGTCTGTTCCCTTTTTACTGCAGACGGAAGCTGCTATTGTCTCTAAGTAACGTTGTCTCGGCTACGTCCTCTCTAGTACAAATATTACATGTCCAAGATGTGGTGTGGTGTGTATAATAAAGTCCTGCAAAACCAGTATTTTTTTTTCTTGTGTGGTTGAACAGGATTGTAATTTGCTACGGTTGTTGTTGTTATGTTTATTTGCCCTGTACTCGGTCTTGTTGAGATAGGTCCTTAACCTCTCTAGCTAGTGTTTTTATACAGATGACATAACTGGAGGAGGTAGTCTGTAATCTTTGTTTTCTATGTACTTTTACCTTTTCTTCGTATGTAATTTTCTTACAAGTATTATGCAAAATCAGGATTGCTTGTCTGCTATTTTTGCTTTCTAAATTGGTTGTTAACTTGTTACCGGTGGAACTGATATATGGCTTCGAGTGTTGGCCCCACTTGGCCTCAACCTTTCAAGAGTTTCATGTATTTTTCCTGTTTTTTTATTAAAGAAATGGACTATGAAGGCGTTGGGTACGTGGATTTGGTGATTTGTCTTGGTTCAATTGATAAATTCATCTCCATTCCAGAATCAAATTATAATAATGTAGACTATGCCCCTAAGTTTTCGATTGCTGAGTCTAATTATGCTGGGTTTGTGATCCTCTCTATATTCATCTCCAATTGATATTAAATTTAATATTCAGAGAGGTACCCTGTTCAAGAATGGACCGGCTTGTTTATCTTTTTGAAGCAATCGAAATTTAATATTTTTTAATATTAAATTAATATTAATTATTAAATAAAAAATAAATAATACAAATATTAGTGGAGCAGCTGCCGAAAGTATAACTAGCGGAGAGAAGTCGAATCCATCGAAATTCACGGCATTTGCCAGTGGGAAAAGCGTAAAGTGGGGACGGGTTTCACCGTACCTGCATATTGGTGCCTTGATACCTAGACAAGCCCCGATTGTGACTTGTGAATATTCTGAAGTGTGGTTTGTATTTGATTGAACATACATAAAATAGGGTACTCTATGAATTCATGAATAAGTCAATTTATTTCCTTATGAATTGTTTAATTTACTCAGATAAAAAAAAAGTTATGTTTATTTTACATTTTTCAAATTACACGGTGCACTTTATGATTTAAAGTTGCCAAATATGTTTTAGAAATTAGAAAAGCCCTTTGATCCTCTGCTCCTGGAACTGTTGGACAAAACAAACAATACAAATTTTGTTGCTATCTTTGAATAGCAGGCGCGCAAGGGACAAAATTACTTTGTTATGGTCTTGATAGCACAATTGGTGTCTTCTGTTACCCAAATATAAAATTCTGTGGTCCCCCACCTCCCCCTCCAAAAAAAAAAAAAAAAGTCTTCCCTCCCCTCTCTCTCTCTCTTCCAAACACATGAGATTAATTTTTGATCTAGTATTTAATAATGTCACTCTCGCCACAAAATACTTATTAGTGTCTATTTAATTCTTAAAATTAAATATGAAATTAAAGTTTAAAATAAAAATTAAATTTTTCAATTCTAATTTTTATATTTAAAATTAGAATTTTTAATTTTATAAATTAATTCTATAAAATTAGAAAATAATTAAAGTAAATTTTTCTCAATTCTTAACTTATACTTTAAGAACTATTAATTTTATAACTTAAAAAATAAACTTTTTTCTTTCTTTACACATTTATTTATGAACAATAATATTTATTGAAATTCTATATTTATATAAAAAATATTTTTATATTTATATAAAAATTATTATAATAGCTATTAATTTAAAAAAATGATTAAAAAATTCTTTATGAAAAAAATATGAGTATTATATTATAAAAATATTAATGTATCAATATTTTTATTAATTTTAATTTTGTAAATATTTTTTAATATTTTAGATCATACTTTTAAATAATAAAATTACAATTAAATTTAAAATTACAATTTTTTATTTTAATTTTTTCATAACTTCAAACATAATATTTAAGATTTTAAATTAATTTTAATTCTAAAAAATTAAAATTAAAATTAAAATTTTATGTCTCAATTTTAATTTTATTATCTAAACAGACGCTTTAGTAAAATTTAAATTCTTACACTATAAATAAAGTCAGTCCACATAATAGCTGTCTTATGTTTCAAAGTGACACTACATCATCTTGAATAATAGGCACATAGGAATTTTTCTTTTTATGACCACAAAGTATCTTCATACACATTTTAGACGAAGGATTAATCCCCCGTTCAAACATCACTTTACCTTAGAGACAGGATCCTTTCAGTTTGAGCGTCTAGAGCATGTTTGTTTGATATTTTATCAAATGTGATATGGCGTTCCATACGGTTTGAACGGCTAAAATTTCCTACAACATGAATTCCGAATCCGTTGGACGGGAGGGAAAAAAATTCTTCCTTCACCTTAATGCAAACATGCGTTCAGTAAAAAAAAGTACAATGTTTTATCACTCTTAATTTGGTTATGTGGTGATGGACTGCATTTACTTGGGAAGTCAATTTCCTACCTAGAAGGCTTCTCATGTGGGCAGATTAGGAAATCAAGTAACCCGTTCTTTGGCTAAGTGAGCTCATACTGTTGGGGATTTTGTTTGGTTTGACGAAGTTGCTAGCTGTCAAAATAAATTAAATTTGATGAGTGATACAAATAATTCAATAAAATAAATAGATTAAATTAATAAAATATTAATTTAAAATTAAAATAAATCTGAATAAATCAAGTCAAATAAGTCAATTCATAATAAATTAAATTAGTCAAATATGTTTACATTACATAAAAATAAATTAAATTAATAAAATATTAATTTAAAACTTACATAACTCAATTTAATTTGAGTCAAAAATGTTTCGACTCAAATGAATTTATCTATCCTATTTTGACATCTATACTACTGTGATTGAGAACTTTTCTGAAAAAAAGTATCTTCCACGTTAAAACAAAAAAAAAGGAACATACGTTCAGTAAAAAAGTACAATGTCGGCATTCGGTATTGAATATTCAGTTGGTTGATATAATCCTTATATATTCAACACTAGGAAGCGAACCTTTTACTTTTGGATGTACTTTTTGATAGTTTATAATAAAAAGTATCTTCCACGTTAAAACAAAAACAAAACAAAACAAAATAAGTTTAATAAAAAAGTACAATGTCGGCATCTGGTAAATTTTGAATATTCAGTTGGTTGATATAATCCTTATATTCAACACTCGGAAGCACCACAGTATCAATTGGCAGCTTGATACCTGAACAGTCTTTAATTCTAATTCTCATGTCTGCTAGAGTTTGATTGATGTTTCTCCATTTTGAAAGTGTGGTTGATTTAGTTATAAAAATTTGATTATGTTAATAATTAATTATTATATAAAATTTTATTGTTATAATTAATTATAATAGAATTAATTTTATATTTAAATATTTTAGTTAAAAAAATTTAAGTTAATTTATTTTATTTAGATGATATAAAAATAATAATTTTTATGTATTAAATTATTAAAAGAGAAATAAAATTATTTAAAAAATTATATAATTAAAAATAAAATAATATTTATATCTTAAAATAAATAAACTAATTTATAATTTATAATCATAAGTTTTAATTTTTAATATTATGAAAATAAAATTATAATATATTATATTTTGTATAAAAATTAAAATTAATTTTGTCAAATATATTATAATATTAGTAAAACAATATTTTTTAAAAAATTATTTGGAAATTAAACAAACACGCACTCAATCCGAGGGTCCCAATTCGAGGGCTTGCGAGGACTTTTGATAGGAGATATTCTTGTATAGGCACAAATCTAACATTTTATTTTTAGTCACACACATAAAATTGGATAGAGAATGTGTGTGGGTTCTACTAAATTCATACATCATAAAAAAATACATTTTCTCTTCAATTTTGTGTATGTGTACCTCAAGATAAAGTGTTAGATGTGTGCCTATACAAGAATATCTCCTTTTAATAGTGAATCCATCCGGCTTACTTGTACCATTGTATGAAATTAGTGTCAATTCTAGGACTATTTTTTTTTATAAATAACTAATTGTATTATTATTCTAGGACTAATATGAAGCATATCAACTATTATATTCTTATATCAAATAAGACATATATTTTTTTCATACTTTTTATCTAATACTATTCATTATAAATATTTTTTTATCACTTTTTCTCACTCAATTACATCCTTTAAAAATGATATAATAATAATATACCCCTAAAAAAAAGTATAAGAACATCATTTTCCGAAGCATATAATGGCATTTTTATTAAATTATTGTTCTTTTTTATTTTATTTCTCAGAATACCGTAGTTTCAACTTTAATTTTTAAAATGTATTGATTTTGTAAACGTTGAAAAGTTGGCTTTTTACAAATGGACTTTTTAATGTGAATTATTTTTTAAAATAGTATTAAAAATCAATTTTAAAAGAATTGACTTCTTAAATCATAATAAAATATTTTTTTATCAATTATGTTGATTTCTCAACACTATTTAAAAAAATTAAAAATTTTAGATTGAGAAGTCAATTTCTCGATGTTCACAAATTGATTTATTAATGATCTCAAAATTAACGTATTTTGATAATTAAATATGCAACTATGATAATATAGGAAATTGTAAGGTATCATATCAGAGTCTTATGAACAAAGAGCACCCGAGAGAAAGAGAGAGAAACGAATGAAAGTAAAATTGAGAAATACTGAATGAATTGATATTCCACTAATTCAAGTCTGAAGAGCAAGCTTATATAATGCTACAATATTATTGCTGAGCATTACCGAATCAATACTCAACTAAGCAATTGAAACTAACAAAATTGAAACTAACTAACTGATATAGTAACTGAATAACTAACTAACAGAATTGATTCTGCTATACTGACTTATATTCCTTACATCTCCTATCAAGCTCAAGAGAAGAAAAATCTTCAACTCAAAGCTTGAGCTTGAACTGATGAAAAAGGGAACTGGAAACAACTTTAGTTAAAATATTAGCAACCTGTTATGTGGCTGGAATGTGATGAACAAAAACAAGTTTGTGTTGGACCTTTTCTCAGACAAAATGAAGATCCAAATCAAGATGTTTGGTGCGAGAACGCAAAATTGGATTTGCAGTAAGCAAAACAGTGCTTTGATTGTCACAATAGACATGAGGGGCTGGAACAGTCAGTTGGAGCTCACTGAGAAGAGTTTGAATCCACATCAATTCAGTTACCATAGAGGCCAAACTTCTGTATTCTGCCTCAGTGCTAGAGTGGGACACAACAACCTGTTTTTTGGAAGTCCAAGAAATTAAGTTACTGCTAAGATACACACAGTGACCAGTGGTAGACCTACGATCATCAGGGTCAGTGCCCCAATCAAAATCAGAAAAAGCATGAAGCTGCAGATTTGGTGAGTTTCTAAGATGTAGGCCATGAGTGGTAGAACCACTAAGATATCTCAAGATTCGTTTGACAGCCTTCCAATGGCTTTCAAGAAGAGTATGCATAAATTGACAAACCTTATTGACACAATAAGTTATTTCTAGTCTAGTGATGGTAGCATATTGTAAAGCACCAATAATGGATCGATATAGTGAAGGATCATGCATTGGAGTGCTACCTTGTGCTGACAATTTCAGACCAGCAGTCATAGGTGTTGCTGTAGGCTTACAGTGGTCCATTTTGGCCTTGACTAAGAGATCAAAAATATACTTAGACTGAAATAAAAACAAGCCACTAGGTTTCAGTCTTTTAGCCTCAATCCCAAGGAAGTAGTGCAAATCCCTCAAATCTTTGAGAGCAAAAACAAAATGAAGATCAGCGATGAGATTTGTAATTGCAGAGGGAGAATTACTTGTGACTATGACATCATCAACATATACCAGTACATACATTGTAAGCTGAGGAGTGATATTGAAAAATAGAGATGAATCACATTTGGCAGATTGAAATCCAAATTGATGAAGTATAGAACTGAGTTTGTGAAACCAGGCTCGTGGAGCCTGTTTCAATCCATACAAAGCCTTATGTAGCTTACAAACCAGATGAGAGGAACCAGTGATAAAGCCTGGAGGCTGCTGCATGTAAACTTCTTCAGTGAGATCTCCATTAAGAAAAACATTATTAAAGTCAAGTTGATGAATAAGCCAGTTTTAAGAGATAGCAAGGGTGAGAATGACCCTAATGGTAACAAGTTTGACAACTGGACTAAATGTTTCAGCATAGTCAAATCCAGCTTGCCGATAAAAGCCCTTAGCAACTAGCCTTGCCTTGTGCTTATTGATGGAGCCATCGGGATTGTACTTAAGTCTGAAAACCCACTTGCAACCAATAGCCTCTCTGTGATGTGGAAGAGGTACTAAAGACCAAGTTTTATTGGCTAGTAAAGCATGAAGTTCTTCTTGCATAGCCTGACACCATTCAGGTTGAGTTAATGCAATTTTGACTGAGGTAAGTTCTGTAATTGTAGTGAACACCTTGGGCTTGAAAATGCCAACTTTGGATATGGTTGTCATGGAATGAGTATTGACTGAGGACATTAAGTCATGATGATAAAAAAGAGGTTGCTCAACTATTTGAACAGGAGCAGGTGGAGCTGAATTTATTGGAACTAATTCATGTTGATGAATGTGACTAGGATTGATCCTGTCAATGTTAGGAAACTGACTAGTAGGCAAAGTAACAGCAGGAGCAGAATGACTATCAACAAATGGTAAATTCTGAGCATTTTGAGGGACTAAGGGAATACATGGGACAGTGTCTGAGACAGAATTAGAAGAAGAAGTAGGAACAGAAAGTGAGACAGGAGTTTTGAAAGGAAAGGTAGATTCATCAAATAACACATGTCTACAAAAATAGATTTTTCTAGTTGGGGACAAGCACTTGTACCCTCTGTGGTTATTACTATAGCTAAGAAAAATGCATTGATGAGACCTAAAATCAAGTTTGTGCTTGTTG
Source organism: Ormosia emarginata (assembly GCA_029884605.1). Lineage (NCBI taxonomy): Eukaryota > Viridiplantae > Streptophyta > Magnoliopsida > Fabales > Fabaceae > Ormosia > Ormosia emarginata. The sequence continues at coordinate 16,127,520 of JAQQTP010000089.1, read as the reverse complement.
TAAGATCTGAGAAATGGATAGTAGACACAACAAAAGGTTTTGAAAACTAAATATTGTGGTTTCTTATGAAAAAGCTTTTCATAAGGAGAAAGATTTTTGAGAACTGGGGAAGGCAAATTGTTTATAAGATATATTGCAGTGAGAAATGCATCACCTTAATATTGCAAAGGAAGAGAAGCATGAGCAAGCAAAGTCAAGCCCACTTCAGTAATATGCCTATATTTCTTCTCAGGGCAACCATTTTGTTGGTGAGTATAAGGGCAACTAAGTCTATGATGAATGCCTTTTGAGGTTAAATATGAGGTGAATGCTAGGTATTCTCTATCATTATCAGTTTGCAAAGACTTAATTTTCGTGCCTAGTTACAACTTAATAATTGTTTTAAATTGAATGAATATGGAAAGTGCTTGAGATTTGGCATGAAGTAAGTAAATCTAGCTAAATCTAGAATAAGCATCAATGAACACTATATAATATCTAGATCCGGTGAGAGTAGGCATTGGTGATGGTCCCCAAATGTTAGAAAAAAATCAACTCCAAAGGAGCATATGCAGTATCTGAATCTGAGAAAGGTAAGCAATGAGTTTTACCTATACAACAAGATGAACAAAAAAACTTTGAACTATATGAAGGAACATCAATATTGCATTGTTTAAGCACTTGAGACACTGGTGGCCTAGTTGTGCATGCCACAAATCAAAAACAGTATCTTTATAACTTGCAGTATTTACTGCATTACATGAAGTAGAATAACAAGGAAAAGATGTAGTTGCTAGAGAGGAAGAAGAACTAGCAAACTCTTGAGTTGGCAATAAGTGATCAAAGGCATACAAATCATCTCTAAGTCTACCTTGGAGAAGGGTCTCCTTGGTAGCTTGAGATTTAACAAGACAATGATTAGCATAGAATTCAAAGAATACATTGTTATCTTTTCAAAATTGTGACACACTTAGCTGATTTTTACATACTCCAGGAACATGCATTAAGTTTCGAAGAACCAAAGGAAAAGAACTATTTGAAGATGAAATCTCAGAATAACCAATATGTTAGATAGGCATACCTATACCATTGCCAAACTGAACAGTATCTGAACCATTGTAATTTGACTTGAGTTGCAGATTTGATAGATCAGATGTTAGATGATTGGAGGCTCCTGAATCTGGATACCTGGCAGGATCATATAGTGTTGAGGGAGTGCCAAGCATTGCTTGAAAATGTGTAGAGGAAGCAGTGGAAGATGGATTTGTATATGTGCTGGCTAGCATTGCTTGTGTAGGTGGATTAGGTGGTGTAGCAGTTTGATCACCAAACGAATTTGGATGACTTTTGTTAAACCGATGTCAACATTCCTATGCCAAATAATTTGATTTTCCACACAACTGACATTTGTTAAACCAAGGAGCTCTACCACCTCCACCTTTGAAATTTCTTCTTCTTCCTCGAAAATGTTATGATCTGCCTCTACCAAAACTGAAAGAAAACTAATCATTAAAACCACCTTGAACATGACCACCTCTATATGCATAATTTCCTTTGTAATTACCACCATTAGAAAACCTATTTGAATTTGACTGTTGTGAAGATTGAACAATATTTGCCTGAATTGAACTAGAAATCGCAGTTTTTATATATTTCTCGATTCTTTCTTCTTGTACCATGAGTAATGCTTCAATTTCAGAAATTGAATAAGGATCAATTCTAGAAATTACTGAAATTACAAATGAATCATAATCTTTTGTGAGACCATCAAGAATAGCATCCACGTGATCTGCTACTGAGATTGGTGCTCTTACAGCTGCTAATGAATCCACAATTTTCTTGATTTTCAGTAAATACTCATTGATTGATGTTTCTTTCTCCATGCTTCGAAGTTGTGATTTTAATTGCTTTATCTTAGCTCGTGTCAGACTTGCAAAGAAGATTTCAAGTTTAGACTATACCTGAAATGAATGATCACACCCTACCATTCTTGTGATGAGAGATTCAGACATTGAAGCTAGAAGCCATGACAACAATAATGAATCTTGCTGTTCCCAATTCAAGTAATCCTTTGTGTAATTTTCCAATACCGCATCTTCATCTGATGCAAACTTTCGTGGTGTAGAACCTTCTTGAAGATATCGTTGTAGCTTAAAGCCTCTAATAGTTGCAAGAGCCTATTGACGCCATGGAAGGAAATTTCCTTCATCAAGCTTAAAGGAAACAGGACTTGAAAACGTTTGAAGGGTGAAGCGTGTTGAGGTCTCCATGGATTAGATTTCTGCTCTAATACCATGTAAGATATCATATCAGAGTCTGATGAATAAAGAGCACGAGAGAGAGAGAGAGAGGAAATGAATGAAAGCGAAATTGAGAAATACTGAATAAATTGATATTCCACTAATTCAAGTCTAAAGAACAAGCCTATATAATGTTGCAGTAATATTGCTAAGCATTACCGAATCAATACTCAACTAAGCAACTGAAACTAACAAAATTGAAACTAACTAACTGACAGAGTAATTGAATAACTAACTACCAGAATTGATTATGCTATTACTATACTGACTTATATTCTTTACAAAAATAAATTTTAAAAAAGTAATATTTTAATTTAAAAAAACCGCATAAACTCCCAGAAAAATTCGTGACTTTACATTTCATGTTCAATACGGCTTCAACATAATTTTGTGCTCCCAGTAAAAAAAAAAAATTGTGCTCATTTGAACGTGTATTTTTATATATAAAACAAAGATAACAAAAAAAAAAGACTTTTATTATATTTTATTGTGTTTAGATTAGTTATTTCAAGAGTTTAATTTTGATGCACTTTTAGTATAATTTTGTTTATATTATTAATTAATTATACATTATAATATATATGACTTTTAAAATAATTATTATGAAAATTAAATATTTTTTACGATATAATAATATATAATTGAATGATAATATAAAAAAATTTTATGCTGATAATATATTTAAATTAAATCTTTATTTTAAAATAAAGTCAAAGTAATAAAAATATAATTTATAATTTTTGTTAAATTTATTTTGTTAAATAACTATGCCTAATTGGTTGCCTAAGTCATTATAACTAGAGCCATACTATTTCTTACGAAACTCTTTCTACGAACGGTTTTACGAATTGCAAATGACCAATCATTTTCCTCTTAACCATACATGGGCAGTGTGGAAATAAAACAGTTTCATATGTAAATTGCATCCACGTCAGATTCGTGGGTGTTTCGTAAAGACATTTTCGTAGGATTTAACATTTCTCTTATAAGTAATATTTTAACTATATACTTAATCAATATGTGACCTTAACACACTCTCTCACATTCAGAAATAGACTTTTGAAATGTAAAGTTTATAAGACTAGACATCTATAAATGATTCAATTAAAATAAATTTTGATACTGTATTATAATAATAAGATTTAACTTTACTCCAAAAATTAACTAATAAGAGAAGAACTGAATTAGTCATTATAAGTTTTGCTCATACACTTGATCACTATAAGACCTTAACATCTTTAAAAAAAATTTTGTATGAAAAAAACCTTTTAAACATTAAAAAATATTTTAAAAATCATACATTTAAACATAATTTATTTTATTTTTTCTATCATTTAATAAAGGTGGGGGTGGGGCACATTTTGATGATGAATACAGTCCTACGGTTGCAGAAGCGGGTGATCACTTTTTCTTCACTCAATTCCTTTCAAGTGTAAGTTAAGGCGACCCGTCAGGTCTGATCTAATCTATTTAATAAAAGTGTTAGATTAATATTTTTTAAAATATTTATTTAATTAAAATGGGTCAAATTTTAGATTTTTTTAAAAATATTAAATTTAATGAGTTGAATTATTTAATTTTATACATTATTATTTTTTATATATTATAATATTTTAATATTTGTATAATATAATTAAATTTATAAATAATATAATATTTTCTAAAATTTAAACTTATTAGCCTATATAAAAATTTAAGTTTGTTAACTTATTTAATTAATCTATTTAAAAATATCTTTATTGACCTATTTAAATATATTATTATAAAATAAACTATTAAATAAATTTTTAAGTTAAATTAAATTTTTAAAAAATTCAAATCAAACATTAGAAAATAATCTATATCAAATAAATAAGTTAAATTCAGGTCATTTATTTAAAAAATAAACTAAATCTGTTTAAGACAAAGACGGGTTTACCCATTTCTACCACTAGTCGGTTCTCACATCATTTGGCCAATGGATGATAATTTATTAGGGTCGGCTAAGTCGTTAAACTTAAACACAAGACTATGACAGAACACCACTGAGGACCGAATAGCACTGGTTTTATAGGTAAGGTTAACTAGCTGTCACCAATGGAAGAATCAACATGACCAGCTATTCTTCCATCGGCGGTGGGTGAATTAAACACTCTTGCTATTTATATTTAGGCTTGGTCGTCTCCGTGCAGAATGCAGAATCGTGCAGAAAATGTTAATTATACAGAAAATATATATATACTGCAGAACCATCACAGCCAATGATGTGTTAAAGCTATGTTCACTAATTCACACAATCACACCAAAGCGATGTTAGTTTCACATACTTCTTTTTTTTTTTTTTATAGAAATCTCACAAATTTAAAGTCAATAGTTGAAATTTTGTCGTTCTTCATTTTTTACACAGCTTAAAAGATTTTGGGTCCCTCGTTAATTTACTTTTCTATGAAGTTTCTGTATAACGATTATTTATATAACTATGATTTTCCTTCACACTAGAAAGCTTTTTGCTCCCATGATGTCTAGCACGTAATTCACTTTCAGATATTGGAAGGGAAATTGCAATTTTAATGTAAAAAATTATTATTTTTTCTTAGAATAATTTACAAAGGATAGAGTTAGAAGATTCTTTTCCATAAATAAAAGAAAGATACTTGTCTTTATTTATATAAAAAAATTTAAGGTCTCTTTCATGTTCTACTATGGTATTATTAGCCGTTTTGAACATAATTAAAATATAATAAGTAAGATAAAAAAATTGTATTAATTTTTTTTTATTTAATATGGTCATTGAATGTGTTACTTTTCAAATATATGAGTTTTTGTAATTAAAAATTATTGTCTTTTGACTCTTGTGGGCTGGTTGGTGACAAATAAGATGGCCCTCTATGCTCGAAGGTTATTGTCTATGTAATTTGATATTTCAAAATAGTTATTATATAGGTATCCGACATGTATTATATTAAATATTTTGATACTTTTAAATATACTTTTTCTCTCATAATATCTAGCACGTAATTCACTCTACTAGAAGGGAAATTGGAATGTTAGTGTAAAAAAATATTTTTTATTCTTAGAATAATTTACAAAGAATAGAGTTAGAGGATCATTTTCCATAAATGAAAGAAAGATACTTGTGTATATTTATAAAAAAAAAAAAATTGATGGTCTCTTTCATGTTCTACTATGGTATTATTAATATGGTATATTTATATAAAAATTAATGTTCTACTATGGCATTATAAATTTGTATTAATTTTTCATTTAATATGGTCATTAAATGTATTACTTTTCAAATATATATGAGTTTTTTATATTAAGTAAAAAAAATTTACTCAAATGTTGTTTTGTCTTTCGACACTTGTGGGCTGGTTGTCTGACAAATAAGATGGCCCACTATGCTCGAAGGTTTTGTATTACGTGTTCCTTGGTGTGATGATTTATAAATATTAGGAAATGCTAGAAGCCTGGAGACACATCGGCTCATTTGTGTGAGGTGATAAAATAAAATTAGAGTATAAGTATAAAAAGACTGTAATTATAAAGCAAAATTTATGTAAATATGAGTGATTGAATATAAGTGTATGTGTGTAATTGTAATATTATCTTTTATATTAAATTCACAAATATATTTTACTAGAATAATAATATTTATATAAATTTACATATATATATATTCAATATTTTGAACAGAATTAATCTCTCATCTGAATAGTGTAAAGATATTCATCAAAGACTCCAAAAAAAGTATATATATAGAGAGAGAGTTTTGTTAACAAGTGGAAGACACTTGTTAAGAAATATGAAGACGACACGACATATGAGCGTTTTGTGTGTCTTTGACACATCTATGTCGGATATATATAGAGACACCCGTACGACATACGTGTCTTGCCTGTCTAAATTTGTCTGATTAAAAAGATTATTTTTGATCGGTTCGGATAAATAAAAAAGTGATTTTTCTCGGTAATTTTAAGAGATAATACTTGAATACAACCCATTAATATTTTCTTAAAAAAAAACTTAGTTTCCATGACTAACGTTCAATTAATAAGTCAAACTACTAAATGCCTTTTTTATTTCTCAAATATTTTCATTTAAGTATTTTAAGTTTATCTTTTCAATCTTTTCAACAATATTATTTTCATTTGTTCCTTCTATTAGCAAAATCCATATATATACCAATATTCCATCTAATTATTTTTTATGCGCATATATATATATTATTATGAGGTAAGTTTTTAAATTATGTTCCATATAGTTTTCTCGAGTATTAAATATATTAAAATATTATAAATTTTTTATATTATTAATGAATTATGAATTTTTTTCTAAAATTTTGAAATTATATATATATATATATATATATATATATATATATATATATATATATATATATATATATATATATATATATATATAATGTCTGTTTCTCTATTTTTGAAGTTGGTGTGGTCTTTAATAAGTATAGTGTTTTAGGTGTTAAGAGTATCAAAATATAATATTATAAATAAAAAAGTGAGGTTTTTTTAATTTTTAATATATTAAATGCCTTATTTTTATTTAAATTTTTTAATTTGTGTATCTTTAATAAGTATCTTTTAGCAAAATCCATATATATATATATATATATATATATTCCTTACATACTTTTCTCGAGTATTAAATAATATTTTAATTTTATTATTTTATAAATAATTTAAACTGTTCATATAATTCACAAAATTTAAACAGCTAAAGTAATGTTATTTACATATAAATTTATTTTCACATAACTCATGTAACTCTTATCATAATATCATTACTATTTATTTTTCTTTTTTGTTGCTTCCAATTTTTTTTTAAATGACCCATTTTACTTTATGTAAATTATGTGAGCCAATTTTTATGTGCAATTATTGATAAAATTACATTTTTCCATTTCATTAATATTATGTGATGCATATTGATCAATTTATGAGACGAAAAAATTATTTATAAGAATGAATATATATATGCTATCTTCTATCCGTAGCTGAGATATTGAATAATGTTGGCACTGTGACAGACATTCATGACTCGAAATCAACCTTTTTTTCTCCCCTTTTATTTTTCTTAATTATCTTTTGTTTTTCTAATCAAATACTCATAACTTAAAAAAAATATTTTTTTCTAAGTTATCTGCATTTAATTGAGCAACAAAAAAAGAAACAAAAAAATAAGCTCATAATTCAATTAAATAAATTATTACATGTTCTTAGAGTACTATGTATAGTTGTATAACTTAGACTGAAGATAGACTTGATCAGAAGGTCAAGCTACTAGTTCAACGATTTAACCGCAGGTCAAATAGTCGAATCAAAAAATTCGGATAAAGAAGACATTGTTTTATAATAAATATTATATGAAAATTAATTAAAAAATATATATTAAAAAATACTAAACAAAGAAATACTACATGAAAATATATACATACAAACAAGTAGTGATAATAACCTATTAATTTGATAATAATATAAATTAAGAAATTAAAAATAATACTAAATATGAGCATATGGTCTAGTGGTAAAATATACTTCATGATAATTACTTTTAAGTTCGATGTTCAAATCCTAAAAATATATTTTTTAAGATTCATTTCTAAAAACAAAAAAATAAAAAACTATAGGTTATCAGATCGCTCAGGTTTGACATAGTTTGAATGGATCCATGGAGAAAACGGTCCAATTAGTTGATCGTTTTGACCTAGAACCCAAGTCATAAGTTTTTTGAGCAGACCAACTGGATTGATTCGGTCCGTACAACTATGGTATTATGTATGAACATTTGTACTCATTTTATTCATCTTTTGACATCATAATATTAAATAATAATGGAATCTATTACTTATTAATTTAATTATTGAGTTTATTATATTTTAAAATTCAATTAAAGATTTAAAGTATCAAATGTAATAGAATTTATTATTATTTAACTCAAGAATATTAATTAAAGTGAATAATAAATCTGATCATTATTTGAGGTAAAAATGTAAAAATATATATATATATATATATATAAATACAAACTTACATGACATTTCATCAACATGTAATAATTTCTTATTCAACCACACTAAAATAGTAAAATAAGGGGATAAGGGTGTGGCCGTGTGGGGCACATTTTGATTTTGAATAGGAGTGTCAAAATGAGTCAAGTCTGATGAGCCGACCCAAATAACTCGACAAAATAAACGAGTTGAGCTAATAAAATGCCAGTCTGAATATTACATGGCACCGAATAAATTGAAATTAGAATGAATAGGGATACCGCTTTTTTAACATTATATAAGAAATTAAATTGGGTTGGGTTAAGAAAATATCAACTCGAAACTTATATTACCCAAATGGATCGATTCAAAAATAGTCTGATCCCAAATGGACTGACCCGAATAGTCCGGCCTGACCTATTTTGACACCCCTAATTTTGAATGAGTGAGCCCATCCTACATGATAGCAGAACAGGATCCACTATAGGGTGAATCCTTTTAAGTTTTCATACTTTCTTCATCATGTCATTTGTAAGTCTGTTCTCTTATGGTTTTATTAATATTAATATACATTCCGAAACAAAACATCAAATATGAGGCGAGGCATTCTCAAAAGTAGTAGAGCACAAAACCACGGCAGTGTGTATTGGTCTTTACTTTTTATCTCAATTTTATTTTGAGAAAAAAGAAGTGCTTCCTTGCGAGAATTCATGTCCATCTATTCTTTCATGATGTACACACAATGGACGTGCTTAACTTTCTTAACATTTGCCCTAGTTTTTATATTTTACGCCAGATGACTAATATTACAACTTAAATTCAATTTAAAATTTCATTTATAAAATAATATTAGTTAAAGAAAGTAATTTTTTGTGAATCTTGAAGAACGTTTAATTGTCCAATAATGAAGAGAAGTTTTATTCTTATCACTTCCTCTTCATTTTTATTTAATTCTTATATAAAATTTTAAGCAAGTATTGTGTACTTGTTCAAAAACGCGTTTGCAGAAAATTGTGTAGATAAGATTTTCAATATTTCAGATACCAATATGCGATGTAATATAACAAATTGGCACGCTACTATTATATTAAAAGAAATGCCATATATTGTATCCTAATCAATACATGCCTAGGTTACACTCTACTAACATAAAACAAAATCAAATAAATGCCGTCATATATAATGCAAACTAAAAGCCACTAATTTTAGAAAGGTTTAAATAAGATTTTAGACTTTTTAGTTTTTACATATTTAAATTTTGTTCCTTATAATTTATACATATTAAGGCATTGATATTTATATTTTATACTCATTTGAATTTTGATCATACAATTTTTATTCATTAAGGTATTGATCCTATTTTTTAAGAATGATTAGTCCCAAAAGTTTATGCTTATTAAGATATTCGTGTATAAGAGACCAAAATCTAAATAAATGAAAATATAAGAACTGATATAAAAAAGATAAAAGTTTAATTTTAATACATTGTCAATAATGTGACAACACACATTATTGGATATATGTGTTAAACTTTTTTATACTAACAATATATTAAATTTAAATTTAAAAATAAACCATAAGAATCAAAATCCAAACGAGTAGAAATTATTAATAACAAAATCATATTTAAATCTTTAGAAAAATAAAGTTGATAGTCATGATTGATAGCATTTTGTTAGAAAAAAAAAGAAGCTAAATGTAAAAATTTGCTCTTTGTGCTACTATAAAAATTTGAATGTGCGCGACTCTGGATGAGTGAGTGTTCATAAATAACCCATCTTGCTTTCTTTCTTAATTACGAAGAGTGGAAAGCAAAAACGGAAGACGAACATTCTTTTTTTTTTTAATTATTATTATTATTATTATTATTATTATTATTATTATTATTATTATTATTATTATTATTATTATTATTATTATTATTATTATTATTATGGTGATATGAAAATCTATATCAATACATGACATGCTAAAATAACAACATGTGTACGAAGTAACTAAGAAAAAATAATTTGAATTAAATGTGACAATAAATTGTAGAATTAATTTGAATTTGTAACGGTGCGCACTTTTATTTGTAATGATTTATTGTCTTGAAGTTTATTACACCTCATTTTGTTACGTTGTTATTTTGAAAAGAAGTGTATTATATATTTACTTTCTTTTATTTGTTTTCTTTTAACTTTTAAGCTTATTATTATAAATTAATTATTATTTTAAATTTTAACTAATTATATTTTTTTAAGGGTTTTAGGTTCCTTTTACTTATTATTTATTTTATCATTATATTATCTCTCATATTATCTCGTGCATCGCATATAACTTGTACATACATGTATTGTATCATAGCTAATCTAATAATAAAAAAGAGTAATAATTTTTGCATAAAAAAATTGTACACATACTTTACTTGTTTGAAAAAATAAATGTAAAGATAGTGTATTAAAATGTGTGTTTATTATTTTATTATCTAAAAAATGAATGTTGTAAAAATAGTGTAAGTTTTTCAGTGTACAAATATCATTTATCTAAAAAAGGGCTCGGAGTCAAGTTGCCTTAGTGTAGTAATTGTTATTGGCTAATTGAGCTGAAGGGCATCATCGTTCACAATGCCCCCAATGTTGTCCTCTTCCTTTACAACGCTCCACAAGTTCTCTTTGGACTCCATCATAACTGTCAATTCTTTCTTTGTAATAGTCATCATCTTCTTCGAGTTGGCCTGGAACCCTTGGGACTTGTGACACTACCTCAATGTGGATTTTACCTGTGCCCCCATCATTGCCATCGCTTTCAACCTCGTGGCCTTCTATGTCTACTCCTTTAACTTTTTCATCTGCTCCACCCTGATTTCCCTTTCCCTCGAGTTGGCCATCCGCCCCTTTCAGACCTCCTCTTCCAATTGCCTAGTCATTGTCAAGTACTTGTGCCACATCTAGACCGCTATCCAGATCATGATGATGGCCTCTTGCATTGGATGTGCTAGCAGTAGCAGGTGTGTATTCTTGACATTGGCTTTGGCCAATGTGGTGCAAATATAGTTAGGTATGCTCACCCTGTAATTAAAGAGATCCTATATTGCCCCAGTGATTTTGCTCCTGATCCCGATTCCTATTACACTTTTTATGTACTTTTTTTTTTAATATATATTTTTACTCACTAGTGTTTCAAGTATGTATAGTAATAGTGATTGTTCCGACGGGTGATTAAAAAAAGGTTATGTATGTTAAAGATGCATGTTAAATATAATATTGAGTTAATTGATATAAAAATGAATATTTAATAATATTAAAAGACTGAAATACATGTTTATAACTTGATTAACGTACATGACATAATCAATTATACCTACAAGTAAAGGAAGTAAAAATAAATTAGAGAAATATATTTGGAATGATTAAAATAAATTAAAAATTAACCAATAAGTAACATTAATTCAATAGTTTATTTACCTTATACTCGAATCTTTTGAAAAACTTCTTTATAAATAATATTATTCGTTGTTTGACATAAATTACCATGGTTGTCTGAAATAAGAATTTTCAAACCGCTCCTTGCTTTGCCTATTGAAATTGCTACTTACAATTGACCATGTGTAAAGATAGGCCTTAGTAAGAATAATCCAACATGTGAGACATTTTGCCCTTGACTTTTGTTAATAGTCATTGCAAAACAAACAATTAAAGGAAATTGCTTCTTTGAAATTTTATTGGCATTCCAGGATATTATGGTATTAAATTCATTCGAAGAATATAAATTTTCTCACCAATTTGCTTCTCTGTTAATATTGTTGTTCCAACAACATTCTTTTTCAACTCATCAACAATCAATTTCGTCCTATTACAAAAACATGCTGCTTGATCAATATTTATAAGGTGCATTACAGAAACTCTTTTTTTAAGACTAAGTCTATGATTTAGCATGCCAGAACATTTGATCTCATTCAAAAGATTTAGTTGTAAATCATTCTACTTCAATTCCAACATCTTTATCAGCTACTAAGATAGAATCTGAACTAAGATACTCCTTAGCTTATGTAAGGATACTGAAAAAAAATGAATTCATTTACTTGCTCCATAACATCAAGAGTTGGTGCAAGAATTGTTCTATCCTCAATAAACTTAAAATCTTTCATATTTTCAGTCAAAATGGGATAATCAAAATCAACAATGTTTGCAATATGATTGTTTGATTTCAATATCAAAATATCATCTGGGATTTCAAATGGGCCATTAAAACAGCAATAGCCACTATTACATGAAATAAAGCTATATATAAATGCTACTCCTACTCACACCAAAAAAAAAAAACCTATATCACTCCTACAACACGTTGTAATCAAGTAAAGCTATGTACTTCATAGTTATACCAAGTCTTTCGTTCCTTTTATACCAAGTCTTTCGTTCCTTCTTCAACTTCAAGCAAGATCATATTCCAAAAGTAACTTGGAGCCCTACAATGACATGTTAACATGAAGTTAGAACAAGATTGACATCAAAACATTTAAAAAGAAAATGATACTAAATATGATGTTCAAAAGGATTGAATGAATTTCATTTACTTGTATCGAATATCCATATTACAAACTTATAAAACATTCATATACTTCACCGAAGAAACAAGATAAATAAAACCAAATTGCATTAGCATCATAATAGAAATATAAAATAATTTTCTAAACTTTAATTAAAATGGCAATGGTCTCATTTATTGCTAACAACCAACACAAACACATAATTTCAAAGTCCAATATGAAACAGGTGTATCATGTCCAATAAAGGCCTCAAAAGAGTTAATTCAAAAAACAGCAAAAATGAAGTCATATGTATGCCAATTCACAGACAATACAGTCCAATGATAATTCATATATACACCATAAAAACTAAACATAAAAAACAGATAAATCACAGCCTTCCAATCAATCCTTTTCAATCTTCACTTGCTTCAACTTTGTGCTAGACATAACACTATTACACAATCAACTTGGGAATCCAGACATATCTCACTGTCACAGAACTGTGACATTAAATCTTGACAAAAATTAACCAATTATTAGGATTCAATACATATACAATTTGAAACACAAAATCTAGAATAAACAAATACCTTAGCAACACCAGAATCAACTTCTAGTATGTCAGTAGTAATGTTAATTTCACTGACAGAAACATTGTCTGTCATAACAACCTAAAGATAGAAAGTTTAATACAAAAGTTAAAACTATACTCATCAATAAGTGCAATTAAAAACATGGACAAAAATATTTATAGATAAAATAAACCTCATTTGGAGTTATAGCATATTCAATCTATATGAATTTGTTTATGATTGCCAAATCATCACACACACGTATGACACAAAAAAATGACTCAAATGGAGTAGCAGTATTACATTTTGTCTCAACCTTAAAAAGGAATGATTTCTCAATTAAGATATCAAACTCTATAGGATAAAGAGAATCTTTTTTGTTTTCTTTATCAATAAAAAAACAAATACTATAAGAATTGGGTTGATCCTAATAAATTGAATGAAAAAATTAGTTAAATAACATCTGATACCAATTATTACCTTTTGATAAAGTTCAAGCATCTTAGTGCAGGACCCTCTTAAGCAGATAAGAAGTATCTCGGTCAAAGACCACAAAGGTTGTACAATCAAAGTCATCAATGTCTCTTAACTTGATCTTATACCTACAAAATATAACATTAAGGAGTCAATCTAAGTTAAACAAATTATAATTAACATATCAAATTATAAGACAATCTTTTAGAACACAACATACAAAACTTGGAAAAATATTAACTACATAACAATAGCAGGAATCACAGCAATACATGTCACTGTCAAAAGTTACTGCCTTGTTGCATTTGCATGTAGTATACCACCAATCACTACCCTTGGTTATGTGTTTCACAGTAGCCAAAAAAATACCAAATCTCTCCTAAAAGCATAACAAATAATAGATAATATAAAACATATAATATCATATTATAGTATATAAAAAACTAATTATACAAACAACCACCTAAAGACTATTTGATATACCTCTTTAACTTCTTTCAACTATTCAATAGACATCCTAGGGGTCAATCTCAAGAAATCATCCTCCACAGAAATGTTAGAGGATTCAACTAAATGGGACAAAGTTTGATAAGGTTCATCACTAAGCAAATACAACCTAAGTGAACATAAATTGGTTATAAAAAGTTCATGAAATCCAAATAAAAAATTAATTTAGCTAAATAAATAACAAATTAACAGTAAATCTAGCCTTTTCCAAAACTCAGACACCTCTGGAATGTTAGGATTGAAGAGAATCCTAGTTGTATGCATAACATTTTGTAAAATAGTCTTCCCTAATAATGGAATAATGATATCATAAAATATAATGTTAGAATTACTAGCAAGGATTATCAAATAATTTAACGATGAATAATAATAGGTAAGAAATTAAACCTTTGAATGTTTTAATTTTTGCAAACTGGATAATCAGTACATGTTGCACAATATCACCTACAACAAGGAATGCAGTTAAATCAACAACATAAGATCCAAAAAGAGCGTACTTAATCTTCACACTGAAATTAGGAAATTAACATTAATTCAACAAAGTAATTGACAGGAAAATAAAGGAAAAAAATAATGTCAAAAGATTTAGTCACAATATATGCATTAACTTCTTACCTATCAACATCTAACTTAATCACAATCATCTTTGTTCTTTTTCCATAATTCTCATATTCTCACTCAGTCCCAACAACAAATAACAATCCAATAACATCTGATAATTATAAAAGATCAATTTGTATAGAAAAAAACATATAATATATCAATGAAACTGTCGAATGAACAAGAGATAGAAATAGTACCAACTAAAATTCCCATTTTGCCATTGGAACCAAATATATCCTCAAAGGATAGTAAAGATAGACCATATAAAGGGATCAATCCAGAGTCTGAAGACCTCACAAAGGTTTTATATTGAAAATTCAGACGATATTTGTGCTTCGTGGTTTGGAATGCACCATTATTCTCACCAACTCTAAAATACTCATAAACATAAACATCACCTTCGTTAAGTAGGCTCTTGAACTTGTACACCAGAATCTTCCTCACAGAAACATCATTCTTATATCCTTATTTAATTTGGATTTAAAATTTAAAACAACATTAGATAAACACAGATTAGAAAATACATAAGACAAGTGAAATAGATCAAATACAAATAACTGAAAGTCCTACATATTCATCCATAAAAATTATTTCAATGGAATTAGTGATTTCAGGATTGTTGAAGCTTGGAAGAAACCAAAGATGAACAACCTTAATTTTGATCCTCCAAGACTCTTTCTCAGGTGATATTTTGACCAAGGGGTCCAGCGAAGGAGCCATTACAGGATGCAAAATTTAGGAAATATTAGCAATATCATAATGAAAATGGCAGCTGAGGAAAACACAAGAAAAAACGATAAATGAGTAAAACTTATAGTGGTGTTTATAGGCATCAATTAGGGAAAATTAGGGTTTGCTGGTGAAACCATTATCGTCGGAAAACATACCACATGTTTAAATTGAGAATCAGATATGAAATGATGAAAGACAAAGATTCACTACAAATTCATTAGATAAACACAGATTAGAAAATACATAAGAAAAGTGAAATAGATCAAATACAAATAACTGAAAGTCCTACATATTCATCCATAAAAATTATTTCAATAGAATTAGTGATTTCAGGATTGTTGAAGCTTGGAAGAAACCAAAGATGAACAATCTTAATTTTGATCCTCCAAGACTCTTTCTCAGGCGATATTTTGACTAAGGGATCCAGCGGAGGATCCATTACAGGATGCAGAATTTAGGAAATATTAGCAATATCAATAATGAAAATGGTAGCCGAGGAAAACATAAGAAAAAACGATAAATGAGTAAAACTTATAGTGGTATTTATAGGCATCAATCGGGAGAAATTAGGGTTTGCTGGTGAAATCATTGCCGCTGAAAAACATACCACATGCTTAAGTTGAGAATCGAATATGAAATGATGAAAGACAAAGATTCGCTGCAAATTCATTAGGGCAACAAAATAGCATGCAAAGTAGCAACTGATTGACATAGAGGAGATGAAGAGTTAAGGCAACATGTAGAGAGAAGAAGACTTGAAGCACATAAATGAAAATCAAAAACCCTCATTAAAATACATGATACGCTTGTGCAAAGATTTAAGATAATTTTGTAGTTCGAATAAGTTAATTCGAGTATATTAAGGGATAAGATATATGGGCACTTGCACTGACTTAATGCTTCCAGCTAATACAGTTGCAGACAGAGCCATGTATTGGTTAAAAAATTGGGACTAAATAGGAAATAGGAAAGGGGAGTACTAGATGTTAGAGTTAATTTTGTTTATTTTTATTTGTTTATACAAATGAATTTTGTTTATTTGAAGGTAAATGTTGAATGCCAAAAAAAATAGTAAATGATAATTCAAATTTAAAGGCAAAAATCATACTTTCGTCATGTAACTTATTTTTTGTTTTCAAATACGCCATCTAACTAATAAACATTCCAAATTCATTCTTTAACTTTTAAAAACCTAACAAAGTTATCCTTTCGTCTAACTTCATTAGTTCCATTGACGGAACAATCCTAGGTGGCATCCTAGTTCGTAATACGATGTTAGTTCTCATTGTCTAACTTATTTTTTGTTTTCAAATTTGTTCTCTAACTAATAAATATTCTAAATTCATCATCCAACTTTTAAAAACCTAACAAAGTTATTATTTCGCCTAACTCTATTAGTTATGTCTATATGCGTGGTAGAAAATGATGCAATTGACATATAATATGGCTAAAAAAACATAAGTGGCATCTGATGTGGCAAGGGACATATGACATGGCCAACGAATAAAAAATTAGTCATTGGTGGTTCTCCCCAGTTTTACATCTATTTCAACCTAGGATTTTTGTTTCTGCTTCATCATATTTTTCTCATTATTGCATTTCTAGTTACAATTACAGAAACCTAAAAAGAATGTTTGATGCAAATCGTTGTTGGAACCCTCTCGTTATTGTTTCGCTTCTCTGCCTTCATCGACTACGAACATGGCTACTCTGCTACCTTTCTTCCAGTTCTGGTCATAGAGTTCTCCACTATGTTCCATCATTCACCTGCTCTGTTCTCATGGCCATGACTTTTCTCTTTTCTCCTTCGTCATTTCTACTCATTTTGCTTCATTCCCCTCTAATTCGCACATACTGCTTCTCTCTTTCTTTCTAAAATGTTCTCTTGCAGAAACTAAATCATACAAGACACTGTAAGAAACTCATTTTTGTTAGAAGAAGCTTCGTTTTTTTTATAAAAAAAAAACTTCCAATCATTTGTCTACTTCTCTGATCTTTGAAGAAGCAAGTTCTAAGAATTAAGTGTTCTATCTCACAATCTCAAATTTTTAAACTTGTTTCCATTTATATAATAGTATCATAGAGGACATTTATTTGCTTTTAAACTGATTATCATTCCTATAACGAAGTTAGACGAAAGGATAATTTTGTTAAGTTTTTTAAAAGTTGGAGGACGAATTTGAAATATTTATTAGTTAGAGGATGAATTTGAAAATTGAAAATAAGTTAAAGGACGAAAGTTAATGTCGTATTGCCAGCTAGGATGCTATCTATGATTGTTCCGTCAATGGAACTAACGGAGTTAGGTGAAAGAAAAACTTTGTTAGGCTTTTAAAAGTTGGAGAACAAATTGGGTACGTTTATTAGTTAAAGGATGAATTTGAAATTAAAAAATAAGTTAGAAGACAAAAATATGGTTTTTGCCCAAATTTAAAATATTAAAAATGTTATATAAATAATTAAATATACATTCATGCATTCTAGTTGGGTTATGTGGTTGGATTGATTAATTAGAAGAAACCATATCTAATTGGGAAAAAATCATATTTTCGTCTTCTAACTTATTTTTTATTTTCAAATTCATCCTCAAACTAAAAAAACGTACCAAATTTGTTCTCCAACTTTTAAAAGCCTAACAAAGTTTTTCTTTCACTTAACTCCATTAGTTCCATTGACAGAACAATCATAGGTGACGTCTTAGCTAGCAATATGACGTTAGCTTTCGTCCTCTAACTTATTTTTAATTTTCAAATTCATCCTCTAACTAATAAATGTTTCAAATTCATCCTCTAACTTTTAAAAAACCTAACAAAATTATCCTTTTGCTTCACTTCGTTATAAGAATAACAACCAATTTAAAAGCGAATAAATCTCCTCTATGATATTATTATATCTATGGAAACAAGTTTAAAAATTTGAGATTGTGAGATAGAACACTTAATTCTTAGAACTTGCTTCTTCAAAGACTAGAGAAGTAGTAGACAACTGATTGGAAGTTTTTTTTAATAAAAAAAAATCAAGCTTCTTCTAACAAAAATGAGTTTCTTATAGTATCTCGTATGATTTGGTTTCTATAATAATTTGAGTGTCTCAGCGATGAGGTGGTAGATCGTGCACACCTAAGAATTTATTTACTATTAGTTGTTGTTATGCAATAATTAAGACAAAATTAATTGAATATTGATTGCATTTAATTTGTGGGGATTTTCGAAATTCAAGTTAGTTTAACTAACATTAGATGTAGTCTTAATTGCCATTACTTTGTCTTTTGTGATGAGAGATAAAAGATAGGGCTATTTGGTAATTATGTTTAAATGAGATAGTGGAAAACTTAAAAGCTGGTTGGTTGAGACAGGAAATTGATGAGACAAAAATATCCTTAAAAATTTTGGTAGAAAAACTTTTTATGAAGGAATGACATTTGTCATTTTTTTTTGTAGTTCTTGAAGATAGTTTTGTTTTGTATATATTATTATAGATTATAAATTATAGATATATGATCAGTTAAAAAAAAAAGTGTTCTGACATGTTCTGATTTTTAGTCAATATATATTATTAAGAAAATAAATTAAATAATTATGTGGAAATTGTATGGAAGAATCTTTGATAGGGATTCAAAGACAAATCTTATTTTTTTTTGTGTGGAATAGTTAGAAACAAAAGAGTAAAGTAGTTGAGCACTGAATTCCTTGCAAATAATATTTTGTGACTATTCCTTATTACAGTGAATGAAAAATAGAAACTGAATTCTCATTGAATAACTGGTATTTACAAGTATTTATAGAAGCTATAATGATACAACTAACTAACCAACACTAACTAACTTTCCCTCTATTTTTAGTTATAATAATTAACTAACAGTTGGCATTTAAGTTATATGATTATGATCTAATACTTCCCCGCAAGCTGAAGAGTGGATATTAATCACTCCCAGCTTGGATAGAATATGAGAAAATGGTTAAGGATCCAAGGCTTTGGTGAGAATGTCAGCTAGCTGATCAACTGTAAAAATAGGCAAAAGATGAAATACCCGTACTTGAAGCTTCTCTCGAACAATGTGACTATCAATGTCAATATGTTTAGTTCGTTCGTGGAATGAAGGATTGGCAGCAATGTGTCTAGCAGACTGACTATCACAATATAAAAGTGTTAGAGAGATGAAATGAAGCTGTAAATCCTGAAGAAGATATGCCAGCCACTGCAACTCACAAACGGTGGTGGCAAGAGCATGATACTCTGCCTCGGAAGATGAACGAGAGATAGTAGATTGCTTCTTGGAGCGCCAAGATATGAAGGAATCACCCAAGAAGATGCAATAGCCAGTGATGGATTTCTTGGTGTCAACACATGCTGCCCAATCAGAATCACGGAAAGATTTCAACTGCAAGGGACTAGTTGCTGAGAAAAATAACCTCTGTGCAGGTGAACCTTTTATATATCCGAGAACACGCATTGCTGCTTGAAAGTCCAGAGTAATAGGATGAGCCATGAATTGACTCAATTGTTGGACAGTATAACTAATATCTGGCCTAGTGGTAGTCAAATAAAGGAGGCGGCCAATAAGCCTGCGATAAGCACTGATATCTGGGTAAGAATCAGCTCTATATAGTTGAAGTTTGGTGGTTCTGACCATTGGAGTAGGAGCAGGCTTGGACCCAAGAAGACCACTGTCAGTGAGAATATCAAGAGCATATTTGCACTAGTATAGAGTGATGCCAAGGTGTGATTGAGCAACTTCCAAACCTAAGAAATACTTAAGGGTGCCAAGATCTTTTATTCGAAAAGAGATGTCCAAGAACTGCTTGATGGAAGAGATTTCTTGGATGTCATTTCCTACTAAAATGACATCATCAACATAAACTTATAATGCTGTGAAGGAGTTGCTTCGGGACTTAGTGAACAAAGAATGATCAGCTTGGGATTGTGCATAACCCTAAGAAATGAGAGAAGCAAACAGCTTGGCAAACCATTGCCTACTGGTTTGTTTTAAACCATAAAGGGATTTAGTGAATTTGTATACTTGATGGGGCTTAGAGGCAATGGCACCATCAAGTAGACTCATGTATACCTCTTCTTCAAGATCACCATGGAAGAATGCATTGTTGACATCCAATTGATGAAGATGCCAACTTTGTGCAACAGCAATAGTAAGAATAAGTTTAACAATGGTGAGCTTGGCAACTAGTGAAAAGGTATCAAAGTAATCAATCCCTTCAGTTTAAGTATATCCCCTTGCAATTAAACGTGTTTTGTGCCTCTCAATAGAGTCATCGGCCTTGTATTTAATATTGTAGACCCACTTACATCTGATTGGTACCTTGCCAGGTGGTAAATCAGTCAAGATCCAGGTCTTGTTTTCTTCTAAAGCATTGAGCTCAAATTGCATAGCTTTAACCTAACAATCAGATTGAATTGCTTGTTTATATGAGGAAGGTTCAGTGTGTGAGGAAATGGATAGAGTGTAATGATAAGATAAAACTGAAGAAAGAGGATAAAGTATACTTGAAGATGGATATGGAGATGCTGAAATGAGAGAGTGACAGTGAAAATCTTGAAGATATATAGGAGCTTGCCTGACTTTGTTGGACCTTCATGGAGGAATGGGGGAAACTGTAGGTGAAGTATGTGTATGTAAAGTTGGGAAAACTAGTACAGATACTGCTGGTGATGCATTATGTGATAGAGCAGAATGTGGTGACTGAGATAGAGGAATTTCTAAGAATAAAAATGGATCTGGATGATCAGAAGAAGAATTGTCCAAAGATGAGTTGGATGAAATATTAGCCTTGCAAGATAGAAATATGTGTTCATAAAAGATGACATTGCGAGAAAGAAATAATTCTCTGGAATGGACATCATAAAGAATGTATCCTTTAGTGCCTAGCTTGAAACCTAAGAATATGCATTTCCTGGCTTGATGATCCAGTTTGGTCCTGTGCTGAGTGAGTATAGAAGCATAGCATAGACACCCAAAAACGTTGAGGTCAAGTAGATAAGGTGAAGTGTTGTATAACATCTCAAAGGGACTCTGGTTGTGAAATACAAGAGAAGGCAATCGATTGATAAGATGCATAGTATGGGATACAACATAAGACCAAAAGATCTTGGGTAAAGAAGAATGAAACAAAAGAGACCTCACAACATTGAGTATATGCTTGTGTTTTCTCTCAACAACTAAGTTTTGTTGTGGGGTTTTCACACAAGAGATTTGGTGGATAATGCCTAGACTAGCATAATATATAACCATATTGAATTTAGACCCATTATCAGTTCTAAGAACTTTAATCATAGTATGAAATTGAGTCTGAACAAGGGAGATGAAATTTTGAATGAGGGATCGGGCCTCACCTTTAGTTTTCATTAAGAATAACTAAGTGTGCCTAGTGAAGTCATCTATAACAGTTAGAAAGTAATGATGACCATGAATAGATGGAGTGGCCAAAGGTCCCCATATATCCATGTGCACCATGTCAACAAGATGCAAAGTATGGCCAGTATTAGAAGAAAAAGGCAATTTCTGTTGCTTGGCCATATGACAGTAGTCACAAGCAGATAATTGTTTTATTTGCACATAAGGAAAAACTGTAGCTATTCGTTTGAGTATAGGTTGGAAGGGATGTCCTAAACGAAAGTGTCATATATCAAATGATGGAGAAGCATACAAACTGACTGAGTTTACATGTGAAATGGAAACTAAAGTAGTGACATGTGTAAAAGGCTGACACAGGAAGTACAATCCACTTCTCACTTCAGCATGCCCAATCATCCTCAATGTATGAACATCCTGAATGACACAAGATTTAGAAGCAAAAGTCACTTTACAATGCAAAGAAGCTATAAGTTTATGAACTGAAATCAAGTTGAATTTGAAATCAGGTATATGTAATACATTGGTCAAGAAGAAGTCATCAGAAAACTGTATGGTGCCTGAATGAATAGTTGTAGTGATAGCACCATTAGGAAATCGAACACTAATAGGTTTAATATGAGTAAAGGAAGTGAAGGAAGAAAGAGAAGGGCAAACATGATCAGTGGCCCCTGTATCTAATATCCAAGGTTGAGAAAGAGGATAGGAAATACCTTGGGATGGTGTATGATGAATGGAAGACTCATTAACCAATGAATTACTCACTTGATTAAGAGTGGGTGTTTGCAATTCAACCTTTGATTGAGAATGAAACAAATGCATCAGTTGTTGGCACTGCTCAGGACTCAAACTGAGACTTGGACCTTGCTGAACAGTTACTGGTAAAGAATCATTTGAAGGTGTGATGGCTGATTCATTAGTATCAATGTGATTCACTGCAACCCCATTATATCTGGACTAATAACCAGGAGGAAAATCATGCTTGAAATAACAGGTTTCTACAGTGTGTCTAGATCTGCCACAGTAAGTGCAGACCTCAGTAACACTGTTATTGGGACCCCTGCCTTAACTCTTACCTCTACCTCGGCCTTGGGGAGTGAAAGCTCTGCTTGGAGAAGGTTTCCAGTTATTGGAAGTAATGGTCTCAGCAACATTGACCAATGTCTTTGGCTCTCCCAATATACTCCCATAGATTTGTCTTTCTTGTTGAAGTATCATTAAAAAAACCTTGTTAATTTGTGGAAGAGGTTCCATCATCAAGACTTGTGTCTTGACAATATTGAATTAATCACTTAATCTTTTCAAGAAACAGATCACATGATCAGAATTTTTGTACTGCTTAACACTATTGGTGAAGACACAAGTGCAAGGTGTAGCACAGATACAAGATGGCAATGGTCGCAAATCCTAAAGTTCCTCCCATAGAGTCTTCATATTAGTAAAGAAGGAAGAAACACTCCTATCACCTTGTCTCATGGAATGAATTTCTTGCAAAACATCAGACATTCAAAAATGATCTCCTTTTGAGAATATATCTTTCAAATTATCTCATAACTCTTTAGCATTTTCAATGCAATTCGTGCTTTATGCAATTTCAGGAGCTAGCGTTCTTGTTATCCATGAGATAACCATCACATTACATCTTTCCCATGCATCATGAAGCAGATCAGAAGTGGAAGGAGGAAGTATAGAACCATTGATGAATTTCAATTTATTCTTAGACAAAAGTGCTCTTTTCATAGATCTACTCCATGAATAATAATTGGTACCATTCATGGTAGGTGAAACCAAGATAGTACCAAGATTCTCACCTGGATGAAGATAGAATAGATTTGATGGATTTTGTGATTGATCCACGGGCAATGTGGCTGGGAGGCCTAGTCCCTGATTGAAGGTATCGCTTGATGAAGAATCAACCATGGTAGAAGAAACAAGATTAACAGAGATCAAGAAGCGAGAGGTAGAAGAGAAAACAAGATTAACAGAGAGAACGACTTGAAGGTTGAAAGTAGAAAACTGAAAAGTAGTTGCGAAAGTAACTGAAATCTTATACCATATTACAGTGAATGAAAAATGGAAACTGAATTCTTATTGAATAACTGGTGTTTACAAGTATTTATAAAAGCTATAATGATACAACTAACTAATCAACACTAACTAACTTTCCCTCTATTTTCAGTTACAATAATTAACTAATAGTGGGCATTTAAGTTACATGATTATGATCTAATATTCCTTGCAAACATATAACGTATAAAGATAGAGTCCCATAGTGAAATACTGCAAGGATATATATTCACGTAACAAGCTAAAACGACAATATGTGTATGAAGTAATTAAGAAAGAAAAATTTGAATTATAGATAATAGTATATTGTAAAATATATTTGAATATGAATTTGCGGTGGTGCTCATTTCCATTTACAACAATTTGCGGTGGTGCTTATTTTGTTATCAATGTCATTTTGACAGAAAGTATATTGTACATATATACTTTCTGAATTTGGTATATTTTCTTTTAATTTTTTAGCTTATTATTATACAATTAATTATTATATTAAGTTTTGATTAATTATATTCTCTATAAATAAAAAATATCAAAAAAAATTTACCTCTTTATTTATTATATGATGATATTTGGTATTATCTCGTGCAATGCACTGGACTTGCAATACATCAATATCATACGGCACTAATCTTAGTTTAAATTTATTGCAATGGTTATGCCAATTTTAATAACGTGATACTTTGCACTCATTCAATAGAGATTTTTTTTTTATGTACTATAATTATAACACGAAAACATCATAATTATACATACCGTTGAGAATATATAAGAATTTTTCCATTCGATGGTGTCAACAATTTATGATGGGATGAGGAAGCCGCGTTTTGAGATAACACGACACGTTTTAGATGAAAAATGAGGTAGTATCCAACAAAAACGGCCTTTGTTTTTATCCTTATATGAGTGCAAGTGGTAAGGTCGCTGTTCTCTTAAATTCAATGATCGACTTTCAACAAGTAAGCTACTGGTACCTTCCAGTAATTATTTTTGCTACTTTTTTTGTACACTATATGTTTTTGCTACTTTGTTCATTCCGCAACAGGTTGTGTCAATGTGTCCTACGTCATACAATTATTAAGTGTAATATAGTATATGATCGAAACTCAACAAACATCACAATTTATTGAATAAAAATGGTGAAGCAGACCTTCAAGTGCACTTTTTTTTTTCCCCTTTAAAATACGTTACAACAACTTTTTAAAGTTATTTATTAGTGCTACAAGCAGCAAATTATTTTTATTTTATTTTTAAATAATTGCAGTCTAAAAATAATGTTGGCATGCGATTATAATATTGTAATGTTATTTATTATAACATTATACTAAAAGGTATTGTAAATACCATCAATACAAATAATATTTTTTAGTAACATAAACAAATTTTAAATATGGTTATCAAGCTATAAAATTTGATTATTTTGTTTAAAAATTAATATTAAAATGATATTTTACTGTAAAATTTAGTTACTTAGAGAAAAACTTAAGAAAAAATGACAAAATGTGGTGGATAAGGTATATCGGTTTTTTTTTTTCTCTTTTTTGTTTAAGATAAGGCATCTCTTATAACATAGGATGTTTATGACTTTAGGTTAAATTGGACTGGTTAAATTTTGTGGATTTTTGTAAAGTTATAGGGCTTAAGAAGTGCAATCAACAAAAGTTAGGCCCATTGGACTGCTAATGATCGGGCCAAGGCCTAAAATCAAGTACAAGCAGTTTCTGTTTTATTTTTTTAAGAAACAGTTTCTCCATGCCTTGGCTCCTCAAACCTCCTGACAAATAATAATATTAATAATAATAACTGGGTGAATTTCACATAACTTAAATTCCTAAAGTATTTTTTTCATATAAAAATTGGCCAAATACATGTGTCTATTTTAAGACCTTTACACTTGAGGGATATTTTTATTTAAGAAGTCAGTTTTTTGTCGCATTAAATTTGATATAAAGAACCAAACTCAAACCTATATAGAATATTGAAAATAGAGACAACCGAAAGAAAAAATAGAGAAAGGAAAAATGAAAAACAGAAAATCCTAGAGCCATTTTGTATTCATTTTACTTTTCAAAACAAAAATAATATATAATTTATCTCAATTATATATATATATATATATATATATATATATATATATATATATATATATATATATATATATATATATATCTTAGTCGTTTAGCTGCATTTGATAACGTAATTGCAACTAAATATCTAATTAAAAATAAAAAGTTAACTAAGTGAAACGTGGTGTCTCCGCTTAGTGATGCTAGACATCTTACATAAGATTTCCTATAGTATTATTGTGGCATAGGATATTTTTTGTAATATTTTTAAGAGTAATAATTTTATGTTTTTATCTCGATATTATTTAAGATGTTTTTATTTTATTTTTTTTATGATAATTATATTATTTAAAGATTTTGATATCTTTTTTTTATTTTTTAAAAATTTTATTTTTAATATCTTTATTTTTTTTAAGAAATTTTATATTTAATTAAGATTTAATTACCATTAGGATATAAATATTCTTTAGGTACCCACAAATGATAAGTTGAAGTGATAAGCAAATTTAATTTTTAAAGATAAAGACACAAGTTCAAAATTTAGAAAGATAAATATTATGAAAAAATTACATAATTTTTATACTTCCTTAGTTGAATAAAAAATAATTTTATAAACAATTTAAATGATGTAGACAGGTAAAAATAACTCGTGATTTTTTTTTAAAAAAAAAAACACCTTAGGTGCATTATATAAAAAAGATGATTTTTTATATTGAATCAATAAGATTACGTAATCTTCATCAAGTAGGAATTTGCTTGTTATGTTTGAAATTTAGTCAAGTACTAATCTTATCACGCTTATCTGATTGCGTCACTTATTCTCTTTTCTCTCAAAATATTCGTCCACGCAGTAGAGATGCTCCGTTTGGCCATTTCACCGTTTCCTCTTTACAAGAGATGCACTAGAGTTGTATGGTATTTTTCTCACTTGTTAATTGTTATATTTATTTCAATTGAGATTTATATTTGTTTTATTTAAGACTTATAATTAATTTATTTGACTCAAGACTTGTTATGCATGATAACTTATACTTTAATCAATTGAGTATTTTTAGTGAAGGTTAAGACTCACATATTGAACTCAACCAAACTAACATACGAACAAGTCGGGTCGGATGAAATCCAACAACACGAGAAAAACCACAGAACCCGACCCACTTGCGCTTACACAGCCAATGAATATTGTATCTAAATCTCAGATACCGAGTTGCTTATGTGTCGACTCACTCAATTAATCTTCGAGAGCAAGTTACTGAGTCTAGTGTCAGGCCTTTACATACCACACCTCTCTGCTTGAGTTGAGTCACCACCAATCAACCACCCAGAGTCTCTCTCTCTCTCTCTCTCTCTCTAGGACTCTATTTCTTTTTTACTTCCCTTTGCCTTCTCTTCTCAAATCCTCTGATAAAAAGGCAAAAGGTTGGTGTTGGTTCAATACCTTTGCCTCAATCTTTTCCTTCCACGACACACTCTTCCTCGTACCCCAGCTGAGCTGTCTGCAATGGACCACACCGGAACCAAATCCAAAAACAAACTCACGCTCCCACTCCCACCGAGGAGGGGTCAAATCAAGATCAGGATACTCAAGGGTCTCTTCAAGTCTGCGACGGCGTTTGCGTCTTTGGCTGCTGCTGGTGCTGGCTTTGGACGCACCAACCAAAAAGAAGAAGATGAAGATGAAGATGGAGCTCCGCCTCTCACTCTCAGCTCCTCTTCTTCAACACCACCCATTCCAAGTGGCTATAACTCCGATGCCTCATCCTGACCCATTTGATTAACAACCTTCAGGATCCATTAGACTTCGGGTTCGGGTCCGAGATTTGCAATAATCTAATGATATGTTAGTCTCTGCAGGGCGTGTTAAATTAGATGCTCATTTTACTACTCTCTTTTTTCTTCATTTTTTTATTTGTTGAAATTCTTTGATAAGAAATACAAAAAAAGAAGAAGAAGAAAATAGAGAATTACCACTGCTAGCAGTTTCATATACATATATCTTGATATTGATTCTGTATAGGAAATATTTGCAGAGACGGTAGCTGATGTATTTGTGTATATGTCTGATTATTGTTGTTGTATTAAATTTTGAAGCTTATTTTGTTTGTATCTCATTTTTGTTAACCAAAGTTTTATGAGATTTGATGGGATTGTAGTTTTTGCGGGTAATTGTCCTCAATTGCGATGATGCAAACAGAGCGATTTGGATCCCCTGCAGTTTAGCAGGGTGTGTATATATATATATATATATATGTTGTGTCCACAAAATAATGAATGACTACCCATTTTTAGCCTCTAATCTAGTGATTGAATTCACGGCTTGTCGGGATGAAAAATGGCCAGGGAAACGGCGTAGAGGGTAATTAGTAATCACTAATCAGCTTTTGATTTTATAGTTTTGTACTTCATCTTGCTGACTTGAAAAATTTGTTTAAAGCACACTTCTACCATAGAGAAACGTTCGCCGTAGTCTACCAAAAAAAGAAACGTTTGCCGGATTAGGAATTTTTCTTCTTCTACAGGAAGAATACCGAAGTTGTTGAGGTTCTGGCTTTCTTGTTGACTACCTTCAATTAATTCCCGTGCTTGTTGCACTTTTTCTTTTAAAGATTGATTGCAGAGAGTGTAGAGACATTTTTAGCAACCTTTTGGGGACAATTATTAAAAGGATCCATGCATGACCTAAGCGCACAAATGGAGTGGTCACATGCCACACAGTATGTTTATGGCTTTTTCAATGTGCTCAAATTCAAATACAGCAGCTTTGTACTGGTAAAAAGGTGCCAACTAAATCTCTTCTCCTCAAATTATCCTAATATTCATGGATGAAATATGTACCTAACAAAGAACAGATTCTTGAATGAATAAGAAGTAAAATTGTTGAATACCGTGACTAGCAATGAATTGAAGTAGAAAACTACTGAAGCGTGAGGCGTGCGAAGTAATGTCTTAAAGATTATTTTGGTATAATCAAAAATTTTTTAAGGCTAAGGAGACTCTTCTTAACAATGTCAAAGTTTTAAAAATTGTAAAAAATTTATTAATTTGTAACTCAACAGAAAAAAGAGCAGAACAAAGGAAAGAACATAATAAAAAGTGAATTAGAGAACGGTTTTTATAAAAAAAATAGAATATATAATGTTAGCAAAATATGTACATAGATAAGACTAAATCATCTTAAATCACTTCAAAATATTCATTTTTAAGTAAGTTCAAAAATAATAATTAAATTTTTGATAAAAATATTTAAACCTTATGTTATCACGTGTAGAGAGACAAATTAAGAATTTGTATTAGTCACGAACTTTCAATCTATTTTTGTACGCGCGAAATTATCGCCTAATTTATTTTTTATCAAGTCTAAATTATAAGTTGATATAAATTTTTTTTTAAAATCTTACTTCCAATCAACGTGAGATTTTATTATTTTAAAAATAATACTTTTTCATAACAAAAATATGATAGTAAAGTTAAAGGTTAGAATGAGTGTTGAAAATAATCCACTAATCCACTATGATTGTTTCGGTTAGGAAATAGAAATGAAAATGACCAGCACTTGCAAGTGAATTCTTCGACCAATTGATTCCAGCACTTTGTTGATAATGAACAACGAATATTGAAATGTTTGCTTATCACCATGATCACAATTCACAACTAAAACGTTTGATGATTCGTTTAATTTGGTTAGATTCCCATTTGAATTAGTTTTTTTTTAATGTAGTCCATCGTGTGTAGGCACAAGGAATATTTGAGCATCTTCTAGGACTTTTTAGATTGCACACTTCAACTTTTTTTTTTTCTAATAAAACAATCCTCTTTTTATATGCACTCTAAAATCTCTTCTGCAGATTATTATATTAGTTTAGTCTTGCTTGCATAAGTGACAGGAATCCCCACCCGCATAAAACTATCTTTAGTAAATGTTGACAAAGATTATAGTTTTTTGTTTGTGGAGTGATGCAATAAGCAAACTTATCAATTATCATCATCTTCTTTATGGTTGTATTTTGTTTAGCATCTTAAAAAGCATGCAAGTATCTGGTGCACGTTTGATTTTGATTAAAAAAAAAATACTTTTTTTTTTGTTAAGAAAAACTCTTAAAAGATTTTAATCTTAAGATGTTTTGATAAATGAGTTATTTTAAATACACACTAGTAATTTAAGCCTTTGGGTGCAGTGGCTTCATGAAATTTAAGATTGCAAATATTTAGACAATAAATTAATTTTTAATAATTTTCTAAAATTAAATCTTTTGTTCAAACAAGGACTAGTAACTTAGGATGCTATATTAACACCAAGCATATCACCTTACATTTAAGTGAGGTGTCAAAATTAGTGTGTGAGTGTGTAGCAAGTAAGATAAAACAACTATAATCAAATGATAAAACTTACATTAATCTTAGATTACGTGTATCCAAGTGTGTGTGAAATGCATTATTGAGAGTGGGAACTGGTATCTGTGTATGGATGGATGGATACTTGAAACCCACCCCTACATAAGATGGATGGACCGAGTTGTTTGTCCGGTCTGCCTGCGAAATCTTGGACCGCACGCCTTCTAAGTTCCAAGTTCCAAGTTCCAAGTGTGCAACATTTCCAGCTCTCCACCTTTGCTGGGGCTTTATAATTGATGGCACTCCAATACTCGCTTCACTTTCAATTTTGTTTGCCCTCCTGCAAAGTTGATCACTTTCTCTATTCAACAGCTCAATTCTCTACTCTCTTGTAGCCTCTTGCTTTTGTTCCTTACTCTTTCACTGCAATGGAGCTCACAGAAGCCAAATCAAAGAAGAACCACCACACACAACTGCTCCCACCAAGGAGAGGCCAAATCAAGATCAGGATACTCAAGATAATCGTCAAATCGGCAGCGGCGTTTACTCGTGGGTTGGGACGGAGGCTCGAAGGAGATGGTGCTCCTCTCACCTCCACTTCCCCAACCCCATCAATTCCAAGTGGGTATAATTCAGATGCCTAATACAGGTCCTACCTTCTTTTTTATTTTTTTTTATTCAGGTTCTGGTAGCTGCCGATCTTATTATTATTATTAATTTTCATTTTCTTTTCTGTAGAGACTTGAGAATTGAGATTCTCATCAGAATCCGAAAGGAAAAAAAGGGAAACAAATATTGTGGATTGAAGAGTTTCGTATATTAATTTTTGTATAGGGGAATTTTGATGAGACCCTGATTTCATTGTATACGTGTATGTATGCGTATAGATGTTGTAAATCAAATTTTGCACTTTATGTATTTTGCTTTTATCTACTTGTTACAATGTATAATTTTTTTGGGAATTTTGAGGAATGTCAAGTGTAAATTTGCTTGAGGTTGAACGCTTCATATGCTGTGGGGTACCAGAACCTGCTAATCTGCATATGGTGCTGCTTGGTACTTTTGCCTAAAGTCTTAAAAATCTGTACCATGATTATTTGATTAGAGAAATTTTTATTTAAATATAATATATTTAATTAGATGTATTAAATTAATTAAGATAATATTTTTATAAAATATAATAAAATTAATTATAAAATATAAAAATTTATAAAAATATTAAATTTTAATTAATTTAATACATTTAATACCTTTATGATTATATAAGAATTTCTCGCCTGTTAAAAGGTAAAGCGAAAACTATTAACCGTCTACGTTCGTTGATAGGTCTTGACTACCTGAACTAGAGGCACGGTGGCTAATTGGCTATATTGAAAATTCCAACGCTGCTTTGATTTTAGAATTACATTTAGTAAAATAATCTTTTATATATTTTTTTTTGAAGATATAAGTATTATTTATATTATTTTTATTAAATATAATTAAATAAAAAATAATAAAAAATATATATAATAAATAATATTAAATAAAATATATATATATATATATTATTTAATATAAAAATATAAAAATTATTATATTTACGGTCATGATCTTGTTGACCACAAAAGATTAAGTAATACTACCTATTTCCCCAAAAATAAAAAAAAATAAAGTAATACCTATTGGCTATTGGGATGTCTGACTCTAAAATCCTAATGTCAATTGGTTTAATGTTCTAGATTTCTGTGCCTCTTTTTTCTTATTGACTGGTAAAGATAATAATATTGTTTTGAGTAGGAACCTGATTATGAAGCTACCTTTGCAGACAACCCTACCCAGAAAGGCCTTTCCCAAATGAGGCAATTCATCAGTCCATCATGGTGCAGCTTTTGTGTCAATCTAAGACATGGAATCTGCATACCTTTTGCATTTTACAACGAAGAAGAATGATACTCGCAGAAATTTAGGAAGAAAGATAAAAAAATGGATCAATTTATTATCCAACAATTCACCAAAAACTCTACAAAAATGCGTAAAAAAATTGTGTAAATATTATTATTCGTTATTACTAGCAAAATATTTTTTTACTATAAAGATAGATTCCTAAATGAATCAGAAGCTAAATGTGAAGCATGGTTGAGGATAAATCATATTCGCAATCTAATTAGCATGTAATACTCACGACCTTCATAGTTATTTTATATTTTCAATTACTTTTTCATAAAAGCATATTAGTCAGTTTACTTCGTGTTATTTTAAAAAATAGTAGCAAGGCAATTTTGTCCTAAGAATTATCTTTTGCTTGCATATTAGTACTTGAATCTATTTATGTGTACAAATTAATTCTTAAATTTATAAAAATCTGTATTAATATAATCTTTCTTAAAGACTAAAGTGATATGTAATAAAAACTAACAATACGAGTTGTATAAATTTAAAAATTAATTTATATACATAATTAAATTCATGAAACTAAAATACGAGTTGAGAATAATTTTAATGACTAAAATTTGAGAATAACACCTATTTACTATTTTTAAAAATGTTAGATATTTAAAATTTGTTGGATATAACATTATTCAAACAGAAAAAGTTTACATTTTAAGGGAAAGAATGTGTTAATTTCATAATTAAGAAAACTTAAAGGATTAATTACTGTGATTCATAGCATAAAGATTTTTTATTTTTTTTCTTACAACCATAGCATAAAGAAATTTTATGTATGTTTTCTATTTTGTAAGATGTTGGTTTTTATTAATAAAAGTTAATAATCAACCTAATTAGTTGAATTGATATGATTCTGAAAGTAAGATGAAAATTCCAAGATATATTTTACAGTGAAAGAGTTATTACTTCTGAGACCAATTAATGGATAGTGATCCACAATCATAGTTTAAGTTATGAATGAAATAGGAATAAAATTATAAGGGACAAATCCATGCGAGTGGATTCTTCAAACCAACTGATTATTGCGCTTTGTTGACGACAACATTGAAAGTGAAGCTACTTTCAACTTTGTTACCGCCATGTTACAAGTTCACAAATTAATAAAGCAATTTAATTTGGTTAGATTCCCATTTGATTGGTTTTCTTTTAATACATTCTATATCACGTGTACAATATTAACACTAAAGCATTTTCTAGGAACTTGTACTGCATGGTTTAAGACTTGTATTTGTGCAAGCAAAAATAATGGATGAGCTTTTCATATAAAATTCATTTCTTACATTTTCATCTTCATGTTTAAAGGAATAACATAACTATTATTATTGTCTCACTAACCCTAGTCAGCAAAAGAATATATCAAGAAATTACATCTTTGTAAAATATTATACAAGGATTACATACACTAATACATTATATGTGGAGCGTTGGTATTTTTACACTATTAAATTCAA
Source organism: Ormosia emarginata (assembly GCA_029884605.1). Taxonomy (NCBI): domain Eukaryota; kingdom Viridiplantae; phylum Streptophyta; class Magnoliopsida; order Fabales; family Fabaceae; genus Ormosia; species Ormosia emarginata. The sequence goes on along the minus strand of JAQQTP010000089.1, from coordinate 16,093,645 downwards.
GCTGATATAGATTTTGGGATTTTTAAAAGTACTAAAAGCAGGCAAAGTGATGAAAAATTTTGAAATTTATCATTACTCAACAAGAATAATAATGTTACCAAAAAGAAACTGTAAGATCTTCAACTATATATATATAAAAAAAATGTGCTTATATTTGTTTTGCTGTGTAAAATGTGTACTTAATAAAAAAAAACTTTAAATTTAAGTCAAGTTATTCGTAACCATTTTACAGCAAATGATTTCGTATTATTAATTTACCCCTTTTTTTTATACATGAGAGGTGTAGGTGAGGAAGGAGAAATGTGACTTGATGATGGATTAAACATCCAACATCAATATTATGCTCAAATTTTAAAAACTTTAAACAGATACTAATTAAGCTACAAACTTGGTAGCTACTTATTATTATTCTTAATTAATTGTGTTCACGGAGGTAGAGATTGATGAAGAAAAGTAAATAAAAAAAGATAGATAGTGTTGTCTCTAATTAATCCACCTCTACATATTAAATTAGAATACTCTTATTTAAGAGTGACTTAATCCACTTATAATACTTTTCATCAAATAATGACATGTGTCATTTTTCAATTCTCTTTTTTTTTAAAAAAAAATCAAAATCAAAATCTCTTTTAATTTGATTAAGCATATTTTATTTTTAATTTTAAATATTTTTCTCTTTAAATCTACACTTTTTTAAATTGCAGTTGAATGTAAAAAAAAAATTCTATTTTTTATTTTTAAATATTTCATCTTTTAATATATATTTTTAAATGTTCTGACTAAATAAAAAAAATCGTACAATACATAGGATAGTTACTAGTGATTGTCTAATTTAGTGACACAATTTTTTTTAAAGAAATACTTAATGTTAACTTTGATTTTCAATAAATCGCAATTACATTTAATTCATGTTTTCTCATGTTTTCGGAAAATCTTTTATTTTTTTTTCTTACAAAATAATATTATTTGGTACCCTTCAAAAATATTTTTATTTCAGGCTAAGTGGATAAACGTGCCCAACCGCTACCTATGTTAGACAGCCGAACAGGAAAAAGAAAGAAATTAAGAGGAATTTAGAGAGGAAGAAGGCTACTTCCACGAAACTACGAAAGGATTTACAACTGCAATTGGCCTAGCATTTATCCTCATCTAGGTTGTGATTTAGCTTCTAATAAAACAGCTATCATGGGCAGAATGTCACGCTAGCAGCTCTGACTATATCCCACACCATTTCCAAGTTCTTCTCATGATCAGAAGAAGACAAATTATGTCTTTGACATATCGATTCTTAATTGAGACGGATGCGGAAAATTCCTAGCATTTCTTTAGTGTGAACTGAAACTCCTTTAATGTCAACTGCGTTTATACATATAATTCCAATCATCTAGTCTTCTACTTAACATTGCCAATCACTTTTGAAGTAAAGGTCATGTCCGGTCCATTCTCATGCTTTATCTAGCTGAGCTTTGAGAATTCAAGTCCTTCCTTTCCCACCAAGTAATTTCTTCGACGTCAGACTTGCTAGTGAGGTAGGACTAATGAGCGTGATTTATTGTATGGTGGCTAATAAATGCGGTCACTGGTCAGCCTGCAAGGTTTATCAGTGGAAGGTTCATATGTGGAGGAGCTATCAAGAAAAAAGAAAAGGAGGCATGAAAGAAAGCCGAGTTATATATCAAGCATGCATTCGACATGAGATTCAGACTAGATACATCATGGATACGGTAACACATCTAATTTTAAAAATAATAAAATACAACACGGTTGAGGTATAATGTATAAAATTAATATAATATTAATAAAAAAATATAAATTTTAAATTAAAATATAAACGTCATCTAAAGTTAAATTAGTCATTATAGACACAATAAAATAAGATATTAATTTAATTATTATGGTATTTTACTTAAATTGATATAACAATTTAAAAAAAACATTATTAGATGCAAGCCAAGATACTCTTAAGGTATCCAAGTATGACAATCATTTTCTATCAAGTACAGACAAAGACATAGTATACAAAACATAACACAAATATTAACATGTAGAGACACATCAAATTTAAAAAATCATAAGACATGATTATATATATATTATCAAAGTAAATTAAATAATTTGGTTTATATATATATATATATATATATATATATATATATATAATTGCAAAATTTAAGAAAAAAATTTATACTTCATTAATATCATTTCTATAAATTTGAAGATTTATAATATCTTAATATATATCATATGTGTCAATATTTGTTACCTAATAAGTTCTCCTAAAAAATATAAAGCATAATTTCTATTAACACATTCTAAAAAATCTCTTAAAATTAACTAACTTCTCTTAATAGAACTAACTATGTATAAATACATGTACATAAAAAAAAATTAACTAGAAAGAATATTGGTATGAGACAAACTTTGATGACGACGAAGTAGACGACTTAGTACGAGCAGAGGTAGAAGGAGCAAATGAAAATATTGGTGTGTGAAAAGATAAAATTTAAAAGTCTAATAGTAGCGTGTGAAAAGATAAAATTTAAAATACTTGTATATATAAATAGTGACATGTGACGTCAGTCATGTGATTGAGTTTGAATGTGTTACGGACTTACTAATTGAACGTTAGTCATGAAAACTAATTTTTTAAAAAAAACATATTAATGGATCGTATCCAAGCTGTGTTTGAAACGTGTCTAAACGTATCCGAGATGTGTCCAAATTAAAAAAATAATCTTTTAAATCGGATACATTCATACACGCAGGACACGTGTGTCGTACGAATATCTCTATGTGTCTGACACAGACATATGTCCGACACAGACATGTGTCCGACACATGGACACGCCTAAAAAACGATATGTCCGTGCTTCATTCATTTTGAAATATATGTACTTTAGCTCCCCTCTCTCACCTAATAAAGAATTTTGAACAACATAGTAACCCAATTTAATTTCAAAAAAGAAAAAGGAAGAAAACTCATTAATTTTATCTAAAAGGAAAAGTTTTTTTTCACCTCCTAATAAACATAAACTTAATTGTATGGGTGTTATTTGTATGAGATATGCAACAACTTAAAGAATTAAACAACTTGTTATCTGTCGTTTCGTTTAATAGTGAGACAGATAATAATTTTTTTTGGAAATTTGATTCAAGAGGATGTTTTTCAGTTAAGTCTTTTTTTATTGCTGAAGCTAATTTGTCAGGCTCTTTGTGTCTTATTGACAATAGTACAAAAGGTGTCTGGCATGGTTTTGTTCCATCAAATGTTGAGTTACTTGTGTGATTTGTGTTGTTGGGAAGATTGAATACCAAAGGCCATCTCAAGAAGCTTAATTTATTGTAGGATGATGATGTAGGGTATCCTTTTTGCAATTTAGATGTTGAAAATATTGAACATCTTTTTTTCACATGTCGTTATTCTTGGAAGTTATGGTGTTTTTGTTTGGATTGGTGGGGTTTTTGTTGGTATATCTCGCTGGATCCACACTCTTTTTTGATTCATGGGTGAATATTGGGTTAGTTGGGTTTAAAAAAATGTGGGTATCTTTATTTTTTGTAGTAATATGGACAATATGGCAATATAGAAACAAGTTGGTGTTTGAGAAAGTGGAGCCAAATTGGTCACAGATAAGCAGTATTGTTAAATTGAGAGTTGGGTATTGGACTAAGAGGTGGTGTTCTGATTTTTCTTTCTCTCCAAAGTTGTTGGTATCTAATTTGCAAGAAATAAGGGGTTGGCCTTCTGGTTTAACAAGATAAAAAATTTCTAGTTGGCCTACTTTACTTCGGAGTGTCTACACATGGATAATAAAAAACGCCTTTAGAAATAATTTGGGGAAGGTAATCATTTGTGATTCCCTTCAAGGCTCGTGTGGGAAATTGTTGTGTGTTTGTACTAAACTTGTTGACCTTTGTGATGAGGTTGAAGTTGTTTTCATGTCCTTTATGTTTGTTCTTGAAGTTTTCAAAAATTATGATTAATTCAAAGCCTGATTTTGATTGTCTCTAATTCTTTACTTGTTCTATCTTGAATGAGTGATGAGAAGAATGTTCCTTAGCTGCTGCGCTTTCTATAAAATAAGTTCCAGTCTATCAAAAGGGATTTCAAAGAATTACATTTTGCCCACCAAAGAAAAAAAATCTAAATATAAAGTAGATTCTGTATTCTTTCTAGAGGAGCAACATGTTTCTTGGTTTTGCTCTTAATCTTAGTTTGATATTTTTGCTGCTTTTGTTTGTTTTCATTTTTGTATTGTATACAACTATTCTTGCTCCTCTCTGTCTTTGAGAGTTTTTGAGTCTGCTTCTTTGTTATTAATAAAAAAAAAAAGTTGTAACAAGAGCAAATGTAAATTGACCTAGCTTGTCATCTCCGCCTCTGGTTGTGCCCCAATTTCATTCAAATTGTCTCGATAAGCATTGAATTTATTTCTTCCTAAACGATGGATTTAATTGATGGTCCTGATATTGTTTACCATTTAACTACAGGCGAGGCAAATAAGGTGATCTTATGACTTTAGTACAAAAAATTCACCATTTGGCTTTAAAAGAATAACATTCTTAGAGTGAAAGAATAAAAGAGAGAAAATAAAGAATATGTTGGTTGTGAATTAGCATTTTATTTTGATAAAGTCTAGGTCAAATTTAGATTGAAGTGTGACACTTATTGATGAATTTAAGTAGAGAAAATTTTATCCTAACTAACAATTATAACTTTTAACTTAATAATAAACACTTGATCTATAAACATGTGTAGGCTTCATACATTTTTTCTTTTTTTGAGATCCTATAAAAAATACATATTAACTTGTTGCAAATATGGAAACTAAATCAATAACATAACAATTATTTCTATTTACAAGTTGAGTTTTATTTATTTTTTAAATTATTAATAACAATGACATATTTATGTACTAAAAGGAAAATATTTTTGGTGCCCAATTAAGTCATGGTTCCAATCAATAGTTTTTGGTGCCTCAAGTTATGTACTACAATGATCACAGACTCAATGCGTTAAAAAAACCACAGAGAAAAAAAAAAAAAGGTGGTTGGATTGAACCGACAATGTGGCACAGAAAGCACTATGAGAGGCGATTCATTCATAGCCCAAGGCAGGCAAGGAGTAACAAAAAAAAGAAACTACCCCAAAAATAAAACTTGTAGAAGTCCTTCCAAATTGGGTTGTCCCTTTGGGCCCAAATTGTCTAGCCCACAAGGTCAGAACTTGGATTTCCTTCTTTTATTTTCGTTTTAAGTACGAATAAAAAGAGCGGGGTTTCTCTTACAATTACTAATCAGTGATGGCAACAGTGCATTGGAGATTTGATTTCGTGTTTGAACATTTGAAATTCAATTTGAAAGTTGAAAAACACGGAATGCGAAAAGGAAAAGGCACCCACATGACCTGACTTTCTGACCCATTTATTTCTCACATCACCTGCCAAATGCCAAAGTGGCCCTCCCGGCTCCCTCTTTTTTTTTTTATTTATAATAATTTATAGTGACTAGTGCGCTCTCAATCTTACATTCTGAAGTCTCAAGTGAATCCTCCCCATTTTAATTTAAGACTTAAAAAAGGACTTGCAAAGGGTAAGCAAAGCATTGAATTGAATTCTGGCTGAGAAACAGAAAAGAGATGGAAAATGCTGAGGGGATCAAAGGGAAAGGGATTCCCGTCCACGGAGGGAAGTACGTGCGTTACAACATCTTAGGGAACCTTTTCGAGGTCTATGCTAAGTACGCCCCCCCTATCCAACCCGTCGGACGTGGAGCATACGGCATCGTTTGGTATCTATCTCCAATCCTTTTGAACTTTGATTATTTTGCCAATTTCAGTAAAAGAATTGCAGGCTCTTCACTTAGCCTAGTCATGCTAGCTTTTCAAAATGTGCTAAAACTAGAGTTCTGTTTCCTTTCAAATTGGGAAAAAGCCGATTCCTCTTGATCTTAAAGTAGATCTATATATTGAATGAATGTATTTTAATTCAATATAGTGTTGGTGCAGCTGTGCAACGAATTCGGAGACGAAAGAAGGGGTTGCAATCAAGAAGATTGGGAATGCCTTTGACAACAGGATTGATGCCAAGAGGACACTTCGAGAAATCAAACTTCTTTGTCACATGGATCATGATAACGCACGCATTTCATGATTCTATAGATTACATACATTGCTTTATTCTCTACTTGTAGAAATAATGATTTGTGCATTTTTTGTAGTTGTTAGTTGCTAGTTGGCCTGCTTTATATCCTCTATGTTAAGACATAAATCTTGGCGACGTTATTGTGCAGGTGATTAAAATTAAGGACATAATACGGCCACCAGACAGGGAAAAGTTCAATGATGTGTATATTGTATATGAATTGATGGATACTGACCTGCATCAGATTATACAATCTACCCAGGCTCTGACAGATGAGCACTGTCAGGTAAGTAGTAGTATACTTTTGCTTCTTGCTAACTAGTGCTTATTGTTGGGGATGTTTGCCTTAAATTGTAATTGTAAAAGGAAATGAAGTGTGTATGTGAGAAAGGGTGGAAGTAAATGTGACACAAGTGATTGAGTGTCTGAATGTGCATGAAATTTGATGTAAAAGAAAAAAAAAATGTGATTAGGGGATGTATGTGCTGTGGGGAAATAAATGTAATAAGTGAGAGTTGGTGAGAGTGAAAATAATGTGTGTGTGAAGGTGAATAATGAAGTGTGATGAAAAGAGTGAGGTGTGTGAAGGGATTTGGTGATTGTGTGTGTGCCTGAAAGAAAGGAAAAGAAAAAAAGACAAAAGATAGTGTAATGTGTGAGAGCATGAGAAAGTCAAGAAAAGAGGAAGAAACGGATGAGGAAGTCGGTGGCTGCAGTTAATGTGCAGCATGCGCAGATGAAAATGAAGTAAAGAATGAATGCTCTATAAATAGAGGTAAGTTTGCATTGGTTTGGTATGAGAAGAGGAATGATATGAGAGTGTTGTGAGAGGGTTTTTGGCGGGGGTAAAAGTTGGGAATTCAAGTGTGAGTTCCTAGTGGATATGTGGTTAAAACAAGTCCCTCATTGGAAAGAAATGGACAAAGTAAGGACTTTTTCAATGAAATGAGTGAATGACCCATTATCCTACTGTTGAGATGTGGTGTTAAGCCCACTATTGTGGTTTCTCTTTAAGTCCATTGGTAGCAAATCTTCTCGGTGTTTTGGGCTCTCCTATCTCTAATAGTAAACCCTTCAAGAGTTTTGGTAGGTATAATGGTGATCTAGTTGTAAGATAGAGGAGATTGAGAGTTCCTACATACATTATCCTATAATCTCATTTTGATATTGGATTTGTTCTCTTCTCATTTGTAGATATAGGCATATGGCCAAACCATGTTAAATGTTGTATGCTGATTTGTTTGGTTTATTGTTATTTTGTTTGTGCTTTTATGACTGTGTGTGTCCCATGCAATTCTCATCCACTGCGCATACTAGAGTTTGTGAGGTGGGAAGAGCTTATCATGAGGATATCCCAACACTTATTATATAAAGCAATATACATGACAGAGCACTTTTGAGTTTTGAGTGATAAGTGCAATTCATCCCCCTTCCCCCTATTTTTTGGGTTGAATTTTTATATGGAAATCTGGTGGTTTGTTCAGTAATTGTTAGATAACCTTGTTTGGTGATATGGGAAAAGAACAAAATATTACAAAATGTTTCTTCTCATTTGTAAATGCAACCTAACTACCTAAGTGATATTGTTTTTTGGTGTAAACCCCCTGATATCCGGAAGCTGCATTGGACTCCATCTAATCCGGAGTCGAGTCGGGTTGGACCACAAAGGTGTAAAAAAGCTCTCTCAACTTAGTTTTTTCCATTCACAATATTCGAACTCGAGATCTTGCTTAAGAGGAACAAGTGTCAAACCACTTGAACCAACCAAGTGTTGGTAACTACCTAAGTGATATTAGAAATCTGATATTAATACATAATTTATTCAGAATGCTACTGTGAAACAGTTAAAATGGTCATATAGTGTTGTCTCTGTTTATAATGCCATCTATTGTTGTCTGAGGACCTTACATAATTATTCAGTATCAGATATTTTGATATTTTCCCTAGAAACTGATAGTGAATTATTAGCTTACAAATTTAAATTTTATTCATTGTATTTTGAACATATAGATTCGATTTGTAACAAGGAAATTGTAATGGAATAAAGCTTAAGCAGCTTGTTAAATGTCATTGCAGTATTTTCTATATCAACTTTTGAGAGGATTGAAGTACATACACTCTGCAAATGTTTTGCACCGAGATCTAAAACCAAGCAATTTACTTCTCAATGCAAACTGTGATCTCAAAATATGTGACTTTGGGCTTGCCAGAACAACCTCTGAGACAGACTTCATGACAGAATATGTTGTGACTCGTTGGTACAGAGCCCCTGAATTGCTACTAAATTGTTCAGAGTATACTGCAGCTATTGATATATGGTCGGTTGGTTGTATTTTGATGGAGATAATTAGAAGGGAGCCTTTATTTCCTGGTAAAGATTATGTTCAGCAGTTGGCGCTTATAACTGAGGTATTTGTCCTCTCTTCAATACTGGCAGTTTGTCGATTTGGCAGAAAAACTTAGTATGCTAGGATCATTTTCTTAAGAGATCTCTTTTAATTAGTATTAGTAGTAAGTGCTAGCTTCTAAATAATAAAATCTTGATGAACAAAGTCCTCATAATTATCTCCCAAAACAGTTACTAGGTTCACCAAATGACTCAGATCTTGGATTCCTCAGAAGTGATAATGCAAAGAAATATGTCAAGCAGCTCCCACATGTAGAGAAGCAGCCCTTTGCACAGAGGTTTCCTGATGTGTCCCCATTGGCAATTGACCTTGCTGAGAAAATGTTGGTTTTTGATCCCTCCAAACGCATAACTGGTATGTCTCTTTATGTTTAGTAATCCTTTTTTGTAGTTCTCATTCATTTTCGTGTAAGTTTTACTTTTATTCTATGGTTGCATAGTCGAGGAAGCGCTGAATCACCCATATTTGTCAAGTCTTCATGAGATCAACGAGGAGCCCACTTGCCCAACTCCTTTCATCTTTGATTTTGAACAGATAACTCTGAACGAAGAAGATATAAAGGACCTTATATGGAGGGAGTCTCTGAACTTAAGCCAGGATCAGATGCTGGAATAGCCTTGGCAAAATGGTCTTTTTCTTTCATCTTTTGATTGGAATTTCATAATACAGGTTTGGAGTTGGGTGGGAAAGTGGTTTGGCTCTATAAAACATGTTATAAAAAGGTTGTTTTAGAGGTTTGGAGTTGGAAGAGAAAGTGGTGTATGTGATTTTGTAATCTCATCTGTAGTCAGAGGGATCAGGGAGATGGGTTCTCCTAATCCCGTTGTTCTGAGAGGGCAAGGTTTTTTCTTTTCTTTTTTTCTTGGGGGGATTGTAGTATCCTCATAGCATTGTTGATTGTTACACATAAAGGAGGGGCATATGCCTTCCAAGCCTTTGTCTATGGCTTCGCATTGTATAAATCCAAATATAGTAGTAATACAGAAGTTACTGAAGATAAGCCACAATATAGTGGTTTTTTGGTACTTATATATAATAGTGGTTTTGTTCTCGTTGTTTGTCTCACAGGATTCTATTGAAGCCTTCTGTATAATTTTCATTTTAGTTTCGTGACAGTACTCGTCTCAATTGAAATTTGGAGGCAATTCTCTGATATTTTCTAAACTCTACACTTTTTTTTTTGGTCGACAACTTTACACATTCTTGTTAGGTGCTCGTAGTCACCTTTACCTTCAAACTAGTAGCACATTAGGCCTTAATTCCGATTTAGTATTTGGTGCCAAAACTTCAGAGTTCAGACAGTTCTACAGTCCTGGGACTTCTAAATGTGTTGCAAGGGTAATCAATATTATATTGAAGACCTTGGTGTCCAATTTATTATGGGGGAGATTTTATTTTTTTTTAAATGATCATCTTTTACAAAAAAAAAAAGATTAGATCTAAACAGTATAGTTATTTTATAGTAAAGTGTAGTTATTTATTAAAAAAATTAGGAAGAAGTAAATTCATCTGCCTTAAATTTTGGATTTTTTACAAATTGGCACCACAAATTTTAAACTCTTTTCAATTAATGCTTAAATTTTAATTATTATCTTAATATATCATTCTGTTTAGGATTTATTAAGTTACTAATGGAGAATAAATCTCAACCTTACATTTGTAATAAATCTAGACCCTTGATTACTTTATTATTTTAAATCTAATTTTATGTAATCAATAAACATTATATCAACAAACTTGAAAAGTTACTGTTGAACAGTAACTTCTACGTGGCGGTTATTCCTTCATTTCTGTCTTACATGTTTGGCACTTGCGGTTGTTTTAGGGGCACTAAAGTCATTTTCATCTAAATGTTATTTCAGTCTTATGAGACATGCTTCATCTTTCTTTTCATTCCCTTCATGTCCTGATTTGAATTAGGGATGAAACCCTGATTTGAATTAGGGATAACAATGGACGGAAGAGTGAGTATGTTTCTCTCACTTCTTTTCATTTTGTTACATATTTATTTATAATTTTTGTAATAGATCAATATTTATATGATTGTAATAATTAATAATTTAAAATAAAATTTTAAAATTACAAAAAAATATAAATAAAATAAATTTAATACAATATACTACAATTTTGTTCAACAATTTAAGATTCTTACAAAATTAAAAAATATTATAAATAACAAATTAAATTAAATTATATTTTGTAATAATCAATTTACATAAATAACTATTACATAAATAGTATATATTTTTTTAACAAATTTTATCATTATAAGTTCATTCAATAAAAAAATTATTTTAAAATAATAAAAATATATGTATTTTTATTTTATCTCAAAGTTAAAAAAAAAAAGAATTATAATATATGATATATATTAAATAAAAAATATATACTTAATAGACTTGCAAGATCACCATGGACGAAAAGATATAATCTTTCCGCCCCCACTCTCATTTATTAAATATACTCATTTTTTGTCCTTCTCGTTGATAATTCATATAAATTTCTACGAGTACAAATAATTTTGTCATTCTTAATTTGAATGTGAGGTTCTTCTTTCAATTTTTTTAATTTTTTTTCTCCATATCTCAATTTGGTTTATGCTATAGCAGGGATTTTGATGCATTGATATATTTTTTTTTTCTATTTCTTCTTTAGGCTCTATAAAATTGAATGCTTTCGGGGTCCACATGCGAGAGATGTGATTAAAGGGCCAATTTTTTTACATTTGGGTGGTATTTACATGGCCATCGAATTTAGGTTGGCAGCCTTTGAATTCGATTAGGTAGTTTTTTTCTCTAAAATTAATTGGGATGAGTATAAATTTTATAAATTTGACTCAATATATTTTTTAGATTCAGGACATGTTTTAGGTCATTTCAATACGGCTTGGTATTATATATTATTTTAAAATAATATATATTTATATTAATATTATTTATTTAAAATATATATTATAAAATATATTTTTATATTAGTTTTCTATTTTTTATAATTTTATAATTTAATTATATATAATATTTAAATTTGTACATTATATTTGTATATCAAGTTAGCTCAATTATTATCAAGTCATAATCGAGTATGATTTGGGTTTAATAAAATGATTCAGTCAAAATATCGGATCAGGTTATGATATAGTCAAACTCTTTTCATGAACACCCCTAACATTTGATGATGGTATCGTTGCATTTTTAAGATAAATTCATTAATAAAAATAATTTTGGTTGGATTTCTTTCGTATTATTACTTTGAGCAATACAAGTTTGTGAATTTTTCATTTTGAATATATTCTAAATAAATTTTGATTCTTTTGATATTGTCTTAAAATTATTTTGACATTGAATAAAGAATAAGAATATAAAAAATCATATATTAAAAATTTAATCATTTTGTATTGTTGAATTTATTGAGTGCATGTTTCATAATAATAATTGTCTTTTGCTCATTAAAAAAATTATCTTTTCAATTCAATAAATAAATTATAACTTCTCATTAAATGTGATGTTATTATTTTATATTTAAATATTTTGTATTCATGTCATAATAGATTAATAATTTTACACAAAAATATATTAATAACTACATTAGTTTGAATATTTTATAAGAAACCATAGTAAAATTAATTTTTTTAGAAAAATTTTAATTAGAAAATATATATATATATAATATATATATATATTATATATATATATATATATATATATTTGTTCTATAATATTTTAAAAACTTCAATATATACATCGCACAAGAGTAAAAATTTTATATGAAAATATAGTAAAATAATTAAACATAATTTATTATGAGAAAATCAAAAATTTATTAAGTATATTTTTTGAAATATTTTTGTTCAGATATATAATATATAATATTTAAATATTTTAAATTTATATTTCATAGGATTAAAAACTTTACATAAAAATATATTAATATTTATGTATATGAAATAAAAACTTTACAAGTAAACATGATAAAATCAATTGAAAAGTATGGATTTTAAATAAAGTTTCTTTACTAACGTCGCTTAAATACAATTGAGCAAAACTTGTATTATATAACATCAAGGTTTCATTGATATTTTAAGTGATATTGTTTGTAGAAGTTAAGATAGTTTCTATAAACAATAAGGTAAAAAATTGACTTCAATCGAAGTATTGATTGAAATGATGTAATGAGAAAGTTATATTAATATAATTGTGTTTCATATTAAAATAAATTGAATTTATCAAAGAGAACAAAATTAAAAAACTTAAGAAGTCATATGTCAATTGATTGATTTAACAAATATATTATTTTATTTAATCTACTTAAATTACAAAAACTAAATGTATAGGATATAAAATGTTAAGATACTTGAATGCATTGAGTATTCTTTAGTTATATTATTATCGACCATTTTAATTTTTGATAAGTTTTCTTTTTATTTGTCATTGTAATGTCTTTCAATATAAGATTATTTCGTTGATATAATTTAATATTTAAAGTAAACTTGATATACTCTTAATAATGAGATGATAAAACATCCAAATGAAAAAACACATAAAAATTGGAATTCAAGTAAGAAACCATGGAATATAAAATTGAAATTAACTGAAACTATGTAGATTAATTATTTATTTTAACTTTTTTTTTTATTCTGTGCAATGCACGAGTACACAACGCTAGTTTTTTAAACATTCTAAATGAAAAATATTCTTCCTAAAGATCACCTTAGCGCGGAAACCAAATCTAAGTATTTTTCTCCAAGCAGATCAGTGGCGTCGTCGGTCACATAATCGTAGGTCAAGTAATAGCCACGCTCATGAGTTTTGGTGAGCATCATCAAAGGGAAATCGTTCTGGAACTTCATGTCAAAGAGGGTTCCAAAGTAGAGCAAATTGAGAAGGTCCTTGACGACATTGTCATGGTTGTTGTTGTTCTTGGTGGAGAGAGATTTGGTGGTTTTGAAGGGTGAGACTGAGTTATTTGGTGAGGGCGAAGGAGAGGAGTTGACGAATAAAACCATCAAAGTGAGTTGTAACCCATGAGCTAACCTTTTTAACCTGCTTAAAATGGTGGGTTGGATTATTAAAAAACCAATCCATAAAGACCCAAGGCGGACCTGACCCAGCTCACTTAACTCGCAAGTTAAATGGGTTCAAAGTGAGGTGGCTCAAGGGTTGGAAGCTTTTTTTTTTTAAATAAGGAAAATGAAAGGTGAAAAACAAATGGTTTCTCCTTTCTGGGAACCCACCACAACCACAAAAGCCAAAATGCCAACCTACAAACTCTCTCAAAAATAAAACCCTAGCAGCCATAACCCAAAACTTACTAACGACGGCCACCATCCCACCAAAATCGTCGTGACATCCCCACAGTCACCTAGCCTAGCAGAACTGCCCCCACCCACAAGATCCACCACCCACCCACCACCGTCCCATCAAAACCATTGCCCACTAGTGATCCAGCCGCAACTACCAAATTAAGACGAGACGATTCGCAACCACCACCAGTCCATCACCCACCATTCTCATTCTCTGATTTTTCACCAGCTAGCCATGACGACGACTAGTTCACATCACTGGATCTAGAATCTTTTTTTTTGCTTTTGTTATGATTTTGTTTTTGTTCTTGAAATTTGGAATCTGAATTCCATTCAAATCCGAACACTCTACTTTTTTTTTTAGTTTTTTTGAATTTTTATGTATTTTTTTTTAGTTTTTGGTGAGTCAACCCCTTTAACCTACTAACCTAGGTGGGTTGAGCCGGGTTGGTCATTTTTTGACCCTCCATTAATTTTGTTACAGGTTTTACATTTGTGATTTTCTTTTTTTCACCAGTTACAAGTTTTCTTTTTCTCACCAGTTACGGGTTCTAATCCCGTTTTTTTTCTTTATTTCAATAGTTACAAGTTTCAACCCCATGGTTTTATTTTTCTCACCAGTTATAAGTTCCAACCCCATGGATCTTTTTCTCACGAGTTATAGGTCCCAACCCCATAGTTTTCTTTATCTCACTAATTACGGGTTCTAACTCTGTGGATTTTTTTCTCAATAGTTACAGGTTCTAACATGTGGTTCTTTCTTTGTTTGCTTTAAGTTTTGAATTCTTGTTGTCTTTCTTTATTGGTGTTAAAATCTTTTGACTAAAAAAATTGACCTAGACAAAATTGGTTGCTTCTTTACTTTGCTTATCATTTCTACTCGAAAGGACAAGTAAAAGGGAGTTACTGTCAACACTCAATTTTTAATTAAATAATTAGTTAAATATTTTAAAAGTTTCATAAAAAGAAATATCTTTTCTTATAGTTTTGTTTGAAGCCCAACTAATTTTGTTTACCGAATTATCCAATCATGCTTTGGCCCAAGTTTCTCTTCTCATTTAATTTCTATGCTCTTATTTGTTATTATTTTTATTTTTGCCTTCTTTAGAAAAAATATGTATGTTTTCTGATCACTTTTGCAAACATTTTTTCTTCTTCTTTTTTGGTTTTTTTTTTCACATTCCCACTACACTTTCAGCTCTGACGTTGCATGCTCAACATAGGATGTTTGTCACCACACAACATATCAGCAAACGAAGGGGATTTGGTTCACCATGCTAGACTTGGACCAAGCAACTTTTTTCAATAAAATGGTGAATCCTCCTGTGGCAATGGAGATGAACAGTGAGAGATAGGGAATGGAAGGAGAGCCCAAAAGAATACAGGAGAAGCAAGCAGAGAAGAAAAGGAAAGCACATTGCAACAAAAGAAGCTTGCTGAGAAAGAATAAATAGAGAAAAAAAAGTTAAAATGTTGGCTCATGATTTATACAAACCACCTTGAGCCTTTATAAACCTTCAAAATAATCCAAGACAACAACCTTAAAAAAATGCTATAGAAAATCCTCCCTCAACAACAAT
Source organism: Ormosia emarginata (assembly GCA_029884605.1). Taxonomy (NCBI): domain Eukaryota; kingdom Viridiplantae; phylum Streptophyta; class Magnoliopsida; order Fabales; family Fabaceae; genus Ormosia; species Ormosia emarginata. Next base: position 16,078,215 of record JAQQTP010000089.1, on the reverse strand, counting down.
ACGTGGCTTCAAATCAATACTCACACCCACTAACCCATTGACTCAACCTAGAGCTGTCAAAGTGAGCTAACTTGACTCACTCGGGTGGACTCACCACGGCTTGTTCACAAAATGAGCTAGGCCGGGTTGGTTCACTTTGGTGGCGAGCCAAAATTTGACTAACACATTTCAACCCGGGTGGGTTGGTGGGTTAAACAGGTTGACCCATTCAATTTTTTTTTTCTAAAGAGAAACAAATATTAGGATGATGATTCAATTTTCACCTATTGAATATGAGAGTGAGAGTGGGAGGATGACGATAACAATTAACAAGGATGATGATTTAATTTTACCTGGGTTGCAAGGGCGACTTATTGTGGTAGGTATAAGCTAACTAGACATGGTCTCTAATATGGATGGACATCGCAGATGCATTGCTCTCAGACTCAACAAATTGCTTCACCAAGTTGCCCATCGTTGTCTTCAGTGATGAAGTCCAGTTGTCGGCCGTAACCAGCTCCTCCGATGCCGATACGATTGAGCTGCTGAACACACTCAACATCTGTCTTTCCTTTTTATTCTCTTTTCACAATCACACTCAAACATAATGGGAAATGAAACAACAATGGTGGGGTCCAGAAAGAACCCACATTGTCATTTTACCTTGCATTTTATTTTTTCTTTTTAAATTTTTAACCTATGAGCCAACCCAGCTCAAACTTGTTTAACCTGCAAGTTAAGTGAGTCGGGTCAAGTCAACCCAGGATCTTTGTGGATTGGTTTTTTAACTACCTAATCCACTATTTTGCATGAGTTAAATGAGTTGACTCACAGGTTAGAACTGATTTTGACAACTATAACTCAAATTACAACAAATCAAACTCAACTCAAACCCAAATAAACATCATAGCCAAATCCCAACAAACCACACCCACCATAACCCTCAAATTCCTTATGAAAATCAACAACCAAATTCCAATCCATTGCAAACCCACTATGAAAATAAATCCCTTGAAGCCACCATCCCAACCATCTCCACCTAAACAATCAAACACACCCTACTCAAAACCAACACATAACCAACAACAAAAACAACTAAAAAATCAAGAACTCAATATCAAAACTCAACTGCTAGCAACCATCAAAGCCTCATCATATCACCTCAGACATATGCCACCATCACACTGTGCCACCACTCCTTGTCACCGTCGGTGAGTCACACAACCTCCAGGCAGTCGCACGCCTCCTAGTTGGCGACCCAACACCACCACACTACCAACGCAGAGCCACTAACCACCACTGTCAACCAACCTCTAAGTCGTAGCAAACCCAGATCCACTGTGTGAACCACCCTTGCCCAAGACCCATCATGTAGCCTCTCTGTCCTTGCCTTGCCAACAACCCTTAACCAATGTTGGCAATATCGCAATCGTAATCGCGGTGGGAAAGTGATAAATAAAATTTTAAGAAAAATAAATAGAGTTGTCACTAATTTTATTTAAATTTGAAAAAAAATTAGAATTTTTTTAAAAATAAATTGATCTTTAAAACCAAGTTGAGTTCATGAGTCAATTGTGCAAAAAAAAGTGGAAACTGAATCCCACAACACTCCTAACATATCCGTCTTTAGACGATTACCCTTAGTCAATTGTGTAATTTATTAATATCCTTAACAAGATTCGTTTCATCCCTTTTAACAAGTAAAGAAAATTAATTTAAAAAATTTATATTTTGACTTTACTTTCAGCCGACGTATTCTTCAAGTGCAAGAAGCTCAAAGTCAACATAGTTCTCTAGAAAATGATTGTAAGTGAATTGATTTTAATTATTTTTTTTAAAGAAGGATTTTTGAAAAGGAATTTTATTTAAAAGCAGATTCACTCTTATACATGATTTAAGATAACATCAAGTTACACAATAAACCCTTACAGTATCAATCAACATGGAATAAAGCATAACGCTATACAATCAATGTTGATGGCCGTTGTGTGGATTAAAATAGATTTTTTTAAAAAAGAAAATAAACTTTGTTTAACACAGAAACATATATCAAGACGACAACAATACTAAAAAATTAACACAAATCATACCATTGAGCAGTGTAAAAATAACACAAAGAAGTAAAAGATTCTTAACAACTCAAATAAGAGAATTCAAATTTTTTATTTTTTTAGATTATTATCCCTAACCAAATTTATTTAATTACTTTATCATGTTAAATTTTGATGTTCATATTTATAAATAATTATTTTACTAGCTTTTATAATTTATTTTATTTTTTTAAGAAAAACAAACCTACCCTAAGAGCTAACTTGGCTATACATAGTTAGAGACCACCTTGACTCATTACACTAATTTGAAAAAACTTTATAATCCTGGCCCATCTAATTTTTTTTTAATATTTTTTACCAAATCAATCAATCATCAATATAATATAGAAAATAAAGATACATAACTTGAAAGTTATTATGTGCCTTCTAAGTTAACAACTAAATGCTTTGTTTTATTGACATGTGACAAGTATAATAGTTAAAATTTTGTCACGTGTCATCTGATGTAGTATTTTTTTCACGTATAAAATGATATGACAACTGCCACATGTACAAAAAAAAATATAATAAATTAATAAAAAAAATAAATCAAGCAAAAATAAAGCTAAATTAAATTAAAAAATAAAACTTAATGATTTTAATCATTTATAAACATTTTCTTTCATCCCAACCTCATATTTCTTTGTTCCAATTGGCCTGCACTTTTTTTTTGATACATTAAGTTAAGTGACCCTAACAAGTTATTGTGAAAAGGATTGGAGATGTGCTCAAGAAAGTTTTGTACATGACCTTTACTTGTCAAAGCTGCTTGCATGTAAAAGCCTAACTAGGCAATCATTGTTAAGCGTTTATTTTTTATTTCTTTCATCTTTAACTACTCAAAAGTTTCATTTTAACTCAAATTGAGCTAGTATTTTTATCGATGTAACTCAAATTAAGAACTTCATTGTAATTCTAATTGAGGCAGTATCTTTGTTGATATTTAAGCAGCCATACTTAGTTCTTTTTCACCCAATGTTTTGTTTCAGCAGTCATGTTCTAGAACTAATAAAGCTCCAGTGGCATTTTGGATGTAGTAACAACATTTTATACTACATTTTCGAATCAATGTTGATGGAGCTAGGGCAACCAGGTACCCTCTGTGTCTACATGACGTTAGTTTTTTCTTTGTTTATGGATGAAAATATTATATCCAAATGCCCTAAAAAAATTTGATTGACTTTCAATCCATTTAAAAAAGAAAATGCATTTTATTATTTTCCAATTATTGTCAAATAATAAAATGGTGAAGAATAATCATCAAATAATAAAATTTAAAATAATAATTCAATCATACTAATTTTTTTTGTCTAAATTAAAATTATTGTTAAATATGAAAATAAATATGTATTAAGTGAAATGTTTTACAACTTGTGTTATAATAATTGATTTGTGTTATAATTAATTGATTGATAATAAGGTTGCTTATTGCTATCAATCTAAACAAATTTGAATTGATTTTTATTTCTTTTAAATATGATAAGTTTTTATGTGAAAGTGAGTGATAGCTTGAATTCTTTAGTTAAGATATGACTACGGAACAGCAAGCATTAGCATGAAATTAATTTTCATACAAGAAGAATTACACCAGCAAGCAATCAAGAAAGAGGCATACACTTCATCATCAGGGAGCTCACCTTTTTGAAGCCCCAAGTAAAAAAACTTGAACAAAGACCCCTGTACTCTCCTTCCTTTCATGAACCTTCCCCTTAGACTCTCTCAGCAAACATCAGCCCAGCTAGGAAGTCCTCTCATCTCTCTCTTATAGCAAGGAAAATGCAAAACCACTCAAACAAGTATGGGGAGCAGCTGTCCCTTGTCCCCGCTGAGTATTGTACCAAACGCTAAAAGTGTTATGCCTTGTTTCATGTAGTGACAAAGGGAATTAGTTGCATTGGGCTTCTATGTGCAGTGCACTAGAAAGGGTGTCTTCCTTTCCTTTATTAATTTATTTTTTTCTTATAAGCAATTGGATTTTCTTAAATTGGGCTAAAGTTGCTTTGGGCCAAGAAGCGGAAAGTTTTGGTCAATGAAAAAAATTGAGCTTAGTAGGTAGACCTTTTATTATTATTTTTAACTTTTAAATTAAGATTTTTTAATGACCTAAACAAAATTGAACGTTCACAACATACACATTCATCTTCCATTGTAGTGAGTTACTGCCGTCAGCCGCGAGCCACCGCGTGCTCTGTTCTCGTTGTTGAGCTCCACTGTGGAGTCACCATTCATGATCCAAAAGAGTTGTTCTATGCATTGCCCAGGTTGTCGGAGTTCAATCGACAAAGCCTGCTATCGGAGTCACGTTCTGTCATGGAAGATAACGGCAACGTCGCCACAGGGGCTCATTTTTGTTTTGGTTTTAATTAGTTCAAGTTTTAATTAGGCTAAGTTTTAAATTTTGGGCCAATTAGTCTCGTCTCATCATGAAGCCCATTTTTAAATTGGTAAAAATATTGGAAATAAGTTAAAAAAAAAAAAACAACTTTATAGCCAGGCGTAGAGGCGTAATTCAATTAGTGAGCTGAATTTCTTGTTTCTCTTTATTTGGGCTAATGTTAGTTTGTTTGGATAGGTTAAATATTTAGTTGAAGGGTTAAAATCTCAAAATGATTAAAAAACTAAAAATGTAGAAAACACAAAAAGAAGTAAGAAAAAATATTAAGAATGTTAAAAAAAAAGATAAAAACAGAAAAAAAATATCTTTTAAGTTCCTGGGTTGGTTTGATTTGAGTTTTGCTTGTTTATGACTCTTTTATTTGTTTCGGCTATTTGTTTAGTTGTTGATATATTGCTTGATTTTAATTAAATCTTTGTTAAATATTTTTTCTTGAACACTTTATTTATTTATTAATTAAAATTAATTGACTCATACATTTTTTTAAAGAATAATGTAACTTTAAGTTTTCATTACACAAAGAGATACGTAAGAGTGGAAATTCTTTTTTGCATAAGTTAAAATTAAATTTTCAGAATTTTAATATTTGATTTGTATTGTTATGTTTCCTTGGCTTATAAATACTTTAATACGTGTTTTACTTTTATTCTACTTGCAAATATTGTGAGTTATGTTTTTTGATGTTGTAAATATTGTGATTATTAATATTTTTCTTTATTTATTCTAGGAGATAAATTTAATATATTTAAATTATTTAATTCACACAATTAATTTTAGAGTAACATTCATTTATTCTTCACTGAGGCTTACATGCCTTCCTCTTAAAATGAACAACCTTCATTTTTTTTGAAGTTTTAAGAAAAAAAAAAAAGAAAAATCGAAAGTTACAACACAACACCCTGGATGAAATTGTTGTTTTTGATAATCGCGAATATCTTTAGAAGTTTTTTTTATTTAAAAAAATCCATTCTCTTCGACATTTAAGCACACTATCTTGAGCTAATCATTTCATTTCTACTATATGGTTTGGACTTTGGAAGAGAATTACACGCTCCCTTGGCCTTTCTTCGATGTTTCAAGGTAATTATAATTGCTGAATAAAGTGAAAACTCCCTTTATAACACTCAGATTAAAGAAACGAAATGATGAATAATAAACATGTGCGAATATGCACACGGTTACAAAATTTAAATATTAACTATGTTAATTATATGAAGTCAGACTTCAAAAAAATATCCTTATGAGATGGGTTAGCTTTGACTAAACTAGAAAAATGTATTAATTGAAATTCACATAAACTACCCCAAATACCATTAAAAACAATTAAAAAGCAATTGTTATAGGATAAGCAAATGCATGCACACAGGCCATGTGACCATACAACATGCTGCTGTATCTAACCCCAACTAGATATATCCTCTAAATTGTTAATTAAATCAATGTGAATTTATACAAAGTCGCGTATCATTGGCAAAAATAGCAAATAAAAAAAAAATCAGCATTTTGATTCTCAAAGGATAAATTGTTTTACAATTTAATTTCTCAACTTTTAATTTTATGGTTTCAATTCAGGGCTTTTTAATATTTTAGGACCATGTTTGATGCATCGAATATGATAGAATGACATAGAGAGATTGATCTTTATACAATTTGATCCGTTCACCGAACATATAAGTCAAACAAATCAAACAAACTAATTTTGTCTAATTTTATCATTAAATGAACCCTAAAGACCAATAGAAATTAGAAGATGGGAAAAATGAAGGTAAGAACCTATTGAGATCGATATTTACTCCCAATGGCCTGTTAACTATTGAATGGTTAATTTAGTTCTTGAAGTGATTTTCTTTGAAATAATTTTGTGCTCAACAATTCTCTACCTTCTGTTTTCCTTATAGACATACTCAGTTGATGAAATTAAAAGTCAAAGGTATCAAATTGAAAAAAACGTGTATCATTTAAAGAACCAAACTAATAATTGCTCCTAAATAAAAACACGCATAATGTTTTGATAAGCTCCGTATTTTCTTTCTGCCTCCTTTCCTGGAAAAAACCTAGCACATATTAAGTAACAGTCCTTAGACAACTAGTAGAAGGTGTACTCATTCAGTTAATGCCTCTATTATTCCCTTGCAGGGATGGTGATCAACCTAGAAAGAATCCAATTCCAAAGCATGCATTTTAAAGTCAATGCCAAAAGTCACAACCTTTTTGTCCCAGAACCCGACATGGGCTTGAACAACAGTTTCTAGCCTGGTTGTCCTCCCTGAGGGATCTAGAAATTTTAGATAGTAGAGACAAAGATAACATATAAGTATAAAAAAATTTCTAATGAAACAAATATATGAATACAAAATGATGAAAAATCAATTTGTAACTGTTCATTTGATGTTGAATAATATCTTTATTATCAATATTATTATATATTTTAACTTTATGTATGTATGAATGATCATGTTACATAGATTTTAACTTTTTTTATTGTAAATTTATTCATTTACCTATCAGATAGAGACAAAGTTAAAAATATGAAGGGATAAGAATGACCAATGACTAGCATGACTAATAAAAAATTTTCAAAGTTGAGTGAGGCATGTGTTTCCACTCATATACGTGTAGGTCCGTAACTGGTTGCCCCGTATCTAAACATGAAAGCTAAATAGATGCAATTGCACTGTATCTAACCTGACAAAAGGAAATGCCATGGAAAACAATTTTCTTTGGAGATCACTCAGTATTCCTATTCTTAACAGATGGGATTCTACAAGATCTGTGGTACTTAACAGTGCAATAGAAATGCCAGATAAAATGCAGAACAACCTCCCTACGCCAAGATATATATGTCAACAGCCCCACTCCTTAAATCCGTCTAAAGTTTAAAATTTCATCACTTGCTTAGGCTGGCTCCCACGTTTGCCTAGGACCTTATCCAATGTTGAAATCATCAAAGGGAACCAGTTCCATCCAACTAAGAGGATTACCAATATATGAAACAGAAGTGGACAGTTTATGCCAGAATATAAGAAAATTTAAAATTTCATGACACATACTCATATTTTAACTCTCCATCTCGTACAAGATCTAAAGGCTGTCTATCATTTGTCTGCTCTAGCTTTATCTGTGGTCATCCACCTCTGCAACCAGAATCCTCTCAAGGAAAGTTGCTGCAAATATGTGGTTCTGGACTTAGGTTACGTCTTATAAACCAAAGCAGATCGCCACATGTTATTGAAAAAGTAACAGCACAAAGAAGTCAAGACGTAAAGGAATCCCAATTCTAGAGAAATTTACTTAAACATGGTGTATTATAGTTAAATGCACTAAGTTAATTAGAATTTAATATTTTTATAGATCTTTGTGTCTCACAATTAATTTCACGGTACTCTATGAAAATATTAAGTCTTGATTGATTTAGTGTACCTATCTATAATATATCATGTTTAGATAAAAATTTCTCCGCAATTCCAAAGGCTAATGGTCCAACTTGACTATTTAGTCTTGCTAGTTTTCCACTCATTTTTTCTATTTTGAATACTTCAATAATAAGTTTGAAAGATTCCAACATTAATGACAAGACAAGAGTACAGAGTTTCTGAAATCTTCATTTCCGTTTCTCATTCTGTTATAATTGCAAAAAAAAAAGAAAAAAAAAAGAAGGTTATTTAGTCTTCCAAGCAGGCAAGTCATGTTATGTAGTGTAAACTCAACACTCATTTTAACCCATCATGCTAATCTTTTGCATCTAGGTATCTATATTTCATTAGGTCTTCAATATCCCAGCACTAAAAAGAGACTATAACCCCAGAATTATGTACAGAAGTTCAATTACATTTACTAATTACTATATAGTTTAACATTAGTCAAAGGATCAGCAATGGTGACTAACATGACTTATACGCCATAAGAACAATGAAGAGAGTTTTTTCTTTTCTTTGACTAGGTATCCTAATAGGCATTATTATGAAACTAACTCTTGGGCACTATCGTGACTAAGCAGTTCTCTCAACAATTGTCTTATCTAGAGTTTGAACTATGATCCCCTCTCTTGGAGTGCACCTTGTTTATCATTACATCCAACCCTTGTTGGTCCTGTGGAGAGAGCTAGTTGCAAGCATCTATGATTCATTTTTTTGGCTAACTTTTAATTGGCAAGTTACATCTAAAAAAGCTTTCCAGCTATGAGTAGGTCTGTGAACTCACAAGTATCTCCAGTGATCTTTCAAGAAACCTGGGTTATGTGGCTTGGACTACTTCACTAGTATCATTTTGAACCCAAGTTCTGCACAATCCGACAGCACATATCATCCATTTTCAGGAAGTCATGACCAAAAAATTTATTAACTTCTTAACATAGTATTTTCTTCTTCCTTAATCTCAACCAGTTCCTCGTAATGTCTATTTGTGGAAGGTGTATGCTTCTCATCTCAGTCACTGCTTTTATTGGCAATTTCAATTGGATTTGACTAACTTAACATAACCATGACTGATTTATCTTTATGCTTCACTCCATTCATCATTAACCAAGATATATCAAGATTTTAAGTAAAAATTATGATGCATAATTAACAACCGAAGTAATCAACCAATAGGCTCCATGAATATAAAAAAGACTTCAAGTAAAAATTAGCAACTCAATAGGTAAATTTCAACTGTTGAAGGAAGTAAGAGTTAGATTAGCTAAACAATAAACATATCTAACATGAATTTTCCAAAGTAGATTTCCATCCCTTACCAAAAATTAAACATGTTCTTGATCACCAAAATAAATAGAAGATTTTTTTCCTTAAAAAAAAAATTCAGCCACACAACCCTCTGACCTCAATTCCAAAATACTTCATATGAATCTAAAAACCAATGTCAGGAGTAAAGTGGACACAATAATCTAAAAAAATAAAACTAGTTATAGGTACTATATTTCTGAGCTACAGAACAAATATCCAAAACTGGTCATAAAAGAAGAATTTCAACAACACAACTTCTTTCCAACCTAGGACAAATTCCCCAGGACCATCTGAATAAAGATGTACCTCTCATTCTCATCCTCTAATGTAAAAAGCATGGTAACATCATCCCTCTGTCATTTTTGTCAAGCAGTGGGCGATGATGGATAACCCAGAAAATTCGCTTAAGTTCATACACAATCTAACGAATTGCCACGCACAAATAACCTACACACATTCTTAGAAAGTGATTATGGAGTAAGAAATCTGAAGATCTGGATCATAAGAAATACTTGCACAAATATAATGCACTAGGCAAATCACTCACATATTGCATTAAGTTTATGCAAGTATTTCAACAATTCAACTATAACATTAAGGATTTTTCTAACGAGAATACTAAAAGGCAAAATAATTAAAGTGAGAGATAATAAAAACTCACAAAGATAGATAATATGATAGGCACTCAGTAATGATAGGCACTCAATAGGCAACTTACTCTCATCTTATTTTGTCCTTTTTTAACATAACCAAACATTATAATTTTAAATCCATCTTGCATGCAGAACTAACTGTAATGAAGGGCAAAAGCCCCTAGGTCTAAAGGTCCGAAAAAAAGTAGAGGCAAAGAGGATGAGGGCACCTAGATTGGTGGTGCACCGCAGGGCATTAAAGCGACGCCGTGGGTTGTGGGTTTGAAGGGCGAACTTTTATACGAGAGGTGAGTGAGCCACGTGGTGGGATCCGAATCTGAAAGATCGCATTTGATTAGGCGCTCTGTGTAACCTCGCAGCTTAAAAGATTTTGTCCAGGTCACACCATCCAATGCCTCTCACAACCTCCACGTTACGTGGCCTCAACATCCTACATGGACTTCCGAGCCATTCACACCTTCATTTTGTACACGTCAGCATCCCCAGAATAATATCTTCTCTCCCTCCTTCCCCCACTCTCTCTCTCTCTCTCTCTCTCTCTAACCTTTTGGCTTCGCTATTTCTCAACCAGTCAAGTGTTTTCCACAGAATAAAAATTTTCACGGGAATAAGAAAAGCTTTGCAATAAATGTTAGAACCTTGTTCACTAAATTGCTGATTTTCTTTGATTATTTTTTTTTTTTGTTGTTTTTTGCTCTCTATTTTCGAAACCAGATTTGGAGCTTTGACTATTGTGTTTTCTTCTTCTTCTTTTTTTTTTGGGGATTTTTTTTTCCAAGTTGCTGCATCGAATCTTCAGTGAAGCTCTGAAGGTCTGTTTCATCAACCTATGATTATGCTGTTTTGAATTTTTGCTCATGTGGATGGAAATTTTAGTGAAAAGAAAAGAAACAAAAGAAAACGCTATTTATTTAGATTGTAGATTCTGGAATTTGTGTTATGTTTGGTGCAGAGAAATAGAAGCTCCATTGCCATATTTGTATGACACATTAACTTTACCCTTTGAATCTGGTTTCATTCTCAAATTTCTGAAGTCTGTGCAAATATCTCCTTGTAAAATAATTCGTGAAGAGTCTCGGTATATTTTATACTTGTTGTATCATATTTTTAGTTATTATTTTCATTTCTCAGGATATCCGTTTTTCAATTTATGAACATGCTTTTTTGAATTTTTTAATTTTGGCTCTTCCATTTTACCTATGCTTGAGTGCATATGGTGTTAAGTTAGGTGGATAAAAATTACTGAAAAGAAAATCAAGAGAAAAAGAAGAAGAAGATATTTTAGATTGTAGTTTCTGGAGCTTGTGTTATGTTTTGTCTTATTGTATAAGACACTAACTATTCGAATTTCTGAAGTCTGTGCTGATATCTCCTTGTAAATTAATTTGTGAAGAGTCTCTCTGTATATGCATGTTATGTCAGATTTCTTCAGCAGTTTCTGTAAGGATGGTAAGTGAGTTTTCATTTCTCAGGATATCGGTATGAATGGAAAGTAATACCTTGTGCTGAGACAGAAGCTTTGAGGGTTCTATAATGCAGGAACAGGTTGTTGTTCCATTTCATTAAATTTTCTTTGAAATTTTTGTTTTTGAGCTTTTGATTTCTGTCGGGGGGCTGGAGTTTGGAGGTATGGATTTATATTTTTCTATCTCAACTTTTTTCAAAAGGCAATTATGTTTGTATCATCAGATCTAGATTTTTATTATATATAATCTGTTGACAATTACCATAATCAATAACTGATTTTACTCCCATGATATATGTGTATATATATATAAATTTGTTTGGCCCTCTTGGGTGGAGTATCCCCAGGTATAGGATATTCTGTCTCTCGGAATTATGATGTTGGAAAAAGTGCTGACTTGACTGATATAGAGTTATGTTTGCAGAAGTTGATAGTTGAAGTGCTTAAGATGTTGGAGAATCCACGATTGACTTGAAGAGGGTATTGCGTTTGTGTAATCCTGTTAATTCCTCACCCATGTTTTTTGAGTGTGGTTGATATAGGCTCGTCCAATGAACAATAATGTTGGGAAAAGAGGTTTGGCAGAACAAAATGAGACTTAATAATGTAGTAGTTAATAGAGGGCTAGGCTCTGGATCATCAACTGAAGATGATACAATATTTAATAAGGTAACTGAAGATGGAAATAGTGGGTTGAGGGGACTGATTCAAATCCATGAGAGCTTGCAGATTTCGCAACAACCACCTCAAGGTCCAGTCATATGCTGGGAGAGATTTCTACCTGTAAGATCAATAAAAGTTCTGTTGGTGGAAGACGATGATTCAACACGTCATGTTGTGCGTGCTCTGTTACGAAATTGTAGTTATGAAGGTATTTATGTTGTCTTTGTGGTTAATACAACTACTACGAACATGATTGAAATACAAAAACCATACAAACAGGATTTTATTTTCCATACCAACTTGATATTTTACTTACTAGAAAAAATCATGCTATAATATTTAGCTTTCCTTTACAGAATTGAAGTTGGAATTTCAACCGCTAGGTATCAATTAGTTTCTGCATCCATTTTAGATTGAGAGCTCTACTGAGATAAACAATTTATAGCCTATAGATGTAAAACTCTATTAAGTTATAGTCTCAGATATATGTGAAATCAGTAAGTTTGTAACTTTTTGATAGGTTCTATGTCGTATGCATTTATTGTACAATCTTGATTTATTTTTTCAGCTGCATAATTCTTGGCTATGGATCCACTAGGGAGGTCCCAATATTGGTATCCAACCTTTGGAGTCAAGTGTTTTACTCTGTTCTCCAGTAATCTGAGAGATATTTGTGCATGTTTTATGTTGAAACTTGGTAACCCATACATAGAGCGAATAATCCCTTATGTTAATGGCAAAATTAAAGCTGAAATGTCCGGATAATGATTCCTAGTTTCCAGTACAGAGATTAATTACAATCTTTTTGCATATAAAACTGTTGAATTAATAAACAGCCAGACTTGGGCCGTGGGGTCATTTTAATTGCATCTTTATATCTATTATATTTTGATGTAAACTTAATTGTCTCTCTAACAAATAGGTGCTTAAATAATGAAGGCCATAATTCTTAAAATGTATTTACTTCATCTATGGTATTTACAGTCACTGCTGTTTCCAATGGTCTTCAAGCATGGAAAATCCTAGAAGATCCAGGAAATCACATTGATCTCGTCCTAACAGAGGTTGCTATGCCTATTTTATCTGGAATAGGTCTTTTGTGCAAGATTACGAGCCACAAAACTCTGAAGAATATCCCTGTGATTAGTAAGTGCCATTCCAAAATTATACTTTGTACCAAATATAAGTATATATTTTCAATGACTATTGCTCATCTGGTGTTTTGTTTTACCGTACATGTTGAAATGCATGCAGTGATGTCATCTCATGATTCTATGGGTACAGTCTTTAAGTGTTTGTCAAAAGGTGCAGTTGATTTTTTAGTGAAACCTATTCGGAGGAATGAACTTAAAAACCTCTGGCAGCACGTTTGGAGAAGATGCCACAGTGTGAGTTGCTTTACATTTCTGTCTCAGGCATGTACTCAAACAGATGTGAATGTTGTTTCCCAGTTGATTTAAGGATCAACTGAGGAATTTGGCAAAGTGAATTGCTTCATTTCTTCCTTTCTAGTAAACTTGAAGTTTCTTTTACATGGATATTGATGCCTTAAAGAAATAGTAGATATGAATTAATGTAACCTATCTAGTTCCTACAGCATCACAGTTTATCTTGTGGATCTTATCTTTGATCAACTTAAATATCGAACTATCCGGTTCATTCTTCAATAATTAATATCACTCCTGAACTGATGTAAGGATCAACTGAGGAAATTGGCAAAGATAATTACTTCATTACCTCCTTTCTAGTAAATTTAAAGTTTCTTTTACATATAGATCTATGCCTTAAAGAAGCAGTAATGAATTAATGTAGCTTATCTAGTTTATATAGCATGATATTTAATCTTGTGGATCTTATCTTTGATAAACTTAAATATCAAATTCATTCTTCAATAATTAATGTCACTCAACTTGGACTAACACACTTCCTCAGTCTAGTAGTAGTGGGAGTGAAAGTGGGACAAAGACCAGAAAATCTGCAAAGTCAAGAAGTAATGATGCGTCTGAAAAAAATAGTGACAGCAGTGATGAGAATGACTGTGGAAGCAGAGGCTTGAGTGTTCGAGATGGAAGTGACAACGGAAGTGGCACTCAGGTATTGCACAAATCTCTTAACATATATTGATTTTTCTTAATTGAATCACCCTTAAATAATCTTTCCCTATCTGAAAGCAAAACTATAGCAGTATGCTGTGTCAGTATCATTGTTTACTCACGAAAACATGTTTCAAAATCCAAATGTTACTACTGTTTGTTAAGTTTTCAGTGTAGACATGAGAAGCCAGTCAGCGTGGAAGACTATAAGCTATTAATGAACCATTAGGATAATTGATCTGTCTATCAATAATGACGATTTTGTGGTTTTCAGAATTGAACTCAAACATGTGCTGAGTTTTAAAAGAGTAGTAATTTCATATATTGGAATTTAAAAAGAGAGGGTACCAAACTGGAGAAATTCAATCATGGTAATTTTAAGCAGCTGGGAAATAGGGGTTTTAAATTTCTAGACTACAGTTATATGGGTCTTGAAAGCATATGACTAGGTACTAGAACAGACCGATAGTGTTAGCAGAAAGAGAAAAAAACTATTAGGGTTGAGATAGTTGATGATGCACTTGAAACAAGAACTGAAATAGTTTTATTAATTTTCTTCTTCAATTACAAAATATCGATCTAGTCTCATATAACACTTAGACTCTTGGAGATAAGACTCTTTTAATAACAAACTCCTAGAATAACAAACTACTTAACAACCCAACGGAAGATAACCCATAAAATAATCCCAACAAAACATAATCTATCCTAAATAAAATGATAAGGATGTACCATTCCTCCCACTTGAACAGAATCCTTGTCCTCAAGGATCATAGATAGAAAATGATTGGTAATAGCTCAACCAACTCCCACGCCATCTTCCTCCTCTTCGTTACCATCCGCCTCATGCAATTCAATCATTAAAAGCCATGGCTTCTTGCATTTGTGGCCCACCATGTAATGCTCCTCACAATTAAAACACAAGCCCTTCTCTCTTCTTTTTTGCATTTCCTCCCACCTAAGCTTCTTGGTTGACGGCTTGCTAATACTATTATCTTCAAGACTTGTCGAAAGCACTTTAGGTTCTCTTCTTTCTTGATGCCTCCGGTTGACTTGATCATTTTTCATTCTAGCATACTCAACGGCTTCCCTTGATGTCGTAGGCTTCCACATTCGCACCTTTCCTGCCAATTCTGGGTCCAATCCTCCAACAAAAGCTCCAATAAGATCCTTTTGGGGGCTGACCCGACACTCTATTGGCTAATCTCTCAAATTGCTTCTGATTGTCGTGTAAGAACCCAGTTTGCTTGACTTGTGTCAATGCCTTATCGTACTCTTCAAAATCAGTAGGTCCAAACTGAGAGAGCAACTCCTTTTTGAACTCTTCCTAAGTTATCTATTTACCCTCTTCCTTATATGTTTGTTGCAACCATTGAAGCCATTGATTATGTTTGCTGCAACCATTGAAGCCATTGATTGGCTCCTCCCTCCATGTGGAAAGAGGCCAAAGCAACCAGCTATTTTGGTCGTGTGTCTCTTGGTATTGGAAGAACTGTACATGGTGCATATGGTTCAGTGCCGACATACCTATGGAAATCCATCTTGATATACCTTGGCAGCACATGGTGTCCCGGGCTTGCTGCCTTTGGCTTAATGACAGCCATGGCGTTACTTGAGTCTCCCTCAACCTCCTGCTTCTTTTCAGTCGATCCCTCAATGGGGCAAGGATCTACTGGAAGCTGGTGTCATCTTTACGTGAAGTTCCTGAACTTTCTGCTTCATCGAGGTCATTCGCTCCTCTAACCTCTCGATCCTTTCTTTTTGTGATTGCATTTGGATAAAAAATCTTAGATATCAGATGATGCACTTGAAACAAGAACTGAAATAGTTTTATTGATTTTCTTCTGTCGATTACAAAACGTCAAACTATCCTTATATAACACTTAGACTCCTAGAGATAACAAACTCCTAGAATAACAAACTACTTATGATAAGTCAAACTACTAAACAACCCAATATAAGGTAACCTATAAAGTAATCCAAACAAAACATAATCTATCCTAAATAAGATAACGATAAGGTTGTATTGGTTGACAACAAAATGAAATGGAGTTTAAGAGTCTGAGTTGTCATTTATGACAGTTAACTTGGGTGATCAATAAAGAAGAGAAGAATAATGGATATCTTTCATTGATCAGGTTAGCCTACATGGGGTTAGCTTAGCGAAGGTTTGCTTGTGCCAATCACTTGCCATAACACTTGGCTATTGCGACAAACGTCACTGAACCATCTTGTTATCCATAGCTTTTTCATCATTTAATTGTCCCAAATCCATTCGTTGATGTTCTTATTGATAGAAGAACTGGGGACAGCATGATGTATGCTATTAGTTGTTTCATAACTTATACTACACAAATTTCGAATCACATATTGTTGAAATTATAATATTAATTTATGGAGAATTACAATTTAGAAATTATTGGCGAAGTTATTTTCAGTTAGGAACAATTTACTCATGAGTGGTTAAAACTGTTTGTAGGGTGGTTAATGGGTTAATTCCCCCATTAAAAAATTCTATTCAGGGTCCTTCAAATTGGGAGTTTCACTTTCAGAAAAAACTTGAGCAGTAAAGAATCTAGTGAACTAATGCCATTTGCTTTTAATTGAATCTACTTATTTCTCTGCAAATTCAGATGGAGAGGTTCTTTGCATTCTTCTGGTGTGTCTTCTTGTAATTCCTTATTAAAGTTTCTAACTCAAACACATAATCATCAATGGTTCCTCCTTGACAAATCCATTTGACAACAGTACTTAATACGATTAATAGAAATGATTTTATTGCAGATCTGTAGGCCCCACCCCACTCTTCCCCCCCAATATGTGTGTTAAATGCAGATCAAGCTGAAAAAAAGTAGGGCACTTATTTTGCATTGTAACTTAGTAACTTAGCTACTTTCCTGTGGAACAACCTTCTTGGGATTCTACTGGGCATTTGGTGTGTCCTACTTTGGAGCAAATATTGATGGGTTTGTTACAAAGGTGTTGGTAAAAACAAGGAGGCCCAAATTTTATGGTTGTGCAGTTTATGGAAATCTTGGGTGCTTATGGTTGGAGCGGAACACATGCATCTTTAAGGTGTTTGTTTGCCCTTACATTTGCTATGGAATATGATGATGTTTATGGCTTCTCTTAGTTGTTCTGCCCATGACTGTTGCAAGGGAGTTGACATTTCTGATATGCACGGAGAATGGGTAGCCTTGCTGCATTCTTTATTTATTTATTTTGTTCATGTTCTTTTTTGTATTTTGTATTTTCTGTTTTGTATGATGTCTTATGGCCCCTTTGTTGTACTCTCTCTTTTCTCTAATAATTTTTTTTCTATTAAAAGACGGTTAACCATATATTGACTTATTGACCACTTGTCCGGGTGATTTTTCCTAAACGAGTAAACTATAAATATTTTTGCTAGGAATTCCTAAATTGTGATTGCCCCTTATTATTTTGTATCTAAATACCCAAAAATCATAGTAAAACTCCTATTTTATGTAGAGTTCATGGACTAAATGTCTAGCTCAAGTTGGCAGCCTTCATCCAGTTTCACCTCATAAACAATTGGTTGATGCCCCTGATAGCACGTGTGCCCAAGTGATGCATACTAAGTCTGAAAAAGTTAGTAGTAGTTGGGTGCATGCGACAGAAAAAGAGTGCCATGAACTGATTGATCATCTGGGTATGCCTTGGTAGTATATATTTTTATGACTTATCTATCATGATTTGGATTTTTCACCCAAATAAACCACTTAGTTACTTTCCAGATGATGTTGCAATGGGTAAAGACTTGGCTATGGGAATATCTTTGAATATGCAACTAGAGCATGCACTTGAGGAGTTGTCTAGCAATCCAATGTGTAAAGTGATAAATAGGATGTCTGATGTAGATGGTAAGCAGCTCAATAAAGGACACAGTAATATCTGTGAAAAAGGACAACTAGAATACAACGGTGATAAAACCAGGAGACAAGAAAATCAGGCTATGAATGTTGTTGATGTTACTGATAGCAGCAGTTCACAGGCTGAAAGCAGAGACTTGAACACTCCAAATGGATTTTCTGGTTTCTTACAAACTAAAGCAAGTTGTTACTTTAAACAGCATCCATCCCTTGAACTAACTTTGAAAAGGCTGGGAGAAGTAAGAGATGCTAAAAATGTCGCAGGTGATGGATGCAATGTTTTGAGACATTCAGATCTGTCAGCTTTCTCAAAGTAAGAGGAAATTTGCTAGCACTACTACCCTCTACTGGGAGCAAATATTAGTTGCATTACATTGGTTAATAACATTCTTCTTTGTTTCTTTTTTCCTCTTCATTTGCAGATATAATACTGCTTCTTCTGCTAACCAGGTGATGTACTATGGTCCTTAGACAGAAGGAACTTTATATATTGAGAAAAATTAACATTTTTGTGTTGCATTTGCATGTTTGGTCCCAAATCCCAGTCATCTCATCAACTTATCTGGTTAAGTCTATTCTCCCCATTGTGTGTCATCTATGGATGAATATGCGCATTTCTGCCTATCCAACAAGGAGCAGGGGGAACAAGGATAACTGAATTATCAAAAAGTTTAATATACAATATTAACAAATTATAACAACATGCTATGTGTCTTAGTTATTTCTCAGTGGTTGGCACTGGAGAATAGTGTTTAGCACCAAGCCTCAATCTTTGGGCAAGCCTTATGTTATCTGTACTTTTTATCAGGCTCAAACTGGAAATGTAGGAAGCTGTTCCCCACTAGACAATAGCTCAATTGCACCGAATACAGAGACAATACACAACTTTCCATCTCATTCAAATGGCACTCCTCTAAATCAACAGTCTAATGGGAGCAACAACATCAATGACATGGCCTCCACTAATATATATCTTAGCACCAAACCTGAAACTTTTGACAAGAAGCCAGAGTCTGTAAGAGGGATTGGCTCTTTTAATTCTTCTGCACTCCAAACTGTGCAGAACAATAGTATCTCTTCATCATCTCAGAAGAAAATTTCTGCCCAGGAAGAATATGCAGAAATCGTTAAAGGACAAGTGGGAGGCTCTGAACAAGTATTCCAACTCGAGCACAATCACTATCAGCTTCACCATTATAATCACAGTGCCTGCAAAGCTTCACTAGATCTCCAATCAGATCATGATGATCTCTTATTGAAAAGCTCAACCATAGCTGCCCAGCAATGTGTCTCAGCAAATGTGTTTGGAGGGCCAGCAGAAAGTAATGCTGCAAACTTCAGTGTGGATGGAAATGCCGTTGAGAGTGATCATGGGAGCAATGGACAGGATGGAAGCAGCAGCACCTTGACAATCAGAGCGATAAATGTGGTAAACGGCAATGTGGCGGGTGGGAGCATTGGAGTGGGTGACATTGATAGGAAAAACATTGGGAATGGGGTAGATGAAGGACGAATTGCATTGAGAGAGGCTGCCTTGACCAAATTTCGCCAAAAGAGAAAAGAAAGATGCTTTGAGAAGAGGGTAATCTATTTTTAATTACATGGTCCGTAATATGTTTGCTGAAGATCTTTATAGCATGTGGATTTTGTCAGTTTGACTATAAAGATGTAGTTATGCCCTGCTCATTGTGTTCTTATAATTTCTATGGCTGAATTGATGGCTTATTGAGATCCCACATGGAAGATGCTGCTGATAAAATCTACTTATTTGAAAGCATCCTATTAAAATATGTTGCCATTGACATTATCTCTTTCTGTCCTAGGGATGTATTCTCCATTCTGGGTATTTTATGTTTCTGCAATTTTATCAAATTATTTCCATTTTATTTAACATTAAGATATCTTCTGTCTCCCAAAGTTATTTTTTGCATGTTCATGTTTGTGTCAATGATATGATCTCCATCATTAGTACGTACAGGATGTTTTATATGGCAACATAAATTTGACTTGTTTCAATATTCCGGAATTTTCCTTTATATTTTCAGGTTCGATACCACAGCAGGAAAAAACAAGCAGAACAGCGGCCACGTATCAGGGGACAATTTGTTCGACGGATAGTGTATGTTGCTGCATGCTTGGATTCATTTAATATTTTTATGTTTCGTTATAGAGGTGCCGGGTTAACTTTTGTTCAATTTTTTCCCATCAGGCCTGACACCAAAGAAGAAAAAGATAAACAAAGCTACAACGTGGTATCTGTGGATAATTCTAGCGTCGTTCCACAATAACACCAGCCAAGATGCTGATCGTTATTTGTCTCATTTCGTTCCAGTAACTGCCTCTAGCTTCTTGCTATCAGACTAGCCCTAGACACATTCACCTAGGAAGAAGATTGGAAGTTTGTGCTAGAGAATCTGTGAGTAGGTACCTTTATTGTGTGAAGAACGAACATTTAATTTGAGACTTCAAGACAATGCTCTAGATTCTATTATGGTTGTGAACTTTAAAACTCCAATGGACCCATGGAAGTGGTTGCCATTGGATAGGTTAACCTCTGATGAAATAAATTTTATCATGTTAGCGTGCACATTGGGTACATCTGGTTAGCAGTTATTGCTGTTTCCTTTTTGGAGTTATAGCACGCTCACTGTAGATATAGATCCACTTCCGAACTAGGTTTCTTGAATTGGTTGTCGTGGTTGAAAAGACAAGGAGAAAGGAGTTTCTTTGCCCCGTATATTAAGCACGGACAGTTCAGGGAATGAGCCATGTCGATAGTATGGAATATATCAACCATATTCATGTCTCTGTTCTACATTTAAGGAATGTGTCAAAACCATGTCCGTGTCATGTCATTGTTTATGTTCCTACTTGGTAGTTGTCACCAATTGCTTTCATCCTCCCAAAAAACACCTACTTCTTGATAATATATATATATATATATATTATCACCATCTAATTCATCTGTTTAAAATGGTTGTCTTGAAAACGGGATAGTCCAGAAATCAGAAATGGTTGTTATGCAAACAAGTTGAGGTGGAGCTCCACAACGTCAATCATAAATCAATTATTATGGTAGTTCTCTTAACAAGGATTGTGTTTCAGCTGTCCACACGCGGAACTTGAACCCCTAGGCCCTGGTTCCGTCTTTTGAACAATTATTATAAATTTCTTATGATGATATACCTAAAATGTCACCACTTGAACTTTGCCGGTTGGGTGGCAACATCTAGGTTAGGGGTTCTTTCCCTTTTTTTTTTTCTCTGGATTAAAAAATTACTAAAAGCTAGTTGCAGACACCAATTGGTTTCGTTGAAGCATGGGGGACCACGACCGAGTCGGGTTACCTACTTAAAGACACACCAGGCTATATTTCTGTTCATCAGCCGACCTAATGATATTGATGCATACCTATCCTTAGTTTCTAGCTCAACTTCCTTGGAGTCTTTAGTTCCTTACACAGCCTGTTGCTAGTCATAAATACAGTTTACATAGCAACTCATAGGGCATTTTTACGGGCACGAACATTCTTTTTGGTAAGTGAACTTGTTAATATAGACTTAACAAGTTTGAGTTTATTAATATATCATTATTATTTTTTAATTTGATAGTATTTATATATAAATTTAGATATATAAAAAAATTATTAGTTAAAATTTATAAGTTATTTATATATATATAGTTATTTATTAAAAAATTAATTTAACTAAATTTTTGTATGAATATAAGTGTTATTAAAATGTCTTTTAATATAAATCATTAATTTATTTTAACAATAAATTAATAATTCAAAAATCATAATTTATGTATGAATCACTTTGTAAGTGATTCGTATTAGAATTGTCCTTTGGGTTAGTATGGGCTTGACCACGTTCCATGTATCTTCCCTCTAATAAAAAAAGGGGCAGGAGCTTTTGGGAATCCAGCAAGTTTACTTGCTATTATATGGCCCCATATAAGGACATAAACAGGGTAAAGGGATTCTTCTAATTAGCCTAGTACTAGCAGTTCCTTTCTTTGACCCTAAGATCAGGTCCATATTGTTCATCGTGGTGCACGTGCACTATTTCATTGGTTAGCCCTACTTCCAAAATATTTCAATTTGGGTCTACCATTCAAATGATGGTGGAGAATCCGTTCAGTGAACAAGAAATGTAACTAAAACCAAAAGATGAAAAGTTCATGCTTGTGCATCCAAATAAGCACTGTTACCACTTTTGTGGGGGTGGGGGTGATGGATCCGCATTTAAGATGGACCTATCATTTTAAGTCATTAGATTGAAATAAATTTAGATAAAATGGTGTAGATTGTTTACAAGATACCTGTTAAAGAGGTAAATATTTTGAAGGTTGACTTTGCAAAATGGTAGCTGAAAAAATGAGAAAATATGTTTGATTTGTCCAACCAATCTCTGGATCATCTTCTATTCCTCTAGCGACAAGTAGTCCTTCTCCACTGAGCGATAAAGAAAGGACGTTAACGTTGTCCAAGATGGCCCTGTCAATCGCGGCCAATATGTCGAAACTGAAGTGAAGACCCTCCGAGGTGGCCATATCAGTTTTTGGTAAAATTACTTAACTGAAAAATAAAAATGTAAAGAGTCCTCATCTGTAATAAAAGCAATGGGCCTGTTTTTAAAATTAAATTGACCTCCTATCAGCGGTTTTCAAGGGGTCCATCGTTAGACTAAAAGTGAGAGAGTGCCCACCATAAACGGCAGTGTGATGGATATTGAATGGAGTTTCCCATTTCGAATAAAAAGAGAGGATGAATAAAGACTTGAATGAATGGAGCATCGTATTAAGTGGCCAAAATGTTGGAATTTGAATCATCTGAATTCATTATAACTAAATCTGGATTCTTGGTCAATGCATAAAGTTCAAATTAATGTGGTTACCTAAGTTCTGACATGTAATTTAATGGATGTAAATATTTTCCCCTTTCTTATATATGCTGTACCCATTTGAAATGATCATAAAGCCGTACAGGTGCTACCCTTTGAGGAGGAATTAGGGTTTTGGCAGGGAGAATTTCTTAAGTGGGTGACACTAACACCTACCATTTGCAGAATGAGCTGGATTTACCTTTTGAGGGAAAGATATGGCCAGACTCGTTAGCTGCTCCTGCACTGGTTCAAGTGGGATATGGATATCCCATGGTATCTGAAAATGTTTTTAATTTAATTTTTTTTTTAAATAAAGGTGGATATGGCTTATTGTGTTCTAATAATACATGATTTCCCTTCATCAATTAGTCATCCATCATGGTTTACTAAATAAAATATTTGCTCCCCTATCAGCGTAACCCAGAAGGCACCTCTTGGTGGACACTTGTTTTAGAAAAGCATATTAAAAAAACTATTCTCTTTACAAAAGTGGAAAATCCACTTAACTACCAATATTAATGAAGTATTAATATATATTGTATCCATATCAAACGATGACTATTATTTTCGTACTTGAATTTTTAAAAAACTATTATCATATATAGAACTTCGTACTTTTTTAATAAACTTTTCTTTATATAAACTAGTAATTACAATTATTTTCTACTTTTTACTTAGAACCCTTGACATGCCATAGAAGTAACATCATTGGTAATAAAATCCTTTACAAAGTATGTTTGAAAATTCAAATTTAAAGAATTTAATTTATTCATAAACTATTTTATACGTAATATATATGTTAATGTACAATGATTTATAAATCCTGTCCTTTTTTATATTATTTTTAAATTATATATTTTACATACTACTTGAAAAAAATAGTCTGATTTTTTTAAGTGGACAGGAAAGATTTAGTTAAATACGAGTTTTCTGGTAGTAGCTGTACCCATGATATGACCGTCCATAACCTATAAATATATTAAGGTTTGAGATAGATTAAAAGAAAAATTGTTCTGCTCTCTTCAAAGTAATGACACTATCATTTCATTTAGTTTCTCATATATTCTTCTTCATTAATCTGAACTTTGTAGACTTTACCTTAAATTTAGTGACAAGTGTATGTATCTTGTCATCTTGTATGTCTTTTAGCATCGATCATATATATATATATATATATTGCAACTTTGGATAAAACGGTTGAATGCGTACCAAATCAACTACCAATCTATTCAAGTGTCTCTTTCCAAAAGCCCTACTTCGCTCCTAAACTTCTTATCTTATAATAATTAAAAAAAAAACCACATATTTTTCGAAGTAATGGTTTGCCCTTTTGTCCTGGTAAGTGCACTAGGTGGACATAAACCTTCCCTTAATACTACCTCGTTATCGTTTTCCATTATTTGAAGTCATTCTTAGCCAAAGCTTAATGTTGTCACCACATTTAATTTTTAATTACTTTATGGCTAATGTTTGAAAATTGAAATTACTCATTCTCTGCTGTTTTGGTGTGCCGAGTATGTAATGATCAATGTTACATGATTAGACACTTGCATACTTCAAATATCGAACACAAATTTATTACTCAAGAAACACTCCCTCTCAGTACAATTAAATGAACCAATCTTTTCTATTATTTCTATTTTTTGTGTCCTTCCATATTCAGCATTTATACTACATTTCTTTAACTTCATTGCTTCACTTGGTTTAACTCACTAGTCACTACATCTCTTTTTCCTTTATATTTTGTTTTAGTAGTTTATAAATGTATTATGCCTTATTTCAGGGGAAAAAATGCCTTAATATTAACAACGTTGACTAAAATGTGTTTTTCCTTCTATTTTTTCACAATCAAATACCACTAATTATATATTGAACTAAATTTGTTTTATTATAGTATTTCCTATATTTAATTATTACTCTATTTGCCTTTTTACAACATAATAACATACATATATCGTTGGAAATTTTATCTCAAGTTGCTTAGCTTCAATAGTTAAAATAAGTAAATTTAGAATATAAATTTTGGCTTCAAACCATAACAATAACTCTTGAGGTAAACCAGCCCTATATGATGTTATATTAATCGTTGACAAAAAACTATGTTCATCCTCACCTTGAGTCCTGCTATTGAGTGCTGAGTAACAAAAAGTAAAAATTAGTCAATACTAAGTCTTATATTTTTTATCAGTCACTTTAGGAAAGTTATTTTTTATTTATTTTTTTTATTGTTTTATTTTAGAAACTTAACAAAGCATTAATTGTTTTTTAATTTTACTTTTGGCATTAATAAGTAAGAAAAAATATTAATGTAATAATAATAATATTTTGAGTATTTAATAAAAAATAATTCAATCAAATAAAGTTATTTTTCTTATAATCGAGGCAAATTGATTTATAAATAAAATCCGAACATATAGGAATCAAACTGTAGACCTTTTTGTAAAGGCTGTTACTAGTTGAACTAATCATCATTGGCTGTTTGAGAAAAATTTTACACATACACAACTAAATTCATAAGAATTCCAAAATTAAATTCAATTCTCATTTGATACTTTTGTAAAGAAATCATTTCATTCAAAATAAATTCAAAATATTTTTTCTTTTCAAACAAAAATTCTTAATTATTTATAGACCAAATTAATTCTAAAATTGTATTTACAAAAAAAAAAAAGCAAGTAGTTGCTTACTTTAAAAAAAATGCTGTAAGCATATGTTCTAATTTTTTTTCTTTATTTATTTTAAAATAATTTTGAGAGATTAATTTTGCTATATTTCAAGTTAAATATTCTCCTCATTTTCATTTTTCGTGATCATATTTTCTTTTATTCCCAAACAAGATAATGTAGGTCTCACCCATTTTTTCATCCCTCTTAAAACATATATACGTTTCACATATTCCAAAGAAAACAGAAGAGTTCACTAACATATTTACGAATTTAAAATGTTATTTTTCACAACTGTGAAAAAAAAGAATCTTGTATCTAAACAGTAAACTTGCTTATAGGTGTTATTGCTGCAGAGATAAGTGGCACTAAATATGACGAGCGGCAGAAAATTAAATAGGATAGGAGGAAGATTTTAATTTGGAATAGGTATAAGAGATGAGTTGAAAACAGTCATCATTCATATATGTTGACAAACAATCATAATTATGAAATTATAGTGAGGCTTTGCAAAGCTATCTAAAGTTTAAGAAAAATAAACATTGAACAAATGTTAAATAAATTTGCTTCCAAATTAAAGTACAAGACCTATTTCTCTTTATTTTCCCGACTGCAAAGGTCAAAGCGAATACAAAAACTACCTTATATTTTTAAATAACTTTCATATTTTTATCATAAATAATATATATATATATATTTATTTTTATATTTTTTAATATTATTCATTATATATTTTTTTTTATTTTCTTTCACTTAATCAATATTTTTAAAAAAGATATTAATAACTTTAACACTCCTTTTAAAGATGTAGAATCAATCATTTTTCATTTTAAAATAGTAAGCAGAAGGGACCCTCCAGTTATATGAACTTTGAGATGGTGTGTACTATATGAACCGAATAAGAAAAAAGGGAATTGAGAAATAATTGAAAGTTTCCTTCTTTCTCGTTTTGAAAGGAAAATTGAAGGTAAAATTTTCTAAAAGTTGACCCCAGAAATAATTCCTCTATTGCAATTTGAAAAACGGGGCACCGTTATTGTGTTTTTGAGAAATTTTTAGCTATTTTTGGAGTAAGAAAATATTTTATTCTATATTATTGAATATATATTACTTTAATTATATGAATTGTGTAATAACTCAAGTTTATCGAATTAATTTAAAAAATTAGCCTAATGAATGTGAGTTTCATCGCTTAAACAAGTTTACTTATCTGTTTGCGACATAGTATTAACAAAATCTCAATGAAAAGTATCAATTGTCATCATTCAAGCTTATAAGGAGAACTAAACCAAAAGACCAACTTTATATGTTGAAGAGCCTTATGGTTTTAATATTGTATTAAACATCTTTATTGACTTACTGTAAAACATAAAGAAATTCTTATATGTATTGAGAGTAAAATATTTCTCGTACTTTATATCATTTATTATTTGTCACTTAAACTTTGTGAGTTATTCTTATATCCATAAATTAAGAGTTTTTTTTTTTTTTTTCATAAAATACTAACTATGATTAATCCAAAATTGTTTTGTTATTCCTTCCCAATCTCTCAACCCCATTCATGTCTCACCATCCCTCCCACCCTCCTCTCCAAACCTACTTCTTCTCCCACCACATCCACTTCCCCTCATTGATCAAAGACAATCCAAAACTTGATTATTCTGCGACAAGTCCAGACCTAGAGCAAAACCTAGAAACTTGTTTTGTCCTCGACCATTTCTTCTATGACGTCATTGAACTCATCTTCTTCCTTTGTAGCTTCCCCTACTTCGAGTTGTTCCAAGAACTTGTTAATGGAGGTCGCGTCCACAATTTTTGAAGGGAAATTGGAGGCTATCGCGTTTGCTTTTCAAACACGCCTTTTGCTTCAAGGTTGCATTCATGGCTGCCAACCTCGTAATCCTCAAAGTCACATTTGAAGACAAAACCAATAACAACAACATCAAGTTTTGCATGGTGAATTTTGAAGTTGGGTATGGGAAACAACATGGGCACCTTCTCTATGCGCTGTCAATGCATCTAAACGGGAAGCAAATGATGGTGAAGGTTGTGACGATGGTGGAGAATAGCGATGACAAGAGTTTGAAGGCATGAACAAGGAGTGTGGTTGAGAGAATAGGAAGGAGTTACATAAAGCTTTTTGGTTAACCATGATTACTATTTTAAGAAAAAATATAAAACTCTTAATTTAAGGAGACAAAAATTAGAGATGTCAAAATGGACCAGTCCGATCCATTCCGAGTCAGGTTATTTTTAAGTCAGTCCATTCGGGTCATATAAGTTTTGGACTAACATTTTACTAGTCCAACCCAGTCCAGCCCATTTAATCTTATATAATGTTAAAAAAATGAGTTGACTCAGCCCATTCGAATTCAGCCTATTCGGATTATGTAAATTTCGAATTGATATTTTATTATCTCATCCCGTCTATTTTGTCGGGCTATTCGAGTCGACTCATCAAATTTGACCCATTTTAACACCCCCAACAAAAATGACCAATACAATTTAAGTGACAAACAATAAGTGACACATAGCAAAAAAATTGTCTTACTCTCAAATCATCTTAAAATTTATCATAAAACATAATATACTATTTTTCACTTTAAATAAATTTTTAACATTAAAAATAAAGTAATATGCATTCAATAATACTCCTACTTAATAAAAAAATTCGACAAACACTTAAGAATTTTCCATTTTGTTGTTACCTTATTAAATGTGCATTAATGGTTCAAAGCCAAAATAGTATATTTTTAAAACGTAAAGTAAGATTGTATTCACACCTCTTACATTTTAACATTTTTAACATTTATTAATGATAAATTTATCATTAACTTATATATTTATTAATTTTATTTTTAAAAAATAAGATTAAGATAATAAATTTATAAGTCAATGATAAATTTAATCATTAATAAATACTAAAATATTAAAATCTAAATAATATAAATATAATCTTACATAAAACCTTAAAATATGCATTAATTTCTTGATATCTGCTGCCGCAAAATTCACGTGCTATTTATAAATACTTTGCCTGCCAGCATTTCACTGCGTTCAAGCTAAACAAAATGGGTGAAAACAATCATACAGGAGCATTGATCCAGTGCTGCCAACCCCAGCTGGAACCCCTCCCTAATTGATTGGCTGGCCTGGCACCGTCACGGCGCTGGAACTGCGACGCGTGGATCACCGTTGGAACACTAGTTTTTTTTTATTTTTTTTCATGTTGGAACAAAAGTTAGAAATCGAAGGAGTGCGATACACGTAGGCAACTGGGTCCCACATTGTTACGTCATCATGTGGGTCTCGGATGAATTTTTCGAGATGTTGACCTTTATTTTTTTAAAAAAAATTTAAGAGAAAATGACAGATAGTGTATTCAGATTTCGGAGCGTTTAATCAATGTGATTTGTGTGCCACCGGTGGGTTCTTCGAAAGACAAAGATCTGTTGCGAACCAGCTCGCACCAAATTGTTCGATGCCAATAAATGGCAGTTAGAAATATCAAAATTATTTGTATTTATAAAAATTTGTTGAGATTATTTTTGATAGGATAGGAATTATATTTATTTAATAAATAAAGATAGAGGTAAAATTATAAGTACTGCAATTTTTATTTAATATATATTATATATTATATATATATTTTTTTAACTTTGAGATGAGATGAAAATATATATATTTTTATTATTTTAAAATAAATTTTTATTGAATGAAATTTTATAATGATAAAATTTGTTGAAAAAATATATTATTTATATAATAGTTATTTATGTAAATTGATTATTACAAATATAATCAATTTAATTTGTTATTTATAATATTCTTTTAATTTTGTAATTTTAGATTTTTAAACAAAATTATAATATGTTGTATTAAAATTTATTTTATTTATGTTTTTTAATTTTTAAAATTTTATTTTAAATTATTAACTACTTCGCGATACCCCAATATCTAATCTACTCCATCTAATCATAAATGAAGATTCATGATGGGAGCCACTATCCGCCTACTGCTATCCCGCCTCTATCCCTAATTGCTGCTACCTTATCAAAACAGTGTTTGATAAAAAAAACACCCGAGTAGAAATTATTTTATATTTTGACAAAAAATATTAACATGATGTTTTTTTATGTTTTTTAATATTTATTTTATTATTATTTTAAAAGTAAATATTACTAATATTTTTGTAATAACTTTTTAAGTATATAAAATAAATTAATAATAAAATAAATATTAAAAAATATTTAAAAAAATATATTACTAATATTCTACATCTACTCATTATTTATTTTTAAAAAATATTAGTAACACATTTTTTTAGATTTTTTAACACTTGTTTTATTATTAGTGTAAAAATAAATGTTACTATTTATTATTATTATTATTCTTTTCTTAATAATCATTTTAAATATATAAGATAAACTAATAATAAAATAAATGTTAAAAATATATATTAAAGAACACATTACTAACATTTCTCTTTATTTAATTATTAAAAATATGTTGTTATTAATCATTATATTCGGTGAAGTTTAAATTAAAAATTAGATTTTTAAATAAATTCACAAGAAGTAAATTTTTAAGAACTGCGGTAAATGAAAAAAAAAGTAAAATTTTTCTTACGAGTACTCTTAAGATATATTTAATACAAAATAAAAAATAAAAAAATAAAATATTTATTACATTAAAAACACATAAAACATTTAATATACGCTTCTTTAAATAAATAAAAATATTTAACGGAGTTTATTAAAATGCTCCTTAACTAGTATGAGATACTTATTAGTAAAATCTAAATTTAAATATAAGAAATCATTTTTAACTATATTTTTTAAAACAAAGTTCATCAACTCTAGTGAATTACAACAGACTTCTTGTGATTTAAAACTAGCAACACAACTCTTTGAACTTGCCATATGATACATAATAAATAAAAATATATATATATATATATATATATATATATATATATATATATATATATATGGGAGGATAGAACTTATCTTATTATAAGTCTTTTTTTAATTATATTTATTTTTAATCGTTAGATCGACTTTTATTTAATGATTGAGGTGATTTCATTAAAAATTACTATTAGATGAAAGTGAATCTAATAATTAAAAATGAGTATAAATTAAAAAAAACTTATACTTGAAATAAATTGATCCTTCCTCTATATATATATTTCCCACATGCATGAATTTTAAATTTAATAAATTGAGACAATCAAGTAGTCGAATTTTATATATATATATATATATATATATGAACTATATATATATATATATATATATATATATATATATATATATATATATATATATATCCTCCTCTATATATATATATTTTGCAATTGACTCATATAGCTGAAAAAAATTATGTGCATTTAAATAAAAAGACTGAAATGATCATAGTATATTCAAATTATTATTATCCTAATAAGGATTAAACATAATAGTAAGTAATTCACATTTTTAAAGAAAAAATCAAAATTTAAATTATAAAAAAAATTATTGAGAAAATTTTTTATTCAATATATTAATCTCATATCGATACATATAAGAATACCTTTCTTAAGAGAAATTTTCGGGTGAGAAAATACACATATTAAAGATTGATTTACATTTAAAAAATGAGAAGTTTTTACCCAGGAAAATTGATTTGCATGCCTTAATAGTTAATACAGTAAACGCGAAATGCCGAAAAAGACCTTGTGGGGGGAATCATAAGACTTTCGGTGAATGCAATACAGCTGATTATATCCCCATGTGTTCGAAAAGACGGAAACACCCCCTCCCTCCTTTGTCTTTTTCGTGGCTTAGGTGACAATGGAACATTTGTTTACAATTCATTTCCACCTCATATTTGACCCAGAATATATTAAAGCACCAAGAAGAATGCCCATCAGAAGAAATTCCTAAGGGCCTCTCTCTTTCTCTCTCTCTCTCCCACACACACACACACTCACACACAGTTTGAGACACTCTGCTTTTGATTTTCCTGTGCTTTCTCACGTTTGTGGTCTCTGTTTTCTTGGTGTGGCCTAAACACACAGAGAGAGAGAGAGAGAGAGAGAGAGAGAACATGGGTTGCTTTCGTTGCACAGGGAAATCAAGCAAAAAATCGGAGACCGAAGACTATAGTCATACCCAGAAGCCCACCAATCTCACTGCTGCAGGTAATGGTTTTGAATCTATCACTCTATTTACCTGAATGTTATGATGGAATGCATTTTACTATCACACAGAAAAGCACTTGTATTGTACAATTTGTATTATACCCAATCTCTGATCATGTTCACAGTTAGATTGTTATATTTCCTTGTTTTCTAAGTGATTTTCTTTTTAATATAAAGTTTCTGGTCGTGGGTACGTCCTAAACTGATCAAAGTTCAATTTTTTTTTTATTCACCAGGTCTTTTTTTTGGGGGGGGGGGGGGGTTGGGGTCATCGTGTACCGGGTCTTACGGGGTTTCATTTGAATGCATCTGTTCCCGTTTTGAACGTGTGTTTCCCAGGAATCATCGTTCAGGCATATGCAAACAAAAATTTCCAATTTTGTTTTATTTGATATATTTTCAATATTATCACAATTAATTTTGGTATTCGGCCGGTAACGTTCCCTTCTGGCATTTTCTGATATCGTAAGCTTTTTCTCTCTTCTGGAAATTATTGAATGAGTTTTGAATATCCAAAGTATATTTTTGAAAATTAAAATAGAAATTTGCCATACTCAATTTCTTGTTTATTTTGGTTGGCTGAACGGTTCGATCCACAATCCAAAGTTGCAGCTTGTCATTTTGCGCCTTGTTTGCTTTTAAACTTTGGTGGCTGTGGATGGAGTTTTGGTTTTGCAGTCACCTCGGATTTAAAATTATTTCTGTTGTGTCATTTTGTTTGATATCTCTCCAATCTCCCCCTTACCCTATGTGTATTTTGTATGTGTTACAGATGAGGTCAAAGTTGATTTAAAAGTGAATGGGAAAAAAGAAGATGGTTCTAAGGGTGATCAACTTGCTCTGGACGTGAATAATTTAAATTTAAAAGAGGAGGTTTCGGCCGACAGAAAGGATAATGGTAACCGGGCGCAGACATTCAGTTTTGATGAACTTGCAGCTGCAACAGGAAATTTTAGGTCGGATTGCTTCTTGGGTGAAGGAGGCTTTGGCAAGGTGTACAAGGGGCACTTGGAGAAAATAAACCAGGTTTTTTAAAAGAAATTGAGCAAAAAATGAAATTATTGATGCATTGAACGTGATCCAGCATATGTTGCACATTTACTTGAACTTATATGGCATCATGTTAGTGTGCCTGTTTATGATTTCTTTCAATTTGTGGTGAGATTAAGATTTGCTATTGTTTGTGTAGGTTGTAGCTATAAAGCAACTTGACCCTCATGGACTTCAAGGAATTCGGGAATTTGTTGTTGAAGTGTTGACACTGAGTTTGGCAGACCACCCTAATCTTGTCAAATTGATTGGGTTTTGTGCTGAGGGAGAGCAGAGGCTATTGGTTTATGAGTACATGCCATTGGGATCTTTGGAGAACCATTTACTTGGTATATACTATCATCCTAATATCTCATTTCTCTTCATATAGAATAGAATCAATGTACTGTCCGCAGCATTCTTTATCACTGGCTCATCTCATTTCCTCTCCCCCATTACCCTAGATCTTCCGCCCAGTAGAAAACCACTTGATTGGAATACGAGAATGAAAATAGCAGCTGGTGCAGCTAGGGGGTTGGAGTATTTGCATGATAAAATGAAGCCTCCTGTCATATATCGTGACTTGAAATGCTCTAACATTTTGTTAGGCGAGGGATATCATCCCAAGTTATCTGATTTTGGCTTGGCAAAAGTAGGCCCAAGTGGTGATAAGACCCATGTTTCAACAAGGGTTATGGGCACATATGGGTATTGCGCCCCAGATTATGCAATGACAGGTCAGTTGACATTCAAGTCAGATATTTACAGCTTTGGGGTTGTTCTTTTGGAGCTCATTACGGGCAGGAAAGCCATTGACAATACAAAATCTGCCAAAGAACAAAATCTGGTTGCATGGGTATGTCAATTCTCTTTACCTGTCTTTATTCTTTATCATGGACTCCATGTTTGTTGACTCATTACTTTCTTAGAAATTGTTCTTGTCAAATTGTTATAGCTGAGAATTTGAGTTGCAAGTGTAATTACTTGTAGATATGTGGTGTTACTCTTGGTTAAGCTTGGATTAGTTTGTATTACCTTCTCCCATGTTTCTGGGGTATGTTATTATCTTTGGAAGAGCTGTGGCTTGCATTAAGGTTGGCAGTTAGTTAAAGTATCCTAGTAGGGATTTATAGGAAGTGTACTGACACTTATTAAACATTACAGACAGACCAGCCTGTTTTGTTTTGATTTTCTTGTGGGCACTGTAAAGTTCACTAGCTAGACATTTATCTGAAGAAGCTGATTAATTTGTTTGCTCATACATTTTCCCTTTCAAAAACTTCATAAAACCCACCATTTGACGTTAGATAAGAATCTGATCATTCCCCATTTTTTTTTTTAAGATCTTAATCTCATGCATAACAAAATTGGTAGTTTTAATCCTGTGTAAGATGGTACATTTAAAGTGCATACTGAATCTTTAGAGTTAAGCAGTCACAAAGTGACAAAACAGTGATACTACTATGCATATGATTGCACGCCTTTCCTTTTTCTTTTGGACCTTTGGTAAGCAAAAATGGGTAAGCTGGGATTGTACCCTCCAAACCCATCAAGGAGCATTGGGCCCGATACGAAGCACAGTGACTATACCCCCTTAGTGCTAAACCTACTGGAAAAGCATTCTACATGGGCCCAGCAGAGGAATAGCTGGAGCAATACCTTGCTGTGCAAAGTGGTGCCTAGGTTGGCTCACCAAGCGTCTTGGTGAGGAATCAAACCTGAGCTCTCATGGCAAAATGAACGATCCTATACTACATTGAGCGCAATGCTTGGTGGTATGCCTTTCCTTTGTTAGTCACTGGAAATAATACATGTTCTCATTTTCATGCTCTTATTTGCATTAAGGTAATTGGAAAGCTCAAAGTTGGTCAGAATTGGATGGTTGTAGTGCGTAGCTACTCCATCTTTTCATTTTGTGTTCTGCATTAATGCTCCTTATTCAAAATAGTTTTTGGCTTCTACCATTTAATAATGTCATATAACTTGATTATAAATAAGAAGTCTCAGTGAATCTCTTCACTCTCAGAAACATAATCATTCAGAAAGCTTTGTATTTCTCTTATAAAGCGCACAGACAACATTCTATTTCATTGAGTATATCAAGAAGAACAAATGTCTCAATTTTGAAGGTTTTCAATTTATTGTGTACGCGATCATTCTACCACTTCCAAAATTATTACCTTATGGTACATATGAATTGTTTGCAGGCAAGACCCTTATTCAGAGATCGGAGAAAATTCTCACAAATGGTTGACCCATTGCTTGAAGGTCAATATCCCGTGAGAGGTTTATACCAAGCTCTTGCTATTGCTGCAATGTGTGTTCAAGAGCAGCCTAATATGCGGCCTGTTATAGTTGATGTGGTTACAGCTCTAAATTACCTTGCTTCCCAGACGTATGATCCCCAAATTCATCCAGTACAAAGATCTAGAAGTCCATCTTCTCCGAGATTGGGAAGGGATGATGATCATAGACATACTGTTAGTGATGGGAATGAGACAGACAGATCTGTAAACTAGGAATGGTAGATTGTTTTTGTCTGTTCATATGTAATGTGCCTAGTTATCAATTTTTGTTTCATAGGAGATAACAGGTGCTTTGAAAATGTTTTCACATAATGAAAATTTCTTTTTAGTATCCCCTTGGTGTACATGAGCTGTCTTTCTTGTACTTAAGATGCTTCTCCACAGGATTCTTTTACCCATTCGTTAGAATTTAGCATTAGTTATGATAAATGGCTTCCTTCTTGATCTTTACTAAGTTCATTAGCCACCATTCAAGTCTCCTCCCAAATGTTTGCACAGAATAATTTGTATGAGTAGTCCACATCACATCAGT
The DNA here is from genome assembly GCA_029884605.1 of Ormosia emarginata. Lineage (NCBI taxonomy): Eukaryota > Viridiplantae > Streptophyta > Magnoliopsida > Fabales > Fabaceae > Ormosia > Ormosia emarginata. The sequence continues at coordinate 16,042,666 of JAQQTP010000089.1, read as the reverse complement.
TCTTTATGTGCCAGCTCTAATGTTGATAGCTTGCCAGAGATTGAAAGGAAGCTGAGTTTCGATTTTGGAAGTAGTAAAGGTAAAGAAAGATAGAGAGAAGCCGGAGAGTCATTAAGAAAGAAAATGTAAGGATGCTTTTCTGATGTTTGGTGTTTTAGCTGCACAGGGGCTGCAAGTCTAGAGCTTTTTAGTTTTTATGATTCATGGGCTTGAGGACGGTGGTTATAAGGGCATAATTCGGTGAACATAGAATGGCACGGCCATAGTTGATGTGGCTTGGAGAATTGGAGGCAAGTTGAGCAGGTGCTACGTGGGACCAATTGAGAAGTGATTTCAACTTTCAAGGATAGAAGGCATACTGAGAAGCAAGAGCAAAGAGAAGGGAGTGCCCAATAAAATAAACACACAGATGAGAATCTGAAAAATCATGAAAGCTTTGCCTTAGACAATTGATGGAGTGATTGGGGGACCAGAAGCCCAGATTAAGATGTTGGTTTGGTTCTACAGACTTGTGTGCGAACTCTTGAGGTTTACAGGATGCAGGAGAAAGATAAAATGAAGAAGAAGAGATTTGCTTTAAATTTCAAATATGTCATAGCTTCAGATTTGAAAACGGTGGAAACAACTCTTTGACGTTTCCAAAATTTCCGAAAATTTCAACTTCATTTCCAAAAACTAAAAACGAAAATATTCAATCAAACAAGTTTTCACCCAACTTTTTTATTTTTTATTTTGTAAAAATTACAACAACTAAATTTTTTTCACTAAATAAAGTCGACTACATAGATCAAATAACATCATTATATCTTATTATAAACTAAGTCTTCAAAGGAAACAAGAAATAAAGGAAACCAAATACACCCTAAATTTCTTTGATTGGCCTGGATGGGAATGACAATATTTCGTGGATTTGTAAATAACCAATTAACCATGTGTTTTAACTTCTAACGTAAAACACTTACATACAATGATAAAAATAACCACTTTTTCATCCTGTAAAAATTATATGAAACTACGGTTGAGAATTGAGACGTGTCAATCAAAGCGAGGACAGCTTACAAGCATAATCAATTATTCAATTCCCTAGTTCCAGTTATACAATGCATAATTTTTTTTTTTTAATGATAGTCAAATTACTTATTTTAATGATGATTTTTTTTTTGGGTGCTTTAATGATGATTTTTTAAACATTATAAACTTGGTTTTTAGAAGGTCGGAGTAAGTAAAACAATAAAAAACAAAGAAATGATCAACAAAGCCATATATAAGATATTATTAGCTAGACTTCTTTAAAAAAAAAAAATTGCTTACAAGACGTCATTCAATACGGTATATCTCAAACTTTAATCATTGAATGTATTCAATTATATTTTTTTTAACAGAAATACTAATAACACATTCTTTTATATATTTTTTTAGATAATATATTTTTTAAATATTTATTTTATTATTAGTTTAAAAATAATTTTGTTAGTCTTCATTTTTTAATAATTTTTTAAGTGTTTAAATAAATTAATAATAAAAAAATATTAAAAAAAATGTTCAAAAAAATGTGTTAATAGCATTTCTTTTATTTTAATATTTGAGTTAACATATTGTGATTAGTATCTATATAATATATAAAAAAATTTACATAACTTAAAATTTTATCATGTATCATCTAAGTTAATTAGAAAGTACAACTTTTGATATGTAACAAATATATTACATAATTTTTCTCATGTGTCAAGAACTTAAAATGAATATTGACACTTATAAAAAAATTGTCATATATACATCAATATAATCAATCAATCAATTAATATAATCAATTAATAAATATGATCAATTAATCAATATAATTAGTAATAATTATAATTAATATAAAAAATACATGACATAAAATTCTGTCATACTTCATCCAAGTCAATTAGTAAATGTATTAAGTTTTTGACATGTGACAAATATATTATCTAATTTTTCACCGTGCCTCATCTAATGTAACAACTTAAAAGAAATATTGATACATGTAAAACAAATTGCCTCATGTACATAAAAAGAAAAAAAATAAAACAAAAAATTATAAAGAGAAAGAAAAAAATAAACTAAAAATAAAATGAATTAAAAAATGTCAAAGAACTTAAGAAACTAAATGTCAAATGATTGATTTAATTAATGTGTTATTTTTATTTAACTTACTTAAATTGTATGAACTAAATGTATAGGTTAGAAAGTGTTAAGGAATTAGAATTATAGGTTAGAAAGTGTTAAGAAATTAGAATGTATTGAGTATTATTTAGTAATATTGTTATAGACTATTATACTTTTTGACAGATATATATATTTTCAATTGTTACCGGAATATCTATCAACCTAAGAATTATGTTTTTTGGGATAGAATTTGATTTTTTAATAGAATTTGGAATTAGTGGTTAGTTTGATATAACTTTGATATTGGAAGTGAAAAATTAAGGATTTAATTTGTAATATAATTTTATATGAAAAAGTCATTGATGAACTTTTCTTTAGATATTTAATATTTAATAGTATTCAATAATAATTATAAAAGAAGACAATTTTTTACATTAAGACTTACTCTTAAATATTTTTCAGAGATAAGGATGAAAAGTTAAGAGAAGAATTTTATTATAATTTCATTTGCATTCCATCTATAAATTTTTTTATCTAACGATACACTAAAATAACTATAAAATAATAATATAATTTTTACATTATGAATCATTTTAATATAACTTTAAGAAAGGAGTTCTGATTGTAGCACTTAAAAATATTAATTAAGCAGTAAGATTATATAATGAGATAAATAATTGTAAAAAAAAACAATAGAACAATGTGATAGGAGTAAGAATAATAACATGAAATTGGTGATGTAACACCCCTAGATCTAATCACTACGGCACAATCGTCATTACACTATAGTCACTAAATTCAAGCGTGTCACAATTTCTACAACAATCTTTTCAAAAAATTTTATTATACATAAATAGAAAATATGAGCCTTGAATGAAGTATATTTACTACCCAACCATTAAAATACAACCACTGAGGGAAAAACATATTTCATATATAAATATATTTGTCCTTAGAACAAAACACTGATAACACAAAACATAGTACTTACATATTCAAATAAAAGATGACGTGTACAAAAGCACTAAAGGGGAAAGTAGTAACCTCGGGATAGGTACTACTTGCAGACAAAGCCGCAACCCCATACATGTGTAACGCTCGGTGTCCTAGTCGACACGTCGGGCATCAATGCCCCTATGAAGTTGCACCCGTACGTAACCGAATAAATCTCATCCAAACGTCATATCGAAAATAATAGATCAGCCTAATCCAATTAGTGAGGGTGTGACCCTTCTTCTTCTTCCTCACGATCTTTTATCCAATATAAATGTAAAACATAAATACATGGATACAGGAAAGAGGTGAGACACCCAACATTCAATACCAATACGACAATAAGAAAATAGAACGGCGCAGGACACCTACATAACATCACAACACATATATTCATTAACAGTAATAATGAAATAGAAAATTAGAGAGAAACAACCATAAGTAATAATAAAATGAGCAATAAAAGAGAAGCAACAATAATATCTTAGGCAGTGGACAGTTCAACAGTCAGATAATTATTACAACATTAACAGAGATGATTTAATAGTTGTAAGTACTCATGTCAGATGAAATGTGAGACTGACAATGCATAATGCATATAGTACCAAAATCATACTTCATAGAGCTAGACATTAACATTTCGGAGAGAATGATCAAGTGTCAGTATCTCGTTAGCCTTCAAAATAAAGTGCTTTCACATAAAAATATTTTTTACTCAACATGGCTTATACATGGCACCTCAATGATTGATCGCGATATAGGACAGCGTCTCGGCTCGGATCGTCGATGTGTTTGCATCGGTCTATCTCACGGTCCCAGTGGAGCTACCACTGTCTAATGTGAGAGACCCGCACCCCGACACCCCCAATGTCAACCACTTTGACCTACGCTTAGTCTACTCGTACCTGTACAAAAGTGTTATTCAATCTCCTAGGCATACATCACCTTCTCAACAAAGTCCAACAGACATCACAATGCATGATGACTCAATTTACATCATGCATGTTCACCAATGATATGTTCCTTATAAAACAATGCACATCATGCATATTCATCAACAAGGTATTTCTCATAGAATATAGTATAATGACATATAGTCAATTCTCAACAATATCATGCTACAATTTCATCAATCAATCATCAACAAGCACTTAGTCCCACACATGGACTCACAATATCATGCTACAATTTCATCAATCAATCATCAACAAGCACTTAGTCCAATATCCCTACACTTGATGGACTCCCTTGAATCATGCAATCCATTCTTGATATCAACATTATATACAGATGGTTCAACACATACCACAATTCTTATATTATGGATCCAATATCCCTAATTTCCTAAATCTTGATCAATTATAAAAAATTTGGACTAAAGAACCCTTGAAAAACCGTGGCCCCTTTTAATGTTCATCACTCAATCAATTTCTTCCATTTCATTATGAATTACATATCTTTAAATTTATCAATTCCCAAGGATGCACAAAGCACCACTTGGAATCCAAAAATCTCTTAGAGGTTGTGAGCCTCCCTAAGACATCAAGGTTCCAATTTCTCCATTCCTTACATTCATCCTTTAATAACCAATTACATAGATTTCATTTTACACAAAAATAAATCCAAATCCTTAATATTTTTGGCCAAAATCGCGGCCTCCTCAATAGGGTAGTAAACCCTCAAATTTTCCATTCATCACATCTAACATTATCAATGCATTTATATCAACTAAACTTTAATCTCAATCAAGAACACACAAAACATGAAAACAATCAAATAAAGCAATCAATCCAATATGGATTTCTCTATCAACAACCACACAAAAGTCTTCTCACCACCAATAATGGTTGAAGTGAGTAAATCTCCCTCTTACCTAAAGGAAGCACATGAAAATCACCTCCTTGTTGGCTTCTTGGTGGTTCGGTTTTGGCTCTCCAAGAGCCCTAGAAAACCAAACTTTAAGAATCAACACCAAGCTTTGATAAAGATGAATCCTTAGTCACCAATGTGACCAAGGGTCATGAAAATAAAGAGAATAAGAAAGAAAAATGGAAACTTTACCTCAAAGCTTCAAGCTTTGTTCTTAGAAGAAGATGATGAAGATGATGGATTTGAGAGAAAATCTTCAAAGATAAAAGCTTTAGAATGATGAGATGAACGTAGAAATGGTGATAGTGAAGTAAGAAATTGAAAATGGTCACCTATGTGGGCTGCAAAACCGTGGAGAGGGTGGAAGAGAAGAAGAGAGAAGTTGGAGAGAATGGAAGATGAAACTTGAAGAGAGAGAAAATGATAGTAGAAAAATGAGTGATATTTTGGTGAAGGGTAATAAGTGTGGGAAGTAAAAATTTGCTTCCCCAAGGGCACTAAGTGCTGCGACAATGAAGGGAGAGAGAGGGAGAGAATGGCTTCTCCTACAAGATTGGACACTTTGGTCATTTGTGATCAAAGCTTCTCAAAGAAGCTTTGATTAAAATATAGTATTTTTGAATTAAAGTGGATTTGATTAGACATAAAATAGATTACATTAGGATAATGTGATAGGATAATACATGTTATTATCCGATGGGCAATTGTTACAGTTGATAGTAGTCAGTATTAATTGTCTAGTGAATAATAAAAATTACACAGCGATTTATTTATCGGATAAAATTCTAGAAAATCATAAAATCTCGTAAATCGTATCCAGCTTCGAGTTTAGTAAGATCCCATGTCGACGTTTCTACAGATCAAGATTCTCGAAAAAAATATTGCATTTTCTCGGCTCCGCTCAGTTTACACGTAAAATAAGAAATAATATTAAAATATTTCACGTCTCTGGAAAAATCCAAAAAAAATTACAAAATCACAAATATTATAAAACGACTACTTATCATGAAATTATTAATTTTCAGGGTGTTACAACTCTCTACTTCAAATAGAAATTTCGTTTTCGAAATTTTCATTCCTTAGAATAAAAATGGATGTTGTTTCTTTATCTTATCTTCTAACTTCCACATCGCGCCTCTAGTCACGTCAATTCAGATCACCCTTGCCATTGTGATCTCTTTGCTTCAGCGTTGCTTTGCTCTCCTAACCTTGACCTTTACAAGAAGTATTCCATAGATCAAACCCTCTTTTAATTGTACTGTGTCCAGTTCAATGACATGGTTGGATCAGGGATATACTTTCATAATTACAGCACCTGAAAGATATTATGAAAATTAGAAAGAAATGACGGTAAAACTAGTTGGCAAGCTATCAGACCAATCCGAAGAAAAATTTGATATAGTCCGAAGAATATAAGAGTGAGTTTGCTGGCAACCTAGACAAGATGACACACATTTAGCAACGTCTCTCTTCATTCCTTGCTACCAATACTTCTGTTTTAGATCTTGAGATATCTTGGTTGCTCTGGTGTGTACACTCACTTTACTCCTGTGAGCTTCATTGAAAATTAACTTCTTAAGTTCCGACCCATTTGGTATACAGACTTTACTCGTGAACATCAAGATTCCGTTGAATTCCTTCATCGCAATCAGACGTCATGTCTTGTTTTAATAGCTCCTTCTTGTCTTGTAGAAATTGGTCACTTTTCTACTTCTCCTGAATTCCTCCCAACTGATCATTCGAAGTAGTAACCATATTCAAACATACCTCATCTGGTGTCATTTCCAATGACAACCACCTGTCCTTGAATTACTCTAATAATTCATTCTTCTTGACCATCATAATGAAGGTATTAAGTAGCTTTTGGTTCAAAGCGTCTGCCATGACGTTTGCTTCTCCAGGATGACACTGAAGCTAGAAGTCATAATCCTTGCAAAAATTTTTAGTCACCTTCTCTGTCTTATGTCCAGTTCCTTTTTGTCGAATAGATACTTTAAGCTCTTGTGATTGCTAAAGGCGTTGAATGTTGCTCCATAAAGCAAGAGTCTCCATATCTTCAGAGCAAATACAACTGCGGCTAACACCAAGTCGTGAGTTGGATAATTCCCCTCATGCACCCTCAACTATCTCGAGGCGTAAGTCACAACTTCCTAACTTTGCATGAGCACACATCCTAGACCTGATGTGAAGCATTACAAAACACTTCAAATGTTTCATTGGGATCGAGTAGAATCAAAACTGGTGAAGTAGTCGAATATCTCTTTAATCCTTGAAATATTTCTTCTCACGTGTTGGTCCATAGAAAAATTTGATTCTCTTCTTGTAAGCTGAGTAAGACGTTCTACTATCTTGGAGAATCCATCGACGCTCCTTCGATAAAAACCAACTAACCTCGCAAGTTACTAGGGCATTATGGTCTCCAGTCTTTCCCATTATAAAATTGCTTCAACTTTTGACGGACTCACAACATTTTCCTTCCATCGTAATTTCATGATCCAAAAGTTTAATCTCTTCAAACCAGAATTTGTACTTTGATAATTTGGCGTACACTTCTTTTCCTTTAAAGTCTGGAAAACTATATCGAGATGTCCAACGTGTCCTTCCATATCTTTGAGAATAGATCAGAATGTCATCGATAAAGACAATGACACATCTGTCTAGATAAGGATGATCCAATTCATGTAATCCATGAATACGACAGGAGCGTTTGTCACTCCGAACGGCATCACGAGATACCTATAATGTCCAAAGCGCGTTCGAACAATTGTTTTGGGAACATTGTCAACTTCCCACGAATCTAATGATGACCAGTACATACATCTATCTTGGAGAAAACAACGACTCCCTTTTTGCTGACCCATCGAATTGTTTATCTTCTTCCGAGGATACTCATCCTTGACCGTAATCTTATTCAATTGATGACAGTCCTCATCTCATCGAGAAGTTCTATTCTTCTCCTTAACTGACAGCACTGTAGCTTATCATGAGAAAATCATTGACTATAAGAGTGACATTTATATTCCGCTTGCTTTTATCCTCCAAAGAAGACATTAACATGTATCCTTGGACTCCTTTTTCTCACAAAGCTTCAACTTTGTTGGCCGTTACGAACTCAAAAGTCTTAGTTTCAGGAAATAATAAGGTTTTCATTGGAACGATCTAGCTGAATATAACTAGAAAATGACTAATCTATTCCTAAAATCATGAACTCTAAATAGGTGTGATTTTAGGTATATATGTCAAATCGACAAAAGATTCGATCTTTAGTAGAAATAGGATAGATTAAACAAACTTAAGTATCAACGACACGTCTTAGTAACATAAGTAGAAACAAGGTCAAAGATAATTGAAGACACAGATGAATCCAAATGATTCACACGATCATACGCCATAAAGAAATGGGTTGCCCCCATAATTGTACAGCACAATCAAGGGATCATCTTTCATGGCACAATCTCCATCGTTTAGATTTTCAGTCTGGGAAATCTTCGCTCCATCCAGGGTGTAAACTTTTCCTTCAGCTTGGGATCTTGATGCACACGCATCATTAACAGAAGACTTCTTCCTCCGCGAAGCACAATATTTATAAACGTGCCCGGGCTTTCCGCACCTGAAGCAGATTATCCCTTTGATCTTATACTCCCTCGTTAAGTGGTTTTTTCCACACTTCTTACATGTTGGTAAGGATGTCGTAGTCTAGTTGGAACTACAGCCACTAATACTTCCCCCATAAACTGGACATTGCTGTTGCTTGATAATCGTAAATACGGTTTCTGCTTAGACCGATTAACCTTTCTATTAATCCTCCTTCGGGATCTAGGCAGTCCAAGGTTGCCCCAACACCGACTTTCCTCCAACAGGTTCTAAACCTCAACTTCCAATTCTCGTTGTTGTGCGGCTCTCTGATCTTGGTGAGTTGTCACGTCAACTACCCTTTGCATTTCTTTTGCACTAGCAGTCATACTTCCATTTTCTCGTCCTGCGCTCACATGCGTACGTCTATCACTAGCCATTGCTTTTGCATGTCTACCGCGAGTCATTGACTTTCTTCAAAGACGGACAAAACATGACACAACAAGGCAAACATAATTATCTCAAACAATATTGTCTCCTTTCGGAGACCAAACACAAAGAATCACTCAATTCAAACAAGATGAGTCCAATCCACGAATCCTAATAGTCTCTAACTCGAGCTTCTTTATTCTGTCTTCTACGGCGTAACCTTTTGTAAGTCTTTAACTCGTAAACAGCTTCTCAACCCAAACTTACACCAGTCATTCCTTTTCTCTAGAAGATCGATTTTCCAAAACCTCTTGATCTCCTTACTAAAGAACTCCCATTCTCCTAATACGCCTAGGTGAAGTAATAGTTTCCTGTCCACACAGAACATTACATATTGAGTAGGTCAATCCTCAATATCATGCAACTGCATAACAGTAGCTACTAACATTCAACCTATAGCAAGTCATGCATTCCTTTCCCATCATTTCAATCAAGAGACAAGGAAGTGCACAACATATAAAAGTTCTAATATGCCTAAACATAGCAAGTCCATACCCTGGCTCAACAGGATGATCTGCTCTGATACCACATAGTGTAACACCCCTATATCTAATCACTACGGCACAATCGTCATTACACCACAATCACTAAATCCAGACGTGTCACAATATCTACAACAATCTTTTAAAAAAATTTCATTATGCATAAATAGAAAATATGAGCCTTGAATGAAGTATATTTAGTACCCAACCATTAAAATACAACCATTGAGGGAAAAACATATTTCATATATAAATATATTCGTCCTTAGAACAAAACACTGATAACAAAAAACATAGTACTTACATATTCAAATAAAAGATGACGTGTACAAAAGCACTAAAGGAGAAAGTAGTAACTTTGGGATAGGTACCACTTGCAGACAAAATCGCAACCCCATACATGTGTAACGCTCGGTGTCCCAATCGACACGTGGGGTATCAATGCCCCCATGAAGTTGCACCCGTACGTAACTGAAAAAATCTCGTCCAGATGTCGTATCGAAAATAATAGATCAACCTAATCTAATCAGTGATGGTGTGACCCTTCTTCTTCGTCCTCACGATCTTTTATCCAATATAAATGTAAAACAGAAATACAGAGATACAAGAAAGAGGTGAGACACCCAATATTCAATACTAATACGACAGCAAGAAAACAGAACGACGCAGGACGCCCACATAACATCACAACACATATATTCATCAACAATAATAATGAAATAGGCAATGAGAAAGAAACAACCATAAGTAATAATAAAATGAGCAAGAAAAGAGAAGCAACAATAATATCTCAGGCAATGGACAGTTCAACAGTCAGATAATTATTACAACATTAACAGAGATGATTTAACAGTTGTAAGTACTCATGCCAAATGAAATGTGAGATTGACAATGCATAATGCATATGGTACCAAAATCCTACTTCATGGAGCTAGACATTAATATTTCGGAGAAAATGATCAAGGAGTCATGCTAGTATCTCGTTAACCTTAGAAATAAAGTGCCTTAACATAAAAATATTTTTTGCGCAACATGGCTTATACATGGTACCTCAACGATTGATCGCGATATATGACAACGTCTCGGTCCGGATTGTCGGTGTGTTTGCATCAATCTGTCCCACGGCCCCAGTGGAACTACCACTGTCTATTGTGAGACACCCGCACCCCGACGCCCCCAAGGTCAACCACTTTGACCTACACTTAGTCTATTCGCACCCGCACTAAGGTATTATTCAATCTCCTAGGCATACATCGCTTTCTCAACAAAGTCCAACGGACATCACAATGCATGATGACTTAATTTACATCATGCATGTTCACTAATGATATGTTCCTCATAAAACAATGCACATCATGCATATTCATCAACAAGGTATTTCTCATGGAACATAGTATAATGCCATATAGTCAATTCTCAACAATATCATCAACAAGCACTTAGTCCCACACATGGACTCACAATATCATGCAATCCATTCTCGATATCAACATTATATACATATAGTTCAACACATACCACAATTCCTATATTATGGGTCCAACATCCCTAATTTCTTAAGTCTTGATTAATTATGAAAATTTTGGACTAAAGAACCCTTGAAAAATCGTGGCCCCTTTTAATGTTCATCACTCAATCAATTTCTTCCATTTCATTATGAATTATATATCTCTAAATTTATCAATTCCCAAGGATGCACAAAGCACCACTTGGAATCCAAAAATCCCTTAGAGGCCATGAGCCTCCCTAAGACATCAAGGTTCCAATTTCTTCATTCCTTACATTAATCCTTTAATAACCAATTATATAGATTTCATTTTACACAAAAATCAATCCAAATCCTTAAGATTTTTGGCCAAAACCGTGGCCTCCTCAATAGGGTAGTAAACTCTCAAATTTTTCATTCATCACATCTAACATTATCAATGCATTTATAACAATTAAACTTTAATCTCAATCAAGAACACACAAAACATGAAAACAATCAAATAAAGCAAGCAATCCAATATGGATTTCTCCATTAACAACCACACAAAAGTCTTCTCACCACTAATAACGGTTGAAGTGAGTAAATCTCCCTCTTACCTAAAGGAAGAATATGAAAATCACCTCATTGTTAACTTCTTGGTGGTTCGATTTTGGCTCTCCAAGAGCCCTAGAAAACCAAACTTTAAGAATCAACACCAAGCTTTGAAAAAGATGAATCTTTGGTCACCAATGTGACCAATGGTCACGAAAATAAAGAGAAGAAGAAAGAAAAATGGAAGCTTTATCTCAAAGCTTCAAGCTTTGTTCTTAGAAGAAGATGATGAAGATGGTTTATTTGAGAGAAAATCTTCAAAGATAAAAGCTTTAGAATGATGAATGGTGATGGTGAAGTAAGAAATTGAAAATGGTCACCTATGTGGGCTGCAAAACCGTGAAGAGGGTGGAGGATAAGAAGAGAGAAGTTAGAGAGAATGGAAGATGAAACTTGAAGAGAGAGAAAGTGATAGTAGAAAAATGAGTGATATTTTGGTGAATGGTAATAAGTGTGGGAAGCAAAAATTTGATTCCCTAATGGCACTAAGTGCCACGACAATGAAGGGAGAGAGAGGGAGAGAATGAATTCTCTTACAAGATTGGACACTTTGGTCATTTGTGGTCAAAGCTTTTAAAAAAACTTTGATTAAAATATAATATTTTTTAATTAAAGTATATTTAATTAGATATAAAGTATTTTACATTAGGATAATGTGATAGGATTTCTAATACATGTTATTATCCAATGGATAATTGTTATATTTGATAGTAGTCAGTATTAATTGTCCAGCGGATAATAAAAATTACATAGCGATTTATTTATCGGATAAAATTCTTGAAAATCGTAAAATCTCATAAACTGTATTCAGCCTCGGGTTTAGTAAGATCCTTTGTCAACGTTTTCACATATCAAAGTTCTCGAGAAAAATATTACATTTTTCTGACTCCGCTCAGTTTGCACGCAAAACAAAAAAAATATTAAAATATTTCACGTCTCCGAAAAAATCCAAAAAAATTCACAAAATCACAAATATTATAAAAATGACTATTTATCATGAAATTATTAATTTTCAGGGTGTTACAGGTGACAAAATTTATATTTCTAAATTGTATTTAATATCATCAAAATTTGAAACTATAACAATTAATCTTTAATTGCAAAAAATGGATGAATAACCTTAATGAAGAGAATCTACTACGATAAAAACTCAAATGAGTAAAAAAATATAAAGATTAATACCTTAATAATATGAACTAAAATCTAAATGAATGATCTAAAAAAATCAAAATAAATAAAAATATAGTAAATTATATAAAAAATATTTAAAAAATTATAGAGTCTAAAATTAAAATTAATTTAAACTATATAAATAAGTTATTTATATTAAAATTTTCTTTAATTATTTCGTACAAAATACTAGTTTAGTGTTATAGTAGTGTTTTAAAAGTTTTAACGATTTAAAAAGTTAAATACATTGTTTAAAATTAAAGACAATAATAACCCAACCTGTTAACGCCTTAACGGTGTGGTGCAAGAATGGCAATATACTACGACATGTATGTATCTAAAAATGTCTTCTTCCGGAAGAGTGAAGACTATTTTGAGCACAAAGCACGTGCGTGGCACGAGCAAACACTTTCCCGCCCAAAAGTTGTTAACGACCCTAACGAACCAACCAGTGACACCAATCGCGAGCCTCCACCTCCGAACTACTTCACAGAGTTTCCTCAGAATCGCACCCCAACTTCCGTTCCTTCTTTCCTCTCTCTCTGTTAGTGTGTTAGTGCTTCCAACCAAATGCAGCAGAGATCTTCAAGCTCAAGTTCTCGCTGTTCAGGTGATGATCACAGATCCATCAACATTGGTGCAGATCAGCAGCAACACACAAAGCAGCGAAAAAGGACCGCCGATGATGATTTCCTCGATGGCCTTCCGCTTTACCACCACCGGAACGCCACCGTAAGGAGGGAATTTTCCCGGTTACGATCACCGGAGAAATGGATTCACGCAATTCCTGTGCTTGTGCTGCTATGTCTCTTCATTCTCTGGTGGTTCTCTTTTCCAGGTACGTACTATTACCACCAACCTCAACACAATTTCACATGTTTTCTTTTGTTTTTATTATTATTTTCTTTTTATGCTTGCTGATTTGCGCTTATATTATATGTTTATCGTGCGTTCAGATTTGTGATCGATAGACAATAAGAAAATAATGCAAAAGAAAGAGGGAAAAGTGAAGTTTAAGATGCAAGATTAAGTGAAATTAGGACACAAGTACAGAACCTAATATCAAAGCATCTGTAAGTAATGGTTTTAAATTATGATTGCATTACGCGGTTATAAGAATTGTGGATAATTGTGAGAAAATACGACTTTCGCAAACTGCAGAGACTTATAAAACCGTAATATTGCAATTATAATTGTGGTTGCGTTGCGGACCGCAATTTAAATCTTATTGTGGAGACTCAAAGGAATATTGCTTACTCATGCTGCTAAATTAAATCTGTCACTAATCCCTGTTAATAAGCGTTCATTTGGAATTACATTCAAATTGTTGATAATATCCTTTATTCTTTTGAAACAGTGGATGTGGAGATCAAGGATGGTAGAATTACAGCCATACGACAGATTGATTCACCACTACTACCTAAGGATGCTCATATTGATCTTACCATACTGGCAGTAGCTGCAACATCACCAATTCCCTCAATCCCTCAAAATCTGTCAGGCGAGAAGGGCGAAACTTACTTGCGTCCCGCTAGTTCACCTAATTGAAGAACCATTTTCATCAATAAAGGGGCAGAGGCTGAAGGATTGAAGAATTTTTTAGTCAATTCTCTTCAGGTAAATTTGAGACGCTCATTAGATGAGATAGAATAGAAATATGATCTGAATCAGTGTTTCATTGAAAGTATTACAATTTGGTGTCCTTTGTCACACTGGGGGAAGAATGTTGAACTTCTTACTTCGAAAGCATTCCAAGAAAACTACAACTGCTGATATGCTTTGTTGAATTTACATAGAGGAAAAAAGGGGGGGGGGGGGGAACTGTATTAAGATGACAAAACTGTAGCTTGTGACATTATGATCAATGACAGTAGTTCAATTTGTGTTCTGTGGACTTTCTGATGCAATTACAGCCAAGACATTAGGAAAATGATTGGAATTTGGAAGCTCAACCTCAATTTCCACCTTAAAGATTCAATTCATTAACCTCTCCCTCTTGGCAGCTGCCCACCCATAGGTACATAGTTGAGCTCTTACGTGATGGTTGAACTCTACAACAGTCCCTCCTTGGTGACTGCAAAAAGAAGTTTATGATTCAGTCAGTAAAAGTATCCATTTCAAAGTAGATACTTTAGAAACCTCAAGTTAATATGTTGAAGGAAGGTTTTGCATCTGTATGTCTGTTATGAAAAAGCATACAGCCTTTTCAGTCTAAAACATGCGCTTCGATATGTCAATCCAAACATGTAAAGTAATAAAGTTACTAAAGTACACTTTTTGATAGGAAGAAATGAAAAGAAATAGACGAGGTTGATATCTCATTATATGTTATGCACGTATCAGTGTGAGTTTCGGAGCATCCCTACCCTTTGCCAGCGAAGAGGATCTGGTCTTTTTGAAACTATGATGGAATCGATTTCCTCTGGTGAGTCCATTTTCCATCGGCAGAGAGGAGGCGTAGATTTGTAACGAGAATAAGTACCAATAATTTGCTTCCTGGCTGGGTCATATCGAGTTCTGTTCATATAGAAAAGGAACGCTTTCTGGCAGGGGTGTTTAGTTACAGGCCTTGTGTTGAATGCATATGCAGTGTAATCAGCTCTTCTATACCAATTGAGAAAGGTCCGCGTTGGCATCTCTAGCTCTCTAGGGGACAATACTCCCCTCATAACTTGAACCACATAGCCCCATGAAACAGAGATGGACCAATATCTGTCTTTGTCATAGCAGATTGATTGTTGCATTATGCTACCTGAGTCTTGCTTGACGGATTTCATTAGGTGCTGAAGGGATTGTACTCGGTTCATCCTTGGGAATATCGGTTGCACTACATCAAGATGGTGCAATGTCACTAGTGGGGTCACAGGATGTGCCCCCAGAAGGCCTAATAGGTCCCCATACACATCATACTGCACAAGCAAGAAAAATAGATATAAGCACATTTCAAATCCTTCCAAAAATAAAGAATCAAAATCACCAATCAATCCTAGTAATAATAATACTATTTTTGTCATGCAAATAATATTATTATTTGACATTAGCGTTCAGGAAGCCTAATAAAATAATAGTGTAATTACCTGGTGAAACCCAGCTTCCCTGGTTAATGGCACTCCTAGCTCTGCCATGCAAGCTTGCATTCTATCATCACTGCCATATAAAGCAGGGTATCGCTGAATGCAACGATCCTGCATCTTTGCGAGTTCCTTGGCCAATGGATAGCTTATAGCAAATCCTCCCCCACCATATGCCATGGCATACGAGAAATGTATGTTCTGAACATGGCTCTCGGATGAGCTCCCAACGTAATAGAACTGAGTGTGGTCGTACTTGGAAAGAACTCTGACCACATTATCCACCACAAACACTGTGTCATCATCTCCCATCATAAACCATCTCACATCCTCCATCCCAAGCTTCAATGTCTCTGTTACCACCCTCGAAATCCTCAATGCAGATCTCTGCCCCTGATGATTCGTATATTTGAATTTTGTGGTGTCCCCAGAAATTCGAATCTCCGGTAACCCCCCGTTTGCTTGAGTCCTCACTCTTTTATCCAACCACACTACTCCTCTGGTCTGATTAGGCTTCCACCATACCTTGATGTATTCTTTTCTTATGTCCCACAAATTTGATGAAGCGGCTATCCCAAAAACAATGTGTTTAAGCTCCGTGTCTTGTCTTTGAGATAACTGATCAAGGGGTATTTCTTCTTCTTCTTCTTCCTCCTTTTCTTTTTCATCCTCTCTTATTTTTTTCTCTTCAGCAACAGTACTTTCAACGATATCTGTATTTGAGGATATATTACTACTCATCTCAAGTTGTTCTTGGGTGTCGGCATCTAAATGGATGGAGGTGGAACAATCTCGTTTGTTATTGGTAAAGAGGAGAAGGTTGGAAGAATAGAGGATGTAGAGTACAATCATGATGAGGATCAACCAAGTGATGATGCGTTGCTTGGAAGAAGAGTACATTTGGTTCTTCCAGTTAAGCTGAAATTATTTGTTTTCTCGAGTCTTCAATTCCTTTCAGGTTGTTGCTTTACTATTTCTGTTTCAAATGTGGGAATGGAGAAAGGTGGTGGTGGGATAGACATTCAAACTCAGAATTGTACGGATCACACTAAAGGAGAGAGAGAGAGAGAGAGAGAGAGAGGGTATTACTATTTTGTTTCCTTCTGGTGTTTCGTGCTTCTAAGTGAAGTTTGTTATGGCACTGGGCGAAGTTGAATGCGGTTAAAATGGAAGTAAGGTTGAAAATTGCATACCTGAATTTTCTTTTTAATATATTGTAGCCCAATCCAAATTTGCATTGCATGCCAAGAAAAAGAGCGGGCTCTATCCTTTCCTAGCCCACCCCACCTTTTTTTGCACAACTATCCTTTTACATTTATTTTTGGGTCAGATATCCTTTTCCATTTAAAAGCTGACCTTGAACTTTTGGGTTGGACCATTTGACCAATACAGCGTCCAGGAGCCCTAGCCCATTATCTAAACTTGGCGGGCCAGGCTCAGATAGAAGAATAATGATAGTTATACAATTTTTTTTAGAAGTGTAAGAATTGTATATACTTTTTTTAAAAGTGTATTATTAAGAAAAAATAATAATAATAAAAATAAATATAATGAATAATATTATATTAAGTATAAAATATATATATATATATATTATTTACGATAAGAATATCAAAATTGAATGTATACAATATGACTCTTACCTATAGTGCTACACCATCTTAAAATTTGATTGAAATCAGTTATAATTTATCAAGATTTAAGAATGACTATTAACACCTTCCCTCACACACACCTGGACAAAATCATACAGATGGCAGCACACGTGGAGCAGTTACCTAGCAACTCTAGAAGCTCCTATTTGTTAATTAGTTAACCAATCCGTTAGTGTTAGCTAGTTAGTTAATTAGTTATTGTATAGAAGCTTGTATACAAACAAGTCTCCCACTGTAATTATGTACATTGATTCATTCTTCAATTCAAATTAACACAACTGGTTCCAAAACTCTCTCTTCTTTCTTTTTACTCACAATTTTATTAATTATTGGATAAGTAAAAAGATTAGGACCACTCATCAATTTAAGAATCAATTAACAATGTCAACTTTTAGCAAAAATTATCTACTATTTTTCTCTTTTACGGATCCCACCTACATTTGCCCAATGTGGATGAACTTTTCTTATTTTCGCCCTTACGGATGAAATTGATCAGGGGCCATGTGCCCACTAGAATCAAAATGAATAATAATGTGAAGATCTTGTCGCCACCAAAAGACCAATTATCAAGAGCAACAAGTACAGGTTGAGGGATAACTATATAACCATTACAATCAACACTAGGGAGCCCATGAGACAGGATATACAATAACCTTTCGAATTTCGAAGGACGGGTAAAATTCGAAAGCGATCTAAGCCAAGGACAAAACCGCTTCAAGTATCAAAGTTATCTATTACCAACTGTAGATAAGATGATTGTCCAAATTCCAAAATGCAGTTCACATGGCTATGGGACCTGATCAGTAGCATCCATCTGATCTGTGGCTGGGCCTACACTCTCTCTCACTTGTCACTTTATATCGCCATCTCATCTCAATCTACGTTTATTTGTTATGCGCCCATTCTAGAAGGTGTATTTTCTTTATTTGTGGGTGTTATTATTGTTAAACTACATAGAGAAAACAATAAAAGTTACTTCAACTAATAGAATCCAACTGCATTGAAGCAAATATATCACCATAAATTTTTACTGAGGCTTGTTAATATAATTCTTATGTATATTTAAAAGTGAATAATAAATAGTATAAAAATCGAAGGAAAATTGTGAATAAAAAACTTTTATACTTACAAAAGCATGTTACTAACCCAAGGGGTTAGCCTAGGCTCGTAGGTAGATAATCATTTAACATGTGAGTAAATGTATAGTCATAAATTTAAATTTCAGTCATATCAATTTTTTTAGATTAAGTCATAAAAAATATTTTAATAAATTTTCTAATTTTAATATAAATTATCTATCTTTAATTAAATTAAAAAAATAAATTAATCAAAATATACATAAATTAACTCGCACACTACTTACTGTAATACAAATAAAAGCTTAGACATAATAATTGATAATACCCTTTTTGCTCACCGCCAAGGTGAGTACTGGCGCTCAATAATTCTTGACAAACGTATGAAGCAACCCAAGTGTATTATTTGTTTTTAACAAGAAATAGGAGAGCGAAACAGATAATTAATAGAAAAATGTAAGTTATAAAATCTGAAAACAAATAATAAGTTAAAAAACAATGCACAAAAAGAAAAAAATAAGAGTAAAAAACCAATGGGTAAGTGGATTACACAAAAGATTTAATGGGATTGCATATATATATATTTACAAAGATAAATCCAATGGTACAGTCAACAGAAAGTAACTAATTTTTATTTATATATGTCTATAAGATTATTTATGTAGATTCTAGTCAATAAGGCAACGACAAAAACACAGATAAATAGTTTATAATTTTATAATGATATTATTCAATATTACGTCTATATGATCATAATTTTGTTATCTAAATGTACTATATTTTTTAAAATTAAGATCTTTCATACTTTTAACTTTTTTTTTTTTGCCTGTTGGTACTATACCTTAACTCTTTTTCATTCTTGTTGTTTGAGCTAAGAGGGAGTAGTGCAAGTAAAAAAAAAAAAAAAAAACCGACGTAGTAGTGAAACCTTCAATTTAGCAGTGTATGATGTCAATGATATAAGTGTATTCAAATGAAACTAAACTAACATGTGTTGATATGATGAGAAAAAATTTAAATATATTAAATATGTGATTTTGAATTCAATTTTGAATTTATATGTATAAAAATAATATTATTAAGAGAGATGATTTTTAAATATTTAATTATATTTTATGAGATTAATTTATCATCTATCGTGAGTAGAATATTCTTAAAAAAAAAAAGAATTCAAATGAAACTTGTTTTTTTAAGCTAAGTAACAAAAACAACATTTTTTTTTTGTTTTTAATAGTATTTCTCATTTGATAGGCGAATTTTTTTATATACAATCAAACGTTTAAATGAGGAATCTTTTTAACGGTATTATTTTTATATACATGAATCTCGAAATCGAATTTAAGATTATATACTTATAAGATTTAAACACTTTTTGCTTAGATTAACACATGTTGATTAATTTTAAATTTTTTTTATTAACTAATTTTAAAACAGTTTAAAATATTACAAATGAGGACAGGGCCATAAAATTACACTAGAGAGCCCCAAACGCCCGTTTGGACTTCATCTCAAACAGAAGTTTCAGCCCCAAGATTAACACTGATTTTTATTTTTTTGTTAAAATAAGTAATTCTGATGGGGATAGCTGCTTGATATTCGTTTGCACTGTGCAGCATCTTTTTGCCCAAAATAAAGTTCAACCGTGCAAACTTGGGTTCGCAACACTACCCAGATATGCTCTTAATTTTTGTACTAATCCTTTTTCAATTTGTTGTACAATCGTAAAACTTTTGGCAATTTTACAACTGCGGGTAATATGGTTAAAAGCTTAATTCATCATCTTCACACGACCAATAACACAAGATCAAAAGCTTAATCCTACATCCCAAAAAAAGTTTTAATTTGAAGTAAATTTGTTTCAATACATTAGAGAGTTGTTACTATCATTGAAATTTATGACATTATTCAAATCTCTTCTCATCCAACCATCATAGATCATAGAAAGGGACAGT
This sequence comes from Ormosia emarginata, assembly GCA_029884605.1. Taxonomy (NCBI): domain Eukaryota; kingdom Viridiplantae; phylum Streptophyta; class Magnoliopsida; order Fabales; family Fabaceae; genus Ormosia; species Ormosia emarginata. Next base: position 16,022,126 of record JAQQTP010000089.1, on the reverse strand, counting down.
TACTTAATTTGAACTCAATCACATGTATTCCAGATTTTGCTTTGTGCCAAGAGTTTTTTTTTTCCTTGCAATATTCCGAGTTATTTGTGAATGGTTGATATTTGAGCGATAACTTATCCTAGGTATCCTTGATCCTTCACATCAAGAAGTTATTGAACAAGTTGATCAAAGGGGGCTACTTCTCTTCCAGTCATTTAAGCACTAGAAGCTACATCAAATTGGTTAACATCAATCCTCATTTCAATCCAACTTTATGGGAAAATTATATACACATTAAATGTTGATGATAATTTGTGGTCATGTTTCTCCAGCATCTACCAACATGGTCTCACGGGTCCACTTCCCATGCCTATCTTTTTGTGACCATGCCTTTCTGCAAGCTCCTGTACTTTTGTGCAAGATAGTGGGTATATTAATATTTCTTTTTTCTTTCCAGACCCGAATTAAAATGAGTAGATATTTGCCATTTTTGGTTGTCAGATTTTGCTTTTGTCCTCGGCTATAATTCCACCATCTCAGACATAGAAACACAAAAACAGTATTGATCTGGGAACAACCGGATGGTACAACCTGCAGAGATCAACGTGCTTGAGCAGATTGAGAAGACGTGCGTACACATTCTCTGCTCTTGTTGCTTTTCTTGCTTGACAGCCAATTTCCAGACTGTCAATTACTGAGAGCAGAAATCATTGAAGGTAAGAGGTTAAGAAGCAACAGAAGAAAAAAGTAGAATTGTGATAAGTACCCAAAAAAAATGTAAAATTTTGATGTCTCAAATGTTTTAGGACTTTACACTTTGAGAGACGGTGAGCTCAGTGAAGAGGGTTATAGTTTATAGGAAGACGTGCAAGAGGCATGTGAAATTTCGGTACACAGGGATGGGAACCCAAACCTTTTCAACAATGATTCAGATTCTCCCTTATATATATATTTTTTCCACTTTTTCTCTTCCTTCCATTATAAGCCATTTCTAGAAACTAAACTTCTCGTCATTTATACTGTGTGCACTTTAATTTTCTGAAGAATAAGCAGAATACAACACAAACCATCAAGTTCATCAGCCCGAACAGCTTTCAATTTCAGAATTCCTGATCCAGCACAGCTCAACTTGAGGTATTCCAAGTCTGGTCATGCATTATACTATATATACATATATATCCAACCTGATTCTTTATATAGTAATTACCTTTTGAACATTTTCTTATACTTCTCCAACTGTCCTAGTACAAACTGTGTCATATTATATTTATATCCCAACTGCTCATAAAGCAAGCTTATGAAGTTCTTCTTAATTATTAATTTGTTAAATTGCTTGCAAATTCTCCAGCAAGCAAACCATGCCTGCTGTAAAGTTTTCTTTAAATTCTGTTCTACTCTACCATGAGAAACATTCTTCATTATGCACAGCTTCCATCAATTATTATTATCATGGACAATTTGTTTTCCTAATTTCTTTTCTATTACGTGTCCTTCTCTTCGGATTTCTCTGGCCCTCATGGACACAACAACAGCAAAACTGTTACTGTTCTGACATAATTAGCAAACGACCCAGACATTGTCTTCTTCTCAGTTTTTGATGCATTAATTGGTGTCTCCCTAAGGCCCTCAAATTAAAAACATTGAAGTCTACCTCCTCCACTCATTTTAATCCAATCTCACCGTAAGTAGACAAACGAAACTACACTGAAAAAATGTGAGGTGCTCAAAAATCAAAATTAGCTGAATGAACAAAGTTGAAATGACGAAATAAACCCCAGACAACTCATCATTAACCGTACAAGCCCCTGTCAGAGAACCAATCTCCATTGGATCACATGCCAACACTAAAATTATGAAGAATTGATTTGCTCTTACTTCCTCATTTTGCAAAAAATTCACTCTATAATAACTTTTTTCCACTATCCAGAGTCCCCATTCCAATTACTAACACTACCACACTATTTGTTCCCCAGAAGGGCAAGCCGCAAGCCTGGGTTGGTACTTCGAGATAACAACATATATTAACTCTGATAGCTAACTAAAATGCTAGTCCTGAAGTACACGTCAACAAGTTAAATTTGAATTGAATCCCACAACTCATTCAATAACAAGAACACAAAGTTTCAGACATAAACGAGATAAAAAAATATAACATTTTTGGCATGGCAATCTCAGAACTCAGAAGTTTCACACATGCAGTAACTAATTTGTATCAATGTTCCCATATCTGAAAACATCAACTTATATATGTATATGAATATGAATGCAACAGAGAGAGAGAGGGATGGAGCAGTCAGAGAAATCATCATCAGTGAGAACGGCATTTCCAATTCCAAGAGACCCTCGTGGCTCGCTCGAAGTCTTCAACCCTTCATCCTCCTCCTACTCAACCGAGAAGCCAATCAACTCGCCGTTGCGTTCCCAACCCTCGTGGAAAGCCTGGATTGACCCACGCACCACCAACGACCCACAACCACGCAATTCCAACTCCACTCCTTCCGATGAAATCGCCAACACCTCCTGGATGGCCCTCAAGGACCCCACTCCGCCGCCGCAGACACTCTCCACCGAATTTGGCTCCGCTGCTCAGAGGGCGGCGGAGTGGGGATTGGTGCTGAAAACGGACACCGAGACCGGGAAGCCGCAGGGAGTGGCGGTTCGGAACTCCGGCGGGGAGGAACCCAGCGGGAAGGTCGTCGCCGGCGGCGGTTCAAGGAGGGACTCGAACAACTCCGTGAGGAGCTCCGGCGAGTCCTCCGACGATGGCGGCAGAGAATTCCGGGGGATACCGAGGGTGTCGGAGGACTTGAGAGACGCTTTGTCGGCGTTTCAACAGACTTTTGTGGTTTCGGATGCTACCAAACCCGATTACCCGATCATGTATGCCAGTGCCGGGTTCTTTAATATGACGGGTTACACATCCAACGAAGTCATAGGGAGGAACTGGTACGCTAATTTAATTTCTTTCTTGCCTTTAAAGTCTTAAACCTTAATTTTGTTACATAATAACTTGGTTTTCAGTTAATTTCTAACAATCAATTTTTTTTTTTAATGCACGCCTTTAAAAAATGTCTTTTTATTCTCCTTATTTGTAAATTTGCCAATTATAATTTATCATAATTGTCCTTTGTGAATTATTAAATGTGAGAGTAGATTGTGATCTAAAAATGTCTTTTATTCGCCTTTTTTAATGAACATGTTTGTTAAATTACTAAAATATAGTAACAGATTGATGATTCTGAATTGAATATTCGTTCCTTTCAGTTATTATATTGGAAAAATCGTAGTGTTAAAGATTAAGTTGAGAGTTAACTCATTAGTCAGGAATTAAAATAATAATTTTTGTTTATCATTCATTTAATTTAATTAAAATGAAAAAAGACATATGCAAGGGGTCTTTTTAACTGTAATAACGGTATGGAAAACGGTAATAACAAATTATAATTATGGGTCGGGTGGGGGTGTAGTCGGTTTTTACAGGGAGCGGATACGGATCCTGAGGACGTGGCTAAGATAAGGGAAGCACTACAAGCAGGGACGAGTTACTGTGGAAGGTTACTGAATTACAAGAAGGATGGGACTCCTTTTTGGAACCTTCTCACTATTGCTCCCATCAAGGACGACGAAGGAAAAGTCCTCAAATTTATCGGGTAATGTTGGCCTAGCCTTTCTTATTAATAGTTTCCTTTTGGTGCTATATATTAATAATTGAATCTAGCATAGCTAATTTTTGCCATTATTGGCGTCATTATTTTGGTTTGATGGCATAGTATTTGTTGGGACCTTATATTACAGTGACAATAAATTGACTCTTCATTGTACACAAGGTGTCTTATGCAAATTCTAAGATAAGAATGGGGCCAGCTAGATGAACTTCAGTTCACTCTCCACTATGACAATGACCACTCTGTATTATCGTTCTCTTTGGATTTCCAAAACTGCCAAACAGGGCTCTGTCTTATGTCAGTTATTTTCATTTAAAAATATATTATCTCACTATTTATTACTAGGATCTGGCCTGTTGTTGAATGGATTTGTATTTTTTTAATTTTTTTAAGTAATTAAGTAAAAAAAATTATTAATAAAATTCAGTTATAATGTGTAAATTTTTTTTATAATATTTGTGTTTATTTTTTTCTTTCACCTGATTATTTAAAAAAAATAAAAAAATAAATCCGTTGTTGAATATAACTACTAGTAGATTTTATAATCTATCATGGTAGCTATATGCACAAATAACAGTCTAAAGTTTATTATATATAACTATGGGATACTTTTTTTTAATAATTTATTTCAAAGCTTGATCAAGTGAAAAAGATTTGTATGGAAATGGGTGACTGTGGCAGAATGCAAGTGGAGGTTAGCAAGCATACGGAGGGGTCCAAGGAGAAGATGCTACGTCCCAATGGATTGCCCGAATCCTTGATTCGATATGATGGTATGTATTGGACACGTCTTTCATTTTCCTGCAATTGTCATCTACGTTATTATTATAAAGTAATAAAAGGTCTCTCTCTATCTCTCTCTCTTTTGCTTTTTGTTTTGTTTTTAATCTAATGAGATCTATTTTTTTTAATATTTTATTTTTTGTGTATAAATCTAATATAATAAATTTGTATATATACAAAAATATCTCTAAATATAACGTGTAACTTACTAATAAAAGGCAAAATCATACGTGAAACACAGACTTTAGTAGGTGTATCTTTGTATGGAGTCAATAGAACTATGACAATGTTAGTTAATGAAACCACGTTTATTAAGAGTACATTACTTTATCAGTGTAACATTCTACTTTATCAGTGTAACATTCGAAAAATGAAGTAGTAAATAGTAACACATTTCGGGGTTTATAATTTATATATATACAAACTTCAGCAAAAAAAAAAAAAATTATATATGCAAAAGTTTTAAAATTTTACACTTCTAAATAACTGTCAATCTAAATGCATACTTTTAATTTCTGTTTACAACAATTAATATCAAAATATTAATTTTTCAATAAATGTTATATAAAGTTATAAAATATATGAAGAATGCTATTCACACCAATAATTTATTTCATGAATGTCATTATTCATATGGAGCTTGTTAATATGAACTCAACATGTTTGAGTTCATCAATAGACTATTTTTTTTTAATCTGACAAGTATTTATATATAAATTTGAATGTATAAAAAAATTATCAATTAAAATTTATAAGTTATTTATATGTATAATTATTTATATAAAAAATTAATCTAATTAAATTTCATGTGAATCTGAGTGTTATTAGTTAAAATTTATTTTTTAATTTGAGTCATTTATTTATTATTAAAATAAATCAATGATTTAAAAGTCATGATCCATCTATTGACCTCTTGCATATTAAAATTCTTCTATTCACATGTAGTGTTTTGTATCACAAATAAAATATAATAAAAAAAAAAACAGAAAATAACTTACTAGCGAAACACAAAAATAGTTATTCTATTTTTTAAAATTCGTGCGTCGTTTTACGAATCCTTATTCGTAGGATTCAGCATTTTCCAAACTATTTATGCTTGATTTAGCTACTCTTGAAAAAGTCAAAAAGCGTTGCTCTAGGTCTCAAAGTGTGTTGAAGGCCACGCTTTCTAATGTTTTAGGCTACGGTTTTTAAGGGTTGTTATAGGTCGAGTTTTTTTGTAGTGATAAGTCACCTACATACACCTACATTTGGACATTATTAGTGTAAATATACTAGCATTTTCCATATTCCATTTTTGTTTTTACGAGTCAGACCTATATGACTAATTGAACATATCCAACGTCATTGGAGAGTGAAGAAAGGTTGTTAACTTCTATCGAAGATATTGGAATCAAATGTCGGACTGCTTGATTCCATTTGTAATAAACATGGCAGTGGAAGACTAGTTTAAATCAAGATCATTTCAATTGATATAAACCCAAATGATGACGATTCAGCATAAGTTTAAGTGTTTAACAATCTAAGTCTAGTACATGCAAAATATATAAGATATTAAGATTCTTATTTAGGTCAACGTTGTAGGACTGGTTAGTATCCAAATAACTAGCATCAACGAGCTATGTGTAACACTGCCAATGAGGGGGAGAAGAAGCAAAACTAGGCAACGGATAATTATAGAATGTTGTATCAGCAGGGAAATAGCTAGGCACTAAGCATGCATGTTTCAAACTAATTTTCCGAACCATACCATGCAAAATTAGTTACATTAAGTAGCAAGAAATTCTTGTTGCATTCTTAAACACTAATGACTTGTGTGTAAGTACTGCAGCTCGTCAGAAAGAGAAGGCTAGCACTTCAGTATCTGAGTTGGTGCAGGCGGTGAAGCGGCCCCGGGCACTCAGTGAATCAGCAAACCTTCCCTTGATCAGAAAGTCAGGATATAGTGATGATCCAGAAGAAGGGAAAGCACAAAATTTATCAAGGAGAAAATCGGAGAGTGTGGCTTCATTTAGACGGAAATCATATGCAGGAAACAAAAATTCAATGCAACGAATCACTGAGCTGCCTGAAAACAAACATAAGAACCCCCGTCGCCGTTCTTTCATGGGGTATGGTTATTTACTTCTTATGTTATACACTTCTCTTTTTATATATGTTCAACTCTACAATTTTTTTTTAATATTTAAATCTGTAATTTATATGTGATCCTATATCACAACTTTATCTTTCTAATTTCTATGCTTCAGGTTCATCAGGAGAAGTCAGTCTAACTATGAAAGCTTCAACGATGAACAAGTCGTTGAGGACAGCTCTGACCCTGAGAGTGAGGATGATGAGAGGCCTGATAATTTTGTTGGCAAAACACAGCAGAGGGAAAAGCGAAAGGGTCTTGATCTTGCTACCACACTTGAACGTATTGAGAAGAACTTTGTCATTACTGATCCTAGGCTGCCTGACAACCCCATAGTAAGAATCTTTATACCATTTATGTTGCACCAAAAATGTTGCATTTCTGTATGGGATTCGTGTAATGAAGACAAAGAAGGGGTAAGAGGGTAAAGTTTGTATTTGGTTTTTCAGATCTTTGCATCTGATAGCTTCTTAGAGCTTACAGAGTATAGTCGTGAAGAAATCTTGGGAAGGAATTGCAGGTATGCTTTAAATTAGTATATTATTATCATGAAAATGAATATCAAAACACTTCGGTTCATATATTACCATACTTCTATAAAATCTAACTGAAATTGGTTTTACGTAGAATATTGTAAATTGGTGCTTCCAACTTTAGCTCAGGCTTCATTTATTGCAGTATGAATGCTTCCATGAAGGATCGATGGAAAGATTCCATGAAAAAAGAGTGTAACAGTAATTGTAAACACAGAATATATATAAAGCAAAATACCAAAAACTAGGAAAGTAAACTCTGACATTATTGCATGACAAGTGTACTAATGCAGCAATGCTAGATGGAAGCTAGCAATACAAATTTAAATTCCTTTCTGAAAATTTCAAAAGATTGATATACCTGGAAATGATCTAGAAGGTGTTCGTACAATGCCAATATTCAGTGGTATTTATTTTATATGCTATTTGGTGATTTAGGTTTCTGCAAGGACCCGAAACTGATCCAGCAACAGTAAGAAAAATTAGAGAGGCAATTGACAACCAAGCAGAGGTTACCGTGCAGCTCATTAATTACACAAAGAGTGGTAAGCTTCGGTTTAACATTCTACAGGGAAATAAGCTAATATATTTTGGATTGGAATTTTGTGGGTATTTCATGAATAATTCGTATAGAAATATTGAGTTTAATTGATGAAAAAATTTATAGGATATTCAATATCACACTATATTTCTTAATAAAAAAGAAACAAAAAAGCTGTTATCTCCAAATTTTTTCAGTACTAATAGATAAAAAACAGTTCACAATATTTTCACATATACTCTTGTTTTCAAATCCTGAATCCTTCTCTTAGCCTGCAAAGGAAAATAACTATTTAACAACGTGAAGTTCAATAATGTTGCAACTATTATTCCACTTGCTACTGAAGATTTCTCTGCTCAATCCAGGCAAAAAGTTCTGGAACCTGTTTCATTTGCAACCTATGCGTGATCAGAAGGTACAGTTTATAATAGTCCTCTGAATGTGTTGTATGTTTAATATCTTGCCATATGAATTCTGTTTTTGGTAGTTAATCATATTCTATTTACCCATACTTTGAACAGAAACAAAGGTTAGCTCGTTTCTCTTTTACTTCTTTGTTTAACAGGGAGAAGTACAGTATTTTATTGGTGTTCAACTTGATGGTAGTCAACATGTGGAGCCTCTTCACAACCGCATTGCAGAAGATACTGCAAAGGAGGGAGAACAATTGGTTTGGTTTCAATTCAAGTGCTTCACTAGTTTAACATTTATTGAGATCTCGATTTCTCTTTTGGGTATCAACATCATTACATATCCAAATAGAGGCTTTTAATTTGAAAGGCTATAAAGCATTAAAAAGCCTATAGTTCCCATTAAAACTATTATATCTCAATTATGATCAAAAAGAAAGTTTTGGATATAATATTTGTTGGTATTATCTCTAACAGTACGAAACTTTGTTCAATTTATTATGTTTTGTATTTTCAAGTTATAACAAGTTTATTTGACATCCTCAGGTAAAACAAACTGCAGAAAATGTTGATGATGCAGTGAGAGAACTTCCAGATGCTAATTTGGTAATGTCTCCTGATTATCTTTGACTTCTGAAGAGCTTTTGAATTCAATTTGTTACATGACCTTTTGGCTACCTTCAGAAACCAGAAGATTTATGGATAAATCATTCAAAAGTGGTCCGCCCCAAACCTCATAGGAAGGATGCTGCTGCTTGGAGAGCTATTCAGAAGGTACTATTTTTGTATTTGAAAATATGTCATATTTTCCTGTATTTCTTGTTATTGCTATTAACTAATTAAAGATTCAAGAATTACTAGTATAAAGTATGGCCATAAGCTACTAACACTGACAGATGTGGTAAAAATTTCAACATGTTTCATTTGACATTTTTGATGGCTTTCCTTTTGGTCTTTCTTTTTTTCTAATTTCTTTAGATTTCTTGGAAGTGATCATTTTTTTTTTAATAATGTATTCTATAGAAGATTATTGAGTTGGTAAACATGACATGAAAGATCCTTCTTTGTTCCATATGGTTGTTAATATTTTGAATTTTCTTCCCAGTCACTTATTGAATATCTCATGTAAGTTATGTTCTGCCAACTGATTATAACCTTGGTTTTGCAGATCCTAGATAGTGGAGAACAGATAGGCTTAAAGCATTTTAGGCCAGTTAAACCTTTGGGATCAGGAGATACTGGCAGGTGTTTTTTCCTGTTTCTCTTTTCCACTACCCAACATTTCAAAATGTGCTTGAACAGGTGGCACGAGGGTTAAATTAATTGCCAGCTGAAATGAATTGTAACCATATGACTATGATGCACTGGAAACTTATAAGTTACAACTAACATGAGACGTGAGAATCAAAACCTGAAATTATACTTTCATAGTAAGTTCAATCCCTTTCAGCATGATGAATTTCAGCTGCAACCACCACTTATGAACTTGCATGCTTTTTTATGATTTCATTGCTCCAACCATTACCACTTACCAGATAAATCTAACTGTCTAAGTTTCGTAGTGTCGATGGGTGATTTTTAACTAGTAAGTAATATTTCTTCAATGGAATTTCAGCATATTTAAGAGACTTGTAGATGAATTAGTCTGTACTCTGTAGTTTAGCTGAAAACTCTAAGAGAACTAAAATTCTAAGACCTTGTACCAAAAAAAAAAATTTCTAAAACCTTTGTGAGATTCCAACCTAAAACTAATTGGTAATAAGTGGAGTGACTTAACAGACTTTTAACACCCCCCTCTACAGATGACGAAATAGGCAGAAACAAGCCTAGCGAGTAGGCGAAGAAAATGCGATATTGACTTTGATACCATGTGAGATTACAACCTAAAATCATTTAGCATTAAATGGAGTGACCCAACAGATATATAAACTGCACCCAAAATATTGAGACAGGCGATGTGGGACTTTTAATAACCTTAATTAGATTTTTTTCCATTGATTTGGGTGATATAAAGCTTTTCTCTGCTTATTATTTTTTCCAAATCAACCTTCTGTGGAAGTGATATTATTATGACTTGTTTACTGGCTTTCAGTGTGCATCTGGTGGAGCTATGTGGAACTGGTCAATATTTTGCCATGAAGGCTATGGAGAAGGGTGTTATGCTCAATCGTAACAAGGTACTGAATATGATCATTTGACATGCCTATATTTTCCTTTTTACTGCTAATTTTTTAGGTCTACTTGTCACCTCCTACCATATGAAGTTCTAGACATGTTCCTGTGGAAGTTGTTCTGTACTGTATTGATTTCATTTTCTTTGCCTTTTGGTAATACTTTTTAATTTTTATCACTTAATTTAAGTCAATTTTAGCATATTAGTACACATTTAACAATATCTATATATTTGGCTGTGTATTTATTTAATGCCACGAGTATATCTAGTTCTAGTTATCTAGATCTAATGGTTGGAATTCAAATGGAGTGTTTCTAAATATCTTAAATTACAAAATGCCTATTCTGGTTTTGTAATAATAATAAGTTACAGCAGCCTGTTCCGCTTGTTGTAATAAGACGGCCTTTCTACACTTTCTACAGGTGCATAGAGCTTGCACAGAGAGAGAAATCCTCGACATGTTGGACCACCCGTTTCTACCTGCATTATATGCTTCGTTTCAGGTTTGAAACTCCAGTATTACTTTAAAGTAAGATAGTTTTCAATTATTAGTGACTAGAGGAACTGGTAGGAAAATTAGGATCTTTATGATTACTTGATCACTCCCCCCCACCTCCCTTACCTTACACTTAAGCCTGTGATTATACAGTGCAAATATGTCACAAGCTCTTTAACATTAACATACGCCCTTGCTTTCAGGGAGAATGATTTTACACATCATATTCCCTGTCTTGTCCTAGATTGATGCCTTTGTTTCCTATTTCATTTAGTTCAGAAGTTACAAGATAACAAACGATGCTTACATGACTACTTTACTAATTACTATATAATGAATTTGTCAATTCTTTGACACTTGATTAATTTGCAGACCAAAACACATATTTGTTTGATAACTGATTACTGTCCTGGTGGAGAACTATTCCTACTTCTTGACCGACAGCCAGCAAAGGTTCTCAAGGAAGATGCAGTGAGGTATATTATACTACTATGCAAATATTTATGCATATATATCACAAGTTTAGAGTTTGAAGGCAATCAAAATTGGTAGCGAGGAAGGGAGAGGTTTGAAGACAATCACAAGTTTCCTTTTATTGTAAATGCTAAATTATCTTCTTGTATGCCCACAACAGAAACAGCAAGCCTTAAGTCTTCTACGTCAACTATAATAAATTGAGTCCCTCAATATATATTCCTTTTTTATCAATCTTTTTTATTCAACATCAGAGTTTCTTCCAATCCTTTTGCCACCAAACCTTTCATTATTAATTCTATCCAGGTCATTCTTGATCTCCCATTTCTACATGGTTCTCTTATTTGAAGGCTCTCACTCTTCTGCACCAAGGCTATTTTGTCTCTCTGTTTACTTGCCTACACCATTTCAGCTATATCCCTTGCTTCTCTTCAGTTGACAATATCTGTACTTATAAACATCTATTCTTTCATGCATTCCCACTTCTCCACTGTTATGCACATAACAGACACAGTAGATGTTCTTTCTAATGGATTCAAATTGTTATGAACATTTTTTTTTATATTTGTTGTACTGCGACTTTGTTAAATAGTTGTCAATACCCACTATTAAAGCAAAGGATCCTTCTTCAACAATGTCCGCTACTTCTTGTATTTTTCTCTACTTTCCTTTTTACTGATATAAAGTGCTTGATAATAATAGATTTTATGCTGCTGAGGTAGTGGTTGCATTGGAGTACCTTCATTGTCAAGGTATGCTCTTTTTCATCATCCATATGACATGATGATAATCATTATCTTTTTTTCAAAAATGATGATAGACATTGTTGTTACCTTCTCTTTTAAGTTTTAACCCATGAAACTTACTTTCAACTTGGTTAGTGTTTAATTGACAAAATCTTTCCAAACCTGTTGGATGAATTTATCAGGCTGCAATCATCTATAGATGTACTAAAACATTTTTCCTTTCAAATTATCAGGCATCATAAATTGACCTAGTAGCAATTATATGATCATTTCTTATCGAGAAATTCTGTCCTAGCAAGAAATCTTGCCTCTTGATTTTTTTTTATGTATACTAAGGCACTTGAACAAAATCTAATGTAATATCATTTGGTGAGAATTTACAGGGATAATATATCGGGATTTGAAGCCAGAAAATGTGTTACTCCAGAGAAATGGACATGTGTCTCTAACAGATTTTGATTTGTCTTGTTTAACATCTTGCAAACCACAGGTATCTTGGAGAAAAGTACCTCAGATAATGAAGTTTTTAATTAGAAGTAATACTTTTTAACTCTGATTACTGAAACAAGTTTTTATATGTCTGATTGCACTCTTTACAGCTTATAATTCCAGCTACAAATGAAAAGAAGAAACAACAGAAAGGCCAACAGGCTCCAATATTTATGGCTGAACCTATGAGAGCATCAAATTCTTTTGTTGGCACAGAAGAGTACATAGCTCCGGTTTGTTATTTCTGGACATGTCATTATTGAGCAGCAAATTATTTCCGGACTTCAAATTCTTATGGAAGCACGAATGATATAGTTAACGTGTGTTTTCACTCTGTAATTTGAAAGATCTAGTTGAATCCGTTAGATAGGAGATAAAGAGCGAGGAGAGGACTTTCAGTTTGTTTGTATTGTCCAATCATTCTTGATAAGCTTGCCAATTAGAAACGCATTATTCTTATTCCAGTATAGAGAGTAGAGACCTTGTTTTTTTCCTTCTCCGTGAAGGGTTGGGGTGGGATCTTGGTGGATACACAGATAATTTTATTGCATTCATGCTATTGAAACTTCTTTGAATTTTTTACGCATTTCTCACAATTTGTTGTAATTGACAGTTCAATACTTGTGCAGGAAATTATAACTGGTTCAGGCCATACTAGTGCTGTGGATTGGTGGGCTCTTGGTGATTTTCAATTCTCATAATAAATATAGGCTTATTAGCAAACTAAATTTTTAAAAATTCAACAAACTTGAAAAAAAAAGGAAAAAATGAATGCATTTTATATTTATTCCATATAGTGGATATATTTATGTTTCCAAAGATATCAAATTGGAAAAGTTAGGAGTTTTATCAGCAAATACTTTTGTCTTAATTGAATGGAACAATAGCATTCCACCTGTTTTAGCTGCATATGGTATTCTCTTCATTCTTCTTAAAACTTTGCCTTTCTTCACTGAGGCTATGCCCATTTTTTTTTTACAATTGTTTGGATTTTATGATATGGAGGGAATAAATTGAAAAAAAAAAGTCAATCAAAAGCCTTTTGAAATGCTAGAAATAAACATTCATCTCTCATCCTTATTGCATATTGCTCATGTTAAAGATTGTCGTTAATTGAAATTACTGGCCACCTTATAACCTGTTGGTCTCTTTCACATACAGAAAGACAACAATCTGATTAGTGTGGACGTACTTAAAGCATATTTTGACTGCATGCATTGTTTTTTTTTCAGGTATTCTTCTGTATGAAATGCTTTATGGGTATACACCATTCAGGGGGAAGACAAGGCAAAGAACATTTACAAATATTCTCCACAAGGATCTTAAATTTCCCAAAATTAAACAGGTGAGATTGTTCTCTAGCACAACTTAATGTTCACACTAGTTGCTTACTGGTTGCTTTGGTGTGGCATTGGTTCCAACTGTCTTCTCTGAGTCAGGAAATGCATACTTCTAAAATAATTCTTCAAAATAACTTGATGAAACAGTATGCAATTGATACAACTTACTATTCGCATTTGATGCTTAGGACAGATACCCTGGTGTGGCATAGGTTCCTAATGTCACCAGAGTTAGAATATGCGTACTCCTGGTAGAATTTTTATACTAGCTTGGTGGAACAGCCATGGATGGCACACCACCAAATCACCCTCAAATAAAAAGGAAAAACACAATTCTACTTATATTCTTGCAGAGGGAAGCTGTTTTCTTGAAATTTCAACAATCAAAATGTTAAGAGAAATTGAAATATGAGTCAAAGAATTGAAAATCAAGGCTGTCAAATTGCATTTATAGTAGCCATGTGAGCCCGTGGATAATATTGTTGTTTCTTTTAGCTTTGTATTGTGATATTTCAAAAAGTCCCACATTGCTTGGTCTTTAAAGTTTTAAAGAGTTTATAAGCTAACTTATGTTTTGAGCTAGTTAGATAAGCTTGTGAGAGGAATGGACTCAAGTTGGGCCCATTAGAAGTCAGTGCAAATCATCCGATTTGCCCCCCTCGCAAGACGATAAAGGCCTCAAACATTTAATTATTTTTGTACTAATTATTAAACTTTTATGAACCTTATCTGGAAACGGTCAATTTTCCTATTCGGTTTTTTGATTTGGCCCCACGTCCGTAACCGGCCACGTGCCTACGTGAGCTGGCCACGTTCTTACGTGAGGCGGACTCGAGGTGGGAAACATTCAAATGTTCAAATGTTCAAACGTTTAATGGGTTTTATAATCAGTTACACAAAACCGTATTGATGCCTTTTAATTTTAAACGTTTTCAACCCTAACAGATACTCTCTTAATTTCAAACGTTTTCAACCCTAACAGTTTCTCTCTTAAATTCAAACGTTTTCAACCCTAACAGGTCTCTGCTTTTTCTTTCTCTGCTTCTTCTTCCTGAGTTCGACCAAAAATTTACTCTTTTTCATGTCACTCTCGCTACCACCGGGACGAGTCACCGTTGAATCTAAGGATTCGCGCACCCGTGCGATAAATCCTTAAGGACAGTGTATTCTCACACGCCTCAGGCTACTCTTCTTTTTGTGTTATTCGGAGTTGTCACCACGGTCAAATTTTTACAAATATAACACAGCCAATTGCTTTTGAAGCATGAATATCTTCCACCATTTTTATCTTCCCTCGCTAAGGAACCTAAAAACAGAACTTGTGAAAGTCTGGTTCTATACCAGAATAGTGGTAATAGATTGAAGAGTCAAAGTGTTCAAAGTTAAAGTGAGTTTGTCACTAAAGTGAGTAAGTAAAGGTGTATCTATTATTAAATTTTAGTGGGTTAAGATCTTAATACACTTTATATTAAATTAAGGATAGACACATCCTTACTTGTTCACTTTAGAGACAAACTCACTTTAGAGGAGTTTTTCCCATAATAATTTGATGGTTTTTCCATGCTATTTCTCAACCTATCTGTGCACGGAAAGCTTGGCATACTCATTTTCATTTGATTTTAGGACATCCGATAATCATGTGCAAGGGATACTCACCAATAGTTATCTACCAAATATGCTTTTAGACTATGCTGCAAAATAAAATAACAATAGGCTTAATCACAGGAACTCTGAAATTGTGGACTGCTTACATGAAATACTTACGAAAATCTCATTCGATCAGACTTTAGTCTGGAGTTATATGCATCATGCTGAATGATAAAACCTCCAAGGTTTGAATGCAACAGTGTGCATACGAATTAAATGAGTCTTGTATGTCATGATGCAGGTAAGTCTCAATGCAAAGCAGTTAATATACAGGTTGTTGCAGAGAGATCCGGAAAGCAGATTGGGTTCACAGGGAGGAGCAAATGAAATTAAGCATCATCCATTCTTCCGGGGTGTCAACTGGGCCCTAATTCGTTGCATGGTAACATAAGTAAACTTTAGTAACACTGCCTTCCATGTTGCTATACGATGTTTTCCTTCAACCTCTATTTCATATTGTCATATAACCTGTATGATTAGTAAAACATTCATATCTCACCAGAATCCCCCTGAGCTTGATGCTCCTCTCTTCAAGACAACTGAAGAAGAAAAGGAAGCCACAGATAAAGATGTAGATCCTGGGCTAGAGGATATAAATGTCTTCTGAAATGTCTTTCTCTCCCTCTCTATATCCATCTATCTATCTATCCATCTATGTAGTTATACCATTTTAATGACTAGCTAAATTATTGTCTTCTGGTTTGTAGGTTAAAGGATGAAGTTACATCTCATTCACAAATGCATGATGAGTTCTTTGGGTTCTTGAGCAATTAATGGAATTTTAATCTCTTTGCTTTTGTGGTGGCCAAGGCCTGAGGCTGGCCCTGTTAAGCAATCAAAGTTTGATTACGTAACATGTTCATTGTAATTTATGAATGGTGTGTTGTTTCTAATTTGCTAAGTGATGCGGTAAATCTTTTGCCATAAAATTTATTCTGTGTTTTCCCCCTTGTCCCCCTCATCCTCTCTTCGGTGCCTAGTTTCTAACAGATGCCGTTGTATATCCACGCCTCATTGTTTCCCCCATACACCAACAATTTATTTATTGGCGCGTCTAAACTTACTTCAACCACTTCTCTACTTGACATCAAAATTTTAGCAATAGTTAGTCATGGTAGTGGTACTGATAAGTGATATCCAACCAAACAAATTTTGTGCCACTAACTCCCTTAATCATGACATCGTACTTACCTGCGTTCTTTACAAAGTTATAATGGAGATCTGCAACAATTTTTTGAAGTCTGTGCTGCTTTAAGTTGCCTGGCCTTCCCATAGGGTTGGACCATTGTGCAGTTGGTAGCACTGGCAGTGACCTCCAAAGTACTAACCAGTAACCACACAGAAATCTTTAGTACGAATCCACATGAAAGAAAACAGAACTCGTGATTTATATCGCTCATCGCTCATCCTTGTACATCTCGAAAAAGAAAAAAATATTTTCAAATTAGCATATTAAGGTGCCATCTTAACGCAAATTTTCACTAATTATTCAAACAAACACTTAAGAAGCCAAATAAAACTTAAGAATCTCTTCCTTGGCAAACGATATATACCAAAACTCCTTAGTAATGTAGAATGTCCATTTCATTGTACCCAAAACCAAAAGAATGCCCATTTCATGTTAGTAAAGACCAAATATATATAAGAATTAAGTAAAAGCAGCATTAATTACATGACAGTAATTGAATCAGTTTCCAAAACAAATAAATTAATTAAATTTTCAGGGTAAACCATCGTGAACCTCTATCTAAATGACATTACTTACATGAACACTTAAATTATTATTAGATATATCTAAAATTATAAAATCCCTAATAAAATTATACTAATTTTTAAAAGTATTTATAAATTTATCTGATAATAATTTGAGTCACTTCGAGATAAAATAGTAATCCCTGCATTCGAAAGAATTTCTCTTACTCGGTGTGCACATGCCAGCAATAATCCCCATCACTGTCTTAACAGAGAAACAGTTGTTTTTGTTTGGTTTCCCTTATTATCAATAAGTCAATACTATTATTACAGAGACCACGTTGTCTAGGATTCTCTCTCAGTCTTGGCTACTATGGTACTCTTACTGCTCTTTCTCTCTCTACTGTGGAAAATGATACTAATAATCAGTGACTGTGAGTGAGTTTCCGGGAAAATTTCCATTTCCAACTTCGATTTTCTGGAAATTTGTTCTCCAAATCCAAGCAAGCACTAGCACACCCTCGCTGATCTCAGTCTCAAAATTGGGTTCTTGTATTCGCACTTCACGCTCTGCGCCTTCGCGCAGGGCTTCAAATTCGAATTCAATGGCTGCGGAGAATGCACTCAAATCCAGAGAGGTATCGGCGATGATAAAGCAGGGTTTCATAGCAGACCCAACATTAACAACAACCCTCTCTTTCTCACCTTCCAGAACCTTCTCCACCCTCTCTTCTCCTCCACCACCACCACCAACCCCTTTCTCTCCCTCCTCAACTCGCTCGGGTCACACTCACTCTCAAACCCTAACCCAAACCCAAACCCAAACCCTCTTCGAAATGATGTCGGAGGAGCAGAACCGCGACTCCAAGCTCTCCGACGACAAGCGCCGGAAAATGCAAAATCGGCTATCGAAGCTTCTGGAAGAAGCTCCGTTTCGCGGTGGTGACGGTGATGTGAGGCTCACGGTGGTTGCGAGAGATGGGTTCAAGGTTTCGATGGACGTGCACAAGAGCGTTCTCGCCGATAAGAGCCGCTTCTTCGCGGAGAAGCTTCAGCGTGATAGTGGGATCTCGCACTCGGTGGAGATCAGTGACTGTGACGACGTGGAAGTGTATGTGGAAGCTGTCGTTTTGATGTATTGCGAGGATCTCAAGAGGAGGTTGAGGTTGATGGGTGAAGGGGTTTCTAAAGTTTTGAGCTTGCTCAAGGTAATGTGTGTGTGTTTATATATATATATATATATATGCTTCATGATTTGTTCCATTTTGAATCTCTATGTCAAGGGAATAAGAAAAAAACTTCGAATGATTTTGACTTGAACAAGAGACATTTGGACTTTCATTTGGTGTAATAATAACTTGTCTTGTATCTGTAAGTTGTACACAATTTATGTGCCTATTTTTTCCCCTGTTGTGGTTAATTAATAGTGTTATGGAGTGATTAACTAATAGTGTTATGTAGTGTTTAATGATTAATTACTCCACATTCCATATCATAATTAACCACATTAGTGCTTAGTTAGTTGGTCCTTTTTGTGAAGTTACATATTGATCCTTAACTATAATTCTGCGGCCCCATGATAATGGATCCCCGCAGAACATGTTAATGCATGCCATCTCTGCTTCTCTTCTATGCATAACTATAATTCAGTGGGCTAGTCTTCCTTGTGCAGCATGCTTGTTGAGGGAAATTTATGCTCTATCAAATCTTATCTATAATCAGCTTAGCACAAAAGCAGCCCTGAGAGTGATATTTCACTAAGCTATACTTGCTGTTAATTTCTGTTTTCATTTTGTTTTTGTTTTCTAGATAGAGACTTCTTATTTATTTTCTTTTTTTTTTGGCTTACCTTCTTTTGTAGGTATCAGCAGCTATCATGTTTGACCTTGGGGTTGTGTCATGCCTAGAATATTTGGAAGCTATTCCTTGGACTGAGGATGAACAGGAGGAAGTCATATCTCAGCTGGGTCATCTGCAACTTCATGACTCTGCAACTGAAGTTCTTCTTAGAGTATCATCTGATCCATCTACCACTGCGAGAGCTGATGACATCTTCATGAGCCTGCTCAGCGGTGTTCTACAAGCAAAAGATGACAAAGCTCGTAGGGAAATGAAAGCTCTTCTATCTAGATTGCTTAAAGAGGATGCATCTAATGATAGCAGCAGACTTGATGTTTCTAAAGACACGCTTTATCATCTTTGCAACAGGTGCATCACTTCTCTTGTCCTATGCCTGTCCGAAGCAACTGGTACGGATGAGAGGCCAGATCGAGGGGTTTTAATGAGTGAAATAACTCGTGAAGCTGACAATATTCAGTGGATTGTTGACATTTTGATTGGCAAAAAGATGGGTGATGAATTTGTGAAAATATGGGCAGACCAGAAAGAACTTGCTACACTTCATTCCAAAGTTCCAACCATTTACCGCCATGAGATAAGTAGAATCACAGCACAACTATGTATTGGCATTGGAAGGGGACACATATTGGTGCCTAAAGAAATTCGATTTTCCTTGTTGTCAACATGGCTAGATGCTCTATATGAAGATTTTGGATGGATGAGGAGAGCTTCTAGAGCTGTTGATAAGAAATTGGTTGAGGATGGACTAAGCCAAACTATACTGACACTGCCTTTACTCCAACAGCAGGCTGTGTTGCTCAATTGGTTTGATCGATTTCTTAATAAAGGAGATGACTGTCCTAATATTCAGAAGGCATTTGAGATTTGGTGGAGAAGAGCTTTCATCAGACAGTATTCAACCGAGCCTGATAATTCCCAGTTGCAAATAACTCTCTGTGATTACCCAAGCTGAAAGGTATGCAAGATACCTTAAAGGAAAAGAAAAGGAAATTAGTTCACATTTGTAAATAAGAAGGGACATTTTACATTTCCACTTCTGCTTTTGTCCTGCTATTATTATTTTGTTTACATTTTTGCCCATTTCCGTATTTTGATCTGAGCCTAGGTGAAAGCACTGTAACCTGAACTCGGGGAAAATCGTAGACAAATAATTGAAGGGTAGGAGAATTGGAAAATGATTTATAAAATATGTAAAGGTATTTGTCGTTCTGCTAAAGAGTTGAATTGAAATGCTGTAAACTTTGCCATGGTATTAGAGGAAGTAATAAAATGATTTATTAGCATGTGCTATTCAACACAACAAATCTCATTGTGAAAAACAGAAAGCAAAAGTGATATTGCCACCAACATCAATAACAACTTGAAAACTGACTTTTTTTTTTTGGTGTTACTTTGTTTATTCCATATAAATTAGAAAAAAGTTATGTACCAAAATAAAAAACAGAAGTTGCCCGCACAAATTTCGTATTTAGAAGAACTATTGGAAAATTATACGTAAGCTGATGAGTTAAGAAAAACCAGTTGGCAGTTTTTTTTAAAGAAAATTTAGCTTGTATCAATATAAATATATATTGTCAAATATGGTGTACTTATCAGGTTTTTTTTTCTCTTTTCTCAAGATTGTAAAATTAATTTGAAGATTTTTTTTTTGGGAAATAATTATTATTTAGTCTCAATGTGTGAAGGGTTTAACATCAAGTCCTTAGTTTAACAAAGGACAATCATATAATATGTGAATAAGTACAATCAAAGCCGATCTCAACAACACTAATAAAAACCCTGTAACCCTTTTCTTATCATGGGTACAGTATAACTATTTCACTTACGTACATACCACCCCTTTGCATGTAAAGGTAAAGGAGATTAATTCGCCAAAAAAGAAAAATATAATATTAATATAAATGCTTAAATATGTTTTGTTTCTTTAAATATAGTAATTTTTGGTTTTGGTCTCTAAAAGATATTTCTTATGATTTTGACTCTTATAATTTTAAAAATAAGTGAAATTAATCATTGTCGTTATCTCAAATTTGTTAAATGATGTACCTAACAAAGATTCAAGTCACCTTTGCTATGTCCTTCATTATCCACATGAACTTGCGTGGCATTACACCATTTGTTGTCATTTGCCATGTCAACACCATTTGTCATGTCATCACCCTTCTCTCATCTTCTTCCTCCCTTCTCCTCTCTTTCTCTCTCAATTTCTCTCTGTCACCTCAAAGGCAAATCCACATAAGCCATGGTCCAACATTCCTCCATCTTTTACATGATTTCTTATGGAAAGTCCAAAACTTTGACTCACCCACTTGCTCTTGGCTACAACAATCCTCTATCTCTTACCTCAACCATAACCGAACCTTCAAATCTCACCTCAACCATAACCCAACCTTCAACATCGAACGATCTGCACTTTGATCTTCAACAATGGTGGTGCAACAACTTGGTGGGTTGGAGGACAACTACCTGTAGTGTCATTTCAGGTTTATCGCAAGGGTGGTGCGTTTAAGAAGAAGGTTTGTATAGGGTTGACAGTGAGGGTTTGATCACTAGTGCTTGGTTCACGAGTGATCTACTGGTTTCTCTAATGTGTGTGTGTGTGTCGGTGGTGCGTATTTGTATAAGGTTGACGTGAGGGTTCAATCGCTAATGCTTGATTCATGAGGGATCTATTGGTTTATCTAATTACTGTATGTTTCTCTAATGTGTGTCTGTAGGTTATGCATCCAAAATGAAGGTTTGTATAGGGTTGACGATGAGGGTTCGATCGCTAGCGCTTGGTTCACAAGGGATCTACTGGTTTCTCTAGTTAGTGTGTGTATGGAGGGTCGCTAATGCTTGGTTCACAAGTTCAGTCACTAGTGTTTGGATCACAAGAGATTTGCTGGTTTCTCTAGTAACACAATCTAAATAAAAAAATTCACCCAATTGAGCACTAGCTTGTCCAAAAGTAAACCAACCTCTTGAACTAGTACGAAAAACACCATTTGATTTCAAAGTAATGTAATCTAATTTAAAATTTTCACCCAATTGAACATCTCTAGCATAATTTTTTACAATAACAAAATTATTATAACTAACTCCATTGAATTCACCACCAAAGAACTCAACAATTACACCTACTTGTTCAACACTATACTTTGATTCTACCCTTCTTTGTGTGTGTGTGCCACTAGTGCTTCGTTCACGAGGGATCTACTAGTGTGTGTGTGTATCACTAATTTCATCACTTGTTATGGATTTCTCTGGTTATGGTTCTTTGG
The DNA here is from genome assembly GCA_029884605.1 of Ormosia emarginata. Taxonomy (NCBI): domain Eukaryota; kingdom Viridiplantae; phylum Streptophyta; class Magnoliopsida; order Fabales; family Fabaceae; genus Ormosia; species Ormosia emarginata. Next base: position 15,999,901 of record JAQQTP010000089.1, on the reverse strand, counting down.
AATTAGGGCTAAAGAGTGGAGAAGAGGAAAGTAAAGGAAGAAGAAGATAGGTGGTGACATGACAAGTGGTTTAATTTCATGTGGACTATACATGACAAGTGTGATTTGACATATTCCGTTAGCCACATCATCGCTTAACAAGCTTGAGATAACAAGAACCAATTTCACTTCTAAAATTATAGAAAACAAAACCATAAGAAAAAATTGAGAGACCAAAACCAAAAACTGTTATTTTTAGAGGACCAAAAACATTTTTAAGTCTAATATAAAATAGAACAAATGTTAAATAAGTTATCCAGCGGGACTAAAGTATTAGCTAGGCAAATCAATACCAGAATTTACAATTAAAATATTTTTCTGATCAGTAACATTAAAGAAACTGTACATGAGTTTAAAAAATAATGCCCCTTTTCTTTCCTTTACGTCTTCCCAAATAATAATAATGCTATTAGCCTATTATAATTTTTTTATATTCTTAATAAATAATCAAATTACCACTACCTCACCCCTCCCTTTATTACTACTTGAGCTAAATGTTAGTGGCTAAAGGCCACTTGGGTGCAAGAAATCTCAAGCATGCATCTCTGAGGAATAGGTGGGCCGGGAAAGGGTCCGCAATTTTCTGACAAAATAAGTAGGCAGCCATGAGAAAATTTCCCAACCTTAAGCTCACAGCATTCAATGCACTCCGTCCTGGATGATCCATACTCTTGCTGCTAATATACAACTTCAAACTCAAGATAGAATAGGATCGGTTCCTTGAGGCAACTCCGGAGGATCCAACCTAAGAAAGAGGGGTTAGCTTAAGTTTGTTGTAATGACCATAATAAGTAGCGAGTAAGAGAAGAAAAGTTGAGGGTTTCAGAAAAGGAAGAAACAGCTAACTTTCTAGAGCTGGATAGAAAGTGTAAATTAGTGCAGAGTAATAATGCTTAATTAATCACAATCATTACATGGTGAACATGAGCAGTAGATCAAAGATAGGGATCAAAATGAGGAAAGAATTTTTTTTTTGGTACAAAGGAGGCCCAGGGGCCCAAACAAAAGAGCAACTAACTGATCACTGAAGCATTACGGGACAGAGTGGCCCGATACATCAGAAACTAAAAGATGAGATAGAGCACCAGGTGGTGAGTGCCATTCATATAAAATTATCAAGGACCAAATCTCTTTAAAGATTAAACTGTTACGAAGAGACTAATGAATGGCTTATATCTCAAACACACTTCACACAAAAGTCTTGAAACCAACTCTACCTTGTGCTAAAATTTAACTTTATTTAGAAATGGGAACGTGCAAAGATTGAACTCATGACCACTTGGACATGGAGGCTGTAATATCATGTCAAGGACAAACTCTCCTAAAAGCTTAATCTTTTAGGTAGAGGTTCATGAACGAGTCAATGACTTATATCTAAGAATTTAATGATTTGATTTATATGATTTCATTTTTATAATATATATTTTAATTCATAGGTGCTATTTATAGACATTATTAACATAGCCCCGTTTATAACTATAAACTGTAATTAAGCTAGCACTGGCATCTAATTTTCTATCAAGAAATCTTACCCGTAAATGGAGTTAATGGATGCATGTACAACAAATAGGACTACTATGAAAACCCAGCATTATAACTACATTGACATACATTGCATTCTTTCCTCACCTTTGCTTGACCTTTATCATTCCGGTGCCTATCTGAATAGGTATACCCATGATTATGCATTCACTTACTCCTTCAATCTGGTCATCCCTCCCATGAACGGATGCGTTGAAAAGATGATCTGATGTCTTCTCAAATGATGCGAGCATTAATACACTTTTGCCCATCTTTTGAATTCCAAATCTCGTTATTCCAAGGACTAGACCCTAGTTTGATAAATCACACAAGTGGAAATATACATAATTAGCACAAACACAGATATGGTCCTTTTTTGTTTAATTTTTTTGCTACATAATTTTCAAACTCACCCTGACGGTCATCACATCTGCTAGAAGCATCATATGGCGTATGTCTATACTCATTCCATGACTTCCCATTGTAAACTTTATCTCCTCAATAATACACTTTCTAGCAGCTTCAATTCCCAGATACTTTTGCACTTCATCGATATGATTACTAACAGTTTTACGCCCATCAACCCCTTCAACTCCCATAACCTCGTTAAGGCCCATGCTGAAAAAAGAAGGAAAAAGAAAAAAATACATGTAGATTACGAAATAATATTAAAAATAACAAGCAGCAATACATTGCAGTATTTGGTCAGCAGCATACTAGTATCATGGAATGCCATGACAACGAAACTGTTACTTCAGAGCGACAATATTTTTCAGTTTTTCATTACTTTCCTTAACCATGTACAGACAACCACATAAAATTGAAAGTTATCCTGGTTTTCACTAAGCCCAGTACACCTTATAGTTACCACACCTGGACTGTCCTCTGTCAAGGTTCTTTTCAGTCAAGCAGAATACTACTCTCTATGATCATATACATGATTTTCATTTCATGTTCTCCTAAACATATGGAATTTTTCTTTCTTTCACTTGCCTCCGATCGCTTTATATTATAGAAGAAAATAAAGAGGCTTGTTCATATACATCTAGTGAAAGCTCAGATAGAGCCCATTATGAAGCAGGTATTCCTGGTCAACATCAACCTGTGTCTTAAGCTCCCTTCTGCAACACTTTGGTCTAAAACTTAATCCTGTGCTCAAGAAAAACTATGGCATCTGCAGCCAAGCAGGTATATACAAGGGATCGAAGGAAGCATATGTTATAGTGAAAATTAAAGGTAATGAAAAACAGGATGAACTAACCCTTCCACCAGTAACTTGAACTTATCAACCTTCCTCTCTTTATCTTCTTCTTTACTGATAACAACGCGTTCAGCAGTTTTAATTCCCTGCAATTAAGAAAATAGAAGTTAGATGTGTTTTCCGATCTGGAAATAAATTAAAATATAAGGCCAGATAAAACAAACATGATATTGTCTTCATTAGGTATCAGCCATCAAGAAAGTCAAATGAAAATACCTTTACTACAACTGATGGAAGCAAGTTTTTGAGATAGTGAAGTTGAAAATGGATTTTACTTCTATCAGCATCTTGGGGAACAACTTCAAGCTTTTTGATATCCAAAACCTTAATGTGCTGCATATCAACAAAAACTTTGAATATTGTGAGCAGAGAAGGAGAAGAAAATCATAATTGCAAGAGAAACTCTTTACCTCTTGCTTCAATTTTATTTTTTGAGTTCGCAAAATTGATTCTTTTACAATATTAGCATCTATATTCAGATGTGCATCTTGGATTCTTTCCATGTCAAGCGTGATAACAACTGATGCTAATCTTGAAGTCATAACAACTTTAATACTCTTTGCAACCTGTATCAATTGGCACAAAGAGACAGTGTTTGAGATCAGACGTTTCAAGGATAGACCAGAAGATGGGTGCACCAGGACGGGCTAAACAAAAAGCCAAAAATAGTAGATTAAGCAGAATATGCACACTTAAACATGATTGATACTTATAAACTAACTAAAGATAAGACACAAATAACAACAAAGTGATCCCAATGCTTAACTAAATTATACTACGTGGCACATTACCTAATAAGAGAATCCAATCAAACAAAATATTACACACAAACACTGAGTAACATAATTTGTTAAATTACTTGAAGAGGCTCAAGGCAACCCAAACAAACAACAAAAAAGTTTGATAAGTATTCCAAGTGTCGAACAATATTCTCCAGCATTTTTTTTTGGGAGGAAATTTGGATAGGGAATGTTCCATTTTCAGAGGCTTACCCTCGCTTGTTTCATCTCCTTACTTTGCATAATTTGCCCATTAGACTTTTATATTTTATTCGAGATCATTCTTTGAATTTCAATTGGGACTTCCATTTTTGTAGAGATTTGAATGATAGAGAAACTAGTGAACTACAATCCCTTTTGTTTTCATTGAGCCTACTTCTCTAAAAACCAATTTAGATAGAAGATTTTGGACCTTAGATTCTTGTGTTTTCTTTCTATTTCTTACTCTCACTCCTAACCACTTGGAAACCCAAAGCTCCCTCTTAAGGTCAAGTCTTTTGTTTGGACAGCTGTACTTAACAGGATTAACGCAAAAACTTGCTGTAAAATTGTAAATTTGTAGACCTTTCATCAATGTCATGTGTGTTCAAAGCATTTTTTTTTGGCTAACAATATATATATAAATATTTAGAAAACAACTAAAAGTGTCAAATGTTAAAATTTAAAGAGCACAATTCAGAGGTGTCAAAGGTACACAGCTCCTCTCTTGAAGAGTTGGTGCTTCATAGCATCCAATTAACTGTCATTGATGCACTTCCTTATAAAATACTTTGAGCATGGCATAACTTCAGAGAAACAAAAAACAAAAAACAGAAAAACAGAAGTAGAATCTTCAAAGAAAAGAGCATGAGCAACAAAGTGCAAAATGACTGTAGCACCAACTACACACACACAACAACTTGCAACTAAGAATTTACTATTATTGTTGTAAAATTGTAATGCACATAACAATAAGAGTAATAAGTATTAATATTGTACTGCTCTCACAAGTACCCAAAATGAGCACTACATATACAACAAACTTTTGAAAAAAATAACTAAATGACATCTGAAAAATATTTGAATAACTATGTAGATTGTTTTAAGCATATAAATAACCATATAATTGACAGATAACCAAGGTATAAGCTTATTAATACCCTTTTTTTCAACAACTGCATACCTGGCCTAAATTTGTTTTTTCTATGCGACCTTTTACCATCCTTGCAGTGTGTGCATTATCATCACGCTCAAGTGTTGCAGTGATGATCGGTGTACTGATCTTTTTGGCTCCATTTATAATTTCTTTGATGCGAGGAACTCCAAGAGTAACATCTAATGATGGATTAAGGGACAACATTAAAACCAATCAACATACAGCATAATTCCAGTAAAGTATTTAATAGAATATTAATGACAGTTAAAGTAGACAACACAGTCTATTAGAATAATTGGACCTAACTCCACGCCAAAAGCTAGCACAAAGGGGAAAGGTTGCCCAAGTCATTATAAGGGGGTACTTTGCTCATATACCCATCCAATGTGGGACTTAACACATCCTCTCATGCACAGGACTGGACATCTGGAGCATGAAATTTGCAGGACTAGAACACCTAAGAATAAAGGATACTCCAGCAAGTTAGGCCCAGTTATTCTAATACAGTTAAATAAAGGATACTCATGCTTGCAACCCCAGCAAAGTGAAAAGTTTTCAGAGTCATCTGGGTCCCAGGCTCTCCAATACTATGAGCTCCAATTGCACCGATTGGAGTTCCAGCCTCAACTTTTTTTGAACGGTAACGAGATAGACAAATATCCAGAAAAACCTGAAAAATAAAGCATTATGTAAAATACAGCCACAAACTAGTAAGAACGAAGCATTAGTTAAAGGAATTATAATCAGACCAATAGAAAACAAAGTATATTCTAAGAAACAAATGTTCAGAAGCTAACATCATGAAAAATACTGAAAAGATAAAATTCAACAAGCATACATTATTGATTAAATTTTATGTATATCAATTGCATAGAGTAATTTTGTGAATAACCTCACCCAAAAAACAGTTATTCACTTCGTATTTTCAAATTTATTTTTACAAATAAGGAAAAACGAGACAAACTTTGGGTAGTTTACGAGTGATGAAATAGAAATTGATGGAATCAATCAGTCAACTAGAACAACTTGTAACATAAAGCTACCAAAGATAATATCACAAGCCATATTGTTTATTTGATGATACAAATGTATATCATGAGCATTTTTGTATGTGTGCACTGCATATGACAGTGTACGTCTTTACCAATATAATATAATCCTGGTCTAAATATACCCCCCCCAGGTTGTAAAATTCAATCTTGGTGTCCCAAGATTATTCCTTATATAACCTCAATTTGGAAAACTTACTCTAAAATCCTGACTTCACTTGTGTAATTGAGTAAGTAGACAATTATGTACTTGCTTGTCTAGTTATTCACCATTTAGCTAGGGCATTAGTTTGAAATGTTTAATGTGTATTGTTTGACTTGCTAGGAGCAATCTAGTTTTCAAGATGTGCATAAGAAAAACAAAAGAGGAAATTAGTTCAGAAAGCAACATTCCTTGGATGTCTTCATCATGCTGTTATGCTGGAGAACATTTTAGCTTTATCGATGTCAAGATGTCAAATGCCAACTCTTCATAAGCACATGGATTATGGCACCTTGATATTTTTTAAACAATATCTAGGGACAGCCTAGATTATACATATATAACTATTAAAATTTAATCCTGTACTCACTACAAGTGAGATTGACAATTTATCTTCATAGCTGCCTTAGCTAAAGGGTACGTTTATTAATACAAGCTTGTGGAGACATAAAACTAAAGTTTGCTACAGTGAGCACATTCAACAAATAAAAATTTCATGCAATTCATTATATGACAGCAATTATGTAAATGAATGCTGCATGATAAACCTAACCCAAAATAACTTGCACAGTCAACACAAACACTTAGAAAATGCCAGAACGAAATTAGAGGCAATGACCTAGAACACAGCCATTATCACTGAAGCGGAGAATACCCTTCATTACAGACTCGTAAGGAACAAGAAAGTTACTAGCAACGTGACTCAAAACTAACAGGTCAGAACAAATAAGGGCCTAAGAACACCAATTGGTTTAGACCATAACATTTATTTCAACCTCAAGGAGATTTCCTTGGATGAGCAGCTTCTTTGGGATAAGATTAGATGTTTGGCTTCCACTTGGTGTAAAGCACATGGTCTTTTTATAGAGGGAACCCTCACAGATAAGTTGAGGTAAGGGGAAGCTTTGCTCCATTGATGTATTCTTTGTTCTCTCTTGGTTGTTTTTTCTTTCTTTTTTAAGGAGGATCTCTTATCTTCCAAACTTATTGTAATCTTCTTCACTTTGTCTTAATAAATTTCTTCTTCTACCCAAAAAATAAATAAATAAAATCTTATTATACTAATCTTGGCTAATCATAGTAATAGTTCCAAGTGAATTCAGATTTGCAAGTACTTGCTAGTTGTCCATCTTTAGAAATATAAAAACAAATTAGCACTCTTTTAACAGTTTAAATATTCCTTTCACTTCTTTACCAAAAGACTTCTACAACACGTTCTAGCACACAATACTAAAAGGAAAAATATTTAGCATAAGCAAATTACAATGCTATAGACTTGCTCATCAAATAGCAAGATTGTGTTGGTAAGCCTCCTATCACTAAAGTATAGGTGAGGAAAAGGCATGTGGGCTGTGGGAAATCAGAGGCCCAAGTGGGCATGGGACATGTTAGCCACTGCTAACTAATTGCCAGCTTGGCAGAGTAGTGGAGGGGAGAGGAATTCTGTTAGGATCTTTGTAGATATAAGAAAGAGAGAGGGTAAAGACGGGGGCAAGGAAGAAGTCATTAAGGAAATTGTGGAGAACCAGGCCTCTCGAATGCCTGGATTATCAGTGTGTTTCCCTTTCATTTCCTGTTAGTTTTACTTCTTGTATACCCACACTAGACTCCACTGATCTGATATCACACTGATATCAGCTCAGAAGAGGAGATAAATATCAGTCAATTCCCTGTTTGTGTTGCATTTCTGATCCAGTTCCTATCAGATTGCAATGACCAAATGAAAGCAAAAAAAAAAATAACTAAGGGAAAAAAAGTTTACAAAATAAGAAAATTGGATGCAATATTAAGGACAAGACCTTAAATACCTCTAGTTGTCTATGAGTGATTCCAGATATCCTCTGAATAAATTTTTTCAGATTTTTAGAATCATCGTCGGAGCAAGCATCTTCTGTTAATTCTGTACTATCTTTGATAAAGGCTTGAAGAGAATTTAAGAAGTCAGCAGAGGAGCCCACTTCTGACATTATATCATCCTCTGAAACCCCTTTCCCCACTAACCTAGGCATACCAACTTCTGAAAGCTTCAGTTGAACTACTTTACACACATCTGAGGAAGATAAGATTACATCATCTCCATCACTGGGACATATGGCCTACAAAAATTTTTAAAAAAAATAAAATGTTGTAAGAGTCAAGAAAATAACAAGAAAAAGCGATTTTTTAAGAAAGTTGTAAGAATCAAGAAAATAATAATGAAACTACATAAAACAACAAAGGAAGCTTTCAACCTTGCTTCTCAGAAACAACCGCTCAAAATTTAATGGTTTTCCATTTTTTCCTTCCATGCCTGCTGGATCCATGCCATCATCTCCGTAACAAAATTGAACAATACAACTAGCAGCATTTCTTACAGTGTAATCATAATGTAAAAACAAATCCTCTAGAGATTTCATTAATCTACGAGACATGTATCCAGTGTCTGCAGTTTTAACCTGCAAAGTCACAAGCAGCAAGGAAACTATATAAAGGACTACAAATTTTTTCCTCCCAGTAAATAATAAAAAATTAACTAATGACCAACATCCCAAAATGAATGCTCCATGTTTTACCACTACCAGTGCCCAGTGGCTCCTACATCCATAATATTTAACTTTACAGTTTTATTTGTTCATAATTTTATTTTATTTTTTTTGCTGAGTTCTAGGGAGGTCCTATTGAACCTAAGGGGAATGGGAAATAGGGATGTGGGGGATCAAACGCAACCACATAACCAAAGCCCCTGGTAAAGACCAAGAGAGATGCCAGTTGAGCTATGCTCCACCAATAACACCAAATATAAGTAAAATGAAATTCAAATCAAATTCCAGGCACTAACAATAAATAGGTCAACAGGTCAAGTAACAAGAACTGATTATTCTGATTGGAGATATTCAAGATTCACTCTTATGACTTTCATAGTTTCATAACTAAGCAAAAAAACATGCAGCCTTAATTTATGCTCAATGGATTATAGTAAATAAAAATACTAGCTGGTTTTAGTAAACAGTATATCTCACCCTTAAGCCCATCTATCTATTAATCCATAATAAATGCTCTACTTAAAAGTTATCATAGCACTTATTTTAATTGTTGATTTAATTGAAGCAAGTTCTTGATTAAGTATATATTATCATAGCATATTCAAAATATGAACCCTACCGCTGTATCAACAAGGCCTTCTCGCCCTCCCATTGTATGGAAGAAAAACTCAGTAGCTGACAATCCACTGTAAAATGAATTAGCAACAAAACCTTTAGCCTGCATCAAGAGTAACATAACAGTTTTCAACACAAGAATCAACAGTGAACTGTAATGCAGAATGAAGACAATAGCCAACAACAGTAATTAATTTACAACTGTGCAGAGACAGACAATAAAAGTGACAAAGTGGAATGAAGACAATATTCAACAATAGTAATTTACTACTGTGCTGATATAATAGAAGTGAAAGCAATTGATGTTGAAGACAATATGCAATAAGGATTCAAAGTCATGATGAACATGCAAATTCAAATTTAGCTTCTCATGTTTCGGTCAGTTACATAAATAGTGTGTGTGATGTGACAGTGTGTTGCTCACATCTCAGGTGCGTGAATCTCTATGATCAGCAGGTCTCCTTATTATATATCCTTTTTTTTCTTTTGGCAATGCTGTATCACACAGGACACATACAATCATTATCCAATAATTTTCCATTTAAATGCTTATATTGTTTTGCCAATTATTGCAATTAGAAATTTAGCATTTATGCTCGTTTACTAATCTAAATAACTGGTTTATCTTTCATCGGCATAACCAAAGTTCTATAGACACAATTTTGCACTATTCATCAAAAAACAGAATTACTCATTTAGTCATTTCTCACATCATCCTTGCTCATTGTTGAAAAAGAGTTTAAGTGGAAAAGGAAGAAACGAGAGAGAATCTGAACGATATGATATGAGGTTGATATTTTGATGTGATGTAATACACTAACCAAATACTTCTATTTATTATTACACTAATAATTAGGTCAAGTATCAATATAGTACTACTAGTACAAGCCCAAATCTACCAGTGCTGCGCAATGATCTTTTTTCCAGTTAACTTTTATTCCTAAAAACATATAATAATGATCTGTACCAAATGGTTGAACAATTCTTGATATGACTTATTCATGATTTTCTACTAAAGAAATAGAAGTGAGGGAAAAGAAAGAAATGTAAAGGAACTATGCAGCCTTTCTAGATAAATAATGATTTTTTAGAAAGATTTTCTGCCTGTTACCCACTTATTATTTATTAAGTTATTGACGATAATAGTATCAGTAATTCAATATGGCAAAATTGTAGAAATAACACAAGAAAATAAGGAATTAAGGACGAGTAGGGATTGAGTTCTATGTACAAAAACATTCAGTAGAGTTCCAAATAGTGGGAACTGAACATACAGCAGGGGTTTTTGCTTTTCTAGGGAAATGAGGAAGGCTCCGATCTATGAACCCATTAGGAGCACGACGACCTCCAACTGACTGTTGACCAACGCAGGCAACCATTTGACTGATATTAATAGGAGATCCTTTGGAGCCACACTGCGACATGATCAATGGACTATTTCTCCAGTGTAGAGTTTGCATGCAAACCTGGGAAAATTTTATAAGAAAACAAAGAAAGTTATTGACAGGGGCAGAACCAGAATAAAATTGACATGGTTCCACCATTGTTGACAATGATCTTAACACCAAGAGAACAGATTTAATAACATGGTTATTTGCACTCAGTGACCTTATATCTGAAACACATAGATAGAATACATCAGGAAAAAGAAATGGATACCTTTCCTGCTGTATCTCGTATACCATTTAATACACCAGTTATCAAAGTCTCTAATGTTTGAGCAGCATCACAACCAGCTTTGAGTTCTAGCTTTCCTTTATTGAAAGCTTCTATAAAATCATCACATTTTTTATAACCATCTGAAATTGTTTCATCTTTCTTGTTGATCAATATCTCTTTTGGTTGGACATCATCAATGCCTATCGAGAACCCATGATTGCCTATCCATCGAGCACTGCATCCAAGCAAAAAGATCATATACTTTGTGAAGCTTCTAAATCCACCCATCCAAAGGATGCAAAATAGAACATCAAAATGCATGAACTGAAAGCTATTAACAGAAATTATACTTCAACAGTATTTTTTTTTTGTTCTCACAAGGTTTCCTGACTCCCTTTGGATGTGAGACTAATCCTTGCTAGGGGAACTGATGCTAAACCTCCCCACAAGTGCTTTCCTGCAAGCTAGAACCCCTGACATTGCAAAGGCACCTCAACTGCAGAGCTCAAGGTTGTTTCCCACTTGAGCCACCCCTCATGGTTTACTTTAACAGGATTTCTTTTTATTTAATTTAATACATTTTGCATTTAAATCAAAATAAGGCAGACATCAATGTTACCACCCATAAGGCAGACATATTTACCTCAATTTAGCTAGACGATTCATGCAAGAAGCAGCAGCATGTGCCTTATAGTCTCTTAGTAGCACAGAGAAAAGTCCATCCTTATTGCCATTTCCTGAATTCATGCAAAACAAAACAGGTCACCAACTTATATGCAAAAGCATGAAGCCATTAAGGGTTAAGAGAATTTGGACATCTAAAAACTATGACCTATAACAAACTAGGCACACAAAAGTGTTAAAATTAACTAGACCACTAATTCAGACTCATTTTCAAAGAAGCACTGCAGTAATATTAATGGTTAATAGACATAAATTATTAGAACTCAGAAAAACTGATAAATGGACGTGTGGAACTGAAACATTCAGCAATACACTTTCCAATCTCAATTCTACATTTGCATGAATGAAGATATAGATCCTAATACTTTCCAGCAGTAAGTACTATTTGGTTTCTCACTTTCTTCTTCTCACAGACAATCCTCCTTTCCATATCAATCTGTGCAAGAGGCCAGATGGGAAATAACCACACTCTCAATCCACAACTAACAATGTTTTGACAGACAAGTTGCCGTTTGTTTTGTATCTATCCAGGTGGTCACTCAATGGTTAGGTAAAAAATAAAAAGTGCCCCAACATTTATTACTTTCCCTAAATGCTGTACCTTTCACCTAGCCACTCAACTGCATTACCCAGGCCAAATTCAATCAACTTGAGGAAAGCTTAAGCACATTTAGTACAGTTGTTTCTTGACAAATATATGCATGTAATATATCTTGGAAATGTGTATTTAAGTTTGTGTACATTTATACAATCTTCTTGAGCATACAAATATGAAATCAAATATACAAAGGTCAAAAGTAAATTTAGAATAACTAACCTAAAGTCACCTTCCCAAGTTATCCAGAGAAATATATGCATGTAATATATGTTGGTCGTGTATTTAAGTTTGTGCACATTTATACAATCTTCTTCAGCATACAAATATGAAATCAAATATACAAAGGTCAAAAGTAAATTTAGAATAACTAACCTAAAGTCACCTTTCCAAGTTGTCCCGAGATCAACTCACTATTGCGAAAATAAACAAACCCATCATTCGGGCACATTGTTTTGAATTCTCTTTTCCTGTCATCAAGCTTTGTGCTGTATATTTTCTCCTTAACAGTAAGATTCACATAGACTCTCACATTTGCATGCGGGCGCAATAGAATGCTAAATAACTGTTTACCACTCCAAAGCTCAACTGGCTGCAAAGAATAATTGCTTTAAGAAAATATATGCACTGACTGTATAAATCAGCAAAAATGATTGAAATTCAGTTATTATATCAAAGGTGGAGAACTCAACCGAACCACCAATTTAAGCGTGTCAAAAAAAGATGATGTTAATTTACAAGGATGTGAATATGCTCTTATTTAATTCTTTCCTAACACATCTCTTGCGCGCGGGTGGGTGGAAATTAGAGAAGAAAATTATTAAAAGGGAAGAATACAAAGAAAAGGAGATAATATATTCCCCATATAGAACTCCTTGTCCCTAAATTCGCTTTGGGATAAGGCTGTTCTTATTGCTACTCTGGTTCTCAGCCCATGGTTGTTTCAAGGACGTTGCCATATCCAATATTTTATCCTCACTCTGGTGTACTACTCCTTTTTAATAAAACTTTTTTTTCTATCCCAAAAAAGAAAAAGGACAAGGAGATTATGCAAAGAAAAAAGACAGCATAGGAAAGGAAAACCCACTAAAAAGAGAAAATCATCGCACTCCAAGGTCAACTCAAAATCTGATACAGGAGCCACCATCCACCTTCAGATAGTCAATGTTCTAAAAGAGATGTACCTAAGAAGTGAATTCTCAGGACTCAAGTGAGTAGCAGTAAAAGCTGGCTATACATTTCAGAGAATATAAAAAAGAAGAATAAAAATCAATTTGCGGATAAACCTATATATTGCAAAACGGAATGCATCAATGAAAAATGAAGGGACTAACTTTCATACATACATACATAATATATATATGGGTGGGGATCCACTTACTCTAAGAGAAAGTCTTAGCACATTTACTCCATTGAATAACTTTTTATGAACGTTGAATTTCATCAATCGAGCCATTAGCTTGAAATTTCACGTGGTAGATCAAGTCTCTAAAATTTCATACAATTTAAAAATTAGTTGATATTTCATCGCACCACTTTATTTTAACATGCAATATGATTTTATAAAAATATAAGTAGATTTTGACTATCATATTACATACCTATGAATGGTTGATTTATCTAAAGTTTGGTATGCTGCATAATCATTAAGATAACACCACATTACTCAATGGTTGGATTGGTCAAATTTGCATATTACAGAAAGTTATTCAAAGGTGTAAGTGTGCAAGACTTACTCCTAGAGTAAGTGGATCCCTTTCCCTATATATATACACGAATTTTGTACACACATAAAAACATGTGAGTCTATCTTTGTGTGCGTGTGTGCATGCACACATATATAAGCTCCAACTCTCACCTTAATAATTGCAGGAGTTGGAAGATCAACAAGATCCATGCCATCCCCCATGTATGAGCAAATAAGTGAAAAAGTAGAACGATCATAAAAAGTATCTTTCCTAGTTATGAGAAAGGAAGAGGTTAAAAAGTCTTGAGTAGAGGCAACCAGAATTTCGCCATTTTTTGGTGTACACAAATTGTTTTGCACCTGAAAACAAGCAAAATCTCAGTAAGATCTACATGAAATTTACAAATAAAACAAAGAACAGAATATAAAGTTCTTGAAATGCTTACAATTATTGAGCATCACACAAATGAACAAATCACGCAATATTTAAAGATGTAAATAATGATATTTAAACCATGTATAACCAACATCTTCTAATCCTAGCTCATGTTGGGATTAGCTTATTTTATGTTCAAAAAAAGATTATAATCAAAATGTTGCAGAGGGAACTTTTTGTTGAAAAGCTGTTTGAGTAAAAATTAAGCAAAACCAAACATGTGCCTAGTTTGTGATGCATTTAACATGGTCAAAACAAGGCATAAAACAAGCTGTTTTGAATCATGGAAAATGAAAATAGAAGTAGGAAGGATAACACAAGGCATCTATAGTGAAACCACGAATAAATTTATAAAATTAATATCAAGGTGCCACGATTATCTCATGGCACAAAATATGTATTCCATGCATATCAGTACTTATCAAGCATGGCAATTTTCAAATTTACCATCACAGAATTACAGTGATGGGTGAGGAATTCCATTAAAAGATGCCTTTTGGGAAAGCAGTACACGAAAAATACAGCAGAAATCATGAAAAACATGAAAGAAGAAACAACTAGATTGGCAACACAAAGGAAACAAATAATCAAAAGGCCCATAAATGGAATCCTCCAGCACAGCAATCAGAAGATCATAGCAGATGGATGCATAATGAAATTCTTTTTGGATAAAAATATTTGCATAGTAAAAATTGGACCCAAAATCATTATAAATAGTCAACATGCAATCCTAAATGACAACGGGATCTGTTGATTTTACCCCCATCAACAAAATAGCCTCTGTTCGAGCCTCCTCAGTCTGTGGGACATGTAAGTTCATCTCATCACCATCAAAGTCAGCATTATATGGGTTACATACAGATTCATTGAATCTCAAAGTTCTCCAAGGCATAATCCTTGCCTGCATGTGCAAAAAGAGATTAATGCAATGTGATCAAAATCTGACACTATAATACATTTTAGTTTTAATGAATTACCCTATGACACATTATAGACATCCGATGCAAGCTTGGCTGTCTATTGAAAAGAACAATGTCTCCTTCTTCTAAATGGCGATCAACAATATCACCAAATCTCAGTTCATCTGCAAGGCGCTTCCTACAAGAAACTTTTAAGGACCTGCAAAATAATGAAATTGACTCTAGATTATTAGCAAAAGAAATAATTGGCTTGAGATTAGTCCACAAAGGGAAAAATGAAACAGTACAAACCATGTGGGACCTCCAGCATGTCTAAGCAACCTTGCACCAGGATACTTATCAGGACCATTTCTCACACATTGTCTCAATTTCTCTATGTTGTGATGCGAAACACGCTCAGGATAAGTCAATATGCGAGCCATATGGATGGGTATTGCAACCTGAAGCAAATAAATAAGCTAGAAGGCATAAACTTGAACGAATCTTGAAAAAGGAAGAGAACTTTCTTGTGTTATTGTTTTCATGGGAATTATAGTGATAGTAAGTCTTTTTAGTGAACATAAGCTTCGTTTTTTAGTGTGATGAATATTTATATTCTTTTAGTTTATTGGCTTATCCTTCAAGTAAAGGACAGAAAGTACATATATATCGCAAGCTTTAAATGTCTAACCTCAGAAATCTTTAGATTAGGATCCGGTGAAATAACTGTCCTGCCAGTATATTCAACACGTTTCCCAGATAAGTTACCACGGAAACGTCCCTGCTTCCCTTTAAGGCGCTGAACAAAACCAGCCAATGTCTTGGCCTTTTGCATATCAAACATATTGAATGATACACCACGAACATCACTATTTATGAATTGAGCAACCTCAGCTTGAAGCATTTCCCAACCATCCTAAACCAAAATCAACAACACAACCACAACACCATTACATCCTGGAACCCGAAGAAACCCTCTCATGTCAAAAGAAAAAACTTAGAAGAGAGCAGATAAATGTAAACAATCCCAAGCAAACTGCAAAACCAGCCTATAGACTGTATACAGTTCTAATCAACATTACATTAGGAGTAAATTCTATAGTATTGTACAAGAGCTAGCCTAGAGATTACGAGTTTACACTAATTGTATGAGAATAGAAACATCAATGAATCAACCACGAGGCATAGCTCAGTTGGCAAGTTGAGCTCCATGTGGGCTGACTTTACTTGCAGTGCAGGGCGTCAAATTTCACCAAAAGCACCTTGTGGCCAAGGCAAATGCGTATGCCCAAACAGGGATTAGTCCCACAACCAAAGAGTGTGGGGACACCTCGTAGATAGTATACTAGAACAAAGAAAAGTATAGAGTCCAAAGGACTAAAATACATACATGGCATGATGATGTCTAAAAAAGTAAATGAAAGAGCCTGTTTCAAGTGTATAATATATGGGAAAACCTGTCTTTTTGTATATGCATAAAGGGAGCAACTTATAATATTAACAAACAAATCATCAAAATATTTAGTATCAACTGAAGCTTGACAAGGAAAATTTGATCACTCAAAATGGCTTACTATACCAGGGATTTGAATGAACCACTTGATTCTTGTAATTCTTGGCGCACAACAGCATTTGCTTGGATTATTAGCTTTAGCCTCTCTGTTATATCATTTTCATTGCTACCACAAATTAAGAGGAAAACCATAAGCATCAGTTATACCATTTTTTTATAAAAGAATTATTGAAGAAGCTGAGAAAAACAGATCAGGGGATCAGGAATCCTCCGAAAAACAACAAAAGAAGGGAGAAAAAAAAAACCACAGGAAATTCAAGCATCAACTCAGTAGAGCTCTCTAGTCCCCAAAAATGTGCACCAAAGAAAACCCTTTAGAACACTGTGCATAATCCTACATGGAAGCACAAAAAATAATCCTATCCCAAATAACATTCACACGTAAGTGGCTGAAAATTCTGGCATTTCGCTCAAGCTAAATACACCACATGCTTGCTGACAGTCAAAGAAAAACTCCCCTAAAAACATAGCTGTTAGGTGGAGGCTAAGGAATGGTATTTTATACTTCTAATACACCCCCTCATGCAAGAGCCCTTTAGGCTAGAATAGCAGACAGTGAACAGGCAGACTTTATGTTGAAATTTAATTTAATAATGAAGAATGGGGCAGCAAGGATCGAACTCCTGATCACTTGATCATAGAGGCTTTGATACCTTACCAAGGGCCAACTATCAAACAAACTTAAGCCATTAGGTGGATACCAAGGAATGGCTTTAGTTTTTTATATTTCTAAGACTTCCAAAGAGAGCACAACTTCACAACACCTTTGCATCAGTTACACCATTAGATCACAAATTTTCCATTTAAGAATGAGATCAAACGATGTTAATAAAGACACTTTAAAAAAAAAAAAAGACTTAAATACAGCCAAATATGTGCTTGCATTACCTCTGTGATCCATCCATTATTACTGAAGGTCGAATAGCTATAGGTGGCACAGCAATGTTTGTTATGATGAGCTTCTCTGGTCTTTCAGCAAGATAAAGTAATTCACAGTCCTACAACAAAATGTAACAAAAATATTCAACTTGAGAGAAAAGTAAACCTCTGCATGGCATGCAAGACATCTTAAAAATTGCAGATACTGCAATCCCTTCTTCAAAAAGGAAAAGAGAAAGAAAATCAAATAAAAAAAAACAAATAACATCCACATAAATATAAATGTCCACCTCATCATGCATCCTTCTAAACAGGGAAAGAACTTGGAAGGGGTTAAGAATTTGAGTATTCAAGTTGATGGTTGCCCTAGGCTCTCTCTTATTAGAAAGTGCGGATTGGTACTCTTCACTACTATCATTACATTTTGAGCGATCATGAATGATTCTTACCGCAGACACAGCCTTCTTTACTAAACCTGTATCACAGTAGTCATCGCCAATATCATCATACAGCATACAAAAAAGTGCATCTCTTAACATGCATTAAGCTAGACAATCATATTTAATCCTCACTCCCCTCTTAGAACAAGATGGTAATTTTTTATGGAATGGGAAAAAAATTTAAAAATAAAAAAAAGGTCTTTACTTATGTCTTTACTTATGCTATGTGTGGGTGATAATTAGTTCAAAAAGATGATTGTCCTGAAGCAACACCATTCCCTACAACAAAAGCCTACCAGATGTTGGAATATAAAGAAATTGCATTCTAAACTATCTTACTTAATAGATAATGATAAAAAAAAGGTTTATCTCAGGTTGTTGCACCTTATGCTTTATTCTAGCTGCAAACTATGTACTCAAGGGCTTCTTGGCAGACAATCCAAACTGTATGAACTATATTAATAGCCAAAAATAAATGAGCAACAGCAAAAGGAAAATAAATATTTAGTAAGGTCGAATCCATGATAACCTCAGATGGAATCAGCTCCAAATATGTAGAAGCAATTATATTTTCAAAAAATATAGAAATTAAGTCACCAAAACACAACCTTTAAACAAATTCAAACAAATATTCATTTGAATAAAACGTAAAACAAACCATTAATATATCCACATCTCAGGCACTTCACTACTTTGCTACATTTCTCTATAACCTTTTTTACTAAATCAATCTTCATCTCTGTCTCACTTTTAGGGTTTCTCATTTTCTTCAAACGTTCTTTATGGGTATCTTCATCGAGGAGAACACGAGCACAACCCTGTAAAGAAAACACCGAACATTGACATATAGTTCAAGCAGAACATTCAGAAACACAAAATTAAGACTACTAAATATTGAAAAGCATCTATACACAAAATTTTATGTCAGATAACAATATGGAAAAAAAATGCTTGAGTAAAATAGAATGTCCATTAGTAATGAGTATGAGATGCAAACTTGTAAATGGAGTTTTACGCATTAACATAAATTTTGAACATATTATAACCTCATTCTTTTCTTCTTCTTCTTTTTTGCCTTTTGTCATAGTCTTACATATGTCCAAAAACAATGCATTTTTGAGACAGAATGACAGTTACATCTAGTCACTCATTTTTTTTATAAGTTCATGAAATAGTAACAGACCACAAAAACCTGTACTAAACAAAGCTCAAATTGGAACCAACAGAGCAAAATTTGCATTTTTAAAGAGGAAATGGATACTTAAAGTTTGAGTTATTTTTTGGTGCATATGGAGGCTCAAATCTCAAACCTCAGGGAGGGGGAACAGTCACTCTTGGCCAAGTGATTGACCACCAAACCAAAGGCCTGATGGCACTACAGTTAGAGTTCTTATAGCAGGAAACTTGACTGCCATTCAAAAATCCATCTCCTAAAGCTAAATATTCTGAAATTGTCATCCATATATGCATGTTACATAAGTAGTTACAAGTCAAGTTAACAGAATTGAGATAAAACAAGGAGACCATTGTGTTGATGATAAATGAAGGGAAAACCGAAGTCTAGAGATAGAGTAGACAAGGAACACATGAAGATTCAGATACCTTACAAATGCACTTCAGTATTTCCACAATGGTACTTAAGTATCCAACATTGTAAACGGGAAGGGCAAGGTTTAAGTATCCATAGTGCCCTGGACAGTCATGAAAGTTTCCATGGCATGTTGCACACACAAGACTCTTATTAGCAGGGCCCTGAATTGCATGAAAAGATTGATTTATAAGCATTCAATGCAGGGAAAGACATAAGCATTAGGAAAGAAAAATATATGACCAAACAGATTGAAATTCTATACAAGTAATATCATCCAAATCCAACCATGTATTTCATCAACATGACTTCAACAAAATCTTTAAGTCTGATGATAGCTATACTTATAAAGGGTTAAAGGCAAGACTTCTTAAGCCAGCATACCCACTAAATGAAGTTTTTGTTGATCACTAATCAAAATTTAAGGAAAAGGGGGAATTGAAATTAGAAAAAAGGGGGGGGGGGACTACATGTGTAGAAATCAGGAAATGAATCTATATGAAGACACTATTCCAAATTACATACCAGCATGTAAGACATGTTATGCATAGGGCTCTAGCAATATTCCCTTAAATTTCAGGTGCAAAACACTAAAATGTGCTATTAATCCTCAAAACGAAAATAAACTACCAATATCAAAAGCATTTGGTAAATTCTGGTAATGTTTTAATCAGCTGGCACTTTACAGTGTAAAGATAAGTTCATGTGTCACGGACTCATGGGTGTCTCTCTTCCTTAGGAAACAAAGTAGAATACAGGGACAACACACTAACTGTCAAAGAAAATTTGAGGGGGAAATACAAACAACAATATAAAAGGGAACAGGATAAACCATACAAGTCATAAATGAATATTTTTTAGATTTCAGTGAACAGAGAAACTGATAGAAACTGAGAGAAAGTGTGAGAAATTAGAGAGAGAGAGAGAGAGAAAATGAATCTGAAAAAGTAACTAAATAAACCACCAAACCAGTGTGTAGGTTCTGGTACATATAGGAGAGAATCTCTCTAGAACTCTTTAGAACATTAACTACCTAACTAACTGATGCCACATCAGCATACATAATAAGCTGTAATCTAATACACTTCCATATACTCTAACACTCTCCCCTCAAACTCAGGGTGGGTGAATCAATGAACACCCGGAGTTTGTCTCTAAATGCAGAAAACTGAAGATTAGACAAAGCTTTGGTAAGAATGTCTGCATTCTGATCTTGTGCTGGAATATGAGACTATAAGACTCCTGCTGAGCACTTTTTCTCGAACAAAAACCAGATCTAACTCCATGTGCTTTGTCCAGGAGTGCAGAACAGGATTGTGACTAAGAGATATTGTACTAAGATTGTCACAATAGAAGATAGGTACAGTCACTGGAACCTTGAGTTCTCTTAATAAAGTTTGAATCCAAAGCAACTCTGCTGCTGTATTAGCAAGACTCCGATACTACTAGATCTAGCAACCAAAGGTTGCTTCTTGGACCACCAAGAAATTAGATTTGGACCCAAGTAGATACAAGACCCAGATGTGAATCTGCGATCATCCGGGTCTGATGCCCAATCAGCACCACAATAGGCCCTGAGTACATGTGGTTGATGAAGTGTAGCATGTTGTAGCAGTAAACCATAACTCAGAGTGCCCTTTAGATACCTTAGGATCCGTTTAACAACTTTCCAATGCTCCTCTAATGGCTGAGAGAGAAACTGACAAACTTATTGACACTAGCTGATCTCAAGCCGAGTGATTGTAGCATACTGCAGTGCTCCCACAATGGATCGATAAAGAGATGGATCAGCCATATAGTCACTGCCATATTTAGACAATTTACAGCCACCAACCATAGGAGTAGAAATTCCTTTTGCATCACTCATCTGTGGTTTAGAGAGTAAATATCTAATATATTTACTTTGAGTTAGTAGCAAAGAACCATCATCCAGATGTTTAACCCCTATCCCAAGGAAATAATCCGAAGTCCCCAGTTGCTTAATAGCAAAATCTGAATTCAGATTATCCATCAGCTGCTGAATTAAGGACAGAGAAGTACCAGTCACAATAATGTCATCAACATAGACTAAAATGTAGATACAATGTTGTGAGCCAGACTATACAAACAGAGATGGATCACATCTGCTAGGCCAAAACCAATAAGTGTCTTAGCTAGTGTTTCAAACCATGCCCTAGGTGCTTGTTTCAAGCCATACAATGCCTTATTCAGTTTGCATACTAGAGACTTATCCTTATCCACAAAACTTGGAGACTGCTGCATATACACTTCCTCCTCTAAAAAACCATTAAGAAATTCATTATTTACATCAAGCTGTTGAAGCAGCCAATGATTTGTGAGAGCCAAAGTCAGAATAGTCCGAACAGTAACTGGTTTAACAACTGGAGAAAACGTCTCTGTATAGTCAAACCGTGGTTGTTGATGAAACCCCTCGGCAACCAGCCTGGCCTTATACTTATTTACTAATCCATCAGGATTTTCCATGACACGAAAAACCCATCTACAGCCAATAGCAGTCCTGTTATAAGGAAGAGGAACTAAAGTCCAAGTATTACTAGCAATCAAAGCATCATACTCAGCCTGCATAGCTGCCTTCCATTGAGGATTGGACAAGGCTTGAGGAACAGAAGAAGGTTCAACATGTGTAAGAAGTAGAGTAGGATTAAGCCTTGGTTTATGAATAACAGACTTTGACCTAGTTTGCATAGGATGAATTGACAAGTGAACAGGCTGATTGAAGGAAGAATCAGTGGCTGAAAATGAAGAATCAACCAAGGAAGAAGTAAAAGAATCAGTGGCAGCAACCTGGGAGGAAGTGGAATCTGCAGAAAGAATAGAAGTAGGAAGATCAGTAGAAACAGAGGCTGATTCAGCAGGAACAGGATGCGTATCAGTGATAGGAGACTGAGAAAAAGTAATAGGATGTGAAGCAGAAGAAGAATGAGAAGCTGGTGAAGAACAAGAAGAGGCTGTGGAAGAAGGAAAGGGACTGGAAGTAGGCAGCACAGGAGGTGATAACTACACAAAGTGCAATTATTTGTGCCCTATATCTGAGTTATAAAGATTGCTAAAGTCCTTGTATTCATGCATATTTGGAAGGTTTTATGCTTATATTTGTTATATCCAATTATGATACATTTCAGATGTTATATAGCAAACAAAGATATTTGATATGTGATTAAGGAATTTATATTTGTTATCATTTGGCTTTTCTCTATCACGAAGGGCTACAGATGAGAAACTGAGCTGAAATTGGAAGAGAAAGCAAAATCAGCATTTCGGCGAGACAATGCCATGCGTGCGCACTGTTCAATGCCGCGGCGTTCGACCTAATTTAACACGCGCCGCGGGGCGTGGGAAAATCAATGCCGCGGCGCCTGCCTCTCTTGGCCGAGTCTATAAATAGATTTTATTAGATTTTGTAAAGGGAGTTTTTGGAGAGCTCCGTAGATAGTTTTAGGTTTTAGAGGAGTTACGGCTTTGTGCTTCATTTCTCCTGATTGGAGGCCTAGGGAGGCTAGGTTGGAGGTCTTCTTCCTTAAGGAAGAGGATTCAAGCTTGGATCTCATCAATGGCATCCTTCCTCTTCTCCCCGAGTTTTCTTCTTCTCCTTTATCTTTTGAGCCCTTTTGCTCTGAAATTTGTGTTCAATTGATTAGAAGAAATACTTTGAATCTTTATATGATTATTGATGTTTATGTATGAATTTGAGTTCTATTGATGTTTAGCATGCCTATGCTTAATGCTTTTCTTTTGATCAACAATTGCATGATCTTAATTGATGCAAATGAACTAGACATAGGGATTTGTGGAGATGGACATGGTATGGTTGATGCATGTTCGACGAGTTCAATTGGATGAGTTGATTCGCTAACCGATAGAAATATACCTTTTAGCCATGTATTAGCGTGTGTTTGAGAATAAATCGTTCAATAGTGGAGTTTACACTAGTCCTTATGCAACCATAAGAACCATAGTGGATTAGGTAAATGACACCAGGGGTTGATCGACCTAGACATAGGCTTTTGACTAAATTAGATTCTCAAGCCTAAACTAACTAAAGCATTGATGTTACTTGTAAGGATTGCATATCATTCATATGAAGTAGGAAGTGAAGAAGGATTCCTAGATTTCCAAACCCCTATTTTATTGCTTTGGTAGTCTAGATTTAGATTAATTGCTTTCCTTTATTTTATATGTCCTTGACTGAATCTAAATAGCTATTGGTTGCTAGTAATGGAAACCTTGTTCTCGTGGGAACGAACTTTTACTTCAGATCAGTATTACTTGAACGACCCGCACTTGCAGACACAAATGGTCTAACAAGTTTTTGGCCGCCATTCTTGGGACAATGATGTATTTCCAAAGTCTTTAGCCTTATTCCTTAGCAATGGGATAACGGTTGAATTCCATATTGCTAATATCAACAATGAGTTTGGTTAGTTCTAATTCAAGTTGTAAATAATCTATGTTAATTTCAGTCTTCATTCTTTGTAATTATAGGAACAATAACTGGAGGATGAGCTTTATCATTTGAGGCCTTTGTGGGAGCTCGAGAACCCCCAATGGAGAACCTCTATTCAGGGGGAGGAAGGCCTACCATCCAATCCATCACTTTTGTGAACAAACCTAGCCATACTCCAAGGAAATGCATACTCAAGTGCATTTCGCGTTTGCCTTGTGAAAGTCCCGCTACTATAACTCGAGCCCTTCTTGGGAGGGAACCCGGTTTTATTGTTTTGGTTAAATAGTATGTAATTAGTAAGTTTTTTTCTTTAGTTTAAAGTCTTATAAATATGTTAGTAAATTTAATTTTTGTATTCTTATAGTTAGTATTTATGATTTAGTATGTTAGTTAGTTTAATTTAGAGTCTTAAATATGTTAGTATATTAGAGTTTAGTAAGTTAATTAGTTTTTATGCATTAGTTAAGTTTTTAGCTTATAAATAGATTAGTATGTTAGATTTTGTAGTTTAGTTAGTTTTAATTCTAGTATATATTAGTATGTTTGATTGTTTTGATTTTAGTTAGTTTATATGCTTTTGTTTAGTTATTAGTAATGTATAGGTTAAATAAGTTGATTATGTAGTTTTTATAATTTTTAGTTGTACATTTTGTAAAATAGCTTTTTGGACATGTTTTGCTGCTGCTGGAGGCCACTTTGAACCAATTTCAGCAGCAAAACTGTGTTTGCTGCTAAATTTAGCAGTCTGGCTTCTCATGCCGCGGCGTGCAGACTGTTCAATGCCGCGCGCCGGTGAATTTTTTTTCTGCAGAATTAGCAGACGAGGTGTTACGCCGCGACGTGTCTTGCTCAATGCCGCGGCGTGAATCTCGCTTTGTGTATATTTTGTTCATATTTTGTTTCTATTCATTTTTTTTTCTTTATTTTTTTCTTTTTCATTCTTTTGTTAATATAATTGTTTTTATTATTTAGCTCTCTTATTTTTTTTTAATCTATTTTTAGACTCAAGACCCCTAGGAATTCTTGGAAAGTGCGGACTTTGTCTCACTTAAGTTTGGGGAGTATCTTTACATGCTTGGGATGAATATGATGTATTATGAATGCATGTAATGATACTTTTAAAGATGCAGTTGTGATAGCCAACATGTTTCTATGAGTTTCTATTTGATTTGGTTATTACTACGGGGTTCAAAAGAAGTTTCAATTTTTACAAGACTGCTGGTGTGTTTTGGTTTTTCATGATATGAAAGGTTGCTATTTGCCCCTTTGTGAGTGAAACCTTATGTGATTTGAAGTATGTGAAATAGTTTAGTTGCTTTTGATGTATGATTTACATTCTGCTTAGATGCAAGTGTAATTTTGAATATGAGATGAGTGCATGTTTAGAGAAAGTTTATGGATGTATATGTAGAGTTTTGATTATCCTAGAAATTGTTTTTAAACTCTCTTGAGGCGAAATCTTAGATTGTGCATGACTGAGGAAATGATTAGGGCATTCATTGGATCGATTGAGCCTTAAAAAGCTTACCCTGAATGATTATATCTTTAGGTCCCCTTTGAAGCCTGTTAATTGTTTGGCCTTATTTGTTTTTCAAATCATTGCCATCGTTAACTCTCCAATGCATGTGAAAGCAAAGTCATTTTCTTCGTACCTTCATTGTTTGTTGAGTACATGAGGTGTTGTTTCTTGAAGTGAGTTCGGTGATTTAGGGTATGTATGTTTGAGAAAAATGAGCCTGAAGGAACTAAATGCAATCAAAAGAAAAGCAAAAGAAATGCTTTGTAAAAGTGAAAAGAAAGAAAATGAAAAGAGAGAAAAGCAAAGCATGAAAAAGAAAGAAAAGAGCTTAAAAATGAAAAGCATTGCATGGTTCTGGTAAGTTGTGATCTTCACTGAAGAATACCCTGCTAGTTTCACTTGGTCTCAAGTCTTGAAATAGTATGTTCATGTTTCTCGATGTTTGTTGTGTATCCTTTCCCTTCTTTTCTTTACCCAATACCATGGCCTAACATTACAAGCTTTAAAGACCATCCTCGCCATTGTGATTTACATTAGTGGAGAGAGAGTTTAGATTCAATTTTGTGAATTTGATGATTCATTTATATGTATGTTTATAAATTTATCTGGATGTGTATGAATTGAATTGCAGAAGTTTATCTTGCATGTTCGTGGTTAATGTGGATTGCATTGAAGGAAGCTGGATTGTTGGCATGTGAAGGATTATATATGTGTGAAACTGGTTTAGGGGCATTTGCACACTTTTTATGGATTGAAGTAATCATTGCATACTAGTAGCTAGATTTAATTGAAGAAAAGAAAGATTGAAACTTAAAAGTGCTAAATGTTATATTTAAATTGTTTAAGTGAGTTTACTTGATCATACTTTGTTTTGCTCGAGGACTAGCAAAAGGTTAAGTTTGGGGGTGTGATAACTACACAAAGTGCAATTATTTGTGCCCTATATCTGAGTTATAAAGATTGCTAAAGTCCTTGTATTCATGCATATTTGGAAGGTTTTATGCTTATATTTGTTATATCCAATTATGATACATTTCCAGTATGTTATATGAGCAAACTGAGCATATTTGATATGTGATTAAGTGAATTTATATTTGTTATTGATTTGGTGTTTTCTATCACAGGAAGGGCTCCAAACAAGATGATATGTGGAGCAATTGAACAAATTGGAAGAGAAAGCAAAATCAGCATTTCAACAATGCCAAGCGGCGTGCAAGAACGCTCAATGCCGCGGCGTTGAGATCCCCTTCATTCAAAGTCGAGGCTACGAATATAGAACGCCATCGTGCACCGCTCAATGCCGCGGCTATCGGCCTAATTTAACACGCGCCGCGGCGTGGGCAAATCAATGCCGCGGCGTGCCTCTGTTTTGCTGAGTCTATAAATAGATTTTATTAGATTTTGTAAAGGGAGTTTTTGGAGAGCTCCGTAGATAGTTTTAGGTTTTAGAGGAGTTACGGCTTTGTGCTTCATTTCTGGGCTGATTGGAGGCCTAGGGAGGCTAGGTTGGAGGTCTTCTTCCTTAAGGAAGAGGATTCAAGCTTCAAGGATCTCATCAATGGCATCCTTCCTCTTCTCCCTGAGTTTTCTTCTTCTCCTTTATCTTTTGAGCACTGTTTTGCTCTGTAAATTTGTGTTCAATTGATTAGAAGCTGTATTTAGGAAATACTTTGAATCTTTATATGATTATTGATGTTTATGTATGAATTTGAGTTCTATTGATGTTTAGCTTTGTTCTTCCATGCCTATGCTTAATGCTTGCTTCTGTTTGATCAACAATTGCATGATCTTAATTGATGCAAATGAACTAGACATAGGGATTTGTGGAGATGGACATGGTATGGTTGATGCATGTTCGACGAGTTCAATTGGCTTGGATGAGTTGATTCGCTAACTGGATAGAAATATACCTTTTAGCCATATATTAGCGTGTGTTTGAGAATAAATCGTTCAATAGTGGAGTTTACACTAGTCCTCATGCAACCATAAGAACCATAGTGGATTAGGTAAATGACACCAGGGTTGATCGACCTAGACATAGGCTTTTGACTAAATTAGATTCTCAAGCTAAACTAACTAAGCATTGATGTTACTTGTAAGGATTGCATATCATTCATATGAAGTAGGAAGTGAAGAAGGATTCCCTAGATTTCCAAACCCCTATTTTATTGCTTTGGTAGTCTAGATTTAGATTAATTGCTTTCCTTTATTTTATATGTCCTTGACTAGAATCTAGCTGAGCTATTGGTTGCTACTTAGTAATGGAAACCTTGTTCTCGTGGGAACGAACTTTTACTTCGTATCTGTATTACTTGAACGACCCGTGCACTTGCGGTACACAAATGGTCTAACAGGAGGTGAAGCTGAAACAGAAAATAAGGGCAAAGAAGAAGAGGAAGATTGTTCAGGCTGAAACTAAGAAGAAACTGAAAAGGGAAACCGAAACTCATTAAAGAGAACATCTTCGGACACAAAAATTTTCCCATCAGAAGCTAAGCACTTGTAACCCTTATGTTAACCCTTATGACTGGAAGAATAGCCTGAGAAAACACACTCTTTGGATCTAAACTCCAGTTTGTGGTGATTGTAGGGTCTAAGGAAAGGATAACATGCACAGCCAAACACCCGAAGAAAGGAAAGGAAAAGAGACAATGATGGCTATAAACTGATAATGTTATTGATAAGAATGAGATGTGATACAATTCCATAACCTAGTACTCTTATATATACTAATACTTAGGTCAAATACTAACACTACTAGCACTGGCCCAAACCCACTAACATAAGACTAATAACCTAATAAGTAATAACCCTAATATTCTCTAACACTCCCCCTCAAGCTTAAGCTTACTAAACTTAAGCTTGTTACAAGTAACAAACCCATAAACATAAAACAAATAATAGAACCCCATCTTTATCCGAAAGCGAGAAGAGAAACTCGGTACAGTAACTAGGAAACTCTTGCTCCCAAATCTGCAACACCATTGCTAGTGAGAATCTAAGGCGGCTCCACCTCGCTAACAGCCCTTTCTTTGCCTCCAATCGGGTAGCCTTTTCCTCCAAGCTCAAGGTGCACTAAGAAAATTTACAAGAAGAACAAAGAAACACAAGATAGAATAGCAACTTCAGCCTGCCTCCTTCAAAGGTGCCAGATTGACATAACCATAACCCAACCGCCAAGCTTCCATCATAGCAACAAACCAGAGTCCAAACTCGCAAATCACATGATAAACTCGTAGATCAGAAGCCAAATATGCCCCTAAATGGAGAGGTTGTCAAACCAATTGATGAAAGAGAGAACAAAACCATCCAAAACGCATTGTAGTGCCTGTAACACACCTCACTGGATATCCCACCGGAACTTCGACCACCATAAGATGAACACACAATCAGAAAATCCACCACAAACAGAAATTCACCCAACAACCACCTCAACCCAGAACAGAGACTATAGCAAAAACCCAACATTAAATCACAAGCTCCAAGACACAACAGAGGTCATGCCTTCAAACCCAAACCATCGTGAGCCCAATCACATCCACTGTCGGCGAACCTACGACCACCGTGCACATCGTCATGGGCTTCATCCTGTGCCAACAAGAAACACCTATCTCATACCCCATCTCGCTAACAAACCAAACCTTGTCCTCAACCTGCTGCCATCGCCACCAATTCCAACACCGGAATATAGAAGCAGAAGTCTTCATCCCCTGCCACCATTGAACCAGTTGATCAAATCCAGCACCTACAAAGTCGAACCAAAAGCCCCCACGCCACAAGACACCTCCTCCTTTTGAATCCTACAACCCGAGGAAGCACGAACCAACACCACCAATATGCGAACCTAGCACCACTGGCGGCCCCTGCTCCATTCACAGGACCTCCTGCTAGTGTCGGTCGTCTGTTTGTCACCGGCCACCCACAATGTCAAGACATCGTACGCACTGCGAATGTCCCTAACAGAACCCACAATACTCGCCTGAAACCCACAAATGACCCAACTCCTCTGCCAGTCATTGACGGATCTAACGTCGGACTGATCTGTCACCGGCGACCACTTGCCGGCTGCCTGAAAGACCAAACAGCAGCCACAAGGGTGGCTGCCCTAACCTGAAACGTTACTCACAATACTGTTGCTTCTTTTTTTTTTTGAGGTTTCAAATTAAGTTAACAGGAAAGGAAAATTCCATAGCACTGAAACGTTACTCACAATACTGATAATGTTAGTGATAAGAATGAGATGTGATACAATTCCATAACCTAGTACTCCTATATATACTAATACTTAGGTCAAATACTAACACTAATAGCACTGGCCCAAGCCCACTAACATAAGACTAATAACCTAATAAGTAATAACCCTAATATTCTCTAACAAAAAGCTTGGTAAAGGGCACTTGCTGATTGAGAGGAATAGTGGGGAGACGATTTACAACATACACTAAAGCAAGGAAGGCATGATCCCAATAATGGAAAGGTAAAGATGCTTGAGCTAAAAGAGTAAGACCCATCTAAACAATATGTCTATGTTTCCACTCTATAGTGCCATTTGGATGATGGGTATGAGGATAAATGACCCTATGCAAGATACCTAATTCAGTAAGATATGTGGCAAAGGGTCTAAATTCTCCACCCCAATCAGTTTGGACAGATTTAATCTTCTTATTAACAGTAATTCAGCCATAACTTTTAACTGTTTAAAAGCTGTTAGAGCCTCGGATTTAAGTTTGAGAAGATAAAACTTGGTTGAAGCATCAACAAAGGTAATATAATAGGTATGACGACGAGAGGAAAGAATAGGGGCCGGAATCACTGAAAATTAATTCCAGAGGTTCAGTATAAGAAATGACAGAAGATTGAGAGGGTAAGCAATCTGCTTTACCAGAACAACAAGCAGAACAAAAATCCAAAACAGTTTTATTACTGATTGGTATTTTACAAGACTGTAAAACATACCTTACAACCTCAAAATGAGGATGCCCTAACCTACAATGCCACAAAGTGTATGAAGTTGGCACATTAGTAACACATGAATGTACAGAATCATGAGACAAAGTTTGAATTTGTAGAAACAGTAGATGAATTTACAGAGGGTAAAGTAGAATGTACATCCAAAATAGAACCAGAAAGTGAGGCTTGAGTAGAATCCACACGAGGCAAAAGAAGCTTGTCGAAGTTATAGAGACCATCAGTTCCAAGAAAGCCCTCCAACAAGACCTCGTGTGGCCTGAGATTTAACAAAACAGTGTGAGGGATGAAACTCAAAATACACACAATTATCACCAGCAAACCTACTGACACTGACCAGATTTTTAGTAATTGAGGGAACCAAAAGCAAATTTTGAAGAGAAGACTAACAGCAGAATTAAAAGGAGATGAAAAAGTAGAAGAGCCAATGGAAACAATTGGCAAACCTTGTCCATTCCCCATAAGGATTTGGTCAATACCAGAAAAGTCAGTCTTCTGCATTAAATTCTGAGAATCAGCCGTGACACGGTGAGTTGCCCCTGAATCCGGATACCATACTTGATTAGAAAGACCATCTGGTGTAGCTACCATGGCCACAGGCGGTCTCTGCTGACCAGTGAAAGAACCATACTGAGATGGATTTGCAGAAAGAACCAGCTGAATAGGAAGGAGCTCGAGACTGCCATGACTGTGGCTGAAATGGATTGACCCCAAATGAAGAAGGTGCAGCAGCTGAATACTGAGGATAACGAGGAATAGAGAACATAGAATACGATGGAGGATATTGAGCAGGTGGTGGAAATGGAACCATAGGGTATTGTGGTGGATACTGAGCAGAATTCAGTGGCTGAGAGGATGAATTTGACAAATCTTGATCATACATATGATAGCAAACCTTAGCATCATGACCAAACTAATGACACAGTTGACACTCAACTGAACTGGGAGGGCCAAAACGACCACATCCACGGCCACAAGAACCACCACAACCAGACTGAGAACCACGTGAACCATACTAAGAGTTATGAAACCCATAGTTTGGACCATAGTGACAATCTTGATATTGCATATTTGGACCCTGCGGACTTGCATACTGTGAAACCTGATTGGAATTAGAGAACTGCAAAGGAGAAGGAAACGAATTCTGATTCAAAGCTGGAGCTGAGGCCGGAGCTGAGGAAATAGAATTTTCCAGTGTTCCTCAGTGTGCGATGTTAACAGAAATCGCATTTTTACGATTCCTTTCAAGACGCGCTTCATGCACAAGAAGCAGAGACTCAATTTCCCCAACTGAATACAAATCGAGCCGGATATTGATGGAAGTGACAAAACCTTCATATTCCTCCGGCAAACCCTCAAGAATCACGTCAAGATATTCTTGCTGAGAAACAGAATCGCCGATGGAAATCAAGAGTCAATCAATGCCTTGATACAAAGCAAGTACTCCGAGATCGTCTGAACACCTTTCTTGGTGCTCCACAACTCAGATCAAAATTGACGCCCCTTAGCTCAATTCTGCGAGTTGAAGAACGCATGGATTTCATTCCAAAGTTGCCAAGAATGGATGCACCCAACAACACGAGTGAGAAGTGAAATGGAGAGTGAAGATAGGATCCAAGAAAACAATTGATCTTGTTGCTCCCAGCTGAGATAAGCTTCACTGATTCGACCAAGGGCACGATCCTCCTCCGATGCAAACCGAGACGGAATTTCGGGATTTACAACATAGCATTGTAGGCGATGTCCTTTGATGATCGCCTCAATCTGTTGCTTCCAGATCAAAAAATTCTTCTCATCGAGTTTCACAGAAACCGAATGAGAGAAAGTAATTGGAGCAAAAGGTGGAACCAATGACGGATGAGACAAATTCTCAGTAAAAGAGTGAAAAGGATTCGAAGGAGAAGCCATTTCCAGGATCAAAGAAAGCTCATGATACCATTTTAGATTTCAGTGAACAGAGAAATTGATAGAAACTGAGAGAAAGTGTGAGAAAGTAGAGAGAGATGAGAAAAGAGAGAGAAAATGAATCTGAAAAAGTAACTGAATTAACCACCAAACCAGTGTGCAGGTTCTGGTACATATAGGAGAGCCTAGAACCTCTCTAGAACTCTTTAGAACATTAACTACCTAACTAACTGATGCCCACATCAGATACATAATAAGCTGTAATCTAATAATATTACATTTTTAATCATTTTTCAAAAAAAAAATCTGAAGAATAAGATATATTTGTCATACTTTATGGAGCTTCTCTACTTTCCCTTTAAGGAATAAATTTGACTTCAAAGTTCAAACAACAAACTTGGTATTTTACATGCTAGACTGTAAACACATCAACAAAAATGTCATCCAGGATGCAATGAGATATGAGACATTTACGGTAATTCCACTTAATAAGCATCGCCTCATAAATAAACAATGTCTATCAACCATAATTCACATATAAACCCATCAAAAGTGAAGCATGGGTTAGAGCTTACTTGGATGTGCTATTTTGGACTTTTTTTAAAAAAAAAAAAAAAAACTTTCTCTAAAAGATAAAGTACTTTTTATATTTTTTTTTTCATGCTTGGATGAGCTTTTAAAACATGAATAAATAAGCACTAAAAAAAAAGCTCAAATTGTGATTTTTTTTTTAAAGATAGATTTTTGAGCTTCTGAAAATACATCTTTTTTACAACATTGAGAAGCTGCTCAAAGATAAAAGAAGATCCTTTTGATTAATGCATCCAAACAAAATAGTTTTTACTTTTTTTTAAAAGATCTTTTTTGAAAAATATCAAATTCCCAAATGCAACAAAACAGAAAATTTCAGAAGGGGGCACTGCAAACGTTGCAAAGCATGACATAGAGAACCGAGATAAGCAACAACAACCCAAATATATTATATTATAAGCAGAACTAAAAAAGCAACCATGGAAATAGGGTAGATAGATAGATAGGGGGTGGGTACCATCCGGGGATCCAACAAGCCACCAGGGATGGGCTTTTTAAATGAATCATAGTAATGACCTTTCCAAACTTGAACTTCAGCAAGTTTGCCGATCTCTGACTCTGATAACGTGGTGAACTTCATGCTCTTTCTGCAATTAATTAATTAATAATAAACAACAATGTTTTCAATTTCTTTGTGAATCAAATTTAATCTATAATAGTGTTTCTGGCACTTTCTTAATAAGGAACAACCATTCACTAAGCATTACACCTTGAAACTAGACAATCAAATCATGGCTGTAAAACTTGACACAGAAAGAAGAAGCTCCATTACTTTGTTGCCCAAAAATTGTATGTCAAATAAGTTTTCAACATTTTTGTCCTATGACCAACACAATTTGGAATAATAAGATTAGTTATCTTCATACTCAGTATTGAACAATCTATTGGGGGCATGGATATAAAAATAAACTTTGATCTGCCACTATAAATATTCCTTATATCAAGGTCAGTTATGCATTTCATAAGTCGCTTGCTGAATGCTCTTTCCTCTTGGACTTAATAACAAAGAAACTTTTCTAGAAACAGGAATTCACAGAAACAGTACAATGAGTATACCTTCTCAGTTTTCTCCTCTGTTTCATTCTCCCTCAATTACAGGACACAATCAGAAAATAATTTTCTGCTTCCTCATTTTCATTCTCCTTACTTTCTTTCTTTTTATTTTCTTTCCCTCCTCATTTTGTTCCCCAACAAAGGCTTAGGAACCAACAACTGGAATACATTCCTAAAGATAAACTTAATGCAAATGGTATAACAACAACCAACACAAGAATTTTTAAGCAAAAGAGCTAGAATAGCATTAAAAGGATAGCTGATATTAGATACAATGAGGATTTAAAAAGAATGTTCTCTCCTTTTGCCTTCTCTAGTTTCATCCATTCAATGTGTCTAATAGTCTATCTATGCTAGTATTCTGACTTGTTATACTTATGGTTTTAGGAACCAAGACACTGATTTTAAATTTGAAGTATTAAATCAAAAAATTTTTAAGGTTAACTTGCCTACAGAATCTGTACAAAACCATGAGGTCAACTAATTTCAGTTCCCCATTCTATAACCAGGAGCTCCAATAGATGGAAAGCAGGACTGCAGTAACACAATGCACAAAACAACTTGTGCATCAACTACTATTTAACACCAATAGTAACTTGGGTTTTGGATAATGAGATTTTTGAGGCATAAGAACCAATAATAATAATAACAACAACAACATAGTTCTGAATCACCTTATATGGTCATCAGCATTTGTTTACTTGGTGACGAGTTTAAAGGGAATAAATACTTACATATCTTATACATGTGTTGCATTTAATTAGTATGACCAATTAGACAATTCTAGAAGTACAAAGCCCAATACTACATCTCGCATTAAACAGAAAGCACTGAAAGACTACAATCATTGTCCAGCATGAAGAAGAAAGTATCACTCTCCCATGAATTTTCAGTATACACCCGTAATGTACTACTATATGATACACCACACCAACCAGTTTAGGCTTCATTACAAAGCTATTATATAATGTGGTTAAACATTCCTCAATTGATAAGATAACACTATTAGAATGACAGTCAACTCTAAAGTCAAATTAGAGATGGGATCCTTAGCTTATGTATCAAAATGCATTGTCGTGATTCAGCATGTATAGAATTTCAATAACAAAAAGGGAGCAAAACTAAAACCGAAATAACGTAAAATAGTGATTGAAAGAAACCAAAGAGCAACCCAGGATTCATCAGAAAAACAAAAGCTATATATCGAAATTAATCTATGATGAAGCAGAGGCAAAGGCAAGCATAAATAAATTAATAAATGCTCACATCCTTCGTGGCCCTAGATCCTCGATGTAGGGTTCCTTCGTGAAGGTTACGCCTTCGCCACTCGGTCTGTTCATCTCTTTTACCTTCCGAATGCAGAGAGACAAATAACTAAAGGGGAAAAAAGGGGTTTAAGGTTTTTTTCGTTGCAACGAGGGATGGGAATTAAAACCCCAAATATGCTATGCTGGAGGAGCTACTGCACTGCGCACGCTTACTTTAGTATAAGCCAAAACACTCACCCGGTGAGTGCCGGTGTTGAGGCTGAGCCGCTTCTATGCACGGCGGATTCCGGTT
This sequence comes from Ormosia emarginata, assembly GCA_029884605.1. NCBI lineage: Eukaryota > Viridiplantae > Streptophyta > Magnoliopsida > Fabales > Fabaceae > Ormosia > Ormosia emarginata. The sequence continues at coordinate 15,964,277 of JAQQTP010000089.1, read as the reverse complement.
GCTCTCAACCGAGGGAGGAGGGTATTGCGTTTGCGTGGGTCGGTTCCGTTTGGGGGGGTTTCAGCAACAGCAACTGTTAGCAGCCCTACAATACATAAATATATCACTTCTCATGGAAAATGATTAGGAAACCCTCTGACGCACGTGACTGAGGCATGGGAATGAATTTTATTTTTTTAGTTAAAGTGTCAAAATGAAACAAGCCCGATGGATCGCCCCAAATAACCCGATAAAATGGACTGGCTGAGTTAGCAAAATATCAATTCGAACATTACATAGCCCGGGCTCAGCCTATTCGGGTCGGGTCAGTCCGCTCTTTTAACATTACATAAGACTAAATAGACTGGACTGAATTAATAAAATATCAACCTAAAATTTACATGACCCAAATGAACCGATCCAAAAATGACCCGATCGAGAATGGATTGGTCCGAATAAACCTCGGTCAACCCGACACCCCTAATTATAAGCCCAAAAAAACAGAGAACAACTTAAACCAAGACCATTCGGGCCAGAGCGGTCCCTAGAAAATCAGCGTTACAGTATAGGAGGTGAGAAGGTTCAGCGGTAGGATTATACGGTGAACAAGACTGTTGGGGTGGGGTTTTGGAGGAGCTTTGTTTTAGAGTGAGGAGACAACAGCTTGAGATTCTCATTCTAAGGTTAGCTTTCTGAATCCGCTTTGAGGCATTAGAATTAATTTATTGCGCCAGTAATATCACCATCATATAAGCTTTTATCCAATTTTTTAAAAATTGAATCAAATCGATTAATTAATTTTCAATTCAATCAAAATTGTTTCATAAGTTTAATTTCTACTTTAATTTTTAAAACATTACTTTTACCTTACTTCATACATGTTTAATAAAATTATTTTAAATTATTTGTAACTATGATGTCCAAACCTTTTTTTTTTTTTTTTTTGCATTTTTATACATCCGAACTCAATTTTACTAACTAAAAATCAAATATGTACAAACATTCTTACCACGTGTTTAATTTTGATTAATTTTAAGAAAAAAATTGTTTATTTTTCAAAAGCTCAATATTTTAATTATAAGTTATTTTAAACATAAAAATTAGTTAATTTAAACACATTTTTATTTTTTTATATAAAAAACACACCTTTTTTTTCTTTTTTTTTTATTAAACCACGTTTAGTTTTAATTTTTTATATTGAAAATAATTAAAAATGAACATATTAGCATAGCATACACAATAATTAAATATTATGTCAACTTACAATTTGAAGAAACTATTAATACCCATAAGAACAAAATAATTGGTTATTAACTCCATAAAATTCGAATATCACGCTAGCAATTCAAAATAGTTTGTTAGTGACAAAAAAAATTTAAAATTCACAACATAATAATATTTGAACATTAATGTTACAAACACACGCTCACATAAACACACCAAAATCATATAATGATCCAATTTCAGTTGACATCAACAATATAGATGTTCCCTTACGGAAGCAAAACTAAATTAAAAAAGGGTACCTTCTACACATTTCTGCCTCCACAAAGATTATCCTTTTTTTTTCATCTTTGCTCTTTAACAAAAACGCAATAAATGAATACGTCATTTTTATAGAATTACATTTGAACAATATGCTATGTACAGAGTTTCGACTGTCCTAGTTGATTGCAATGAGAGGAACTCTGGAATCTCTTACGGATTGAGCAGCTTCATATGCCCCTATATATTTAATATCTCCATTTGCATGTTTTGGAGATTTAGCATCCCAGAATGACTTAAGTAGTTCCTCAAATGATGGGGTTCTTAGTTCTTCTATGGATGAAACACTAGGTAAATTGAAGGGTCTCTTTCTTGGTGTTGAACAAGTTGGTTCGTCCACCTGAATTTCACATGGTAATTTAAACACAAGAAATTAGAATCCGGCAGCCAAAGATTAACACCCATTTCCTTGTGTACAATAATAGTTGCGTTTTGTAAACTACTTTGAGCATGCTATACATGTTAACAATAGGTGCTGTCCCCAAACATGTTAATAGGCGCTTTTTGCAAACTGCTGTAAAGATGAGGATTGCTTGATACTCGAGTCTACACATACTATAATTTTGTACATACTATACGGAATTGGTGATTAAAACCTCTTACCACGTATTCACTGAGAAGACATTTCCCTGCATTTTCTGTTATCTCTACAATTCTATGGTAATGATCGCCCTTCAGTTCTCTCAAGTCATCACAGCATGGGATAATCATAGAGTTCAGATTCCCACAAGCTTCATGATCAAGTTGCAAGGAATCTGCACGCGCTTTAACTTGTCAATTGATATTTATGGTATGATTTACCAAGGCATTTATGATGCATAGGTATGAAACTAGATACTGACGTTCAATGGATGAATTAATATCCTTGTTTGCTTTTTCTGCATCTTCAATTGTAGTTGATACAGCACTTGAGAATCGAGCTCGTAGGACTTCATTAGCTTCCATTCCTCCCCTGATCGAAAAGCAATTGGAAAAAAGAAAGTGAACAAAATATTTGACCCTTTTGATCTTAATAGAGAATGAAAAACCGACCAAAGGATAATATCCACAGAAGCAGCATTTCTCTTCTCTAGACTAAGCAAGGACTCTTGAGCATTTCTCCATTGTTGTGCACCTACTTCTGCTTTGTTGAGGCTGCAATTGTTTGTTCAGAGTTGGGCTCAGTAAACAGAAGAGAATATATAATAAGAAACAAAGCATGCATTATCCTAGGAGGAATACCAGTTCTGAAGAACTTGCACAAGGTCTTTCTTTCCAGATTCTACAGCAGAAGTATCCTCATGATAGTTGGATTCTGTTTTTTCCATGTGAACCCTCCACTCTGCTTTAACAGAAGAAGTGGAATCTTGCATCGTTAATGTTTCTTGCCGCAGTTTACTTATTTTTCTGTTTGCACTCTCCCGAAGATCATTAACTGCCATTTGAACCTAAAAAACAAGAAAAAAATGTTAAGAACTTACATTCAGGTAGTTAGTTATGGAAGCCACTGTAGGTAAGCTTAGTATGTTAAAAAACAACAGCTACCAGTTTTTTCTTTCTAGCATTTGAGCTTGCAAGCATTTCTGCCACTTTCTCCAATAGTTGCTTTTCTTCATAAGCAGTACACTCCTACACCCAGTAAAGAAAGAGATGCGTCAAAGTCTGGAGTATAAAAAATTTCAATTATGATTTGTTCAATTCTGCGGAAAGGCATTGCAGTCACCTCAAACTTCTTTTCAAGTTCACACAATTTCTGATCATTGGCAAATTGTGCTTCTTCCACAATTTGGGTCAGATTGGATGCATGCATGTCTAATGTCTCAAAGAAGTTCACAGTTATTTTAGATATTGCACGTGTAGTCTCCACTGCTCTGGCATGTGCCTATATGCAATAGCAGAAAATTTAGCATAACTAACTCAGAAGTTCGCTCAACAAACTATAAATCACACACCTCTCGTTGTTGATGAGCATAGGCAGTTAACTTGGCCTCTTGCTTGTGGAGACTACTTTGAAGATCATTTAGTAAAGAATCAGCTTCTAAGGCAATTCCTTTAAAAAGCTAAAGCACATAAATTAAGTTAAACACAGCAAGAAAGCCGTAGAACCAATTTATAGAGGGTGGGAAACACTTACATCCTCCAAGGCAGAAGAATGCTTGGCTACTTCAGAATTCAAGCCTTCAAAAGTTAATTGATTATTTTCTTTAACCTCCTCAGCTAAATTATCCAAAGCTTTAATGCCAGAACCATACATGTTTTTTAATTTTCCAACCTGTATTCTAAGATCTTCAGTAGCCTTCAAGAAGCATATCAAAACAAAGTTTGTCAATCTGATAATTTAAGTTTAAGTAACGAGCATAATTGCCTCCTATGGAACCCACCTCTGTCTTCGTTGATACAAAAGAGTGCATATCTTCTTCCATTTCCTTCAGTTGCTGCTCTTGTTGCATTACAGATGCTGCAACTGTCTTGTGCAAATCTTTAAGCTGTTGAGCTAACTGAGACTGGAATTTCTGGATAAGTATTCTATTTCCTTCTTCAATTTTATCCTTCCGCTCTATGGTTGGAAAAAACAATTTATGAGCAAACATATCCCTGATGTCAGAGGCATGTATTCCCTCCAATTGATACCCCACAAGAAAAACCACTAGAGATTAATACTAACCAATTTTAGAAAACAGGTTTGACACATCTGATGCAGCATTCTCAAGCTCTGCTCGTAGCTCAATTGCATGCTCCACAAGTGCTTTTTCTGGAAAACGCATAAATAGAGAATAAAACATATGAAGTACAAAGTACTGTATACTACATTGGCATGACAAGACTAATGATTTTAAACAACCAACCCAGAAAAAGTACGGTAAAAGGAATACCCAAACAGAAAGCAGGTTAATACAGAATAAACAGTGTGATTACTTCACTAACCAGATTTCAGTAGATTTGATATCAGAAATTCCTTTTCCTTAATTGTTGCATTTGCTTGTTTGTGCCTTTCCTCAAGATCAAACAGTGACCGCTCAGTTTCTTCTAGACTTTTCTGAGATTACAGATGCCAGAAGCAAGTTTGATTCTTGAACAAGGTCAGAAGTTCAGAACAAAAGAAAAAGCAGTTAGTTATGGCCACATCTTATGAACTTTTTACCTGAGTTTTTTCAAGTTTATCACTTAATTCAGCAGCCAAAAGTTGCTGACAAATGTAGAGTTCTTGAAGCTCCATCAGTTGCTGCTCACAAGTCATGAGACGTGCTTCAATAGCCAAGCAATCATAATAATTATATTAGAATAATTTATGATGGAATATACCTTATCCTTAGACTCTGCTTCTAGTTCCATGCGTTCTATCTTTTCAGCCATGGCCTAGAGAACATAGATTTAGTATTAGCAATTTTTCAAAAGTATAACTGTATTCACAATTCATACTAAAACACAAGTAAAGAAACCTTCTTCTCTGCTTCTTCATGAAGATAACGATCACGTGGTATATAGATTCCGTTCTTCTCTCTTGCAGCATACACCTCTGCGTAGCATAAATAAAACATACAACATCTCAGCATTGAACTGTCAAAGGAACAATAGTTTATCAACATGCTATTTTCTGTCTCTATAGACAAAAAGTGAAAGAAGGAGAGTGTGAAATGATTAACAGAACTATATTGATCTGGAAACATTCAACAACCTTGCTTCAGTCTGTCAATTTCAGAATACAAATCCTTAATGAGTGCAGATTTCACCATCTTTTGATTGACCTGACAAAGTAATCAACTTCAAACTATTAGATATGTTTCACTGCAAGTCCATGATAAAAAAACACAATAACGTTGACCAAAAAAGAAGTAGGAACAATAAAAGTCACCTCTGGTTTGTTCTTGATATTTTTAGCACGGTGTGCATAATCCAAGGTACTAAGGGTTTCATCCAGACAGTGAATAGAAGGCGATATTGTGGCAATAATGCATGTCTTGGTTTTACCACCCAAGGAATCCCTCAACAATCTTGTTAATTTACTATCCCTGGAATAATTAGACATCTTAATAAAAATATCATTCTCTCCACGTTTGAAAACAGAATCAGCAGATGCCAATTAGAATTAACCAGATAAATTGCAGCTATTCATACCTATATGGAACATGACCTGAGTGCTCAACTAGAGCATTAATCACTCGACCTAGTGTAAGCAAGCTTTTGTTTATCTCCCCAGCTTCCCTTGCTCTACCCTGCAATTATTTTCTTACTAGTGAGGCTCAAAAAAAGCTAAGACATTTTATTCCTTTTCAGACAAATATTACAGAATAAGGCAGAGACCGAAGAGGACTAAATAGACAAGGGGTAATTCGATTTTTGTAATGTAGGCCAGGCGTTTATTTTTTAATAATATCAATGCTCTTACAGTTAGACCAAATAAGTAGTCTTCCATAACGTATGCACAAAACAAGCAGGCTGTCACATTATTCCAAAATTTTAATGTACATTGGCCAAACTAAAGCTGGCATAACCATTTGATACCTCTCTTGCACCGGAACGTGAAATATTCTCAGAGCCCGCGAGGTCCACAAGATTTAGCTTCCCACATTTGATCATTTCTTCACCCTCAGGAGTACACTCCTTAATGTGAATAGTGATAGAAAATATGGAGTGAGAACGACTGCTCTGTTTGTTAAGAAGAGTCTCAGCTGTTCGCCTTTTCGCAGACCCTTTTTCCAATATCTTGTAAATTTCATTTGCAGTGCAAACAATCTCTTCTTCTAAACCTCTGACAAAAACACCCCCCTTCCCGTCCTCCATAAGAGCTATAGGTTTCTTAGATTTGTCATCTACAACTTTTGAAGTCTCCTCAGGGGCCAAAAGATCTGTTATCTCCTCATTGTAAAGCTCTAGAAACGTTACTTTCATGCTATACTCAGCATTCTGAGCTTCTAATATATCAAAAATTTGTTTCACAGCTCTTGGGATGACACCAGCATCACTCGGAAATTCTCCATTCTACAGAATCAAGAACACGCAGAGAGGAATGGATTTTAACACAAAGCAATGAGAAATACTATAAAAAAAGGACACAGGCAAAATGAATAACCTTCTTTCTTGCACCTCCTTCCATTGTGTATGTCTTCCCTGTTCCTGTTTGACCATATGCAAAAATGGTGCAGTTATAGCCCTCAAGCACTTCATTCACAATAGGAGACACTGCCTGCTCATACAGTTCTTTTTGCTGGGAGTTCGGACCAAAAACCTATACCAAAATAACCCAAAATCAGGATGATTTGCATGGGGATGGGGGCAAGTGCAGAATTCATAAAATAACAGAAAAAATGAGTAATAGTTTGTTGTTATGGTTATGTTTGATAGAAAATGAGGCAAGATAGTGGGTACTTCATATTCAATTCTAGAATATTATCTTCTAAAATTCAGAATGCATAAAATTCTCTCTCCTAAACTGTCTCTCCACAAGTAAAGTAATCACTTTAAATAAGAAAAAATAACAATTACTTGAATTTTGCATTAAATAATAATAATAATAATAAGATCATAAAAGAGAAGCAAAATACACAAAACCTTGTCAAATGCGAAGGTTCTATCAATCTGCTTGTTGGCTATATTCTGTACAGCCAAAACTTCCCTTCTACCCTCGTTACACGAAATAACAACCGGTGTATGCAGCCTCGCTTCATCTTCGCTCAATGGCCTAAAGAAAACGAAACCAAAACGCAATCGATCAATTTCGCCGAGTCGTAAACAAACTCAGTGAATGAATTAAACTCAGACTCAGAGTGAGTTTGACTCAGTGACCTGCAACGAACAAGGACCTGCACATTGACACCTTTGTCTTTATCACACTTGTGATTACTAGAATTAGAATCCGCAGATCGCAGATCTCGCCCTGGCTTGTCGCTGGAGCGGGGAGTCTGCGACGGCGATAACGGTACCAATCCTCCTCTTCTCTGCTGAGCCTCCATTGCACTAAAACGGTTCGAACCGTGTTTAGCAGATACTGATCAGTGGAAAACAGTTGAAAACGTGTTCAACAATCTTTTTGTTTTGTTTTGTTTTTTTATGAATAGATTGTGGTGTGATCCGCCATTTTTCTCTGTTGTTCGTGATGGAAGAGTGAATGTGGCAATGAGATCGAAATGTGTTGATGGAGAATGAAGAATCGGTGATGGAATTGAAATCCGAACTTTCAATGGGAAAATAAAAGAAAAGAACAAAAAAAATTGCCGGCTTCAGATGGAACTTGCAGTGAGAAAATTGACGAGTCAGAGACTTCACTGCAGAACCAATTGTTGGAGTTAATTTTATTTAATGGGTAATGGTTAATGGTTAATATAATAAATGTGAGTGAGAGTGAGAGAGGAAAGGAGAGAGGGAGTGTCTCTGTTGGAAGCTGGAAGAAAAAGTTAAGGCGAATATAGAAAACAGAAAAAGAAAATAAAGAGAAGGAATGGAAATAGAAGAAGGCGTTATCATTATGAGGCGTTTGAAAATAATGGGACGGCAATTGACAATGAATGACGAGGATAACGGCGTCCAAATTGGGACGTTTCTTGGATCATGCGACCGTTACAAACAAGACAACCTCGTAATAAAAATATTTTTTTTGAAAAAATTTTGAAACTGCTCTCTCTCTCTGTTAGTTCAACAAGACAACAACAATTAATTATTTTTTATTATTTATATAAATTTAGCTGATTTAGCTGATAAGAGTTACTTTTGGGCTCTTAATCGCTCTATAAGTCAAGAAGAGCATTAAGGTGAGGGTTCCTATTATTGAGGAAAGCTGACCCCTAATCGTATGCGGGAGACCCATTGCAAAACTTCTTGTCACACACAACCTCAAACTCAACAGCCAGCTAGAAAACAAATATGAACATTGGAATGGACTTAAGTGTTTTACCTACTGGAGAATGATTGAGAGCTACTAATATTGTTTGAAAAATTGTTAGTTGCACATAACTATACCTCATATTTCTTACATTAAAAAATAAGTGATAAATCAGAATATAAATATATAAAAAATAATGTGAAATCTATTATAATCAAATGATATCAATTATACATATTGAGATAATGTGTATATATATGTGAATATGTATTATTATTCATATTGTTTAAGATAATACTTGGTGCATATCAGGTGTGCATGCATCCCTTAATATATGAGATATGTGACATAATCATAATATATATGTATAAAAAATTAGATAGAATAGTTTTAGTTAGATAGTAAAAATAATATAAATATGAAGTGATATGTATAAATATATGTAATTAGTATTATTCTGTTGTTTAAACTTGAAATATTCTTTGGCCTATCCTTCTATTTGAAAAACGATAAAGGCATGCACATAATAACACATTAATTTGGTGCCTAATTTGGGATGGAAAAGTAATATAAAGTGAATTTTTTTCGATTAAACATGTTAGAGAAATAGCCTTGATAAGGGGATCGAGTAGAAGGTTGGTGGTTCGCAAAAGCAAGTCAGAGAGTGGGGTTTACTTACCCCACTTGATAAAGAGTGAGGCACATGCAGCTTGGTTTTAATAACTCCATTAATTCATTCCCTTTCATTCATTTTTCATTTTTTTTCTTATTTCTGAATATGTAGCTCCTGAATTCTGGATTTTGATTCATGAGAGCATCTGTTGTGCGGAAACATGTCAAACAATGACGTGAGATAATAATAAATAAAAAAGAAAGAAGAAAAAGTGACATGAGAATTTACATGATTCAGTAAATTGTTTACGTCTACAGGAGGGAGAACACAAAATTTCTACTGATATGGTGAGCAAATTTGAAATACAAAATAACTCTCAATCTTACTTCTAAAATATCTAATACACCTTTTCTCTTAAATGAAAACTCAAAGAGAAAAACTCTCAAATGTATCCAAGCACCTCACCAAAACAAAAATTTAAATACTAAAAACTCTAGTTACTCAAAGAGTACAAACTAGAGAACTCATTGAAGCTTAATGTTTCTTGTTTTTTCTTCTTCTTTGATGACTCTATGAAACACTTACACTAGGCAAACAGTACACGGACACTTAACACGGGATACCTGATACGGATACGAAACACACCAAATTCAAAAATTATAAGATACTGACACTGATATATATATATATATATATATATATATAAATATAATTTCTAAAAAAAAAAATTATAATTCATTAATATCATTTATATAAGTTTAAAATTTATAATATTTTAATATATGTCGCTATGTCTTAATATTTACTACCTAGTAAGCTCCTCCTAAAAAATATAGAACATAATTTCTATTGATATATTCTAAAAAAATCTTCTAAACTAACTTCTCCTAATAGAACTAATCATATATAAGTACATGTGTATAAAAAAAATAACTAGAGGGAATATTGGTGTGAGGCAAGATTCAGTGATAACGAAGTAGACGACTTAGTACAAGTAGAGGTAGAAGGAGCAGATGAAAATAGTGGTGTGTGAAAAGATAAAATTTAAAAGTCTAATAGTGGCATGTAAAAAGATAAAACCTAAAATACTAGTATGTAAAAATAGTAGCTTGAGACGTCAGTCATGTGATTGGGCTTGAGTGAGTTACGTGTTTACTAATTGAACGTTACTCAAGGAAACTATTTTTTTTAAAAAAAAATATTAATGGATCGTATTCAAGTGGTGTCCTAGTCGTATCCAAGCGTGTCTGAAAAGTGTCTGAGAAATATTCGAACGTGTCTGAGACGTGTTCAAATTGAAAAAAATAATATTTTTAATTAGACACATTCAGACATGCAAGACACGTGTGTCGTACGGGTGTCTCTATGTGTCTGACACGAACACGTATCCGATACGTAAACGCACCTCATAATCAACGTATCCGTGCTTCATAAAGACAAACTATAACCACATATGTATGTGTGGTTTTCCAAGCTTAATGTCTTTGCACCACAAAGTACTCCACAATTGTATACCAAATCCATTATACACAATAAATGCATTTAAATATTATTGAAGTCAACTGTCTGAAAATCTCCACCTTGGCTTCACATAATGTCATCTTCAAAACAAAGCGAGAAAAGATGTTTCCAAATGCACTTAATGGTGCCACACACTTGAAGGTGATCATATTTGTTATATATTGATAATGTCCAAACAGTAGTTGAATTTGATTGTTGTTAGCACCTTGGTCAACATATCTGCGAGATTGTCAACAGTCTTAATCTTACGAAGCATGATATTTCCTTCTTCAAGAATTTCTCGTAAAAAAATTATATCGAACATCGATATGCTTCGTTCGTGCATGGTATACCTGGTTCTTGGCTAAGTGGATAGCACTTTGGCTAACGCAATACACAGTGATGTGCTTCTATATAACTCCCAATTCATTGAGTAAACCTTGCAACCCAATAGCTTCATTAACTGCCTCTGCAACTGCCATATACTCTGCTTCTGTTGTAGATAAAGCGACTGTTGACTGCAAGGTGGACTTCTAACTTACTGGAGCTTTTGCAAGAATGAATACATAACTAGTAGTTGATCGATGCTTGTCCAAATCACCGGCATAGTCAGAATCAACATATCCAACCATGCAATGATCAAGTGAATCGTCCCGCTCAAATACCAAACCAAAATCCAAAGTTTTCAAAATGCACCTCAAAATCCATTTCACAACTTGTCAATGCCCTCTTCCAAGGTTATGCATATACCTGCTCACTACTCCAACAACATGTGAAATGTCAGGCCTCATATACACCATTGCATACATCAAGCTACCAACAACATTTGCATATGGAACATTTGACATGTACTCTCGTTATGCATCAATATTGGGAGACATCATAGAGCTAAGCTTGAAATGATGAGCAAGTGGAGTACTTACAGGTTTTGACTGCTTATTTATGTCAAAACATTGTAGTACTTTCTTTAAATATTGCTTTTGTGTTAGACAAAATTTGCCCTTTTTTCTATCTCTGTTGATTTCTATGTCGAGAATTTTCTTGGCTTCTCCAAGATCTTTCATCTCAAATTCTCTACTTAGCTGAGCCTTCAATTTTTCAACTTCTTTAAGATTCTTTGAAGCGATCAGCATATCATCAACGTACAAGAGAAGATAAATGAAAGATCCATCTTGTAGCTTGTGAAAATAGACACAATGATCAAACTTACTTTGTGTGTACCCTTGCCTGAGCATAAACTTGTCCAATCGTTTGTATCACTTCCTCGGAGACTGTCTTAATCCATATAGTGATTTGTTCAGTTTACACACCTAATCTTCTTTACCAGTAACATTGAAGCCTTCTGGCTGAGTCATATAGATTTCTTCTTCTAAATTACCATGTAAGAAAATAGTCTTCACATCGAGTTGTGCTAGTTCTAAATTTAATTGTGCTACCAAGGCCATCAAGATTCTAATGGAGGAATGTTTAGCCACTGGAGAAAATACCTCATTGTAGTTTATTCCCTCCTTCTGAGCGTAGCCTTTTGCCACTAATCTTGTCTTGTAGCGTACATCGTTTTTGTCAGGAAATCTTTCCTTCTTTGTAAATATCAATTTGCATCCAATAACCTTTTTACCTTTTGGTAATTGTGCCAACTTCCAAGTCATGTTCTTCCAAAGAGACCTTATCTCTTCTTCCATGGATCTCTTCTACTTTTCACATTCTGAACTCCGAAGTACTTCTTGATAAGTAAGAGGGACATCATCATCTATAACTGGAAGGGTGTAGGCCACCATGTCAACAAATCAGGTAAGTTTTCGAATCTCTCTTCTCGGCTTACTAACTACAATTGATTCTTGTTGTTGTTGAGGTTCTTGAGTCGAAACCTCCTCTTCTTCTTGAGTTTCTACAATGTTCTCCTCTACCTTAGGAGAATCTGTTGGAGCTATCTTTGTTACTTCAAACTCCACCTGTTGCGGAATTCGCCCCACCTACTGTGTAGATTCATTAGTCACCTTTATCAATATGGTAGATTCATGAAATGTGACATCCTTGCTAAAAATTATCTTCCTCGTTTTGAGACACCAAAGTCGATATCCCTTCACGCCTGAGGTAATTCCCATAAACAAGGCTTTCTAAGCCCTCGGATCTAACTTTGACTCCTTTACATGATAATAGACAGTGGAACCGAATACATGTAAAGAACCATAATCATTAGCAGGTTTTCCATACCAGACTTCCGTGGGAGTCTTGTCTCCTATTGTAGCAGATAGTAATCGGTTGATGAGATGGCTTGCATACACCATAGCCTCAGCCCAAAAATCTTTGTCTAATTCAGTATTAAGTAACATGCAACAAACTTTCTCTAGCAAAGTTTGATTTATATGTTCAATCACCCCATTTTGTTGCAGGTTTCTTCTTACTGTGAAATGTCGGATGATGCCATTAACTTGCATACTTTGGCAAGCGGATCATTGGTATACTGTGTACCGTTGTCTGTTCGAAGTCGCTTGATCTTTCTTCCAGTTTGATTCTCAACCATCGTTTTCCACTTCAGGAAACAATTTAACACTTCATCCTTAGTCTTCATTATGTACACCCAAATTCTTCTAGAAAAGTTATCGACAAAAGTGACAAAATAATACATACCTCCTAAGGATGGGGTTCTTGTTGGTCCCCATACATCTGAATGAACATAATCTAATATGCCTTTTGTATTATGGATCATCAAACCAAACTTCACTTTTGACTGCTTTCCCATAACACAATGCTCGCAAAATTCCAACTCACCTCTTTTGGCACCTTTCAACAAATCCTACTTTACCAAATTCTACAAAGTTTTCTCACCAGGATGTCTCAGATGCATATGCCATAGTCTGGTAATCTCATAATCTTTGTTTTCTATAGAAACAGTGGCTATTGTTCTAATCACCGTATCACCTTGTAGATAGTACATGTTATTTTTCCTGACACCTTTCATTACCACCAATGCACCAGAAATGACTTTAAGAACTTCGTCTCGTATAGTCACAGTGGATCCTTTAGATTCTAGGACTCCCAAAAAGATGAGATTCTTCTTAAGGTTTGGTACATACCGAACATCGGTCAGAACTCTGGTAGATCCATCATGTCACTTTAAGCGGATTGATCGTATCCCGGCTCTTTGCAAGGTGTCGTTGTTGCCCATGTAAACAACACCGTCATTTAGCTCTTCAAAATAAAAAAACACCAGTCCTTATTAGGACACATATAATAAATACAACCCGAATCCAGAATCCACTCTTTTAAGTTAGATTTCAACAATGTACTTATCAATACGAATTCTGACTCATCATTTTCATACTTGGCAACACAGGCATCTAAGGTTGCATCTGAAGTAGATTTATCTTTTTCTTTCTTAATCAAGGCTTTGGGCAATCTTTCTTCCAGTGCCCTTTCTCATGACAGAAGGCACATTCATCTTTAGCAGGTCTACCACTCGAACGAGACTTGCTTGTTTTCCTGAGATTTCGATTTGGAACACGACCTCTTGCAGTATAGGCTTCTCCTGCTGAAGTGCTTCCATGTTCCTTCTGGTCCTTTTTTCGGATCTCATTATTGTACAAAGCAGCACATATTTCATCAAAATTGATTTTATCCTTTCTATGAAGTATCATAGCAACAAGATAATCATATTCAATTGGAAGGGAAGAAATAAGCAAAATAGTTTTATCTTCATCCTTGATAGATTCTTCAAGGTTCATCAATTTAGCTGTCAACTAATTGAAATCTGTAATATGATTGTACATAGTCGTACCTAGCTGATACTAGAAACGAAACAACTTCTTTTTTAGGTACAGTTGATTTTTGCAGCCTTTCATCAAGAACTGCTTCTCAAGTTCCTTCCAAAGTTTACTTGTTGAATTCTTCCTCATATATAGAAACTTTTACTCCCTGGTGAGACATGAACATTTACAACACAAGCATTACGATTAACCCAATCTCATTCTGCATTATCCATTGACAATGGCTTACTATCTTCAAGTGCAATATCTAGCTCTTGTTGATAAAGAGCATCCATTATCTCACATTGCCACATATTGAAGTTGTTGGATCCATTAAATTTTTCCACTTCAACTTTTGTGTTTGTTAACATTGTCTTTGCTGATGTCGTGGGCCTTGAAACTAATGGTGCAAATGAAGCTTCTGGTGGAACTTTAGTTGCTGTTGGTATTCCCAAAGGGTCTTGGGCCATATCTCCAACTAGCTACGATCTCAAAATGGAAACAACCTAGCCAAGGTCAGAACCTTAGCTTTGATACCAATTGTTGTGCGGAAAATGTCAAACAATGATGTGAGATAATAATAAATAAAAAGGGAGAAAGAAAAAGTGACACCGGAATTTACGTGATTCGACAAATTGCCTACATCTATGGCAGGGAGATCACAAAATTTCCACTAATATGGTGAGCAAATTTTGAATACAAAATAACCCTCAACCTCACTTTCCAAATACCCAATACACTCTTTCTCTCAAATGAAAACTCAATTAGGATAACTCTCAAATATATTCAAGCACCTCACCGAGACAAAAGCTAAAATACCAAAAACTCTAATTACTCAAAAAGCACAAACTAGAGAATTCCTTGAAGCTTAATGCTTCTTGTTTTTTTTTCTTCTTCGATGCTTTAAACCATGCAAATGCATAGCTATTTATAGGCCATGAAGACAAACTATAACCACATATATACTTGTGGTTTTCCAAGCTTAATGCCTGTGCACCACAATGTACTAACTCCATTATACACAACAAATGCACTTAAATATTATTGAAGCCAACTGTCTGACAGCATCCTATGACTATAATATGTTTTAAACTTTATGGATATTTATTCAATTTTTCAGCAACTAATTAATTTAATTTAGACATATGATTGATTTGCTATACATCTATATATAGCCTTTATCCATCTTGCTTTCTCTTGGCATTTTATCCCCTCGTTATGTTTTCCTATAATGCCACTTTAATGGAGGTAATAAAATGACATTTTTCATATCTAAATTGTATTACTTAATTTAAATTTAAATTTTAGTTTTTATATAATTTATACTCATTTTTAATTTAGTCTTTATATTTTTTTTCAAATAAGTTCTTATATTTTCAAAAGTTAACAAAATAGTTTCTGTCGTTAACTTTCGCTATAATATCGTTATGATACTGTAACTTAGCTAATAAAGTAATTGTTTCTTTATTCAGTAGAGACTCTTTTATATACTTTTTTTATTTGTAAAACGTCTAATAAATGTTACTTTATAACTCATAGGTGCTTAATTAATTCTTCTGAACATGTGTTTTTTTGTACAATGTATGCTCTTTTATATGTTTATATGTTTATTTGTTTTTTGTAAAATATCTAGTAAAGATTAAATTAACGGTATTATAATAGAAATTAATAGTAGTGACTATAAAGACTAAGAAAATTTTTTACCTAAACATAGTGTATTACAGTTGGGTACACTAAGTTAATTAAGATTTAATATTTTTATGGATCTTTGTGTCTCACAATTAATTTCACGGTACTTTATGAAAATATTAAGTCCTAATTAGCTTAGTATACCCTACTGGATGTACCACATTTAGGTAAGAACTTCTCTAAAGACTAAATTCAATATGAGTATAAATTATAGGGTCCAAAACTCTAGTTTAACCTAATACTTTTTTATTTTAACTCAAAGGATAAGTCTCAAAGAAATTCTTATATATGTACACTTTGAGTAAGAAAAAAAAATTATTGTTTCATTTATACCATTCAATATGTGGCACCTTAAATATGACATTAAAAATGTTGTTAAAGTGAGAAATAATTATGGTCCAGATAGTCAAGGTAGTACACATTGAATGCTATAAAGCAAAAAAAAAAATTCTTGCCTATGAATCTCTTTAATTAAGTTGCATTCCCTCAAGAGTCCAGACATGAAAAAAAAATAAAAAAAACTGGGAATTCAATTAAAGAGTATATATGAAAATGATACTTTAAGCTGTGAAAAGCAAAGTTTTAAAACTGAAAGGAAATTTGTTAAGATCAAGAACCCCGCTCTTTGTCCCAAAACGAAAAATAACGACGACCCAGATGCTGCCAAAGATATTAAACTTCCATTCCAATTAACAAGTAAATGACAAGATATGGTTAGTTTTAAAACTTTGGTCGTGCTTTTCAAGGATATCTCCGTGTGCTTGGTTGAATAAGACTGATTTGTATACCAATGATTAATGATTAATTTGTATAATAATGATAACGTTGTGTTATGGTCTCTAACTCTCCAATGTTCTTGGACTACAGCTCCAAAGTAGTACTTAACTCTATAGAATATAAAGTTGATCTATAAAGCACATTAGGGTTGGCCGTGGGGAATTTCCATTTTAATTAAAACCAAAATTTAAGTAACCCAGATTGGCAACATGATAATGATAAAAAATTCAAGCAGATTCAATTTGTGATTGATATTTTAATACTTTTGATAAAATTATAATATACTAGATCTCATCTGAAGTTATTTACATGAGAAGTCTGGAGGAAGGTCATGGTAGAGAGGAAAGACCTGCTGGTTCAAAGCATTTGAAAATAAAAACGTTAAATGCAGCGGTGGAGATCATCAAGCTTTCCAGCTTGAACCATGAAATTAATTGTTATTTGATGGTTGGAATTATGTATTTCGCTTTTTCATTTTACATCAAGTTTGTGATTTATGATTTTCAAACATAAGGTTTATGATTCTAAAAGAAAAAAAAAGTTTGTAATTTATGAGTTTTCAAACATAATCATGGTATTGTGTTTTATTATCCATTCTCACATATTAACATGTGTTAGTTGAATACCAGTCTCACGGTTGTTAACCAGTAGGATTAAGTTCATATTTGATAATGTGAACAAATTTACAACAATTAATAAGGGCAACTTCCTTATAAAATTTTTGTGTGCTCTTATCTTAAAATATATGCATTTCTAACACTTCATATTACATTATGTCACAGAAAATTCTCTCATACCACATGATCAAAAGAATCTATTATACGATATATTATCAAAGTATACATGAAGTATCCAATGCCCCACTCCTTTCAACAATAGTCCACCCTACTTGCAATAGTTATGTGAATTCTCTTTCAATAACTATTACTTGGGACATACTTTACGTCTATATATATAGAGGCTAATGCTGCGTCTGCTTCACTTCACTTCACTCGTATTATTTTCTCAACAGATGACCCATCTTCTCTGACATTTGCACATGACGAGGTTCTGATTCTTTTTCTGCTTCGAAAATATGCTCTCTCCTACCACTTGCCCTTTCCGCATAAGACTTGAGCAACGAGCAAAAATGTTTATTTTGCTCCCCAAAAGGTTGCAACTGATAAGAAAGCTAATGCTGGACTCCTAGTTACGCAAGGTTGTTAACATGTGCAATCAAAAAACTATTTGGAGACTTTGTATGTATGACCAACTCGATCGGTGGAGTTTCAGTAGCTTCTATCAAACATTTCTGAGACAGAAATTTCATCTTCCACTTTTTACAGGATATAAAGTTTAAACTTGAAAAAGAAAACATATTTATATAAAGCATTTTTAAAATCATAACAATAACAATAAGTGTTAGAATAATCTAAAATTAACAAATGATTTTTTATTGGAATGGGATTTCACACAATTCACTATTGAATTAAAGGCTTGCACCATTTACATTAATTGTGGTTATAAGATTTTATATTTAACCAACAATTATTTTATGCTTTAATATACTTTGTTAAAATAAATGTACAATATATGTGTCAAACAAGAAAAAGTTAATTAAGATTGTTTTTATGTAGAATTATTAAATACTGTAAATGTGTCAAATTTTATACTAATATTATTCAATGATGATACTAAAAAAAGAACAATAACAGAGATGATAATTGATGAATAGTAGAGGAGGATTAGATGTGTGGTGACTATACTTAAAATTTACAACATGATGGTTATTAATTTGTATTCTTGTACAAAAATTGCCAAAGATGAAGTGCCATGTGGAAAAAATAGAGATACTACAAGCAAAGTAAAAAGCAGAGATTGACATGATTTTGCTTTTCGGGTTGCTGATGAAGTCCGAAACATATATGATAAACAATGGTCCCTAATATATATATATATATATATATATATATAAAGTGATGTTGATGATTGAATTTTATATAAATAATTAAGATTATAATATAACTTTATATGATTTTTTTAAGTGGTTATATGATTTTTATGAAGTAATTTTTAATATTGATTATTTATATATAATTATTTAGTCAAGATTTATTCATCTTACTTTCTCATAATAAAAACTTATATATATATATATATATATGAAAAATGATCTACTTCACTTAATATAAGTAAAAAAACTTACACCTAAAATAGCGTAATCTTATACTTTCATTTTATCATTGTTATCTTTCATATAGATAAATGGTATTACAAATATATCACAATAAAATGAAAGGTATAAAATTAGATGTAAGTCTTTTTTACTTATATTAGGTGTTAGTGGATTTCCTCCCTATATATATATATGGGAAAAAATCTACTTATACCTAATGTAAGTAAAAAAGACTTATTCTCAATCTTATGTTATTCATTTTATTGTGATTTTGTGGTTACGATAGAAGATAAATAATAACTACAATATCACAATGAAATAAAGGGTGTAATATTGAATGTAAGTCTTTTTTACTTATAACTTTAAAAACGGATCTCTCTTATATATATATATAGGAAGGATCAACTTACATCATATGTAAGTCTTTTTTCTTTACACTTTAATTTTCAATCGTTAGTTAAATATTATATCAAATTATTTATATATTGAAATTATTTAAGTTAAAAGCCTGTATTAGATGAAAGCGGATCTAATAACTAAAAATAAATATAAAAAAAATTTACACTAATATTAAATTGACGATTGATCGTATATATATATATATATAACGTTTTCTCATTTTCTTTATCTTAGTTACTGAGTTTTATTCTCCCACCTGCCCCCTATATATAATATTTATTTCTTCTAAAATAGCGTTTTTCCATTTTCTTCATCTTAGATACTGGGTTTTATTCTCCCCCCCCCCCTCAGTTTAAGTAGAAAGAATGGTTCTAAAAGAACTCTGAATTTAAGTTATATAATCAATCTCATAACTCTGACATATTAACAAGTTATCAAAGAGAAAGATGTGATGGTAAACCTAATTTTAGTTTGTTGCTAATCAATTCTCAAAATCCGTGACAAATATAATCAAACTAGTTACAAAGCTCATAAATGTATATACTTGCCCGACTATGTAAGTAACTACACTATAAATATTACATTAATTTCATGATATTTGTCATTTAATATTTTAATATAAAGATTAAGAAATGTATTAAATATCTTTAAATTTAAAAATATAATTATATTTTACTAAATTATTCTTCAACTCTATTAATATTCTCTAATTTCATTTAATGTAAATATTAAGAAACAAAAATAAAATTAAAAATTAATTAATATCTTCTTAATTTTTTAAAATAACAGATAAAATAAAATAATTTTTTCTCTCTAAAATAACAAATATTATAAAACGGAATAAATAATTAAAAACTTAAAGACTTTGATATAAAAAATCCACGCTTGAGTCTCTACGCCACTAAATCAATTTATTTTTTTATTAATTAATTTAAAAATTCAGACCTTTTAAAAAAACTTGGTCACATCCAACGAAGCAAAGCTTCACGTTTTTCACCCTCGAGCATATAATAGCTTTCTCCAAAACTTAAATGTAGTCATTTGAACTGAATTTATTATACGAAGAGTCATTTACGTTAAAGTCTTTTTTGAATATTTATTTTTTCATCGTTAGATTTATTTTTATCTAATGATTGATTATTTTATTAAAAATATATCATTATAAAAGTTAATCTAACAGTTAAAAATAAATATAAATAAAAAAAGATTTACATTAATATAAATTAATCTTTCCTCTTATTATATATATATATTCGTTCTTTTGGGTAAGTAGAGGCATTAAGCCTAAAGCCAAAATACCAGATTGGGAAAAGCAAACTTCAGCTTATGTCATAAAGTAAGACTTGGAACTTGGAAGCAACCAAAAGGTGAATTTCATCTTAAGATTGTGTAGCATTATGCCATTATTCTTGCGATAGCTGAATAAGGAGACTGTTGGGCTGGGAAAAGAGAACACGACGATTGGGTTGGGCTGAGTTTTCAGAAACTATGGTGGGCCTATTTCCTTCATTTGTCGATCATTCGGTTGACATTGCTTCTCCTTCTCCACCACCCTTATCAAGTAACTTCATTGCCCATAAAAGAAAATATTTCGTTACCAAAAAACAAAAGAAAAGATTTCTTCCTAAAGGCTATTGAAGCAGGTCAATTCGGGATTGAGACGCTTTGCCTTACAAGACAATTAGCTTAGCTGTAAGGACAAAGGATTGCCGTCCACTCCCTACGAAACCAAAATCTACAGTCCCCATCTTATATCTTATATCTTATATCTTCGGCCCATGTACTGTTGCTTGGGTCATTTTAATATGAACCATTTAATATAGGGATCATTCATGCTCCTTGTGTTTTAGATCGTAGGATGTATGTAAAAGTAGATCAATGAACAGTATTAATCACATGTTACCTATTTTGTAAAAAAATTTAATATTACAAAAATACTTAAATTTGTTTCATTTTACAAAATTAATCAACTTCTTCCTTCTTGTGCCTCTGTGGGTGAGGTGAGTGGCTACAACCATAAGACATTTTTCAAAATCAAGTTGTGCTTTAGAGGGAGATCAAGGGCCCGCGAGTTGCCGGCGAATACCATTTCTCTTTGGTGATCATCAGCGTTAGCATCGTCATCGTCATCGTGCTCTACAACGTCGCTGCTCCCTTCCTAAAGCTTCTCCTTCATGAAGGCATTTGTGTTTGCAGGAGGAGGTAATGGTTTATGACAGGAATACTTCCTAATGGAGGTGGATAAGAAATCACAGGGTTGGTAACTGGTTGTGCCCTAAAACTGTTAGTGAGAGTTGTAAATTGCCGAACACAACAAAAAAAAAAACACAAAACAAAAACATCACGAACATCAAAACATCGAAATGAGCACAACCACTGTGATTCTCCCTTCAACAACAACTTCAAGAGACAACCCCACCACCTAGAATCTACCGGCGACCAGGACACAATTGCTGCAGCCCAACCTCGCTGCCAATAGTCGACACTTCCTCCTCTAGTCGACAAAATTTGATCAATCATCTATCATATCTGTATCATAAAAAAAAACTTAAGTAGACATCCAGGAATGACCAACACCTTTGATGTATATCAAAAAATAATATTTCCATATCTCTTATTCATTATATAATTTATTTTTTCACATGATAATCAAATCAAGAAGTTCAGAAAAACAAGAAAGTCAGAAACCCAATACTTAATAATCAAAGGAGTATAATAACGTTTGACAAAATTCAACCCAACTTATGCTGCAATCTACTATGGATGAGAAATCTTTTAACGAATAACAAAAACTTTTGTCTGGAAAAATTCAACCTCATCACACCATAAATGTCATTGGATGGAGATGGGGCAAATGGACATGGATACGAGGATCCATATGTAAATAATAATAGTCATAGGTGTAAAATAAAATGAAAAATAGACTTTATTATAACACGTAAAAACTTAGTATAGCAAGTTAAGTCAAAGGTTCATTCCATGAACCTTTGACCACCCGGTCCATGTTAAAAGCTCCCTTGTTTGCTTCCTACATCTTTTCTTCAGGATATCTTTATCCGCCTAAGCCTACCCATTTCTCTTAATTTCTTTTCTTCTTTTTTCTTTTTCACATAATTTACTCGAATTTATATTCTTTTAACTTATAGAAATATGATAAATATAATTTTTGGATAAAAAGTATAAACAACTTAATTAATATGAACTCTTCAACTAGCAAAAGTAGCAAAATAAGATTCAATTATTAAAGTCACACATTGTCTGCATCAATCTTTTGAGTATGATTTATATATCTATTAGGTCACTCTATTTGATGTCAATTGATTTTATATTGAAATCTCATATGGTATTATAGTCAATATCTCATCTTCGTCACTTATTCGGCTAAGCTCGCCTGTTCAGTCCAAGCATATGTAGAGGAGGAACAATAAAGTATTATATCGTCTATCTCAATATTCCAAATGCAATTTATATACTTATCGGGTCTTCCACTTGATATCAATTAGTTTAAAGTTGAATCCTATATGGGAACGACATGCAACCAATTTTTTTGTATTTGAATGCAGCTCTTCATCTTCCATTTCCCCTCTATTCTATTCATACTTTATCCATTACTATATAAGCTTATCAAAGTAGTGCATGTGCATCATTGCCTTGTAGCATATCACTATAACAGCTTCTGAAGTCTAGCTTTTCTTAGTGGCATGACAATGGAACTTCCCATTCCCAAGCTTTGCTTTGCCGTTTTCACCCTTAAAGTTTTCTTCTTCTTCATCATCATCCTTACATCAACACAAACAGAAGCAACCTTCTCCTCAAGCTCAAACATATTTCAAGAATACATTAGAGCTAAGTTCAAAAATGTCAAATTTTCATATGTGCCTGTTAACCCAAAGTAATGTCCAATTCCACTTCATTCTCTCATTCGCTATTGACTATGATCCATCATCATCTTCTTCCCCTTCCACTTCCCCCACCAACGAAAAGTATAACAACCTCTGGGACACTGAAAACCTTAGGCCCACCCAAGTTTCTTCCATCAAGAGCGACAATTCTAATGTCAAAAGTTATTAAAATGTTTTTGAAAATAATAATAATTTTGATATGATTTATTAGTCATTCAATAACATATATTTATATACAAGAATTTGTAAGCTTATGCTAAATTATTTCGATAATTACATGAAAAAAATATGGAAAGAACAATTATACAGATATGATTTATATTATATAGGCTTATGTTAATAACTACTAGTTTAGAATATAGTTAAATTACAAGAAATAAATTTGTCCTGATACAAGAATAAATATGTCCTAATAACAAAAATAAAATCAAATTTGTCCTAAGATATTGTATATGATACTCTAAAATATTTCAAGATATAATAGAGATATTTTTAGATATTTTTCAAATATTCTAACACTCCCTCTAAAGCTAAAGTTTTCTAAGCTCGAGCTTGTAATAATTAAATAATTTGATAGTGCGATAGTGGCTAGGACGAACAGAGACGGGGCCAATGCATCTGGGACAAAGAGTCAGGTTAGGCAGTTCCCTCCATCAAGCCCAGAATGGTATTGAATTGCCTACATACTTCCTTAACCATCTTCAAAGTAGTACTTCACACACTCTTCATGGTCATGACAAAAAATCAATAAGGAAGCATTACGCCCACAATTAAACAAATAAAAACCTTTAGAGTCAGCACATTAACTGTTGAAATAGCAGTCCGGCTCACAAAAGCACCAAAGGGAGTTAAAGACATAAGGGCAACAGAACCAATAACAATCCCCTTCCCAATATTGGTCAACTCATGATTCACCAATAAAAAAAAAAAGATTTGGAAGCAACAACATCAGCAATCTTAGTATATATACCTCCACTAACTCTTCCAAACAGAACTATAGAAGACCCACCAAGACCATAACTTGTGATGACCTCAAAAAGGGCCACCCCAGTCATCACCATCGTAAATCTTAAATAGGTTGATGGTAATGTAAATAACCAAAAGATCGTTTGCAGCAAAGAGAAATACCATAACTGCACCAGATCTAAATGCAGTGATAAAAGCCTTCCCAACGCCCTTTCTTGCCTCCAGCGTGGTTTTGCATTAACATGAGTTGCAATTTTCATTCTAAGGAAACCTGAAATAACTGACAAAATGCCACCAAGCATAAATGATATGGTGCTGAAAAGGACAGTGACAAAAGCTGGCTTATACATCTTAGTCTGATCATAGGTATAAGGTTGGTGGCTTGTACTGAATCATTCCACAGAACTAAGGAAAATGAATATTAATATAGCAAAAAATGTCATGAATATTCTCATATACTTATATTCAGGCTTCGATATCGGGAGCACAATCAATAGCTAGAGACTTAAAGAGAATACATCAAGACTTAAAAAAGGAGAAGTTGAGAGAAAACAAAAATAAGGAAAACAATAAAACTAGATATGTGTTCAAAGGTCATGTGTAACATCCTCTTTAACATGTTAGTAATGTTTATGGACAGAAATAAGTTATAATATGTCTTTAACTTGTCCAAGTAATTTTGTGACCTTCTGAATTAATTTGGACACTTTGTCATAACACAAAACGTGTACAATGACTATTTTAACTCAAAAAAATAGCATAAATTGCTTAAATAATAAAAATAAATATGAAAAATTTATTTTTAAGTCACAAATATATGAAATAAGATGTAATTAAAGTTTTAAGATAAACTAAGTTAATTTGATATTTTTAAGTACACCTTAGATTATATATTTTAATACTTTGAAATGACTTATAATAGATATAGAAAATTATAAAAATGATAAAATCAAAATTTAAGTGAATCTTATAATTCATTTTAATATTATTAAAAGTTAAAAAACTTGATTTAATAAAATCAAAGTATTCGTAAGATATATGAAATTTCAATAACCCATATAAAAGTCATAAACGTTTATCTATTAATTGACTTTTATAACTCTTTCTCTCACACTTTCTACGATATCTCCAGCAAACAGAGGAGAAAACAAAAAAACAAAGGCAGCCGTGCAAGCAACCAGAGAAGGAAAAGAAGGAGGAAGGAAGGAGAAATAGAGGAAGACCAAGCTTGAGCTTCCATAGTTTGGAGATTAGAATTAGGGGAAAACAAGAAAACATCTTTTAATTCTTGTCTTTCTTCTCATAGTATTTTCGTTGGTTGAAAACAGGAATATAGAGAAGTCTTTGATTGTGATTTTTACCCATAATGGGTTTTGTTTGTGATTCTTGATTTCCATGTGGGTTTTTATCTTTGAAGATGATAATGGATAATTTTGATTTGTGATGCATGTTTGATGTCTTGCATGGACAATGAAATCCTAGAGGGTTTACATGAAGTGTGATAATATGAGGAAAGCTATTTGAGTTGAGCTTGTTGTGATTCTTGATTTCTATGTTGGTTTTCATCTTTTGAAAGTGATGATGAATAGATTTTGGTTGATGAAACATGTTTGGTAACTTGTTTGGATAGTGAATCCATAGATGGTTACATGAGAAAGTTTGAAAATATGATGTTGTTATGACTTGGAAATGGAAGTACTTGGGTTGAAATGGATGAAGAATGGAGGGGGAGGTTTACGATTTGGGTTCTGTAATAATCTGGAAAACTAGAAAAAATAAGTGGAGTGCCACGGCACTCAAGGATGCCAAGCCGCGACACTTGGTCTCACTTCAGCAAATTACTGGTTCATTGAAGCAGCAAATTGTTGGTAGGAATAGGCTTGCAATTATACTATAATATATTGACCACCTTTCTTTATGTTGACCACATTTCTTTATTATACTATAAGATATATATTGACATTGAATGTTGTTGTGGGATATCTCTACGGAGGCAGCAAATTGCTGCTAGAAAATGTGGAA
The DNA here is from genome assembly GCA_029884605.1 of Ormosia emarginata. Classification (NCBI taxonomy): domain Eukaryota; kingdom Viridiplantae; phylum Streptophyta; class Magnoliopsida; order Fabales; family Fabaceae; genus Ormosia; species Ormosia emarginata. The sequence goes on along the minus strand of JAQQTP010000089.1, from coordinate 15,938,188 downwards.
GCCGCGGCACACCAAGAATAGGTGCCGCAGCACTCTTTGAAAAAGAACCATATTTTTATGTTAAATGCAATATTTCATGATTCTAAATGGTGTTTTGTGATGTATCAAAGCTAAATTGATGATACAAGCTCTTGAATACTTTCTATAAGAGGATGATTATATGGACAGAGAAGGACCAAAAAGACAAAGGCAAATTTGAAAACATAAGTGATCTTGCAATGTTTAGAATGTGTTGATGTTTTCTTTCAACAACCCCATTTTGTGGGGAGTCTCGACACACATGAAAGGATGATGAATAATGTCTTTAGGTTGAGACCTTAAATTATGTTATGAATTGTTGATGGAAAACATCATAGATTGTAAATGATCAAGAATAGATTTAACATATTTATGCATGTTTTAATTTTTAAACTTGCTATTTGACATTTTCATGTATTATAATATTATAACTTGGACAAGAGGGCTCCAAGTAACTTGGACAAAAGGGCACCAAGGATTATGTTAAAATATTGGTAATGCAAGGAACAAAAGGGTGTCGTGCTTAGTCAGAACACAATACAAGGAACAATAAGACTTTCTGAAATAAAAGAGTTTATTGGAAATAGTCAAATAACATGTACTTTTTTAAAATAAAATTTGTTTTTACAAAATCATATCATTGACATCCTAGGGCACATCTTAGACATATTCATGCATCCTCATGCATTGCATAATCATACATTATGTAATTTGACAATTGTATAGACGATTGTCTTGTTTTGGGTAAAAAAGGTTATTAAGTTGAATGCCCACTTAAATTGATGATGGTTACATGTTTTAATTTAAATTATAATGTTATGTAATTAATTAAAGTTGTTTTATTTAAATGAATTTGTTTATCTACTTCAGGAAGGGAAATGACTAAATTTTGGTTTGTGCCACCTTTCCAGTTGTTTACTTATATACACAAACGAGTTTTTCCCTGAAGTAGCTGGATCTATGATGATGTCATATTTTAAACTACTACTGAGAATTATCATTCTCACCCCATTTTATTGTTTCCATGATAATCCAGCAAATCAGCTTAGCAGAAGCAAGGAAGGACAATGAAGATATAGTTAGCTATTTTGTTTATATGATACTGATGTATTTAGGTTACCAGTGTTGTATTGGTACATATTTATGACTTGTTATAGTTATTTATATATCTCAGACATATTTTGTAACAACGTAGTAAAGATCAAGTTTCTAGTTGTGTAAAATTACCTTGATCTCTTTACTGTTATTAAAGACTCTATATATTTATACGCTGTTAATTACAATACATGTTAATATTCACGCTTAGATTTAGAAGTAATTATCCTGATACTATTTGTCTGAATATATGGAAGAAATATACACAGTGATAGTTTTAGGGTGTTACATCATGAATAATGATTCTAATGAGTTCTATGAACTCTACATAGCAAAAAAAAAAAACTATTTTCAAGATGGATATCATGACTTTGATACCATATTAAAAAGTTTCAGAGAATAATAATAATTCTGATATAATTTATTCGTCATTCAATGACATATTTTTATATACAATGATTTGTAAGTTTATGCTGAATTCTTTTCATAATTACAGGAGAAAAAATATGAAAATAATAATTGTACATATATGATTTACATTATATAAAGTTTATGTCAATAACTATTTGTTTAAAATAGAGTTAAATTACATAAAATAAATTTGTCCTAATACAAGAATAAATTTGTCCTAATAACGGAAATAAAAAATAAATTAAATTTGTCTTACAATACTCTAAAATATTTTAAAATATAATACAAATATTTTTAAATATTCTAACAAAGGTAGCCCTTAGTCTTGGAGGAGACAGCGTTGGAAGTGGCCATGCTTACTTTGATCCATCTTCAATCCATCTTCAGTTGATTCTTAGGTTTCTAACGCAGTTTCTTCACTCACAAGCATAATCAAGGAGTATAATTTGGATGGAATCGACATTGGCTAGGAGCATTTCAAGGCAGATCCTGATACCTTTGCTGAGTGCGTGGGGAGGCCAATCAAAACTCTCTAAACCAATGGAGTCATCAATTTTGCTTCTATTGCACCATATGATTCAGAGTCACTACTCGGCCTTGTGGAAGTGTTACTGGTGGACACCTCATAGATAACGTCAACTTTCAGTTTTATGCTTATGACAAAGGCATCAGCGTGTCCCAGTTTATGGATTACTTCAACACACAAAGCTCAAATGACAATGGTGGGAAGGTGTTAGTGAGCTTCATAAGTGATGGGAGTGGTGGGTTGTCCCCAGATGATGGATTCTTCACGGCCTGCCATAGGCTCAAGAGTCAGCAAAAACTTCATGGTATCTTTGTGTGGTCTGCTGATGGACTCCAAGGCAAATGGTTTCCCCTATGAGAAGCAATCACAAGCCCTTTTGGTTATTCCCCACTAAATTATAAATAAATTTGTATATTTAAGATCAATTTTAATATGTGTTAGTACTGTTGATACTTTTTTTTTTGGGGATTAATAGTACTCTTGATATATACGTTGATATATACATACATATATGATATATGTACCTAAACCTCTTCTATGATACACAATTGTGCATTTTGCATGGTTTACGACTAAGCCAATATTTTCGCATGGAAGTGATCCAACAATTGAGGTTGAACCGTTGAAACCCTGTGGGACTCTGGTCCGTCATGTATTGTTTAGGACTCTTTTTGACCCAAAGATGTCTCCAATAATTTTTCGCCTGAGAAAATCGGCCCTTCCTCAAAGATGGGTCAATCTTAGAAATTAATACAGGCCCAACTTCTCTTCCCCAGTAACGATTGGAGTTACAAACATTGAGGGTCTATTTGGTACAAAGTATATGATAAGATATAATAGTATTAAACTGGATAGTATAAGGTCTAATAATATAAGACTTAACACGTAATAGTTGGAGATATCGAAATGTTTAAAATTATAATGAAAATTTTTTTATAACACCTTACATATCAGGCATAATCTTATTTTCAAATGCTTGATTAAATTATTCATCATTTTAATGTATAAAAAAGATTTGATGAATAAGTTTATACAATACAGTATTTATACCAAACAATTGATAAAATCATAATATATCGTATTAACTTATCCTATTATGTCTAATATAACATGTCAATCAGTCCTAAATCTTTAATTTGAGTCTCATTTAACGTTTTCCTATCTAAATAACTTACATTATAATTAGCAAAAAAATAAATTTGCTTTAGTAGTAAATCTATCAATAAATGTAATTCACTAACGTTTTCCCATTTAACGTTTTCCCATCTAAATAACTTGCATTATAATTAGCAAAAAAATAAATTTACTTTAGTAGTAAATCTATCATTAAATGTAATTCACTAACGCTATGTATACTCATAGCTGCTAATGTAACAGAAACAATTAATGTCTAGGTCCTTGAAATGAACATAAAGTGGGAAATGAATTCACAGAACATAAAGCATCAGAAAAAGATAGTAATATCAAACCATGAACAACTTCCACTCAACAATTGCGATCGTGCTGTTATTGCTGTTTACATGTTGGGATTCGGGCATGTCTACTACTGCCAGAATTTATGTATACAACAAACAGGCACAGGGAAGCATCTATATTAGGTGTTCAGGCAACAACGCCTATGAGGTATCAAAGGTCGTTCCTCCGTCAAATGAAACCGAGATTCCTCTGCCTCATCACAAAGTCTGGCCACCAGTGACGTGCATTGGAAAAGGAAGTGAAGTCTCCACCAAGGAACACGTCCTGTACATATCTATGTCAAATGACAGAACCAAGAGATGCGAGGAATCTTGCTTCTTTATAGTATCTAACAGTTCATTCTACCGTTGGGATCAAGAAAATAAAACATGGGTAATTGTCCCACCTACTATATGGTTTCCCTAGGTACGCTATGTTTTATCACAATAGTTTTAATCTGGAACTTACTGCTATAGATGAGATAATTTGAATACCAAAATAAAAAGAATCTGCTAATATTCATTTTTCTTTGGTTGCCATACTGCAAATTGTTTGTTGAAATTAAACACACGTCAATGATTATTAATGGTACTTGTAAATCGGGACTCGGTGAGACATAGAATAAGGCCACTATTAGTCACAATGGCAGCACCAATGAGCACATAGACGTTGTACGCAGCGATCCGTAGCTGCAAAGTGTGCTTATGAGTTGTGAATTGTGATTTAGGCATTCCCTGTCAGCTAAGGTCCTTTTTAACTCAACATTCCACAATGGTGTCTTATGAATGGTTAATTGAAGTCTAACTGTCTTATTGAGAAGATTGAGTTGACCTCTGCTCATCAATATCTTCAATGCCATAATAATTCCTAGCTATTCCCGATTTCATTAACCAAAAAGTCTATTCATTTGGAGAGGTTCAGGTCAGGTCCTTTTTTTTCATTGTTTAGATGAATGTGCACTTACATATGAAAAGGACGTAATGCTTGTCAATCTCTTGCTATTGCTATCATATATGGCATTGGCGTACACTACTTTGTTCATCATAATCATTTGTCAACCGTCCACTAATTTATAGAGTTAAAGATACCTGAATAATGTTTCCAACCGAATATGACTTTTAACGTGGCATATATAGTTTAAGGGGGCCAAAGCCCCACTGAGGTCCAATTTGAAATGACATATCAACATAGATATATTTTTTAAGTTGGGTCAAATACTGAGACACTTTGCGGCGTGCCAAATCGTATATCGACAGCCCATAGAGATTTGTCTATGCTAGAATTTATGCTGCGGCGATAATATAAACCATTAAAGTTACTGATATTGACAAATGAGAAGGTGATAACTGCAGAGATGACAGTTTATATAAAATGATTTATATTCATTTCCTCTTTTCTTCGATCCATCACTTTCTATCTCTCTTTGCTCCTTCTCCATCTTTCTATCTCAATAATTGGAATAGACATTGAATTCAACCTCTTAATGGTGACAAAGGTATCTATCTATATTACATGATAACGCATTAAGAACAATCGAAGAAAACATCCTCCTATAAGGACTTGACATGGAGCACTCAGTTTTTCATGTGCATCATTCTCTAAAGAATTTTGTGCGCTGATGTTACTCTTTGATGTGTGTCCAATTGATGTTACTGTTTCTCGTTCAATTACAGCGTGTTCATATATACATCTATTTTAAAATTTCTGTCCCTACATGAAAGTTGAAACAATAGGGGTTCTTTCTATTTCTCTCTCTATTACTTAGTCTGTGAAACCCCAGTAGCTAATTAGAGAGATAAAGGAACAAAAGCACTACTGCTGTACCAGCCTAACAACAGAGGATTGGGATCCATCGTTAATCTTATTTATTTCCCAGTTTATTTCTCCAAAACACATTCTTTTTGGTTTAAAAGACACGATCTAAAGCTTGATTCAAAACATAAAAATCGAGAATTGAGAATACTGAAGTTTTATAATGATGCATCATGCATGTGGCATACTATACGCCATTATACAATGTTAATTTTTCCATTCCATCCCACTTTTTTTTGTTTTTTGCAATTATAAATAACGATGAAGGTTTTATAAATTTCTTAATTAGTGGTATTTATGTCAAATAACAGTGATATTATACATTCAAACGCCTGATAATTTTGTCAATTAAAAAGAATAATCACTAATGAGAGTATAATAGAAATCTCCATAAGACCATAACCATATGTTAATGATTAGAAAATCATAGCACCGCCCCCCCCCCCCCCCCCCACACACACACATTTTTCTCTCTCTCTCTCTCTCTCTCTAGGTCTGGGAAAGGGATGTAGTTTTTCCTTAAATTTGTTTCTGGGGAAAGGATTGGGCTGGAACTGAAGAAGTCAGCCAGGCGTGGAAGGGGGGATGTGAGATTTCTCACTTCTCACCACTTAAAAAGAAGCAGTCAGTAAAAGGTAACAGTATCAAGCACAATTGCTATATTTTATTTCTCATTAGTTTATTGATATATCGTCGTCAATCTACATCAGAGGATGGCTAGTGAATTGAAACTGATATACAGCACAGTGGCAACAAGGTCAAAGAATGAGTGATTCTATTGGAGAAACTGTTTATGCTGTTGAAAAGAGGCCACAAACCTCTACATAGTACCTTGTTGGGCCATAACGAGTTTCGTTGTCTTCTCTACATTGGCAAGAGTTCAACTTTCCATATAAGCAGAATAACCCCACTCCATTTCTTCATTAGCAGAAGTTCAACTTTCCATCCACGAATCAAACATAGTACATGATTGCATAGTAGGATTTTGGCATGCATTATTATTCTTACCTTGCTACCACAAGTTCCACCGGTGCTCAAAGATGCTTTTCTTTACTTCTTAACATTTACGAGTGAATTTCTACCGAATGACAAATATGCACAACTCCAATTGAGCTAAATTCAAGTCATAAACGTGGAGGAATTCAAGTAGAAGTCATAGATTTAAAAACAATTTCACACAATTGATTTTGCTAGTAAAAGAACAAGTGTTCTTTTTTACCCTTTGATGTAACTTTGTTAAGAAATCAACCAACATAAAGGTTTAAAACACACATTCTCCAATACTATGTCAAATAATTATCAGAGTTATAAGTTCATGTTATGTTGCTGAGTGAAAATTAAAGAATGCTATAAGACGTCCGATTTTAAAGTTAGTGTTAACTGTAAAGTACAAATGTTTATGATGAACACTTCACTGACGACACTTTGTCAGGTCAAATCATGACTTTTTCTTTTTCTTGTGTCCTTATCTTGCTTTCATCGTTCATATTAGCAAAATTATTAAGATTAGATTCATGTCTAAATCATTTCCATTGTTTAATCAGTCTTTCGGTAAACAGCTCTTTAAAATAGCCAAATCCACATTTTGGCCTTGCTTTCAACTATTTAGTTCGATCACTATTAGGTTTGACTTAGCCAGAAATCTAGAACTTGAAGGTTGCAACAATTGGCGCACAAGAGATGTCAGCTTTTAAAACACTATTAATAGACGGGGAAATTTATTTTTCTCTATCAAAACTGAACCACAATTATGTTTAATTCAGATAAGCATGATGGTGAGGCAAATATGTTAGAATGTCAACTATAGATGCGAAACCATGTATATGAAATTGAAGTGTTGCATGTGCTCTACGGAAGTAACTCAGAAGAAAAATAGATGCTGGTGCAGTGTGGGGACTACGGAGGGGGTGACAAAGATGTATCATTATCAGAGTTGGTGTGACATTCTTATAGTTATTTACTGCGTAATTGGGTTGATCCCTGGAGTACAAAGTCCAGAATTGTGGATGCCAATTGGCTCAGCCTGGGTTCGACCTGGTTATTGACCAACCGATCATTCAGGACATTTCATGACCAGTTAGTTACTTTTGGGAGAGATTCTTGCATACATGTATAGTATTAATTAGATGTATTAGACTAATTGATATTTATTATTTTTATAAATTTTTTATCATATAATTAAAAATATAAAAATTTATAAAAATATTAAATATTAATTAGTTCGATACATTTCACTTAAATATTTTAAATTTAAGCAAATTTTTTTTACTTTTGATACCAATCTATGCATTCAGCTTATCAGCTATTCAAGTCTAGGTAGCAAATTGATTTCGTCACTGTTTGTTTTTTTAAAAAAGAAACGCATGCTACTTTTTGAGGTGATATAGACGATTCTATTGGACCTACTTTGATCGAAGATGCTACTTGGGGTCCCCATCTTTCTTGATTCATGTATGTTCTCAATCATGTTGAGAAAAAAAAAAACGAATTTCAATACTTAAATCATAAAGAGAGTTTTCAGTCAACTAATCTAAAGTTCAGAAACCCCAAGTTGTGCAAACCTAAAACTCATATAGGACTACTAGAGTCACTAGACTTCTGTTTCACACCCTACAACGAGGGTACCGGTGGACTATCATTTGTAAACAGGCCAGGTTATTGGACTTCAAAAGTTTCATTCCAAAGTCAACCCAATATGCTTTGGGTTATAGGCTATAGCAATTAAATGAGTAGGAGTTGGGGTTCTCACAATTTCTTAAAGGCATATAAGAAATGTAATTTTCACTTAATACAACAGTTTGTAGAAATCTGTGCGGTACAAATAAATTTACTACTTTTATTTTATTATTATGATTTGAATTTACTATTTTTTTTTTAAATAACATGAGTTTTGATATACCTTAAATTAAAAGATTTTTTTTCGTAAAAAAAACCCTTTTTGTCAAAAGAAAAAAAAATGAAGAGAAAGGAGACTACTCATTTTAATGTAAAGGTCTATCAATGCATGTTTTGAGGACTTACAATAATACTTTCATATTATATATTAAAATAAATCACTGACTACGGAAATTAAAGGTAAACCTCACAAGTAAATTACTTTAATTCATATGGAAATTCTATGTATATGTTTGGATTCCAAAACCCATGTATATGTTATGTTTGGATTCCAAAAACATGTATATGTGGACCAATTAAAAACAACTATGTGGAATTATAGTGATAACATATAAAGTGTCATCCTTTCAATAATTAATTTGTAAAATAATCCTTAAAGAGATGTAATTTACATCTTGTCAACCTAGTCTTTATGCAACTTTTGGTGGGCTTTGTTTTTTATTTTTTGGGTTAAATCTAAAGGGTCGCCAACGACTACACCACTAGTGTTTTTTTTCTTTCATGTTTAGATTGAGTTCGATTTAGTCTGCCAAATTGCAAATACTGGACTTCTCCTCATTTGACAATGGAAGGTGCACTATTGTTACAAACTTGTTTTATTGTTTGGGTGTAATTTTATTGACGCATAAATCCCATTTTTATTTTTTTTGCAAGAGATGGAATTTCCAAATGAGTCTTAAGTTTTTAATCAAATTTACCATTTGAAATTCCTTGATTGTGTGGTAGAGCTTTTATTAATTGGTTATTGTTTCAACATGCGGTTTTGTTGATAGTGAGGTCATCTACGGTGGGAATTTTTTTTTCTGCAACACTATTTATCTATCAAAAATATTCTAATTCTTTTTTAATTTATTCACAAACTCATCTGTATCTTACGATAATGTTACAATTACATATAATTTAATTTAACATCTCTCTCATATTTATAATATAAATTTATAATATAAATACAATATATATATTTTAAATATACTGAATAACATTATCTTTTTTTTTTCCTCCTTATCGTGAATGATGGAATTTCCTCCTTATCCATGTTGGTTTTTTATCCTCTTTATCGTGAGGTCATCCACGACGTAGCGGCGATAGTAAATTTGAAAAGAAACTTCAAATCTCAGGATACAATATTTCTTCAAATATTTTAGGGATTCATTATTTTTAATCTCTTAAGTAAAAGTCAAAATAAAAGAGACCATAATATAATTTTATTTTCAAAGAGAGTTTATTTGCAATTAAATTTATAAAATACATATTAAGATAACTTAATCTATATGTCATTATTTAATTTGGTCATATCAACATGTGTTTTGAAACCTATGATTTTACATGGTTACATAACAACCCTTAATGAGTAATGTATATCTTCCTATAAATTCTTTCTAATAATTTTTATAATATTAAATAAAAAAATATTAAATAAAAAAGTAAATATATTTAATGTCTTAAAAATATAAAAAATATTCAATACTTTTTTTATTTAATAATTAAGAGAATTAATAAGATGATTTGGTAGGAAAATAAAATATTTCTCTATATCATTTTAGTTTAATTTATCTTTCAAACCTTGCCCTTATAATAAATTAGAAAATACTAAATTGTATGAAAGCTGATTCATAAGATGACATACCAATAGTTAAATCTGTTGGTGTTTTGTTTTTGAGAATTACAATAGACAATAGTAATAGTGGTATGCTACGATTTAATTAGTTTCGCATTAGATACTCATGAATTTAGTACAAGAATGGTGCTTATAAACTTGATGTGTGATTTATAAGAGCCTAGTCTCCAACCATATGGTTCTTCCGGAATTCTTGTAACAAATGATCAATAAATTCCACCCACCAATAAAAAACTGTTATTATAGCATTATTCATGGATCCAAAAAATTTGAATTATGAAGATAAGTGTAATGATAGTTGGATAGTTTCTCTTACTTCACACGACAAAAAATAATGTGTGAGATTTACTAACTTATTAATATTAGGGGTATTCACGGGTCCAATCCGACCTGTAAACCTGACCAACCCGAATCAACCTGATATAATATATCTAGGTTGGTTCGGGTCATCAGGTCAGCTCGAGTTGAACTCAATAAATTCATCTGTTAATTGATTCGGGTGACGGGTTTAAAAAATTAACCCGATGACTCAAAAAATGATGTCGTTTTGGGTAAGATTATTAATTATATACATTACCTTCCTTCATACCTTGTTAACTTGTTTCGTTTCTGCCTCTGCCTCTCAATCTCACTTCTCACTCGAAGCCTCACACTCAACCAACTCAAAATTCCCAAATTGAAAACCCTAAGTGCCACCGTCCACCTCTCAGTCTCACTTCTCAGCCTCTCTCACTCGTTGCTCCTCATCTCCTCTCAGCAAAGCCACCATTGGTTTCATGCTCACACCGTTTTCACCCCCAACTCTCACCAAAAGCCTCCTCTCCTTTTGAAGGCTTAGACAAAAGGACAAGGTGGCTCGTAGTTGGTGGCTGGTTTGTGGTGACCAGATCTGGGTTCGCGGTGACCAGATTTGTTTTCTAATAAGGTGGTTCTGGCGGGGGTTACGACGGCGAACTCAAATCTGAACATGGTGACACTCTTTCATCTTCATCTTCTGCTTTTTCTTCTTGGGAAGATGGAGGTGGTTGATGAACGTGGCAGCACTCTTTCATCTTCATCTTCTGCTCTTTCTTCTCTCTTTTTTTATTTTTTTTTTGTTGATTGAGTGAATGGGATTTGATTGTTCTCGTGTTCTATTTTGCATTTGTTCAAGTCTGTTTGGTTTATCAGAAAATGGAGGAAAGCACAAAAAAAGGGAAAGGAAGAAAAAATGCCAGGAGGTGGTCTAGATTCAGTGGTTCAAATAGAGGTGGAAGGGGAGAACGACAGTGTGCAGCTTGCTGGCGACGGCAGGAGTTCAACAAGACAACGACAGAGGTTTGGAGGCGTGGGGTCGTGGGTCTTGGGTGGTTGAGCATCTGCATGTATAGAGCCTGAAGGCTATGTGGGTGGGGGTTTGATTATGGTTAAGGGAGAGTTCTAATCTGATTATTCGATCCAAACCCAATTCAATTGTAATCGAATTAGTTTGGTTCGAATTACTTGAATTTTTTTCTTAAAATTAATCCAACCCAACTTGACATCACTTAATTAATTTAGATTTTTTTTTCTTTTAAACTCAAACCAATTCTACCCATTAACACTCCCAATTAATATGATGGAGTCAAGGTTTCAAAGACAATCAAGCTAAAATGATAAATATACACTATAGAAATAAGAAAATAAAAAAAACTGCAATTAAGTGGAGGGAATTATTCCAACTTTTGCTAAACGTGGGTCCGTCCCTCATTAATCATTACTCAGATAAATTTCACTATATAGACGAATCCGTCCGTCATTCCTTAAATTTCACTACATATACGAATATAGAAATATCGTCCTTGCGTGTGTTCCACTACCCAAATTTTCTGGTCCGCTCATCTTTAAAACTTAATTTAGTAAATTAGGTACTAAAAGCAAAAAGTTTAAGACCAATTTTAACAACATTTCTTGTTTTGGCAATAACACGCTGTCTAAACAGCACCACCAGAATATTAACTATGCTGTATAGTATATTCTAAGGAAAATAGTAAGTATCCCAGTAAATCTCGTCACAAAATTCATGTGTGTAGTGGGGGAGTATCCCACTTTGATGGACCCCATTTACGAAAAGAGGGACCAATATATATATATTTCACTTATCCTTGTGGTTCTGGTCTTAAAATTCCCATGATGTGTAGCAAAATTCATATTCTAATAATGATCATGATAAAAAATTTAATCAATAATCATAAATAATATGAAAACTTTTCATAGAAAAGCTGTACAAATTCATGACTATCATTTATTCTGAATTTTTCACTTTCCATTTTAATTTTTATGTTTAAATAAAGCGAAACAAGTAGGTCACATCATTGGTACATTTTCGTTTTATACTAAATAACTGTTCTAAAAAATAATAATGAACTAAGATGTTTAAAAAAAAACAAATCCTTTCCTAACAACCTAGCTAAGAATGACTTGTCTCAATCTAATGATGATTATTAAGAGAATAGTTGGAAATTTTTTTTTTTCTCTCAAAACAGTTTTTCTTTTTTCAATAAAAGTTTTTTTGAATGCTTCTTAACATATTTCGAAAAAAATCATTAAAATTGATTATAATTTATGGATTATTTTTTTACAATGGAAAGAAAGCTCTTTCTTCCAAAAGTATTTTTTTCAGCATTTTCATTATAAGTTAATTTTGATTATTTTAATGTTGTAACATTTTTATCAAATTAACCTCAAATATTATATAATTTAAATTTTTAAACTAATTATTTTATATCATTTCAATAATTTATTATGTAAAAATAATTTTTTATTCAATCTAAATAAAATATATTATTTAAAAATTATTTTTTAAATAACAAAAACATAAAATCAATCATATCATAATCGATTATAAAAAAAATTAATTATACATATAATTGATTATTAAATTTTTTTTTTTCACAATTAATTTAAACTTACTCTAAATATATATTTAGATTAATTTATTTTATATTTAAAATAATTTATAATAAAAAATTTACATTTAAAAAAAAACTAAACAATCATTTTTTATAAAATTAATCTAATCCAAACAGAAAAAATATAAACTTCTTCGGCTTATTTAATTTTCAAATGTGAGCTGCTACTGCATATCTGTCTTGTCACATGGAGTGATGCAGAAAATTACTTTATCTGTGGGATAAGTGGTGGGTTCGGATGCAAGTTGGGTAGGATTTGAGAACATTTGGGAGGCAGAATTTTCAATTTTATATTGGCACAAAGTTACGACCACATCGGAAATTACTACTTCTACAACTTCGTTTGTCCTTTGACTAATGTGAGCTCCGAATTGGTTTTCGACTTTGTTATTTAATTTGCACACCAGAATAGTTATGCATGATCTTCATACTTTTGGAAAAATAAAAATGGAGAGACTGTATAAATAATTAAAATGAATTCATAGAATATCTTGAAAGTTGTGACTTCAAGGTTCAAGCCCTCATCTTACTTGTGGCTGGCTGGGCTAGCAAGCCCCAACACCATATCCACCCCCACACCGTTCTTTTGGATTTTTTCTTAGATCTGGCCTATTTTTCAAAAATTATTATTATTATTATTATTATTATTATTATTATTATTGTCTTTGATAATATTATTTTCATAAATATAGTTATGAGATTAATCCCTCACATACTATTGCAATTAGGAGACTTTTTCAATACTTGTCTTCTTCAATTTTTTTCCTTTTTTAAAAAAATTTTAAAAAAAAATTAAAGTCCTGTATATTAATACTATTTATAATATCAATCAAACAACATATAATTTTTATATTATTGTTCAGATTAAAAAAGAAAATTTTTATTTTAGTTTAAATTTTTATAACTTATAAAAATATTTGTAACTTTTTTTTATGAATGTTGTAAGTAACTTGTCTATACACCAGTTTTCCAAAAATTTACTTTAATTAAGTCCTTTTTAAAATGTCTAGGTGGAAAGCACGATTTTTTTTTTGTGAACAACAACGTAAAAGCTTAGAAAAACAAACAGAACTACACAGTTACAAAACAAACAAAAGAAATATTACTGATATCAGCAAGCAAGGCAAGAGATAAAAAGGAAGGAGCAGAAGCAAAATTATGCAAATTAGGGTGAAACAAGTGCCCATGTTTAGCCATGAGATCAACACAAGAGTTCCCTTCTCTATAAGTATGAAGAATAACAACCTGCTAATTTTCCAACAAGAGTCTTCTGACCCGAGCGACAATTTGAGCATACGGGTGCCATGAATCCAAATTAGAGTGAATAATAGTAAGGATACTTCTAGAATCTGTCTCAATCATCAGTCTCGAAATCCCCATAGCACGGCCTAGTGATAAACCATTTAGAAACCCATACAACTCCGCCATAGTTATGAACATGTTTCCAAGATTAGCAGCAAACCCATACATGAATCTACCAAACTCGTTTCTAGCAATACCTCCACAAGAAGCAATATTAATATCTCTAATAAAAGAGTCATCCACATTCTATTTCATCCAACCAGAAGGAGGCAGATCCCAAGAAACAGAGAAATGCGCAGACATAGGAACTCTATTTTGACACAAGTCTCTAGAATCCAAAGCCAATTGATACTCCAAAGCAAGATTAGAAATTTTAAAAAGCCAAGAGGAAAGAACATCTCTAGGGTCAGTAAAAAGGAATTTGTTCTTCTGCTGCCAAAAAAATCTACATGCGGTAGAAAATAACAAATCCCAATGAAGATTAGAAGATCTACCAAAATCACCCTTCAAAGTGGCATTCATAATCACACAAGTCCAAACCAAAAAAGACACAATGGAATTCATACTTCACTAGACGAAACCAAGTCCTTCTAACAGCCTCATAGTCCCTAAGAGCATGCAAAATGGTTTCATCATACAAACCACAAATGGAACAAGTCGCCGACTCAACAATGTGCCTACGCCTCCTAAGATAATTAGTATGCAAAGCATTATTTCCAGTAAGTCACATAAAAGATCTTAACCTTTGGGGAGCATTCAATCTCCATATATATTTAAAGAGATAACCAACACCACAAAACATTCTCTTAGAGCAAACGTTATAAGCCGATTTAATAAAGAACCTACCATTTTGGGTCGGGAGCTACGCAATAGAATCAGCAGGAGCATCTAAGTAAGGCGCCATATGAGAAATAATCAACTCACAAAAATCCTGAGGAAGAACTTAATGTAATTTAGCAATGTTCCAACAACCATCAATGGTAAAATCAACCGCCCAATCATTAGCAAGAAGATCATCCATATTACAAATAGAAAAGTCAGCAAGTTTGTTAACTCCAGGGAGCCAATGATCAAACCAAAAGCTCACACAGAACCCGTTACCAATCCTCCACACAAGGTTCCGGTTAAATAAATCCCAAGTTAAAGCCAAACATTTCCAAACCTGTGAGGAATTAGTCTTCCGCCGAACAACCGGGATAAGGTCATTACTACCACCATACTTACCACGAATAACCCTAACCCAAAGAGCATCTTGCTTATGAATCATATCCCAGTTCAACGTCATCATATAAACTTGATTTAAGCTACGAGCTTGACAAAACCCCAAACCACCATTATGCTTAGATTTGTAGAGGTCATTCCAACTAAGTAAATGTAATTTACGATAATTCTCAAATGATCCCCAAACAAAATTCTTAACAGCCTTATCGACCTGATTACAAACACCCACAGGTAACAAAGCAGTCTGCATGGAATAAGAAGGAATGGTAGCAACAACACTATAGGCAAGAGTGGTTCTCCATGCTATAGAAAGAGTGTTCACTCGCCAGCCATTAATTCTAGAATAGACCCTATCAACAATGTATTTATATGTATGCCTAGAAGACTTTCCATGCAACAAAGGAACACCAAGATATTTACCAAGGTCACTCGTAAGCCAGACACCAAGAGTTTGGCTCATTTCCCGTTTCTTAGAGAAGTGGACATTTCTAGAGAAAAAGATACAGGATTTCTCAAAATCAACCTTTTGGCTAGAACTAGTACAAAAAGTATCCAGAATATTCCAAATAACCTGAATCTGTTCTTTATTTGCCTTAGCAAAAAATACAATGCCATCCACAAAGCAGAGGTGAGAAAGTTTGGGACCTCTTCTGGACAAAGAGATCGGCTCCCAAAGATTATCATCCATAGCCCTGTTAATAAGCTGAGACAATCTTTCTACACAAAGAACAAAAAGATAAGGGGAAATGGGGTCGAACTGCCTCACACCTCTGGTTGGAAGGAAAGAGGAGGTTTGATTACCATTCCAAAGAAGCTGCATAGAGGGAGAGGAAATACAAGCCCAAATGAGAGACACCAAGTTCTTAAGAATGCCGATATCAAGGAGAATATCTTTGAAAAAATCCCATTTCAACCGATCGTAAGCTTTTTCAAGGTCAATCTTAATAGCCATAAAGCCAGAATTACCTTTCTTCCTTCGCATAGAGTGAACCACCTCCTAAGCAATCAAAATGTTATCCCGGTTTTGCCTGCCCGAGACGAAGCTACACTGCGTGGGCTCGACAAGCTTCCCCATAATACTCTTTAATCTAGAGGCAATAAGTTTAGTTACCAACTTATAACACACATTGCATAGACTAATAAGCCGAAAAAGATTTCATATGATTAGGAACTTCAACTTTTGGAATAAGGGAGATGAAGGTTTGATTAGCATCTCGAATCAAATCAGGCTCCTTAAAGACATCTCTAACCCGCTTAAGTAAAGAAAACTTCACCACATCCCATTGAGACTGGAAAAAGACAACATGTAACCTATCAGGGCTAGGAGCTTTAAGGCCACCAATAGAAAATAAAGTTTAATTCACCTCAACCATAGAGACCTCACCCTGCAACATTTGAAGCTCCGAAGAAGAGAGATTAGGAAAACAACCTCTCAACGAAAGAGTCACCGTATCACCATCATCTAAATACAAACTTTTATAGAACTCAACCCCCATAGATTCTAGCTCATCTTTATTTGTAATAAGAGTACCATCGTCAGACTTAAGGCTTATCACCATGTTGAATCCATTTGCACCTAGATCTTTGCTTCCAAAGCAACTCCTCTTGCCCTAGAATATTTTCATAATCATCCCATAAAACCTTCTAAAGTTTTTCAAGGAAATGATTTCCATGAGTAGAAAGCTTCTTAGAGATTCCTTCCAATCTTAACAGAAGCTGATTCTTCCTTCTAAAAATATCTCCAAACATCTCTTTATTCCAAATTTTAACCTTTGAAGTGAATTCATCAATATTATCTAGCAGAGGCATATTATGACTCCAAGCATCACGAACAAAAGCAGGAAAATTATCATGCAACAACCAAGGAGCCAAGAATTTTAACGGCTTGGAATGAGAACTGGAGCCAAACAAGTCCTCAAAGCAAAAAAGAAGAGACACGTGATCAAATTTCAATCTTGGGAGATGTCTTATATTGGCATGCTCAAAATTATTACTCCAAGCAAGATTCCTAATAGCCCTGTCAAGTATTTTCCTAATAGAGCCTGTTTGCCAAGTAAAATTTTGCCCACTAAACCCCAAATCACAAAGGCCACAGGAAAGTAAACAGTCTTGAAAACGCAAAGAGTCCACACTACTCACAATACTTTTATTCGACTCCCCAGTATAAAGAGTAGTGTTAAAATCCCTGCAACACACCAAGCACCTTCACAATTAACAGTAATATCATTTAGAAGATTTTATAGTTCTCTCCTAAGGCCCACCTGAGGACTCCCATAAATAGCAGAGAAGACCCAAGGAACTTCACTTCCTCTAGCTACCTCCATATGAACTAATTGACGATGCGAAGAAAGGATTTTAATAGACCAAGTATCAGAAAACCAAAGACACCAAATACCTCCTGAGTGACCCATAACATGTTCCAAATGAATACCAACAAAACCCAACCTCTGAACTATGTTATCAACTCTAGTACCACTAACATGAGTTTCCAGAAGAATAAAAAATCTCGCTTGATACTGAATCACCATATCTCTGATCAAACATACAAAACCACGACCACCAACTCCTCTACAATTCCAAAGCACAATATTCATAGACATTGAAACAAGAGAAGCAGAGGCAAGCTATAAGGAAGCATCAGCTTGGGACTTGGTCCCTTCACAAAGAGCAACATGCTCATCCTGCTCAATAGGCAATTCAACCTCCAAATCCACAATGCTCCCATGGTCCAATAGAGATAAATCAGGGGGCTTTTTAATTTTGGGGTCAAGCAATATATCTTTATCAAGAAGCTGAGCTAACATCAATTCTTGACTAAGTTCAGCCATGGCTTGCATGCCGAGACTAGAATCAATATGACGACCTACTTTGAAGTTCCTCCAAGCCTCCAGTTGAGTGTGCCTCATTAAATCCAAAACAAGTTTCTCCTATTTTGCTTCTTTCTTGGCCACACGAGATGGAACTCCCAAATCCTCTTCCCTCTGGACAGGTGCTTTAGATTTAGCTTGCATCTTGGAGTGTAAAAGACTTAGCAACCTTTTTGAGTTTATTGGGCTTTTGCACATCCAAACTAAGAGTCTGTTTAAAAGGCTTTTTTGAAAAAAAGGCCTTTACCTAGAGGAACTTTTTTAGAGCCAAATGGGCTAAGGACATCAACCAAGATAGCATCATTAACAATTAGGCCAAAGTCTTCAACTTCCTTAGCTGGTAAAAACACCAAATCAGCAGCTTTATCATTGGCCGAATGACCTACCTCATTTAACACGACAAAACGACTCCTTGAATCTACATGCATGGCTTGTATAGAATTCTCTTGGGAATCATACGTTCTTGCCCAAACCAGTATCGAGGTTGCCTCTTGACCACCATCCAAGGTCCAAAGCAAGTCTCCTTGATATTCTCCGAAGTCGCCTCCAATTTTACCCGGTTCATAATGATCAAATCATTAGAGATTCCTTATTTTGAAAATTGAGAACCACGAAAATCGCTCATCATGACATCCTGACCCTCCAAAATTCTTGAAGTCTCCTCCCTAGAAGCTTGAGGCGTCAAAGGTTGTTGATTATTCATGAAGGAAAAATCCATACAAGAGTCTTGTTTATGACCATAACGCCCACACTTAAAACAAATCAAGTGAAGGCCTTCATATTCCACTTTGAAATCTTGACCAAGAGTAGTGAACCTAGGCACCAACTGCCTCCTTAAGTCTATCTCCACATATATTCTAGCAAAGCGACCTCTGGAATAGATGGATGTTCTTTCATCTATTGTCAGCATGCTGCCTAACTTTGAACCAACACGCCAAAGGAACTTCTAATTGTACAATTCCATTGGCAAATCTGGAATCCTAACCCAAACAGCAATCCTCTTCACTTCATTGGCCATAGGTTTAAACAAAGGTCACCATCTCTGAACCAACAAATAGTGATCGGCAACTAACCAAGGGCCCTCGAACAAAGCATGCTTGTAATCTCCTTCATTAGAAAAACGAACTATGAAGAAATTCTCATTCAAATCCAAGACTCTAAAACTTCTTTTTTTAGACCAATTCCTCTGAGCCCATGAATCAAATACCCAAATAGATAATTTTTTTCCTAAGAGTTTAACAATCAAGGTAAATTTCCAATCCTTACACCATTCCTCATACTCCTCCAAAGATACAACAATCTGAGGATTAGCTTCAAAAGAAATAAAAAACACATCTCCATCCTCTTCCTCAGCTAAATCACAAAAGGCACCCTCCTCCACAACAGACTTTGCTATGTCTATCGGATCCATATCTTGAACTCCATCTCTTCTTAGCATAGCCTCGTTATATGATAACTTAGGGGAGGAATTTGACTGATTCAGCAAAGCCACGTTCAAAGAATCAGACTTTCCCCTACTACCAGCTTCATCAGAACCACCCATAACTAAATCAGCCTCACCATTAAGAGAAAGCCTGTGTATTTTAAACTTTCTTGTGCTTCTGCACATTAAATCTTCTTCTTCCTCCGATTTCCCCAACGCAGAACCCTCAGACACCATCACTCTAACGGACGGACGGCGAAAAAACACTGCTAGATAGAGAAGGCCGATGGCGGCGACAGGCCCTCGATGTTTAGCAGGAAACTCGACGGCGATGACCTTGATGAAAACCACAAGGAACGCTTCCGAGCTGAAGCCGCGGCGGCGCACCCACTTAGGGTTCCCTCAGCGGCGCACGCAAAAACGAAAGAGAACGTTCTATTTCCACTTATGTTTTTCTTCTACGTGGAAAGCACGATTAGATATTAAGATCAAAGCTCTATAATCGTAAGTTATTTATAATAATGTAAAATGGACTCATTGAGTTTGGGATTAAGCTGGGAATGCGGACTAACCCGCCCTAACCCGTTTTGATCCGTATCAACTCGCCAAAATATGAGGCGGGATAGGTTGGTCAGTTTTGATAAATGGGTTGAAAAGGTTAATCCATCCTATTTTAGGGAAGGATGGCAGGTTAACCCGCATAAATGATAAAATGAGAAAAAGTTAGCGAGTTGGTGGGTTACCCGCCTAAAAAACAAAAAAAAAATTATAGAAAAACAACTAATAACATAACCATATATTGAGTTCCAATTCCATCAAACCATAAACATAAATTGATAACTATCAAACACAAATTAAAGTTCAAAGACCAAGGTTACATAAATAACTAAATCAATCATCTTCTAGATTAAGAACATTTGATGCTCCCTTGGATAAAGATGGCTTCACTCTTGAGGTTGTAGCATTGGCATCATCAACATCCTCATCTACAAAAAAAAAAATCCAATTAATCCAAGCTGAGCACTATGCACCAGCATAATTCTGCACACACATGCAAAAATCCCAGCACACAATGACAATGACACAATCCAGCACACACATGCAAAAATCCCAGCACACAATCATCCAGTTAGTCAATATTATCAGCACACAAAAACAATCCAGGCAACACACAATCCAATTATTTAAAAAAATTAATTAGAGCAATTTGTATGTCTCGGAGATGCCAAGTTTTGATTATGGAGATGAGAATATGGATGAGTTGATATTTCAGGGCTCGTTCTTATGGAATTTCTAGGGAGTGAGGAAAGTATAAGGCTATAAGGAATGACTTGCAATCCACCTGCAAAGCGGTACCGAAACGATGACAAGGATTCGGTTTGGGTTGGTCAATTTTTACAGGACCAAGCCCTCTTCTAAAATAATCACTGCAAGGAGAGAGCGTACTGTACTGCGGTACCAGTGACAGAAGTCACAATGTCATGGAACAAAGCGACAAATAGAGAGAGTGACGAAGATAGAGTGTGACGGCATATCTGAGCAGGAACTGGACAGCGACCGACGTAGAGCGAGAGAAGAAACGGGACGGCAGATCTGAGCAGGAACGGACGGCGGCTGGCCGATTTGCAGCAGGAATCGATGGTAGATTAGAGCAAGATGACCGATTTGTAGCAGGCAAGACGAATGAGCTAGAGTTAGAGCAAGATGGACGAGCTAGAGCTAGAGCCGAGCGGGACGGCCGACACAAAGAGAGAGCGGAATAGAAAGTGATTTGGGAAAGACAAAAGTCATGAAAAGATTTGGGAAAAGTGAAAGGTAGCAGATTTGCATATTTGGGAAAAAAATCAGATTGGAATAGAAAATGAGACTGAGTCACGAGGTAGATATGGAGAGGGGAAAAAACAGGTTCAACCCACACCTGACCCACTTAATATGCAGGTTAAGCGGGGCGGGTTGTACGAGTTCAAAATTGAAAACGGGTCCAAACATTGAACCTAAGGGTGTCAAAACAGGCCAGCCCATTCTGGCTCGGGCCATTTTCGGGCCGGCCCATTCAGGCCACATAAATTTCGAGCTAGTATTTTGTCAGCCCAGCCCAGCCCATTTAGCCATATATAGTGTTAAAAGAGCAGGTTGGCCTGGCTCATTCGGATCTGGCCCATTCGGGCTATGTAAGGTTTGGGCTAGTATTTTGCTAGCTCAACCCATCCATTTTGTCGGGCTAATCGGGCCGGCCCATCGGGCCTGACCCATTTTGACACCCTTAATTGAACATAACCCGCTTAAAAGTAACGGGTTGAAGGGTCAACCCAACGGGTTAAACCCGTTTTGCAAGCTCTAAGACCAGTGATGCACCCCATATTAATAGTTGTTGGATTGGGTAAAAATTGGATGGATGACATGGATTAAAAATGATTGCCTACTTATCAAGTAACTTAATGAAAGTTCATTATTACAAAACGATCCCTAAAAAATAATTATTTATAAGAAAAAATTATAATTTAGAAACTAAAAATAACCCAATCACTTAGCCACCGATTTCCACCACCCAAACCTTTGAGATCCAAGCCACTACTAACCGTCGGTAGCCCATCAAACCAATGCTGCCACTTTACCACCGCGAAGCCATGTGCCAATCAAGTCATCCAAGCTCTACTATGAAATGGCATTGGAGCATTGATGGGGCTCTGCAAAAAGATCGAATTGATGAATCTATGATGGAAAATCAACAAGTTTTGGGTGGTGGTGATCGGGCACAGATCTGGGCAGTGGGAGTGGAATGGTGTGCGGTGGCTCGCGATTCACAATAGAAGAACGACGGAGAATGACACAAATCTAGTGGGGTGCGGAGCTGCACGACCCACTGGCGACGGTGGACAACTGCGCGAAGTGGTGGCAATGACTCAACGGTGAGGCGGATCTGGTGGTCACAGACTTTGGTTCACAGCTGGCATGGAGGTGCGACGTGGATCTGGGCGGCGGAGGACGATGGGTTGGTTCTAGTGAGGCGTGGTGGTGCAGCTCGTGGATTTGGGAAAGGAGGACGACAATGAGATGGCTGGTGGCTTGTGCATATGGGGGTTCGCTCGACGGCCGGTGGAGTGGTGGCTATGGTTCCATAGAAGTGGCTTGGATCTCAGGTTTAAGTGGTGGATCTATTTGGTTTATGGGTTTGAATTTTTTTCTGCTTGGTTTCTATATTATTTGATTTTGTTGGTCATTTTCCAGATTATCTCATTATTTGATTTATATCTTTGATACTCAAATTTTGTTGGCCAAGGGAGCTCACCAGAAAATGGATTATAGATTGCGAAATCTGATCGACCGATTAAGTTGGCTTGATTTGAGTTGGTCACAGTTTTGAAAAGGTTAAGAAAGAAAATGGTGGATGGATTAGGTTAAAATATGATGAAAGTTGTAAGACTAATAGGTAAATAATTGATTGGGTTATTTTATAAATAAGTAAAACTTGCTATAGCAAGTTTTTTTAGAGATCTATCCATGGACCCAAACTCAAGGGGTCCATGATAAAAGTCACCATTATCACAAGGCACAAAAATTAATCACGTAACAAGACTTCTCTTCTCTTTATTTTTAAATTTTGTTGTTATATCTGTAACATCCACCAGAGTCAAAGAGTACCCAAACCTATTTTCTTGGTGGCTATTATGAAAACTCATTATGTGCTCTCGATTTATTAAGCACAATTTCTATTTAATTTTTCCTTTTTTTTGTGTAAATTATACCTTATCGAATACTGACAAATCATGATAAGAGGATTTGTCGCTTAGAAACTATACAAATTACTTGAATAGAAATTGGACCATCCTAGGCCTTAAAATAAGCTTACTATGACTAAAGCAGACCTTAATGGACCGATCATACAAGCTCAACGTCTGTGCTAGGTAGGCTCATTTTTGAACGACAAGCTCAATAATGTTCGGGTTAACCCGACTGACGTCTTGCTCTAAGATCCGACCACGTTATACCTAAACGGGTAGTGACTCACCTATCACTTGCTTAATATGATCCACCAACGGTCATTGACCGTTCGATACTATCATAACGAACTGTCGGAAACGACTTTGTGCCATAAAGACCAGACATTACGTAATGTTAACAATCAGAGTCCTAAATAACTTAAACAAAAAGTATTCGAGGAGTTAGTTCTCAGATTTTTATATAAACTGTCTTAACAACATAAGCCAAACATGTTTTATTTTTTACTCAAATACTCTAAGTAATTTATTTACTTTGCGTGTTATTCTACCAATCACCTAATCTACTTAGATATCCTTAACCTCACTGTTACATTCTCTGTAAATCTCAAGTGAATCCCTTTTTACTTATTAATCTCTACTACTTAAATCTCACTCAGTACCTAAAACATAAACAAATACCAACTGAAATGAAAAGGTTAATGGGAGATTATAACTATGTATTTTCCTATGATCCACACTATCTTAATTTGTCCTTTGTGTCCACATCCTGGTGCTTTAAACTGTTCCAGTCACAAAACGATGTATTAAAACCCCTGTCTTCTCATAATTTTTAGATTTTGCACACTTGTAGGCCAACCAAATTCTGCATGCATATAAATGATGTACGTGAAAATTATACCCGATCGATAGAAGTACACTTTGATATGATGTTTAGTACATTTAGCTGCAAAATCGACTCTGCAGCAGAATGTTGATCTTATTTGTCGTCCATCACCCGTAGGTTAGGTGGTTGCGTCCAACATTAGGTTCGGATGAAGGGGAACATCGGTCAAAACCAAAAGACTACAAATTAATTACGTTTCCCTCTTTCAAAAACAATAGTGAAATAGACCAGCAGAGGACATAAATTTCTCTCTTGCCAATAGGCCCGTTACACATTTATTATTCATCTTTTTGTAATAACTATGCAAGCGATATTTAAGAAATCAGAAGAATAAAAACTTCATAGAAGAAATGGAAGAACATATAATACTTAATCTACAGCTAATAAATTAAAAGTATGAGATGGTGTTAGTTCGCTTAACTAGTACAAAATCTTTTGTAGTATGCGCATTAAAAGACTTGAAATTAAATCTCCTCTTCATAAATTAAGGTGAGGAGGTTTTAGGTAACGGAAATGTATAGCTCACACATAAATATTGTATATTATATCTATTTTTAAAAATTTAAATTTATAAGTTAGTCAAGTTCTTCCTAAAAATATGTAATTTTTTCAGCACATAGGTTTCATAAAGGAAGCAAACTAAAGTCCATTACATTTTTTTCCGTTAATCTTTTGGTGTCATTGTAAATGGTTTGTATTTTAAAGTAAAGTAAAGACAATACACTCACTCATTAACTTATTGGTGTAATTGCAATATCGTACCTCTTTCTATCTAGCTAGCATTAGTGTTAAAAAATGTAGCATGCATGTCTAATAATTTATACGGAATCATATTGTACAATAATAGAATGTAAATACTAAATACTAGGAAATGTTTGTATTTTTGTCGTAATTGATCCACTTGCGTAAGAATTTCTATAAAATATAACTCTTTATAATTTTGAATTTATTTAATCCATTAACCTTTAATTCAATTATCTGATTATATTTTAATCAATATTTTTCTTTTAAAAAAAGTGTATTTTCTACTATTAAAAAGATAGCAAAATTGGACCAAAGAAAGTATTGCATATGTGACATACTTCTGGTTTTGGTCAAGAAAAAGAACCAAAACCAAAAGGACATTTTCCTGTAATCAATCACCCAATAGGAGACAATCCTAATCCGAGTCATATGATGGGTGAATCTCACTCCATATAAATATATATAAAATATATTTGTATGTACAAAAATATCTAGGGGGAGGGGTCCCTAACCCTCCCCTATCCATTAGCTCTTAGTCATACGATTAGGACTATGGAGTTAGTAGTGCACCGTGTGGAACACTCCTTGCCTGTCTATGCCATAAGCAATTATTATGGCTCGTCTAGTCGTCTGTGTTCAAGAAAGTGTGAAACAAATAGGTCAACTCTTCCCTCAAACACCAATAAAAATTGGGTATAGAGGTAAGCCACAAGCTAAAAAAAAAAAATCGAAATTCAAATTCTAATGAAGGTAATTATTGGAAGTTCTTCTTAGTTATAATAGCGCTAAAAATATTAGTTTTATAATAATGTGTATAAAAATATTATGACGAAGGATAAAAAATATATATATTTTATTTATTTAAAATTATATAGTTTTATTTATTTTGTAAGAAAAAATATATTTAAAATTAAATTTTAATAAATAAATTAATAAATAATTCTTAATTAATATTAATATAAATAAAATAATATTATATAATATTATTATTAGTAAATTAATATATTTAAATTAAATATAAAAATCTATTAGGATATTATTTAAACTTTAAGAATTGATTAAGAAAATTTTAAAGTTCATGGTAATCATAATTTATAAAAGAATCAAAATTTAAGAGAGATACATATTTTTTTAAAAAAATATGTATTTTAAGAGTATTGTACTCAATATAATAAAAAAATAAGATATAAGACTGCATATCTATATAAGGGGTTGAATTAAATTTAAAATATTATTTCATAAATATGAAATCAAATCTCAACATGAAATTTAATTTGAACTATCGGAATATAATCAAAATTTTCCTCTTTCCTTTTTTTAAAAATAAAAAAATTCTAATTTGTTGACTTTTTTTTTTAAGGTGTAAGATCTACCCTGTGAATCTGGCAGAAAGGACCCTAATGAAACCTCTATAGAATTCCCCAATAGGACCCAAGGAAAGAATGAAAGATAAAAAAGAAAAAATTAAGATAGAAAATATTGGTGGAGATTTTGAAACTAACTACTCTCTTAGATGCCGAGTTATGAATAGGAAACAATTTGTTGGCTTTTTTGTTTTGTTTTATTCTGTGTCTTTACTCACACACACTGATAAATATTAAATACTTGGCACTTGAGCTTTCATATTCATTCATTCACTCCCTCCTCTACTTCTTCTACGAACTTGTAAGTAAGTAATTAGTAACTGCTTCCTTCCTTTCGATCTCACCACCACCACCGCCACCACCACGCGCCATGTATACAGACTGTAACACCGCCTTCTCACGCGCCGCAGACTCCCAGGGCCTTTTTCAGTCGCCCCCGGATGTAGTGACGGAGTCACCAATGCACTACTCCACCACTCCTCAGCAGCACCACTACCAACTCGCCCTCGGCGAATTCGACTCGGTGCAGGAGACACTCTCTCAACTCAACTCGGAGGTGAGCTACAACAACTACAGTAATAACAGTGGAAGTGGGTGCAGCAGCTACATGGGGTCGCCGAGTTCGCTGGCGAGTTACGACACTCAACGAGGCAGCTGCCTGATGCAGAGGAGCGTTAGCAGCCATTCGCTGCACAAGAATAACAATAATAATAATAACAATGGGGTCCACCACCCCTTTTCTGCTCTCTTTGCTGAGTTGCTCGACTCCCATAACGGTCCGGTGCGGAGAGTTTACAGTACCGGTGATCTCCAGGTTCCCACCTTTTACTCCTCCATTTACACTTTTATACGTGTCATATTCATATATACTTTTTCATTTGTGTTTGCTGACAACTAAACTTCTATGATCAGCTGCTAATTCTCACCCCCATGACTTTCTGTCCTCTCAGAACCTTCAACGGTTTAAGGGATGATCACGGGTGGAATCCGACCCATAAATCCAATCTATCCTAAATGACCTGATATAAGATATCCGAGTTAGTTCGAGTTATCGAGTTAGTTTGAGTCAAATCCGATTAACTTAATTTCTAATTAATTTGAACGACGAGTTGAGTAATTCAATCCAATGACTCGATCTGATGACTCGAGTAACGATGTCGTTTTGATTAAATTCTATTAAGAAGTATTCAAATCCGACCAACTTAATTGTCCAACCCGACTAATCAAAAATGAAAAAAAAATTTATTTGAAATTTAATCAATCTGATCACTCGATTCGAACTAACCCGATTTTTATCGGGTTAGTTTGAGTTGGGTTATACGAAAAAAATTATTTAAAATTGACCCGACTTAATCTTAATTAATTAATTTAAATATTTTTTCTTTTAAATTTGACATAACTCGACTTATGTGCACTCTTAATTTAACCTGTTCACTTTTCACTTCACGGTCATTTTTTTTTTTCGGTATATTATAGTCTAACTTTGGAATATTTAGAGAGACTACATATATTTATATATATTTTGCATACAACAAGGTGTTAGTTGGCTGAAGCAGTATTTTTTTTAAAAAAAATCAAATTATGTTTTTATTAGAGATGAAGGACTGGAACAAAAGTGAAAGTGACCTCTTAGTACACAAATCGTATAATTAATGGCCAAAAACAAAAATTGACATGTGCAATGATACAATATTGATATATGTTTAAAACTCGATTGCAGAAATTCAGTTAACTAGATTTTATTTTTTTTTGGTTTAATGCCATTTTTATTTAGTTTAATTTTATATAAATTAAGTATTGAATCACGTTTTTGTTTTAATATGCTGTTTGTTCAGAGAATCAATGGAATGCAACATTATCACCAGTCAGATAGTCCATTGTCAAGTGAAAGTAGTATGATCATAGAAGGAATGAGCAGAGCCAGTCCTTACAGCCCTGAAGAGAAGAAAGTGAGGATCGAGAGATATAGAAGCAAGAGAAACCAGAGGAACTTCAACAAGAAAATTAAGGTTTAGTCTTTTATATATATATATATTATTCTATATTAGCTTATAGAAGCTTTCTATTTTTTTAAAAATAAAAATAAAAACATCCGCTGGACCAGTTAAACTTTTATAGACTAAAATATATTGCATCAAAATAAGCCAATAATTTTTTTACATTAAAAAAAGAAAAAGTGAAAGTCAGACTTGGAAAAAATTTCAAAGAACCACAAGTCTCCCATATAATGGACAAAAATATGTTAAGAGGAAAACCACTGCTGGAAAAACATGTTGCCCTTTCCCAATTTGCATCATGAATCATGCTAAAATCATGTCCTAGCTAGGATGAAGTAAAAGGTAAAGGAAACAGTAAAAAAATTAACAAATCTTGAATGAAAAAAAAAAAGATAGAGCCCTGCTGAGTGCTGACAAATCCTATCATATTTAAATTTGACACTTCAAATATGATAGGAGGACCAGAATTTGTTCATGTTCTGTGCAGGACAGAGCCTTGCTGGCCGTACTAAAGTTA
Source organism: Ormosia emarginata (assembly GCA_029884605.1). Classification (NCBI taxonomy): domain Eukaryota; kingdom Viridiplantae; phylum Streptophyta; class Magnoliopsida; order Fabales; family Fabaceae; genus Ormosia; species Ormosia emarginata. The sequence goes on along the minus strand of JAQQTP010000089.1, from coordinate 15,909,388 downwards.
TATATACTATACATAATTGTGGCTTCAGGTGTATGTTAGTGTAGTGTATTGCAATAGGTCCCGAAATTTGTGATTTGTAAAGCATGAAAATCTTCTCATATCGTATTCTATTGATTACTAGTAACCGCATTCCTGTCAAAATCTTTGAAGAAATTATGGATCAATCAGGCATGTTATATTATACTCTAATTCTTATATTTTTATATTAAATAATACATAAATTATTTTTTATATTTTATCTAATATTATTTATTATATATTTTTTTTTATTTTTTCTCACTCAATTATATTCTTTAAAAATAATATAAATAGTAATATATCCTTAAAAAATAGAGTAAGAGTAACATTTTCCATTACACTTCAACCCATTATACTGTTTATAGCTCATTGGTCCACCATGATACTATTCAGTTATGATGCAACCACAGTAAAAATATTAACTTGTTTTCTTCTGGTAATCAGTATGCTTGCAGGAAGACATTGGCAGACAGCAGGCCACGTATCAGAGGACGATTTGCAAGGAATGACGAAATTGTAATGAACCCTCCAGTTCAGTGGAGCCATATTGGTGCTGGAGAGGAAGAGGACGAGGAAGATGAGAATTGGGCCAATTTGTTTGATTCCCTAGTTCCGGCAAATCATGCTCAAGAGGAGCCCCAAGGCAGTTCCTCCTTTGGTGTATTCTATTAGAATAATTGCATGTTTGATCTAGTTAGTTAATTTGTTTGCTTTCCTTTTTTAAGTATTGTGGTGCGCTTGTGATCAAAGTAGGTAATGTAAATATACTTATTTGAATCATGGATGTGACCATGTGCAATTTAAGCCTTCAACCTAGGGTGAAGTTTTTGAGTGCCCCTTTATCTTTTTGTAGACTAGGCCTCAGTAGCAGCAATGTATTATTGGATAAAAACTTTAACAAGTTGTTCTTGCGGTTTAATTTCTATATGATGTATCTATAATCTTATATTATATAATCTATTTGTTGATGCGTTTATGTAAACATAAAAAAAATAAAAATGAAAGACCATCAGTTGCGCTATGGGGGTGATGTACCTATCACTTCTTTACAGTGAAATTTAGGACAACAATGAAATGAAGTGCTCTGAATTTGTCTACAAGCTCGGCCATAGAGGCTTTCCACTTGACAAAAATACATACCACTGTAGGATTTTTAGCAGCATGAATGTAGAGCAAAGGGTAAACAATTGGCTTCTTGATCATTGCCCATTAGCGCATATTGGCATTGAAGAGTGGCTTCAACCTTTTTTTCTTTTGGTGGAGGATACTGCGATCATTCTATTGCAACTATGAAGATAGATAGAACGTTGGAGTGTTACTAATGATCTGAAAGGGACTAAAAGAGTCAAAAAGCACGGACGGTTGGGGGGCACAAGCCAAGACCTTAGCAGGTTTTGAGCTTAGGATAATGCACTTTCACTGAAGCAATCAAGCCAAGAGTCAAAATCAAGTCTTTTCGTGATAATGCTTCGTGTTATTTGAGGTCAAAGATTGCAAACAATGATCGATCACAAATGCAAGAACCTCAGTGGGATTATAATTAAAACGGCGAGCAGCAATCACAAAAGTCATAAGAAGATAAACATTCAATTTGAAGTTACCTCATTTCAGGCTGCGAAGTTTCACTTTTCTGCCATGAAGTACCGAAAGTCCGAAGTCATTATTAGCTTGGTGAAGCAAAACTTCAAGGTTCAATTATGTCTTTGGATTACCCCAACGACAGGCGTATTCTAAAAAATAATTGCAAAACTTTAATAAATTTCTATGGAGCCATTTCAATCACCAAGCATTGGATATTTTAATGTCAAGTTCGAATTTTACTAGGCTCATGATTGACTCGAGTTTATGGAAGGGAAAAAGTACATTCTTACATGTCATTGTTAAAATATCTAGAATATATCTCAGTATTAAAATAGACTTGATTTTATGTTATTTAAGAATTTTAATTTATACATAATTAGAGATATTATTTTAATTATATTTGATTGTAATTTTTTTTATATATAGACTTCATATTTATAAATAAGAAATTATCTTATACATACTAATTAATTCATATATAATTCAAAAATTCAAAATAATTTATAGAATATACAAAAATATTCTCTAGACTTTTTTCGTGTCTCTGTTTCTCTATTTTTAACATGGCATCAGAGACATGATATTTACCTTGAGGAGAGTTTCTCCTTTATTGCTATGCAGAGTTTGTAGAACTCGTTAGAATTTTTACTAATCACCATCAAATCCAAATTTAGTTTTGTTCTCCTCATCTTTGTTCACTTCGGTCCAATCCTTTCGCTCACTGTCACTATTTTTTCGTTATTCGTAGGGATGGTAAAATTACCCGTACTCGCGGAGATCCGTTAGAATTACCCTCGACGGGGTGGGGGATGAATACCCGTTTAATAAATGAGAGCGGAGGCATGGATTATAGTATCCGCCATGGTGAATCTTACAAACTCGTTAAGTATATTTTTTATTTAATATATATCATATATTATGATTTTTTTCTTTTAAACTTTGAGATGAGATGAAAATATATATATTTTTATTATTTTAAAATAATTTTTTTATTGAATGAACCTATAATGATAAAACTTGTTAAAAAATATATATTATTTATGTAATAGTTATTTATGTAAATTGATTATTACAAAATATAATTGAATTTAATTTGTTATTTATAATATTCTTTTAATTTTGTAAGAATCTTAGATTGTTGAACAAAATTGTAGTATGTTGTGTTAAAGTTTATTTTATTTATGTTTTTTATTAATTTTTAAGATTTTATTTTAAATTATTAATTACCATGGATACTACTGCAGTATCAGATGCCTATGGGATCATAAATGGTGCCGTGATAGGGACGGGGGCGGGGGCGGGGGCGAGGGAAGCGCTACCCTGCCCCATTGCCATCCCTAGTTATTCCGTTATGGACTCAGTTGCTATAAACTCCGTCCTAGATTTCAGACTCTGTTCTGACATTAGATTTCGTTTCAGTTCCTAGATTCCAGACTCCATTCTAATGTCAAACTTCGTTCTAGATTACAGACTCCATTATGATGACAGATTCCGTTTCAGATTCTGTTCCTATTATATATTTTCCTAGATGCAGATGGTTTCATTCCAATGCAGTTTGGGTCTACTGGCTTCTCCAATATCTCAACGTTGTATTTTTAGACTATTTTTAGTTTATTTTATTTTCATACATTTAATTGTAACAAGCTAAAGCTTAGTAACTTTAGCTTGAGGAGAAGTGTTAGAATATTTAGAACATATCTCAGGATTAAATTAGACTTGATTTTGTATTATCTTAGTGATTTGGTTAGCATATAATTGATATACTATTTTGATTATATTTGATTGTATTTCTTTCTTTATATAGACTTTCTCTCCAATAAATAGGGAATTCTCTTGTACACACTGATTAATTCAGATATAATTCAGAAATTCATAAATAATTAAGAGAATATACAAAAATTTTATTTAGACTTGTTTCGTGTCCATGTTTCTCTATTTATAACAGTCATGAAATTACTTATGATGTTTTTGTAATATTGACATGAAGGAGAATGTTTTTGCTCACCCTCCCTTAGCAGGTTTAACCAGTCCACCACCTTCCCGTCGGTGAAAATTCCGGCGAGGCTCCTGAGGATTCCAGTGGAGCTCTGCCCACCAAGCCCAGACCTCCACTCAAATCAGTACATCGCTAACAAAGCTTGTCCTATACCTCGCCACCATCAAGTCACTAGCAACCTCCACCTGCATGAACCACCATAGCTACTTCACCTTTATCGGGATCACCATCATCCCTACCAAATCGCCAGTCAATGGTAAACTCCAAGCAACATCTCTCACCAAGTCTCCACTGTCACACAACCACATCGAATCTAGAACCTCTATCGTTGTCGTTGTCGCTCCACCTCGCTGGCCCTTGCCCTTGGACCGTCGTTCTACCATAGCGTAAATGACGTCCTAAGCGTCGTTCAAGGTGGAAAATGACGTTTTTGTTGAATGCCACACATTTTTTTCTCTTTCCTCACGCGACTGTCATCTCAAATCTATACATCTGAGATTTACTTTTCCTTTGGCCAACCCATCCACCGTGTTTGTCACATTCCTCTCAGCTAGCCACTGGAACCACGCCACCTCCAGAGCTCCAATGCGCTGCCACACACCATTCATCGAAATCTACTCAATCTCCCTCTTTTGTGTGCGTGAGAGCTCATTCTACCCTCTTTTTTATTGCACTTTTTTTTGTCACCTCATCGTAACCTGTCTAGTGAAGTCTAACCCTCGCTAGAATGTTTTTTGTCTAGGGTGCTTGGTCGTCCGAAGAGGTCACTACCAGCAGTGAGATCTCTCATTTTCAAGGTTTATTTGTTTATCAAGTACACCTTCCTTTATCTCAATCATTAATCATTTTTACAACTCATTTCAACTTATCTAACAGTTTTCTTACAAAGTGTATGCATGCACCCATTTGCAGAATGCATATAAGACAAAGCCTGATATGTACGTATCAATATTTAACTCATTTAAGAATTTCTCCTCTAACCATTTTTTTTTGGTACATCTCCAACAAAATTAATATTTGACCAATGGAACATTTTAAATATTGTATTAACATTATCATATACAGTTATCTCAAAAACATTCAATAACATGAAAATTGATTTTGCAGTTAAAAATTCCTGTATTTGATCTTTCGTGATCTTTTTTTTTTTAATATAAGATTCTTGTATTGTTAATGTGAATCTTTTTAGTGCATTGGCAAATTAAATATTAACACATATTATGTAAATAAATACTTTTAGCATACCACTTAAAACCTCACCGTTCACATTTATGTATGGTGCTCAATTTTTGTTTATATGGCCATTGGCGAACCCATGAATATACTAAAACTTAAAATTTGTCATCCTGAATAAATATAAATTATATGTAAATTGAACTACTTTTTATAGATATTATTGTAAAATTAATCCTTCAAATATTATCCCAATTATGAAATTCTTTTAACAACTGCCTTTTTCAAAAATTAAACTTTGACCCTCTTTTAAGACATGTGACTCGCTTAACCTATCAATTGATATAAATAATAAATTGAATTGAACCTTCACTAGGCCCTACCAAATGTACGTCTCATGAGAAAATAAGTAATTTAAGCCTTAATCCACCTCAGTGTGTCTGAAATCATTTTGACAATCTTAACTTTCCGAAAATATTTGAAATCGGTTGGTTTATATGTTCTAGGTTTCTAGCATGTAAAGCAACCTCGCATTTTTATATTGCTAACTTTATAGCTTGCTTTTCTATAAGAATGATTAATTTAAACTCAGAATCGGCTATATTATCTACTTTTCAATAATCATTAATTAGGGAGTCGTACACATTTCCCGAACAAGTTGTGAAATTGAGGATTGATGCAGGATTATATTATGTACTCAAAGCAAGGTGAGGTTTTGACTCCTTGTTCCTCTCAAAGCTAAAGGCTATAGTTTCTAAGGTAACATCATAGGTGGGGAGAGGACGGCCCTATTCATCTTTGTCAGCCGGCGGTGTGTTAGCCAGTAGGTTTATGGGCGGCGTTTAAATATATTCAAAAATGCAAACAAGGATAAAAGTGAAATCCAATAATTGTTTGTCTTTTATTTGGTTCGTGATGATTTTCATTTTAAATGACTTTTTATAGATAGAAGTTTAGGGAAAAGGTAAAACTAGCATTTTAAAGTCAGGATAAATTAAAAGTCTCTATGAAAAGAAATTATTGAACATTTTCATAGCAGTAATATTACGTATTTTAAGAATATCTCTATTATTAATTTTAAGTATTATTCCATCATCTATTTGATTAAGTGGTCATCTGAGAGTCTCAAGTCGGTCGTCCGACAATTATCCAAAGAAGACGGCATGAAATGTCAGCAGAGATACTTCGTCTAATTAGTCTTGGAGTCAATACAGTGATGAAGACATAGATAGAGAAAAGTGAATATGCTTAACCTAAACTGTCAGATCGATTTATATAGAGATCCAGAAGATTGATTATCCGGATACTTTCTATTTAGGCCATTTAAGATTTTGAGTGTTATGTCTGATTATTATGGCACAAGACATTATGTCTGTTGGTGAGTCGTATTAAACACGTGTTTATCGAGTCATTACCCATTCGGGTATAGGCCAATCAAACCTTGCAGAAATGAATCTAGTTTATGGTCAGATACCAATTGGGTTATGATAGTTCACAACCCCTCAACTTGGTCATCTATAAAGATGGACTAAGTTTATGAGTAATCAGATGTTTAATTAGACCGGGACAGTCCAGGTATAGTTATTATAAATTTTAGACATATTAACTTAAAATCAATGATAAAAATCTTCGTAAAGCATGCATTAATTGTTATTGAAAGAGTATGTTGGAATATTTCTTTAACCAAGACTTAAAGTGATACTTATAAATGACCTACTAAAGAAAGTACACTAACTATAATCGAATTTAATACTTTTTTTATTGACGTTTTTATGATGTTGAGCTAACTCTCCTTGACTAACTTTTAATTTAAATGTTAGTATTGCTAATTTTGATATCAATTTCGTTGGAGTTTTGAAGTTCGGATTTGGATCCTCTGAACTGTAGCTCGATTTTCGATTAAAATGGAAATTTGAAGAGTTAGCCAATTTGCAGTTTTGAACTCTAGCTAATAGCTACCACTACCAGTTTCTATATATATACACGGTACGGAGGCAATGTTGGTCATTACAGATAGCAGCAGCATAGCACATTACATGAACCACCTAGGCAAAAAGGTCCACATCATTCCCGAAAGCACTTTCATTCCCCTTATGTTGGGCGAAGCTCCACACGATTGATGCTCAATTATGGGAACCCCACCCCCTCAACTGGCAAGAATAAATAAGTGTATGATATATGGATAATGGATGCCATGATACTGAGCTACGAGCTATGGATGCAACACCTACAATGTTGGAAAAGGCTTTCTTAATCATGATGATTCAAGTTGTTAATGCCAAAAAAGACCATGGGAGGAGGGGGCGCTCTCAAAAGCAATACTACTACTACTACTATAACACCGTTAAAGCACAAATGTTGCCTAAGAAAGAAGCATGAAATTGATATAGTAATAACAACTAAAAAATAAATAAATAAAAGCACATGGAGAGCAATGATGGGTTTCCTTCTTTAGTAGAGAGATAAAGAAGGAGATATAAAGAAAAATAATAATAAATACAAAGAAAGAATGTTATGGGAGACTTTTAAGGAGAAGAAATGGAGAAAAAAATTTCATATATGATGACCATTAATTAACTTAGAGTGTTGGTTATAAAAGCTTTGCCTTTGTTTATTTGTAATCATCCCGTAATAAAACTAAAACAATAGTGTTTTGAGAGAAAGAAAATAAATTCTCACTTGTGTGAGAGAGAAATTCTTTTGAAAGAAAAATCAAAAGAGAGTTTAGTCACTAATATTTTTGTGAGATTATTATTACTACTTTTATAATTTTATTAATTTATAATGAAAGATATTTTTGTTGTCTTACTGTGATTATATAAAATGTGAAAAAAGACGAATCCTGAAATAATAAATTATTCATTGACCTTGTATTAATTGATTTTATTTGGTATCTTTCCCAACAAGCAATACTAGTCTGCAGGTGCAATAGGCACTAGCACTATTTGGAACTTTTGAAGCTTCCCTTCTCTCTCTCGCAGACAGTTAGACAGAGAGAGGCAGAGAGCAGCCCCACTTTTACCAGTTTTACAATCAACGGTCACAAGCAGCCCAGTGTAGAATTGAGCACGAACGTAAATGGGAATGTCAACTGGTTCCATTCGTAAACTACTTGATGAGACCACGGCAAGTGTACCGGATCGTCAAGTAATAAAAACGGTGAGAAACCGGATATCGTTCTCAGGGATCGATGGTCAAGTACCAGTTCACGAAGTTAGCTACTATTTAAACCGAGATTTGGATCAAAGTGAGCTCTAGTAGCAAAACAAGAAAAACACATAAATTTATGCAGAGACAATGTTTTTGGATTTTTTTTTTATATGAGGCAATTCAACAAACACTTAGTATGCAATATGAAAGATAACCAATTAATGAAGGAGTTGGGATCAAGTTTTATTTGATTTCATTTGCTGCAGATTAAATTGGGATTAGAACAAATTTTTACTTCTATTTTGTTATCGAATTCACCTAAATATCCAAGTCCTAATTCCTTAGGTACAAGAACCTTAAATCCTAATCAAAACCCCTAATTCCTTAGGTGATTCTAATAGGGACAAAGCATTAAGATTGAGAATTCAACAAGATAACAAGCCTTCATATACTATTCCTAGCATGATGAAACACAAGGTTTATAATCTTAAACGAAATTCACACATCAAATTTCCATCCAATGCATAAACCCAAAAAGAATTCTAAGGATTATCAAACCTTATAAAGCTTTAAGAACAAAGATTATAAACTCAAAATAGAAGAATCCATTAAGCATACCAAATCCCAAGTCAATTACAAGCAAAATCCATCAAAATCCACTCAATCCCAACAAAGGGAAATTTAGCTACACATGACAACTATTGTAAAAACGAAATAAGAGAAGAGAAAAGGGAAAACTCCATAGGTAGGTGAAGATCTGATTCGTTTCCACGTTTTCTTCCCTTCAGAACACCTCAGAATGCCCCAGAATAGCAATGATCCGTGCTCCTCCTTCCTATTCCCCGCGCACCCCCTCAATTAGGTCAGCAAAATTTAACTTATATTCTGTCTTGAGCGCCTAGGCGCTGCGTCTGTAGCGCCTAGGCGCTATATGTCCAGCACGCATCCTCTTCATGATTCACGGGCGCCTAGGCGCTTCGTCTTGAGCGCCTAGGCGCTGTTTGCCCAGTGGATTTCCTCTGAAGTCTTCAAGGGCGCTTAGGCGCTCCTTCTGTAGCGCCTGGGCGCCCTGTGATCAGCAGAATTGCTTATAGTCTTCCTTGGAGACTTCAAATCCGTTCTTCTTCGGTGTTTTCCTGCAAAGACACAGTAAAAGAATGAGAATTCACCATCTTTTTTGATTAACTAAGTTAAATCACAATCTCACAATCAATTTTTGCAATTTATCAGGGCAATGAGCAGTAAAAAGGGTAAAATCAAGGGAATTATACTAGAATTAGTAGGCATATAACCATGCCTTTGGCTTGGTTATCAAACTCCCCCAAACTTAACATTTGCCACGTCCTCGGGCAAAGAAACAAAACCAGAGGTACGGCAACCAACCAAGCATTCCCACGATTATAACCCACAACTGTGCAAACTGAAGTTCAACTGGAAATTAGACGTTGGAGTCATACCAACATTACATTGCTCAATCATCACTTGGAAGTTAATGGATCTGGCAACCAATACATGCAAGATGATTTCAAGTGAATGCTCACTCAATCCCTCCTGTGTTTAGGCTTGTGTTTCTCTCAGTCAACACACCGTGAGCCCACCCCCATGAATTTGATCTTCTTCTCAAAATGCAAGCTCATGATTCACACCATGTAACCCTCGAAGGCTAAAATTCAAAACCTCATTGGTGCCAAGGTACAAGGTAAAGAGATGAACATGTAAAACAACTACCTTGGAGAGCAAATGAGCATTGGTATTTCTAACAATTTATCTATTCAGAAATCTCAATCCTTCCAAACTTTTTTTTTTTTTTTTTTTGAATTTTCCCAGTAACCTACCTGGTCTCAAAGGGGTACTTGATCATTGTCAAGTATCACCCAGTAACCCATCGGCCTCAAAGGGATAACGATTCAGTAAATCCATTCTCCTCTTTTTTTTTTTCTTTTTTTTTTAACTCAAATTTTCTCCTCTTTTCAACTTCCAATGCTCACTTAGTCTCTTAGGATGTCACTCATAAGGCTAGGTCAAATAGGAGGGTTCAACCAAGAAAGAGACTCATTAAGCTCAAAGGTCATGCAAAAGATGTGGTCATGGGGTTTGTTTTTTTTTGTTTTTTTTTTTGGGGCTGGCTCAGCAATCAAAATGGCTTAATTCAGATCACATACTGTGTAAATCATGAGTGCATCAGAGAATCAAGCAAATGCAGGAGAGTAAAGCCTCACACGTGTCCACTCACGAATAAAATCATGTTGGAGGCTCAATACTCATTCCCAGGATAATGAATGCAAATTATTTACCAAAACCCATTAACAGCCAAGCAACTAGATTCATGTAAGGGTGGTATGAAACCATTCCTAATGAACTGCAAACAACAAGATCACACAGCTGCCATGCATCTTTTTTTTTTTTTTTTTTTGAAAGGGATTAGCAAAAATGGGAAAAATGGGGTAGTCCAATCCTAACAAAGATTAAATTTTCTAACTAAACTTAACTCCCCCAAACTTACTCTCGTGCTTGTCCCCAGCGCTTGAGTATTGACTTCAAACAGCATGAATAACAACAAAAGCAAAAAGAAAATAAAAACTGGAAATGCAAAACAAATAAAGGAAAAAGAAAAATAGAAACTCCCCCTTGAAGATCAGTCATCGCTGCTCTCATTGTCTTCCCCACCAGCATCAGCTCCATCTTCACTCTCGACTCCTCTGTGGAAGTGGGATGCCGCCTAGGGCATCGGATCGACATTTAACCGAACCGCGGGTTCCTCAAAGCATCATCTCTATTGCTTGGCTCGACCGAACCATATAGGTCTCAAGGCGTTGGAGACGACGTTCAACTCCACCGGATGAAGTCTCTCGGACGGGACGAGGTGGCACGGCTGCCCGGCTCTAGGCTGGCTGGAGGAATCGGTTGGGGTCATCGTCTTGTAAGTCTTAGGTTGATCATGGCCACGTCCACACCGGAGCCGGCCCGATTGAGACATCACCAAGGTGATCTCCACCCCGCCGCCCGACATAACCGGGTGATGAGGCCGGGGTACCATAAACGGGACCGCCGGTCTGCTTTGTGCCAACGTTTGCATGTTACGGGAGATCGAAGCCGACATCCACCGATCGGCCGGTCCACAATAGCAAAAATCAAGAGCGCCCGATCCTCGTCACCTCTTGATGGTGAGAGTTGGGGAAGAATCCGGCCGGAGAACGTGCACCGGCTTTTGGAATGGGTAGCAAATCGGACTTCTTCGAAACTTCGGGTAGCCGCCGAGTCCGGTTCCCACCGTGCCCCCTGTTTGCAGATGGTTCGAAGCACTAAGTCGGGTTCAATGCTTCTTTCTTTAGCTTGGTGTACCCACAATCACCAACTTCTTCGGGTGTCTCCAAGAATCGGTCCAGAGTTCGGGCATCAAATAGAATGCGACGCCCCCTGACGTAGGATTCAAATTTGTTGCGGGCATCATCCTCTGACCGAAATGCATTTGCGTAAAATTCACGGACGATGGAAGCAGACCCATCGACCGGTAATTTGCAGAGCTTTGACCAGTTCCTCCTCAAGATTTGGTTGAAAATTTCATCGCACTCCCCATTGTTCAAAAATATCCCTCGTTCTGGGACAAATCCCCAGTTGCATAGGAATTCATTCAGGCGTTTCTCATGCTCCGCCGACAAGAAGAGATCAGCATTAAACGCAGTTTGTTGGCGGGAGCTCTCTCCTTGAGTCTTGCGTTTTCGGGTGGGTTGCAGCTTGGGTGCCATGATCCTGTAATCAAAACAGAGAAAAGCTTAGTGTACAATTCAGAGTTCAGAATTTATGAGAACACTGTACACATATAATGCAAAATTTTGCAATCACAACAGGCATTTTGCATTAAGACCAAAAATTACTCAGAATTATGAGCATACACTTGAACCCAAAATGAACAACAATCACCCAAAATCACCCATATCCAGAATTACCACAAATCACGCAAAAATAACCTGATGAACCCTAAGAATTACTCAAAAATTCCAAAATTCACCCAAAATACCCAAAGTCATCAACAAAGTCCTTCATACACAGGCAATGTGTTAAGCATTTCCACAATGAAAATAGGTACATGCAAGCATTGGGAAATCCCTAACCCATAGTCATAAAATGGAAGAGAAAATGGTGCGTGGGATAATCAACCCATGCATTCACATACAAATCAACATGTACACAAAACCAAATAAAAAAAATGAGAATAAAAATTAAAAGAACACTCACCTGGGCAAGGAATGCAAAAAGAACAGGATGGATGCACTGCGAAAAGGGATTTACGGTTTGTGGAGAAAAGAAGGGAAAAGGGGAAGAATGGGGTAGGGTACGGTGGAGGTAGTGGAGAGGGGAGGTTAGAATGTAATGCAATTAGAGAGAGAGACATGCGGGGGCTAGGGCACGGTAGTGAGGAGAGAGAGAGGAGAGGTTGCGAGGTAATGGAGAAAGGGGGAACGGTTCTGCGTTTTAAAACGCAGAGACCCGAGATGAGCGCCTAGGCGCTTAGTCCGTAGCGCCTAGGCGCCGGTGCCCTTTCTATTTATTATTTATTATTTTTTTTATATTTTTTATATTTTTTTTATTTTATTTTTATTTTTTTTTTATTAATTACAAGCGTGCGGGCCGTGAAATCACAGCTGGCGTCTAGACGCCGGATTCCAGGGAGATATGCCAACAGCGCCTAGGCGCTAAGATATAAGCGCCCAGGCGCTTAAGTACCAGGGGGATATGTGATGTTAGCGCCTGGCGCTATAAGTATAGCGCCTAGGCGCTATACCTCCAGTGAGAAACACCTCTTGTTACCATTAGCGCCTAGGCGCTACATACAATAGCGCCTGGGCGCTATTGTTGAACATTCAAACCTCTGCAGACTGGCTTCTGCTCCCTAATTCTCATGAAAATCCTCCCAAACCACAATCCTCTTCTCTCTCTCACCACTCTAAACTAGTTCAACCATTATTAATCAGGACAAACAAATGAAAACCACCTTCAACTCACATCAATTAATCAAAACAGAGAAACGAACATAACAACAACGAAAGAAAAACAAAATCAACTTGGGTTGCCTCCCAAGAAGCGCTTGTTTTACGTCATTAGCTCGACGTTGCCTGTTTCACACGGAGATCAAATTGATGGACTCCCTTCTTCGCTCAAAATCTCCCCCAAAGTAGGGTTTGAGCCTTTGCCCATTCACCTTGAAGCTTCTATCTGAATTCAAGTCTTTCACCTCCACCACACCATTAGGAAATACTTGCTTGATCTCAAACGGGCCAGACCATCTAGACTTGAGCTTTCCTGGAAACAACCTCAATCTTGAATTGAATAGGAGTACTAGTTGGCCTTTCTGGAATTCTTTGTGAACGATCCTTTTGTCATGCCATTTCTTGGTATTCTCCTTGTAAATTTTGGCATTCTCATAGGCTGAGTTCCGGAATTCTTCAAGTTCATGAAGCTGCAATATCCTTGACTCTCCTGCTTTTGTCAAATCAAAGTTCAAGAACTTTGTTGCCCACAGTGCCCTATGCTCCAATTCAAGAGGTAAATGGCATGCCTTGCCATAAACCAATTGGAATGGAGACATGCCAATTGGAGTCTTGAAGGCGGTTCTATATGCCCAGAGAGCATCATCTAGCTTCATTGCCCAGTCCTTCCTAGAAGAATTTACTGTTTTCTCCAGGATTAGCTTCAATTGTCGGTTGGACACTTCAACTTGACCGCTTGCTTGAGGGTGATAGGGAGTAGCAATTCTATGATGAACATTATATTTTCTTAGTAAAGTTTCAAGCTTCCTGTTGCAGAAATGGGTACCCTCATCACTTATTAGGGCCCGGGGCACCCCAAACCTTGAGAAAATTTGCTTCTTCACGAACCCAATCACAACATTGGCATCATTGGTGCAGACAAATGCGGCTTCCACCCATTTTGAAACATAATCCACACCACCAAGATGTATACCTTAGAATATGAAGAAGGAAAAGGGCCCGTGAAGTCGATACCCCAAACATCAAATACTTCAACTTCTAAGATGGGATTTTGGGGCATCTCATTCCTCTTTGAGATATTTCCGGTTCTTTGGCACCTATCACACCTCTTGACATATGCAAAACGCATCCTTGAAAAGTGATGGCCAAAATAACCCCGATTGTAGGACCTTAGGCTGTGTCCCTATCTCCACTAAAATGTCCACCATACCCAGATTGTGACAATGCCACGAAATTTGTTCTTGCTCTTCTTCGTGCACACATCTTCTCAACGGACCATCAACACCTCTCTTGTACGTAAATGGTTCGTCCCACACATAGAACTTGGCTTCATGGAAGAACCTTTTCCGGCCGTTGTGAATTAAAATCCACAGGAATCACTTTGCCAACCTTGTAGTTTGCTATATCGGCATACCATGGTAAGCTCACCACAATCAATAGCCGCTCATCGAAAGCCGATCATTGATTGGTCTTTTCTCCTCATTTTCATCCGCACTTTCCAACCGAGATAAATGGTCACCACCGAATTCTCGGTTCCTTCTTATCTTTTATCTCCAGATCGAACTCTTGCGAAGAATAGAATCCATCGGATAAGCCTTGGTTTCGAATCTTGCTTGGCGAAAAGGTACCGGACAGACACGCATGATCTGTATACACAATCACTTTGGAACCCACCAAGTAAGAACGAAACTTGTCAAATGCATAAACAATAGCTAATAATTCTTTTTCTCGTAGTAGCATAATTAAGTTGTGCGAAGATTTAAGACATGACTCGCATAATAAATCACATGCAGCAACTTATCTTTCCTTTGACCTAGAACAGCACCTACAAGCAGTGTCGCTTGCATCACACATAATTTCAAATGGCAGACTCCAATCAGGTGCAATTACAATTGGTGCAGTGGTCAGTTTATGCTTCAAAGTGTTAAAAGCTAACATGCATGTCTCATTAAAATCGAATGGAGCATCTTTTACTAGGAGATCACTGAGAGGTTTAGCAATTTTCGAAAAATCTTTTATGAATCTCCTATAAAAGCCAGCATGCCCCAAAAAACTACGAATGCCTTTTACATTAGTGGGAGGGGGAAGTTTTTCAATAACTTCAACTTTGGCACGATCAACTGCAATCCCTTGGTTGAGATGCGGTGCCCTAAAACAATTCCCTCTCTCACCATGAAATGGCATTTTTCCCGCTTTAAAACCAAGTTTGTTTCTTCACATCTTTTTAAAACTAAAGACAAAGTTATGCAAACATATATCAAATGAAGAACCAAATACGAGAAATCATCCATGAATACTTCGATATGTTTTTCAATCATATCAGAGAAGATGGACATCATACACCTTTGGAATGTGGCTGGTGCGTTGCAAAGTCCGAAGGGCATTCTTCTGTAAGCAAACACTCCATAAGGGCATGTAAATGTTGTTTTCTCCTGATCCTCTGGAGCCACAAAGAATCTGGTTATAGCCGGAATATCCATCCAAAAAGCAATAGTATTCATGCCCGCCAACCGCTCTAACATCTGATCAATAAAAGGAAGTGGAAAATGATCCTTCCTTGTTGCATCATTCAACCTTCGGTAGTCAATGCATACCCTCCATCCCGTAACCGTCCGAGTGGGTATCAATTCATTGTTTTCATTCATAACCACTGTTGTCCCACCCTTTTTAGGCACAACCTGGATGGGACTAACCCAAGGGTTGTCTGAGATGGGGTAGATAAGCCCAAATCAAGAAGCTTGAAGACCTCCTTACGAACCACTTCTTTCATGACCTGGATTAAGCCTCCTTTGTGGCCGCACTCTCTTGTTTATGATTTTCTTCCATGAGAATTTTGTGCATGCATAAAGAAGGACTTATTCCTTTCAAATCACCGATCGACCATCCGATGGCTCTCTTATGATCCCGTAACACCTTCAACAATTTTTCTTCTTCCATTTGGCTCAATTCAGATTGATGATGATAGGGTAAGAATTGTGCTCACCAAGAAAGGAATATTTTAAGTGTGTGGGTAGTGGTTTGAGCTCAACCTTTGGCACTTCATCTTTTTTTGTTGGGTTTCATCTTCTCCTCTCACCAATTCCTCCCATTCTTGTTGTTCATCTTTAGGATCGGGGGATGAGTTTTCCAACAAGTTAAGTATTTCTCTAACTGTCAGATCATCATCATCATCAGCTTTCACTTTTGATTCAACAAGCACTTTTTAAGAAGTGAAGAGAGGCCCTTCCCTATAAGAATTGGAGGTACAGGAGTCACATACGTCAATGCTAAAGCATGCTTCTCGATCTCCCGGGTGCTTCATAGCTTCAAAGACATTAAAAGTGATGGCTTCCTCTTGGACCTTTAATGTTAAAGTCTCATCCGCCACATCAATGAGAGCTCTACCACTTGCAAGGAACGGCCGCCCCCAAAATCAAAGGAATGTCTCTATCTTCTTCCATGTCAAGAACAACGAAGTCCACCGGGAAGATGAACTTGTCAACTTTCACTAATACGTCTTCAATAACTCCATGAGGATGCTTCATAGACCTATCCGCAAATTGAAGAGTTACCATGGTGGGCTTTATTTGGCCGATCCCCAATTGCTTGAAGATAGACAAAGGCATGAGACTAATGCTTGCACCAAGATCACATAAAGCTTTTCCAAATGTTCTATCCCCAATAGTGCATGGAATTGAGAAGCTTCCAGGATCCTTAAGCTTAGGAGGAAGCTTCTTTTGAAGGATTGCACTGCATTCCTCCGTAAGCATAATGGTCTCTTCGTGTCCAATCCTTCTCTTCTTAGACAACATCTCCTTCATGAATTTCACATATGAGGGCATTTGTTCCGAGCTTCAAAGAAATCGGTATATTGATTTGTAGCTTGTTAAAGACCTCCGAAACTTCCCAAACTGTTTTTTATCATTCTCCTTCTTGAGTCGTTGAGGAAAGGGCAACTTAATAATTGGCGGTGGAATCTTCACTTTGTTTGCTCTTTTTGTGACTCCTTTTCATTAGAGTCATTGGGCAAAGGATCTTGAGATACTTCAACTTCTTCATGAGGCACTTCTTCACCAAGTTTCTCAACTTTTCCTTCACTGATCTTCTCCTTTCCTGATTGTGGTTCAATAACCTTCCCACTCCTAGTTGTTATAGCTTTCACATGTTCATTTCCTCTAGGGTTTGGGACTGTGTCGCTTGGCAATGAACCTGGAGGTCTCTCTGCAAGTTGTTTTGCGAGCTGGCCCACCTGGGTCTCTAGATTACGGATTGCAGAATCCTGATTTCTAAATCCCGCTCTTGTCTCCTCCATAAAATCAGTGGTGGTTTTAACAAAGGACGAAGTTTGTGTAGCCAATTTCTCTAAGGCTAACTCCCATGAAGCCTTCTTCTCATTAGACTGAGGTTGGGATGATGAAGGACCTTGATACGACTGTTGAGAGTGTCCTTGATATTCCCGGCAACGGCAAGTGTACCGGATCGTCAAGTAATAAAAACGGTGAGAAACCGGATATCGTTCTCAGGGATCGATGGTCAAGTACCAGTTCACGAAGTTAGCTACTATTTAAACCGAGATTTGGATCAAAGTGAGCTCTAGTAGCAAAACAAGAAAAACACATAAATTTATGCAGAGACAATGTTTTTGGATTTTTTTTTTTATATGAGGCAATTCAACAAACACTTAGTATGCAATATGAAAGATAACCAATTAATGAAGGAGTTGGGATCAAGTTTTATTTGATTTCATTTGCTGCAGATTAAATTGGGATTAGAACAAATTTTTACTTCTATTTTGTTATCGAATTCACCTAAATATCCAAGTCCTAATTCCTTAGGTACAAGAACCTTAAATCCTAATCAAAACCCCTAATTCCTTAGGTGATTCTAATAGGGACAAAGCATTAAGATTAAGAATTCAACAAGATAACAAGCCTTCATCTACTATTCCTAGCATGATGAAACACAAGGTTTATAATCTTAAACGAAATTCACACGTCAAATTTCCATCCAATGCATAAACCCAAAAAGAATTCTAAGGATTATCAAACCTTATAAAGCTTTAAGAACAAAGATTATAAACTCAAAATAGAAGAATCCATTAAGCATACCAAATCCCAAGTCAATTACAAGCAAAATCCATCAAAATCCACTCAATCCCAACAAAGGGAAATTTAGCTACACATGACAACTATTGTAAAAGCGAAATAAGAGAGAGAAAAGGGAAAACTCCAGGTAGGTGAAGATCTCGATTCGTTTCCACGTTTTCTTCCCTTCAGAACACCTCAGAATGCCCCAGAATAGCAATGATCCGTGCTCCTCCTTCCTATTCCCCGCGCACCCCCTCAATTAGGTCAGCAAAATTTAACTTATATTCGTCTTGCGCCAGGCGCTGGCGTCATAGCGCCTGGCGCTATATGTCCAAACGCATCCTCTTCATGATTCACGGGCGCCTGGCGCTGGCCTCAGCGCCTGCGCCGTGTTGCCCAGTGGATTTCCTCTGAAGTCTTCAAGGGCGGCGCTTGCGCTCCTTTCCGTAGCCGCCCGGCGCCCTGTGATCGCGAGAATTGCTTATAGTCTTCCTTGGAGACTTCAAATCCGTTCTTCTTCGATGTTTTCCTGCAAAGACACAGTAAAAGAATGAGAATTCACCATCTTTTTGATTAACTAAGTTAAATCACAATCTCACAATCAATTTTTGCAATTTATCAGGGCAATGAGCAGTAAAAAGGGTAAAATCAAGGGAATTATACTAGAATTAGTAGGCATATAACCATGCCTTTGGCTTGGTTATCACTACTATTTTAAAGATTGCAAGTTTAATTTCACTTTTACTAGGCATGAATTTCAATTTTTAGACAGACAGAGCCAGAGTCATCTCTCATTGCGTGATTCCCCACCAACAAACAAGAAAGAAAACCTTCTTCGCCATTTGGGCTTCACGCATGTAATTGAGGTTGGTAAAGAGGAGCATGTAATAATTTCTAGGTAAAGAGGGAGTTGCTCCTATGATACTTTATGGGTTTGGTATCACTTGTTAACATATATTTGTTGGTGTAATATAACTTTAAAATATTATTTAATACAACTAACAAACAATAAAATACTTCACAACTCATCTGTATACCAAACTCACGTTATAATTTGCATCTCATAAAGATTTCCCACCCGCTCCTTTTGTCTTGCGAAAAAAAATTAAAGAGGAAAAGGAAAAGATACAATCAAGAGCAAACTTCAGCAGCTGCTTCAATCTAAAAAGGGCAACTTTTATGATAAATCAATAAAAATGATATCTACCTGCAATAATTTTAAACATCAGTATTCACCATTCAGTAAGCGTTTAAACTTTAAAATCCGTATAACGATCTTCAAGTGTTACCCGAAGCCATAAGCTTTATTCCCCCGTTTATCTAAATTTTTTTAGCAATTGAACTGAAATAATTAAATTTAAAACCACCTAGTACCCCAAAAAAAATAATTTAAAACCTCTGTTCTCTCAGAGGCCCGATCAAATCAAGTCGGAGAAGCCCATCGCTGTTATGTAAGCCACACAATGGACACACGACACATACATGGGGTTTATATTTATGGCTTTCGGTAATGTTATTTTTACAACTCAAATGTATACATTTACTTTTATACCTATTAATTTTAGAAAAGAAAAGAAAGGGAAAAAAGATATTAGTTTCTAATTTTTTTTTTTAGAAAAAGTAAATAAGTATATAAAGATTTGGGATGCAAGAATAGGTCATGTATAACATGGACCCTTCAAGTTAAGGTTCATCGATGAACTGTGTATTTTAAATCGTTAGATTATTAAAAAAATAGATGGAGGGTTGAGATCAAACACCTGTAACTTAAATAGCAAATATTTAGAAGAATGGAAGAATTGTAACTTGGTCCTCCAAAGAAGTATCTACAACTCCGTCGGTGAAGGCCAGGACCAGTGCATCGAGGTGACGCCACCTCTGTCCTATCGCACTTGAAACCCACCACCCTTCAAACCTACCACCGTGCCAGAGCATGGTCGCTGTGCGACAAATCGTCCATCACTAGATCTACCCATCCGAGTTGCAACCCCAACCATCTAAACCACCACACAACCACCGCGACCTTCAACCACAACCTTAGTGGTTTGGATGACTCAGGATCCAAGTCGTACCACGCACGACCATGGTAATTTGGAGGTGGGATCATAGAAGCTTCTGAGGCTTGCGAGTTTTGCACTATGTGCCACCCACTGTGCTACCTTTCACCGCCACTATGCGACCTTAACACCGTCAAGCCCTGGAGGCAATCTAGACTAGATATTTCTTTGGCCCACGCACCTCGACCATATTCAAAGTTGTCGGAAGGTCGAGGGGGTCAGATTTGTGACCTTCGCCATAGATCAGGTTATGAGGGACGCCATCAAAGGGATGAACGACCAAAGCCTTGATGGCGGCGACAACTACAGATCTACCAATGGTGACTCTGCGAAGGGCGACGACATTACTAGGACCTAGAGAAATCAGAGCTTCTACTAATGATCACTGAGGGCTGGTCCGGAAGTGTTAGGGAAGATGGTGGGGGAGTCAGAGGAAGAGATTGGAGGAGCATGAGGAGAATCAGTGGGGGGAGTGATGGTTAGGGCAACAGATTTTAGTGTCCAATTTCGTGCTCAATTGTAAAGGGATAAAATTAAAAATTATATATTATAGGACCAGAATGTAAACAAACCAAAGGACCATTTTATAAATATCCAATACTTGTTACTGCATTTTTTTTTGGGTGCATGGATGGACCCAAAGCTAAAGGGTCCACCATAAAAGCCAGCGTAAAAATAGGCAGCGCTTAAGATGGTATTTTAAGCCATTGGATGGGAATACATTTAGATGGATGGTTTGGATTATTTACTTTGTACCTGTTGAATAGGTAAAAAAAAAGAAGAGAAAATTGACTTTGCAACTTAGTGCATCAATTTGTACAAAAAACTCCCAAGCCAGAACCTTACCACTACCGTGCCTACCTGTTGTTAGTCCCCTTACCACTGTAGGCCTGAGAATCAAGTTAGAAGCTCCATCTTGCATTACCCATGACCTCCTTGAGCCCGGCAACATCTAGATCCAACCCGCCACGGTACCCATTCACGACTGACCCTAGCACCCTTATTGCCCACAGTGGTACCACCACCACGAACTTCGACATCCTTGCGACCCAAATTGCATTGACCCACCAAACCTAGAACCAAACTCGACCTAGTTCTGTCATCCACAAACTTCAGTCGTTGTTTGTGCCCTCATAGCCACACTGCCACTAGGTTTCCTCCATGAGCTCCACCATTTCTATGACTCAAACTGCCTTCTTCGCCGTCTACGAACTCCACCCAACCGTGTCGTTTATCGCGCCCCCATGGCCACATAGTTGCTAAGATTTAGGGGTATTCAACATTATTTGGTATATTGAATGACCACACCGTTGATCTCAGCTCCCATGGCCACATCGTTGCTGTCCATAAACTTCACCAAACCCGTTAGTTGAGCCACCTAAATATGATTTTGGTAAAAAAGGACCTAACTGTAACAATAGATTATTGTGGACATGTCCAAAATGAAGCATTAGGCCATTTTTATAAAATGAAAAAACTTGCTATCACTAGTTTTTTAATTTAATTGATCTATTGATGGACTTAAACTTAAAAGGTCCATCATAAAAGTCACTATAAGAATAACATTATTATTTGGGTTCGTACTTCGTACCTCTATGCTCGGGTTGAACGCTTCAACATCACAATGTACAAATTCATTCTTCAATGGAAAGATTTTTTTATTTTTTTCCCAATAAAATCACACGCTAAATATTAGTCTTATTTATATAGATTGACTCAAACCTCATTCAACTCATGGGCTAAGTTAGACTGAAAAGATTGTTTATAGTTAAGTTGATAGATTTACAACCCAATCCATATGCATGATTCATGCATTAACACACATTTTCACATCTCTTTTTTTTTGACAAAAAAAAATCTCTCTTTTTTTTTATATAAAAAAAATATGTGCATATCCATAAATAAAGCATATCCTTGGCTTGGTGAAAATTTATGTTTAGATTAATATCAATATCAGAGTTAATAGTATTTAATAGAAAGGAAATGAGGGAATAAAAAAAGGCAATGATGAGTAAAGAAATAAGTTTATAAAGTGTTTGGAAGTTTTAACAGGCGTTTATGCTAACGAAGTGAACATTGTAATAGTGTAGGTTTATATTTTTCCCCACACATTTCCTCAAATGTCTAATATTTGTTCTCCTCAAAATTGAGATGGAATGAAATAATACAGTATCCAATTAAGTTAATGAATCTTCCAAATAAAGAGGGAAAAAATTATGTTCCATTCTATTCATTTCCTTTTCGATCTATCTCTACCTATTCCGTTCCATTCCGTTAATGAAAAAACATCCAAATATAGAGTTAAATAAAGGATAGGAAAATATGGCTTGATGAAAATTTAAACATTCAATATCAATATCAGAGTTAAAATTATAGTATTTAGTCCTGTACAATTAAATATTTATTTATCTAGAGTTTAATATAAAAAAAAGGGATTTGTCTATGAGTAAAGATACTTTTATAAAGATACTTTTATACTAAGATAAGTGGTTAAGTTTTTATTGTAATAGTGTAAAATAATGGTTGCAATTTTTTTTTTCAGCCACACATTTCAATGTCTGCGTGATTTATGCGTGAAAAATATTTTTGAAAATAATATTACTATTTGTCTAATTTTGCAAATAATACTGTATCCAATTAAGTTTTTTCAAAAATTGTCAAAAGTAAGTATTCATTCTTAAATTAATAAAATATATAATTTAATAATTATCACTTTTGACGTTCTTGTATTATGCATATTCATATATACTTTTATTTTATTACATTGATTTTACATTTGGATTGATTGTCTTTTCCTTTAATGCATATTCACACTGTAATATCAAAGTTTATATCATTAATGGTATTAACCACACAATGTGTGGGTTCTTCTATTGGTTTTATAACCTAAAACTCAAATGATTTGGTAGCAACTGTTAAACATAATTTATTAATTAATTGTATATAAACTTTGATGTTATCGCATATACGGTTATTTTTAATATATACTTCATTTAAAAGAAATATATTCTAGATACCATTTATCTAGTTATATTGATTTTTTATTAAAATAAAATAAATCAATGCATAAATGATTACAAAAATCTGCTGTGCCTTGTGTTGAAAAGTTTGGACTTTTTCAGGTTTTGGTCGGATCCGCGCGGTCCAAACCGGCCAAGGCGGTTGAGCCACTTTCGATCGACAGTGGTCAAAATGGGTCACTGACGGTGGGCCACGTGGTCGAGGCATTGGTGGTCGGGTGGTCGGCGGCGGCGGTCCCATCCCACGGATCCACCTGGTCGGGTGGTCGGCGGAGGAGGTAATCTTCCTCTCGGTGTGGTCGGGTGGTCGGAGGCGACTTCATCCTGCGTGGTCGGGTGGTGCGATAGTGAGGTTCGAGTTCGTGGTCTGGTGGTCGGAGGCGGCAAGGGTCGGAAAGTGGTCACCGTAAGGTGGTGCGCGACAACATCCAGGTGGCGGCGATTCGGCGTGGTTAGGTGGTGGCGTGAAGCGTGTGGACTCATCTACGTGGTGGCGTGCTCAAAATCGGAGAATGGTTCGGTGCTGTCACCTACACTGAGCGCAAGTGATGGTCGGCATGGATGGTTCTACTCAAGACAGGGAAGGACTCCTCTACGGATGGTGGTTTCCACCATGATTTCTGCTGAAAAAAAAGTTCAAAAAAAAAAAAAAAAAAAAAGGATTTGGTGATGCAGTTAAAATTTGGTGTTTTAGGGATAAGGGAATTTTATGTCTGTGTAGTGAGTGCATAATAGTAATCTAATCATATATTGCAATGTTAGAAACTTATTTATGCGGTTTTCAAATTTATTTTCATAGTGACCTTTTTTATTATTGTTATTGTTATTGAATTTTGATAAATTATTTAAGGTTAATTACATGCAAATTTATTAAATACTAAGTAAATGTCTTATTACTTTCCAGGTAGATGTATAACTTTATTTTTTCAAAGGTTGAAAAGGATTATGCTTATAAGACACATGAAAAAAAAAGTAACAATTTATTACCTTTATGATATATATATATATATATATATTTATTATGTAATATAAAAAATGATATGAATAAATATATTTATGCAAGCAAATAATCAAAATATTATTGCTTGCACAATGTGTAAAGATTTTTAACAAGAGTTTAATAATCTTTTTGTATATTTTATATTTATTTTCAATTATTATATCACTATTTCTGTAACCCAGTAGATTGAAATAATGATATCACTATATTACATAAATTTTAAGGTATAAATTTTAAAATACTTCTTAAGAAATTTAAAATATGAATTTTTTTGTATAAAAAAAATTATAAATTTTTAATTCTCAATACATTAAATACTCTATTTTTTTGCTAAAAAAACTTTTTATTTTAAATTCATAATGTGCTTGTTAGCAAAAGTGTAAGTTTTTATAGTTATATTGATTAATTAATATTTAATTAGTTTAAGTAATTAGCACTTATTTTTCAACTTTAAATAAAATTTTAAGTTTAAATTTGTGAATAAAAAAAAATTAATATTAAAAGAACTAATTTTTGTAATTCAACTTGAATTTACTTCATATTAATGAAAGTATAATGTAACTTCTAGATATCCAAGAGTTTATAAAAAAAAAAGTTATATTGATTATTAATTATTAAAATAAAAATAAACTCAATGCATACCTGATACCGGTAAAAATCTGCTTGTGCCTTGTGTTGAAAAGTTTGGACAATGTTTTCAGTTAATTCGCGGCATTAACCACCAAAAGAGTAGAATGCCGCGGGGTCCAAACCGGCCAAGGCGCCAACCACACGAGCCACTTTCTTTTCAAATTTCAAACAGTAAATCAAAATGGGTCACTGACTTACCTCATCCACGTCATCGATCCTCACGAATTTCCATCTCACATCTAAACCGTACATTAAAACCCATCAACCGTCTAAAACACCTCACCGAAACCAATCCCACGGATCCACCTACTGTCCCAAACCCCCAACACTACCTATAAATACAAAAACTGCCTGATCAGCCAAGCACTACACCGCAAAAAACGCACAGCTAATCTTCCTCACTACTCACTCTCACTCTCACTCCTCTCGGTAACCTTTAATTTCTTCATCTTGTGCTTAATCTAGTTTAGTTTAAATTAATTTTGCTCTAATAGCTGGTGTTGGTGCAGATAGTGATTGGTGTTAATCGAGTTCCTGATCAAGATGTCTGGGCGCGGAAAGGGCGGCAAGGGTTTAGGAAAGGGAGGAGCAAAACGTCACCGTAAGGTGTTGCGCGACAACATCCAGGGCATCACTAAGCCGGCGATTCGGCGTCTGGCTCGTAGGGGTGGCGTGAAGCGTATTAGTGGACTCATCTACGAAGAGACACGTGGCGTGCTCAAAATCTTTCTGGAGAATGTGATTCGGGATGCTGTCACCTACACTGAGCACGCAAGGAGGAAGACTGTAACGGCTATGGATGTAGTCTATGCTCTCAAGAGACAGGGAAGGACTCTCTACGGATTTGGGGGTTAGGATTTTTTATTTTTATTTTTATTTTCTTATTTGTTGGTTTTAGTAGTGTATGTGGGTGAGGAAAAGTCTTGCTGTCAAGAAAAAACAAAAAAAGAAAAAGGCAAGGATTTGGTGATGGGGGTTGCTGGACTGGTGGTGTTTTAGGGATAAGGGAATTATATGTCTGTGTAGTGAGTAATCTGCTTTTTCTGAAAATTATGTAATCTAATCACTATATTGCAATGTTAGAACCATCTGTGTTTTTTCTTCGGTTTAACACTTCAATCTTCTACTGCTTCTATACTGAGGAAGGAATTGTTTTCCTTTTTTACGTGTCCAACAAATTGAGAGACCTTGGGCTTAATGAGCTTTTATACATTTTGAAAGCCATGGGCCTAAAACCTGTGGAGAAAGGGGCATTTTCAGCCCAGTTCACAAGTTTGGTTTATTCATGGTCTCAATGTGTAATGTTGTCATGAGAACTTCTAAAAGGTTTTTGTTATGGGGTCACAGAATATAAAAGCAAGAACAATTAAAAGCTAAACAACCTATCAATATAGATGCCAAAAATACATGATAAAGAAATGAGGAACATGGTGAAAAACAGTGAACCTCTCGATCAAAAGAGTGAACAAAACTAGCTGTCCGATGGGTTACGTTCATTTTTCAAATAGTTCAAACATAGCTTCAGTCAGTTTCTTTAGTATTTTTCGCCTAGCATTTTACAGTAGATTGAAAAATAGATATCATTATTATATCACTATTACTGTAACCCAAAAATTCAGCCCTTTCTATTAGGGTGCTAACCGCAAATTTCGAGTAAGTCTTTTTGTACAGAACCTAGAAATCATCTTACTGCAAGATGCATTTCACTGGGCATGAGGCCTTCATATCACGCCAGTCAGTGTGATAAACCCTGACGAAAGTATCTTAATGCAATGCTTTTAAAATATTAATGGTTGAGTTTGGTGTATTTGCCTTTTTTTTTTCAGAAAAAAATTGGTCGTTGAACTTGACATTAGCAATGCGCAGAATGCCATTCTCACTCATAAGCTATTTGTAGACTAGCTAGCATATTTGTTTTGCTAAAAAATGGTGCTTTGTAATTGGATGCTATACAGTGGGCACGTGACTGTGTCGCTACTACTAGAATTACAGATAACTTATATTTAGCTTTTTGAGCATCTTTGTCACAGATTTTGCTGTTGAAATAGTTTAAAACGGCAGCACTAGTATCATAACTTCAACTTTAAACTGAGGATGATTATTAACCGGTGATTACAATTTTCATTTTTTGAGTAAAAAAAATAAGTTAAAGATGTACCACCATAGAAAGAAGATATTGAGTTTTTAGAGTTTACATTAGAACCTCCCTTTCTGTGCGGCTTACAAGTCCTATCAATACAATACTCAAGCATACAGCAAAATGAAAGACAAGAGGAAGCCCATCTCAAGGCATACCTTTCTTTTACATAAGATCTAATCTAAGTGTAGTATCTCTTATCAAGTTACCATATGATTTGTGAGTCATTGGATACATGGTATTAAATTAATTATTTTAGGGAGAGGGGCCAATACAGTAGCTTGCTTTGAAAATCAAATTCTCCTCATATTGGTACATGCATGCCTTAAAATCTCTTAAAAAATTAGACCCATTTTTCATCATGCTTCATGCCATTTTGCATTAAATGAAAAGTGCATAAACCATGATATGTTTCAGTTACCTCAAGCAAAGCTTTAGCCATTGCAGATCTTGATCAAGGAAAATAGTTTGAGGCTTCTTTTCTTGTGTGCTTGCAAATAAAACAACCATTTAAATGACTCTTGTCTCATCATAAAGGAGAAACAGCACCAAAAGTTACCACTCCTGTGTTGCACTATAACCACATCACCAAAATGAGGGCCTGGCGCACCCCACCAAAACTGAGTTCGAAGATTTTAATTATTTAATATTTTCAATGGCTGGTTGAGAATCTCACATGTCAGTAGGTATGGCAAAATTATCGTATCTGTGGAGATTTGCGAGGATTCTACTCATTATTCAAATGAAGCCTTTTTGATGCCGATATTCATTTAATAAATGAGGACGAGGCACTAGAAATTATAACATGTGAGTGTTCTCAAGATGTAAAACATGATTATGCCAACAACAAAATCATATACTGTGTATTTTCCAGTATATATATTTTATTTAATATATATCATATATTATAATTTTTTTTTTAACTTTTACGAGATCCTTGAGATGAAAAATACATGTATATTTTATTATTTTAAAATATATTTTTATTAAATCCAATCCATAATGATAAAACTTCATTGAAAAAATATATACTATTTATGTAATAGTTATTTATAGTAAACTAATTATTATAAAATATAATTAGATTTAGTTTGTCTTCATTTATAATAATCTTTTAATTTTGTAAGAATCTTATATTATTAAATAAAATTGTAGTATGTGATGTTAAAATTTATTTTATTTATGTTTGTTTTTATAAATTTTTATTTATGTTTGTTTTATAAATTTTAAAATTTTATTTTAAAATATCAAATACCCAATGCATATACTTGTGATGCTTCAATTATATCATGATATTCTATCTACAATATCCTGAAATTATAAATGAGAGATCTGAAATGTGTTGCATAAACGAGGTGGGCGGGCGCACCCCAAGCAACTATACGAAAATTTTAATTATTTAATATTTTCAATGGCTGGTTGAGAATCTCACATGTCAGTATCTACTCTCACAAAGGATATCCAGGCGCGTGGGTGCTAGTGCAAGTATGACGAAATAAGATTCGCAACGGGCTATCTTAAGTCATAAAATTACCAATGTTTTGTTATTTGTTTAATTTTTATATTTTATTTTTTTTTAATTTACTTATAAATTTATTTTATATCTCGCAAGAATATTATAGTTATATATAATTTGATATGACATATGTCTCACACGAATCTACAATAAACATATATTTACTGTATGTGAGTCAAAAAAATGTTTTCCTAAAATTACCTGCAGTTATTCTATATATGCACATTATTTTTTTCTCACACTAATTTCAGACTTTGTTAATGTACAAATAATTGGATAACATTGTGTTGTGTGTTCTTCTTTCTCCTGTTTCTTGCCACCTCTGCTTTCTTGAATCAAAATTTTATTCATGATAGGGATGGGCATGACTAAACTAAGACCAAAGTGAACGAATAAAAAGAGATACCTGTACATATTATCCATACGTACAGTTCTTTTATGCAACCAATAAGTAGTTAATTTTCTAATGGTTAAATTAAACCTGACATGTAATACGCATTATGAGTTTATGACAATTATTTCTTTAGATTTTGCAATTTCGGAAATTTATTTGTTACTCTGTAACCTCTATAATAGATTGATTCCAAGGCATGTTTTCTGAGCGTTGTTCAGAAATCTGCACACCAAAGATCCTCTTATAATACTTGGATGACAGAGGAATCAATATTCAGAATCAACAACTAAAGTGGCCAAGGCTGACTAATATCTCTTGTACTTAATCAAATAATTTAAATTACTCGTTCTTTCTCACCATGAAATTTGTCCCAGAAATTTGACACGGTACATGAGCTCTGCCGAGAAGAAAGAAAATTCCAACATTCGTTGGATTGTTAAAAGCCTACAAGTTCTGAATCAACGTTGTTCTCACGTAAAATGCACACATAAAATCCAAAATAATTAAAAGCGTAAATTTTGTACCGAAGGTAAGACATAGATGCTAAATCACATAAATAGAAAGATAGGGCTAGAGTATTTGGAAGCATATAAATACACACAAATTATTTAATATATAAAAAAGTCAAAGTAGAAGTAAATGGAAGAAAATAAAATAACTGCAAAGAATACCATAATTTCAGAGAAATTGCATGCTTGGCAATTGCCTAAAAACTCCTTTGTGTCACCACCTATCTTGTACAAAAAAGAAACCCAACTCTATATGGCAGTTTAATATAAGAACTTGGCCAAACCTTTAGATTCAGGTGTTCCTCTGGCTGATAAGGTACCTATAAAATATACTTGCACAACTTGCATTCATTTTTCAAGATGATCCAGTCCAAACCTCACAAATCAGAAATTTAACAAGGAGATGTTTGGTTACCAACTAAGCAAACATGTTTAATTAACTTGATCTTTCTTTACAAATCTATATAGTGCCTCAATCCTCTGCGAGGGGGCAGAGAACTACTGTTCAGAAGACAAACCACCAAAATCATAAAAGAAAGAGTAGTGTAATGCAGAATTTCGAAGATATAACATCCGAAGTCACCTCCCCTCAGACTTCACCAACTGTGAGAATACCCTACTCATAGAAACACCTGACAGGTCATCCAGGCTTGAAGCTTCAAATTGTGCAGTAGAAACACTTGGTTCGCGGTTGAAATTGTTGATCTGTGGAGAGAGCTCACCAATCATATTGGTACTGTTTTCTTCAGGATCACCTTGAACAACAGCCTCTTGAAGTTGGAGAGCATACTCCAAATTCCACAAGACATCTCCCATAGAAGGCCTGTCAACACCAAACTCAGCCAAGCATTTTTCAGCAGTTTCTCCAAACTTCCTAAGAGAATCTGGTCTAATTTTCCCTGCAAGTGTTGGATCAATGATTTGCTCCAATTGCCCTCTTTTCTGCCATTTCATTGCCCATTCTGCCAAGTTCACCATTTCTCTAGGAAGGGATGGATCTATAACAGGTCTAGCACAAAGAACCTCAAACAGAACTACCCCAAATGAATACACATCTGACTTTTCTGTTAATTGTTGCCTCCTGAAATACTCGGGATCAAGGTACCCAAAACTCCCTTTGACAGCTGTGCTCACATGCGTCTGATCAATTTCAGGCCCAGTCTTTGATAGGCCAAAATCAGCGACTTTGGCCATGAGGTTCTCATCAAGCAGGATATTTGCAGACTTCACATCACGGTGAATAACTGCTTTGGCATAGCCAGTA
Organism: Ormosia emarginata; assembly: GCA_029884605.1. Classification (NCBI taxonomy): domain Eukaryota; kingdom Viridiplantae; phylum Streptophyta; class Magnoliopsida; order Fabales; family Fabaceae; genus Ormosia; species Ormosia emarginata. The sequence goes on along the minus strand of JAQQTP010000089.1, from coordinate 15,878,889 downwards.
TGAAGGTAATGAAGTCCTCTTGCTGCTCCAATGCATATCTCAAGTCTCTCCTTCCAACTTAAGCTTGGGAGACCTGAACCATACAGATGACTCTTGAGAGTTCCCTTTGCCATATATTCATATATCAAGATCATTTCATTCTTTTCATCACAATAACCAATCAACGACACCAGATGGCGATGGCGGAACTGAGACAGCATTTCAATTTCAGTTCGAAATTCTGCAAGCCCCTGCTGGGACCGAGGATTCCCCCTCTTAACTGCAACTTTAGTGCCATCACTTAATTCTCCCTTGTATACTTTACCAAAACCACCTATGCCAATAACCCAACTCTCATCAAAATTGTTTGCAGCCTCCTGAATTGCCGCAAAAGGGATGCGATACCCAAAGTTTGAAGCAGCACTTGCTGTTGTGCCATCAGAATATTTACTTCCCATGGTGTGAGAAGTTCCATCATTGGTAGATAAGGGAACCCATGTCTTTGAATGCCCTTGTCGTGCCAACTGTCTTCTTTTCCTGCATAGAACAAAGAAAACTCCAACCAAGACCACTGCACTAAATGTCCCAATACTCACCCCCACTATCATGCCAACTTTCTTAGAATTCAAACTAGAAGTACGAATCACAGGCACAGCTGCTGCTGCACTGAGACTGCTCATAGAGTTGTTCATTTTCATGATCTCAAGCCCATTCAAAATGGCATTAGGATAATCATTACTTACAGTAGAAGGGCCAATACTTACAAGAATTTTATTGCTGACAGTTGGGGCTATAACCAAATCCTTATAATATGGAAAAGCCAAAACATTATTAGTTAACGCACTGAGATCAAGATCCTTAGCAGCAAACCAGGAGTCAATGTAAACATTGAAGTAGAGTTCATTAAGACCTTTACTGACTATATCACAGAAGTGAAGTCTAACAAGGTACTGAAATCCAGGTTCCACATCAAACTGCCAGGTCACATTGAAATTACTACGGGGATCATTGTTTGAGTTCATCTCTGTCAGAGTGCCATAGACAGTAGGTGGAGCAGCATTTTCTGTTGGTCCGCCCTTAACATATTTAACAGCACCGATATTTGAAACAATACTGGCAAGGTTAGGTTGTATAAGGAAGCTTTGATCTGGAACCCAAGTTCGATGAAGGGTGTCATTGCCAGAGGACACAGTTGGACCACCCATGTTAATCCTGAAAACTGTCTCCAATGCCAGTGTCAACAACCCAGAGTAGCTTGCCAATGGATTTAGGGTGAAAGCATCATCAGCAATGAGGTCATCAGGGACTGAAACAACTTCAATTGCATTCACGAAAGCAATGGAATTATCTGAAGGGGTAAAGCTGATCACAAGGGTGTCTGAGGCCACATTTACTGAGTACTCCTTCATAACCGGATTTTTCTGCACACTGAAGTTACTGAGAAGGATATTGTTTTGGGTGGTAACAGCAAACTTTGCAGCACCCAGATTGTATTTTTCATATGCAAATGGAAAGAAATAAAGACGGATCCAATGTCTCCCCTTTTGGTTAACAGGAAATGTGTACTTTGAGGATCCAGTGAAAATTCTTGCCGTTTGATAGAGAGGCCAATTGTCGCCTGAGGAAGTAATTGATTTTAAGGAGGTGCTGGCAAGAATATGTTGTTGGGTGGAAAGGAAATTCTTGAAGAAGTTATCTGCTGTGAAATTGCGGCTACCAACTGAAGTATTGGCAGGTGCTCCACAGTCTATAAGGTAATTGTCTACAGGAACAAAGTTGGCAGAAAAGCATACCAAGGGCAAGATTGATAAGGCATAGATAAATAAGCCAAGTTCTCTGCAATCCCACATATCTAGGAATTCAAAGAAAACCACTGAGAATGATGTATTTTCTTTTCTGTTTTAAATTTTTCTCTTTGCAGCCTTGTAATTTAATCCTAGGAAGAGCGCTGTACATGCAAGAAAATAAAGCAACAAATTTCTACTTATCAATCATAAAACCAAAGAGGCAAAAAAACACAGAAATAGAATAACAATGAAGAGTGAAGATGGCACCTTTAAATTTAATACCTTCAGAGCTCCACCAGAACCAGGAAGACCCAAACCAGAGAGCAGAAGACAAATCTGAAGTACCCTTTTGTTATATTGAAAGGAGTTCAATGCAAATGATGAAAGGAGAAAATCAAAAGCATGTTCAGCACAAATCTAGCTCAGGACAAGCTGGTATAAACTGATGACAACCTTAGCTATTGATGATGTAGTCCTAGATTCTTTTATGCACTAATTTTATTTTATTTTTTCCCAGAGAGAGAGAGAGAGAGAGAGAGAAAAGAACAGGCTGAAACAGGGTCAAAAGGGTTGGTGCAAGATTGAAATACCAGCTTAGGCTACAGAGGGCTAACCTGGTTTTTGGGGTGAAGCCATGATTGACGAATCTCATGTCTCTCAAGGGGAAAAAATAATAATAAAGGAAATAAATTAAGAGAGGTGAGTTGGTAACTCGCTGAAAAGCAATAAAAGGAAGAGTTATTGATACTGTTATGTAATGATATTGGCAAGGAGAGTAACAGATGAGTGTTTATACTTTATACCATCCATATATTCTGTAAAAATTTAATTAATTCAGGTTTGTATACACCCATAAAAAATTAGATAAAAGATAAATTTTTGTGATAAATAAGTTTAGTAAAATTTGTTTATTTTTTTTCTTTAATTTTTTGTAAATATGTATAAATATAAGGTGTTAAATTTTTATCCGCCCAAGAATATCTCTTATACCATATCTGCTTATGCTTCTTTCTGCTTGTGGGCCTGTGAGTATGATTGAACCGGAAAAAGGTTGGTAAAGTCGTGCTGGTAATATAATGGTATACCAAGATTTTTTATGTTATCAATCTGAATATCTCCTCAAACTCAAGGATAATTAACTACCAATAACCAACAATATATTTTACAATGCTCTAGTGCAGTGTAATTCAGTTGGTTAAGAGTTGTGAACATTAAAAAAAATGAGGAGGGTTCGATTCATCTTCATTACTTTCTAACATTCTCCCCTTTCTCCCTAGATCAGAACCCACTAGAGGGCCTCTCAAAAGTCCTACTAAAAAGCCCCCTGACCAGTCTCACATGGTGGGCACTTAGAAAAATATTTTATAATTAATCAAGATTTATTATAACCAGATAATGAAAAACTTGAGCAAGGGAGTAAGATATAGAAGCTTATTGACAAAAGTAACTGTAAGAAACTGACATTTAAATCAAATTAAGTGTAATCAAAATAACGTAAAACTGAAGTTTCATATTGACCATTAAAAAAATGAAATCCCTCAAATTCTAGGAAGGAAAATGTTAGAAACACACTTTGTTAAGTTTGCCATAAAACATTAACACATGTTTTTAGGCTCTTTGTACATTAAGAAATTACTAATCCTAACTTTCATCGAAAAGAAGAGGTATGAATTTTAACTCTTTAAATTATTAATATTTTATTTTAAACTAATAGAGATACAGAAAAATATATTTTAGATTAATCTAACCATATATACAAGCATTGTACGAATTAATTTTTGTATAAATTTATTAATGGAAATTTCTTATTTGATTAAGCAAAATAATTAAAAAAATAGAGAATTGATTGATATGAAATTAATTGTTTTGATAGCCAATAAAGAAAAAAAAATAAATAATAGTGTTGTGTATACAAAGAAGAAAAAGTTAAGACGAAAAAGAATGGCTTGATAGGCAACAAAGATAAGGAGGGAGAAGAAATCTATCTCTATGCGTAGGCAAAAAACTCTAAGTATAGACAAAAAACAATATTGATAATGTTTATTTTTTTAAGTAAGTAAAAGTTAACGAGACTAATCGAGAGAGGGAGTAGTTAAATATATCTTGTTACTTTCAAAGAGAAAAAAAATATAATTTAACGAGAACAAGAATACTCAAAAATAAATTATTTACACTTAAATATAAGTACTTAATTTTATAATATAATAGTGGATTTGTTTTGAGTAAATTATAACATATTTGGATATATGTTAGTAAACTGATTATAATCATTGATGAATTCATTTACACTGAAAAATCATATTTTTAAAGCCATTTTTTGGATTTTTTGTATATAGTCATTTTGAATATTTTATAGCTGTTAGCATTTTTATCCAATTCACCCTAAAACTGTAAAACATCAAATCAATATCAATTAATATATTATAATAATATATAATATAATATAACAATAATATAATATAATAATATAATAAAATAAAAAAGTACATGTATTTATATTTTGACATAAAATAACACATTTAAATAGTTATTATATGAAAAATACATAATCTCAATAACTATTACGTGACATTTCATATTGTAATTTTTTTAAAAAGTGTATATACATTGTCAAATTTAAATTAAATTTATTGCCTACATATATAATATAAATATAAAAATTTATAATCACATATTAATTATCTTAACATATATATATATATATTTGTATATTAATTGATATTCAAAGAAATAAAAAAAATCATTTATCTTTAGTTGACACATTATTAATTTTTTTTATTAGTGATTTATCTTAATTTATCTCGTGTATTGTACAAGTACAAAATTTAGTAATATATAAAAAAAATACACGGCACAAATTTTTGTCATGTGTCACTCTTAGTTAGCAAAACATATTCTAATTTTTTGTCATATGATAAATAGTCTTCCTATATGAATGTCATGTGTTTTTTTTTTTTTTTTTTTTTTTTAATATAGTGCTGACTTATCTGTACACGTAGATGATATATATTCAAATATTAAAAATTTGATAAGTTAAAATAGTGATCTAAACTCCTAAAAAAAGAAAAATAATACTCAAAATTACATAGACAAATAAAGAATAAAAAATACAAATAGAATGAAAAAAAGAAAGAAAGATAAAATTTAGACTAATAGAAAATAAATATTTATATAAATATTTTTTATTTTATAATATTTCGTCACATATTTTAATTTTGAGACTATGCTTATTTAGGATATAAAAATTTTTCCTTCTTCACAATTGTATTTTCGATTGAGTTCTTGATTATTTATCACTTGACTTATTTCTTTTTAATTATATGAATATAAATTTAATTAATTTATATGTGATTTTTAGTAAAGTTAATTTATTGAAATATTTTTTATAAAATTATTGGATTAAATTATATATTTAAAAGACAAATTTTTTTGTTTATATTATAATTTTTCTTATATATAGATTGTTTTATAACATTTTATATTCAAATTTTTAAATATTTATATTAAAATAAAATCCTTTCAAAAATATTATATGTTTTTAAACTAAACTTATAAATATTATTTTTTATAAATTTGTACATATATTTTATTTAAATTATATATTTTTTAGTTTAATTCTTAATTTATCAGTGCATGAGTGCAAAATCTAGTATTATATAATTTAAACAAATCATATAATACCCTTTTTAATAATTTATTATATAAAAGTGTTTTTTATATATAATCCAAACAAAATATATCATCATATAATTATTTTTAATTAATATATCCAAACATGATACTAATTTTATTATAATAATTTTTTTTAAAAATTAAATATACATATAATTAATTATTAAATAATATTTTTTTACAATTAATTCAAACAGACCCTTTGTTGGGACTTATAACATGTTTTCACTTTAGTTTTTTTTTTTTTACCAAGAAAAATATTTTCTGATAGATGGATATTTCTTATTACTTAGCTTCTTCTTCAGTCTTCAGGTCAAAATCGTAAAATACAATTTTTTAATCCATAATCATTGCCTAATCTGCAACAACAAAAAAATCATCACATAAAAAATAAAATAAAAAGTAAAAAAAACAAGCAAGCTGAAGGAGATAATGTAATGCATATGGGGAAGGTGATTTACTGATATTAGTGTTGGAAAATGTCGTAACCTGCAACTATGTCGTTATGCGGTTGGCAAGCGTCACCTGGAAGCCTAACACTCGTTTTCATTCCACTTAGAAATTTGTTTGAAACTCTACGAAAGAGTGAAATTCAGCAATACGAAATAAAAAATAGTTGTATTGGGTCAATTTTGTTTTTTTTTAAAAAAAAGTTGTATTGAATCGCGTTCCAGACAAATGCTTGCTATAACGCCACTTGTTCAGCGAATCAGCGGAAAGAAAAGCAAAGAAACAGATAGAAAGTGACACTTATTCTTTTAGATAAATTTTTATTTAAACATAATATATTTAATTAAATATATTAAATTAATTAAAATTTAATATTTTTATAAAATATTATAAAATTAATTATAAAATATAAAAATTTATAAAAATATTAAATTTTAATTAATTTAATATATTTAATAATAATATATTATATTTAAATAAAAATTTCTCATTCACTTAAATGTCGTATGACCAGTTTCCACGATAGTTGATCTCGCGATCTGGAGTCCATACCAGTTGTGACTAAGAATCATAAGTCTAATATCGTTTTCATTAAAAATATTTTTTAAATATTGCAGTTAATTTAGTATCTACTTTACACGCACATAGACATAGTTAAGATTTAAATATTGTTTCTTATCATCTAATCTAATGTACAAAAGAGTCAATCAATACCACATCCGGTTTTTTTTTTTTTGCAGTACCACATAAGGTTAATTTTTTTCCTAAGTTAAAAAAAAAAACCCACAAAGTCATCGGCTCATCGCTTTACTCATTGGACTATGTACGAATACTTGCTCAGTTGCTAAAATGTTTTGGCTGGCTGTTGTTGGCGTATTAAATTTTCTTTAACTTTGATCGTACATATTTTTTTTTATATTTTATTTAATATTATTTATGATATTAATTTTTTTAATCACATATTTTTTGAAAATATATATACAATATTCACATTCTAAAAAAAAAAAATGTGAGATCATTTTTTTTTCTAATTTTCTTTCACCCCCAAATACATATCAGCACCGTTTACTTATTGACTTGGAACCATTTATACATTACATCTCCGTGAACGTTCATGAACAACTCGTTGACGTGTGATTTTTTCTTTTGTTGTACACGTTTACGCGTGAATTTAATCTATATTATTTTAACCATCTGATGGCCTTTCAGATGAAGAAAAATGTTATCAAAATTTTTAGACGAAAAAAAGAGCATGACATCTCATGTTATATATTAGTTTAGGACATATATAAGGTTGTAGGTTAAATATAAAACCATTTTATGAGCTTATACTTATCAGCTTAACAAGTGTAAACTCATGTTCTTAAATTTTTATTTAAAATGTAAACTAAAAAAAAGAAATTAGGAACTTCGACTTTTGAGCAATTGAGCCCCGTTAATCAACCGGAAAAATAAAAAGGAACATAGCTAAGCTATATATGCGTGTGTTTTGGGACAAATTAAGGCTAAGCTACGAAGTGTTGTTGTATAATTTGGATTGAAATCGACCCGGTCATAAGATGGGATTACTTGGATCAATGGTCAGATCGTAAATTAAAACAGTTAAATTGAAAAATTCTTTGATAAAGAATAAAATATTTTTTAAAAAATATTATATAAAATATTATTGATATAAAATATATCCCTATTAAAGTATATTATATAAAAAAGTATACTTTTAAACAAGTAATGATATAATCTATTAGTTACATAATAAATTAAGAATAATATTTAATAAAAATATATATGGTCTAATAATATAATGTATTTTATGACAAAATTTTTAAATATAATATTTAAATAATATAAATTACATTTTTATTAATTTTTTTTAAAAAATAGACCTATCCAAGTTAACTTGCCCAAATGGGTCACTGGGTCACCTAAACCAATTTAAGTTTAACCAAGTTTACTAGAAAAACAATCTAATATATTGACTGAATTAGCCTAAAACCCAGTCGCGAATTTTTTGAGTCTACTGGTTGAATTAATCTAATTCATACAAGTATGCTAATAAGTATATATATCATCAATTTTGTTTCTATAATTTATTATTATTTTTTATTTCAAGTCTGATTTGGGTCGTGTTGTATTTAGTATTTAGTGCAAAATGACTCTATTAAAGTTAGTTAGACATATGGTCCCGATGCTATTTTAGTATTGCTTAGTCAATTGTCATTTACCCAAATTGATAATTTCAATATTAAGAAATATTAAGAATATACTTTTTATTATATTTCTTTTAACATACTATCTTCTATTGAGTTACATTACTTACTAAAACACACATTTAATTTTGATTAGTGTGTAATTATCTCGATCGTAACCTTTAATCGCGACCAATCTTTATCCGTTCTAATAAAAGAGATGTACGTAACACTTCTGTGATAAAAAGTGTGTTCTTAACACTCTCTTTTCAATCTTAAGGTTATCGCATAGAGTGCATGGCCTTATGTCATTTGAAAGAGATCTTGTGTTCTTTCTCCTCATTGGCATAGCATGGTTAGGGGTCTACAAAAATCATATTTTTATTTTTCCCAATAACCTTGAAAAATAGATGTGATTTGACTCCGAGTTGGGCCGTTCGATTTTGGCCTAGTTCAATGCGGCCAACTTGTAGTATCTTGGCTACTTACGGGTATGATGTTTAATTTTTAATTAGGTATTATTATGTAATTTCCCGTGATATATAAAGATTTTGTTTTTATTTTTTTAATATAATATTAATTTTTTATCACAAAAACCCTATTTTATTTAATGTTTGATGAAATTTAAACTATAAAAAAAAAATTGAAACATAATAATATTTTTTAAATATGTTGAAACTAAACAATGATAATAAGTGGACTACACCCCTTACATACTAGGCCAAACTAGGCCACTAGTTTACTAACTTTCAAGGAACATTTATGATCCATCCTGACCTAAAATATAGTTAGCCCGATGTGGATCAATCTATTTTGACACCTCTAGACATGACCTTATGACCTATCATCATCTCTAACTAAGGAAGTTAAAGAATATCGAACTAAGCAAGACAAATAAATTACAGTTTAGAAGTTAACCAAATCAAAATTTCAATTTAAGCAACGTAATCATAATACAAAAAATTTAAAAACATATTTTCTAAAATTAAATAATCTATTATCTAATAGATTATCATATCATTTTATTTCATTATTTAAATTTATCACATTAGGATTTATAAATTTTATTTACAAAATATTAGAGACCGAGATTTGAGATAAAATTAATTGACATTAAATTGAGATATTTGCCCCTTATATAAAGCTATTTCCTTATACATATTCAGATGTCTGTGAGATTTTTTCCCCTTAATAGATCTTAATCAAACAGAAATAAGACCTAATGAAATATGCGAATGAAAAAGATTCAACGAAATTTTCGATAAAAATGAGATATTGACTATGATATTATGTAAAATTTTATCTTAAAATTATTTAACATTAAATAACGCTAATCAAATATATAAACCAATTTAAAATATTGAAATAGATAATGTAAAATTCTTAACACTAACTATAATTATAAAAATTAAACTAAAGATTAGTTAATTATGATAAAAGTAATTTGCCCCTGAGAGTATTTGGATAAAGGTAAATTTAAATTTCAAAGAACTGTAATCCCACAAATAAAAAAAATACCGCAACTAAACATGTTTGGACTTCTGATGTGAGACTGGAAGGTCAGAATGATCGATGTGTCTCGAGAGGCAATTTGTCTGCAAATTTCCTAGCCAAGTTGGGTCCCAGAATGATGATTCTAATGTGAGTATCTTTTGTCAGGAGGGCCCCTTGTCTTTTCTTTTTAGATGTAAAAAAAATTGATTGGAATTGGACAAGACAATTTTAATGTGTAATTTATTTTCGACAATCATTTAAAAATCTTTAATAATGTTTGTTACACTGAGAATAGACATTTGCGTGAAATTTTATAAAATTTTGATAATTTGCCATCAAGTTCTACATAAAATGCAATTGAATTTAGATCAATGCTAGCAATACTGCTAATAGACGTTGATTCAATGTTGGCATTTTTTTTTTGGAATATTCTTATGCATTTGAACCATTTCTTTCATTTCTCGTTCTATTCTTCACTATATTCCATTAGCGTTAGATAGAATGGAGTTGAACAGTAACTGTTATGTTTGGTAGCATTTCACTTAAAACAGATGAGATATGGAATTGGATAAAATCAAATTTTGCAGGAGCATAAAATAATTCCAAAGGAAAAGAAATGCAAACAGCTGTTCCTAAGAAGTATACATCTACTAGTTTTCTTTTGTAAAGTGTGATTAATTTCTTCATTTATTATAGAAAATGAAGCATTTATTTAATTGTTAGAACAACAGCCCCCATTTCACGATTTCGTGATTTATAACATGTTTAGTTTCACGTATTCACGAATAGAATATCATTGACGTGTTTAAAGTAATGTCAGTGGACATCATGTCGAATCGTCATCCATGTTTTCAAGTACGCCGAGAGATCCCAATATGATTTTAGGATTAAATTTGCTTCTCCAATAAAAACATTACTTCAACTTAAAAAAAAACAATTTAAACCAAATATACATAATCAAATATTATTTTTTTATTACATATTGAACAATATTTTTTTTATCAATTTCATTCAAATGATATAAATGTCTTCACCGACCTATTCACCTACCTAAAGTTCTCCCACCCTTGACCCTTCAACAAGTTATTAACCTACCTGATGATACCTATCAGATATAAGCTAAACTTCTACGAAGCACGTGAGCTAAGGGACCAACTCTCAAGTCTCTCAACCCCTATCGACCTTCTAGCCTAATTGGCTTCACCTAATTGCATACCCACCCACTTGGGAGTCGATTAAACGGGACTCTAGCTTTGCTAAGGATACCCGTGCCCAAGTCATACTTCTCTCATGATGCTGATTCTAGAATATTCCCTTATAACAAAATTGAAAGGTGAAAGTATCTGATAGACTGATACATTATCAAGGTAACACTATCCTCTGACTCTTATATATAGTAGTTACTACAACATAATCAAGTGAATCCTCTTTTTAACCTATATGCTTTACACTCACCTCTTCCAAATATTATCTTAAGCATTGAAATAATTTTTGCAAGTACTTCCACCACCGTCTCCGACTCATGCATTCTGACTTCCACCGTGACCAGAACGAAAGACCACCTCAAATGTATTTAGTGACGATAACACCATATCCCGATTCTTGCAAGGGACATCAAATTTTCAATTGAGAAGTTAATCCAGTTCACTTCTCATATCTATCAAGTAGGATCTTTGCGACTGGTACAATGGCAACAAAAAGAACATGTAAAGTTTTCAATTGTTTCTTGAATATCTCTATTGCTAACAAGTTTTATAGGAGTTTAAAATAATTTACAAGGAAAAGAAAAGATGCAAGCACTTATTCTTAAGAAGTATAAATCTATCCGTTTTCTTTTGTAAAGTGTCATTAATTTTATAATTCATTACAAATTTATTCTATTTTTGAAATAACTTATAACATGTTTAGTTTCACATTTTTATAAATAGAATACTGTTAAGAATCATTTGTTTCAAATTGTATCCGTCCCAAACAAATGTTACATTCTTTGTGACAAAATTTGTCCCTTTAAAAATGTTCTCTCAAAAGAAACTAAACATGTTATAACTTATAAAGTGTTACTTTCAATTAATGCTCATTGGTGTTGACAATCAACTAAAACATGTTAGAAATTTTCCTATGATTTTAGACATCTATTGATTTGTCTGTTTATCAAAATTGGTTGAATGGTAACTTGATATTTTCTGAAATTTTTTTATATTGTGATCAATGGATTTATTGGAAATCACATGATGAACTTTGAATTCAAATGGTATGTGTGCTTGAAAAAGTGTGATGCTTGGTTGCTTGTTTCCATGATGGGAACCGGAACAAGAAAGTCACTTTTCAAAGAAAAGGCGTTGTCCCTCTCAGGCTCCCTCTATATATATGTGGTCTTTTAAAGACAAGGTGATGATCTTTTCATTGACAAACTACTAGGTGGCGAGGCTCCAAAAGAGAGCTGGAGAAGGAGAGGAAGATCCGATTCCTCAGTGCAATTCAAACGTGTGGGAAAAGTGCAAAAAAATTTTGGCCGTAAACAAACCAAAGACTTCAATGTCCAAGAGGGTCGCATTTAGTTATCAATATGGTGTTCGTAAATTCATGATCTATGATCTAGGGATATTCTTAGTAATGATATTTAATATCTACATGTGGTATCAACCTTAGATACATGATTTAGAATCCATTCTAATATGTACATGCATGATTACATGATAACCTAATGATGTAGGGTTTATAACTTGTAATTTTTATACATGGTTATGTGGATATATGATGAGAATTATTTAATTTTGTTTTTGTAAGTGTTTTAGATGTATTAAGTCATTTTTAATTAATTGTGAATGACTGAAAACATAAACCTATATACAACCTCCATGGATGAAAACTTCAAGAACCCATGATGTTTCTAAATCATTGTTTTGATTGTTTTTATGTATGATAATTGTATAAATCAATCCTAGAACATGTTTAGGCATGAATACAAGCCTTAGAGACGATCAAACACGTTAAAAATCGGAGAGGAACATGATTTTCAATGCCAGTGTCAACAACCCAGAGTAGCTTGCCAATGGATTTAGGGTGAAAGCATCATCAGCAATGAGGTCATCAGGGACTGAAACAACTTCAATTGCATTCACGAAAGCAATGGAATTATCTGAAGGGGTAAAGCTGATCACAAGGGTGTCTGAGGCCACATTTACTGAGTACTCCTTCATAACCGGATTTTTCTGCACACTGAAGTTACTGAGAAGGATATTGTTTTGGGTGGTAACAGCAAACTGTGCAGCACCCAGATTGTATTTTTCATATGCAAATGGAAAGAAATAAAGACGGATCCAATGTCTCCCCTTTTGGTTAACAGGAAATGTGTACTTTGAGGATCCAGTGAAAATTCTTGCCGTTTGATAGAGAGGCCAATTGTCGCCTGAGGAAGTAATTGATTTTAAGGAGGTGCTGGCAAGAATATGTTGTTGGGTGGAAAGGAAATTCTTGAAGAAGTTATCTGCTGTGAAATTGCGGCTACCAACTGAAGTATTGGCAGGTGCTCCACAGTCTATAAGGTAATTGTCTACAGGAACAAAGTTGGCAGAAAAGCATACCAAGGGCAAGATTGATAAGGCATAGATAAATAAGCCAAATTCTCTGCAATCCCACATATCTAGGAATTCAAAGAAAACCACTGAGAATGATGTATTTTCTTTTCTGTTTTAAATTTTTCTCTTTGCAGCCTTGTAATTTAATCCTAGGAAGAGCGCTGTACATGCAAGAAAATAAAGCAACAAATTTCTACTTATCAATCATAAAACCAAAGAGGCAAAAAAACACAGAAATAGAATAACAATGAAGAGTGAAGATGGCACCTTTAAATTTAATACCTTCAGAGCTCCACCAGAACCAGGAAGACCCAAACCAGAGAGCAGAAGACAAATCTGAAGTACCCTTTTGTTATATTGAAAGGAGTTCAATGCAAATGATGAAAGGAGAAAATCAAAAGCATGTTCAGCACAAATCTAGCTCAGGACAAGCTGGTATAAACTGATGACAACCTTAGCTATTGATGATATAGTCCTAGATTCTTTTATGCACTAATTTTATTTTATTTTTTCCCAGAGAGAGAGAGAGAGAGAGAGAGAAAAGAACAGGCTGAAACAGGGTCAAAAGGGTTGGTGCAAGATTGAAATACCAGCTTAGGCTACAGAGGGCTAACCTGGTTTTTATGCCGAAGCCATGATTGACGAATCTCATGTCTCTCAAGGGAAAAAAATAATAATAAAGGAAATAAATTATTGTGGGTTCTTAGGGGTTCGGCCTCGAGAGAGGTGAGTTGGTAACTCGCTGAAAAGCAATAAAAGGAAGAGCTATTGATACTGTTATGAAATGATATTGGCAAGGAGAGTAACAGATGAGTGTTTATACTTTATACCATCCATATATTCTGTAAAAATTTAATTAATTCAGGTTTGTATACACCCATAAAAAAATTAGATAAAAGATAAATTTTTATGATAAATAAGTTTAGTAAAATTTGTTTTTTTTTCTTCAATTTTTTGTAAATGTATAGAAATATAAAGTGTTAAATTTTATCCGCCCAAGAATATCTCTTATACCATCTCTGCTTATGCTTCTTCCTGCTTGTGGGCCTGTGAGTATGAATGAACCGGAAAAAAACCACGCCCAAGTCGTGCTGGTAATATAATGGTATACCAAGATTTTTTATGTTATCAATCTGAATATCTCCTCAAACTCAAGGATAATTAACTACCAATAACCAACAAAATATTTTACAATGTTGTCATCACAGAAGATGGATCTAGTGCAGTGTAATTCAGTTGGTTAAGAGTTGTGAACATTAAAAAAAATGAGGAGGGTTTGATTCATCTTCATTACTTTCTAACACTCTCCCCTTTCTCCCTAGATCAGAACCCACTACAGGGCCACTCAAAAGTCCTACTAAAAAGCCCCCTGACCAGTCTCACATGGTGGGTACTTAGAAAAATATTTATAATTAATCAAGATTTATTATAACCAGATAATGAAAAACTTGAGCAAGGGAGTAAGATATAGAAGCTTATTGACAAAAGTAACTGTAAGAAACTGACATATAAATCAAATTAAGCGTAATCAAAATAGCGTAAAACTGAAGTTTCATATTGACCATTAAAAAAATGAAATCCCTCAAACTCTAGGAAGGAAAATGTTAGAAACACACTTTGTTAAGTTTGCCATAAAACATTAACACATGTTTTTAGGCTCTTTGTACATTAAGAAATTACTAATCCTAACTTTCATCGAAAAGAAGAGGTATGAATTTTAACTCTTTAAATTATTAATATTTTATTTTAAGCTAATAGAGATACAGAAAAATATATTTTAGATTAATCTAACCATATATACAAGCATTGTACGAATTAATTTTTGTATAAATTTATTAATGGAAATTTCTTATTTGATTAAGCAAAATAATTAAAAAAAATAGAGAATTGATTGATATGAAATTAATTGTTTTGATAGCCAATAAAGAAAAAAAAAAAAAAAATAGTAGTGTTGTGTATACAAAGAAGAAAAAGTTAAGACGAAAAAAGAATGGCTTGATAGGCAACAAAGATAAGGAGGGAGAAGAAATCCATCTCTATGCGTAGGCAAAAAACTCTTAAGTATAGACAAAAAACAATATTGATAATGTTTATTTTTTTAAGTAAAAAGTTAACGAGACTAATCGAGAGAGGGGTAGTTAAATATATCTTGTTACTTTCAAAGAGAAAAAAATATATAATTTAACGAGAACAAGAATACTCAAAAATAAATTATTTACACTTAAATATAAGTACTTAATTTTATAATATAATAGTGGATTTGTTTTGAGTAAATTATAACATATTTGGATATATGTTAGTAAACTGATTATAATCATTGATGATTTCATTTACACTGAAAAATCATATTTTTAAAGCCATTTTTCCGATTTTTTGTATATAGTCATTTTGAATTTTTTATAGCTGTTAGCATTTTTATCCAATTCACCCTAAAACTGTAAAACATCAAATCAATATCAATTAATATATTATAATAATATATAATATAATATAACAATAATATAATATAATGTAATGTAATAATATATAAAAAGTACATATATTTATATTTTGACATAAAATAACACATTTAAATAATTATTATATGAAAAATACATGATCTTAATAATTATTACATGACATTTCATATTGTAATTTTTTTAAAAAAGTGTATATACATCGTCAAGTTTAAATTAAATTTATTGCCTACATATATAATATAAATATAAAAATTTATAATCACATATTAATTACCTTAACATATATATATATATATATATATTTGTATATTAATTGATATTCAAAGAAATAAAAAAATTCATTTATCTTTAGTTGACACATTATTAATTTTTTTTATTAGTGGATTTATCTTAATTTATCTCGTGGGACAAGCTTTATTCAAATTTAGTAATATATAAAAAAAATACACGCACAAATTTTTCATTGTCACTCTTAGTTAATAAAACATATTCTAATTTTTTGTCATATGATAAATAGTCTTCCTATTTGAATGTTTGTTTTTTTTTTTTAATATAATCTTCGATGACTTATCTCTGTCCGACCTTGATACATATTTTATTAAAAATTCGATAAGTTAAAATAGTGATCTAAACTCCTAAAAAAAGAAAAATAATACTCAAAATTACATAGACAAATAAAGAACAAAAAATACAAATAGAATGAAAAAAGAAAGATAAAATTTAGACTAATAGAAAATAAAAATTTATATAAATATTTTTTTATTTTATAATATTTCGTCACATATTTTAATTTTGAGACTATGCTTATTTAGGGTATAAGAACTTCCCTTCTTCACAATTGTATTTTCGATTGAGTTCTTGATTATTTATCACTTGACTTATTTCTTTTTAATTATATGAATATAAATTTAATTAATTTATATGTAATTTTTAGTAAAGTTAATTTATTGAAATATTTTTTTATAAAATTATTAGATTAAATTATATATTTAAAAGACAAATTTTTTTGTTTATATTATAATTTTTCTTATATATAGATTGTTTTATAACATTTTATATTTAAATTTTTAAATATTTATATTAAAATAAAATCCTTTCAAAAATATTATATGTTTTTAAATTAAACTTATAAATATTATTTTTTATTAATTTGTACATATATTTTATTTAAATTATATATTTTTTAGTTTAATTCTTAATTTATCAGTGCATGAGTGCAAAATCTAGTATTATATAATTTAAACAAATCATATAATACCCTTTTTAATAATTTATTATATAAAAGTGTTTTTATATATAATCCAAACAAAATAAATCATCATATAATTATTTTTAATTAATATATCCAAACATGATATTAATTTTATTATAATAATTTTTTTTAAAAATCAAATATACATATAATTAATTATTAAATAATATTTTTTTACAATTAATTCAAACAGACCCTTTGTTGGGACTTATAACATGTTTTCACTTTAGTTTTTTTTTTTTTACCAAGAAAAATACTTTCTGATAGATGGATATTTCTTATTACTTAGCTTCTTCTTCAGTCTTCAGGTCAAAATCGTAAAATACAATTTTTTAATCCATAATCATTGCCTAATCTGCAACAACAAAAAAATCATCACATAAAAAATAAAATAAAAAGTAAAAAAAACAAGCAAGCTGAAGGAGATAATGTAATGCATATGGGGAAGGTGATTTACTGATATTATATAAAAGTATTTTTTATATATAATATAAAAAATACTTTTTTATATTTTATTTAATATAATGTTTTTTTGGCTGGCTGTTGTTGGCATATTAAATTTTCTTTAACTTTGATCGTATATCATTTTTTTTATATTTTATTTAATATTATTTATAATATTAATTTTTTTAATCACATATTTTTTAAAAAAATGTGTATAATACTTACATCTCTAAAAAAAGATGTAAGATCATCTTTTTCTAATTTTCTTTCACCCCAAATACATATCAGCACCGTTTACTTATTGACTTGGAATCATTTATACATTACATCTCCGTGAACGTTCATGAACAACTCGTTGACGTGTGATTTTTTCTTTTGTTGTACACGTTTACGCGTGAATTTAATCTATATTATTTTAACCATCTGATGGCCTTTCAGATGAAGAAAAATGTTATCAAAATTTTTAGACGAAAAAAAGAGCATGACATCTCATGTTATATATTAGTTTAGGACATATATAAGGTTGTAGGTTAAATATAAAACCATTTTATGAGCTTATACTTATCAGCTTAACAAGTGTAAACTCATGTTCTTAAATTTTTATTTAAAATGTAAACTAAAAAAAAGAAATTAGGAACTTCGACTTTTGAGCAATTGAGCCCCGTTAATCAACCGGAAAAATAAAAAGGAACATAGCTAAGCTATATATGCGTGTGTTTTGGGACAAATTAAGGCTAAGCTACGAAGTGTTGTTGTATAATTTGGATTGGAAATCGACCCGGTCATAAGATGGGATTACTGGATCAATGGTCAGATCGTAAATTAAAACAGTTAAATTGAAAAACTTTGATAAAGAATAAAATACTTTTTTCAAATATTATATAAAATATTATTTGATATAAAATATATTATATTAAAATATATTATATAAAAAATACTTTCAAACAAGTAGTGATAATAACCTATTAGTTACATAATAAATTAAGAATAATATTTAATGAAAATATATATGGTCTAATAATATAATGCATTTTATGACAAAGATTTTTAAGTATAATGCTCAAATCATATAAATTACATTTTTATTAAGTTTTTTTTTTTAAAAAAACTGACCAATCCAAGTTAACTTACCCGGATGGATCATTGGGTCACCTAAACCAATTTAAGTTTGACTAAGTTTACTAGAAAAAAAATCTAATATATTGGCTGAATTAGCTTAGAACCTGAATCGCGAGTTTTCTGAGTCTACTGGTTGAATTAATCTAATTCATACAAGTATGCTAATAAGTATATATATCTATCATTTTTGTTTCTATAATTTATTATTATTTTTTATTTCAAGTCTGATTTGGGTCGTGTTGTATTTAGTATTTAGTGCTAAGATGACTCCATTAAAGTTAGTTAGTTTATGGGTCATGCTATTTTAGTATTGCTTAGTCAATTGTCATTTACCCAAATTGATAATTTCAATATTAAGAAATACTAAGAACATACTTTTTATTACATTTCTTTTAACATACTATCTTTTATTAGGTCACGTCACTTACTAAAATACACATTTAATTTTAATTAGTATATAATTATCTTGATTAACGTGTAATCAAGTTTGAATTTATACTTTAGTGTGTGACGTGATCTAATAAAAGAGAATGTGTTGAAAGAAGTGTGATAAAAAGTGTATTCTTAACACTCTTTTTTCAATCTGAAGGTTACCTGGGCATGGGTACATGGCCTCACCGTATGTCATTTGAAAGAGATCTTGTGTAGGCTTTCACCTCATGGGCATAGCATGGTTAGGGGTGTGAAAATGAGAATGACTCAAATAACCTAATAAAATAGATGTGTTTGACTTGGTTGGGCCAGTTCGATTTTGGCCTAGTTCAATGCGGGCCAACTTGTAGTAGGCTAGGTCTACTTACAGTATGATGTTTAATTTTTAATTAGGTATTATTACGTAATTTATGTGATATATAAAGATTTTGTTTTTTTAAATATAAATTAATTTGTTTTAATCACAAAAATAATTTTATTTAATGTTTGATGAAATTTAAACTATAAAAAGAAAAAAATCTAGCCATCAAAGATAAATAAAACATAATAATAATTTTTTAAAAATGTTGAAACTAAACAATGATAATAAGTGGGCTACATGCCGCTTACATAAGGCCAAACTAGGCCACTAGTTTACTAACCCACAACATTTATGATCCATCCTGACCTAAAATATAGTTGGTCCGATGTGGATCAATCTGTTTTGACACCTCTAGACATGACCTTATGACCTATCATCATCTCTAACTAAGGAAGTTAAAGAATATCGAACTAAGTAGGACAAAAATAAATTACAGTTTAGAAGTTAACCAAATCAAAATTTCAATTTAAGCAACGTAATCATAATACAAAAAAATTAAAAACATATTTTCTAAAATTAAATAATCTAGTATCTAATAGATTATCATATCATTTTATTTCATTATTTAAATTTATCACATTAGGATTTATAAATTTTATTTACAAAATATTAACGGTTAGATTTCAACATAAAATTAATTGACATTAAATTAAAAAACATATATATAAAGAATAAAATATTTTTTAAAAAATATTATATAACATCCCTTTAATGATACCTATGAAACATATTAAGACCTTAAAAGTATATTATATAAAAATACTTTCAAAAAGTCGTGATATTAACCTATAATATTATGTAAAATTTCATCTTAAAATTATTTAACATTAAATAGAATTGTCTAACAAATATATAAACTACATTTAAAATATTGAAGTAGATAATGTAAAACTCTTAACACTAAATTATAATTATAAAAATTAAACTAAAGATTAGTTAATTATGATAAAAGTAATTTGCCCCTGAGAGTATTTGGATACAAAACCAATTTAAATTTCAAAGAAGCTTAATCCCACAAATAAAAAAAATCTAAACATGTTTGGACTTCGATGTAGTCTGAAGGTCTCGAATGATCGATGTTTCTCGAGAGGCAATTTGTTGAAATTTCTAATGTTTGTTTATGCTAATAAGTATAGTATATTCATTATTCTTGAACGGACAAATTTATGTTTCTTAATTTTTTTATTTTTAACTCATTTCAAGTCCCACGTTGGGTCGAAGGTATTTATATTTTGCTTTTGACGTTCGGTTTTTATCCGTTCCAAATTTATCTATTTTTAACCTGCTTAGCTCCCTTCATTCTTCAAATTCCTTTTTCTATTGGTTTAAGAATACACTTTTTATCAATTTTTTTAACATATTGGTTCTATTGGTCACGCACCACACTAATCATTCTTCTTCTTTTCTTCTTCTTCTTCTTATCTTGACCGCCGCAGATCTGTAATCAAGTGCACCGAGCTCACCGAGCCACCTACTAATAAAAGAGAACCGCGACCCGCGTTCACCAACCCGAACTCCCGTAGTCATGTCTTTTTCAATCTTAACCCGACCGCCGCCGCGCCTCTAACTCGTCACGAACCAACACCGACAAATCGTCCTCCCCTGGTGGCTAGTGTGTTTTCTGCTAGTGTTTACCTTTTGCTAGTGCGTTATCTGCTCTTGGATTCATCTTTAGTTCCTTTCCTTTCATTATGTCATTATGTTTTTTTTTTCCTACATACTGAAGGCCAACGGGGAAGCAAATGGGCTATCAACCCATTTCATTTTTTGTTCACTTTGCCTTTTGGTAAAAAAAAGACAAGAATAAAAAATAAAAAAATAAAAAAATATCCTGAGTTTACTTGTTTGTGCCATGTATGTTTAATCCTTGTTTCATAGTATTTACTTAGTTTATTATTGTGTTTTGTGATTAGTAAGAAGCTAAAAAATAAAAAAAAACATAATAATTGACTACTTTAAAAAATGAATGAATAAAAAAATCTATAAAACATAAAAAATAAAAAATAAAAAAACAAATCTGAAAATTGTTAAAAATAAAAACCTAAAATTTGTTTCAAGTTGTTTTGTTTGTGATGCTTATATTATTTTTTTTTACTTGGCTCATAGAAATTTTATGTGTGTTCTTGTACCCTTTTTTAAAAAATAATAATAAACAAATATATATAAGAAAAAAAGAAAACAGTTTAGAAGTTAACCAAAAAAAATTTTATTATTTAAGCAACGTAATCATAATACATGAAAATTTAAAAACAAGATTCTAAAATTAAGATAATGATATTCCATCTAATAATTATCATATCATTTTATCATTATTTAATATTTATCACATTAGGATTTATTAAATTATTATTTACAAAATATTAATTAAGTAGATATTTATATTTCAAAATAATTACATTTTTCTCGATATCTTTACTATATATTTTATATTTTGATTTGGATCAATCAAATCCCCTCATGTATTAAAACTTTAGGTGTCTTCATTTATCTGGATCAAACTATAGAATATAATTTAACGTTTTGTTATATAATTTATTCAACTAATATAATTTAACATTTTGTTATAATTTTTTTTATTTATAATTTAACTCTACCACTAAAAGTAAAAAAAAAAAATTATATAATTTGTTCATGTGTTCTTAAAAATAATCAAATAAAATAAAAGGTAATATTAATATTGTAATATAAACTCATAACACTTTTTAGTAATTTTACATTTAAAAAAGATTTTAGTTATTTTCATTCAAAAAAGTCATTTTCCCCTGAAAGTATTTGGATAAAAAATTTAAATTTCAAAGAACTGTAATCCCACAAATAAAAAAAATACCGCAACTAAATATGTTTGGACTTCTTATGTGAGACTGGAAGGTCAGAATGATCGATGTGTCTCGTGAGGCAATTATTCTACAAATTTCCTAGCCAAGTTGGGTCCCAGAATGATGATTCTAATGTGAGTATCTTTTGTCAGGGGGGGGGCCTTGTCTTTTCTTTTTAGATGTAAAAAAAATTGATTGGAATTGGACAAGACAATTTTAATGTGTAATTTATTTTCGACAATCATTTAAAAATCTTTAATAATGTTTGTTACACTGAGAATAGACATTTGCGTGAAATTTTAGAAAATTTTGATAATTTGCCATCAAGTTCTACATAAAATGCAATTGAATTTAGATCAATGCTAGCAATATTGCTAATAGACGTTGATTCAATGTTGGCATTTTTTTTTTGGAATATTCTTATGCATTTGAACCATTTCTTTCATTTCTCGTTCTATTCTTGACTATATTCCATTAGCGTTAGATAAAATGGAGTTGAACAGTAACTGTTATGTTTGGTAGCATTTCACTTAAAACAGATGAGATATGGAATTGGATAAAATCAAATTTTGCAGGAGCATAAAATAATTCCAAAGGAAAAGAAATGCAAACAGCTGTTCCTAAGAAGTATACATCTACTAGTTTTCTTTTGTAAAGTGTGATTAATTTCTTCATTTATTATAGAAAATGAAGCATTTATTTAATTGTTAGAACAACTTATAACATGTTTAGTTTCACGTATTCACGAATAGAATATCATTGACGTCGTTTAAAGTAATGTCAACATCATGTCAGATATCTATGTTGTGCAATTACGTCGAGGTATCCCAATATGATTTTAGGATTAAATTTGCTTCTCCAATAAAAACATTACTTCAACTTAAAAAAAAAACAATTTAAACCAAATATACATAATCAAATATTATTTTTTTATTACATATTGAACTAGGGATATTTTTTTTAAAAAATGTCTGAACCAATTAAACGAAGTCGAGTCAGTTCGGGTCGGTTTAAGATAATTTTTTTGGATGACCCGACCCGACCCGACGTCAATCGGGTTGGTTTGGGTCGAGTAATCGGGTTGAGCGAATTTTAAACAAAAAAATTGTTTTTTTATTTTTGGGTGATCGGGTTAGTCGAGTTGGGTGGTCGGGTTGGTCGGATTTGGTGGTCGGGTTGGTCGGGTTGTGAACATTTCCTAATAAAAATTACTCAAACCGACGTCGTACTCGGGTAATCGGATTATCGAGTTAAATTACTCAACCCGTCATCCAAATCAATTAAAAATTAGTTTAATCGGGTTCGACCCGAACTAACCCGATGATCTGACTCGACCCGGATATATTAAATCAGGTCAGATCGGATTGATCGGGTTCATAGGTCGGGTCAGACCCGTGATCATCCCTATATTGAACAATATTTTTTTTATCAATTTCATTCAAATGATATAAATGTCTTCACCGACCTACTCACCTACCTAAAGTTCTCCCACCCTTCCACAAGTTATTAACCTACCTGATGATACCTATCAGATATAAGCTAAACTTCTACGAAGCACGTGAGCTAAGGGACCAACTCTCAACTCTCTCAACCCCTACCGACCTTCTAGCCTAATTGGCTTCACCTAATTGCATACCCACCCACTTGGGAGTCGATTAAACGGGACTCTAGCTTTGCTAAGGATACCCGTGCCCAAGTCATACTTCTCTCATGATGCTGATTCTAGAATATTCCCTTATAACAAAATTGAAAGGTGAAAGCATCTGATAGACTGATACATTATCAAGGTAACACTATCATCTGACTCTTATATATAGTAGTTACTACAACATAATCAAGTGAATCCTCTTTTTAACTTATACACTTTACACTCACCTCTTCCAAATATTATCTTAAGCATTGAAATAATTTTTGCAAGTACTTCCACCACCATCTCCGACCTTGCATTCTGACTTCCACCGTGACCAGGCCAACGAAACACCACCTCAAATGTATGTATGTGACGATAACACCATATCACTATTCTTGCAAGGACGACTCAAATTTTCAATTGACGAAGTTAATCCAGTTCACTTCTCATATCTATCAAGTAGGATCTTTGCGACTGGTACAATGGCAACAAAAAGAACATGTAAAGTTTTCAATTGTTTCTTGAATATCTCTATTGCTAACAAGTTTTATAGGAGTTTAAAATAATTTACAAGGAAAAGAAAAGATGCAAGCACTTATTCTTAAGAAGTATAAATCTATCCGTTTTCTTTTGTAAAGTGTCATTAATTTTATAATTCATTACAAATTTATTCTATTTTTGAAATAACTTATAACATGTTTAGTTTCACATTTTTATAAATAGAATACTGTTAAGAATCACTTGTTTCAAATTGTATCCGTCCCAAACAAATGTTACATTCTTTTTTTTTTTACTAAAACAAATGTGACAAAAAATTTGTCCCTTTTAAAAATGTTCTCTCAAAAGAAACTAAACATGTTATAACTTATAAAGTGTTACTTTCAATTAATGCTCATTGGCGTTGACAATCAACTAAAACAAACTTGCGGTAACATGTTTGGATTCTCATTTCCATAAATAAAAACCGTTAAGAGCCGTTAAAAATGAAGTTTACATGCCAAACATTTATGCCATGCAATCTCGTCAAAGTATCCCGATGTGATTTTAAAGTTAAATTTTGCTTCTCCGGTAAAAAATTTACTCTGAAAACTCTTTTACAATCTAAACCAAACACACAAAATCAAATATTATTTTTATCACATATTTAAAATAATTTTTATCAGCATTATTATTATTTAAATAAAAAGTCTTCACCGGTACCACAAATTCACTTTTATATCTGAAATAAAGTTTGCAAAATAGGCCCAAGGTGGTGGCGAATCTGTTATTCGCAGTTAGGCCCCGCCGCATGCACATATTTTTTCCTCTAGAGATTTATAAAGCTTGTCTTGTCTTTCCAAGGGTTTTTTACGAAATTGTTGTTATTGATAAAATTATTTATTAAATTATTTTATTTTTAAAATTATATATTAAATTCTCATATTTTTTTTATTTATGCATATTATTTTATTATTTCTAATTATGTTAATACAAACAGTGTAATTACGTGTAAAATATTAGTAGAGATGACACTATTTATGTAATGGCACCAACTTTGTTGAAATTTTCTATGTAATAGTGTCAATGCTGCTGGTATTTTTTACATAATTATGTTATATGTGTTGATGTTTTTTATGTAATAACGTCATACATGATAATATTATCAGTGAATAATGCCATACGCGATGACATTATTAGTGAATAACGCACACGTGATGACGTTTTCATTCTCTTTCGGAGGACGATGATCATATTTACGTATAACAGTCTGCACAGACATATATACAGAGATCGCGCTATCCACGTAATAGGGCTAACACTATTAGCGTTTTCCACTTAGTTACACCATACGTGTTGGCGTTATCTAGGCAATAACACTTAACACATTAGCGCTATTACGTAACCACTAATTTTTTTTAAATATAAATATTTTATTATTTTACTAAATTTAATTGCTTTGTTAGAAATTTTATTTTTATAGCATAGAAATTTGTAATTATTGTAGCAGTCATTTATATTGAGAAACTTATTAAAATTCTAATAGACATAGGTGACTACGATCAGCAACATAGACAGCTGAAATATTGTAATATTGTATAGGAAACTTACTGAAATACTATAACAAGATGCAAACACCTCAAATCTAATGCGTATTGTAGTTTGTGGCTTTACAAAGCTCTCTATACAAATACGTTAAGGTTGCAGATCCTCGACTGTATGTTCAAGCAATGGTAAAGTCTTCTAATAAGAGAATGAATATCATGTACACATATTTATGAGAATGATCAAGAAATAACAAACACCTAATCAATCTAAGTATATATGTTCATGCATACTATTACACGTCATCGTCCTCTAAAAAAGAAGGAAATGAGAGTTTCACAAGTAACGTGACATTATTTACTAATAACATCATCACGTGTGACGTTTTTACATAAAAAATACCATGTATGATATAATGATATAAAAAATACTAGCAATTACGTGGATAGCATCATTTCTATTGATATTTTTCACGTAATTACACCATTTATTTTGATGTAATTATAAATAATAAAATAATTAATGTAAAAAAAATATATGAAAATTTGATATATAATTTTAAAATTATATCAATTAGATAAATAGCTTTGCCATTAATGGCAATTTCGTAAAAGAGCCGTCTTCCCAAACCCAACCCGAAGCTTTTCTCTCTCTCTCCCTCTCTCTATAGCTCTTTTGCTTTCTTTGATACGATTTAGGGCACGAACTCGGTCTTTGACTCAGAACCTTAGCTCTGATCTGCTCCTCAGGTGCTCTCTTTTCCTCTTCGTGTTAGGGGCTGAGTTGATCCTGACTCGTTCCAACTTCGATCTACTGCGGTTACCATTTCTTCATTTCCCTTCTTTTAGATCCTCGTTGTCCGTCAGTGTTAGATTTTTTCTTCACTGATAATCTCACTGCTATAGATGATTTTGTTCGAGTTCTTAAGCTTCGAATTTCGATGTATATTTTTAATGTTAATTTGATTTGTTGAAGTGAAACCTCTCTGTTGCCAATGGTAGTGTGGTTTATTTATTTATGTGATTTTTTTTAAATTTTTTTTCTGTAAGTATGAAAAAAATGAGGAACATGCAATTGGATTTTTTATTGATATATCTTCAAGTGTTTTAACTTGTGATTTTGGTTTCAGTTTTTGAGATTAGAATTCTGGCGATATTGTGTTGATGAAGCGCTGCATTTGTTTAATGTCTTGAATTTTTAGCGAGGCTAAGTGTTTACAACTCCTTGCTCTTGATTTATCGGATTGCCATCGTATGTGGGTAATATTTGTTTTGACTCTGGTTTCTGCGTTGCAATTAATTTGTTTCTACATCCTTAGTACAGCTTCAAGGTGGTCAGAATACTCCTTTTTTTTTTAACCCACAAAAAAGGGGAGTCAAAACTATAAATTTTATTGTGATTTCAGGAATTAAATAAAGTGTTTTGTATATTTTTCGTCTTCTACATAAATTATATGGAGAAATGGCTTTGGTTTTACGGAGTAGCATGTTTGGTAGAACCTGGATGACTCTCAGGTTCTCTAGTTTGGAGAAGGGAACAAAATTCTAATAGGAGAAATTGTTGGATTTGACTTTCACTTACATCTTCATATGTGTGCTGCTTGCTATATTTTGGTCTAGTTTGTTGTAGAATTGGATTCTTACAACTGTATTCTGTCATGTCTAATATTGTCTTTTATGCCATATTATCCTATTTAGGTTGTTGGTTGGTTGCAAGGAAACGCTCTTCAGATTGTTCTGACGGCTCTGAATACAAGGGAGGACTGTTTTCAGCAAAGGGATGACTTTTGGCTTTACCTTTTGAATTCATGCAATGTCGGGGTTACTTAATGTATTCCCTTATGTCTTGAATTTTTCTTTTCCCCTTGTTGTATTTTTTGTCTTTTGGAGACTATTTTCAATATTTGATCTTTCCCTTCACTCTTTTTGCATTGTCTATGCTACCAAATTGCTATAATATAGTATTTTGATTTATTCTCATTGAAAATTTTGACTTTTCTCTTGTTAGATTGAAGTAGATGGCTTAAAATATATCGCCACCCATTAATGTGTCATTTTTTATAAGATTCTTGTGTTTTACACTTTTACGTTTTGAGTGTATACTGGTCATTAGATTGTTTTGCGAACATTTTGATAAAGAGATTTTAGAGATTTGAGATGTGTGACAAACTATCCAAAGGGAAAGTGACATCTATTCAAATACTAGGTTATGTGGTGGGAGCAGAATAGTAGGACGTTCAAGGGGGGTTGGGAGGAGTTCACAAGTGCTAAAACTAGTTTTTTGGTCTTATTTTTTCATTATCTTTGATTTTTTCTTGACAGCTTCTTTTGGTGTGTGTTGTTTGCTGGCAGTTGCCATCTGTGCATGGTTAGTAAATTACAAGTTGTCAGGAAAGTCCATTAAGTTTTAAAATTTCAGCATGTTGTTGAAGATTCCGTGCCCTATGCTTGTCGGTTGCATCACATTGAATGAGAAAAAAACTTTTTTTTTTTTAACTTTTTATATTGTTATTATTATTATTTTTAAAAATCTCCTAAGATGTTGATTCCCACTTCTGGATTTTATTCCTTTTAGCATGTCTCTATCATAAATGTAAATTGTAACAGAGTTCTCTTTGCAGTCTTCTCTGAACGGATCTGCTTCTAACCTTCCAGATGGTGCTGGGCGGTCTTTTGCTACATCGTTTTCTGGTCAGTCTGGTGCAGCCTCCCCTGTTTTTCATCACACTGGTGGGGAGCTTTTGCTGGAGTTACTTCATTTTCTCCTCCCTTTTAGTTGTATAATTGCTAGGTTGGTGCTGCAGGAGTTATTCAGGGGCTGCACAATATTCATGGGAGCTTTAATGTTCCCAACATGCCTGGTACACTCACATCAAGAAACTCAACAATAAGTAGCGTTCCATCTGGGGGTGTTCAACAACCTACAGGAGGCCTTTCTAGTGGAAGATTTGCATCCAACAATCTCCCCATTGCATTGTCACAGGTATGAGTTGTGTCATGTGTTTGTGTTTTTAGACAGTTTGAGAGTAACTGAAATTTCGAGCATACTTTCACCTCTTCTTTCTGTCATTTTATTTCTACCGTTACATTATTTACCAGCTTTTCATCTGTCTCGATTATATTTGCAGCTATCTCATGGCAGCTCCCATGGACATTCAGGAGTCACCAATAGAGGAGGTATAAGTGTTGTAGGGAACCCTGGATTTAGTAGTAGCACAAATGGAGTTGGTGGTTCTATTCCTGGGATTCTTCCAACATCTGCTGCAATTGGTAACCGAAATGCTGTTCCAGGATTGGGAGTATCCCCAATTTTGGGAAATGCAGGTCCTCGAATTACAAGTTCTGTGGGAAACATGGTTGGAGGGGGGAATATTGGAAGGACCGGTGGAGGACTGTCTGTGCCTGGTCTTGCT
The DNA here is from genome assembly GCA_029884605.1 of Ormosia emarginata. Lineage (NCBI taxonomy): Eukaryota > Viridiplantae > Streptophyta > Magnoliopsida > Fabales > Fabaceae > Ormosia > Ormosia emarginata. The sequence continues at coordinate 15,849,796 of JAQQTP010000089.1, read as the reverse complement.
TCTCGTCTAAATTTGAGTGCAAACAGTGGATCTGGTGGTATAGGTGTGCAAGGACAGAATCGATTGATGAGTGGTGTGCTTCCACAAGGTATGCATTTTTATAGTCACAAGTGCATTGAAATGGTGTGGAAGTAAATTTTTTTTCTAAGAGATATCTGATTATCTAATTTGATTTCTTCAGCCATGATGATAATCCTGGTTGTGGGACTTACCTTTGTTATCCCTCTCTCTCTCTCACACACATCTTTTGTGATGGGGAGTGGTTTTGCTCTATGCTATGGACTGCTAGTTGTTATTATCTTTATTTGATGTTTATATCCCTTGATGCATAACTTGTTATATATATTTTTGTTCAGTTCTCTCCTATCAAAGATGCACTGGAAACATAGTGGTGTTTTGTTCAGTCTTTCTTCCTCCTGTTTTTTTTATGGGGAATATTTGGATACAAAGTTTACCTTAATCTAAGCAATTTTCCCCCCCTTATACTGATTGTAAAATTATTATTTCTTCTTGTGTTGTGGAAAGAAGTGGGCTACAATGTTGTCGTTGTTGTGTGGCAGCAAGTGCCAAAACTGCCATGGTGCAATAGTGGATGGCATGGCTGCTGTCTTGTTGAACAAGGCAGCCACTGAACAAAAGAAACCCATAATTTCAGGGAGTGGGATCCTCAATTAATCTCCATGTGTTGAGAATCTGAATGGCAATGTTATGAGTATTCTGGGCTGTTTTTCTTTTAATGTGCTGCTTCTATCATTTGAAACACAGAGAACCAAACACTTAAAGTAAGAAGCCCAAAGGCTGAAACAGGGGAAATGGTAGTTTTGTATAGAAGTTCCCATCTGTCAGCATTCTTCACTTTGGCAGTTACCATGGCCACTATTTTCATGTGCTTTGCACATGATGAGTGCCATAGTGCAGCCATGTTGAAGACACCATGGGGTTTTATTGTGGGACCCCTCTGAACCACCACTCCCCTGCTCCATTCTGCTATGATGACCACCATAGACAAGACTGGTGGACTATTTTCCTCAAGAAGAGAGGGAAGTCTGCAATTGATTTTATTTTTCTAAACTTGACAATATAGGTTTAGATTGTGGGTAAGCTTTCTGTTTGCATTTGCTGCTACTTGTCCACCTACTTTGAATTTGTTGTTTCATGTGTTACTACACTGTTTCTTTTGTCAAATGATATAAAAAAGGTTTCTTGATGTGATTTGTGAATGTTATGTTACTATGGCGGCAAAATGTAGTTGAAAAACCTGTCAAAGAACTGCTGCTTGTTAGAGATTTATATAAAATGCATGGTCAAATCATTTATATGTTTGGTGCATGTTGAATATTTAAGTTTTTTTTTTCTTTATTATTAAGTTGATTTTACATGGATATAACATGCCACTTTGTGATGACAACATCTTTTTGATTCAGGATCTCCGCAGGTAATTTCAATGCTAGGAAATTCTTATCCTAGTGCTGGAGGTCCGCTTTCCCAAAGCCATGTTCAAGCAGTAAGTAACTTGAACTCTATGGGGATGTTGAATGATGTGAATTCCAATGACAGTTCACCTTTTGACATCAATGACTTCCCTCAACTGACAAGTCGTCCTAGTTCTGCTGGAGGGCCTCAAGGACAGTTGGGTATGTGAAGGAAAATGTTGTTTTATACTTCTACACTTTATATATTTGTTCACCTTCTTATGCAATAAAGAATTATATAAACAAAAAAATTTCAGGTTCTTTACGAAAACAGGGTCTTGGCGTTAGTCCCATTGTTCAACAAAACCAAGAGTTTAGTATTCAAAATGAAGATTTCCCAGCTTTACCGGGATTCAAAGGTGTAGTATGTTGTTTGGCTGAGATATGTAACCTAATTGGTTATTATGCATTTCTTGTTAGCAAATTTGGCTGCTCTATTATATTATTATTTTGTATAATAGTCTTCTGTTTTGGAGGTTAAAGATTGTCTTCTTAGAGAGATGAGTTGTAGAATGAAATTTATGCTTTCTCTTTAGGAAGGTCTTCGGATCGGCATGCACATTTACTTTCAGTGCTTGGCTTTATTACTTTCTGTATTTTATTCTCATATTTCTCTTTTGATTGGTTTTGATAGATATATGGGCTCTTGGTTTCCGTGTCATGTTAAGCATCTGTATGATCCTATGAAGCATGGGTACTTCATAATGTCTACCGTACCCATGTCGGATACGTACTCGTATTCGTACCAGATACTCGGATACTTAATAAATGTTAGTTTAATTTTTTAACAAAAGTCGTATCCTGTACTATACCCGTATCGTATCCGATAGCCGTACCCGTATCCGTGCATCATATGATCTGTTATAGATTTATTGAGGATTCTTTAACGTCTCTTCATGTTGCTGAGGAATTAATGATTTTTTAGGTTTCCAGTGATGAATCTTTGATTGCTTGGTAGAGAAGACAATCTAGTGACTTCGTAATTATGTTTGGTCACCTGTGTTTATTTACAGGACTCTGCTTTAAAGTTGCTCAGTTTACTTCAGTATTTGTTTTTTTACCACATTATTATTTGTATAGGTGGTAATGCAGATTATGCTATGGATATGCACCAGAAAGAACAACTTCATGACAATGCTGTGCCAATGATGCAATCTCAGCATTTCTCTGTGAGTTGCATGTTATAAAAGATTAAGGAATCTTTTCTATATACCTATCCATGTCTACAGCATTGATGGATCAACAACTGTTCTGACTCCTCAATCTTCCATGCTTTCAATCTGCAGATGGGGAGGTCTGCTGGTTTCAGCTTGGGGGGAACGTATTCAGCACATCGTGCACAACAGCAACAGCAGCATGCTCCTTCAGTCAGTAGCGGCAGTGTCTCCTTTTCATCTGTAAACAACCAGGATCTTCTCCATCTGCATGGGTCGGATATATTTCCATCTTCACATTCAACCTATCATTCACAGGTCTGCAAGTTTTGTACTTGTGAATGGGGGAACATGTTTTTTTTTAATTAATAAGCCTCTCTCTCTCTCTCTCTCTCTCTGTCTCTCTCTCTAATTTAGCTTGTTTTTCATATTCCCACTGAAGCAAGTATATCTGACATTCTTAATCACTTCCGGATTTTGGTTTAGACCAGTGGACCTCCCATTGGATTAAGGCCTCTAAATTCTCCAAGTGCAGTTTCTGGTATGTGTTCATACGACCAGCTCATCCAGCAATATCAACAGCACCAGAACCAGTCCCAGTTCCGCCTTCAAATGTCAGCTGTAAATCAGTCTTTTAGGGATCAGGGCATGAAGACTATGCAAACTGCACAATCTGCACCAGATCCATTTGGTTTGCTTGGCTTGTTAAGTGTGATCAGGATGAGTGATCCTGACCTGACATCTCTTGCCCTTGGAATTGATCTTACGACACTTGGGTTAAATTTGAATTCAACAGAAAATCTTCACAAGACTTTTGGGTCTCCATGGTCCGATGAACCAGCCAAGGGTGATCCAGAGTTTAATGTGCCACAGTGTTATTACGCTAAACAGCCACCTGCTCTACATGTGAGATTTATTATTATGTTTTATAACTTCATTTTCCTATTTTCCAACCTTTTCTTTTGGCTAATTTATTATTGCATGATGCAGCAAGGTTATTTTTCAAAGTTTTCGGTGGAAACATTGTTTTACATATTTTACAGGTGCTTTTGAAAACTGAATCTTGCTTTCACATCGACTTGCTTGGTATTATAATTAAGTATTTTTTATTTTTTTTGCAGCATGCCCAAAGATGAAGCGCAAATATATGCCGCATATGAGCTGTATGCATGTCCTCCAATCCATGTTTTTTTGTTGTTTCTTTTCCATTTTTGGATGATTTGGACTTGTTTCCAAATTACTTTGGGATTATTACAGTTCAGGAACAATTGACCCGATGAGTGGTTAATTAAGTCAATCCATGGTTAAATACAGTAACCACTCTTTGTTAACCACTTATCCAGTTTGAGTATTCCTGAATTAAAAGTATTTTGCCAGGAATTCCTAAATTGTAATTCTCTGAATAAATTTTCCTAATTCAATAATTTCTAACAAGCTAGGGTTATTGCTCTCAGTTACAGCAGAGGTTGGTTTTATCACAAAGAGCTTCGTTTGTGGTTTATAAGAGTTCCCAACATGGAGCCGCTTGTTAAAACAGCCACATATGAGAGAGGATCATACCACTGTTTTGATCCAAGTATACTTGAAACGGTCCGCAAGGTTAGTTTTTGTAAATATACTGTATCAGTGTTTGTAAACTCTTCCTCCTGCTCCAATTGCTCGGTTTTTTTCCCCGATAAAATGTACTATTTTAGGCCTCTAATGTACAACCTCCTTGCAGGATAATTTTGTTCTTCATTATGAAATGTTGGAAAAGAGACCACTTCTGCCTCAACATTGAGGAGGAAACAAAACCTTTATTGTAAAGTTTCAATTATGGATTTAATTCCTTAGAAAGTCATTTTGCAGCATTAGTGTTCCTTCAATTAGGCCTCTCTTACAATCTTGTTGCTTGAATGATCCAAGCTAGTATCTTTTTTTTTTCCTGCCCTAATATGAAACAATTATTAAGATAAATAGGTGCTAGGATAACCTAGCTGTCTGACAGATATGGTTGTCTGCCCACTAGATTAAATGCAGAGAAAAACACCTGAATCAAAATTGGATGAGGTTTCTGGGAGTTTTTCTTGACCGCCGACTAAAATGATTTATTTAATCTGTTTGGAATGCTGGATAGCTTATGGCCTGGAAAAAGAAAAATTGGATTATGCCACCCTCCCCTGCCCAAAACGACTTCAAACTTATTATAGTGCGTCTTAGATGAGGAAGTATAATCACCGTAGCTGTAGGTGAGGCTCAGCATGTGGGATAGTTACACCTGATTGATGATTATATATGAAAGCTTGCATATTACATTACATGCTAGTATAGTAGGCACCAACATTGATGGTAGACAGACGTACAAGAAGTTTATTTGACATTGAATGTCCGTAAAATCTATGTTGTATTAAGGACAGTGGCTGAGGTCGACACACAGGATGATGTCACCTAAGTATTAAATTATTTGATAATTCATACATGTACTGGTGAGGCTAAACGTTATTCATAATCGTTTAAGATACAGCCTCAACAAATAATTTTAACCTAAAAGCATTTAACAAGTTGCATTGGTTCAGGTAAGTGGCACTACAAATCATTACCAAGCGTTGGTCGATTATGCCATTACTGAAGGGAAATATTTGACAAATTCAGTCGGTGGTTACAAGCAAAATGTAGTCCTACAGAAGATTGGGCAGCAAAAGGGAATAAATAGATGATCGAACTTCTGAAATTATCATATAATCTTATTTGCTTTAATAAATAAAATAAATAATATTTAAATATTATTTTAGCAATTACTATAAAAACTCCCAGCAACTCTCTGTTAGTTATTCATTATTGAAAATTCAACATTTAATTCTGTGTTGAAAAGTTTTTAAATACACCCTAAAAAATACCAATACCAGTTACAAATAATCCGAAGTCAATGCCGCATAGCAAAACCTTTTGGTTGAGAAACAAAAAGTAATCTAACGGTTTGAAAGTTCAGGTTATTTTGCTGCACAGCGCAGCGTTGATTAAGGTTTATCTATATTCTTTCCAATTATCAAACAAGTATAAATCGTCGTGCAAGAGGTTTTCCTTCGAAAAGACTAACTAGAGAACATTTGCAGTGTGAAACTGTGAATTAGAATAAAATTAATTGTCACAATAAAATCTAATCTAATTTCCCAGAATTGTTTTACTCTATAGTCTACAAAGATAGCAAAATGCAATGTGTCACAGGCTTTGGAACCTCAGGAAATAGACAATACAAGTGTTCAGTGCGGCTCACAAAATATTTATGAAGATTGTGAGGTGCTCAAAACCAAGCTTTTGAGCTCCAGCATTTGACTTTCCAGAAGCTCCCTTTTACTCAAAACTCTATCAGATGCACAATTATCTTCCTGTACAAAATGGGGGAAAGAGTAATTTACAATATATACACTGTTCCAATTATTCAAAATAATCTATCTACATATTGAATTGGGTGATCAAAACATTGACAAACATATGACCCCCACCCCCTCTCAAAGAAATATCCAGAGAAAGTGGTTCTTGAAATATTGCTTTTTCTTGATTATTTGCTATGTGGATAAGCTTTTTAAAATAAGTTAACTGAATAAGCTGTTTACAGCTTTTTTTTAAAAAAAAAAAATTCTAAAAAATGCGTAAGGAAAAGAGCTCATGCAAAAGCTGGGAAAAAAAATTCCTGTCTAGCTATTTTAAAAAGTTATTGGGAAAAATTGCACGAGAAAATTTAATTTGAAAGCACTTGCCAATTGATGTACAAAATGTATAATTTGAAAGCACTTAGGTAGTTACACCTTTAGAATCTAACAGGAGACAGTTTAATGTTTATAGCATAACTTGAAGTACTTTGATGTTTCACTCAAAAGGGAAACATCAAAATTTTAGTAGATCAAACTTATGACATGTTAAGATGAATGCATAATTAGTAATTACTCACATCACCAGGTGCAGCTGATAATAGTGCCAAAAGTGATACTGTAGCAGTTTGATAATCAGTTAAAATCTTGTATGCTGATTCGTCTAGCTTATCCTGACAATTAAAACATGTGAAACAAAATCAGTGATAAGTTCTGAAACCTATTTATTGTAAAATATTTTATGGACTGCATGCAGAATGGATTTGACTGGATGTGGATCCCCTGCAGTTTCAAAAAGTTCAACATCTCAACATTCATAATTTCTCAAGTAGATTTTTTATTAATATTTTATCAAACTCTATAATAATTTTAAGGGCTGAGATTGGTGCAGTTCAAAAAAGAACTCCAAAGAATCCAAATCCAATTTGACAAGGGTTTTGACTACCTTTGGGTTATAAATACCCATTTAGGTGCCCTATGCTATTCAGCTTTTGATATTGATTAAATTAAATAGATTATTATGAGTTTTCCAATCCTAAGTATTCATTGTTCTTCTTGGGATCCCGAGGATTCCTTGCTCTTGGTTCTCTCGTTATACATAATTGTCAAAGTTAGAGCATAAATGAGCCTAAGATATTCATATTGTATGTGATGTATAGAAGTACAGGTGTTGCAAATTTTTTTCAACAAAATAAATGTGTAAACGAAATTATGAGTGTAAACTACTATCCACTAACAGTGTATCAAATTCGAACTCTATTCACATTGCTTGACTGGTCCAAGAATCAAGAACCAAGTGCACCAAAATAGATAAACTAGGGATGTCACATTGCAGCTGCTGGTGGACCAAAATAATTCAGGTATTAGGAATTTGTTGGGTTGTATACTAGGTTAAATTTATTAAACCAAGTAATCCCAGATAACATTTAATTGCATATTTAAGTGGTAAAATTATGGTAAAGAGCGCAGAGAACCATTAACAGTACCAAGCATAGGAAATCATAAAATGATACCCAAAGCAATCCAGATCCCCACACCACCAAAAATTAAAAAAAGAAAAGAATGAAGAATAGTAAAAATCCTAGATGATTAAATGCAACATATAAGAATCATGAGTAATAGCTTTGCACTATACAACTATTCACTTGTAATATGGGATAGACTGCTCAGATCTAGGTTCTATCTATGAGAAATTTCAACCAAATTTCAACCATGGTGTCAGATATTATTCTTAATTTGTTTTTGTTTTTTTGGATAAAAGAAGATCATTACGACAAAGAGAAGATGATTACAAAGAGAATTTGGTTTGGTTTGGTTTGTGCAATCCAACTGACATTTGGCATTTATATTACTATTTTTTTTTAATTATGTGTTGATGCATAACTAAACTGACAGAAAGAACATACCTTCAATTGGGAAATAGCAACAGAAATAGCCCTTCCAGGGGCTTGAAGAGCTTTGTGGTGAACCTATTCATACAAGTATCTATGTTTATAATTGGAAAAAAGGGGGGCGGAAAAAAAGAAAAAAGCACTTAGTTACCTGGATATAAAGTAATGACACAACTTTTGGCAGAAGTGATATAGGGTCAGTCTCAGCAGAAACTTGAGATGTCAATTCCTGATGATAACAATGATAGAAGACTCAGTGTTTAAGAACATCCAAATAGCAGGGCACCATTACAAAACTGATTGAAAGTTGTATGTGGAGTTGTGTCACTAACTGAGAATTACAATTTAAGAAATCTTGACAAACACATCCAATATAAGAAGAATTAACCAAAGTTGGATAGGATGGAAAATCCATGTTCAAAAAATGGTTAATGGTTAACCAAATACTAAATGGATTAATTAACCACAAATCCCAACTTTGGTTAAAAATTTCCCTAATTGGAAATTTGTTCGCCAATACTTTCTAAAGAACTTGTTCAGTAATATTTCTGATTGTTATTCAGTAGTTTCACAAAGCTGATAGTTTTAATGCCACAACCAACATCATCAACAATATTAGTTAATCTAGCCTCAAATAAATTCTGGTAAATTTTAAGATAAATGTAAGCATAAATACCTTACGATATGAATGTAAAAGTGTTCTTTCTAGTTTCTTGTCAAGCTTTTTCAAAGGCAACGCACTGGAAAAATTAATGATCAAACCATGTATCAAGGTTCACATCAGGACAGAAGTTCTGAAGGTCAAATCAATGCTCAAGTTCCACAAACAAAAATAGACACATTACCTCTCTTCTGTTACCATTCTAAATGCATCCATGAATACTTCCACCCTCTGTTGTATTGAATATTCAAATGTTAGTTATACTACTAAGAAATTGGACAGAATAATAAGATTAAGCTAAAAAAAGATATTTCCAGCCAGCCAGCTGCAATTGCGAATTGCAAAGTGGTTGAATAAACCTGTACAATGAGCCTTAAAATGAGTAAACCTTAACAATGAGAATTGTTTCAGAATTAAAAATGCTAACCTTTCCTTCCAATGCTTCTACAACGACAAGAGCCTTATTTGCAACAGCACCTGGAAAACTCTTAGACTGCAAACAAAAGAATAAATGAGATTTGAAGTCATTTTATGTGCTCCTCCCCAATGATGACCTTCAGCAAATATGAGACTAATACAAAATTTGACACACCAGAAAACAGAAAAATAATGCATATACTTATGCTAAATGATGGCTTATTCTTACAATCGCAGCTCTGTCTCCAGGACTAAGTGAAACAGATTCAGAATTCGGAGCTTCCTGCACATCAAGTCCACTCTTTAATTTGTTGTGCTCATCCTGCAGATGATGAATCCACTGTGTTAGACCTAATTAAACTCATGATATATATTATATTAACAAATAACTCTCTGCATATAATACCAGGTTATGAAGAAGCATATCCACCATAGGAGCTGCTACTGTCCTTAGTAAATGCCTATGCAAAACAACCTGGGCATCATATACATGTTAATTTACATATGTTTCATCAGTGAAAATAACATCTTCAAATTTCAAATAACTTAAAAAAACTTACAGAAGTTGATTGATCATCTTCAAACAATTCTAAGGCTTTTTCATACAGCTGCATATTTAAGAAAGACTGCCAGAAAAATAAACAATCAACATAGGAAACTGTACATATAAAAGGCCACAAATTGTACATGTCTGAATACGTATGCTTTAGGGGGGGAAAAAAAGAAAGTCAAATAAAGACAGAAAAATAGTTGATGTAGAAAAAACAAAATTTGCCACTTTAGAAGTCGAACCTCATCAAGTTTCTTCAGCAAATTATCAAGCAAACGTCTCATTCTTTCAGCATTTTCTGTAAGCAATGCCTTCCTTTTCTCCATCCAATAACTGATTATTGAAGGCCTTAATTGGTTAGCCAAAGGCCTAAGAATTGTTTCAGGATCATCTATACCTATCAATTTATAACACTGCATTTGAGAACATTGGGTAACGTGTAGGAAGAAAGAACAGATCCAAAGTCAGAATCAACTGACCTTGTTCTTCAAAATCAGGAATCAAGGTTGTAATCTTCTGCATGATCCATTCTTCTGAGGGACTATTGAGATTATCCTCCTTCATTTTAAGTGATTCCTTCCTAGATCCTGGTTTTGAATCTGACGTTTGTGAAGATGTATCCTTGCCCCTTCTCTGGCTTTTCTTTGATTTTGTGGAACTCTGTTCCTGGTTATCTGGACCACTTTCAGATAGATTTACTACTGAATTTCCAGTGGCTTTCCCCTTTTTCTTCTTTGACCCTTTATCAGCATGCCTGTTGGCACCACCATCACTTACCATTTCTTTGGACTCATTCAATCTGCTTGAATCATACCCTACTTTTGCTTCATTGGCTACTTGTAAATCACCAGACATCACAGTGCCAGAAGACCCTGAAACACTTAGTGTCTCCAACTCTTTCACGATGCGATCACAGATGTCCTAGTTGATGAGGGAGAGAGAAACATACAGGCATCAGGACACCGATGAGCGGAAAAAAAAATAGCAGATACAGATTTTTTTATTCAACAGTAACTTTTATCCTTGATTCTTGGCTCTTAAGCGAGAAAAGGGATAAGATAATGAAACCAAAAGCTGGATACAGTAAAGGAAATAAATATTAGAAAAGAAATCTTAAGCCCAAAAGGGTGCATACATATTAGTCTATCATCTAACTCAATTCAGTACAGTACATGACACTGCAGACAAAATTTATATCACCACTTTTTTTCTTTTGGGTAACCATTGATAGCTATGTGATGGTGACCCAAGCAGTAATTTACTGAACCGTTGATTCAGCAAATTGCTGAACTTCATGTAAGCAAACTTCATAACATATGTCTAGCATCTTATTTATTGTTCTCATTGACAATACTAGCTGAAAAAAAGTCCATTAACCTAACCTAATCCATTAAACCAATCTTCAAACTGGACCTTATCAATAACATTTGCACCATAAAATGGGCAATGTGGTTTGTAAAATTAACTCATTAAGTTTTTGTCTACATGACTATATCAAATGCCATACCTTCATAAAGCTGCTGCTAAACACATAAAAATCCCCAAAAATGTGTGCTTTGTTAGACTGCAAATAAAATGAAGTTTATCAACATGTGAATCAACAGAAATGAGCATAAATTTACGAGGTGGTTGAATATCACCTTAAGAGCCAATTGAACAGATTGACAGAGGGACAACATTTTAGATGCATCTTGAGGTGTAAAGGATGAGGGCAATAAGGAAAGAGAATCACTCCTGCAACATTGTTATGTCAGGATTCAATGCATTGAAAAAATTGTCTTCCAAAGAATAAATATAACTTGATATAACTTTTGGAAAGAATGTCGAAAGATCTCTTGCACTACATCTCACATAGCATAAGGCTTCTCACAGAAGTTAACAAAACTTTCATGCATAAGAGTTTTAAAACCCATAGACACAACATATCAAAGTATCTAGAGAGGTCCAGCCTACGGGGAGAGAGAGAGAGCGGATAAAATGGGATCAGTCATTCTCATCCAGTGCCAACAATAATTATCCATATGAAGAAAGTAATTTTAAAATAACAAGGGCAACCAGAGAAGCCGGTTGTTAGTGAAAGCCCACCCCTCTCCACCCACTCATCCAGACCCCTTAAATAAAGTCGGGCATATTAAGTACTAACTGATGTTGAGTAACAACTAGCAAATAAGAGCTTACATAAGAACATGTTTTGTAGTCTAATTTGGATTTCTATTTTTGCTAAGTCAATAACTTGGTGATGCAGCAGTATAAACTTCTATTAGATTAAATGGGAGGGATAGAGGGGGAAAAGAAAGATCACAAGTTCACAACTGCCATCCATCAGTTTAGAAAGTCACCACCACATCCATATAAATAATTCAAATTTTTTTAATTTCTACATTATAGCTTTAATGAAGTGAGGATCAATTGATGGTATTGAACCTGGCTCAATCTAGTAATGTAGAAAGGAATGAAAACAGAAACCGGGGATAAAGGAAAAAGAAGAACATGTTAAGGCCCTTACCAGCTACCACGATCAATAGCATCCTCAGTAGCAGCATCTAACATCTCAATCATAGATGGGTGAACAAATGTTGTAACTAGAGGTTTGCCTTCAGGATATCTGGACTAAATTGGATTGCACAAACTTAGGCTTCACTAAGTAATCCAGGGAAACAAGTAGTACAAAGTATTTATTTCACATGTATCTATGATCCTAGTAGTTATTATTTGGAAATAGAATCAACATAGGAACAATTTAGTTACCTGCAAGAATTGAATGGACTGGGGAATTCCAAGTTTGTGCAGAACCTCGTAGCTGATAAAAGAATTCTATAGCATACAAAGAAAGGCAGCACAAAATGAATGCAGTAGTTCAGAAAGTTTTTATCCAAAAAAGAAAAAAAAGAAAGTTAAAAGAGACAAGGGCAAAGAATAAAAGGGGAAAAGTCAGCATAAAAGTCCAATCTAACAAATTTATAAAGACAGTTATCTAGCTGAGAGCATATACAAGAAATAGGCAAAAGATTTAGCATCTTAAATAAAAGGAAGAGATGAGAGAAGTGAGAGTCCACACCTGTGAAAAGAATGAATCCACAGATTCCTTTTGAGCAACGGCAAATACCTGTCATGGAAAATCATAGTAGATACCTTCAAATGATTGAAATAGGAAATAAGTTAATTGCACCAAGGTATATGCCATAGCAGTTGACTACTGCCGCCCATAGGCACTATCAATCAGAGGATTATAGAGTATTAAACTGGAAATGGAATACATCAAAAGAATTTGCAAATCCTCCCAGTCAATGCCAGTTAAAAATTGAGCGGATCAAGAGGCCAACCACTCCAAAGGCCAAAAACATATACAAAACCTTAATCCAGGTAATCACTTTAACAATGTCCAACAGATGTCAAAACATGTCACTTACAGCTGGCGTCCAATGTACTCCTGCACGAAGCGACCCCAGAATCTCGCCTCCCTTCACGAGTCCATTAAACAAAGACTGGAAGAAAGATCCTTCAACAGCCACGCCGCTGGCTCCATCCATTTCTTGCAGTAACTGCTGCAGTGAGCTCCATAACACCGTCAAATTTGTCGGAACTGTGATGCCCCGTGCAGCACCTAGAACCATGGCACTCACACGAGCCACATAGGCAGGAGTATATAACTGCCCACCTTCAAGCCTACCTTTCACCTGTATAAGAATTCAATTTTGATGCACATTGTCAGTGTAAAAATAAGTTTTACACTTGCATCTAATGACATTACGCTTATCAAAACAACTCTTATTATACCAAAGTTAACATGACAACGTGTACACACCAACTTACCATAGTGCCGAGGCGCGGCTCCAACACTGAGGCAACCAAGTCTAATCCGACATTCAATTGCGCGGCGAGTTCAGTGAGTGCAATCTGGCTGCATTCTTGAAGCCTTTCGTTAATCTCTTCAGCAATTGAGTCCCAGTAAGATTCCGACATGATTTCCCCTTGATTCAACATCAGTTCTCGGTGATCCGTTACAATGTTCTGAACAAGCTTTTCAATGTAGTACAAGTCAACTCCAGTAGCGTCGGCAAGATCAATAAGAGAAACACGCCCTAATTTCTTCACCTCAGCCACCATCTCATTTCTCAGTTGATCCTAACAATATGCGCGATCGAATAAATAAAATTTGATAAATAATAGAAAACCAATTATCAATCCATTTAAAAAGAAATTTGCGAACGGTCAAACCTAATCAATATATATATATATATATATATATATATATATATATATATATATATATATATATCGTTAAATGGAAACTAATCGTATTTTGCAAAATCGTGAGGTTTGTGCAGAAATGTTAGATGGAAGGGAAGTGAGAGAGCGTACGAGAGTGATGTACTCTTTGCCAGAGACAGTGTGGAGAAGCTCGAAATCGATGATTTGGAGTTGCTGCAGTTTTTGGATTAATTCGACAACGTTTCGCTCCGATAATCGGATGCTCGACTTTGCTTGCTGCGCGAACTCGAATTGTCTCTGCAACTCAAGCAATTCGTCGTCCATGCTTCGATCAAGCACACGTACACGCACACGCACAAATTGTAGTGTTTCCGAGGTTTCAATCCAATTGGGCGTTTGATCCTGAAATGTTCTTTAGTTTTTTCGTGACGACTGAAATTGGGGTGGGTTTCACCTAAATTCTTACAGTTGTTTATTGAAGAAACAATTGGAATAAAGGAAGACGACGATATTTTTGGATATGTAGGAAGTCATGGAATAGAATGGAATAAGATAATATGAGATGAGGTAGAATAAGAAAAAATATTATTTTATTATTTAGATATTTAAAGATAGAATAAAATAAAGTTAATATTTTATTATTTTGAGAAGTAGATGATTTTTAGTGAAATAAGATGATTTTTATATTAAAAGGTTGTATTTGGAATGAATAAAAATAGGAAATGATTTGATTTGAATTGAATTGAATTGATTTGATTTAAAAATCAAATTTTGTGTTTGAAATTCATTAAACTGAGAATTGATTTGATTTGATTTTATTATTTTATATTTTAATCCTTATGAAAAGTTGTTAGATGTAGTTACTAAGGGTAAAATAGTCTATTTATTTTAAATCAAATCAAATCTTAACAAATCCTATCAAAATTGATAGAATTTCTAAAACAAAAAGAATGAAATCCATGAGATTTTAGAAATCAAATCATTTCTCATTTTTTAACATTCCAAACACAAAATTTAATTAAATTTGATTTATAAATCAAATTATTTTTTATTTTTTTACATGCTAAACATACTCAAAAAGATAATTTTATCCTATACTTTCAAATTGAAGGAAAAAAAATTGATGGTTTATTGTGGGATGTGATGGAATCTATTCCACTTACTCTCATCTCATTTTATTTTTTTTTAACATAATCAAGTAATAGAACCTATTTCTATTTTATTTTATTCTCTTTTATTCCACTCAATATTATCCATCCAAATGAATCCCTGCAGTTTGATACAAATTTTTATTTTTATAAGGTTAAAATATAATCTTAGCCTTTATATGTGACATGTATCTTTAATTTAGTCCCGATATATATATAAAAAAAAACTTTCAAATGCATCCATAAAGACTTATTTAAAATTTTTGTTTGAGTATGGAAGAGCTTACCTTTTTCAATATATATGCAAACAAACTCTTATTTTGAATGTAGGGACCTAATGGTGGCATAGGAGCTTCAAAGTACTACTATGTTGGATATTAGAGAATATAGGTGAGGAAATCTTCATTACAATATGCATTTCTAGGTGGTCACATGATATTCATCAAATATACAAGTGGTGAATAAAATCTTAATTTAAGATAAAAGAGTTCCTTAAATAATGATTGAGTCATCTGCATAAAAAAATTTATACCTTTTTTATTATAAAAAAATAAGTGCTCATGAGTCAAATAAACTTTGTGGAGTATTTTGTTTATTTAACTCCCTAGGTGGTCTTTTGATTTTGTAGCCTGAGGTAGTGAAATAAATGGCTTCAGGTCCAAAACTTATTATGATTTTGTTTTTTCAAATTTGCCATTGATTTTGATTTTCCCACTTATTGAAATATTTGTTGTATATTTGATATTTAGGAGGTTGTATATCTTCTTTGAAAGGCCAACGCAATGCTGTCATGATGATGCCTAAAGAACAATTCCAAGGATGCACCTACCCAATAGTTTTAAAGTAATAAAGGTTTCACAAATATCTGTTTTTTAGAATTATCTTTATTCTTATCTATACTTCTCTTTCTTTTTTTTTGCAACGATGGATTATATTTGCTGAATGCTAATTTCTTTCATGTGTGAGAGATTGGAGTAAAATAATGAATAGAAAAAGGAAGAACAAGAAAAGAGTTTTAGGTGTGTGTGTGATGAGTATGTTTACTAACTCTATGCTATCCAACTTCAATAGGCTGCTGTTCAAGGTGATCCTGAAGAAAATTGTACCAATGTGATTGGTGAACTTTCTCTATAGATGAACAATCTGAACCACAAAGCAAGTGTTTATACTGCACAATTTGAAGGTTGAAAGTCTGGATGATCTGTCTGGTGTTTCTGTGAGTGGGGTGTTCTCACAGTTGGTGATGTCTAAGGGGATGTGACTTTCGATATTATATCTTCTAAATTCTGCATTACACTACTCTTTCATGATTTGGTGGTTTGTCTTTTGCATTGCGCTACTTTTACTAGGTTCTATTTAATATGTTATTATTTGTTAGGAATTAGATATGTAATTTAAGATAACTGCTGCCTCAGAGTGGTGGTTGCTTGCTGTTGGTGAAGGGGCTGGACTGTGGCCATGGTAGATGGTCTGAGTACATAATGGATTGGGTGGGGGCTCGCTATTCTGGGTGGTGTTTGGGTTCTGGATCGTGGTGGAGGACGATTGGTGGTTATTACAAAAGGCAGGGTTGCACAAATATAAGAGGAGAGATAGTTGGAAAATGTAAAAGGAAAAGAAAAAATTAGGAAACTAGGTTAATTGATTAGTTTTTTTATATATGATTTTAAAGTTATTTAAATTGCATTAATTCCTTTCTTCTAATTGTGTAATTTACTAATAATTGGTGCTTATCCTTATCATACTTAGCACATTTGGGATTGGTGGATTGAAGTAGCATAATTAAATGTCCACATACTGATATTGTAAAAATGTTATTCTTCATTGAAGCAGCATATCTATTGACCCAACCTTTATTTAATCCGAGATTAAATCTCTAAATTAGTTCTTGCAGGTAAAACATGTTTGTCATTTTTTAGTAAGGCTAAAGATTTTTTTATTCAATGGCAGGTAAAACCTACGTATTCTGTTAATGGAAATCATTATACTCACTCTGTTGAGCAAAGTAGTCTTTCTTTGATGTCATCATTGCTCAAAGATGTTTGAGTATTGTTATTTTTCTCATTTGTACCTTGCCATTCTCCGTGCCATCTTCTCTTTTTCTTTCATTGCCGAAGCCCAAAGGTTTTGCAAGGTGATCAATTTTGCTGCAAGTGACCATGACCTTATTAATCTTTTTTTCTGGGGTTCTTTTATCTTCTTTGACCTTATTGTTTTTTCCAGTTAATTGGAATTGCATTTGAATGCGTGAGTCAGTTTTTTGGTTTTATGGTTAACGAATCTATTTCTTTTAAAAAAAATAATCTTTTTTTGGATTTGCATGTGAATGAATGAATATCATGAAGACACTTGATTGTTCCAGGGGTATTTGCTTTCCTTTTATAATTTTTTTTCATGTTTCTTTATAAATAGCATTGGACCAATGGTAGATATGAAATAATATGACTGATGATTGTGTTTGCCATGATTCTATGGAAACTTTAATACTGCTGCCATTTTTTTTTATTGGATTATCCTTTCGAAATAAAATTTGTGTGTTTGCCATGATTCTATGGAAACACTTTATGCATCATTAGTTTCTACTGATGCTGCAAGGCATCATTATTTTGCTCAAGAATCCAAACCTTTTTTTGACTTTGGACTACAAAGGACTCAGGTTACAAAGACTTATTTAAAATTTTTGTTTATGAGTATGGAAGAGCTTACCTTTTTCAATATATATGCAAACAAACTCTTATTTGGAATGTAGGGACCTAATGGTGGCATAGGAGCTTCAAAGTACTACTATGTTGGATATTAGAGAATATAGGTGAGGAAATCTTCATTACAATATGCATTTCTAGGTGGTCACATGATATTCATCAAATATACAAGTGGTGAATAAAATCTTAATTTAAGGTAAAAGGGTTCCTTAAATAATGATTGAGTCATCTGCATAAAAAAATTTATACCTTTTTTATTATAAAAAAATAAGTGCTCACGAGTCAAATAAACTTTGTGGAGTATTTTGTTTATTTAACTTCCTAAGTGGTCTTTTGATTTTGTAGCCTGAGGTAGTGAAATAAATGGCTTCAGGTCCAGAACTTATTATGATTTTGTTTTTTCAAATTTGCCATTGATTTTGATTTTCCCACTTAATTGAAATGTTAGTTCGCATCTTCTTACAATTCTAATTTTTCCTCTCCTTCTCCCTAAAACTTTCATGTAAACTTGGAAAAACCCACACAATGACTGTTGAAAGCATGCTGGGAACGAGAAAGGGGGTGGCAATCCTCACTCTAGCCAATGTGCAAATGCTCACTCCACTCTGATGACTCCGATTTCATCGTCATCTACAAGGTCCCTCTCTAAATCATCCTCTACTGTAGTTTTTCCTTTTGTAAAATGTGCTGATTTTATATTTATTTTAATTTTTTTGGTAGATTTTGAAGAACAGGAGGGTGTCTGTGAGGAACTTGCAAGGCAGAATTATGGTCGATATTCTGGAATTTTATGTTAAAGGTGAGAAGCAAATGCCTGGCAGTTCTCCAAATTGTTCTGTGAATTTTTTTAAATCAGTTATTGAATCAATGATTTGATTTTGTGCTCCTTCATGTTTTCGATTGTTAGCCTTTGTTTACATTTTTTATGTTGCTTTCACTGTATTCCTTTTTTTTTTTGGCATTCTATATCCCTTTTTTTTGCTTAGGACTATGATGGTTTGGACTTCGCTGAACCAAGGAGGGACTGATTTTGGGGGCTTTTCTTTTGAAGTGGAGTGTTGATTTATATGCATATGTTGTTTTATGTAAGCTTAAGGCATTCTTAACATAATTTGTCATTTGTTGCTCTGTTTCCTGTAAGTGAATGAATGTGGACTTATCTTTCTCTCTCCTGCATTTTTTTTAATTAAAACTTGCTTTATTTAACCTTATAGCATAGTAATGCAACCTTATTATTTCTAACCCTACTACATAATTCTTACTTCTTTCAGTTCTTTGTTTTAATAATCCACTTCATCTGTTGAATTCATTTAAGGCATATTAGCTTTTTCCATACTAATTCCACTTTGAGTTTGAAATGTTTATTTAATATATTCATGGACTTGTGTTAGAATTGTTGTTTCATATTATTGTTCTTGGGTTGGCTGTGGGAAATTTATAGATCTGGAATCCTAGAATTAGTAGCTACTCAGTTTGTGTTTAGATAGTGTGGGTATGTCATTTCATGTCTGTGTTTCCTCTCCTTCTCTCCTTTTGGTGTCTAAATTTGTTTTTTCAAAATTGCCATTGATCTTGATTTTTCCACTTAATTGAAATGTTAGTTCGTATCTTATTACAATTCTGATGTTTCACTGTTGTTTTTACTATTCATTTAGCGTGTCAAATACTTATTCAAAGTTGTCATTCATTGTAGTTCTTCTTTTTGAATAATTTCGTTTTTGTTTCTTTTTTTCCTATTTTTCTTTTTCAACCTTAACTTTAATTTGATAATGATATCATAAGCATAAGATTAGGGTATCATTGTCTACAAAAAATTCATATGTTCATGGTTTTAAATAATATCATTTTTATTTATTTCTTTCTATTTTTCTTTTTTACCCTTAACTTTAATTTGATGATAATATTATAACCATGAGCTCCGCCTATGCATAGAACACCAAATATATTTCTGTGATACAAAATTTGACTGATTTTCTATGATGGAACATTCATCTTGGGTTCAAATGAAGGTTAGAAGATATGCTTTGTTTGCTGTATCACATGCTGTTTGTACACATTATTTTTGTAGCTTTAAACCAATTATATACTTGATCTCATTCCCAAAACATTACTGTCGAAAAATGGTAGAAAACCGTCCTTTACATTCAGTTGCGTCACTGCACCTTTGCTCAAAACTGAGGTAGTCTATGCTGGATAGTTTAATTTGCAAAATAATTTTACATAAATATTTGTTCAAATTAGCTTGAGGGTGTCAGTCAATAGCTCCAGTTTATAAACATTTAGTGATTTTTTTAAATAAAATATTATATGGAATGTAACTTTCAATATAATTGATTGTGTGTGCATTTGTGTGTATGTGTTTTCTTGCTTTCAAGGTAGAGCTTTTTATGTCCACCTTTGATAGACTACCATATTTTTTTTTCCTATTTGTGAACTTTTTCTTTGATAAAATGATTTTTCATTTATATTATTCCAGAAATCATAGAGTTTGAGTTTTAGTCAAGATGTTAAGTCTTAATTACATTATTGCTTTTGTTATCCAAATTCGATTTGTTTGAGTTTATTGTTTTTTGACACACTGAAAGTTACCTTGATAAATTCACTAATCAGTGAAGTGATTATGGATTCTTTAAGTGATGATTACACTGAAACCTATATCCTTAATGAATTTTTGTGATTCCTATAAACATTATTTCTCATGGCAAAATTACTACAACTTATTTAATTAAATTAGTATTTAATTTTTTTAATTTCTCATTTGATTTAGCAAGCTGACACACATGATTGTAGATCACATATTTTTTTTTTCTCATGGCATCTGAACGGTTTAAGGAGCAGTCCATTACAAGCACATGTATTTGTGACCAAGTTAAATACTTAAATTAGTTTTTAATTTTTAAAATTTTTCATTTGATTCAGCAAGCTGCACACATAAGACTGTAAATTTCATATTATTATTGTTATTATTATTATTTTATTATGGCATCTACAATTTAAATGGTTTACGAAGTAGTTCATTGCTGGAAAAGGTCTTTGTGTGCAAGTTTCTTAATTTAGACTTCAAAATATATCCATGTTCTTGAACTAAATGCCTGCAACATTGCAATATAATATTGATATTGGTATGACAATACCTGAAGGTTTATATTAGCATGAAAATACTTGAAGGTTTATATTGGCATGAAAATACCTGAAGGTTGATATCAACAATCCTATAAACTTCTATGTATTTGTTTATTCACTGTTGTATTGTTATGTGTATGGTTCTTTAGTTTTTTTACTAATTGTTGTACTTATTAATTGGTTTATGTGTTGTCGCATTTGTCTTAAAATTATATTTAAATAGAACACAGAACATTGTTACTTAATTTTGTTATGACTGTTTGAGTAGTGAATAAGGACCAAGATCATAAACTTGAATTTTGGTTTGATTTTGGTTAGATGGTGAGAAAATTTTAGAAAAAAAGATTTTTGCAAAATGCAGATGAAAAATAAGTAGATTGTGATTTGTGAGGGGAGGAATGTAGCATCCATCAAGTTTGTCTAAATCTATGATATCTCGTGTTTCTAAATTTAGTCGTAGAGTGTTGTCATCAATACACGATACAAAAGCAGAACCATAAATTCTACTGTGCATTCCCTGTTCATTTACACGTGTCCTTGCAAGAGCAATTCTTACATGTCAACTTACCATTTTGTCCAAAGCTTTTGATGAAACGTGGTCAGTTGGATGGAGAATAAATTTGTCTTTCTATTATTATTAAATTTTTTTTTTGTCATTTACGCTTTTGTCCTTGCTTTTTGTTGGCTGACCATATACTGTCCTTAAGATTGGAGGTGCTTCGGTAATTTTATGCACGCCCCATTTTCTCTCTCTCATTCTACTCTCTGCCGAGACAGAGTCCTCCCACTATCTACTTTTCTCTCATCCTCTCCTTCTCTATGCTGTTGGTTCATAAAGAACTGCACATGGTGCAGGTGAGTGGGTATCGTCAAATCCTCAAACCAGCGCAGACAGGTGGACTTCTCAGATGCAACCTACACCCTTTCGTGTCATTAGCAGAGGGAGGACCAGAGCTGATACCATGCACAAGAGTTGGTGCTATCGTGAAGATGGTGGGTCCATATGAAGGCCAGTAGCATCAATCCGTCTAACTGTAGCAGAAGCAGGGTCTATAAATCAGTAGCTCATATGCCTATTCCACCAGGTCATTCTACCTTCTATTCTCCTGTTCTCTGATTGGTATGAGTATGGATGGTGTGCACGATTAAGGTTTTGGTGGTTGATTTGACTGTATTTAACCCTCATTTTTCCCTCCCATTTTTACGAATTTGAAATTTGAATTGTGATCATCTGGTCCTTATTTATAGGGTTGCTATTGCATTCTTCAATTGTTCGTTGCTGACCCTGAAACTTCTTCACTTACTAATTTCATTTTGTTGCTCTGATTGTGTATTGTTTTTCTCATTACTGATTGGTTGATTTTACCTATTTCATATGGCTCCACCGTCTGATGCCTTGAGCAAAGTTGTTCCTTAGAGAGAGGCTTGGAGGCTTAGGGTGAGGATTTTGAGGCTTTGGAAGGTCCCTTCATTCAACAACTCCAAACTACCAAGGTCCCTTCATACGTATATCAATTATTGAACGCTTTTCTCCATTGAATATGTTGTCTGATTTATGACATGTAGGAATATGCTGTGGTGCATAATTCCATTGATTTTTTGATAGTGCAATCTTATGCTTATGAAAGTACGATTCTGAAACTTAAATGCCATTTAATCACATTAAATCAGAGGCTCCATTGTCTACATTTTTTGTAACTTTAGAACTTGGATTTTTGGCTTTGGAGTGTTCTAATTAATCTTCTCTCTCTTCTGTGCCCAAAAGTCAGTTAAACCATGTCAATTGGAAGAGGCTATGTGACATGGCTCTACAATGATTTAAATCAGATTAACTGTTGAATTTTATAGACCTTTCCCTCTTGAGTCATGTTCCTTTGTCTTCGCTTCTTCCCTGTATCCTCATGAGTAGTTTGAAGTGGCGAATCAGACTCATGAACTGTCAGCCCTGATATTTAAGTTGATGGCAAGAAGGATTTACTTTTGATAATGTGACGTTAACCAAGGAAAAAATAAATCTAGCTACATTAGATGCAATTGAAGAATAGATTTCTTTTTTATTTCAGAATTAAGGCAGAAGCATCCAAGAGTTAGGTTGACTTGTAGTTATTTAAAGCAGGAAACTTTTTTTATTTTTTTTTGTTGCTAGATTGACATTATAAATTTTATTGGTGTTACATTATTTTTCTATTGTAACATCTCCTTTTGGGCTCCAGATTGTAAGACCTTCATGACAACTATGCAAGAGGTTGCTGAATCACAAGGAAAGGGGGAGGAAAACAAAGATGCTTCAAATACTACTGGACTGCTTGATAAACTAACTGTTGGTGATAATAAATCAGAGGAGAAAGATGTCACAATCATTGATAAGAAAAATAAACAAGCTGTAGATGAGAATGAAAAGCCAGAGGTAGATAAGAAAGATGAACCAGCTCCACCAGCAGAGTTTAATGGGGTTATGGCTATTATGCACCAAAATTTTCACGATATGCAAGAGAGTTTATTGTGGCTGGTGAATGATTTCCCCCCTCATAGGTTACTACAAATTTATACAGATTGGTAACCTATCTTGATGCCTGTGGATATCAAATGGTTGATATGAAGTGAGTATAGAGATGTAATGGACTGTGTATCAGTTTTAAGTCCTGTTTCATATTGGTTTGCAAGTTTGCTTGGATGGTTGTGGTTGTGAGTCTTCATCTATCTCATTTTTTCTTCAATTGAGTTGGATTTTTCTTTTTAATACATTTGGAAAATCTGCTCTAAGTTTGGCGTATAATGTGTCGGCTCTGTTGTGCCTTTCATATTCTTTTTTAAAAATGGTCAGATGCCCTGTTCACTGTTGAGTGTTTCCTTTTGTATGGTAAACTTTGTGCTTTTGGATGGTAAACTAAAACTAATGCAGGTTACTATTTGTGTTTTTAGTTAGTATCACTAACTACTATATATATATATATTTGCAATTGATTATTACTCTGAGTTCCAATTATAAATAATCAGATATACGGCTGTCTGAATCTAATGTCTTTAGCGCTGCAAACTGCCTTATTGAACTGATTTCAATAACTAATTGGTGGATTTCCCAAGCGTTCTCTCAACCATGTCATTAATTATGTCTTTAATTGCTATAAAGATTATTTGATTTCCTTTTTATGATTATATGAATTACAATGAACACTTTATTTCCCCCATACACTGGACAACCAAGTATTAGAAGATGGTCATCCCCCATACACTGCTTGGTGCTTACTAATATATCTATAATACCACTCAAGGTCTTCCCCAATGCCTTACCAGCATGAACCAACCCACTGTGTCATGTATCTTGCAGATTGGATTTGTTGAATTTGACAATTTCCCATATCGGGTAGTGTTTGGATTTTAGTTTACTAGATGTTGTTCTTGGGCTTGAGAGGTAGATCCCTTCTTAGACTAAAACCTTTGAATCTTGACAATTAGACCAAATGACAGTAATGCACTAACTGATGAATTGATCATTCCTGAGTTGTCTTTCATGTTAGAAAAGGAAAAATGTTAATCACTTAAGTGTCCTTTATTTTTTTGGTATTTAGAACACTTTTTTTTTCTCTTCCAATCTCATTTTGTTCTTTTTGCAATGAGCATATGAATGTGATAGATACCCAAAAAACTCAGACAAAAATTGAATAGAAAAACTGATATATTGATGATAATCTGGTTGATATCAAGGTGATATCAATCCAGGAAATACTGTAAAACAGCTTCTAGGAATCCAAAGAACAGTAACAGGGATGAGCAAATTAGAGAGTGCTCAATTCTCTCCCAAGTCCAAGCCTAAATTCCAGCCTACCTCTCAAACAACCACCCCTACAGATATATCCCACACCCCACTAACAGAATCACGTGGAATCCATTTTTCATTCCACTACCACTGCCACATCAGCTGTTGGTTACAACCTTAAGGCTCCCCACTTACCTCACCCACTAGGCTCACTCCCTTTCTGTCTTGGGCCTTCCTTCTCATGTAAACTTTAGTTATTTTAGGAGGGACTCTATCAGAATGTCAGGTGGTGGTGGCTTTAGCTGTCTTGAAAATGCAGGTACTGCTGGGACTCTTTATGATGCAGTTTCCTCGAAGCCTTATAGTTGATAACTATAACTTGACAACTAATACCGAGACACTTTAAAAAAGACAACCCATGCAGTTCTTGAAGCTTTGTAGTGTGTCTGTTTTCATATGCTTGTGATCCATTTCCTTGATGTATATTGCTTATATTGGCTTATATGATCTTTTAAATCCATATATTGTGTTTCCCCTTATTCTTTAATTTTATTTTATTTTTTATAGTTTTTAATAGCTTTCTTGGTGTTGATGTGAATTCTATGCACTATGTCTTTCTTCTAATCTATTTTTAGGGGGCGTGAGGGTATATTTGTTAGATATGCAAAGGGATTGAAAACCTCATAAGAGCTTTCTTTTTTGCTATCTGTTAGTATTCTTGGTTGGCTGCTTCTTAAAGGATGTCTTATTTTTTGTCTATGTATTCCCTTTCCTTTCTAATGAATTATTTCCTCCAAAAAAAAAAGTCAGCTTTTAATTCTTGGGTATTCTTTATGATCATCAAACTTTTAGGTATTTTGTTTCATCCCTTTTCTGCTTCACCTGCATGCCAAATTAGACTCAGGATACAAATGCTGTATTTAATGAGGCTTTGATTGGCTTGGCAAAGTTTATGGCACTTTGGTCCATGTGTTGTATCTGCTCTTTTTATTTCCCTCAATGAATTGGAAAAGAAGAAAAGACAATCATACAACTTTGGCTGAATTATGTTTATTTGATTATTATTTTGGCATATTTTTGCATGTTGTACTTATACAATTTGTCCATTTGTTTGCAGATACTATTTGATCTATTAGGCAAGGGTGGAACTGTTAAGGGCTTCATATAAGAAAGGGACTTGGTTCAGGTTAGTTGTAGAATATGTTGTAGGATCTATTGAAATTCAAAGTAAAAGATGTGGTGCTGATTGAGTCAGCATTCAACAAGGGACAACTTGATTCTATCATATTGAAGCATGATTTACAAGTTTAGTTGCAAAGTTAACAGATTTACTGTATTATTTAGATTTTATGATATTTGAGATATCATCTGTTGAGTTTTGAAAACAAAAAATTCCTTTTGGTGGTTTTTAAAATTTAGTGTAAAGCCTCTGCTCTGGGGCTGCCGTAATTTGGCGGTTTATTTGTTGATGCAGAAAGAAAGAAAATGTGAGAACATTCTTTGTGGCTTTGGAAATGATAGATAGTAGATCCTGTTGAGATTGAAATAACAAGGTGGCAAAACTCAACTCTTCCAGTATTTCTCCTTCCCTTTCTCCGATAAACAGGTACAACACATTTGTTGCTTTAATATGTGCATTTTGTTGGACATTTATTTTATATTAGTATGATCTTGAGTGAAGGATTTGAATTGCAAGCCTTCAAATTTGAGGCTATTTCTGAAGCATTCATCCTTTCAAAGGATGTGGCTTTCAAACAAAGCAGTGCTTTTATACACATTTGTAGCTCTGATATAATGTAGCTTTAATATGTTCCTTGAAATCCCAAACCTGCAAGAAAACATATTATAAATGAGGATTTCCAATATAATGTAGCTCTGCTAACCAATGTAACTATGCTTGCTCTTTATGAACTTTAACAGGTGACAATTACACATTGCCTTTTGAACAAGAAACATGAACCTTTATATCTCCTTGATATCCTTCACTTATCATGACAGTATTTGTTGAGTCACAAGCAACTCCAACCACTTCACCATCATGAGCACAACTTGGTTCTGACATGTATATGTATGCACCCTGGCGGATTCCAGATTGAAGGTTCCTTTCAATCCAACCAGCTGCTGCCCCTAAAAAGACAAATTTGCCACATGCACTGATGGCACAAGCCTGTTACAGTATGAAAGCATTAGTCAAAATGCTTATAAATTATGCACCCTAAGGGAGAAATGCCACATATTTTATATCATTATTATGACACATCCAACAGCTGTCATTATAAAAAGGAACTTGACTTCAACCAACTAAAATTTTAGAATCAAGTAGATACTAAAATAAGCAGAACATTTCACTCCACCATAGGACATAGCAGTCTGTCTGATTGGTGACTTTAATTGAGCATTGGACAACCTGAACAAGGTGACTGAACATGAAAATTTAATAAAATAAGAATGCATTGAAACAACCTTGATCAAATAAAATGAAACATACCTTGCAATAAGAATAGGGGGACTTGACTGCAATTCTCAAACTAAAATCTTCCCTTCCCTGTTTCCTGGTAGACCTAATTAAACAAAAAAAAAAAAAAGAAGTAGAGACTTTATATAAAGTTACAACGAAAGCTTAAAATTGGTAACTTGCAAATAAAAAATAAAAAAAACTTAGCCGGATAAAAATTATGTCAGTAATCCCAAATGGACAAACGTGTGATACATTGTTTCTGTCATTGTAAGACTAAAAGCTGCCCAGTATTTAAAAAATGAAATTGTAAATGACAAATAAACTGCAATTGATACCATCCCTATTTCTGTGTAATGGAAATCACATTTGTGTTGCTTAGTACAATTCATATTTTTGTTGTAACGAAATTTTTTTGTTGTTGATAAGATAAAGTTAAAATCAATTTTTATGTTTATGTAATGTGTGAATTTGTGTGTTTATTTTTTAAATATATTTTATAAAAAAAGAAATAAAACTTTATTTATCATTTTAAATATTTTACTCCTATTAATTTGAATAGTCTAATTTTTATAACTAAAATTAATTTATAGTAAATATAATTTAAATAATATTAATTATTAAAGTAACCAATACACATAACGAAAATGAGTAGCACCAACGATATTAATTGGATGTGTTTGTTAATGAATCTTTTACAGTATGGTACACTTTTACAGGCAATCTACTGCTAGGTTCACATATTTATGTGATAGTCAGTATGTCTTAGTTGTGAATATTTTGTGCAAAGTGTTTTAAGGATGTATTGAATCTGTATAGACAACTAAGACATTTATGCCTATTTTGGTAATAATATAATTCCCACCCAAAAGAATAAAAGAATGAGAAATTTCCACAGACATTTAAATAAAAATGTTTATGCCTTCATTTGAGCTTTCTTTTTTTAAATAAAAATGTTTGTCTACCCTTCAATTGAGCTTTCTTTTTAATTGTACCTTTATATTGTGAAGAGCAAAATTATGTTTTACTGATGTCAAGTTGCTATTTCTGATACATGCTCCAAAAAGGGCAGTTGAATCGAATTGGAAGGGTCACTTGGTCACTCCAAGATTTGAATTGAGAGGCAGTTGGAATTTGTAATATAAGAATAGGTTGTGGAAAAAAATCAGGGATATCAGTAGAGGCATATCAATATGTGCCTGTTTTTTATCATGACATCGTGAAGCACATCTTTTGAAAAACTGCAACATTCCTGGGTGGATAAGTATGCTTTCTTAATACGTTATTAAGTTTCTTTTTGTTCAATTTATTTTCCTTGAGCATTTGTTTTTCACTTTGTTCATCATGCCTTTATTTGTCACCTTAGTAATTATCATCCCATTTGTTTTGATATTGTATTGGCAAACTATTGAGTCTCCTAACGGCATCCTGCAACAGAGAAGAACGCGTGTTTGGTGCCAAGATGAAGTAACTGGAATGGCGAGGGGAGATTTGTTATATTTCTTTGCTATTACATGTCTCGAGTCTTTGACACTGTATTTTAGATTAGTGTTGCATTTTTTCTGTACAACGATATAACTACTAACCATGTTTTTCTACTGTGCTGGTCACTATTGATGTCCACATGTCCAGCATACCGGATCACACGGTGCTTTGTGATGCCAGAAAAGTAAGACTTAGTTCAAGCGGTGTGTCACGTGAGTTGGGAGGGGTGAAGTTTTATAAAATAGAGTAGGTGTTATCATTATGCTTTTGTGGAAGTAGCTATAAAGGTTTAGGTCCGCTAGAATAGGGTCAAGGGGGAGCAGGGTTGGAGGTTTCTCGATGGAGAAGTTGGTCTAATCTATTTCATTAGTTTGTTAGGTGTTTCCAGTATGTAATTTCCTAATTTTTAATAATGAATATTACACGACAAGGTTAATTCATGTGCTTAAAAAAATTTGAAACCGTCCTATTTGGTATTTTTTTAAATAGTCTGCAACTTAATTGAACTAATCAATATTTTGGGCTTCCCTAATATGGTTTTTCATATTTTGGGCCTACCATAAACAATTATTATGTAAGATTATGAACGATGTTATTTCAGTTATCATACACTTGCTATCGTCAGTTCCCAACTAACACACGGGTTGTCATTCATTGACCACAAAAATATGTTAACAAAATGGACTCAAAAGTTTAAACACCTGGATCCGGTTGGATTAAGCTAATATAGACTATATATACATTTTTTTTTTGGCAAAAATGAAATGAGCAGGATAAAGTAAAATCTTTGACAAAAAAAAAGGATGAAGTAAAATCAACAGGTAAATTCTAACGTCTCTTGGACAATATTTTTTGGAAAAATACTTCAACCATATATAAAAGAAACAACAAATCTAATTTAATACTTTGATAATTATATAACTAGGTATAATTAATATCACCGTGCATCGCACGGGTTCACTACACTAGTCTTTATACATAAGAAGCGTTTCCCGTGCTTCATATAATTTCTTTCGAGTACCGACACTCTAGTCTAAAATCCCGATGATAATAAGTTAACAGGTTATTTAAGGTTATATTTGAATATTTGATGAACTAAAATGGAATGAGATATAGGAGAATTAAATGAGATGAAATAAAATGAGATAAAAAAATTATTTTATTATTTATATATTTTAAGATAAAATTAAATTAAATTATTATTTAATTATTTAAAAAGTAGATAAAATAGTAAGAAATATAATTTTATTTTTTTAATTATTTTTATTATAAACACATTAATTTTAAAGTATAAAGTTAATATAATAAAATTTTAATTATAATAATAAAAAATAAATAATTTCATCTCATACTCATAAATTAAGAAAAAAAATTGATAATTTTTTATAAAATATAATAAAATTCATCATATTTATTTCTATCTCATTCTATCAATTTTTTAATATAAGTAAATAATAAAATATATTTTTATTTTATTTTATTTCCTTCTATTCTACGCATTTTCACGAATCCAAAATAACTTTAGCTTTTTTTCTTTTTTAAATTTGGTGTGGGTCTTTTTTCTTTCTCTCTCCTCACAATTTCAAGTTTTCTTTCCAACTCATTTTCTCCCTCTACCGCAGGTCACTTTCAGTCGTCTTGTGAGATGCAACTACTACACCGATGTTATTGCTGGATTCCAGTAGGACGCAGAAATGGTGGAGTTTTCGCTTGCTTCAACGCTGTCCTGATCAGCTGTGAAGTTATGAATAAACAGTAAACACCTTTCCATGTTTCCACCGCTTTTGGCGTCGAAGGTTGTCTGGAGTACATGACGTATATGAGGCTGGCAAAGATCGGGACGAGGATGATGATGCAACAGCCTCACCGCTTCGATTTTGGCCAGATCGAAGGTGAGGGGGTCGATTTTAGAGGCGACAGCAATTTCGCCACCGCTAATTAGGTGTTTGGGTCTCTGTAACTGGTAGTTTTTGTGGCAATGGTTTTGGTTCCAAGATGCCATTGCCATGGTGGTTGACTAGTTTCTATTTGTGTATTAATTCTGTTTGTTTTCAAACTTTTTAATGACGCCTTATGGAATTAATTGGAAAAAACAACTCTTTAATCATATTATGGGTTCTGAATAATATGGGCAAGTGAGGAGTAAGATCAATTATGTAATGTCATAAAAAATGTTAAGCTTGAGAAAATAGGTGTTTCAGAATATGAATGATGGGGGCAAAAGAAGCAAACACAGAAAAAAACTTCCCTCACTCTTGAAACTTCCCTCATTTAAAGCTTACTAGATACCAAGGTTACAGGTAAAGAATATAATAACCCACTGATCAAGTTTTAAGCTCGATTAATGGTCTATGTAGTGTGGACGGTGGAGGACGCATATTCCAAAGAAATTATGAAATATGTGAAACGCTTACTTAGACAAAATCATTTACAAATAAGTCCCTATCATTTGTTGAAGTTATAATAGCGTTAAAAGTGACATTATACGTGGCTAACGAAAGTACAACTGGGCCTCTTTTTTTCCGCCCATATCCCTTGTTGGCATCCACCAACGTGGCATTTCGATCCCTTCCTGTCCTTGCGAAAATTTTATCATCGTATTTAGATTGATTAAAAATAAAAAATAATTTGATTTAATTTAAATTAAATTAATTTGATTTATTTTAAAAATTAAATTTTGTATTTAAAATTTTAAAAAATAAGATTTAAATTGATTTAAAAAATTTAATTTGTGTTTTTTTTCTTTTTATTAAAATAAAAATGCAATTAATTTGATTTAAAATTTTATTATTTTATATTTTAATCCTTTATAAAAAATTGTTATAAATTATTATTAAAAGTAAAATAATTAAATTTAATTTACAAATCAATTATTTTTTATTTATTTATGTACGTATGAGGCTGGCCACGAGGATGATGATGCAACAGCCTGGAGGGGGTCGATTTTAGAGGCGACAGCAATTTCGCCACCGCTAATTAGGTGTTTGGGTCTCTGTAACTGGTAGTTTTTGTGGCAATGGTCAAATCAAAATATGGGTAAGTGAGAAAGATCAATTATGTAATGTCATAAAAAATGTTAAGCTTGAGAAAATAGGTGTTTCAGAATATGAATGATGGGGGGCAAAAGAAGCAAACACAGAAAAAAACTCCTAAATATTACAATTATTAACCCACTGATCAAGTTTTAAGCTGAAGTTGACACCTAAATGTGACATGTTAGTAAGTGATAAATATCTTTAAGATAAATGTTAATTTTTATGTAAACTATGATAAATTCTAATTAGATTAAATAAAAAAAATAAAAAAAATTAAATTACAACATAAGTAATAAGAATTATTATTTATAACCTTATTAATCACTACATAATTGATTTGTGTTGAAAAATATGTTTTAATAAATAGTAAATATCTCAAATATAAATAGTAATATTGATATAAAATTTGATGAATTTTAATTTTAATTCATTATATATAAATAAAAAAAAATTATCACAAAAATAATTTAAATTATCATTTATTATCTCATTAATCATCACATCTTATCTATATTCCATCGAAGTGTATAAATAATGGGATTGTAACAAAAAACCAAAGAGAATTCTGGCTGGAAGAACATGCCTATTGATAACTCACATTGCTCTTATATGATCGGATGCATCTTAATATAAACTTTGCTGGGCCTTACATTAGTTGCACGCGTCACTAACCTAAGTGGTTATATGACCAGAAAAGCAACTACAGAGCTGGCATTTGGTCAATGAGTTTATGGAGTTGTGCAAGTAAAATTATCTCACATCTCATCTTAAAGTTCAATTCTGTCCCATTAACTATTAAGGTTTGATATCACTTTCTTTAGAATTCTATTCTATACAATTTAATTTAATTTAAAATGTCAAGGCAATTTTCTTCCACTCCGATTCTTTGAACATTTTGCAGAAGTGGCTGAGGCATAGCCAGCAAAAAGGCCCATGAAAACCCAAATCAAGAGCATGGCTATCATTAGCCCACCTCGTTTTGAAGGACAAAGGAACCCAAGGATGGCAAAGATCATGGTTACTAGTATTATCCCCCCCCAAAAAAAAAACTGAACATCAGTATAAACACACAGCAAATGTTAGTTGTTCGGCGGCCTAAAAACATCATCCATGGACAAGCTTCCAACCAGCCTGTTATTGTGTTTCTTGTAGGATCTCAAGCTCGTTGTACTTTGAAATATCACGGTAAAGTGTACGCAGCATTATCATTGCCACTATGCCCGAGAGAAAGGGAACATTCATCAATGAGTTCACAATTGAGAATCAGTGAATTTGATCATCACTTATCATCAAACAGGCATCCCATCTTGAAGCCCACTTCACATCACTCTCCTGAAATTTGCCATTTTAGAGGATGACTTGGCTGAAGCATGTGTTACAATTGTATGTAATTTGGCATATAATGGTCACATCATATTCCATTAGCCATGTATTACGTCTCTTTAACGGTGTTATACCTCCAGCAAAAGTTGGGGACTTATTTATAAATGATTGTACATTTAGGGATTCATTTAAATTTTTTGTTCGTATAGGAACTAAATTAAAATGTGACACATATAGAAACTAAAATTATATTTTAACCTTTTTATAATTATTGTTTCTTTCATATTTTTTTAATTTTAATTATTTAGTTACAAGTGAGGTATTTTTCTCACGAGAAACTAATAATTGAAAAGTGTGAGTGCGATAAAAAAAAAATGTGGGAGTGGTTCTCTAATAATCTAGACCATATATAAATTGAAGACGTTTTAAATTAATTTCGTTTGTAATTTGGCCATTTTAGACCTGATGAGATTTTCTTAATAAATTTCCCTTTCCACTCAAACGAAGTGTGGGAGTGGGCTTTCTTGGTATTGCAATAATAGTATCCAGGTTAGCATATGCTTACATTAACTAATTTATTTCTTTCAATTCAATTAAAAGCAAGTCATTAAGGTTTAGTTATTTATATGGATATTCCTTCCATTTTATAAGCTATTTATATTAAGATTAACGTATTTAATATGGATATCGTAAACCCCTTACATAAAATTATAACTCTAAATATATTTATAATAATATTATCAATGAAATTATTCTATAAAAATTTACAAACAAAAATTAAAATCAAGCTTAAATATATATAAAAAGAAGTAAATTTCGATACAAGATAATATAAAGTTGTAATACATATTTGTAACTTAGCAAATTAAAATCTCACATCAGTCGTAAAATTTATTCAAAAATACAAATACACATATTTCTAATAATTATATCATTTTCCTTTGAAACAAGAGTTTACGCTTAGTCGATTTAAATGTTGATTATCATAATACATTTTGTGTTACTCTGAAAACACCATAAATAGAATGAGAATTAAAAATTCTCATTAAGAAATGAACAGTTATAAAAATATTTAAAAAAACATGGTGAATTTCAACTGTATAAAATACACAGAAAATTACATGGCAACTAAAGTATGACAAGAACAACATAATTTCAACATAACAAACAAATCATGCAATATAGCCTTATATATTAACATCAACAAATTCTTCAAATATCAACAAATAAGTATCAATTATCAGCAATATCAATAATATCAGCAAACAAGTTTCTCATCATAGAAAATCCATCATTTACTTTACTTTTCTTTCCAGGTCTGTTTGTTTCACATTTTACTTGAAGGTCTTCACTTTAATAGGGAATTTGTTGGTGTATGCCCTAGTGACCAATACATTTTGTTTGTATTTACATACATTATATTATGTTATTTTATATGAGGCATTTCATTTATTGTGTTCTTTTTAGTAGACATAATAAAGTCCTTAGAATAGTAAGTTTGATACCATATGACATCAAGTGGATGACTTGATCAAATTAGATAAAACACTATTCTTAAATGTCCCTAATCAAGTATTATTGTTAATTAGGACAACAATAATGCATCGATTGAGACTAATGTGCGTGGGCGATGACACATCTCACGGGTCATGGATATGAGATATCAAGTCTACACATGGATACATATTAGAGTAATGATGTATTGGACGGACCCACCATGAGAACGCTACGTGGATCGTTACGTGAGTGTCATAAGCGATTCTCATAGTGATAATGGTGTATGTGTCCTTTGACCAAAATCACTATGATTCCTATATGAGGAGTTGTATGTTTTAATGCCATCAAACGTCATCTGTAACAAGGTGATTATAAAGTTTGTTATTAGACATATTGCGAATCATGTAGAGGGATATAAGTGACCTATATGGGATTTGTCCCTCCTACATAACAAGAGTGATATCTTCAAGCCCCATGATTGAGTGAGACTACGAAATATATGACCATACTTAGATGAGTCAATATGAGATATTGATCTCATTCGTTATTACTATGTCTACTCGGGAATCAGGAAACTAAAGATTGAACTAAACAAGGGTGACACATTCTATGCCTTGTGTTCAATCTGGATATCTAGACAAAGGGACTAAATTACACGGAAACATTGGTCACGGATAGGTTATGTCAAATCACTGACATTCTCATTACTTGGGTAGCGGTGATGTGTTCTTGAGATCTGCATCATCGTTTGTAATATTAAAATGAGATTTTAATATTACTATCAACGTCATGAGAACTGCAGGGTCGCACACTTAAACAGACTAAATTGGAGTAATCGAATCCAAGTTGGACTCGGATTCAATTGTGGGCCTAACTCATGACATGGGTTTAGGGTTGCACCACTTACCTTGCTAAATCACACTCACTTAAGGCAGCCATCCATTGTATAAATAATATCATTAAAGGGGCTGCTACTAGGTTACATCATAACCCTAGCCGCACCTACGAAAAAGTGAGTGAGAGATAGTGAGGTTTTCTTCTCTCTCGCAAAGCACTACGAAACAGAGACGTGACTCCTTTTGCAAGTTTTCGTGTGGATACCGCATGAGACATCGTCACTATTACGGTGTTGGTGATTCACCTCGCTTGTGATTATCACGCTTCAAGAGGTAAATTTTAAAAACTCGGATTATGGACTTTTTCGCATGGATCCTGTGAGGGAATTCTATTATTCCGCTGCGAGACTTTTGATCCGCAATTCCCAACAGAATTCATCCTATCTCCGATGTTACTTTAACATTGCAACAACAAAGTTAGACATACCCACACTAACCAGGTATGTAACATAAAAGAAAATTCATCCTTCTGTCTCTCAACGGTTATGTGCAACTTTTTTCATGAATCACTTGTTTGCCATCACACACAAACATAAGCAATATAATCAATAAATCATAAAGAAATCATGACAATTAAATAAAAATCACAAAATTTAAAATCATTAAATTTAAATGTCAATTTTTCAAGGGACTAACTATGATTTAAAATTAATTTCATAATTCTCTTAATAGTTCACGTTACAATCCATAGTTTGTCAAGTCCTCATCATAATTCATATTTTGTCAGGTCCTCATTATGATTCATAATTTGTTCTGGTCCTGATAGTACATTTATTGCACAAAATTTTTTTTGTTGCAAAGGACATAAAATTACTCTCAAGTCAAGATAAATATATGTCAAAATAAAAGTCATAAAATTATTCTCAAGTCAAGGTAAATATAACATAGTCCATGTAAGCCAAATACATATATTTATTATCTAATTAAAATATTTATTTTACTTAAGCTTTGAATGATATTTTAATTTATTATATTAGTCTCATGAAAGAGTCAATATTTAAATTATAATAACTTTAAATTTTATCAAATATCATAAATATTTTAAAACTAAACAAATATCAAATTTTCATAATATTATATATTCATAATATATTTAACAAAGATAATAATATGTACAAAATATTAAAATAATAAATAAACTAAAAAATATAAACATACTAAAAATCATAATTTTATTTTTTTTTAAATAATTCAGATCTTACCTCTCGCAAAATTTTCTTTCTTTCTTTCTTATTCCTTCCTTTCTTTCTTCTTTTCTTCCTCACCTTCTTTCCTTTTTTTTTTTTCTCCTTCTTTTCTGCGTTGTCTCTCTCTCCCTCGGTCAGTAACTTTCTCTTTCTTCTTTCTCTTTCTTCTCTTTCTCTTTCTTCTCTCTCTACGTTTTCTCACTTCCATAATTTCCTCCGTCTCTTGTTTCTTGCTTTCAATCATTCACGCTTACCCCCTTTTTATAGCCAACGTGAATGGCTTTTGATGATATCACTAAGTGATATCAAGGAGGTGTGTTGCACCAATTCCACCGGTGCAATGTAGCACTTATATATATATATATATATATATATATATATATATTTATATATATATATATATAAATATATATATATATATATATATATATATATATATTTACAAAGTAATAATTATTTTTAAATTTTTGTATTAAAATAATAATTAATTCATAAATATCTTTTATAATTATTTCTTAATAAATATCTTTTTATGAATATATTCTTAAATAAAATACTTCTAATTTTTATTACTAAAATTAAATGCCAAATTTTGATTTCAATAAATTCTTATTTCTAGTTTCATAATCTATTACCAATTAAATTCTTACAAACTTTATCTAATCTCTTTTGATCAATATCAATTATTGTAAAATCAAATCAAATATAATGTTCTAGTTAAAATTTTATTTTTTACAAAAATATTTTTTAAAAAATATGATATTACATTTCTTCCTTCCTTTTAGGAATTTGGTTCCCAAAATTTACTAACCTGATCGAAATAACTTCGAATAAGACTTCTACATATCATCTTCTAATTCTCATGTTGGCTCTTCTGGTG
The DNA here is from genome assembly GCA_029884605.1 of Ormosia emarginata. Taxonomy (NCBI): domain Eukaryota; kingdom Viridiplantae; phylum Streptophyta; class Magnoliopsida; order Fabales; family Fabaceae; genus Ormosia; species Ormosia emarginata. The sequence continues at coordinate 15,812,603 of JAQQTP010000089.1, read as the reverse complement.
ATAGTCATTCCCAAATCACCTTAACTAAATGAATTTCTTTTCCTCTCAAGTTTTTGACAAATCTATCCATGATTCATATAGGTTTTGTGTCATAAGTCAAATCATCTCTTACTTGTATTGTTTCATGTTCTATGATGTGTGAAGGGTCAAAACAATATTTTCTAAGTTGGGATACATGAAAGACATCATGAAGATTTGAAAAATTTGGGGGAAGTGCAATTTGATAGGCAACATGTCCTACTTTTTTAAGAATTTGGAATGGACCAATGAATCTGGAATTCAACTTTTTGGTTTTAAGGGTTCTGCCAATCCCAGTTGTATGAGTGACTCTGAGGAAAACATGTTCTCTTTCTTCAAATTCCATAGGTCTTCTTCTTTTATCAGCATAACTTTTCTGCCTACTCTGAGCAACAAGTAATTTTTCCTTGATAAATTTGATCTTTTCTATGGTTTGATGCACTATATTAGGTCCTACTAAACTCTTTTCCCCCGTTTCTAACCAACACAAAGGTGATCTACACTTTTTACCATGGAGAGCTTCAAATGGTGTCATTCCTATACTAGAATGGTAACTGTTGTTATAGGCAAACTCTATTAATGGTAGATGTGTATTCCAACTTCCTTGAAATTCTAACACACATGCTCTAAACATATCTTCCAAGGTCTGAATGGTTCTTTCAGTTTGACCATCTGTTTGAGGGTGGTATGATGTACTAAAACGAAGCTTAGTACCTAAAGCTTCTTATAAGGCTACTCAGAATTTTAAGGTAAATCTTGGGTCTCTGTCTGAAACTATACTAGTGGGTATACCATGTAACCTTACAATATCTCGAATGTAATCCTGAGCTAACTTATACAATGAGAAACTAATCCTAATAAACAAAATGTGAACAGACTTAATTAACCTATCAACAATTACTCATGCTGCATCATAACCTGATGAAGTTCTAGGTAGTCCTAACACAAAATCTATTGATATGTTATCTCATTTCTATTCAAGGATATTTAAAGGTTGTAGTAATCCAATAGGCTTCTAGTGTTCTATTTTAACCTTTTGGCAAACTAGACATTTAGCTACAAAGCTAGCTATGTCTCTTTTCATCACATTCCACCAAAACAATTTCCTAAGATCTTGATACATTTTGACTGTACCGGGATGCATAGTATACTTACTGCAATGTGTCTCAGATAAAATCTTCTTTCTTAATTCTTTATCATTGGGCACACATAATATTCCTTCACACATCATAGCCCCTTTTTTCATCAACATGAAAATGTTCAAATTGTTCTAATAGAATTCTTCTTTTGAGAGACTGCAAAAACTCATCATTTTCTTGGGCTTGTCTTATTTGGTCTCTTAAATCACATTTTATTCTTAGTTCACTTGCATACAAGCAGTGAGGTTGCAAAGACATTGAGATCTTCAAATCCCTGAATTCTTCTAACAACTTTTGTTCCCTTATCATTATTGAGGACATGTGCAAGGACTTTCTACTCAAGGCATCGGCCACTACATTGGCTTTAGCAGCATGATATTTCAATTCAAAATCATAGTCCTTTAAGAATTCAATACATCTACGTTGTCTCATATTTAACTCATTTTGGTTAAAAAAAATACTTTAAACTCTTATGATCACTATATACCTCAAACTTAACTCCATATAGGTATTGCCTCCACAATTTAAAAGCAAAAACTACTGCTGCTAATTCTAAGTCATGGGTTAGGTAATTTTCTTCATACGGTCTAAGTTATCTAGATGCATAGGCTACAATTCTACCGTGTTGCATCAAAACACATCCCAAACTCTTCTTAGATGCATCACAATACACTACAAAGCTTTGTCTAGGATCAGTAATTATTAAGAATGGAGTGGAGGCAAGTCTGTTCTTTAACTCCTGAAAACTTGCCTCAAAAGCTGAATCCCACTCAAAAGGATGATTCTTTCTGGTTAACCTTGTCAGAGGTAAAACTAGTCGAGAGAATCCTTTAATATTCGTCCAATCCCAGAAAACTCATAATCTCAGTAATTGGCTTTGGCCTTTCCCAGTGAACTACTGCTTCAACTTTACTAGGATTCGTAGTTACGTCTCCTTGAGTAATCACATGACCTAAGAATTTTACTTCACTCAACCAAAATTCACATTTTTCTAACTTGGCATACAACGGCTTCTCCTTTAGGATTTGTAGCACTATTCTAAGGTGTTGTTCATGCTCTTTCTTAGTCTTTAAAATAGATGAGTATGTCATCTATAAAGACTACTACAAACTGGTCAAGGTAAGGTCTAAAAATCCTATTCATATAATTCATGAATATTGCAGGAGCATTAGTGAGTCTAAAGGGCATCACAAAGTATTCATAATGCCCATATCTAGTCCTAAAGGCTATCTTGGGTACATCTTCTGATTTTACTCTTATCTGATGATACCATGATCTCAAGTCTATCTTTGAGAAGACTGTGACTCCTAACAATTGATCTAACATGTTATCTATCCTAGGAAGTGGATACTTGTTTTTAATTGTGACTTTGTTCAATTGCCTATAATCTACACATAACATCATACTCTAATCTTTCTTATTGACTAATAAAACAGGTGTACGCCACGGTCATACACTGGGTCTGATAAAACCTTTGGCTAATAGTTTTTCTATTTGTTTCTTAAGTTCACTTAATTCTAAATGGGACATTCTATAAGGTGCAAAAGATAAAGGTCTTGTTCTTGGAACTAGGTCAATGAAAAATTTAACTTCCCTTTCAGGTGGTAAGTTCATTATCTCTTTGGTAAATACTTCTAGAAATTCTCTTACTATAAGTATGTTGTTTGTTTCTTACTCAACTTCTGAATTTGAAGAAAACAAAAGAAGGAATCCTTGATCTCCTTCTAAGAGACACTTCTCTGCCTGAGTGACATTAAAGAATAGGATCTTGGTAGATTTTGGTTCCTTGGATGAATCATTAGGAAAATAGGCAAGTTTTCTAGAACAGTCTAAGATAATATCATTAGTAAACAATCAGTCCATTCCAATTATGATATCAATATCAGTCAAAGGTAAACAAACAAGGTTTAAAGTGGAAGTTTTTCTTTCAATTAAAACAGGACATTTTAAACAAGCTTGAGAAGTAAAAACTTTTCCCCATGTGGGAGTTAAAACCGACAGATCATAAGATAAAGAAGTTATAAGCAAATTCAACTTCTTCACACAATCAATAGAGATAAATGAGTGTGTAACTCCTAAATCAAATAATGTAATTAAGAGAGTATTTTTAAGAAAACATTTACCTTAAGTCATGTTGGGGGGATTGATTTGCCTCTTCTCTACTTAGAGAGAAAACTCTTCTTTTAGTCTGTGGTCTGGGTACAGGGTTGTTTACCATCTTTTCGGTGGTACAATTCTTGATGAAATGTCTTAGTTTTTCGCATAAGAAACACACATGACAAGGTTTAGAGCCATGAGATTTCCCATATTTATTGCACATAGATGGAAGTCTGCCAGTTTTCACTTGCTTATCTTTTTCATGATTTACTCCATTCTTAAAATTTTTTTTCTTTTGAGCTTTTGCCACCCTTTTTCTTTTAAGAAAGTTTTGACATTTTTTTTCAAATTCCATCTCTAAGTAGCTTTTTTTTCTGCTATTCTATATTTGTTCACTAGAGTGGCATAATCTTTTATTTCTAAGGTTGACACCTTTTCCCTTATCTCAGGCCTCAAACCCTACTCAAATTTTGTGACTTTCCAATGGCCATCAAGATTGTTTTTCAAGTAGGAAGAAAATTTGGAAAGCTCTTCAAATTTGGCCACATATTGTCCTATAGTCATGTTTCCTTGTTTAAGTTGTATGAATTATGTCTCCTTTGCATTTTTTACATTATTAGGGAAATACTTATCAAAAAATATGGTTAAAAATACTTTCCAGGTGATCTCAGTTCTTCTGGACTCTAGCAAGTGCTTAGCACCTTTCCACCAATGTTTGGCCTCCCCTTCAAGCATGTAGGTGACAAAGACTACCTTTTGTGCATTTGTGCTTCCTATAACTGTAAAAATCTTTTCTAGTTGCATAACTCATTTTTTAGCTAAAGCTGGATCTTAATCTCCATGAAAAGATGGTGGTTTGGTTTTCCTAAATTCTGAAAGACCTTGATAGTTTAGGTTGGTCAAAAGAGGAAGAGTTTCCCTGATAGAATTCCCACTACCATCACCAGGATGGTTATGGTTATGATTATTATTTCTATCTTGAGTTTCCTGTATGCATTGTAAAATCAGGTTGGTTGACTCTGTCTGGGCCCTGACAACATCGGGTAATCCTTTCATAACTCCCAGTATGTCTGTCAGAGTATCATTTTGTGAACTCTGTACTTCCGGGTGTTCTGATGCCATATAGTCCTACACAGCCATGAACAATTCAATATTGAGGTAATCAGTCTCAATATTGCAAGGCAAATGTAGTTATAATTCTATATTACATGTATAAAATAATAAGAGCAATCATCATGTAAAAACTCAACATAGACAAAAATTCAATACATAGAAATAATATTCTAGTGCCTGAAATCGACGCTCTAATACAAAAAATGTAAATCCCCTTACATAAAATAATAGCTCTAAACATATCCATAATAATATTATCAATGAAATTACTCTATTAAAATTTACAGACAGAAATTAAAATCAAACTTAAATATATATACAAGGAAATAAGTCTCGAAACAAGACAATACAAATTTGTAATACACATATATAACTTAGCCAATTAAAATCTCATAAGAGTCATAAAGTTTATTCAAAAATACAAATATACATATTTCTAGTAATTATATCATCTTCCTTTGAAACAAGAGTCTACGCTTAGTCGATTTGAATGTTGATGATCATAATATATTCTGTGCTAGTCTGAAAACATCATGAATAAAGTAAGAATTGAAAATTCTCAATAGAAAATGAACTGTTATAAAAATATTTGATAAAACATGGTGAATTGCAGCTGTATAAAATACACAGAAAATTATGTGGCAACCAAAGTATGACAAGAACAACACAATTTCAACATAATAGACAAATCATGCAATACAACCTTATATATAAACATCAACAAATTCTTCAAATATCAAACAAACAAGTACCAATTATCAGCAATATCTGCAATATCAGTAATATCAGCAAACAAGTTTCTCATAATAGGGAATCCACCATTTACTTTACTTTTCTTTCCATGTCTGCTTGTCTCACATTTTATTCGAAGACCTTCACTTTAATAAGGAATCCACCTTATCTTTGGTGTTCTTTTAACATCGTAACAACAAAGTCAGACATACCACACTAACCAGATAGGTAACATAAAAGGAAATTCAACCATCTGCCTCTCAACAGTTAGGTACAACTTTTTCCATGAATCACTTATTTTTCATCACACACAAACATAAACAATATAAACCACAAATAAATCATAAAGAAATCATGACAATTAAATAAAAATCACAAAACTTAGAATCATTAAATTTAAATGTCAATTTTCCAAGGAACCAACTATGATTTAAAATTAATTTCATAATTCTCTTAATAGTTCACATTACAGTTCATAGTTTGTCAGGTCATCATCATAATTCATACTTTGTCAGGTTCTCTTCATGATCCATAGTTTGTCCTGGTCTTGATAGTGCATTTATTGCACAAAAGTCTTTTTATTACAAAAGTCAAAATAAATATCATAAAATTACTTTCAAGTTAAGGTAAATATAACAAAGTCTATGTAAACCAAATACATATATTTATTATTCAATTAAAATATTTATTTTACTTAAGTCTTGAGTGATATTTTAATTTATGATATTAATCTCATAAAAAAGTCAACATTTAAATTATAATAACTCTAAATTTTATCAAATATCATAAATATTTTAAAACTAAACAAATATCAAACTTTTATAATATTACGTTAATGCGTAATAAATTTAACAAAAATAATAATATGTATAAAATATTAAAATAATAAATAAATTAAAAATATATAAACATACTGAAAGTCATAGTTTTATTTTTTAAAAAGTTCAGATTCTACCTCACGCAGAATTTTCTTTCTTTCTTATTCTTTCATTTCTTTCTTCTTTTCTTCCTCACCTTCTTTCCTTTCTTTTTTTTTTTTCTCATTCTTTTCTGCATTGTCTCTCTGGGTCATCAAGTTTCTCTTTCTCTTTCTCCTTCTCCTTCTCCGCTCTCTTTCTTCTCTCTCTTTTTCCTTCTACGTTTTTTCACTTCCAGAATTTCCTCCCTCTCCTGTTTCTTGCTTTCAATCATTCACGCTAACCCCCTTTTTATAGCCAACGTGAATGGCTTTTGATGATGTCATTAACTGATATCAAGGAGGTGTGTTGCACCAATTTCACTGGTGCAACATAGCACTTTATATTTATATTTTTATATTTTTTAAAGTTATAATTATTTTTAAATTTTTATATTAAAATAATAATTAATTCATAAATATCTTTTTATAATTATCTCTTCATAAATATATTTTTATGAATATTTTTTTAAATAAAATACTTTTAATCTTTATTATTAAGATTAAATGCTAAATTTTTATTTCAATAAATTTTTATTTCTAATTTTATAATTTATTATCAATTAAATTCCTATAAACTTTATCTAATCTCTTTTAATAAGTATTAATTATTATAAAATTAAATCAAATATAATATTCTAGTTAAAATTTTATTCTTTACAAAAATATTTTATAAAAAATAAAATATTACAGATATTCCTTCCATCTTATTTGTCTATGGTTAAATCAACTCCTTGAGACTACAGGGTTGGATTTGTCGGCTGGTTGCATTGACGAAGGATTTACAGCTTTATATTGACAAAAAATTACAGTTTTATCCATAAAAAGCTACATTACTAAAGAATTTTCACATTTATTAATGAAAAAGATGATTTTATACCTCTTTTAGAAGTATAAGTATTATATATATTTTAAAAGGGTGTGTAATTGAGAAAAAAAAAAAGTAAAAAAAAAAAAGTATCATGAATAATATTAAATGAGGTATGAAAAGAAGTCATATATCTTATTTATGATAAAAATATCGAGTTATTTGTTAATAAAAAGTTATAGAAATAAAAGTAGAGAGGGGCTTGCCTTTGCAACTTTATTGTACAAAAATGTATTATAATATTCATAATAAATTTGATTTTTAATTATTCATAGATGTAAGTATATTTGAAAAATTATGTTAAATTTGGATGTGATTTTGTTTTATTTTAATGTTTTCCCTAACTATTAATATTTATAAAAGTACATAAAAAATATGATGAAATATCCTCAATAAATTGAAACTTTTTTTTATAAGAAAGAAAAAAATCATTAACAATGAAGCCTAACGACACTTACAATCGAAAAAGATACATCAAATCTAAAAAAAAAAACAAATACATTTTATACTCTGAACTAATCAATAATTTGTAGTTTTGCTCTTTGCTTGAAAACTAGCAACGTCTAAGCATCTTTCACATCGAAGACCAACATAAAAAATGTTATAACTTGAAGAATGTATTACACCTCCTCTTAAAGTAGATCTGAAAATTTCTCCCACCTGTAAGACCATCAAGATAGGAACAACTACAAGGGGAAACTAAAACATCCATAAAAGGGACAACAAAAACAAAACTAAAATCACAAGATCTACTATTGAGAGAAACAGATTTGGACAAACATACTCAATATCTAACAGATTTGAGTCACTTATTGAAAAAAACATACCAAAATGAAATAAGAAGAGATGATGGGGCTGCAACCAAAGAAAGAGGATGGCAGCCCCTCGCTCCTGTACTATCACAAAAGAGAAGATCAAAACAATAGATAAGAGAAAAAGAGAGAGAGAGACTAGGGTCGGCTCTTCCCCACTATCCCAATATATTGGAACTTAGAAATCAAATTTGAAAATAATATGTTATGGAACTTGGTATAGGTGATATATAGTTGGGCTAGCTAGGATAGACCATTAGAGCTGTCGAATTAGGCTTGGCTTGCCAAATTTTTTCCATCCCATCACACCGATTAAAGGAAATGGATCAAATGAGTTTGGGGTAGGGATGACAAAAATATCCATATTTGTGGAGATATGCAAGGATTATTTGTGACGGAGCAAAAGATAGGTACTCATTTAATAAATTGGGATGGAGGCGGGGGCAGAGATCATAGTATCTACCCTGTAAGTACTCGCTAACCTACGTCACATATTTGTTCTTTTAATATACTACATATATTATGATTTTTTCTTTTACTTTGAGATAAAATGAAAATATATTTTTTTATTATTTTACAATGAAATTTTTTAATGAATAAACCCATAATAATAAAAATTGTTGAAAATTTGTATATTATTCATATAATAATTATTTATGTAGATTGATTATTACTAAATATAATAAAATTTGATATGTTATATGTGATATTCTTTTAATTTTGTGAAAATCTTAAATTGTTGAATAAAGTTGTGGTATATGATGTTAAAATTATTTTATTTATGGTTTTTTATTTATTTTTTAAATATTTTAAAATATTAAATATCCGTAAATACCCATCTCCCCATGGGAATTATAATGAGTACTCGCAATAAGAATAAGAGTGAAGGCGGGAGAAGCACTAATAGTCCTCACCTTGTTGACATTCATAGTTTAGGGATGAGACTTAAATCTAAATTGGCATGAAATTTAATTAAGAAAAATCTTATTCTAAAAAAATACAAAAATGTAAGAGTCAACCAACCTATTCACTATGTCATATTTTTTCTTTGGGTAAATAAAAAATTTAGGAAAAAAAGAAGTTATCTTATTTCAAAATAAAAATCATACAACAAGTGCATCAAAAGCTTATAAATTGAGCCAATTTTCATTAGCCGCTAGCTTATGTTTGCCTCTAAATTGTATATCCAATCTCAAAATAATAAATTTTCAGTTTAAATGAATATCCGATGCTTTGGCCTGTGAGTGAGAGCTTTCCAATTGAGCTTATTAGGGTTCAGTAATACTAATAGCTTAGATAGAGTTGTTAAAATGGATCGAGCTCAACAAAATGGGTCGATTTGGTCCGATTAACCAGATAAAAAAATACAAATTAGGTTTAAAAAATTCAAACTCGAACTTAATTTGGCCTGACGTATCGTAGCCTAATTTAGCTCAGCCCGAAATCAGGTTGGCCCACTTCAGATCGAGTTGGCCCATTAGCCCGAATTTTAGTTACTTTTTTAAGATAATAATATACACCTACAAGGAAATTCTCATTTTTTTTGCTTGAAAAATTAAAACTCAATTGACAATTGGACTAGTTATCTAATTTATTTATCACTGACTCAAAATTAAGTAACCAAATTTTTCATTTTTCACTAATTTAATTTTTAAAAGATTAAATTCATTACTTTTTTTTAACAAAAAAAAATTATTAGGCTAGTGGGCCGACTCGTCTAACCTGGAGCTCGCAACAAGTTGGATTGAATTAACAAAATATTAAATTGAATTATACTTAACCTAGGTCAGAAGTAACCTGACTCGACGTAATTCAACCTGATTTGCCGACCCATTTTACCAACACTAAGCTTTGAGTATTACAAATAGGGGTAGAAACAGGCCAGGCCAGGCCAGGCCAGACCAAGCTTTGTCTTTAACAGACCTGACTTGTATCCTAATTATAAAAGCCTGAGCCTGACCTGTGAGTCTGTAATAGACTAATTTTTCAGGCTTAGCCTGACCTTTTTAAAAGTCTGGCATAGCCTGAAAGCCTATTTAAAGGTCTACTTTGCAATGATGTCTTTAAATAAATTAACAGACTTAGCTTTAAATAGGTCAATATGTCTTTATATGGGCTAATAGACCTACCTTTAAATAGGCCAACATGAATGTATATAGACTAATAGGCCTAAGCTTTGAAATAAACTAACGAGCCTACTTAAGGTCAATAGATCTTTGTTATAACTTAACACTCACTTTCTAATTTTATAGATGCTCACCACTTTCTTACTCTAATATTTGGTCGATATAGAACTTAGAGATATACCAAGTTGTAAAATTATTAGAGACATATATCTCCAAGTCTCACATTGACCAAATACCAAAGCAAGAAAGTAGTAAACATCTATAAAACTAAATAGTGAGTGTTAACATATTATTTTCATTTTAATAAATATGTTACATTAAATATATTAATAAATATGTTATTTCCATTCTAGCTTACTAACTTAATTTTTAGTTATTGATTTTTTAAAATTTAATTAAAAATATATATTAATATATTATAATAAATTAATAATTATAATTATAATTTATAATTATTATAATAATATATATTATATTATATATATATTATATATAGTAAACAATCAAAACTATCAAGTTTAAAAGACCTATTAAATAGCTTGAAACCTAATTTTTTAATTAAACAGACTTTTAATAAAGTATTAATCTAGCTTGTTTAGTAAACATGTCAAATCAAGTCAAATTTTAGACAAATCAAGTTATAACTCTTTGACAAAAAATCTAACATATTTCCACCCCTAATTACAGATAACTTACTAATTGAGCCAATTTTCATTGGCCTGTTGTTCACAATTTTCCTATAAGTTGTATATCGAATTTCAAAACAACAAATTTTCACTTTAAATGAATATCCTATGCTTTGAACTGTTTGCGTTTTTTCATGTTTATAATTTTTCATACACAATAATATTTTCACAAAAATATAATGAGCTGACATTCACATTTTTATTTGTTCTTGTAACTTCTTGGCGCATCCAAATATTTATTGAATTTTTTTTTGTTTTTACCAGAATAATTTTGAGTTAAGAATAATGATTAGGTAAAGCCCTAATATTTATTAACGAGTAAATTGTATTTTTTATTGTTTATTATTAACTTCTAAAAGTAACTTTTAAAATTTAAAAATCAGCAACTGCACTAAATAAGATGGTTTTTGAGCATGAACAGGAATAAAACCCCTTTGTGTCTGTGCTGAAGAAAAGAAAGGCAAAAACATTATAAAAAAATAAAAAAAATAAACAGAAATGTTGACTGCACAATGAGATTTTGTACAGATCTCTCACAGGACATTATCAGTTGCCCAAAATTTTTGGGGTGTGGTAGAAGTGGTAGATGAGAAAATTTCATCAATTGATTTAAAAGATTTCTGTATGCACCTTATCTGTGCATGTAACACTGCTCCAAAGAAAACTACTGTATTAGTGCGGCTTGCATTAGATAGAAGAGGAAACTGCAGAACAAGAAAAACAGGAACACGACACTTATTCAACCTACCAAGTATTTGTCCTGATCAGGTCATTCGGTCCAGCAGATATGAATTTCCCAATCCGGACTAGCATACATTAGGTAAAGAAAAATGTTAGAAAAACATCTCTTTTACGTTTGTTCATTTACAGGATCAGAATATAAATATATAAAATATAAAATAAACTCAAATATAATTAAATAATAAAAGTTATTATAAAGACATGAGGTAATAAGAATATAAGGGTATATAAATAAGATTTTTGTCAAGTAAAATAACATTAAATATGTGTTTGAGATAGTTGTAAAAATTTAATTATTTTAATAATCGATATTTGATTATTTTAATAATAAAATTATAAATGCTTGATTATTTTAATAATTAATTATATTTAGATATATTAACTGAAAAATAATTTTAAGTTAATCTGTTTCGTTTGGATGATATAAAAAAGAATCATTTTTATGTATTAAATTATTAAAATAGATATAGAATAATTAAAAAATTATTTAATTGATTAAAAAAATTATTTGATCAAAAAAATAATATTTATATATCAAAGTGTAAAAAATAATCTAAAATCTAAAATCAAAAACTAAAATTTCAACAATATAAAAAAAAATTAAAATACATTAAATTTTATGTAAAAATTAAAGTTAAATTTAACAAATATATCCAATTATTATTACAATAACTTTTTTTATAAAGCAACATACGTTATAAGTGAGAATGATCTTTTCCAAGACCATTTCTAATATACACCCTCCAAAGAAGGGTGTATGATACACCTTACAATATAAACCATTGATATAATCATAAAATATATCAATGACTTATATCAAACATAAGAAACCTGCTAAGTAGGTTTTTTTTTTTACAATTTTTTTATTTTTTTACACCACCACTATTATTGTCGCCGTCGACCACTATTTGCCACCGCCGTTTTCACCTTCACCCCTGTTTCACGTTAACCAGATCCGAGGCCACCACCTGACCGTGCTCCCGTCGTCAGAACTACGCGAGTCACCACGTCCAAGTCGTAGCCTCGCGCCGTCCACTGTCCTTCACCGTCATCCCCTCTCATCTGTTGTTGCCACCTGAAGCCACGCCAACCACAGAGCCACCGTGCTCACCAAACAGCCCCCTCCATCCTTACCCAGATCCGTGAAGCTCCCCCCAAACCACCATCTTTTTCTGTCAGATCTGCGCACCTTTTGCATCGTCTCCTTCGTCCACTCATGAAACCACTCGCCACAACGCCGCCTGTCGCACCAGCCACCATCCACCCACGACCCAAAACCACCAGATCCCACTCCACTCGCAACCGTACCCACCAAATCAACCCCAGTTGTGTGCCGCACCAGAAATTGCCGCTTGAATCATCCAGACTCGTCAACGCAACCCGTCAAAACGGCATCGCAACCCGCAAACATGACTCCGTCGTCTTCCAGCCATACGCCGCACCAGAAATCGCCTGCTCTACCGAACTTTTGCTCTCCTAGCCGACGACCATTGGCCGACGGACATAAAGAATAATGGTGTATAAAAAAAAAAAACCTATAATAAAAAAAAAAAAAACCTACTCCTACAGATAAAATCAAAAAATGTTACATATACCTAAACTTGAGATGAAATATATTAACAGCGGTCAACTTTTGTTACTAACTAAAACAATGACCAAATACAAACAAAAAATCCAAATAATTGTGGGTCAAATTAACTGTATACTATACACCCTAATATGATCAGGTGTATAGTAGCATTGGCCCTTTTCCAAACACCCCTAAAGCTTTCACTTGATTTCTCTAACCGATGCCATGTTTTAGATGTGCATATATACAATTTGTCCCATAATAGAAAACTAGAAACTAAGAGATCAACAATAATAATTACTGGGACAGCTGTTCTGCATTTTGTCTTTTCCTGTTTTTATGGTACAATACTTTTCCTCTTTTTTTATTAATTGTAACTTGTACTGTACCAGAGATACTGGAAAACTGTCACTCTTGATTCAATGAGTAGGAAGAAATTTTATTTTTTTTGGGTTGTATTTTTTACTAGAGCAACTCTGTTATTTATACACTAATTTTTATATCATTTTTAACGATGACTTAATTGTTAATTAATACTGTATATAGATTGATTAACGGATTAATAATTTGTTATTAATAAGCTGGTGACAGGTTACTAATTTAGTGTATGTTTAAATGAGAATTTTTTATCAATTCAACAGCTTTTTATCGAAGAAAAAGCTGTTGAGCTTTTCTTGTTCATGTTTAGGTCTTTTTTAGATAATAATTAACAGCTTATTTTTATAGAAAAAAGCTGTTTATCCACAAGTTGTTGGTTTGGATATTATTTCACAAAAGTTGTTGGATTATTTTTAATAATGAGATGTAAATATTATTTTATTTTTAATTAAATAATTTTTTAATTAATCAAATAATTTATATAATTATTTTATATTTATTTTGATAATTTGATCATAAAAATAATTTTTTTATACTATCTAAACAAATTGATTAATTTAAAATCACTTTTTAACTAATATATTTAAATATAATTAATTATTAAAATAATCAAATTTTTACAACGTGATTTTTAAAATAATTAATTATTAAAATAATCAAATTTTCACAACTATTCCAAACACACACTTAATAATTTGTTAACTAATCTATAATGGAGTCATCATGGCGTGTAAAAATAGTGTGAAAATTTTGGTTTTCAAAAAACCATTTCTGTTGCGATAGTGGGTGGGGTAAGGAGACTAGATATTTTTTGGTAAGAAGGAGACCATTCATTGACTAAGCATACTATTAGGCATTAGCATTAGCATTAGCCAAGTCTGGTGATATACATTGGGAAGTTTCAGTTTAGATGGATTGATCCATCAGGCCGTGAAAAAGAGAACAACGCTTAGTTATTCTAAATCGCATACATTTTCTTATACTCATTGTTAAGTAGCTCAGAATCTGACATAACCGACACTGAAAAAGACCTTGACCTGCTTCCCATTGAAGATTTCCGAATGCTCCTAATATTTGAGGCCTCAATGCGGTGCCTAATGACCCAGTAACACATGATCCCCAAGGTTGTAGCCATTATAGTTGTCCCTATAATTGTTACTCCAATTGCCAACCACTTCTCATCCTTCCCCACCACTACAAATGACAATGCCAAGAAGGCCACTGAAATAAGTACACAAGCCAACCACATTAGCTTGTTAATGATGGCCATCATCTGCTTCTTTGCTTTGCTTTCTATAACCACAACTGAGGTTTGCACCACCACCACGGCCAGAGAAATGAACAGGGCAATGGAATCAAAGACAAAGAAAATGAGAAATGGAGCTTGTGGGGCTATATTTGCTTCACCAAGGGACATCCCTGGAGGAATATCTTTTGGGTCATCAACAAATTGGCCAGGGACTGTGAAAATAGCAGCAAATGCAACTGTGGCAATGAGGACTGCAACCACAGTTGTGGAGTTGATTGCATTGTTGAGTCCTTCAGCATGCATTTTGTTGAGACGTTTGGCGATGCCTTGAACACGTTTTCTAGTTTGGCGGGTGTGTTCCAACTGGTAATGGACTTCATGCTTTATGTCACTTACAGTTTGTTTCAACTCACGGGCTGTAGCTGTTGTTGCCTGAGGCTTTATGGCTTTGGCACTTTGAACACCGTGTTCCAGCAGAATTGCTTTAACATCAGAATTCCCAGTTTTCTCAGCAGTGTCTAATGCAGTTTCACCAGATCTATTAACCGCTGTGGTATCTGTTTCCCTCTGTCCAAGAAGCAACTTAACAATCTGCACAAACGGAAATTAAGAGTTCAGTCTCTACCCTTAATCCAACAACTTTGAAAGAGATACTAAATTAAAATTTCCAACCAGATTGTTTCCTTAACTATAACATTAATTTTTGCTAGCAGTTCATCTGCATTAATGCAAATTGATTAGTTGAAGATGACTCAGTCTCACACAGGGTCTTGCTATAGGTAATCTTAAACGGATGGTTTTTAAAATGATGCGTATCTACTGCTCCCCCTTCCAGTTGCAGCTGCTTCCTTCATAGTGAAGCTGGATTAAGACTAAATCCTAATCATGAATGTTTGAACATTATTTCTGGTAACTGATTCTAGGCACTAAAATAAGATCATATTCTCCTCAAAAGTTCCTTTTTTATTTTTATTTTTTATTCCTTCCAATAGCCAAACCTGTTAAAGATAGTCCCAATAATATAGATGGTGCATAAACAATAGGATTTAATTTAAATACACTATTAGTGTAAAAGTTTTTACACTGTTATTCAATCATGTATTGTCACGTCATAAAAAATGTTTGATTCTCACAATAACTACTTTAAAAGTCACATGTATAGTGATGTATGATTGGTTGATGGTGTAAAAAACTTTACACTTACATTGTATCAAAATTAAACTGTAAACAATATGCTTGCAAGACACTTTCAGAATATAGAAGCTAAGGGCTTAATTTTCCAGAAAGATCCTATGATGAGACCCAGAGCTCAGCTTAACCAAGATCTGTACTTGGACAATGTTATGAATATCACAAATCAAAACATTGGCTGGCTGAATAACAGATTGGACACTTTTAGAAGTGGCCTGGCTGGAAAATTATTCAAATCTAAAATTATGTAAAAATTGACTCAGTTTGTGCTATGGAGAACATACATTCTTATGATCTGCAGGATCATAAACAGTTCAAGGGACCAATTAGGCAATAGGTCAGAACAGCAACTCTAAATCAGATTTCAATCCAAATGTTAGCCAAATCTATTCTTTTCACATCTTCATTTGTGCCCCGAACGAGCGCATAACAAGTACTAAATGTGTAACTCAAAATAACTTAAGATGACTGTTTCCAAAATGACTAGCCAAATATCATAAAAATTTTGAACTTTCACTTCCTTCGTTTTCATATATTAATAAAGATTACCGACTCATATTTTAAACTAACAAACACAAGGATACAAAAGTTCCATGATCTGGAAGAAATCATTCAAGCTGGTTGTTATCACCAATTACTAGGAGTACTATCAAACCTGATGGTATTTCTGTTTTCAAAGCAAGATAGGCATATCATGGAACATAACACATTTATCGACACGGATGGTGATCTAAATCACAATCCACTTCTTGTCATCACAATATTAAATATTAAGTTTTTGTGTAAATTTTAGCGGAATTATCATAGTCTAATTACCTGAGATCTACCCTTCCTGGTTGCTATATGCAATGCCATGTTCCCCTTATTATCAACCATGTTTATTGATGAGGGATCTGCTTTTATCAACTCCTCTACCACCTCAAGACTCTGTCCCTTCACTGCCATGTGAAGTGCTGTCTGGCCTTTCTTATCAGTCCGTGTTGCAACCGCAGGCTCCCTCTCCAGAAGTGCTTTCACAACCTCCAAATGTCCATTTCTTGCAGCAGAATGCAAAGCTGTCTTCCCATTACTTCTAGCAATGGTTGCCAGGCTACTACCTGCTTCTAATAGGAATTTCACTATCTCAATATGCCCTTGTGTTGCAGCTGTGTGCAAAGCCGTGGTGTTGGATGGATCCACAGTCATCGACAATTCAGGATGAGCCTCCATAAGGATCTTCAGCACATCTGCAACAGGGAAAACAGAACTGAGATTCCATCTGAAAATCACAAGCCACAAAAGTACAAGCAGAGAAAGTGAGAGAAACTACATTGAAGAAATACCTAAATCCCCTTGTTTAGCAGCAATGTGGAGTGCATCAAAACCATTTCTTGCTTTAATTCCAGCATCAGCAAGATCATAATATTGAATCATCTCCCTAACCATATCAACATAACCATATTCAGCAGCAACATAAAGTGCTGTTTCTCCTGCTAGGTTCTGCTTTGCCAATAATTCACGCAGTTCAGCCTCTTCAGTACCAGTAAGTGTGTCTTGGAGGACAGCCAGATTTCCTGCTCTTGCTGCAGAGTGTAAAGGTGTATCATCACGCTTTCCTGTTAATTGTTTAGTAATTTTTTTCCTAGGGGTGCTTGATGGCGCAGCTTGTGGCTGCACCGTTGGTGTGGCCATTGGATTCACCAACCTAACGAATCCCTCTGTGTTGACTTTAATTAGTATATCAGAACCTTCTTTTCTTCCTTCCAGTAAAAACCCAGATCAAAACTAGCATCTTTCATCCCAAATAATTTTCATCTCCTTGAAGCAACTCAAAGGAGAGGTCATCCGAATCATTACAAAAATAAAAATAAAAAATGATGAAAATGTTACAGATTAGTTCTTATCTCTCATGTCTTATACAAACTTTTTACACCTTTTCCTGTCTCCAGAATCATTGCTGTGGTCACCAAAAAAAAAATTGAAATGGGTTAAAACAACTCCATCAAGATATATTTTTTATTGCATTTTCTTCATCTTCTAGAGAGGGAAAAAAAAAGGGGGGGGGGTTAAGTTTCAAAAGGAACGACACAAAGCTGCAGATTTTTTTTTAAAAAAAATAATTATATCTTGGTTCCAGCATTCATCAAATCATTCTGTGAAAACTAAAGAGTTGGAAATGGAGAAAGGAGTTGAATTTGAAGAAAGAAGCCTCACCTTGTTGTGTTGTCCTGCGTGCACCACCATGAAAGCTAAAAGACATGATTGATGATTGAGATTAGAGGGCAGCTTTGCCTTTTAGGGAGCCAAGGGGTTGGTCGGACACCCTGTAACGAACATTCAGGGTAGATAGAGATATGTAAGGTAGCAAAAAAAAGTGATCTCAGAGAGCCAATAAATGTTTTGAAAAGGAAGTGACAAGAAGAAAAGGAAATACATTAACTTAGATGTTAGAGGCTAAGGATTAAGAATTATTTCACGAAACCGACATGTAAATCAGAGGCAGAGCTCATACCCATACAATACACGCATCAAACTCACCGATACAGGTAGTGAGGATGAAATGAGAAAGTATTATGAACAATATGGTAGAGAATCAAATATAAGGAGGAAATGAAAATGAACATAAGAAAATAAAAAGAGCTGCAAAAACCAATAGTGGTGGCCAATGAACGACAACCATTAGACCAAAAACGGAAGTGTCCATTGAATGGCAACGGAAATAACAGAACCACGCGCACTTTGATTCCCACTGGCGCGAGTGGAGACTGCTTTCGCTTGACGGAACAGTTTTCCCGTTGACTCTTCCTTAATTTAAGACCTCGTTACGGTATCCAAACTTTTTTCTTTTCTTTTATTTTCTTTTTTACTACAACCAATTTTTCATGTTTTCGGTGAAAAAAAATCGTATTTATTTCCTTATTCCGTTTCTTTACTTGTGTAGGTTTGCGAGACATTTTAAAAAAAAAATTGTTTTTAAAATTAATGTAAAAATCGTCAATATATATTTTTTAATTTAACCATAGTATTAATAATAATTATTCAGGCCACAAAAATTTGATAGTTGCTAACTTTATTGAAGTTCCAATTTTTTAATTGTTAGTTTCTTGTCACCTAGTTGAAATTTCGTGAAATTCATTCTTAATAATTATTTCATCTTGATTAATTGGATCTTCAAATTTTTTAATCCAAACACAATATAAGTACAACTGATTATGTTCAATGAGAGACGACTCTCGGCATTTGGCAAGTTGCATCCAAAATTTTCAATGACGGGACTTCATCATTGGATAGTATAGTATAAGCAAACTACCAAAAACTTACTTTTCTGATGTCAACCTTATTAATTTAGCAAAATCCACTGTAAGTAGCCAAGGTGCACTTCATCTTATGCCAGGTTGATTGCGATGCGAGATAATTTAAACAAACATTAATATAATTATGTTTTTTATATTGAAACTTGAAAAAGAGAGTATTATTGGTATTGATATATAATAGGGAACTTGAATGATAATATCAAATTAATGTTTAAATACACTCGGGATAATTCCAAAAAACAAAACTTTTAATAAGAACATCTACCATTTTCATTTTTTATGATTTTCTGAACGAACATTTACCATTTAACGAATTGAAATTGTGAATCAAGAGTAGTTAATTACATCAACATTTGGTTTAATTGATAAAATTCAGTAGTGAGCCATAAAAAGCAAAGATAGAATTTCATTTTCACTTGGTTTACCTCTAATTGTGTAACCAACACTCCTAAGTTTCTTTCCAAATTTATGTTTTACTTTAATTACACACACTTTCTTTGTATTGAAAAAAAAAAATAAACAATAAAATAGTAGCCCATTTTTGCTATAAAATTTAAGGCGAGGCAAGTACTACCAACTTGATTGAAGATTTACAATGCAATAATCAATCGTTTACTAATTGGATCTTTGGATTTAAACTAAAGTAATGTAATTTAATTATCATAAATAAAAGGTCAATCGCATAAACTAACATCCTTTAGCCTATTAGAGAATATTTTGAAGTTTGGAAACTTGCATAAACTTGCATTAGAATTTTTATATTTTTTTTCATGATTTGTAACATATTTGTTTTCATATGTTTTCAAAACAAAATACGAGTATTCTTAATGAAGATAAATTAAAGATAAATAAGGTAATTTACTTAATTTTATTTTTACACTCATTTTTTTATTCATAATAAAATGAAATTTGAACCTTTATCTAAATTAACTTTGTCTCACTTTTATTATTTAAGTTAAGCTCAAATAATATGCTACCAACTATAATTAATTTCAAGAATAAAAAATTACATTCCATTTGCGCTCGTCCCCCATTTGTATTACATATATTATCTATACAAAATTAAAACAATTTTAATTTAATGCAAAAACGTTAGATATAGTTTTTTGATAGATAAAATTTTTAAGAAGAGAGGATATTATTTCATTTCAAGTTTATGGTATGCTAAGTTTTAATAATATCTTAATACTTACAAATGATCTACTAATAAGAATTTATTAACAAGAATTCAACCCAATATATTTTTGTCAACATTATTAGAAATATTTGAATAGAAAATAGTAAATTGAACTTACTTCCCTCAAAAGCCCTCAATGAATGTTTATAATGATATTTATATATGACTTACAAGTAAAAAAAAAAAAAACTCATTTATCTAACCCAATAGTTAATGAAATTCGATCATAAGTTCATAATAGTAACCCAATAGTTAATGACATATTCTTTTTATCTTTCGAAGATAAAAATTTGCGCATAAAAAATATAAAATTAATTTTTTTTCCATTTTATTTCTAATATATTTTTGGTTGGTTTCGAAAATCTTAAATTTTGGGTGGCATTGGACTAAGAAGTAAGAACTAAGAAGCGAGTGATGAGTGAAGGTAAGAGAAAGAGAAGTGATGTCAGAGTCAGTAGACTCAACGTTGGGCCCGCGCGATTGGACTTCGAGTGGTCGGTTTTGGACGGACGTAACAAGTAGCACATCCACACCCAATTATTATTTAAATGAATGTTTTATTTATAATATTCATTTTAAAATTGGGTCCACAATGGCCCTCGCAATTTCCCTTTTATTTTCCCATCCACGCTCGCAGTGTTCTCTTGTCGGTGCTGCTTTGGTACTCTTTATTGAGTATTTTTTTTTAATAGGGGTTGCTCCTCCTATTTTTGGCGGTATTTTTTTTTTAGTGTTATCTTTAATAAAATTATTCATACTTTTTTAGATTTATTACTTTTTGGATAAATTTAAAAATTTTAGTTTTGAGTTTCTTGAATCTATTATGATAAATTTTTAAAAAATGTATTTTACTTTTTTCAAGTGAATCTTATACTTTCACCTTATATAAACTTTTAGATATACTTATATAATAGGTGTGATACTTTCTTCACATAACAATACATTACGTGTCAATTTTCATAATGCATCATTATCCATAATCTATGGACTAAGAATCTAAAAATTATGGATTAATTTTAGATTAAGATTATATTATATTTGGTTTTTTAATAGATTTATTATTTTTATTAACGAGTATTGGTCTAAATAGAAGAGACTTAAGTATTTTAAATATGTAATCTTAAATTCGATCATGAGATTCATATGTATAAAAATAATACCGTCATGAAAAATCACTGTTTAGGCGCATGATCATATTAAAAATTATTAGTCTCACTTATCGTCGAGGATAGATCCAAGGGGGTGAGCATGGGCCTTGACCCCCTTTTCTCATTATTTTTTTTTAAGTACTAATAATTTAATTTAATTTATTAAAAATAAAATAAATAATTATATTGATCTTTTATAAAGCTAGTATTTATTATATTAACATTTTTATTTAAAAATTATATATACATTTCTTATTTTATATATTGCTATTACATTTTAACATATTTCTTTATTTACAAAATTACATATACAACTCATATTTTATGTATAAACATTACACAAAGTTTTATTAGAAATATAAAGTAAGAGAAATATGAATAATTTTTAAACAAAAATGATGTCAATATTATAAACATTAATATCAAAGAATGTCAATATAATTATACAAAAAATAAAAATAATGAAGTTAAAAAAGTTTATTCTTGATATGTATTTGATATGCGATTTATGATTATTTTATATATATATTGATATTACAATTTTAACTTATATTTCTATTAATTTTTAATCTTTATATAATAAACATACTAGTTTATCTCATTTTTAACTTCATTCTCTTCCTTTTTTTAAAAATCTATATATAAAAAAAATTATTTTACTTATAAATCATGATATAAATGATAACTACTATTTAATGCATTTAATATGTAATATAAATATATTTTTTTACTTTTTTCATTTATTCATAAATCTTCTTATATAATGAAAAAAAAATATTTTTCTAAAGTAAGTAAATAAAAATATATTTACCTTTAATTTAAAATAGTATATTTTGATATTAACTTTTAAATAATTTAAAGATAAATATATCTTTATTTATAATTTTAATTTTTTATATATTTAATAATATAATTTATAATTTTCGACATTTTCACTAAATATTTTTTAAATTAAATCCTCTTTATCATATGGATGAATATTATGGGAAAAAAAATATAACACCCATTTGTGTTTTTTGTTCGAATGAATTTAATTTAAGGTAAAAAAAATATTCCTTTTATTTTAAAAAAAATTTAAAACTTTTAAGTCTTAAACACATCAAAGTCGTTCTTCGCGTGCAATGCCAGCCAGTAATACACGCGAAATTAGAAGCAGCGTTGAGACGCTCCATTTGGGTGACCTGACCTGACAAACACTGAAAAACGCATATGGTTTAACCATGCAAGTGTAACATATCTTAACTACTATCTCTCTTTGCCCTAACGACCAAAAACTATTATGAGAATTCCTCGATTTCTTCTCGGAGAATATTGCCTTAATTTCCGCATATAGTCTCCACTCATAATTTGCTGGCAAGCACTGGTCTTCATGGATTGAGTTAGGTGGGTTCAGCAATATTTTTAGACTCGATCCGCTTATCAAAATAGTGAGTTGAGTTGGGTTAGGTTAGGTAGAATATATTTTTTCGATCAACTCGACCCAATTGATCGGCTCAAGAGTGCGTTAGGTTGGGTTGAACTCGTGAGTCTGATATTTTTTTTTAAACAAATTTTTTTTAAAAAAAATCAAAATACAAAATCTAACAAATTAATACTATAAGTCTTAATCTCAAATAAACTAAACATCATAAGTCAATAAGACTATATTTGGTGCGTCGTATAAGGATGACTTGATAGTTTAAGTTAATACTATCAGACTTTATCAGACGTTTGGTATGTCCACATAATAAAATAGTCAAATCTGGTCAAAGCTTTTTATCTCACTCAAATAGTATAATACTATTCTCCTTATGACCCCATGATATAACCTGATAAGATTTTCCTCCCACCACTATCCTTCACTTTTAATATTATTAAATTCATAATTATTTATTATTATTATTATTAAATTCGTAATTATTGTTATTATTATTATTATTAAATTCGTATTATTATTATTATTATTATTATTATTATTATTATTTCATTGGTGGTTTGACAAGCAAAAGGTGATGGTGAAAAATATTAAGGATAATATAATTATAGTAAATAAGTATATATATTATCAAGTTATTTGTGCTAAATGCACCAAATGCTTGATAGTATAAGAACTTATCAGCTTGTTTATACTATCAGACCTTATCTTATTATCTTATACTATCATGCTTTATACTATCAGGTGTATCAAACGCAGTCTAAGTACATAACAAACTAACAACTAATAAGTCTTACTAAGTCTTGACTAAATTAAACAATGTTAGTCATAACTCAAATAACAAATTAGTCTCAGACACATACAATTGCATAACATCTCTATCAATAATTTGTCTAGAAAGAACTTGAAATTGAAGTTGCATAACTTGAGCAAACCTTTTAAAGTCTTCATTTTCAATAAATTTAAATGGAAGTTCATCAATGATAATCATTTTAACAAGTGGAATCCTACATTCTTTTTGATTAAAAGACAACACCTTGAGTTTTGTATTACTATAATTTTCTTCTTCACATTTCTTTAGAAATCCAAGAGTTTTTTTTTGTCTCTTGTCAACATGTATATTGGGATTTTTCTTACACATTGACAAGTACTTAGACAAATTAGTTGTGTTATAATTTCTAGAACCACATGCATATATTTTCTTACAATAATTACATTCAACTTTTTCATCATTATCTTTTTTGGTAAAATATTCCCACACATGTGAACTTGGTCTTGAAGGCTTTTTCGGAAGTATAAATAACTCTTTACCAGCAGATGATCCTCCTCCTTGTTCAATAGCTAAATGCTCAACATGTTGGGAAGGTTGCACACAACTTGGAGGTGTAACAGTACTTCTAATTCGTTCTTCTTCAGTTAGTGAATGATCAAGATTTAGTTGTCATTCATCAGTCATTTTTTGTCATCAATAAGTAAATAAATATCAACTTAACAATGAAATAAAGCATTAGTTAATATTTATAAATATACTTATTATGAAAGAGAAATTAGACTGAATCAACTTGAAAATTCAAATGCAAACTTCATTAGCACTATTATATTTTCCTTTCCAGTACTGACATATAAACTTGAAATTTTTTTAAAAAACTATTCCATATTTGAATAAAAGTCAGGAAATCTAACTAGAATCTTGGCAACACGAAGGGGAAAGGGTGCAAAACGTCTTCACGATTAGCAATCCCGTCCTCTAGAATGTTAATACCTTCACCTAATGCAAGTGCACCAAGCCCACCTACTATGGCACCAATAGCCAATCTAGCCCCCAATCCTCCAAGCTTGCTCTTCTTCTTCTTCAGGGATAATACATTCATTGCTTGCCCAATCTGCTCGTACCCATAGCTCTGCTACCCGCTTTGCCCCCTGTAGCTTTCTTGCCCGTACGGTGCAATTGCACTGTACCAAGTTGCATTCCCTCTTATGTTCAAAATTTACATGAAAAGAGCAGAGGAAGAAGGCTTAGTTGCTGGGGCTGCGCGGTGCAGAAAACTGAAAAAGCCGCAAGAGGGAAGAGGGACGTGTGACTGTGTGGTGGCGTGACTAGTTGTAAAGAACGACTGAGAGATTGGGTGGGAGAAGAAACAATGGTCACAGACTCAAGGCGTAAACGCTAAGAGCTTGGAATAACGGATGCACTGCAGAGAACTAGTTGCAGAGAAGAGAGACTTACTAGTTGCGCTGAGGCCAGTGGAGATGGAGTAGATAGATAAGGTTTTAATGTCTTTTTCTCTTCCCACTTGAACCTTTATTTATTAGCGTATTTACATAATCTAACGTTGTTCCTAACTATATCAAAGATGATTTTTTTTTCTATTCATATTATGCATTATGATCACGAAGTCAACTTTGTGATCTCATATCTGTCTTGTTACTCATTTATTTCATAAAATACATATTATATGTAGATAAATTTTATCTTACAAACAACAAATTAATATAAATATAACATATCTACGCATACGGCTAGAAAATAGGCCAAAGTTTTGGGTTTATTAGTTTTGAATAATTTTAGTAGGGGTGCACACAGGTCGGGTTGGGTCGGGTTTGGGGAGAAAAAATGTCCGAACCAATAAACGAAATCGGGTCGGTTCAGGTCAGTTTAAGGGAAATTTTTTTAAATAACCCGACCCGACCCGATTGTCATCGGGTTGGTTCGGGTAAGGTAATCGGGTTGAGCGAATTTTAAACAAAATTTTTTTTTCTATTTTTGGGTAATCGGGTTGGTCGTGTTGGGTAATCGGGTTGGTCGGGTTGGTTGGGTTGGGTGGTCGGGTTGGTCGAGTTAGGTGGTCGGGTTGGTCAGGTTGTGAACATTTCCTAATAGAAATTACTCAAAACGACGCCGTACTCGGGTCATCGGGTCATCGGGTCGGGTCATCGGATTAGTTAGTGAAACCCACCACCCGAACCGATATATGAATGGGTTGGTCGGTTTCAATCCGATCCGATCCGATGACCCGATCCGAACCGAATATTTGATGTTGGGTTCGGTCGGATTGCTCGGGTGCTCGAGTCGGGTTCGACCCATGTGCAACCTTAAATTTTAGCCAAAAAAAAGTCTTGATAAAAACCGACTTAATTTGCTACTTAATATATCTCTTAGTTATCTCTTATATATCTTGTACATATAAACCTTATATCAAAGATAATAAATACATTAAATTCTTTATGCAAAAACATCATAATAAAAGAGATACTTAAGTATAAGGATATTGAAATTACTTTCATGTCTATGATTTTTGGTTTAAGTTATCCACGAGGGAAAGAAAAGGATGATGGCGGTGTCTCCTCACGCTTTCTCAATGTATTATATTTGTATATAAATTATATAACTTTGTATAAATCTAAAGATATATAATTCAGCCAACAAAAAAAAATATAATTCAGAAATATAAAATAAAGATATAGTTTTTGTTGGAAAAATTAAATATAACTGTAACATTGCTCATTAAAAAAATACCAAAAAAGAAGACATTATATAATCTTACCAGGATAACATTGACAAGGGGACATATGTGAGAAGAAAAAGGGAATAATAAGAACTAACAAGAATCAGAAAGGTCTTTTCCAGAAGCTGTATAATACTGGAGTAACCTTGTTGAATTAGTAGTTCTGTAGCCGTTATAAATTGGTTGTTTCATGATCAAGACTTGAGGTTATGCGGATGGTAAAATCTCTCTATATTTGAAAATATTTGTAAAGATTGTTTTATTAGAGATTTAAATTTTAAAAATTTTCTCTTGCGAAGAGGGAAACAAGAATAAAAATTCTTCTGAAATAAATGTAAAGACGGAGATATTGTATCTCTTGTCTTGTGAAATATTGTTTTTGAAAAATTATTAAATTATTATTATTAATTATATCATATATATATATATTATTATTTTATTTTTTTAATTATTTATATTTATATTAATTTTATATTAATTTAAAATTTAAAAAATAAAAATATCACTTTATAATAATTTATTATTTTAATTTATTAATATTATTAACTTAAATTAAAATTATTTACAATTAAATATATATATATTTTAAATTTTTAAAATAATATTAAAATCCCTACAATTTCTAACCTCCTCGTAAAGAGCTGATATGGGGAGAACTTCTCTTCCAAAATAAAAATTGAGTGTGAAGAAGGAAGAAATATATGCTAAATTGCTAATATCTTTCAAGACTTTAGTGGTTGATGTTGTGATGCATCTCATTGACTTTGTCAGGATAGGGGTTGGTGTGGTCACGGGTTCATCATCATTCATCGTAGACTATTTACGTCAATATATTTAGATGGAGACAGTGAGCAGTTAGCATGTAAATTTTCATGATGGGAAAATGTCACCTAAAATAAATAATTGTTATGAATAGCAATTAAATTAAACAATTTTTTTATAAACTTAAATCAAACAATTATACATATATAATAATGTTATTTTATAATTTACAAATCACTAAAAGTACTTATAATAAGATACTTATAATTAAAATAAAGTGCAATTTATTTTCTGTGTCACGTTATGTTAAAAACAAAAAACAAAAGCATTATTATTTCATGTGTGGTCGGGGAATCCAAATTATGCTGATCAGTCGCATATATTGTCTGATATTGTATTATCTCCTTTGCGCGGCAGTGTGTATATATATATATATATATATATATATATATCTTTTTAAATATATTAATTTTTTGTTTTGATCTTTTAAATTTTTTTGTTATAGCTTATATTCTTATAATTTTAAAAATAATTAAAATTGATTCTTATCTTCTTTTAAAAAATGAATAAAATTAACTCAATTTAATTCTTTCATATTAAATTTTTCATAATCTTTGAAATAAATAAATGTTTAATATGAAGAGAGTTGAATGTTAAATTAATTTCATTCACTTTTAAAATAAAAATAAAAATTAATTTAATTCATTTTTAAAATTACAAAGATACAAATTATAAAAAAATTAAAGAAATATTTAGAGTGAAAAAACATATTTAAAGTATATATATTATCATATGCAATGCAAATGGATCAATCTGAATACGTTTGGCTACCACTTGCCAATAAGATACAGAGGTTATTATTTTCTAATCATGTTATTTGTCTAATTTTTATATTTTAATTTTTTTAATGTACTCACAAACTCATTTTATATATTGTAAAAAAGTTATAATTATATATAATTTAATTTAATATTTCTCTCATATAAATATATAATATAAATACAATATATATATATTTTTAATGTATAAAAAACGTTTTTCTTATTTTCAAGGTTTTTGTGCGCGTGCATGATTGGAACTATTAATTTAACTCCACAATAAGGAAAAGAAAAATATATATATTAACATGTAAATCAAATAGTCTGTCATTTTCATCGAAGAAATTTGCCACTTTTCCTTTGGGCCGTCAATTTTCTTTTCTAACAAATTTTCAACACTCCAATTATAAACGTTGACATTTCAAATAAAGCAGGGTATGTTAATTTCTTCATGGACGCTTTTTTTTAAATAGCATATATTGCTTCAAATGCTGGTCAATTTCACTGATTTGGAGTACAATTATAAACGTGCATCACAGCCTCCTTCTTCCACCCTCAATCATGGAAATTTTTGCTAATTTTAGAAAAACAAAAAAACTGTTTCAAATGATAAGAATGAAGAACCTTTTTCATTTTTTTTACAAATATTTTATTAGACACATTGCCAATAAATTATGGAAAAATATAAGCTTAAATATGTTTTTAATCCTTCTAAATATAATGAATTTTAATTTTGGACCATTTAAATTTTGAAATAAATAAAGTTAGTCTTTACTTTTATCTTAGTTCTGTTAAGTGATAATGTGACAAATTACGCTCTAACTCAACATTGTCACATATTCTTCATTAGCCAATCTCCTTTACCATATGGAGTCATGTTATCTTGTGAGTCTCAAAGACTCATTAAACAAGTCATATGCATGTCACGTGATACTATTTTCTTCCTCCACCTCC
This sequence comes from Ormosia emarginata, assembly GCA_029884605.1. NCBI lineage: Eukaryota > Viridiplantae > Streptophyta > Magnoliopsida > Fabales > Fabaceae > Ormosia > Ormosia emarginata. Next base: position 15,783,856 of record JAQQTP010000089.1, on the reverse strand, counting down.
CTCATCCCTTTTCTCCACATTCTGTGCAGAAGTGAAATTCTTTGATCCTTTCATCCTCTCATCCTCATTCTAACCTTATCAACATTTTCACACTTTTCTGATTTTCACAATGTAGATACTCTTAAAGATTTTCTCATTTTTTTCTCACACACCTTCACCTTTTTTTTTTAAAAAAAAGAACCCATGAAACCAAAGAGAAATCCATATTGACCCATTTACCTATTATTTCACATTCACCTTCCAACCATGAGAAATATCATGAATAATTATAAACCATCAAAATCACAGTTCCTTCAAGAATTATTAACTCAATTCCTCAACACCCTATGGCCACCACACCCAACCACGCAAAAACAAAGCATTAAACCCCAATCCATTATAAACTTGAGTCTGCCAAACACAGAATCAATCCAACAAAATTAGAGTACCAATACAAATCAACAACACAACTTTTCATCCTCTGTCTCTCAAATAAAAAAAAAAAAGAACATTCATCTAGACCCACCGTGAATTGCCACAGACCCAGCAAACCTCAATACCATGTGTCTTGTAATATCCCAAAATTTCTTGATTTTCAGTTATATGTGATTTTTATGAATTTTGTGATATTTTAAATATTTTGAATATTTTGAATATTTTATATTTTATATATTTTGAATATTTTATTATATTTTAGATATTTCAAATATTTTGTTAGAAATTTTGAATTTTTATTATATTATAATATTTTGAATATTTTGAATATTTTATATATTATAGATATTTTTAGATATTTTGAATATTTTAATATATCTTAGATATTTGATTTAATTTAATTTTTCTGTTGTTAGAAAAATTTTGGACTGTTAATACGAGTCGGGAGAGCTTACTAAATCGGAATTCGAAAGTAATTTTCAAAATTTTCTTTTACAGTGATTTTACTTTATTTTATTATTCATTGGGTAAAACTATTATCTATTGGACAATAACCATTGGGCAATACGTTGTAGCTTATGTCTATTGGATAATAGCTACCGATAAATCTTTCTTGAAAATATCTCGTTGGATGATTCTAGAAAGTGACGAGTCATGAGTTTGGTCAAGCGCCTAGTCATTGAGTACTTAAGTACTTGCTTTACGTGTGGACTAATGAGGAGTTAGTCAACAATTGCGGCTGTGACTCATTGTAATGGACTAATAGGAGTTGTACACATCACCTTGTGACTCATCATGTTCTAAAAACTTGTAGAACGATGATTTGTCATGTTCTAAAATGTGGTAGAATGGTGACTCACCCTGTGACTCGCCACAGTGAGTCACCCATTCCAGAAAGTTCTCTTAGTGACTCAGCGCTATGACTCACCATGCTGACTCACCTGTTCTAGAAACCTCTATAGTTACTCACCATAAAGAACCAATAGGAAGGAGTTTCTTGGTGACTAAGCTTAGAGGAAGTAGAAGAGAAATTGGACACTCCATTTGCTAGGGAAGCTCATGACCATGGAGAGACCAAAGGGCTTCATGATGCTTCATGAAGGTTCTAGGTTGTTCAAGGACTTTGGTTGAATGACAACTTGGTTGGTAACTAGTTCAAGTTACTCTAATCATCTTGTTCAAGTTTGTGAAACAAATAACTAACCATTAGTTACTTAATTCCTAAAGTTATTCTATTATCATTACTTTCATGTGACCAAGTGATCAATAATATCTTGCTAAAATATCTTGCTTGGTTAAATATCTTGACCAAACAAATATCTAAGTTGAGAAATATCTTAAGCTAACAAAATATCTTGAAAGCCTAGTCATCTTTCTAGAGTATTCTTGATGACTCATTTCTATGACTCCTTCCAAAAGGACTACACAGCCAAGCATGGTAAAGGAGGACTAAATTCCTACACTTAATCATCTTTCAATTCATTTCTCTAAGAGACTAAAAGCTATACACCAAATCCTCTCAACTTCATGAAAAGCTCTCATCCTTTTCTCTCCATAGACTTCACGGCCAAGCTTCATTAGTGAAGGCCAAATTTGTGACTTTGATTATTCCTTATCACCTTGTCCTAAACTAAGAAGTCAAACACAAGAAATTTCTACATTCCTCTCTTTTGGTACCTCACGGCCAAGTGCTTTTTTTTCTCACATCCACTCATTTTAATTCAAGACAACCAACCATAAATCTTACATCCAGACATCCATCCAAGAAACTTTTATGTTGGGACTTTCTTTTAAATCCATCATCTTCAAGCACTTTTCTAAGCTCAAAGTTTGAGGGCTTTAGGTAGAGTTCTTGATATTCATTTCTAATCTTATTTTTAAAGTTCCAAGGCCATAACTTGATCAATGGTCATCTTATCTCTAGCCTTAGATGTTAATGTTTATGTGTTTGTTTTGTATTAATGAACAATTTGGTGGTGGTAGAAGTTCATTCAAGGAAGGCATATAAGGAGTTCTTGGGAATCATCTAAGGTAAGAGGGAAATTAGCCTTATCAACCATCCATGGTGGTGAGGAACGAATTGTGTGTGTATGCATGAATAATCCATGTGAGGATTTATTCACTTATTGTATTATTTTACTTGTCTGTATTTGATTGCTTTAAGTGATTTATAATTTTAAATAGTATGCATGATATTTATTATGGTTGCTTATTAGCTATATGTGATGCATGATTTTGATAGTAGGATATTGATGTTGTGATTGATTATTAGATGCTTATTGTGATGTTCATAGTATGTATGGAATTGTTATGATAGAACTAAGATAATTGATATATGTTGTATATGTGAATCACACGGAAAGAAAATGATTTTGGTTCCAAAGACCACTTGAGGCTCACGACCTCTAAGCCCAAAATAGGCGTATCCAAGACGGAAATGTTTACTTAATGATGAACTTAATAGATTTTGTAACAAGAATATGAATAAAATTTTAATATTGGAAAATGAAAGAAATTTTGAGTTCAAAGACCCTTTGTGGCTTACGGCCACCTAGTCCATACTAGGGGAAATCAAGTCATTAATATTTTATTAATTACAGATTAAATTGATTTTTGTGACAAAGAAATGAAATAAGGATTTACAAAATGGAAATAGAAAGGAACAATTTTTATTATTGATAAAATGATGATTTTTGGGAAATAGAAATGGAAAAGGAATTTTTTTAAAGGATAATGTTGAGATTTAAAGTATTTTATTCAAAAAAGAAATGGAAACAAGTTTTATTGTGGAACATCAAGCAAATTTTAGTTACGATTGTTGGAAATAAATTTTGAAAGTGATTTAGAACTTAAAGTATTTTATTTAAGAGGATTTTAGTAAATGAAGTAGAATGAATTTTTAGTAGATTAAGAATAATGCAATTTTTATGAAAAACGTCAAAAAATATTACGTAAAGGAATTTTAATGGGAGAAATTAGATTTAAGGTCCAAATTATATTTTAAACTTAGAAAATTTTAAAATTAAATTTAGAATGTTAAGAAATATTTTGCACAGCTGAAAAATAATAGAAAAACCTTACGCGATTCGAAAATGTTGATTGTTTACCTACGTGATTGAGAAAATGATTTAAAACATTTACGCGATTGAGAAAATGATTTAAAATGGTTACGCGGCTAAGAAAATGTAACAAAATTATTACGCGATTATGAAGATGTGATAAAAGTATTACGTAATTGAGAATGACAGCAGCTGTTGTAAGGATGACATACTGGACCCAGGTGTATCAATAATATTATGTAATTGTATGGATGGTTATATAATATCATTGATCTAATGATATTAGACAATTGTATAGACGGTTGTTCTATTATCATTAGGAACAGTCAAATAGTGATTTGTGTTATGCATTGAGTTATCATGCATCATAAAAGTCCAGTGGATTATGTTAAGGCCTATGGCCTAGGAGTTGAATTACACCTTTGTGCGCGTGAGAATTGCGTAGTTAAGATCAGTTATTGATCTTGGAGGCATCGAGACGCGGAATGTCATATGTGACCAGAGGGTAGCACCTCTGCGCCGTGGTATCCGATGCAAATGCACCGACGATCTCTATGGAGTTGCTACTCTTTTCGTGATCTGGTGAAGAGTGTCTTGTATAAGTCATGATGTGCAAAAACTGAGGAAATATATAGCACTTGATTTGAGGCTGACGATATGCAGATATGTACTCCCTAATCATTCTCTCTGATTTGTGTCTTAGATTAATGGAGTAAGAACTGGTGCATATGCATATACATAGTCAACACACACATTGTCGTAGCATGATCAAGGTACATATTGTGGTGGCATAGTCATTATATATATTGTTGATATATGTTGTTATAGTATTGTTAATGTTTATATTATTGTGAGATATGTTTACTGAAGATATTTATGAATTGATAACATGAATATACTTGTGATATCTGTATGTATGGAATGACTTTGTTGTTAGTATTGTTTCTTTGCTGCCATATTTGATTTGATGTAGGAAATTTCACATCTTTGTGTTTTGTTCTATTATTCTGTTTTATAATTACGTTCGGTGAAGTCTGTGGTGACAGCGAGACTGAGTCTTCTTTAAGGACGCAGTTTGTGAGGGCACCGACGCATGAAGTTCGCATCTGGTTTTTGTGCACGTTGAGTTTTTTCTCGTTAATGTTGTTACTGTGCTTTTAAGTACGACCCGTCATGAGATTTACTATTATTCCTCTTTGAGTCTATAAGTTTTATGGTTTAAATGTTATTGAATATTATGTGGTGTATGTAATGTGTGTATTAATTAGTTCAAATTATTTCAGTATTTTCTATATCTTTGGTAAGTTTAAGTTATCAACGAAAGAAATTTTATAATCCATATTTTATAACATTAAATATTTTACAATTTAATTATAGTCTAGTAAGTTTGTAGTATAAAATATAATGCCCTACGAAGGGTGTTACATGTCTTGGCACCATCAACCAGAGTTTCATTCATCTTCTTCCATCACCGGTTCACCTCCGTTAACACTGCCTTAACCACCACTCTTTGCCATTGTAACATGAACTAAAATCATTTGTCACCAAATCACCACCATTACAGAAAACTACCTCCCTTCGTTGTTGTTCGCATATTTGCCACGCAAGCCCTAACTCTGATCAATCATTCATCTAAATCACGTCCCACCGTCTTCTCCCACCATCGGAGTTCCAAGCCGTCACCACACGACCCTGCCTTAGCAGAGCCACGAAGCAATGTCGTCCACACCAGTTGTTACCTAAACCGAACTAGATCTCGTCATTAACTCCACGACCCAGAATTTGATTCGCCACCTCTCTCTGTTGCCAATCAGCCATAGATATGTAGCCTTCGCGTGCTCCGCTACCATCCTCGAACTTGGATTCAAATGAGACTTAGCAACCAACTATTGTACAAACCGGATGTCATACCACCGGAGTTATTGTTGAATCTTCCAATTGCGAGTCATCACACAAGAACCTCAGCACATAATGGGGGATAAAATAGATGAGGAAAAGGGAGGAAGAAGATAATGTCACGTGACATGCATGTGACTTGTTTTATGAGTCCTTGTGACCCACAAGATGACATGGCTCTATGTGGCAAAGGGAATTAGTTGATGCATGACATGTGGCAATGCTGAAGTGGAGCATCATTTTCTATATCAGCACTTAACATGGTTGAGATAACGACATGAACTAACTTCACTCACCTTGAAATTTAGAGGGACCAAAATTGTAACAAAAATTTTAAAGGAACCAAAACCAAAATCTACTATATTTAGATGGATTAAAAACATATTTAAGCTAAAATTATATTTACACAAAATTATATATATGTACAATCTAGACCATTTTTAAAAAAGTTACAATAAAATCATAATAGTATCCAATAACTTGCATGAAAATATATGAAATATATAAATATAAATTTATGCAAATATCATTACTCAATTTATATAATGAGGCATCTCTTTAGTGTGTAGATCATTTGATCCCTAAAATTAGGGTAGCATGTGGCATATTAGGGTAGCATATGGCATACTTGAGCATAAACTCGATCTTTGGGCGTGGGTGCAACTTCAATCCATGGATTAAGCAAGTAAAATCTTTAGATTAGCACAGTTGACACCAAATCATTGCAATAAGTATAATTTTTTTTTATTATTAGGATATCCCCACAAGTATTTTTATGAGATTAATTTTTTAGATACCGTCACAATTAAAAGAACTTCTCAACAATTACATTCTTCAAGATTTGAATTTTAATTCTAAAGAGTAACTCGCTTTCCTCACCCCGTGCAACTCTTGTTAGTCAATTACTATAATTAATGGATTTAATTATGATGCATTGTAGTGTAAAAGTTTTTTACACTATCAACAAATCATGCATTGTCAAATCAATAAAAATGCTAGACTCTCATAATAACTATTTCAAAAATCACACATGCGATAATATATGATGGGTTGATAGTATAATTTTTTTTATATTGACAGTACATTAAAATTAAACTAATAATTAATATATTACAACAATGCAATGACTGTATCATTGAATGATGTCACAATTCTTATCTATTAAGGGAATATTTCCTCATAAATGTCAATCATTGGTCAACATACCATTTGAGAAAAGTCTTAGAAAACTTCCTCAAATATATTTTTAGGGTACCTAGAAGGACTAATTTGTCCCAAAGCCCCTATTGGTCTCCCAAGACACTTTCCTCTATAAACAACCTCTAGGATAAGGATCCTAAGATCATTTTTCAAACTTGCTCCCATTTCGAGTCAAGAGATAGATAAATAGACACATCTCATTACACTGATCGAGAGTGTTCGTAATGACTGAGGGAGTCGAAGACCAAGAATTGAGTTATTTATCAATCAAGTATTCTATTTTTCGTAGGAAAAGTTTAAATCACAGCGCGTCTGATCACATCCATTTCAACATCGAAGATTATTCATGGGCCATCACTGAACATGATCAAACGATCAAATCATGTTGCTGTCTCTTTTTTTTTAAGTATATGTCCATTAACTAAACTTACGCCGTTAATCACTTTTTTTTCTTCTTCGTTAACAACTTATTTAACGAAGTATAAAACCAGCGTGGTAAAATTTTGTATCATTAACTAACTTTTGTAGGTCATTAATCATGTTTTGTTCTTCATTAACCAATTTTATTTCTATGCTCGTGAAAAAAGTTGGTTAATGAAAAATAAAAAAGTAGTTAATTACATATAGAAGTTGGTTAATGACACAAGATTTTATCACATGGTTTCTATGCTCGTGAAATAAGTTGGTTAACGAAGAACAAAAAAATAGTTAACGACGTAAAAAAGTTGATTAATGGACACATACTAAAAAAAAAAAAAACACGATTTGATCTTATTTACTTTAGGTGAGAATGTCACGAACGATGATCCAATGTTGAAATGAGTGTGGATACTGCACGCGGTAGGATTATCGAAATTATTTTTCTTATGACTAGATCCAATCTCTTGGTCCTTGTGAAAAGGAAAAAGAATTTCATGTTCTTCCTTTTGAAAAGAAAGAATTAAGAAAATCTTATTAATTGTAATTTTCTTCAAACCCAAAAAAAAAAAAAAAAAGACTCGAATAGTATGATTCTGTCATCACCCCATAATGAAAGAGGTAATTTCGTAACTCTTAGTTTGTAGTAGTGAGCTGGCATTTGTTAAAGGAGGTTTCCAACGACCTTCAACCCGAGTTGCCATCCAACTCGAGCTGACGGGCTCATCTTCAATGCACCTAAAAGGGTAGAAAGCATGAATGCACCAAGTTGAAATGCTCATTGATTTATTAATTTAAAAAATGAACGACAAGGATGAATGACTTGAGACCTAGAGAAGAGGTAACGATAAATTTGTAAATTGCAAACTTAGTCCTTGAAAATTACGACAACGTTCCTCTAATCCTCTTCATCTTCAAGCTTCAGCACCTATCTACTTTCTCTTCCTCTCTTTGTCTCGTCATGTTTCGACCTTTCCGAGCAATGAAAAACCCAGATCAAAGAACTTTCACAAGCTGTTGAATACATGGATTCAATGCCAGCAACTGAAATAAAATGGCTTCGTATCAGATTTATTTTGTTTTTTTTTAAATAATAGTTTAAATATTTAATTAATTTTGGTGATAATATTAATACCATATTTCTTTTATGTTTCTAACCAAATTATTTCATTTGTTGATCATACCCGGTCTGCATGTTTTATTTGGTGAATTGAATCTTGAAGTTAAAAAGCAAAGCTAAAGAAATAGAAAAAGAAAACACACTGTTCTCATCGGTAAAAAAAAAATAGGATGAAGGGTTCTTCAATTAGATTAGTAACTATCCAGATCCACAAATTTTCAAATTAAAGAAGGGGAGCTAATAAAGTTGTGGTAGAAAGGCAGATTGAGAGAAAGAAAAGGTTGAAGAAAGCTCCTCTCCTCTGAGCTTTCATTCTCTGAACTTTCGTCAGCCCAAGAAAAGTTCGCCGTCGACTCTAAGCTGCTGCCACCTTTGCAGCCACTGCCATTGTTCAGCGGCGAGGCTGTGCTCCTTCCCGCTGAATGAAGAAGCCTCCGAGAGAAAAAAAAAAAAAAAAGGTATAGATGGGGAAGTTAAGAGATACGCATCACCATTATCTTTGGTCAAACACCAGCAACGAGAAGTCAAGAACCAATCATAATTAAATGTTTCATAGGCTGAATAGAAATACATAAGAGATAAGGGCCTTACTAAATAATTAACTTAAGGGGGAAGGGGCTTTTTGACAAATCTTGGTGAGTGGCTGCTACTTGTAATAACAGGTAAATTATGTAGAGATTGATGCACTTTGAGTGTTTAATTCTCCCGAGCTGACATCTGTCAAAGTAGGTTTCCACCTATCTTCAACTCCGTAGATATCAAAAGGCTTGCACAAAAATAACTGAAAAAACAAGAAGGAAAAAGATACTCTTGCATTAATTTTGGAGATACATTCTTTTTCATATTTTTTTTTTTGAAAAGTTATAATTAACCGAGATACATTCTTTTTCATATTTTTTTTTTGAAAAGTTATAATTAACCGAAAGAATGTGATAGAAAAATAATAATAAAATTAATAATATGAAGAGAAATATAAAAAATGATATAAAAATAATAATAATAAAAAATCATAGTTGAAACAAGAATCTTACGGCCAGTGAGCCACATGGACATGGTGCGCAAGCATCCAAACAAAAACCGTCCAATAACTATTTTTAACGTTGTTAATGCAAACTTTATCTGTGGGGCTAAAGCATGAATGAAACAGCGAGTGACCAAGGGGCAACAGCTGTGTATAGTTGATAAATTTAAATTTAGTTAAAAATATATTTATAAATTTAAATTTAATTGAAAGTAATTTACAATAATATAATTTATGTTTAAAAATTTTTATTTTAAAAATAAATTTAAAAAATTATTTTTAAACTCAACAAAATACAAAAGTAACAAAATATTATTTTAATTCTAACTCACATTAAAAAAAAATATATTAATCAATTAAAAAAATAAATAATCCAAATAATATTACATTATATTTAAAACTTCTTAACTCATTTTTGAGAATCCGAACAAATTTTTAAATACACACTAAGTAATACAATTAAGTACAGCAACACTACAAATTACAATCGGTGCACGTGGCACTTGCTACTGCGCATGAATCAACAATTTTACAAGTCCACCCATTGGTCGTTGGCAGATATATATATCAATGTGCTGAACAACGTCGCTGTCACTCCCAAGTCCCTAGTCTCAATACCATACTTAATATAGTTCTAAGAGCACATTAAAAATTTAGTTTAACAGTGAAATAAAAGTTGACTGGGTAGACGACCAATTTTTATGTTTCCGGTTGTTGACCAATGGCTGAAACAATTATTAAGCATGACCTGGATATATGGGTTAAGGACTTAGGTTAATATGCTGCTAGACTGCTAGTGCTAGCACTCCCAATCCACATTGGTATTCACAAATGATATAGGATCCAAATCTGTTCAATGATAGAATTCCTCGTAATAAATATAGGATTAGGACCATTAGGTTCTGGTCTGTGTAAGCAATGAAACAAGCTCTCTGGGTTTTGCAGTGAAAATAATGCTAAGAATCTGATCAAATCATGTCAGGCACACACCATTCAAGAATCATACGGCATAATCACTTTTGGCAGTAAGTCAGTAACTGTGTTCATGCCATGTCACAGCGAAAATTTACCCAACAGGGTGGCATAATTACAAAATATTAGGTGAGATTACATAAAAAAATTAAAAAAGGGGGAAAATTTAAACTATGAAAGCCTATCAAAAGAACTCAAGAATTATATATATATCCTATACAATTTATTTACAAAGGGAATTTTTTGGCTTTAAGAGGCCACAGGCTCGCTAGCCTAGCCCCATACCTAGGTCCACCCTTGCACCACGTGAAAGGCTTCTTGTATATACAACTAGTCTTAAATCACAAATCGAGATAATTTGGCCCAACTACGAAGCAAAGTTTGCCATACCTTTGGTATGATCCGACTAATAATTGAAGCTAAAGGATCAATCATCACCGCTACAATTTTGAAAGATCAGCCATAAAGGTCATAAAGTTATTCGATGGATAGGCTGGATAGGCAAGGAAGAGAGTCCAGCGTTGACACTTCACAATGAAAACCCCAAAAAGAAAACGTAACAAGTTATAAGACCAAGCAAATTGTGTATAACACAAGTATTAAGTTGAAAACAGACTAAACAAGCAGGGTGTTATCTGTTTACTTCTGCCTTTTCTCCCATTGAATCCATGCATGAACTACAGTAATATCCATTCTTTCTCAACAACGAAGCAATAGCTGAAGTTCCACAAGTAGCCATAACAACTAATACACCAAATTAAAGGTGAACACAAAAAATAGTGTAATTGCCTACGGCAAAGGTCTACAAATAGGTCTTATGCTTCATGCTTCATATACTTCGTCACAAGTCCTAATTCTTGCAAAAGGTTTTATTTTCAGAACCAATGCTTATACATTAAAAAAAAAAAAAATCTAGTTTAAAATTATATTTACTCGACCTATAATTATCAAACTCGATGATGATCACAGAACAATATTTGTCGTGAGTAATATGAAATCATGATTTGGTTTTGGTTGCAATGTAAACAGCACTATAACTTTCAATCTGATTCAATGAATTGAATTTAGTTTTCGGGGGGCTTTATTTCTAGACAACCTAATCTGAAATCTCCCGAATCTCGATTCCATTGCAGCAAATGTGGAGCCTGACAAACATTAGTATCACATCTAGATACCTTTCATATACACATATGAGAAGGTCTTCAGGTTCAGAAACGGTTTGGGTTTCAAACCAGTTAGGTTTAAAACTGGTTAATCGATTTTTTACGGAACCAATTTAAAAACTAGTTCATAACCAATTTTCTATGTAACCAATTTAGAAAATCAATTAAATACCAATTCATAACCGGTTCAAAATCAATTAACTAGTTTTTTTTACATGTAACCAATTCAAAAACCATTAAAAATACAGCTTGAAATCAATTTTGAACTAGTTCAAAACCAATTAACTAGTTTCTTAACATGGAACCAGTTCAAAAATCATTAAAAATCAGCTAAGAAACAATTTTAAACCACTTCAATAATTTTAAACCAATTCAATAGTTTTAAACTTGTTCAAAAATCATATGGAATAGTTCAAAAACCAGTTCATATTAAATAATGTCAGCATATTAGATGCATAAAGAAAGATGAGTGAGGGCAGATATCTATAACAATCAAGTAATTAGCTGTTAAAGAAAAGAACTCTCAGAACAAAGTATACAACAGTACTAGTTAAAAAAAGAGCAGCCTATTTAAACAGATTTGCTTCGAGCAGCACTGAATAGAGAATTGTTCGTTTGAAATATAACAAAAACTAATGTATGTTTAGACTTTCAAATTAGAATGTTATCATTAGTTATCCAGCCACCCAAAAAAAAGAGCAAAAAGATTACTATTCAAAAGAAGAATTATGAAATCCTGGTCAAAATATTGTTTAAGTTCAATATAAACTAATTTTATATTTCAATCATGCCACTATTATTTAAGAGGCTCATCAGTCATGTGCTCAACGAGGCCTTTCATCTATTTGACCTTGCATTAGTGATAGCATCAAAGTTCAAGCTAGAATTAGAAATTATCAACAAAGTATGTACAACATATTACTAAAAAATGATAACCATTATTAACCTATTCATTAAAATTAAAAAAAAGAATAAGAAAACGAAAAAAAATAAATATTTTTAGCAGTTTTCAATACTCTTCTTGCCCGTAAAACCATTTGATCAGTCTTTATTCTTTCACCACAAAATAAAAAAGAAGTAAAATTCAAACCATTGGTAATTCCCCCAATTATGTGAATATAAAGTAGGATATCTTGACTTTGCCTCAAGCGAAGCTCCTAATTGAATTTCCAGAAACACATACCATTGGCAGCAAATTGATATTTAGGTTCAATAGTAGAAAGTGAAGTATCACATAAATATCTATGTTGCAAACTAATGAGAAAAATACATATGGACAAAATGCCACGTCCAAGAAAGACATCAATAAGCAGTTCAAGCCACTTGAACTCAAGTAGGAAGGGTAGAGGCCATAGGTTCAATTCGTTGTAACACCCCCCGCCACAACCCCCCCCCCCCCCAAAAAAAAGTTAATAAAAAAATAGTCGTTTAAAGAGTAGGCTATTGAAATAAAAAAATATGATATATAATATTAACGAATATATTACTCAGTGGTCAGTGCAAAGAGTATTTAAGTAATGGTATTCAATATTTTTGAGGTATACTGTAGAATATAAATACAACGGTGAGATTGACTTGTTTATTTGAGCATGAACTCATGAACACAAGCATAAGTATAATTTATTGCAACGAAATAGAACATCTGTATAAAATTCCGGTGAAAGATTTGAGCTCGGTTTAATTCTGTCTCATTCCTTTTCTTTGGGTGGGGAAGGGGAGGTTCAACTCAGCAATGTCAGCATCAAACTACATTTCGCAGGAAAGAGACTCGAAGGCATGTAATACAACACAATGCTTGACAACTGTGAGTGCTCACTGCTCACAAACTTCCATCAAGTAATCTTCTTCCTGGTGTCAACCATCGCTTTATAGAGAGCAAATCCACCTTGATGACAGCCAGGCATCCTAGAAGTCATGTTTTCTAAATCAATCTGACAAATACAAAATCAATGAGTACTTGTTTCAAGGTTAAACAATAAGCTACAATTAACTAACCATCAATACCAGCCAAGAGTCCTGAATATGGCTAAAGGTTGGCTGTAAATATAGGCCTTAAAATGATCGATTTAAAATTTTAGTAACAATAGACTAACTTCTAAGCTTTGAAATAATAAGTTTATGAGCCCCAACAGATCCCACCGTAACCTAGAGATAAAAATATCACTGAGCATTAATTGCTAAATAAGTAGCTATGTCATGATCATTACATTAAAACAAAAAACACCACTACAACCAGGGGCCACGTTCATGTCTCTTATTAATGCCACTACCAAAGTAATGCAAATACTCTTAAATGGCAACACCCACATTATTATCGTGAGTGGAGTTCATGCCAACACAAAATAAAAACAAGCTTTAGATTTACCATTGAAACAGCATACAGCTGAGTTGATTCATATCCATCTTGTGCATTAGAATAAAACTGCTGAATTTCCTTCGAGTCAAGACTGCATTTGATAAAGAAAAATGCAGCCGGTCTCACATTCAAATCCCTACGAGATATACCAATGAAAGCTGGAATGCTCTACATGACAGTCAAAAGATCAAAATTAGATACTCAGTCTTTCAACCCATCCAACCCCCAATAAAAAAAGGAAAAAAAAAACAGGAAATTAGCAACACAAACAATAAATCTATCAACAATCAATCCACTCAAACAACAGAAGGTACCAAAGCTAACATACTAGGTGGCTCTGAAGTTCAATCACTTAGAAGGTAAAAACCATATATATTGTGTTCATAGTCATATTAAAGTACAAATGAAACTTACAAGGGATGAGGCTGGCACTCCAATTTCTTCAACTACTTCACGAACTATGCTGTCAAACATCTCCCATGAAACCTCACTGTTAATTGACTCCGTTAACTCCTGGGCATATTGATGGGATGCTATACCAATTTCTTCAGGCTGTCAATCATATATATATTAAAAAAAAAATCAACGTAGTGTCAAGTCTTCTCAGGAATTTTACATCTGAAAATTCATAAACAGGAAAAATTATGTGCTTCTAATCAGTAATCATTAAATAGAAGACAATAAAGTACTGCCAAAATGAGCATATATCACAACTAAGAAATACATCACGCACCCAAAAAACAAATCAAAGACTAATTACAGAACTAACTGCCCATTTCATATTTATTATAGAAAATAAATCTACAACTGCACTACTAGTACTAGATAGCAGTAATAGAAAGGATTCAAAATTTTTATTTCACTATTGAATACCTCGGGATGGCCTCCGGGGAAAACGAAATGTCCAGCAAATTCACCAACATTATTACTTCGTTGTAACACAAGTATCTTATTGTCAATTGTCTCCACCACTGCACCATTTCCCAGTGGACTGGAGGTATGCTGACAAAGAACGGAATCATCTGAGGAAAAAGAAACATGTGGCCACTTTAAAAGATTAAGACAAATCTATTAATACCTGTTGAAAGAGAGAGAGACATATGAAGAAACTGCGTGTTTCAATTACATGACGGAGAGCTGTATATATAGATCTATGATAATAAATACAAAGATTAGGGTTATGATTTGATTAACTTATACAAGGAAACTACATAAATACAAAAGATATTTACACGTTTTCAACACTCCCCCTCAAGCTGGAGCATATAAGTCATATGTACCAAGCTTGTTACAAATATAGTTTATTCGATGACCTCTCAAAGACTTAGTGAAAACATCTGCCAGTTGATCATTTGAATTGACAAAGCTAGTGGTGATGTCTCCAGACAAGATCTTTTCTCTAATAAAGTGACAATCTATCTCAATGTGTTTGGTCCTCTCATGAAATACTGGATTGGAAGTGATATGCAAAGCAACTTGATTATCACAAATAAGAGTCATTTGCATAACGTTTCCAAACTGAAGCTCTTTAAGAAGCTGTTTTAACCAAATGAGCTCGCAAGTAGCTGAGGCCGTGGCTCGATATTCTGCTTCGGCACTTGATCTTGCAACCACATTTTGTTTCTTACTTTTCCAGGAAATCATATTACCCCCAATGGATACACAATAACCAGAAGTGGATCTCCTATCAGTAGGAGAACCTGCCCAATCAGCATCTGAATACCCTACAATCTGAGTGTGTCCTTTGTCTTCATAGACAAGGCCTTTTCCTGGAGCTCCCTTAATATATCTGAGAATACGAATCACTGCATCCCAATGCCCTTCACAAGGTGAGTTTAGAAATTGGCTTACTACACTCACCGCAAAGGAGATATTTGGACAGGTAACAGTAAAATAGTTAAGTTTTCCAACCAATCGTCTATATCTTCCTTGATCTGAAAGTGGCTCCCCCTGATCTGGTAAAAGTCTAACATTGGGATCCATAGGGGTGTCAACCGGCTTTGCATTCAATAGTCCTGTTTCCTCAAGAATGTCCATAGCATACTTTCTTTGTGAGATTACTATGCCATCCTTGGATTGTGACGCTTCAATTCCTAAGAAATAACGAAGTTTACCAAGATCTTTGGTCTGAAAGTGATGACAGAGGTGTTGTTTTATCTGAGTTATACCTTGGTGATCACTGCCGGTGATAACAATGTCGTCCACATACACAATCAAATAGATACAACCTCAGACTGTATGGCGATAGAAGACAGAGTGGTCAGCCTCACTGCAAGTCATACCAAACTGCTGCACAACAGTACTAAATCGATCAAACCAAGCCTGGGGAGATTGTTTGAGACCATACAAGGACTGTGTAGACGACAAACGAGGCCAGAAGACTCCCCTTGAGCAACAAACCCTGGAGGTTGCTCCATGTAGACTTCTTCTTCTAGATCACCATGAAGAAAAACATTTTTGATATCTAGCTGATGAAGGGACCAATGGCAAATAGCGGCCATAGACAGAAAAAGCCGAACAGAAGCCATCTTCGCCACTGGTGAGAAAGTGTCGCCATAATCCAAATCAAATATCTGGGTATACCCCTTTTCCACCAAACGAGCCTTTAGGCGATCAAGAGTGCCATCAAGGCCAACCTTGACCATATAAATACACCGGCAACCGACAACAAACTTCCCAGGAGGAAGAGGAACAAGTTCCCAAGTACCACTGCTCTGAAGTGCACACATTTCATCAATCATTGCTTGTCGCCACCCAGGATGGGATAAAGCTTCACCTAGAGATTTAGGAATAGATACAGAAGACAAGGTGGAAAGGCAAGCATAATGCAATAAAGAGAGGCGATGGTAACTGAGAGTAACATAGTGAGGAGAAGGGTTACCAGTGGATTGAATACCTTTTCGAAGAGCAATGGGAAGGTCTGACGCAGGAAGTAGTGCCGGAACTGGTAAAGGAGGTGGTGCCAAATGAGAGTCCACAAGGGCCTTAGTAATCTCTACAACCTCTGATGGTGGTGGTGGCAGTGGTGGTGGCTGTGGCTGACGATGATACACCTGGAAAGGGCCAGTAGTAGGGACCGAGGCACCAACAGGGGAAGGTGGTGATGAAGCAGGGTCAACAGGGACAAGAGAAGGAAAAATAGGGAGGACCTCAGTGATGGGTGGAAGAGGCAGGTCAAGAGTCTCAAAGAAAGGAACAGACTCGAAGAATGTGACATCGGCAGAGACTAGATAACGCTTAAGAGGTGGGTGAAAAACACTGATAACCCTTTTGAGACCGATGGTAACCAAGAAAAACACATTTGATGGAGTGAGCAGACAGTTTGTCAAGACCGAGAGTGACATTATGGATAAAACATATCGACCCGAAGACACGAGGCGGAAGAAAGTGGAGGGGTTGGTGAGGGAACAAAACAGAATGGGGCATCCTGTTATCAAGAACAGAAGAGGGCATACGATTAATCAAATAGCAAACAGTGAGAACCGCATTGTCCCAAAAACGAAAGGGAACACAACCATGATATAAAAGGGTCCGAGTTGTTTCAATAAGATGTCTATTTTTGCACTCAGCAATCCCATTTTGTTGAGGGGTATAGGCACAAGATGTTTGGTGAAGAACGCCATGAGATGCCATAAAAGTTTGAAAATTCTGAGACAAAAATTCACGGGCATTATCACTACGCAAAATACGAATCGGAACACCAAACTGAGTTTTGATTTCATTATAAAAGGTTTGAAAAATTGAAAATAACTCTTATCTGTTTTTCATTAAAAATAACCAAATACATCGAGAATAATCATCAATGAAAGTAACAAAGTATTTTGACCCAAAAGTAGACTCAACACAACTAGGACCCCAAATATCAGAATGCACTAAAGCAAAAGGAGACGCGGCTCGATGACACACCCTATCGGGAAACGGATTACGGGTGTGTTTCCCAAGTTGACATGACTCACAAGGTAAAGTAGATAACTTAGAAAAGGTTGGCACCATTTGCTGTAGTTTGGCATCGCTAGGATGACCCAACTGAGCATGGATGGTGAGAGGGGAATCCGTAACAGAGCACACACGAGAGGTGGCAGCGAGCTGGTAAAGGTCATTAGACTCACATCCGGCGCCAATCATCCGTCCCGAACTCCGGTCCTGCAAAATGACAGAGTCTTTAGTGAAACTAATGCGACAATCTAAAGAACGTGTCAAACGACTAATAGACAGTAAATTAAAAGGACAACCAGGGACATAAAGAACGGAATCAACAGATAGAGAAGGGAGGGGATGGACAATGCCAATCCCTTTGGGCTGTGTTTGGGAACCATTTGCTAAAGTAATTATAGGTAAATAGCCAGAGTTAGAGAATTTGGAGAAAAGACGTTTATTACCAAAGATATGGTCAGATGCACCAGAGTCAAGGACCTAAGGACCTAAGGGGAGCGAATGAGAGAGACAAGCAAATGCATTACCAGTGTGCTCAACAGATGCAGTAAAGTTAGAAGCCTGTTGTTGCTCAAACCATTTCAGAAAATCTGCATAGGCCGCCGGAGATGGGGTCGGTGGACCAGAAGGCTCAGGTAAATCAGGTATAGCGGCCTAGGCAACATTGGCAGTCTGTGGAGGACGACCATGTTTGGTCCAACAGCGATCCTCAGTATGACCCAACCTGTTACAGAATGTACACTTCGAACGGGGCCTACCTGAGGTGCCAGGACGAGAATGACCACGATTGGCACTTTGGGAGACGAGGGCAGAAGTATCAACTGGAGCCGAGGCTAGGACAGAACTAGAGGGTTGCTTTGCTGGGACCCAAAGCAAAGTAGACCAAGCTGAGGACAGAGTGGGGATAGTAGGAGAACCCAAAATCTGATCACGAGTGGCAGAATATTCTGGAGGCAAACTGTACAAGGCCATGAGCATGAAGAAGGTGCTGCGTTGCTCGAGTTCTTGTGCTGGGGTAGCAGCAAGAGGTAGCAACTCATTGAAATCATGGAGAGCACCATGAACCTTACCCAAGTTAGCAGACATAGGTCTATCAAACTGACGAGGAGCAATAATACTCATGAGGTTGTGACAAACCCCATATAGCCGCTGAGTGTTATTAGTGTAAAGAACCTTGGCTTGCTCCCAAACAGAAGCACAAGTGGTCTGAGCACGAAAGATCTGCTTGAGAGAGGAGTGAATGGTGGACTTGATGACAACGCACAACTGTTTATCAATCTTCTTCCACCTGGGTTGGTCCTCCGCAGGCACAGAGGTAAGGTCTGTGATGAGGTGGTCTTCATAGTCCTGACTTTTAAGCCACAACTTGATGTCTGAAGCCCAAGTATCATAGTTGCTGCCATCTAACTTATCAGCAGAGAGAGGGCTATGGAGGTAACTTGTGAAAACAGAAGGCTCAGCCTTGGGATGATCTTTAGAGCCATTTGGGGAGGCAGAACTCGCCATAGGTCAGAATATAAAGGGTAAAAATGAAAAACACAAGATACCTGAAAATGCCAACGCAAGAGAACAAGGATCTGAGGGCAAATCGGCGTAGAGGAGGCCAAGACGAGTCAGGCGAGAGAAGCGACGGCCGAAGAGGCTGTCAGACGAGCCGTCACACGCCGAAAAATGCTCCACGCGGTGGCTGTTTGGCTGGAGCTGGTGGCGGCGCGTCAGTGGGGCTGGGCTTCGGAGGTTGGGCCGGTCGGAAGGAGACGACGCTGGCGGTGTGGTCACTGGCCGGAAAGGGGGGCGGCAGAGGCAGCGGCGAACAGGGAGAAAAAGGAGGCCGAAAAGACGTCACAACAAGGGAGAAAGGTCGGCAAATTGGAAAAGAAACATAGTTGGCCGGAAAAATTTTCACCAGAGGGCAGTGGACCCCCCGGGTATGCAAGGTTCTAGGGTTGCCTCTCTTTAGGCTCTGGATACCATGTTGAAAGAGAGAAAAGAGAGAGAGACATAGGAAGAAACCGCGTGTTTCAACTACACGACGGAGAGCTGTATATATAGATCTATGATAATAAATACAAAGATTAGGGTTATGATTTGATTAGCCTATACAAGGAAACTACATAAATACAAAAGATATTTACACGTTTTCAACAATACCAATTCAAAGGATAAGAAAGGAAGAAGGAGGAGGAGACAGAGGGAACATAAAAGCTTTGCTATTTCGGTCCTTATGATTCCATCCATTATTTTTCAATTACTTTTAATTGAAGATATTAAATCAATCCAATAATCAATGCATCTAACCCTTAGTCGAAGTCAACATGTTTGAGCAATATTTGATAAAAGCAATGCCTACTTTGTCCTTGTAGAATGCAAAAGTTGAAGTGGTGCATAAAATGTAAATATCTTATGCATCTGACAATCTGACATAGGTGCACCCTCTTCCTCTTTCTATTAATTATAAATGAGCTTCTCTTTCTTCCTACTGTGAAATAGTAAGTTATCTTCTGAGTGAACACAGCCAACTCATGAAGCAACAAATACGTTATATTCCTCCTTCTTTCTTCCCTTGTTTCATCATTCTATGTACTTTCATGACTATTAAGGTGAAAATGCAATAATTTTACATTCTTTTCCCTTTTCTATTCAATCTTCTGATGACCAAATGGAACACAATCAAATTCAAACAAGACACCAAGGAGGTAGGTAGGACCTAAAACAGTTATGACTTGGATGGCGATTGTAGTTTCTACAGCAATCCAATGTTCATGGAAGCAGTATGAGTTTGGACAAAGATAACTAACAGGGAGCTTATATATCACTGTGACTGATATTGGGTTATCATAATAACAGTAGTTATGGAATTGGAATTGGACAGCTATTCATTGATGAGATGCTCAAGTTGATGCTAAGCTCACCAATCAATACCCAACTGGATAATGATTTATGGTTCTAGTGATACCTCCTCTACTTTAGGAACAGAGAGAAGGGAGAGACCATCATATTTTCAAATATAAAAGGCAAGTCCACTGTGTCCAAGCGGGGCAACAGAAAGAAATGCCTAATGCTGCCTCTAGGTGCAAATTTTCATTAACTCAACCTTCATCCCCTTGCTCCTTCTTGATAATATATTATTGGACATTAATATCATGCAACTTCAGCTTGGAAGTCAGGTGCCACATTCCCCTAAATTAAGGAGCTAATAATATAAGATCACAGGGTCTCCATCATAGTAGTACTTGAGTTAAAAAGAGAGCAAAAAACTGCAATGCTTTACCTTCTGATGGAACCAGGAACTTTTCCCACAAAGGACTTAAATTTGTACCCACAAAAGTCCTGGAAGTAAGTTTAGCCAATAGTTATTAAATAGAGGGAAAGTAGAACTGATAAACAAAAATACAAGGAAACAATAGCATTAAGATTAACTATGCTTAAAGACAGCATTGAAGAAATATCTCTATTGGTTTCAAACAAACACAAAAGATAACTATACAGAACAAATGATATTTGCTGTAAATAACTTCTGAAATTGGCATGTTAGCTGATTGCTCATATATATATATATATATATATTGATAAAAAATGTTGTAATATATCATGCACATGCTTTTTCAGCCAAAGACCATCGTTAAGTGTTGGAAATACAAAAATTTCCAACTAATTTACAACATAGGACTTGTTGACTCTTATTTACCTATCAATGATGAATGCATATTAGAAGACATGAACATGAACGTTAAAATAATTACAAAGATCACCAAAGTATCCACATGAAAAATGAAACTAAAATTTATCATTGAAGATGACAGGATTATTATCATCCTATCAATATCTTATATCACTAACCACGCTAACTTGCTACATAAGAATGTAACATTTAAAAGAGGGGCATTGAGAAGAGACCTATAATCTGTCAAACCTAGGTGGAGGCATAAACGAGGTCCATGGTCAGATCCACCTCCGGCATGCCAAATATACCCTCCATACTGAGATATTTGCAACAAAAAAGACAAAAACAGATAGACACACTCTGTTAGGGATAGTCCAGGGCAAAGCATGCCTCATGCTAAACAAAATCTCAAACCATATAGACAGGGCTTCACGGCCTCAAACTTTACTCTTGCTACAATAAACGTCCCAGATACATGATATTACAGAAAAACAGAAAGGATTAAAAAAGAAAAAAGACATGCCAGGATCCCAAGGGACATATGCTCTGTCCATATTGTATTATGGATTAATAAACCTCTATTGTTCATCTGATCTATACCATCACTGTGCCAAACACGCATTAACTAGCATAAAATAAAACTATACACTATTCATAACAAAATTTCAACAAATAAGGCTCCCGTACCCTGAACTTGTTTCCATTGAACAGCGATTTGTTGTTCTGACTCCTCTGCTCCCATATCTATACAACGTAAACAGAAAATGCTTCATAAAATGGAAAGAAAAGAATAAACGTAATCACAAATCCAAGTACCTAACTAACTAACTAACTAACTAACGCCCAGAATATATGATATCAATGGATCATTGCAAACGAGTGTTAATGAATGCGATCCACCTCAGAGATGGTGTTCTCCAAGTTGATGTCAGGGTGGGGGATTCGATCGTAGGTATCACTAAATGCCACAGACACCTTCAATTCAAGCCACAAATCATAAAAATTTGTTAGATTAGGCTAAAGTGAGGCACATTCCAACGTCACGAGTATTCGAATCATAAGATTTCGAAGTTTGAGAGAACCTGTGTGGGTGAAAGACCAGAAGGACATGAAACAAGTAGCTTGAAAGAACAAGGGTCGATACTACTCGTACCACTCACTTCCTTCTCCATGGCAATGGCGACGAAACTCGGAGTCAGAGACTAGTGTTTCTTTTTTTCTTCTCATCTTTTTCAAAAGCTACTGAGCTCGTTGAAAGTTCTAACAGTAATAATGGGCTCTACTTACGGGAACTATTGGGCTTCTTCTTTCCCACCCTTGGTCATGTAGAGATAAAGTAAAATCACCTTTTCCAAATTGGGCTTAGTGAAGGAACAACATGGGTCTAGTCTTTTGGGCTTTAAAGAAATGAAGAGAAAAAATAAGAATACTGGAAGAATTATGGGTTACTGTGGTTGATAGTGAAACTACTATAACAACAATAGCCTATTTTTCATTAGGTAGATATACTTATGGGTTTGGGTGAGTTTAATTTAGTTCGATATTATTTTAATATTTTGATTGAATTAATTTTTTAAATTTAATCTTAAAAAAAAAGACTTAGTCTTGCTCACACATGACTTGATTAATGATTAGATTGAGATTAGATTAACTTGAAATTAAAATAAAATATATTAATTTAAATATTATGTGTAGTTAAATCTTAAAATTGAAGAAGTATGAAACCAAAACTAATAAATATTTTACAAAATATATTTTCAAATAAGTTATATTAATATAAAAATATTATTATGTCATACATAAGTTATTAATTTAAGTCTATAAGTTTTCTAATTTATCATCAAATTTTAAGAAATAATTAGAATTCTTTAAATGTTTTGTAATATCAAGTCATCCTAAAATGTGACTTAAATCCTAACCCAAAACTATATCAATTTTACTTTTTAAGATTAGGACCCAGCTCAATTAGCTTGACCAAGCCAAGTTATTGGATCAATCTTGGTCTTGAGCCCCCAACCATAAGGTGAGGTTGGTCTATATATATCAAACAACAATATTGTGTTTGGTCAAAAATCAACTCTTTGGAAAGGCATATTGTGTGTTGCTTATGTCATGATTTGTTGGAAATTATTATATAGTTAGTCTCAAGCTCTTATAAAAGACAAGAATTATGTTAGATAGTAATTAACATAAAATTTTGTTAGATGAGAATTATGTTAGATAGTAATTAACATAAAATTTTGTGGAATTGATAGTAAAATTGTATAAATTAAAATTAATTTGACACTCATAAAATAATTTGTCAATAGGATAAATTTATTACAAAATCAATCATTCACATGAAAGTTTGTATTTTTCATATGCTCTTAAAATTTTTCATTAATTGAATACTATGTTTACTCTATCGAATTTTCATAATTAAATACCAAAAAATTGGCATAATTAAAAATAAAGACTTTTTTTTTTTTACATTAAACAGAGAAAAGACTATAACTAAGGAAGAGGATTGGTACAATAAATAGAGACAAGACTAGAACCAAGGAAGAGGAACACGACGAACAACATCAACAAACAAAGTCATCTCTATGCCATATCGAACATGATCAATTAGAATAGGCTTTTTAAATAAACGAAAAAATCGACCATTTAAATGGCTATTTATTGATAGGTAGATTTTTCTAATGATACATACAAGGTCAGCATGATAATTATATACGATTCTAACAATTCAAAGAAAACCTTAGATAGAACTTGCGCATCAAGTTAGGCACACCAAACTAAAATATAAAGCATGCACTACAAGAAAAATGACAACTAACCACGGATACATTTGGTGATTAGGCATAAAAAGTTTGGTATAGCACCTAAGCTTATTTACGCCACTGTTATAATTTTAGTGAAGCTAATTTTTCGCATTAATATCTTCGTGTCACCCATTCTTTTAGAAAAAATCGCTTTCATTGTTCTCTCATCGATTCTCCATTTCTCACTCTCTCTCTCTCTCTCTTTCTGGATTGGCATCGTCATGGCTGAAAGCTCTCTTCGTCCACCCCAAGCCTTCACCGCCATCTCCATTGTCCGGCGAGTTTCTACAAAAGCTGCGCTCGATGTATCTTCTTCTTCAGTTCGAGACTCCATGCAAAGGTTTGATTCCTTCAAAATCAAATCAGTTCGATGCTTTCATGCCAAATTCCATCATTGATTCCTCCTAGGGTTTGCGCATCTATCTCAAATTCCAAATTTCTCTTTTGCCTCTAATTCTGGATGTACTGCGATGTTGAATCTTATATTACCCTTGAATATCAGTTTTAGGGAAAATTTTGGGAATTTCAAAGCATTGTTAGCTATTTTTGGATTTTCTTTTTGAGTTTGAGAGATTAGTTACTCGAATTTCACTTTTTTTTGGTCGAAATTGTCAGGTTTCAATTTTAGCCAAGGATGTTGAATTGGAGTTCTACGGAGACGATGAAGGTCTTGCTGTGAATGGTGAAATATTTATCATTTTTGTAGTGTACTAAAAAAATTTGTTGCCACGTGCACAGGGGAGCAAGTGAATGATATTAATAAAATATTAGGATTGACGACATGTTTGCTAGTAAGTGTTTGCTCACAAATTTGCATTTATTCACTTGACTAAGTTGTGCTACTGGTTAAGATAGATTTTAGTGGCTTTTTAAGCTTAGTGACTTGAATAGTTAATTACAGGATTTTGGTTGTCAATATTGGACATTGGAAAAAATATTTCCTTTGGCTTGAGCCATACCTATTGAATTATAATAGCACAACTGGATGCTTTAATAGTGGTGCTTTTTATTTTCTTGATAAAGGAGGGTGCTGATGGTATGTGCTAAGTTTTGTAACTTGCTTGATTTGGCTTGAGACACCTTCGCAGTACGGTTCACAAATTAGGAGTTACCTTTTATTTCCCAGTTCTTGTTATTTATGGTACAGTAACTCTGTGTTTTCAATCCATTAAATTTGCATTTATGTGATGTTTGAGCTCTTTCCAGGTTAGTGATATTATGCTGACTTTCTCTTTGGGTTACTAAAATACTTTACTAAAATGTTACAAATTTTCTCTTGTAACAAAGTTTCAGATTTCTACTTCCCTTTCTATAAATTTCCATAACTATCAAGTGTTAATGCCATTTGTAAAAGGGTCTAAGAAGCAACCAAATTGCAGGCATACCCACACAAGATTCTCAGATGTAGAAGGTCCAGGATGCACATCTTTAGGAAGACTTCAGGGCTAGCAGGCTTTCCTAAAGGGACAAGAGCATTCATGACGCTTTTGGGGCAGGGCACTGTTCTACAAGAAAAGCTTGAGATGAAGCTCAATTTTGTACTGCATTCTCAAGTAAGTAGTAGACTAAATGCATTATTATTTATGTGATTTAATCCTTCATCTCCGTTGATATGTTGATATTTTGGTAGAAGCTATTAGAAACCTGGGGAGGTATGGAAACTATATTTACAGAACTCTTATGCTTACAGGTGGACATACAATCAGCTCTATTGCTCAGTGGCATGCATCTGATCTCACGGCTTCCATCAAATCAGTGTTAACTAGTTTTTCACCCTCAGTATGTTTGATAACACTACATTAGTCCTGTTATTATTTGGCGAGGGCTTAAAATTGAAATTGAAAGTGAAATTCCTTCATAAGCAAGCTGACAAGACTGCTGAGTTGCTATCAGAATTAGCAGAAGCTGTTGTACAAGAGAAGTTGCTCTTAGAGGAATTCTATGATCTTTTCTGTACCATCTGTATCTTTGAGGTAAGATTTTTTGTTGTTCTCTTTTTATTTTTGTTTGTTTTCATGTTGTGTTCCTTGTTACTTTCACCAAAGAAAATAGAAAAACAATCAAGAACCAAAGAAGGATACAACTTAATTAGGCTTCATTTATGTCAATCAAAAGATTCAAAACAAATCTTTGTGTTCAGTTTTTGAAACATCAGAATACTTTTGCTCATGTATTGCTTAGGCATGAAATATTTTATTTATGGTTTTTTTTTTTCACAATATGTGTTGGCAAGAAAGAAGCCTGAAGTGCAGCCTCATTCAACTTAAATGTTGAGAAAGGAAATATCAAAAGCTGCAATTACTATCAGAGATCACTTGGTAGGTCTTTATGTAAATAGTAGATCAGCAAAATTAGCAATATCTATATATAACCTATAAATAAAAGTTCAGAGGGATAGACGTATTCGTGAATAAAGGCTGCGGATATAGCAACTGTTTACACAACCCTCCAAAGTGGATTTAGTTTATATACTATACACTTGTACAGTGTAAGTTTGAACTCTGCTATGCAACATACTCATGCCAATTCATTCTGCTTATATTTTTGTTATTTTCTTTTGATTTCTTTATAGTGACTGCGATGTTCTTATTTTTATCATACTAGAAAAAAGAAAAAAAAATCATAATTTTGTGCGAATTTAGTGCTTGCATAGGAAGTTGCTTACTTCACTTGAAATTTGACTAAGTAATCTTCGATTAGAATTTAAAATGAAGAAATCATATGTTGGAATTTGCAGAAAGCTCCAGACCAATCAATCCATATTTGTTGTAGATAAGCTTTTACACTCTTGCAATTTGTGATGTGTTCTAGAGAAATAGTAAACCGTGAGGTTTGATTAATTTTTAGTACAATATTAATGAATTTACTTTGTTGTTGATCTTTTACACCTCTATCTTCATTTGCAAGACTCTAGCTACATGAATGATGTTGACTGGAAGGTGCTTTGCGGTTTAAATAAAACAAGCAAGATGAGGCTTTTTATTTGGAGAATGCTTCACAATAGTCACTATTTGGAGAATTCTTCAATTTTCACAGTAGAATTTTTATTTCTGCAAAATTGTATACTAGCCTCAGACTCATTCAGTTGTTCCAACCTCTGATAATGCGTGGCTTAGATCCTATATTGCTGAAACACAGAATGAGAAGAACAAGCATGCAATTGCCTTGGCAGCTGCCACAGCCACTGCCAATTAACTTTTTTCAGAGGTTATTTGGTATGTGACTTATCTTTTAGGAATGTTCAAATCAAATTGGTTGGTGTTAGTGCTGGTTTTCTCATTTGGGACAACCATTTAGATTTTAATTTTTTTATGGTAAGTTCCATAAACTTGTTGGAGGGCACTTGTTGCACATGTTTTCATTTTATTGTGTCAAATGTGCTTCCTTATGTTTTGCACAGAACACCAATGGCAGTGTTTATGTACTTGAGGTGGAGCTCTGCAATTGCAAGATGGTAATTAATTGCTCTTTTTCTTTTTGATCTACTTAAAGTTAAAAACTGAATATAACTTTCTGTATATTATTCATCTTCAATATGAGACTACAATATATATACACTTGACTACAAGATAGATCATTAATTATCTATACCAAGTCCTAGAAGTGTTAATATTATGAATACATAGATACAATGAATAGAACTCCACCGTCCACACCGTCCAATCAACAATACATAACATCTATTAATCATATTTTCTCAACACTCCCCCTCAAGCTGGAGCATATATGTCATAGGCATCGAGCTTGTTACATATATATGATATCCTTGTACCTCAGAGTGACTTAGTGAACACATCCGCCAGCTGATCATTAGAATTCACAAATGATGTGATAATTTCTCCAGAGATAACCTTTTCACAAATAAAGTGACAATCAATCTCTATGTGTTTAGTCCGCTCATGGAAGACTGGGTTAGAGGCAATTTGCAAAGCTGCTTGATTATCACAAATAAGATTTATAGATCCTATTTTACAAAACTTCAACTCAGAAAGAAGTTGCTTTAGCCATATGAGTTCGCATGTAGTAAGAGCCGTAGTTCGATACTCTGCTTCTGCACTCAATCTAGCAACAACATTTTGCTTTTTGCTCTTCCACGTAATGAGATTGCCTCCAACAAGGACACAATAACCTGAGGTTGATCACCTATCACTTGGACAACCAGCCTAATCTGCATCTGTGTAAGCAATAATATCAGTATGACCTCTATTCTCATAGACCAATCCACATCCTGGTGAACCTTTAATATATTTCAAGATTCGAATTACTGCATCCCAATGCCTGTTACAGGGAGAGTTAAGAAATTGGCTCACAACACTAACAACAAAAGAAATGTCTGGCCGGGTCATAGTAAGACAATTCAACTTCCCTACTAGTCTCTGATACCTTCCTAGATCTGAATAGGGCTCCCCCTGATCTAGCATAAGTTTAACAGTAGGATCTATAGGAGTGTCAATCTTTGGTTTGGAAATGTTGAAACAAGTTCTCCTTGAGGTGTTTGATGCCATCATGATCATCTACAATTTATCATCCATGTTTCCTCCAAAATATCAAGAACAACCAATACTTCCTCTATCGAGATATAGCAATACCATTCAAATCTAGATCTTTTTTAACCGGATTGAGCTACTTCAATTCCAAGGAAGTATTGTAACCGTCCCAAATCTTTGGTTTGGAAATGTTGAAACAAGTTCTCCTTGAGGTGTTTGATGCCATCATGATCATCTCCATCCAAATTGTCCTATGGTTTACATCTCCTTCTATCTCTCCATCATTTTGTATGATGGATCCAAGATACTTAAACGTGTAATGACAATGTCATGTACAGACACAACAAGATAAATGCATTGATTAGAGAAAGCCATGTTCTTCCAAAGCCCGTCTCCAATGTTTATAAAATATATCATCTCACCAAAAAGCATGCATTGTACAGTGGTCATCCAAGACCAAGGTAAAAAGATAAGGACTCAAGGATGACCCTTGGTGCAATCCTAGTTATAGCTCTTCTGGATTATCTTTTCTCAATTGTTTAAGGATCATACATCTAAATCTACTAAACCAAGCTCGAGGGCTCTGTTTGAGGCCGTATAAGGCCTTATGTAACCTGCAAACATATCCACGTGACTCCCCCTAAGCAACAAACCCAGGAGGTTGCTCCATATAAACCACCTTTTCTAAATCACTATGAAGGAATGCATTTTTGATATCCAACTGATGCAGAGGCCAGCGACACATGGAAGCCATGGACAAAGGATAAACGAACAGAGGCCATTTTTGCAACTGGGGAGAAAGTATCACCATTGTCTAGCCCAAATACCTGAGTATAGCCTTTAGCTACTAAACGAGCTTTCAACCGATCAATCTAATCATCTGGACCCACTTTGATAGCGAACACCCAATGACAACTAACAGTAGATTTCCCTGGAGAATAGGAAACAAGTGTCCAAGTGTTATTGGATTCTAAAGCTGCCATCTCGTCAATCATAGCCTGTCGCCATCCTGGATAAGAGAGTGCTTCCTAGACATTTTTGGCAATAGAAATAGAGGAAATAGCAGATACAAAGGCACAATGGGAATGAGATAAACGGTGATAACTTAAGAAATTATAAATTGGATGAGGGTTACGAGTAGATTGTGTACCTTTGCGAAGAGCTATAGGTACATCAACAAGAGATGTAGGTGGAACTGGAGTAGGTTCAGAGATTGGAGCAGAGGATGAATCACCTGTCTCTTCAATAGCAATTTCCTCCAAATGTGTTTGGCAGGGACAGCGCTGATAAGTTATAAGAGGACGAGGAGTGGGAGACACAGATGGAGAAGAAGACCCTGACAAATCTGATACTGAAGAATCAATAACAAGTGGAATGGGAAAATTGATGGGCAATACTTGGGAGACAGAATCTGGTGTCACCGACGTAGTAAAATAAGGTGTATCCTCAAAGAATGTGACATCAACAGTCATGTAGAAACGATGAGTAGAAGGAGAATATCATCTGCATTCTTTCTGTACACGAGAATAACCAAGAAAGATACACTTGATAGCACGAACAGACAATTTATCAATACCTGGTGTGAGATCATGTACAAAGCAAGTAGAACCAAAGACACGTGGGAGAACTGTGAAAAGTGGGTCCTGAGGAAACAACGAAGAATGAGGTACTTTGTTATTCAAGGCAGAGGATGACATTCGATTTATTAAGAAACCAGCAGTGAGTATTGCATCACCCCAAAATTTTAAAGGTGCATTGACATGTAACAAAAGGGTACGAGTAATTTCAATAATATGACGATGTTTTCTTTCAGCAATACAATTTTGTTATGGTGTATGCAGACAAGAGAATTGATGAATTATGCCATGAGACGCCATAAAATGATTAAGGGGAGTAGAAAAGTATTCTTTTGCATTATCACTACACAAGATGCGAATAGAATGTCCAAATTGGGTTTGAATTTCATTGCAAAAGTTCTTAAAAATAGTACACAACTCCGAACGTTCCTTCATTAAAAAGATCCAAGTGCATCTTGAAAAGTCATCAATGAAAGTAATAAAGTACCTATAGCTCAAGATAGAATTGACTCGACTAGGATCCCAAAATATCTGAATGGACAAGAGCAAAGGGAGAAGTTTCTTTACGATGAACTGAGCTCGGAAAAGAAGATCGAATATGTTTACCAAGTTGACATGACTCACACTCCAGAGATTGCAGGTGGGAAAGATTAGGGACCATTTTCTTTAGTTTATTTAGATTTGGATGACCCAGACGACGATGAAGGAGACTCGGTGAATCAGCAACGGTGCAAGCATTTGAAGATGGAGGCTAGAAATAGTAGAGATCGTGTGATTCAAATCATGCGCCAATCGTCTGTCTCCTATTCCGATCCTGTATAGAGAAAGAATTGGCAGTAAAAGTTATGGAACAATTAAGGTTATGAGTGAGTTGACTAAAGGAAACTAGATTAAAGGGAACAAAATTTAATGGCAAGGAGGGAAGAAGTGTGGCTTGACCAATACCTTTGGCTTTTGCCTTGGAGCCATTAGCAAGAGTGATATAGCGTGAATTTTTGGGTTGTGATATTTTTGAGAAAAGAGAGGGATTACCAGCTATGTGATCAGAAGCACCAGAATTCAAAATCCAGGATTCAATAGGCGAGGAATGAGAGAGACAAACTGTAGAATTACCAGTATAAGCTACAACTGTTGAAGATGAATTATGTTATGCTGCCTTGAACTGAAGATATTCCTTGTATTCAGCATCTGACAAAATACTATGATCCATTGAAGAAACAAGCCAAATAGGGACGAACAATGGATGGTGGAGGACGAACGGAGGTGGGCTCTTAAGACCCACTAGTCAAACACCACTTGAACAGACTCAGGGAGGGCCGACGAGTAGAACGGGACCGGCGGCAACGAAATCCAATGACGGGAAGGCGGCGCGTGGCTTGCACGCGCCGGTCGTTGAACAAGAAAGGAGCACTCTCCGGTGACGGGACTTGGTGGGATGGCCGAAAATGGCTGTCTGAGATGACTGGAGCCCTCATTCTGACAGATGAGAGGACTTTGGACGAGGTTCCAGCCTTGATAGCGGCTAGAACAGTGACGATGATGAAGAGTAGAAGCGGATCAACTCGCTCTGATATCAACTTAAAGTTAAAACTGAATATAACTTTCTGTATATTATTCATCTTCAATATGAGACTACAATATATATACACTTGACTACAAGATAGATCATTAATTATCTATGCTAAGTCTTAGAAGTATTAATACTATGAATACATAGATACAATGAATAGAACTCCATCGTCTACACCGTCCAATCAACAATACATAACATCTATTAATCATATTTTCTCAACAGATCTTATTATCTTAAACCATTGATATGTGATCTACATCTTATGATGATAGCTGTTTTGTAGAACTTTGGGTGAGGATAAAAGCTTGGCCTCATTGCTTATGCTGCAAGAAAAAAGCAACTGAATTTCCCTATCATTGTGAGGAAAGAGTTGAAGGAAACTATGCGTGCTGTTGTGAGGAATATAACCATGGTCATGATGCCTTCAGCATACTTTAAGAGCATCATTAACTTGCTCCACGATGCAGATAAAAATGTTGGGAAAAAAGGTATGATTTTTAATAAGATTACCAAATATAAGAAAATTTTATTCGGATCTTGCATTATTTTGATATAAGGGTAGACCATAATTTGTACGTGTCTTTATTTACTTCATGGAATTAGACATCAAGACTTTGGAAATGTTCCCTTAATTGGTTAGGTAGCCATAGCGGGCATTTATTGTTTTTCAAGTTTTCTCATATGATGATTACTAGAAAAAGACATGTATTAGACTCATATATTACATATTCCATTGGTTCCTGTATCTACTGAAAGTTTTTTTGGTTAATTGGTCCTCGACACACATATCTTGGTAAATTACAGCATAATTGGGCTGTTATGTGAGACTGCAAGAAATCATGAAGACGTCAGTTTAAAGCTTAAAGACAGTAATTGTTCAAGGTCAAATCCAAGTTCTGCTTGACTTCATATGAATGGAAGTTCTCAAGTTATTGGAAAGTGTTTTTCTCCGTCTATGTGTGATGATGCAGGCTATGTTTATATGTAATCAGTATCCATCCATTCGTGAAGCATCTGAAAAGACATTTTAAAGCTTACAGAAAGACATTGTGGTATTATTGTATAGCATTCATGTTTGTCGATTTAGTTTCTTTGTAACGTTTGGATGTTTTGTAAAACTTGATTTTACTTTTAATGTGAATGTAAACCAATGACTTTCAATTTGATTTGGTTCTTAAATATTTTTTCAATATATATATATATGAGGTCAATATATATATATATATATATATATATATATATATATATATATATATAAAAAACTCACCTGTGTAAGTTATCATATATATAGTTTGTGTTTTGTTGTAAATTTTTTTATATAGTCGATTTCAAGCCCGAAAAAAAAAGGAGAGTTGTGTTAGGCAGTCGACAGCTAACGTAAAACGTTGAATTTTTATGATATAGATTAACGATGTGATTATGTTAATGCTAGGTCGTTGTTCCTAAGCAACGTGTTGTATGACTCGAGAATAGTGTCAAATGAGTTAAGAGTCGTTGCATCGCTGTTTGAGTGTAGTAAAAAATAAGTAAGGGTGTTCACATTTTCGTGAACGGGTGGGGATAAAGAAGCTAGTTTAAAAGAGTAGGATGCGTTTTGAAACTTGAAATATAAGTACACTTACAGGTAAATCAATGGAAATAGTTGATATCATGATTATGAGGATGATTAATTTTATGTGCCTACAAGAAATTAAGTGGGTTGGAGAAAAGGCAAAAGAACTCAATACTTCAGGTTTTAAGTTTTGGAATACCGGCAAGGTAAAATCTACAAATGTGGTAGATATAACAGTAGATAAGAATTGAAAGAATAATGTTGTGGATGTGAGAAGACTCAGAGATAGGATCTACAAGAGACTTTTAATGTTATCAGTGTGTATGCACCCCAAGTAGGGTTAGACGAGCACTATAAGATAAAATTTTGGGAGGATTTAGAATGTTTAATTCAGGGAATACCTTTAGGAGAGAAGATTGTTCTAGGAGAGGACCTAAATGATCATGTGGGGAGGGAATTTATGGGATATGAGGGTTTGCATGGAGGGTATGGTCTAGGAGTAGCTAATGCAGAGGGCAAAACGATTTTAGATTTCGGTAACTTTTGATTTTACAATAGTAACACTTGTTTTAGGAACATCTTATCACGTATAGAAGCGAGAGTTCTTACTCTCAAATTGATTATTTTCTAATAAGGAAATCAAATATAAAGCTTTGCATGGATTGCAAAGTTATCCCTGAAGAGAGCTTGATTACCCAACATAGGGTTTTAGTTATGGATGTATGAGTTAACATGAGAATAAGGAGAAATTGTTGAGACAAAGTCCCAAAGATCAAGTGGCAATTAAAGGGAAGAAAACAAATGCTTTTTCAGAGTATGATTATGGAGGAAGAGATTTGGAAGATACAAAGGAGTGCAAATGATATATAGGATGAGATGGCTAAAGGGATTAGGAAAGTAATAAAAGAGACACTCGGTGAATCAAGAGGCTTTGGACTCAAGGATAAAGAATTTTGTTGGATCCAAGGATAAAGAATCTTTGTGGTAAGAGGCAAATGTATAAGATAAGGTTAATGTTAAAAGGAAATGTTATAAAGCTTGACATGCGTGTAATAACGATGAAAATTGAGAAAAATATAAGGTAGCTAAAAAAGATACTAAGAAGGCGGTGAGCGAGGTGAAAACTAAAGCATTCAGCGGGTTATATTAATCTTTGGACACCAAAGATGGAGAAATGAATATTTACAGGCTTGCTAAAAGTAAGAAAAGGAAGACAAGAGACTTGAATCAAGTGAAATGCATTAAGGATGAATATGGTAAAGTCTTGGTTACGGAACAAGACATCAAGGATCGATGGAAGGGTTATTTTCACAAGTTATTTAATGAGGGACATAGGACATTAGGGGACTCAGACATTCTAAACACTAAAGAGGAGGACCAAAATAAAACATTTTAATGTATAATTTGGGAGTTTGAGGTAAAAGAAGTTTTGAAGATGATGAATAATGGAAAAACGGTCGAACCAGATAATATACTTATCGAGGTGTAGAAGTGCCTAAGAGAAAAATGTATAAGTTGATTCACAAAGTTGTTTAACAAGATAATGAGATATAAGAAAATGTCAAATGAATGAATGAGAAATACTTTAATTCCTATTTATAATAATAATGAAGATATATAAAATTGTACAAATTACAAAGGGATTAAACTTATGAATCATACCATGAAGTTATGGGAAAGAGTAATTAAACGGAGATTAAGACAAGAGACTCATATTTCAGAGAATCAATTCGATTTTATGCTTGGGAGGTCAACCATGGAAGCAATCTATCTTCTATGAAGATTGATGAAGAGGTATCAGAGGAAGCAAAAAGACCTACACATAGTTTTCATTGATCTGGAAAAAGCCTACGATAGAGTACCGAGAGAGGTCTTGCGGAAGGCTCTGGAGAAGAAAGAAGTTCGTATCGCTTATATTCGAGCAATTCAAGATATGTATGATGGGGCTAAAAGTAGTGTGAGAATACAAGGTGTGGTTACAGAAGATTTCCCTATAACTATAGGACTGCACCAATGGTCAACTTTGAGTCTATATATTTTTAGCTTAGTCATGGATGTGCTTACTGCGTATATCCAAGAGCCGGTGCCACAATGCATGCTTTTTGTAAATTATATAGTCTTAGTTAGAGAGTCGAGATAGGAAACAAATAAGAAGTTAGAGCTATGGAGATGAGCTTTGAAAGAAAATGACTTTTGTCTAAGTAAGAGTAAAACGGAGTATATGAAATGTAAGTTCAGTAAGAAATGTGTTAATACTAGCTTAGCGGTGAAAATTGGGGACCACATCATACTACAAGTCACACGGTTTAAGTATCTTGGATTTATTATACAAAATGACAGAGATAGATAGAGATGTAAATCATAAGATTCAAGCTGGATGGATGAAATGAAGGAGTGTTTCAAGAGTGATTTGTGATAGAAAAGTGCATCTCAAACTTAAGGGTAAATTTTATCGTACAACTATAAGGTTCGCGATGTTGTATGATACTGAATGTTAGACGATAAAAAGCCAACAAGAACATAAGATCAGTGTCGTGGAGATGAGAATGTTGCGTTGAATGTGTGGTCATACAAGATAAGATAAGATTAGGAATGTATGTATTAGAGAAAAAGCAGGGGTAACACCTATTGTGGAAAAGATGGTAGAATATCATCTAAGGTAGTTTAGACATGTAAGAAGAAGATCCTTAGAAGTCCCGGTAAGAAGAGTAGATTAGATGGATGATAGTTCAATACCTAGCGGTAGAGAGAGACCAAGAAAGACTATATGTGAAATAATTAAAAAAGAATTAGATTTGAATGATATTTTTGAAAACTCGGTTTATGATATGATATAATGACGTTGTTTGATCTATGTAGTTGATCTTACTTAATAAAAAAATGCTTTATTGTTATTGTTGTGTGTGTGTGTGTGTATATATATATATATATATATGTATGAAGTAAAATTTGAAAAATATTATTATTACGAGTTTTACTTATGATTTTTGACATATTTTGACAAAGGCTTAAGCGACAGCACAAAAATTGTAGATAAGTGTTCAAGTGTTATAGTGATGCTTTAGTGTACTGTCACTAAAGGTTATAGTGATAGCACAAAAACCATGGGTAAATGTTCATGTGCTCTAGTGACGACATAACATACTGTGGCTAGAGCCTATAGTGACGGGTGAAAACCGTGGGTATATTGAATCAAACCTTACGGAGAAAAGTATCATGGGTATAGGGTTTTAGGAAATATACCCACGGTTTTTTACCTTTAGGGACAGAATTTTGCTGTCATTAAAAGTCAAATTTGTTGTAGTGATGTTTTGATAATGAATAGTATTTCTTAATGAAAATATTTTATATTATCTATTTATTAATTATATGGAGAATCACTCTTTAGTGTATACTCTTGTGCGATGCATATCCTATGTTTTTAACATTTTCTCTTGAATAATTACTCAGCTTGTAATAAAAAATCTCCAAAAAAGAAATATGATTAATCTATCTTACAACGTGATTATTTCATTATAAAACATATATATAATAAAACAAACATTAGCATAGTTTTTTGAATAAAATTATTATAATGAGAGATTAATCAAATAATAATATTTTTTTTAAAAAAAGATACATATTATATGATCAAATTAGAACAAAGTGTTTAATACAAATTACTCAAACCTCTCATTATTAGTCCAGTCTTAGTGGCTTACACAGTGTTTAGTTCTACACTCAACAATAGTTTTTTCTTTTAAAAATTCACACACACACACACACACACACACAAACACACATATATTCTAAATTTTCTCAATCTATATGGTTAACAAAGAAGAAAATCATTTTCAGAATTAAGATGGAGAGAAAATTAAGATAAAAGTAATGCATTATATAAACTTTTTACCCTGTCGCACACAAAAGATGTGAAACAAGACAAGCATAAAGAAACAATTTTTTATATATTTCAATGTCATTGTCACCCATTTTCTTCATTGTTTTAATAGCATGGATTTTGTTTGGAAGACCACGTTCCCTCTCATTTTCTTGAGTTGTGAAGATGTGTATTGATGTTAACGTTATTGATATTGACGGATATAAGTAAGTTCCCGCACAAAGTAGCATGGATTTTTCTATGGATACATGATTATCGTTTGTAAGTGTGTTGATAATTTCCTTGATCTTGTCCAAGCAAAGTATCTTTTATATGGCGTATTTTTTTTTAATTATGATTGTAACTAGTTAGTGTTAAAATTAGTTTTAATTATATTTTTATGAATAATTATAAATATAAAAAAATTAAAATTTTAATTAAAATTTTTATATGCACACAAATTTATATATAAATATTATCGAATAAAAAAAATAAAAAATCATTTACAGACCCAAACTTTATAGGTCCTCCTTTAAACAAGTCATGTGTTCGGTAGTGGGACTCTCAAGTCTCAAGATGTTTGAGGGTTAACGCAGTTTGTCTTGAATGAAAAAGGAGTTATACTTCTCCCACAGCGAATCATTCGGCGAATAAAGCAAAATGATAAATAAGATTAATTGGGAGTCACCCGATTCTGATTTCCATAATCCACCAGATCCCATAGGGCCTTAATTAACATCACACTTGTGTGTGTTTTGGCCAAGCCTGGGGGTTCCCTTTTTGCATACATTTATTATATTGTTGGGTGGCTTCTGCAAATGCTGAATGAATTGATTGTACTACTCGTGCTGCTCTCTTTATTGTTCATCATCGTTGATTTTCTTTCTACCCTTTATCTGACATGCACCACCAAAATCTTCATTGTTTTCCTTCGATCTTCCCCTTCTTTTCCTTTGTATCTTATTATTATTGACTATTGAGTTCCAAACTGCTAATTGTTTTAGCATTTTCATTATGTTCTACATCCTAAGCAGCGTTTAAAATTGGAAGTTTGACTCAGCATCAACCCGTCTCATCCCCTCATCCAAAAATGGACCAGAAAAGTTAGAAAGAGAATATTAATATAGTTTCAACAAGTTTGAATTCATTAATGAGTTATTTTTTTTTAATTTCATAATATTTATATGTAAATTTAAGTATAAAAAAATCATCAATTAAAATTTATAAATTATTTGTATATATAATTATTTCTAAAAAAATTAATTTAACTAAATTTTTATACAAATTTAAATGTTATTAATTAAAATTTATCTTTTAATTTGAGTCATTAATTTATTTTAATAATAAATTAATAATATTGATTTATTCATCGACCACTTTATAAAGTGGTCATATTAGCCATTACCAAGTTAAAAAGGAAAATTACCATTCTACTTGCTGTCCTCTGCTTTGCAAAGCAGTTGTTGTTTTTTTTTTTTTCTTGAGAACCACAAAAGTTACGCACCTAACTTGGGATTTAACAGTTGAAATTGACCCTTAAACGACAGAAACATTACAGTTTGCAGTAGAGCTATTAACATCAAACATATTTTCTTTTCCCTTTGGACATAGTTGAGTCTTTTTATCATCCATAGTACCACAACACTACTTATATGCTTTTAATACTTGATTTGTTCTCACATAATTAGGCAGACTTATGTTGTTTACCTAACTACTTTAGTATAAATTAATTGTGCAACACTACTTGTATAAATATCGCATTTGAGGACATCAATTTTTTTTTTTCCTGATTATGTTCATATGCATTTGTATATATCAACGATATGGGAAGTATATGTCTTGAGAGAATATATAAATAGCATTTTTCTATTGACATCATCTCACAAACTGTGTTTTACGGTGCTAGTAAATTCCGTTAGTAAAAAGGATAATGATATTTACAAATAATAATAATAATAGAAAAATAAATTGCATAAATTTTCTTTTCAGATTCGTTATATTCAATGTGTACACATGTCACTGTACAAATGTCACTTACGTTTTAAAATTTATCATAATATAAATCGAATTTTTTCAAATTTAGAATATATATATATATATATATATATATATATATATATATATATATATATATGTGTGTGTGTGTGTGTGTGTGTGTGTGTGTGTGTGTGTGTGTGTGTGTAATGGAGGCAACTGCATATCAGACAGAAGGAATTTGAGCTCGGTATAATTCATTACATGAAATCTAACAAAGGTATACGCAATTAACTCCAATATATATGATCGGTATAAAAATTTTATCAAGTTAATTATAACAGTTGAAACTTTAGACTGTTGCTGCTTGAAATTTTTAAAATTAATGAGTAACACCTTGCAGTTGTAACTTTCAAGGATGACAGTAAATTATGGGATGCTGTTAGAAATTTAATGCATGTCTGTTGAGGCCAGTTTTGCAGCTGAACTAGTCCCAGGGGTGCTGGGGGTCCATCGTCTGGTTTTTCCATATGTGAATGTCTCTTAGCCTAATTTATTGTGCTTATGAATGAAAGGCAATTCATGAACCATGTGGTCTCAAGTCTCAACTCTACAGATATTTCATTACTTGTGATGAGTTTTTTTTTTTTTTCCCCATTGATTATATGGTTTTTGCGAGATAGACAGTTTTCTTTTTACCATGCCATTCGGTCGGGGACACTTTTTAGGAGGATTATCATTTACAACTTTTTCTTAATTAATATATAGTATTTAATTTTAACTGCACTCGCATATAACATAAGATCTACTTAAATTTTGATTCGATGAATTTAAACTTCTGATTACAATTTTAATCTTGAATATCTTACGTACTAGAAGGGCTCTAATCACCACTCTTTCTTATGCCTTAAGCAAGATCTTCCTAAACTATATATCTAGCTGAAAATTTGGATTGAACCATTATTGTTTGAGTTCTGAAAATTTTCTCTCCTACGTTTAAACTTGAAATTTTTTTGTTGATATTTTGAATAATTGGACATACGACTTTTTAACAGCTCTTACTTAGAGCGATGTAAAAAATTATGTGTAAGGCAAAATGAGGGTTCCTTTATTTTAAAATAAATTTAAGACCCTGGGCATAGTTAATTTGGGCTTTGGGGATTATGGTTTGTGAGCATTTGAATAGAGTTCCAAAGCACAAATTTTGTTGTAACAATTACAAAATTTAATTATAAGCATTATTATCAAATGCCTTTTATAATGTAACAAGCTTATGAAAAAAAGAACTCAATTAATAAAGAGACCCCACGTCTCAAACTAAAATTACCTCCAGGTGGTCAATATCGTGCGTTTACTTTCTAGAGGGGGAAAGAGTGGTTTAAATTAAAGTTTCGACAGAGTACAACAGCTTTTCTATTTGCCATTCAAATTTTCAAGTAGTTTTCTCTTGGTGAGAATTATTCAAATAGTTGCAATAACTGCCACTTAATATACTTTGGGCATCCTCACGAAACTGTATTGAATTAAATTAAGAGAAATTTTTATCTATATTTAAAGTATTTAAGTTAGAGTATTTAAGTTAAGTGTACTAGGTCAATAAGTATTTAATATATTTTTATAAAATTTTTTATTTTTAATTATATAATATAAAATTTTATAAAAATATTAAATATTAATTGATCTAATACACTTAATTTTATGTAAAA
The DNA here is from genome assembly GCA_029884605.1 of Ormosia emarginata. Classification (NCBI taxonomy): domain Eukaryota; kingdom Viridiplantae; phylum Streptophyta; class Magnoliopsida; order Fabales; family Fabaceae; genus Ormosia; species Ormosia emarginata. Next base: position 15,743,109 of record JAQQTP010000089.1, on the reverse strand, counting down.
ATTTCTCTAAATTAAAAGAAAATACGTATTTGGACAGTGTTAAGTCCTCAAAAAACTGTTACAGAAACAGCACAAAGTCATCTCCCACCATCAATAAATTTCCAATTCCAGAAACAATTTCTTAATCTTCAAAATCAAGGGTGAAAACTTCATATCTGTGTAATTCATTTGCACAGGAGTATGTGCAAGCAACATTTCTCTAATTCTTTTATTTCAATTTTTATTATAATGAGTTGATATTATTATTAAGTTTTAAATGAATGATTGGTTTTCACCGTTTTGATTTACTCAAACAATCAACTTTAAGTCTTAACAAATTCTAATTAAATTATATCAAAACTCTCTAATTCTATAGCATTACATACACTAAAGTAAAAGGATATGAATTCCCAACCATTTTAAATGACTGCAGGGTGTGTAGTTGTAGATCTAGCCATTCAAACATAATTTTCTCTTTCTCTTGCATTAAGATAACCAAATATTAAAATTTAGTTATCAAGGGCTGAGATTTCTGCAGTTCTTTGTATAGCCGTAGAGGATCTTGATCCAAAGTAAAATACCATGCAGTGGTAAGAGAAGCATGTAAAACCCAACCTTTCCTTGTCTAGAAATTTAAATTCATTGTTCAAAAACTAAAGACAAAGTATAACATGGTGGAAATTAATTCACAATTGACTATTATTGACAAAAGGAAAAGTTGTATTAAGAAAGGAAGAATACATTATACAAGTAAGACCCACAGTCCGCTATGCTGCTAAACAGGAACTAATGAAAGCTATATAAAAAGAATTACAGGATTTTTCTTTTCATTTTTTATTTTTCATTTTATTACCAAAAAGAAACGCATTACTATAACACATGTAAACAAATAATAAAAACCAGAAAAAGGAAACCATAATACCCTTTTAACAGTATGGCAACAAGCTTCAGTCATATTAGAAGCAGCTAGCATACCTTATTGGGTAAGAACCCTTGAGGGATTCAACAATATTAATAACAAGTATATAGTTTACAGAAAAATGTATTGCACAATAACATTGAAGCCTGTAAAGAGATCTAAAGAATTAGATAAGCCCTTCCTTTGTCTTTTTCTTTTTCTTTCTGCAAAGGCAGATATATAACCTTATTTGAGAAAATCTGGAAGTTCGTAGGTGTTTGGATCCTCAACTTCGTTGATCCAACCATACTTCTCCATGAAAGGGTTGGCCAAGGACTCTGGTGGATAGTCATCAATACAGTCGTCCCACACATTAGCATCTCCCAGATCCTTCATTACCTCCCACAAACAGCTGTTGCATTTAAAGCCAGCACCAAAGCTTATCATCAATACTCTGTCACCCTTCTTGAGCCTCTTCTTGGCCTCCATGTACCCTAGCACATACCACAGGCTACTAGCCGATGTGTTCCCAAAGCGGTGCAGTGTCATCCTAGCTGGTTCAACATCATATTCACTCAGATCCAAGCTCATCCCAATGCCATCAATCACTGCCTTTCCTCCTGTATGAAGGCAAAAATGGTCAACACCTGTCTTGAAGTTCAATGGGGATTTAGTAGTACCTCCACCACCTGCAGACTTAGAGGAACTACTTTTCTTCAGTTTTTTGATGAGGGACACAACTAGAAACCTGAGCAACTCCCTAGTTGGCAAAATCTTGGGTGACAGTACCCTTAAATTATCAACAAATGCCCTTGTAGCTGCTTTGGGAAGAGTTTTCCCAAGGTGAAACCCAAGCCTACCCTGGTCATCTTCCTTTTGAACACAGCAACCATAGGCCTCTTCTCTAGCTCCATGATGGGTCCTCACCAAGCACTTCAATCTCAACATGGCCCTGTGCTTTAAGGACCTTTTGTTAGTCAGAAGAATGACACACCCACCAGAACGGAACAAACAATTGGCAAGGATCATTGATCTGTCATTGCCAGAATACCAATTTGGACTCAAAGACTCAGAAGTCACCAACAGAGCATACTTGTTCCTTTGGGACTTGAAAATGTTCTTAATAATGTCCAAAGAAATAAGGCTAGCACTGCAACCCATCCCAGTGAGATTGTAAACCTTGATGTCGTGCCTCATTTTGTAATGGTGAATGATTCGAGAGGATAAGGAAGGAACAGCAGCGAGCATAGAGATATTAACCACAAGGACATCGATCTCAGAGGGGGAAATGCCTGACCTGGCAAGGAGCTTGGCAATGCTATCATTGAAGAACTCCTCCATTTCAGAGATGCCATCCATCAAAGTGGGGTTTGCCTCGCGGCCATCGAAGACGTTTCTTGGAGCATAAGTTTGCTCCCCAATGCCGGAGCTGACAATGGCTTTGAGGAGGAACTTGTACTCATTGAGGCCCAAGTTCTCGGTCCTTTTGATGATCTTACCGCAGAACTCAGTTCCAAGCATTCTGCTATCTGTTGGCTTGTAGCATTGGTAGTCCAATATGTAGCACTCCTGGTCCCTTCTCTGATCAAACAACCTCCAAATCAGGAAACAGAAGTACAATGCTGGAATAACATAAAGTAAAGTGAGGGACTCCATGAGAGCGAGAGAGATAGAGAGGAGAGAGAGACAGAGAGAGAGGGATGAGAGGAATAGGTAGACGACAGAAGCAAGAGAATTTTGTTGGATTAGAATTTCAAGCGCAGTGTTTTATAAGGGATCGAGTGGAAAGTGGAGTGCGTGAATGAGTTGGGCATGCCGCATGTGAAGAGGCCTACGATCCAATGTCAATATCTCAACCCCCAACAAACTTTTTTTTCCTGAAATTTTCGTGTCAACGTTAATAGTTATGATATTTAGACACCAATTTTTGGATATGACTTTTACCCAAGTGACTAGCGTGCAAATAACGGCCAAACATAAAAATGGCCACCAGCCTGGGTCAATTTACAAACTTTTATGGTTTTTGACACAATTTAACCTATAAAATGTGACTTTGATTACATCTGCATAGATTGGGTTTAAAAAAATACTCTAACCTATATAGTATGAATTGAGTAACAGGTATGAAAAGTTACATCACACAGAAACTCATCTCGTCCAAAAGTCGTTTAGTCATTGTAGTATTTTAATAAAATTAAGAACAAAAAATGGATAAAACATTGATATATTGAGGATCTTCTGGTTTATATCAAAATAATATCAAATCAATCCAGGAAATACTGAAAACAACTTTTAAGAATTCAAAGAAACAAAAACAAGGATGAGCAAATTAGAGAGTACTCAATTCTCTCCTAAGTCTAAGCCTAATTCCAGCCTACCTCTTCTAACACCTCTCACGAGGATATATCCCCCACTCCTCCACTAACAGAATCACGTGGAATCCTCTTTCATTTCATTATCATTATCATATCAATAGTTGGTTACAGCCTTAAGGCTCCCCATTTGTCTCACCCTCTCAGCCCATATCCATTCTGTCTTGGATTTTCCTTCTCATAGAGACTTTAGTGATTTTATGAGGGATTCTATCATATTTTAAGTTGATTTTATTAACTTTTTTATAGTGTTAATTAAGTTTCGGTTTGGACATTGTGATCATATTAAGAACGTGACAAAGAAAATAAAAATGATAAACTCATAAAATATCTAACAAATCATTGTAATGAAAATTTAATGGCTCATTTGGATGACAAAGAGTATGTTAAAAAAATTGAGAATGGAATAAATAATTATGTCAATTCATATGTTGTATGTGATGATATTGATTTCAGTTAGTTAATATGATTTGTTATTTATGACTTTTGAGATTTGTTAACTTACTTTAATTTATTTCAACTTTATATTAACTTAGTAAGACTTTTAATTTATTTGAGACATATGTTATTTTTAATCAAAACGTGTTATATGCATGGTTCTAAAAATCAGACCAGTCGGTTGAACCGGGACCCGACCTATAGTTTGACCCCATCATGTTAGTCAAACTAATAATTTAAGAACTACCTTAAAAACTGTTAAACCAGTTCTGAACCGTTCAAACCAATTCCAGTTTAGCTAGTCAATTGGTTCAATCTTTTTATAAAAGATGTTTCAAAATTCCAACAAGGAGAATCAAACCAAGGCAAAAAGGATAAATTAGCATACGCACAACCACTAGGCCATAGGTATTGTTGAATACAAAGGTTCACATTATAGTATATAAGCTTATATTTTAAATATTTAATATAAAAAATATTTACCAATGTGTGTTAGTTCAAGTGGAAGGAGTTTGAGTTCCTTAAGCATGTGATTTTTTATTCAAATATGGGATTCATGTGTATGAAAATAACATCGTTGGGAGAGGTCATCGCTTAGGCACTAGATCGTACTTGAGAGATTAGTTTTTCACCAATCGGATGGAGGATACTCCGGAAGACAATATATATATAGGGTTTAGGGTATAATACTTAATATCTATATAATGTTAAACATATATAATATAAAATTATGTTCCGATTCAATCACGGTTGAATTATTGAACCGTGAATTACTTTTTTCACTGGTTCAATGTCTGGTCTAATTTTCAGAACCTTGATTATATGTAATGATTTTTTGATTTCATGTTTTGGCATTTATTTTAGCAGATTTTTTTTTAATGTATGTCGAACCTACACGTTTGACCTAACTCAATCCACTATTAAACGGGTCAAGTTAAAAGAAAAAAAATTTCTCAACCCAACCTAACCTACTAGCTTGATGAGCGAGTCAAGTCCAAAATTGTTACAAAACTCACCCAACAAACACTCTTAGATAAGCAACATATATTATGTGGTAATCGAAAATATTAATTAATTAATTGATAATTAATTAATATCCTTATCACCACATAATACATATTGTTCACTAATTGATAATTGAATAATATGTCCAAACACTACTTAATAAACATTATTCACTAATTATTTATACAAAGATCACCAATGTAAAGATAGTGTACAAAATTTGTTCCGCTAACCTTATTACAAGAAACAAAGCAAGCACTTATCACGCGGTCCCTTGGGCATGTGTGAGGATGAGTTCCCGGAGTCCCTAGTCCAAGTCTCTAAAATTGGAGAAATTCTTATTTAAATATAGTGTATCTAGTTAGGTGTATTAAAGTAATTAAAATTTAATATTTTTATAGAATACCGTAAAATTAATTATGAGACATAAAGATCCATAAAAATATTAAGTTCTAATTAATTTAGTGTACCTAACTGTAATGCACCATATTTAAGTAAGAATTTCTCCTAAAATAAAAACACTGGAACACCACAACGTGGTTTTTATGAGTGCTCATAGGTCAAGTTAATCTGATCCGAATATGACACAATATTTTTATCGAGTCAAATTTTAATATTAAGACTCGATTTGATTATGACCCGATTAGTGACCGGTCGAGATCGAATCAACTTGACATGCAAATGAAATTTATAAATTTGATATTATGTATAGTTAACTCATAAAATTTTAAAAATATGAAATAAAAACTATGAAATACTTTACATTATATATTTTAAAATAAATTATATCAATATAAAAATTATTAATTTAAATCAAGAAATTTTATAATTTATTATTAATTTTTTTATAAAATTATAAGTTTTAATATATTAAATAATATTAAGTCAAATTGACTGATCTAAAGTAACTAAAACTTGATCTAAAAATTATATCAAGTCTAATTTTAAAATTCAATCTAACTAAATTATCTTCAACTCGAATCGAATGATGAACACCTATGCAGTTCACCAAAGTCAACATTTTTGTACAGTTATTCAAGATATATTATAGGATTTAATTTTTATCGTTTGATATAAGAATTTTTTATACTATTATTTAATTATATATTATTAAATTTTTAAAAAAGCCTGAGAATCACAACCAATACCAAATTCAACTCTATATATTATTAGCGCCAGGTCAGCTAGTTGACGTTTGAATAAATAAACTGCAAAAGTTGTAGAGTGCTAAAATAAAGTGAAAAGCCATTATAGTACACAATAAGTAGCTTACCCGATGTAGTTATCCACATTTAAGAAAGGTGTAATCTGGTAGATATGGCTTATGAGGGAAGACCGTAATGTTACATTATTTACGTAGTATTAATATTAAAATTTGATTAGGCAAACATAATCAATTTTTTTTCTTCAAGTCTTATTAAAATCAAGACGCGGCTGAAATTGTAGGTCGTTTTACTTTGTCTACTGTCTTGAAGCTAACTAAAGAGTTAGCCTAGTGGTAAGATCGTTCAAAAATAACTTAATGCCAATTACAAATTAATATAAAAATTGACCCGATGATATCCTTAAAATAAAATAAAATTAACTTGAAGCTACGTTTGTTGTATATTAGCATTTGATAGGATTGGAAATCTCTAAGCTACTTACCATAAGAGAGGCAAGCTTCGGATTAACTACTTGGAGTACACATTAGTGCATGAGTAGAATATTGGCTAGCACATGTAATTTGCATTAATATTCAGCTCTCTCACTGCAACTCATCTGTTGGAGTCCAAGTTAGACTGTCCAACAGAAAAAAAAAAAAAAAATCGAACGCAAGAAGCAACCTTAGCCAGTAAGAGTGGCAAATGGCAATGAAATCCTGGCGAAACAAGCCTAAGGCAGAAGCTTCCTTATCCTTATCCTTATCCTTTCCTTACTCACAGACTCACAGTCGATGCAAGCCGTGGAAATTGGTGTCATATCATGAGATGGCGGCTACGTTTACAAATTGGAATCTTCCATTGGTATTTGTCAATCGCCAAGCACCCTCTGCATATTGTTGTACGGCATGAGCCGAGGTAGTTATTACAGGATAATTAAGCTAGTTGTCTTAACTTACTCAGATTAGTTAAAATATGTTATTTTTGTAACTAACTTAGTTAGCATCATTTTACTGCTATAAATAGCAGAGTGTATTCATTCTCTGTATTCATTCTTCCAAATAATGAAGAAGTTCATTCATTCTTCCGCTTGTTCAAATATTAAGATGGTATCAGAGTTCTAATCTAGAGCTCTGGTTCCCTTTCTTTCTTGTTTCTTTTTCTTACATTCTTCCGTTGCAATATTCTTCTCTCCTTCGTTATAGCAATGGCAACCCAGAGCTATGCGGATTACTTGACCAATCCTTCAAACCCATACTTTATGCATTCGAATGAAAATCCAGCACTCGTTCTTGTTTCTCCGGTGATGGATGGAAAGAATTATCATGCCTGGGCTAGAGCAATGAAGCTTGCTTTGATGTCGAAGAATAAGCTCCAATTTGTAGATGGCAGCATTGTTCCCCCTGTGAGTTCAGATCCGTTGTATCTGCCATGGGTAAGATTAACACCATGGTTCTTTCTTGGATTCATCATTCCATTTCTCAAAACATCAAGGTGTCTATCTTGTGGATCGATCGAGCATATAAAGTATGGAAAGATTTGAGAAATCGGTTCTCTCAAGGGGACATTTTCAGAATTTCAGAAATTCAAGAAGAACTTTATCATTTGCACCAAAGGAATCTTGAAGTCTCTGAGTATTTCACCCAAATGAAAACTATGTGGGATGAGCTAGAGAATTTCAAGCCTATTCCTCACTGTAAGTGTGCCATTTCTTATTCTTGTGGAGCAGTTAGTTGTGCACGAACATATAGAGATCAAGAATATGTCACTCGGTTCCTTAGAAGTTTGAATGATCAGTATACACATGTGAGATCCCAGATTATGATGATGGATCTACTACCAGATATTTCTAAAGCCTTTTCATTAGTCATTCAGCAAGAAAGACAAATGAATCAATCTTTACTCTCATATATTGTTGGTGACTCACAGGCTCTTGCCTTGAACACAAATCAGGCAAATAATGGACATAATGGAGGTAATTACTGAAGAGGTGGATTTTCCAACCGAGGGAAAGGAAGAAACAATGGGAGCAGAGGTAACAAGTTATGTACTCATTGTCACAAAACCAATCACACAGTTGATACCTGTTACTTTAAGCATGGATTTCCCCCGGGTTATCAGTCCAAGGCAATAATAAAACAACCAACATGGTTTTCACTATGGACTCTGATTCTGCTGAGAAATTTGTTCAAGATCATCAATAACCAAGTGTTACTCTTACACAAGAGCAGTATCAAGGCATTCTTGATCTTCTCCAGCATTCCAAACAACCTTCACAACCCAACTCACATGCTGTTAATTCTGTACATTCTAACACAATGGCCTTAAACACATATACCACTTCTCAACCTGGTAAACTTTTCTCTTCTTGGATTCTTGACACAGGTACTACTAACCATATTACACATAATCTAAAACATCTTGTTGATTGTCACTCTATTAAGCCAATTCATATAACCTTACCTGATGGATCACATGTTACTCCATCTCTATAAGGAATTGTGATTTTATCAAATTCTTTTTCTTTGTTCAATGTTCTTTATGTGCCAAGATCTCATGTTAATCTCATTTCCATTACCAAACTTCTTAAATCCATTTCATGCCACATTGTCTTTTATACTGATTCTTGCACAATCTTGCAGAACTCTACCAAGAAGATGATTGGTTCAGCTAAGATACAAGATGGATTGTTTGTGTTGAATCCTTCAGAAGCAACGAGTGCTGCTCCTACTGGTTTTGTCTATAAATCTGTTTGTAACAGTGTTTCTGATTCCATTCTTTGGCATAATAGACTTGGACACTTGTCCCACTCTAGGCACAAATGTATCTCTGCACAATTCCCTTACATTTCTTTCAATAATATAGATTTGCCTTGTGACATATGTCATTTTGCAAAACAAAGAAAATTGCCTCATTTTAGTAGTAACACAAAGTCTAATCAAACTTTTGATTTACTACATGCTGATATATGGGGACCATATCTCCACACTTCTTTACTAGGTCACAGATACTTCTTAACTTTGGTAGATGACCATAGTAGATACACATGAGTCACCCTTATGAAATCAAAGGATAAGACCAGAACACACATAATGAATTTCATTTCTTACATTGAAACACAATTTCAATTAAAACTAAAGTGTATCAGGAGTGATAATGGAGTTGAATTCCTCATGCATGACTTTTCAAATCAAAAGATATAGTCCATCAAAGATCATGTGTGGAAACCCCTCAACAAAATGGAATTGTTGAGAGAAAACACCAACGTATTTTGAATGTTGCTCGAGCTCTCTCATTTCAAGCTCATCTTCCACACAAATTCTGGAACTTTGCTATCCAACATGCTGTCCATCTAATCAATCGAATTCCCAGTCCTCTCCTCCAAGACAGGTGCCCTTATGAAATCCTTCACAAAACACCACCTACTATCCTTCACCTTAAGTCTTTTGGTTGTCTAAGCTATGCTAGTACTCTTCAAGCACATAGAACAAAATTTCAACCCAGAGCAAGAAAAACAATTTTTCTTGGATATAAGGAAGGCACCAAAGGATACATCCTCTATGATTTGTAGTCTCACCAGCTTATCATCTCCAGAAATGTCAGCTTTTATGAGATTGTGTTCCCTTTTTCCAGTAACACATCTAAAGCTTCTCTCGCTGAAGTCACTCATACACCTTCTCTTAATCCTCCCTCTGTTCTCCTTGAATCTCCCACTGAGGTTGCTCCTGCCACACCTGTTTTGGACACATCTTCTGCCTCAATCTCAGATCCTATGTCCATTTCAGTGCCTTTGATGAACTCAGATTATCAGCCTATAAGACAATCTCATAGGGTCAGACATAAACCGAGCTACTTGGAGGACTATCACTCCAATTTATCTTCTACCAGCTACACTAATTCATCTTCAGGTAACCCCTCTTTTCCTCTATCTTCTGTATTGTCATATGCCAATTGTTCCCCTGCATATAAGAATTTTTGTCTCTCGGCCACAATAAATAATGAACCCAAAACATATAGCCAAACCTCAAAACATGAATGCTGGCAGAAAGCCATGAATGCTGAAATCACTGCTCTTGAGCAGAATAATACTTGGTCCATTATTGATCTTCCTCCTAACAAAGTTCCCATTGGATGTAAATGGGTGTACAAAATCAAGTATCATGCCAATGGTACCATTGAAAGGTATAAAGCTCGCTTAGTGGCAAAGGGATACACTCAAATAGAAGGTGTAGATTACTTTGACACCTTTTCCCCAGTTGCCAAACTTACTACAGTCAGAACATTACTTGCTCTAGCTGCTGTTAAGGGCTGGTTTCTTGAGCAGTTGGATGTCAATAACGCTTTTCTTCATGGTGATCTACATGAAAAGCTGTATATGACCCTCCCTCCGGGCATCACAATGGCTGACTCCTCTGGAAAAGTATGTAAGTTGCACAAATCTCTATATGGCTTGAAACAAGCCAACAGATAGTGGTATTCTAAACTCTCGGCTGCATTACTTTCCCTTGGTTACACACAATCAGTTGCTGATCATTCTCTCTTTGTGAAGGCTTCAGATTTACACTTTACTGTCCTTCTAGTCTATGTAGATGACATAGTGTTGGTAGGAAACCATATGGAGGAAATTGCTCATGTGAAGCAGTACTTGGACAGCAGTTTTAAAATTAAGGACTTAGGACCACTTCGGTTCTTCCTTGGACTTGAAATAGCTCGATCAAAGGAAGGCATTCTTCTTAATCAATGAAAGTACACCTTGGAATTACTTGAAGACAGTGCACTTCTTGCAGCCAAACCAGTCTCTACACCCTTTTGTCCCAGTACCAAACTTCAATGTAACAATGGCAAGCCTTTTTCTGATGAATCTACATACAGACGTCTCATTGGAAGGTTACTTTATCTCACTACCACTCGCCCGGACATTGCCTTCGCAGTGCAGCAACTTAGTCAGTATGTGTCTAAACTTCTTGAATCTCATTACCAGGCTGCAACCAGAGTCCTTCGTTACCTCAAGGCCTCTCCTGCACAAGGGTTGTTCTTCTCTTCTTCTAGCTCATTGAAACTTTATGGATTCGCAGACTCTGATTGGGCGTGCTGTTCCGAGACTAGAAAGTCCATCATAGGTTACTGTGTCTTCCTCGGATCATCCCTCATTTCATGGAAATCTAAGAAACAAGGCACCGTGTCCCGTTCTTCCTCAGAAGTTGAGTATAGGGCTCTTGCAAGTCTTTCTTGTGAAGTACAATAGCTGATGTACTTATTCAAGGACCTCTACATCTCCTTTGAGGCCCCTGTTTCAGTTTATTGTGACAACCAATCTGCTATCTACCTTGCCCATAATCCCACATTCCATGAAAGAACGAAGCATATCGAGATTGATTGCCATGTGATTAGAGAGAAAATTCAAGCTGGCTTGATTCACCTACTTCCTGTTCCATCAACATCCCAATTAGCTGATGCATTCACCAAGCCTCTTCATTCAACATCCTTTCACATTTTCTTATCCAAGCTTGGCCTTCGTGATCTCCACAGTCTTACTTATGGGGGGTATTACAGGATAATTAAGCTAGTTTTCTTAACTTACTCAGATTAGTCAGAATCTGTTATTTTTGTAACTAACTTAGTTAGCATCATTTTACTGCTATAAATAGCAGAGTGTATTCATTCTTCCAAATAATGAAGAAGTTCATTCATTCTTCTGCTTGTTCAAATATTAAGAGTAGTTTCATATATAAATCAAATCAATCGTTGGAATACTCTATAGAACTTTTTTGCCCACCAGATACATTTTGATGGAGATTTCCGGAGATTTTATCAATTTGGTGCAAATCAGAAATTAATTATGCAGATTGAACAATGGATAGGCTAAATTATGTGCATGACATATGATTTAGGGGTAGATGTTTTTTAAAAAAATATTTTTACAGAACTCAGTGGTAAAATCCACTTGAGATTGTAAATGATCAGTAAAAAATTCATATGGGTTTTTTTGACCAAAAAAAAACTTAAAATAAAAAATTTTGTATGAAAAGTAGAAAATTTTTAATTCTTAATATATTAAATATACTATTTTTTATGAATTTTTTTAGATCCTTAACAAGTGTTAGTAACACACTTCTTTAACAAAACCCAATTCATATTATTTGGATATTCATTGATCCTTGCAATTTTTTTTGGGGGGGGGGGGGGTACATATCGATCTTGCCAGTTGCTTTGGTTATTGACTTTATATATATCACGTTCTAACAAGACGTGGTCATCTAGAATTTCTTCCCCTAATCATAGTCTATCAGCAAGCAAAGCAATTGGTGGAACTTCAACTATAGGTAGGTAGCAGTTAATCAGGAATATCGCAACCTTGGATATGGTTAGTTATTATGCGATATAAGTTATTGGAATAAGAATTAATACAGAATCAAAATAAATATAGCTTTGCTGCAGCTGTAAAATAGATTTCTGTTTTTGGGTAGTATGATCATTTCGAAAAATGGTATGTATAAAAGGAAGGAAAGAGGAGACAATATGTGAGATTTCATTTGAGAGAAGGAGAAGTTTAGAATGAGAATTGGCGAGAGGATCCTGTTCCATCCTCTACTTGAAGGGAGGTCATCAGAGAATCTCAAGTCGGTCGTCTGGAAATTATTCGAGGAAGATGAGGTGGAATACCAACCAAGGCACTCTGACCGATCAATCTCTGAGTCGAGACAGTCATACAAGTAAGAGTAGAGAAGAATGAACATGTGTGACCTAAGCTGTCAGGTCAGTTTATATGGAGATCCGGATAATTGACTCTCTGGATACCTTCCGCTCAAGCCATTTATAGGATTCTGAACGTTATGTCTGATCATTTATGGTGCGAGGCCGTTATGTCTATTTGTCGAGTTGTTACTCATACGAGTATAAGTTGGTCGGACTTTACAGAAATAAACATAACTTATGGTCGGATGCCAATTGGACTAGGATGGTTCAGATCCTATCTCTAGATTCATGGGTTTCTTGAGGTGTCTTGGTAATGGTAAGCATTCTTCTTATCAAAACTAATGACAAAGTCAAACTATAATAAATAAAATGGTTATATTATTCATTTAGTCTTTATAGTTCAAAGATTTGAAATCTAGCCGGACGTTCAATTAACTTATTAGACCTTAAACTGGTTATTCTTCTAGTCTGATTATTCCTTATGAATCGGTATATGATGTTTAATATTTGAATTTTAATAAGTTTTTTTTAAAAAAAATCATAGAGTAAATATAGTTAGGTTGCTTACATATATCCTCAAGTTAAATAGGACAGGATATGCCTCTTAAAAAGTTCCATTGACTGCATTCAAAAATACCATCAATGAAGGGTTATATGATTTAAACTCAAATTTTAATTAAGGCAAATTAACTTATAACTGAATCATCCTTCATAATTTAATTGAGAAAATAACTACAAGAAATTCTTAGTTACAAACTTTCTACTATAGATATTCAAATTAACATTTGACATTATAAAGACATTATGAATCATATTAAAAATACATATACTATAAAAAATATATATTTACATATGGTTAAATGTTGATATGAGTACTGTGTAATGTCCCGAGAAAACATGTTAGACTTGTATATGGTCTCAAAGGTATTATTATACTTGCTTAACATGCCAGTTCAGTTTTATGGTGTCTATGGGTGAATTTGGTATAAGACAAATTCTAACAAATAAATATATTTTATCAGTCGAATGTGGGTTCAGAGTTATGTGGTAATCTCGTTTGAAAATGAGCTTTTAAGAAATTGATGAGTAACGTGCAAAATGTAAAGTGCAAAGAAACTTTAAAGTGCATAGAAAGTAAATTGTAAGAAATGTAAAGTGCTGAAGATTAAAATGCAGAAAATAAAGGTGCAGAAAGTTTAAATGCAGGAAATGTAAAAGTGCAGTACGTTTAAAGTGTAAAAAACGTAAAACGCATGAATTTAAAGTGCAGAACGAGTAAAGAAATTTAAAGGATAAGACTTGAAAATAAAGAATTTAAAAAGACATTGCATTAATGTAAATGACTGAAAATGAAAATAGAAGTCATACTTAGAGTCAAATTCGTTAATCTGCTTGAGTGAGATGTTAGGATTGTATATCCAATAAAACCACCATTTGTACATCGTGAATACTAGTATTTATAGGCAAAATAAAAAATAACTGACTCTTAAGAAACTGATCACATTCGTGGCAGTTATGCCACGTTCCCACTAATATCTTAATTTTCGACAATAACCAACTCCTGTTGAATTCAAAATTGATAACTCTTATTTTCGACGAAATCAACCCTTAGCCATTTGAGAGTTGGCCACCACTTGGATCTCCATCTTGCTGTTGAGACCCTTATTTGTCAAATGTCTCAATGGTATCATCCGACTGAAAAAATTATCTTCGTCAAATCATCCAACTTCGTCGAATATCACTTGTCCGTCCAACTTCGTCGAATATCACTTGTCCGTCGAGAATATCTTTGTCAAATTAGGACTTGTATTTTTTACCCCTAACATATGGCAAACTAAGTTAGTTTAAGCACTTTGCCGCAACACAAAATGTGAAAAGTGACCTAAAATGATTCAGAAAATGGTTTTAAAGGTTAAGTTAAGGGAAATAAATATGGATAGTTTATTTCCAAGTTATAAATGAGTTAAGAAAGTAGCAATTAAAGTTTGAAAGTAAACTGAGTTCGTTTAGTATTTTTAAGCACACCGAGTAAGTGTTTTGATACCGAATGGATTTAGTGCAGATATGAAAAATTAAGGAAATGACAAAATAAGTATTAAGATGAATCATATGATTTATTTTAATACTTATGGAGGTTAGAAAGCTTGAAATAATAAGATCAAAGTATTTATAGAAGATGAAATTTTATAAAATGACCAAAATGCCCTTGAGGCATTATATTTGAAGTGAGATCTTCTCACTTGGCAGAAGACAGAAACGAAAGGCGGTGAAGAAGATAAGAGAAGATGGAGACCGAAGGAGAAGAAGAGAAAAGAGAAAAGAAGGAAGAGGAAGAGAAGGAGAAAAAGGAAAGATCAAGTTCAAGAGTCATCAACCAAGGTAGGGGGATTTAATTCTAGCTTGTTTCTCATCCTATTTCTTTCATGAGGTTGTTGTTTATGATGTATTAACATTAGATTATATGAGATATGAAGTTTCTTGTGGTTTATTTTGATCATGGAAGAAGTGGAGAGTAAGATTATGTTTTTAGTTTTTCATGAATTTTAATGGTTAAAAATTGGGTTTTTCATGGAAGGTGGGTTGAATTTTTTTTTTAAATGTTAGATTGAGGTATTAAGAGTGTATTTTGAAGTTATATTCTGGTTACTGAATGAAAAGCTCTAAGAAAGTGGTTTGAATGAGTTGAAATGGGTGAGGAAAATTGAGGAGAACAGCACGTTCTGCTGCTACCCAACCAGCGCTTAAGCGCTGGTAATTGGGCGCTTGAGCGCCCAAATCACAGAAGAAGAGATTTGAACGAACCCAGCTAGTGCCTAGGTGCTGGGAACTAAGCGCTCAAGCACTCAGTCGGCAGATGAATAACAAGAATATTTAAGGATTTGTCTATGAGTTTAATGATTAAGATTAAGGATTTATAATATGATTGAGAAAAAGGAAAGACTGTACATCCATTAGACATGGATTGACTTAGATATAAATTTAGTTCTTGATGCAATAAAAAGTTGCATAGATATCACATGGAAAGTAATGAGAAAGTGAAATATGAGTATATAGATGAGTATAGCAAAGGTGAAGGTCATAGTATTTGGCTGGCAAAAGTGCCTTAATGATAAGAATAAGGGGCCTTAGTGCCTAATTATTACGAACTAAGGGTAATTATAAAGTAAGCAACCAAGGGTTACCTAGATATGAATTGAGAAGAGGTAAGGTTCAAGTATGCTAAGTAAGATGGACAATTAGGACTGCCATAGTGGCATGGATGCCCCATAGTGATGGGGAAAAATGTTAAAGTAAGAAAGAATGTATACTAAGAAGAAAAATATATTTAAAGTCGCATGAACGCTCTCATAGAGGTAGAGCTAGTAGTACAAGTTTAGAGGTTTTGTAGTGGTTATGAAAGAGTTAGGCGTAACACTACATTATGCATACATACTTATACATAGCACAGTAACAATTCAGAATGGTGGGTTAAGGAGGTAATAGATTCTCTCCCCACTGCAAAGAAAGTAATAGTCAAGTTTCATGACATTGTATTCACAGAAAGAGAAATGGTAGGTTACAGGAGGTTACATATTCCCTCCCTACCATAAAAAAGAATAGTAAGTTCATGACATTATTCATGACATTGTAAATCTCTGAGATGGAGATTCATGACATTATTTATGACATTGCATTTACATCATCCCATATCCTTGTTTGAGCATAACCATACCTCATATTATGTATCATAACATTATTGCATTACTTGACGTGTGATTCCTTGTGTTTGTATGCATTGTTCAATGGTATTAGGCAATTGTATGAGCGGTTGTTTAATATCATTGATTACTCAATGTTATTGTTCCATTGTATGGGCGGTGGTTCAATATCATTGATTATTACCTTTTGAACATGCATTGACAGTTGTATGGGCAGCTGTCTTATCTTGTAAAGAAGAATGAGTTTAGAGTTATGGCTAGACTAGGATCATTACATAAAGAGAGAATGTATATGTTCCTAGAGTAAAGAATAGAAATTTGAAGGATTATGCAAATTTATTTATGATGTTATGACTGAGTAAGAATTAATGATTTAATTGTCAGTTACAGTTTCATTTCAAATATTTTTGGGTCGTATGATGTTATATGACTGTTGGTATTGGTACATTTATACTGAGAATTATGAATTCTCACCCCGTATGTTCCATGTAAATCCAGGTTGAAGATTCAAAGACAAAGAGAAGATGAAGCATGAAGAATAGTATAGTTATATTTTATTTTGAGTAGATAGATTTTATATTTTCATGTATATGAGATTAAAGATGTAACAGAAAATCAAGTATTAATGAAAAGTTATGTATATAAGTGGATATTGTTTTCACAAGGCTCTCCATGATGATTTATTTATATAAATATTATGGATTAGTTTATGAATAAGTTAAAGTAGCATATCTAATATTGTTTATCCATGTATATGTCAGATATACTAGAATTTCAATATTAAGATATTACATATTGGCCTTAAAAATCTAATAATTTAATACCAGAATAGTAAAACCCTATCTGAAATAATGCTACCTAAATGTATAACTCTTACCTTCAAAGCTAAATATTACCTTCAAGGGGATTTTATGGATTCCAATCTTGGTCATAATCCTAGTTTTATTTGGCGTAGCATTTGGAGTTCTCGGGTTGTGCTTAAACAAGGATTCAGGTGGAGAATTAGTGAAAACTCAGAAGTTAATATGTGGAAAGAGCCATGGTTGAGGGGTTTATCAACAAATAATATTGGTGTACCTCCTCACCAAAGCGTTTCACAGATTGCCATTAAGGACCTATTGATTGGTGACTCTAAAGAGTGGGATTTGCATTTCGTTCACCTTTTAGTCCCACCTCCAATGGCGGTTTTAATTTAGCAAATGCCCACATGTTTCATGCGGTCGACTGATAAACTTATTTGGAGCTTGACTCCTAATGGTGTGTATACGGTCAAGTCTAGATATAAAGCCCACATGTTGCAGTTCGGAAATCAAGAGGAGCTGAAGGTTGAGAGAGCTTGGAATAATATTTGGAAGCTTCAAGTACCTCCAAATGAGAAGATTTTTATGTGGAAGACTTGTAGAGATTGTCTCCCTACACGCATCAACTTGCAAAGTAGAAGTATTGCATGTCCAGCTTCTTGCATTTTTTGTCCAAATGATCTGGAAAATACTTGGCATTGCTTGATTACTTGTCCACAGAGTATTGAAATCTATAACAAATGAGATTTGTGGCCACGAATAAAGCAACTACTACTGATATGTGATTCCTTTAAGGAGCTGTTTTTCAATTTATATGGCACACTAGGGACAGATCAGTTACATGATCTTTTGGTCATGACTATGTGGAGTATATGGCGGAAGAAGAATGAAATGCTATATAACAACAACAAGGAGCAAGTGGAGGTAGTTTTGAATAGAGCAAAGTTTGCTCTCTCGGATTGGACAAATGCAAATGTTGTGGTGTTGGTTGAGGAGTAGAATATTTCGGTGCAGGGAGATGTGTCGGGTACGTGGATTCCTCCACCAACGGGTATGCTTAAATGCAATTGTGATGCAGCATTTTTCAACAACGAAGGCATTATTGGATTTGGAGCTTGTTTGCGAGATGGCCAGGGTGATTTCTTGCAAGCTAGAACTGCCTATGTTAGAGCTAATATGACAGTAAAGGAGGGGGAAGCTACTGCTATTTTACAGACGATGAATTGACTCACTGATCATCATTTTTATAATGCCATTATTGAATCAGATTGTAAATTGACAGTGGACCAGATTCACAGTAATGAGGAAGACATATCTGAGTGTGGAATGATTCTTCACCATATTAGGGACATAGCGAGATCTTTTCCTTCTATCATTGTTCAATATGGCAGAAGACAACAAAATTTAGTTGCTCATTCCTTAACTAGGAATTCTATCTTGTATGATCCTGAAAGCATTTACAGTGGGATCCCTCTTTGTATTCAAAATATTATCCTAATGGAATGAATCTGATTCTCTTGTTGTCAAAAAAACAAATATACAACTCTTATTATACAATAATGCACAATTGTGTGTAGGTAGCTCTGTATAAATCTGAAGAAAAAGAAAAAGAAAAAACTACCTAAATTAATAGAGCCGCTTCTGTAGCTGTACGATTACAAATAAAAGGGTTGTATCAGTAGCATATAATTAATACTCACAATGGCCTCATGTATGCGCTGGCTTTCAAAAACTGTCTATACGAACTCTATATTCAAACACAATTTTTTAATTCAATTATCAATTTATTTCTTCACTTTTTAATCAATGAAGAAGTTTAATTTCAACAATGATTATTTTCCTTTAAAAAGTTAAGGTTGTGAAAATCTTGTGTAGAATAGTTTGCAAAAGTGGCAAAGTTCTATATAATTAAGATATATAGAAATTTTTTGGGCTTGATGCCCCAAAGTTAATACAAAAAAATAAAGGTATATAGAAATTTGATTAAATTAGCAATGATTTTTTGTTTTTTTAATTTTATGTGGTTCAGTTTTTCTGAAGCATCTCAGCCTGCTCATCCAAGTTAGAGTTTAACGAGCTAGACATGATTCGCACTTCGAATTGGCTAGTAGTAGCATGGTTAACTAAAGTTATTAATTATGGCTTTAAATTGCATATAAGTCATCAGTTTGAAAATGACAGTAATATTAATCTCTCATCAACCGGTTGGTCTTTGATAGCCCGACATTACATATAAACCATGAAAAGTCATTATCTATAATCAACATTTGCACGTCCCTGAATTGACCCTAACACTTGATTAGTTCCTTGTTAATCAACGTTAATATATACCTTCATGCATTATTGCATTATGTGACTGATCACGTATTTGCATGGATAAAACCAGTCCTTCGTTTCGAAGGCAACGAATTAACGGCCAAGCAATCGAAATAAAACGAATGAAATTAAGCTTTCAAATACATTATTTCCTGAGCCTTTTTATGGACCATATACATTCATACTCTCATATATAAGCTTATGCTTCTACGGTTGAAGTCAATTGGTAGAATATGTCAAAATAAACTATAATCACAAAGAAAAATGATCATCCTACACCCTTAAAAAAAAGTGTAAGAATTATTAACACCTTTTTTAAGAGTGTTGATTAAATGAGAGAAAGTGAATAAGAAAAAATATATATAATGAATGATATTGAGAGAAGTATAAAAAATATATATATATATACTATTTGTGGTAAGAATATAAGAATTGGATCGCAAAACGTTCACTTAATTCATTTCATACATGACCCACACCATTTGCACTTGAGCATGAATCAAATAGAAATTATTTCCTGAACATGATATAGCGTCAACCATTTTCACTGTTCACAAGTAGAAAACGAACAACGTAACTTACAAACACTTGCATCATGCATATATATACTTCAATATGATCAAAGTTTCCATGTCTTTGTGTGTCATCAATGGGAAAAAGGGGACTTAGTTTCACGTATACATCAATCCACATCTAAGCTATGCTCTCAAGTTGTTTTGCAATTTATATAATACGCCGTGGCAGTCATAGTCTTGGGGCCTTGGCTAATATACAATAGGACGTCCTCATAAAGCTTGCTTTTAACAAATATCTCACGTTGCTGACCATGGAAGCTTAGTTTTAACAAATATCTCACGTTACTGGCCTTGGAGTCATAAATGATAGGATAAATTACTTTGACTTGTTTTAAATTTTTTTAATAATAATGTGTAGAAAATTAAATTTTTTATATATCATTTATATTTTACAAATTATACAGAAAAACTAATATTTGAAAAAAAAAATTAAAGTACATAAAAATATAATTTTAAAAATTAAAAAAATCAGTTTAGTTCTATTTTTAAAAAATCAGTAATGTTTATTGTAAATCTTAATTAAGATTTTCACCGTATTAAATGAAAGCTATATCATTAAAAGATACTGAGAGCACACACACATAATTAGAAAAGTTAGAAAACAAAAAAAAATAGTGGAGCCTAGCTTAACTGCTATCTTCCCTCGTCTTTATTATGAGGCTAATCTCTTACACATCCCCGTTTTCCATTCTCCATCAGATTTATCAGGATTTCCCTTAAAAAAATAGTAAAAATATAAGACCCAATTGAATGAAGTGGCACGAGACAGTACAATTTTTTTCGAGTCGGGATCTCTCACACTAGGAAGATATTTAAAGATTAGTTAAGTGTTTACGTAGTTTAAGCTAAGGGTGCTGTTAAGGAACGCCTCATGCCAGTGCATAAACGCTCGGGCTTTTAACACTCAATTGTTGTTTATATATATATATATATATATATATATAACATTACACAAATCTCGAGATTAGGTTTTATTTAATCAAATGAAAGAATGCTCGAGTTGCTCAGCAAATTCCTTAAGCTAAATACACTATGAAGATATTTAAAGATCATGCAACTCTGAATTTGAACAATACACGAGATATTTATATGTCACATGCATGATAAGTTTATAAGATCTCGTGATCTGATTCCATCACTAATGTCAAGGGATTAGTTGTCAACTTCTCATTGATGTTTTCTATTTATTTATTTTGGTATAAAAAAAAATGGGTTTAGGTAGTTATCCTATCTCAAGCTAATAGCAAGTTTTCAAACTCAATGAGTACTTACATAAATATTTATATATAACTCACTAACAATGGATCTTAACAATATTTCAATTTCAATCAACTTAATTATCCTGATCTACTCTTATCAATTATGCCATTGTTGACTTCTATTCAATTTTTAATCAGTGTATTTTTAAGAAAGGTGCAATGTCAATGTGGTATATAAAGTAGAAAGAAAAATGATTTGCAACTAGGAGGATTAGGCCTATAAAAAAATAAGATGCCTGGAAACTAATTTGTTTGAACTCTTTAATGTTGCATTTTAGTTCAATTTTCTGGTTTTCATTTTAATTTAAGATGAAAAGGATCACAAATGATAGAATTCAAATGGCATAGCTAGCCACTTCGTTCTCAATTCCCCATCCTTTTTTATAAATCAAGTTTACTCCAATACTTTCACGTCTATCTTCATACTTTATCCCTACGAGCAGGTCCTTAATATGGGATCGATCGTTATTATTAACACAAAGTAGGATAATCGATAGATTTAAAAATGAACAATAATAAATTTGACATGACATCTAAAGCAAAAAATTTATGTTAATAATTTTATAGACTTTTCTACTTATAAAATTCTTACTTTATCTATTTTTTTTTTAAACTTGAAATTTCTTTTATTTACATATAAATACTTAAAACTTACACTTAATTTCCAACAAAAACAACTACTAGACTATTTTGCATTTTTTGTTTTCTTACCTCTAAGGTGGTAAATTAATTGCCGCTACGTACGTTGAAAGATGATCATAAAGTAGTTTAAAATATAAAGAATCGTGAGAGACCCCCTTCTTACCTTTTGAAATTCACGGGGGCATTATCACAAAATTTGCAATCACAATGAAGGGAGTTTGGTAATGCACACATATATACCAGAATCTTGATATGGTAAACTACGTGTATTGTGGTTCAATTTTGATGAAAGCCAGCAACTGATGCATGTGCATCGTGAAGGCTTAGAAGTTAGAATCCGTGATAAAGAGGGCTCCAAATCAATTAGCAGTTAGTTGACATTAACGTTTCCACAGAAAAGTGGAGTCCAATAAACCACCGTTTCTTTTATCAGTAAAAGAACAAGCTTCTTTCAATGCGATGCTGATCTAACTATCTAAGTTTCCTTCTGAATCTCCACATTTGGTGTAGAATTTCCTTTTATGTGAACAAATATTTAATGCTAACAACTACTACCTTACTTTTTGGCTGTCAAAATGAATAAACTAATGCATTCTTGTTTAAACTTTTTGGTCAGTTCATTAGATTCAAAGCTTTAGTGCTAGCTATAGAGATTTAGGGCAAGCCAACAAGTACACAATGAAGCCTTTTAATGCTATAGCCGATTTATTAGATGGAAGTTTGTAGAGGTTTTCATCTTGGTTTCATGTCCTTTCAGTATGTATCTTGAATTCATGATTATATGATAATAACGATACCAAAATAAAAGGCCCGTTAAATAACTTTTTCTGTTTGTATCCTTTTAACACCAACTAAAGCTGTGTGGGGTTAATCTGTGGGTAAAGCATATACATTAAAATTTAATTTAATTAACAGAATAAATAAGGGTGACAAATTAAAAAAAAGTGGGGTACAAATATAAGATTTTTAACAATTTTTTTAATGAAGCTCTAATACATAAAAATTAATTCATACTTGAATTTCAATTTTTTTTAAATCTCTAACGTTGAATATATAAAACTATGATATATGCATTTAAACTGAGTACCTTGTATACGGTTTTCTGTTAATAATTCTCAACTGTATACACAACTACGCTTCATAATTTTATTTAAAATTATTTTATTTAAAATTAATTGGCTCACTTAAGCTATTTTTAAAATTTAAACAGAACTATGTACATAGCTGTATAATAACGCCAACAATTATTAAGAAGATTATTAATATGTTATGACAGCTGTGGCCTGTGGCATGAAGGAGATAAGAAGAAAAAGGAGACAGCTTTTGGCTTTTAATAAGAAAGGTACGTAACTAGTAGTGGTCCATGGATTGCATTAGTTTCGCAGAACTGGCAATAGAGAGATGGTTCTATACGTATAGGGTCCTATAATTAAGGAACTCTGTGACATTTCCGTCATTAATCATTACTATATACTCACTTAACAATGATTTTTTTAGTCTGTTTTTTAAGGAATTAGTTGTTACAAATCAAGAGAAGATTATAAATGGTTCAAAATTAGGAGAGTAGGAACGACAAATATTCATAGGATAATATTAGAAGAAACAATAGTGTACAAATTTGTTACTATAAAAGTGAATACTACATACTTTTTAACTGTGAGAACTAAGTAGGTTCGCCCCTGTATTTTTTTTGGGCTAATTCATTCCAGATTTTTTAAACCCTGCATAAATTAGTTTATGAATTTTTTATGAACATAGCTAATCCAATATATTAAATACTTTATTATTAAACTATTTAGTCCATAACAATAACTTTGTGGAGTAATTTAGTTTAATTTTTTATATAACAAGTCAATTTCAATTTCAATTTCAATTTTACTGTTACAATCTTTTACATAACCATTTAAATTATATGTTCTCACATTATTGAAATTATTTGACTATGATAACAACTATTTAATAAAAAAATATAAATAGACAGCTCAAAAAAATTAAATAATAAATAAAAATTTAAAATTCACAACGGATCAAAAAAATTCATACCAATTTTGCAATGTATGCTTGAAAGTACAACAGATGCAGCTTAAAACACTCAGCCGCAATATGACATGGGCTTGGCGTGATCTCAATTAATTTTTACCTCGTTAGCCCAGTAGTTGGGCAATCTATTTGAAAGCCCAAATCTGCACGGAAAATCGGCAAGAAAAAATTCCTCCATCTCTCCATCCACTGGCTCTTTAAAAGTGTAATTTAGTGCATGTTTGATAACACTTAAATTTTGAGAAATAATTACTTTAAAAAAAAATTCTATAAGAGAACTTTCAATTATAAACTATTTTGAATATAAAATAAGTTAATTCAAATGCACACTTAATTTTTAAAATTGGTCTTAGGATTTATGGTAAAATTTATTCTCTCATTCCTCCATTGTGTCTGTTATAAATATTTTTCGTCTAATATAAACCCTCACAGAAAACTCCAATACTTCTATAAGAAGAGTTACAACTAACTTGTAAGATATTGTTATAATTAATTTTTTTTAATTAAATTATTCCTAATAAATTCGTAACTTGAACCGTTAGCTCATTTATATTAGGCTATCAAATGTCATGCCTACACTTGTTTTGTGTCATATGTTTAGGAAAATAAAATAATACATTTATTTGATAAAATTGAATTAAGGTTTAATTGCACATAATTATGTAATTTTTTTTCTTATCATATAAAGTTAAATAAGGGTTTCAGATTAAAAAAAAAGGTCAAATAAGGGTTTATACAAAGAAAAAATGTTAAATAAGGGTATGAATGAAATTTCATAACAAAAAATATTTATGTTAATCACGAGCGAACGGTTCCATTAATAAACATGTTATGAAATTTTATCCTGAACATAGATCAAAATTAAATCATTACCCTTCTTCCAACAATAATGGCTCAAATATCATTAAAAAAAAAAACAATAATAGTGCAAAGTAAAATGCTGGGCAAGGCCCAAAAACAATCGAAGTCTTAATAACCATTTGGCTTTACCTTTGTAGTGCTCCATTTAGACCAAATATTATTGTGTCTCTGCCCAATGCTCATTCTTGTTTGGGTAAAGGGCAACAACTGACCACCATTTAAATTGTAAAGATTAAAATTGAAAAGGTTCAATATCTCATCTTCTACCAGCCCATGAGAGAGTTTCGAACTATCTTAATGAGCTAGGATGTTTATCTGGGCCCTTATGTAGAGTAGAGAAGGTGCAATATTTTCTTGTCTGTTCCTCCTATGGTAGAGAAGGCTCTCTGAGTTGAAATACAGCCTTGTTAATTTGTTGGTTTTTATACTTTGAACAGCCAAAAAAACAAAAAAGAACAGAAGACACCTCTACAAACAGAGGTCAAATTATTTTTCTTTTCTTTGTTCGGATGGAGGGGATTTGAGAGAAAGAAAAGAAAAGGTTAACTTTCATTTTAAATAAACATTTTTGTTATTCAAGAACTTTTTAAAATGAAAGAATAAAATAAAAAATTATTATATAACATTTATATTATTTCTTACTTACTTTTTATAAACATTTAATTACTCTTGTTTTAGACTGGGTTACGAGTCCATAAAACTGGAGCAACCTGACTCGTCAGGATAGCTCCCAAACGTACAATGCGCATGAAGCAGCCTACACATCAAGTGTAACAACATGAACAAATCATGATCATATCCCATACAAGCAAGGGAATAAAGACAAATGGATAGCGGTCACCACGACTCTACCTCCACGATCCTGTTCCTTACGATTCCAGGTAACAGCATTCAGTATGCACTGAATATCCATACACCATATACACTAAAATATTCATATAAATACAATAGTCAAGAGAGACAAGGTATGCCCTAATTCTACTATGCACTATCCTCATCACGCAGCTACTTACTTGAGTGTCAAAGTGCCTTTTACAGGTATTCACTCCCCTCGCTTCATTGTTATGGAAGTTGCGCTTATAGAGGACACCACCATCTCCTATCTCTCCATGTAACCCTCAAAACTCGATTTTGAACATTGACGCTATCAGTGAAAAACGATAAATTTCTACTCTCAACACCACCTTCAAAACTCCCCCTACTATCACCACCATAGTAAATACAAGACAAACATCAACTAACTAGAAATCGCGCCTTTGTCGCCCGTAACCCTTCTTCTCCAAACCATTGCCTGAAGTCTAACCCCACGACTCATCAACCGGTCTTGGGACAGGTCATAGCCCACCTGGAACCCAGACAGGACAGGCAGGAGACTTCTTTCACCGGAGAGAGTCTCCTTCCTCATTCCTTGAGGATTCCGGCAAGGCAACACCTTGGTGACTGGGCAAAAAACAAAGTTTAGTCCCATCAGGGTATAACTGATCACTGGGAGCTATCCATAATAGAACTGCTCTCCTTGAGTAGACTCCAAGATGAGAGAATTCACCGTCAAGAAGAGAAAATCCATAACCTGGAGAGGGTTTCTAGCCAGGGCAATGAAGTAGAGAACCGTTCCCTAGTTAGGAACCATGAAAACAAAAGAGACCAATACCGGCGCGATGACCATCAACCATAGAACTCTAGGATCACGGATCCCAGTCGTCAGGCTGGACCTTTCCATACAAGAGAACAAGCACACGAAGTAAGGGGCACGGTGTCACAAAATCAACCCTTCTCTAACAGACTCACCTATGAGATCTCGAAATGCTTCAAGTATCCTTCCAATATTGAAACCTACGATGGGACCATGGATCTTAAGGAACATGTGGACGCTTACTTGTCAGCACTCTTGTTTGTTAGGGTAAACGACTTTATCATGTGTCGCGTTTTCCCTTGTCTTTAAAGAAACTGCCTTGAGATGGGTCACCACCTTACTTCTGAGGTCCGTGGATAACTTGGGAGGCTTCTCCTCAAGATTTTTACTACACTTCACCACCCACAAAGTCAAGCCTAAATCCATTTCATGTCTCTCCCAGAAAAGGCAAGGAAAAAAAGAGTTTCTACTAGACTTTATATCTTAGTTCAACAAGGCAATCGTAAACGTGTGTGACTAGGATGAGAGACTCAAACTGTTCTACATCAGGGAAGGACTTCGCCTAGTACAATTCTCTTTCTCGTTAGCAAAAAAAGAGCTCAATATCATGGATGAGTTCTGGGCCTGCACTAATAAATTATCAACGTTGAAGACGTTCTCTGAGCCAAGAAGCATCTCTACAAAGAAGATGTTAAGCTAAGGTTCGAGGAGCAGTCCAACCAGCAGGGGAGGAATCCAAGGCCACCTCTCAAGGGGAAGTATGACAATTATACTCCCTTCAATGCACTACTGGCCTAGATCTACTAAGAGGTTATGAACACAAAGCTCCGAGATATACCTAGACCTCTTCCTCTAAAGAAGCTTTTACGGAGAGACACATCCAAGCACTATGAATGGCATGATGGTCTCAGTCACAATACAAAGGACTGTACCAACCTTTAAGACACCATTGAGTCCCTCATCTAGGACGACCGTTTGGGCTGATATGTTCAGAAGGCCCAGAACAACCAAAGGATGAGTCATTATAAAAGGAGCTATAGCCCACGAAGTCCCTCTTATTCTTATCAAAGAAGACATTCTCCAGCAAGAAATGACAACCACAACTTATGCTCACCTTAGGATAACGCCTGTGATCAAGATAGAGCACGACTGTGGGACAACAACCAGGAGAATAATCTCCACCACGAAGTAACCCATACGATCATATAATGCCTTGTAATTGTTACTTATATTGTGTAATGAATATCTTTGCATATCAGCAAATTGATGTTTCTTCACGACCGTTGTCTTATCTCGAAGCCAATACCTCGGCTACGACCTCAGGTCCACGGGTACTCCAACACATCAACATTTACAGTCAGTATCTCGATAGTGACCTCGAATCCATAGATACTTAGGCTTGTCGCAACCCACAAGGTCACTGCACTTTTGTGAGGTCCGAGGAATACAAGGTCCGAAAGGGTAAGTTATTCCAACATCTTTACATGACGATCAAACTGGGGAATCCACTTGAACACCCACCGGGGTTAAACAGAGCATTGAAGGGTCTTCAACTATACCCATTTGAGCCTGACCTTAACTTATAAACTCACCATAGTTTACAGAGGTTAAACGTATTTATACCTGATGGTTAGATATGGGAATCCACTTGAACACCCTCTGGGATCAAACAGCACATTAGTGGGTTTTCACCCGTGCCCTTATCGCCTAACTTTAACCCATAAACTTACCATACTTTACAGAGGTTAAGAGTAATTGACCGAAGCATGGGATCGTAGACCCCACACCAAGAGGCTTTCGTGTCACATTCATTAAACGAACCCAACATTAAGATTTGAGCTCCGGAATCATCTTAGTTGGTAGAACTAGTGTTCGTCCAATTAAACAAACCTGACCACCGAGATTCGAGCTTTAAACTCATCAAGACTGGCAAAACAAATGTTCATCCAATTAAACGAATCCGACCATCGAGATTAGAGCTTCAGACTCATCTCGACTGGAAAAATTAGTGTTCATCCAATTAAACGAACTCAACCACCGAGATTCGAGCTTTAGACTCATCTTGACTAGGAAAAACCAATGTTCGTCAATATGAAAAAATAGCTGCTAAGGTCAAACATTAGACCCATCTCGATAATTTGCATACCAAGATCGAGCATCAAACTAACCTCAGCAAGCACAAAACAATTGCCGAGATTAAGCGTTGAACTCATCTCAGCAAAGGAAGCATACAACAGAAACTAAAACATTCAGAAGAAGAATAAGTTTTACTATTCACATTCTAAACATCACCAACCTTATAAGAAGAGCCTAGGAGTTATTCTCGTGAAAAGATTGCCCTTTTGAAAGAAGCCGATGAGGCAGCCTGGAAAGATGATGGCGATGATCAAGCACAAACTATGGCCACCTCAACGGTCGCTCAAGGTGTGAGCAAGCAACCACCTCTTCCTTGATCAGTAGGAGGACAAGGTTGCATAACCCTACACTCCCCAAATGCCTTTGTATGTTCATGGCATGGCAACAATCGGAGGAGCAAATGAGGAAGGTTAGTGAAACCCTTCATGCCTCTTAGGAATTGCAGGCAGAAGCTTCAAGCCTTTCCAGCATAAGTAAGACCTCACTCCATTGCTACATACGACTGGAGAGAAAAGGCTTCTGTCGCTCAGAGACATGTTGATCAAGTTGCATAAAGCGGTTACTCGACCCTCATCGGCCCATTATGCTTGGAAAAAAAAAAGCCTCCACTAAGAAGGATATGCAAGCAAAATGGGAACACCTTTAGAAATTTGGGAAAATAGTGAAAAATGATTCTAGAGAAGGACGTGACCCTTAACATGCTCATGGGGGTATATAAGGGCCACATTCTGGAAAAGACAATCTCAAACGAAGCCAGAAAATGGAAGGAACAAGTGATAACCCCACTGCAAACATTCCATATTTATTAATGGAATAATACGTTCTGATTAACTCCTAAAAGGTAAGTTGTCTACATGTTTGATACCACATTTAATTGTTCCTTCCCTGTGATTGGCCACTAAGGCAGCGGACATTTGAGAAATAGAGTTGAAACTGCTATCGCATTTAAACAGTCTTAATTCCCAATAAATTCTAAGCAAGTTTCCCAAGCAAGCACAGATTGCTACAAATTATAGAATAAAAGTTGGTAAAAGGACACCAGATTCAGAGTCATGCCACCAAGATCGAGTGTTGGACCCTGTAACGCCCCTTTTTAGAGAGGGAACGTTACATCATTAAACATAAATGAAAAGAAGGAAATGCGAAAAATAAATTTTTTAAACAATTAAGACCCAGTTCATTTAGTTCAAAATTAACTTGCTTAGTCTTTAATACGTATTAGTAAAATTAATATATTTTTTCTTTTTAACAATGCGGAATATGAATAACGGTAAGAACAAAATAATAAATAGAAACCTACATCTGAATAACATACATATACATATATATTTAGATGCCAAATATATTTTAGATACAGCTTGGAAATTTTCAAAAAGCAAAATTATACTTGCCTATAGATTTTACATATACATCCACCGAGAATATCAAAATATACAAATTTCACCAAAAGTAATACATCGTCCCCTCGGACTAAAACACTAGCACCATCGACTCCTCTATCGAACATCGGTCCCTCAAAGGAGGAGGAGTTGGTTAGGACCGTGTCCCATCCTCAATGCCTCCTCTTCTACTAGGTCCGGTCAACCTCCATGGGAACCACAGAAGTTTAGCTCGAGCCTAGGCAACGGTGAGAATCAAAAAGTCCTCCCAGGCTAAACCTGTTAACGCGCATCACTCCACATCTCTCGGATGAGTAAGTAGAACTCTAGCCGCTCAGGCCGACATGGCAGTGAGGATCGGCGCCTTGAGCCCGATGTCTCCTCGGCAAGGGAAATCGATACATCTCCCATATAGTCTACACGGCGGCTCGAGCTCGTGTTGATGTGCCGCACTGCCCCTCCGGTGAAGGTCGGACGCATGACCGCTTAACTTTTTGTTTTTCACCTCGAAGGGTATTGCGCATGCGTGCCTCCATGCTCCATAATAGATACTAGTCTTGCTCGGGCCGAGAAGCCGGGAAAATCGGGAGCTTCACGAAGGATCATCGTCTTTGGTAGATAGAGTATACACACAGGCGTGGGTCAAAGAACCATGGAAATACGTAAAAGAGGTAAGACATCCTACCATCATTACCAATTATGGTAGCCGGAATAATACTTGCATAGCGCCCATATAACATCCCAAAAATAATAATAACAATAATAGGCGAGATAGTACATCCATAAGCAAAGTAACACTAAGCCACCCCGGCCTCGGAGCATTTTTCTTAATAATAACACAACAACTTCTCCTACTTCAAATTCACATAGGGTAGTAGTCATTAATTCCCTAATATCTCGTGATGCACATGCATACCTTTCTATTCAAATTTCCTACTGGTACATGAGAGCTCGAGACTCAAACCCCGGGCCGGGGGGTAGAGAAAGATCGAGAGAGAGTCACACACAACAACCCCCTGAGCGATTCGTTGAGGCTTGAGAGGTGCTAAAACTCACCAACTTTTCTACGTGCACATACGTTTTGATGGTGGAACCATGCTTTCTAAAAATAAACGCTCGATCACGACATTGGGGTAAATTTATGTCTCAAAAAGGTCCGGATCGTCGGTGCATTTGCATCGATTTGCCCCACGGAAATCAACGGGCTACCAAAACATTCTTATAGTGAAGGACCCGCACCCTCGACGCCCCAAGGTCATAACACGACCTACACTAGTCTATTCGTACCCGCACCAAGGTGTGTTCAATCTCCTAGGCAACTCGGCATACTTACAACAAGTAAATGGAGGCATGACATTCACAAAAAAAAATGTCATACACGGAGCTCCTTCTACCTAAAGAAAACATGTATGGTCGGCATCACATACTATTCCATAATATGCCACAATTAGCTCAAATAAGCATCAACACAACATTGGTCATTCATATGGTCCCACAATATCATAATATTGAAATCAAATAAGGTAATACATTTTCAAGGTCCATTATGCATTCTTATTCAAGATTTGCTATTCTTACAAGTATCCATCACTAAGTAAGTTTCCATAATCGATTGAATTTCCTAATGTAGTCTATTCTCATAAAATTTCTCTTTCTAGAGGAATTCCCTTAACAAATCCAGTTCCTTACTTTATTTTATCATTTTATTTTTGTGATATCTTCCCATGGAAGTCTTAGTATCATTTCACAATTATCCAGAAAATGGTTCATCAGTGGCGCCAGCGCCATATCTACCGTAGGGATTGTTAGGCGCCATATCCGTAGCGCATTGATCCGGAAAGGCGGGACCATCTTCCCTAAGTGTAGGGCATGAACACGAAGGATGCTGAATTAGCGCAAACCACAGCCGATGCGTTACAGGGTGGTCTTTGGGCAATGAGCGCCTAAAAGCTCAATGCACTAGTGCTGTGCCATTCTTTGCATTGGTCCATATGAGATGCTTGAATCTATTTCCTCTGGTTGCGGTGATGATCCATCCAATCTCAAGGTTTTACAATCATTTACCAACAATCTCAAAGTATGGTTTATGTCATCAAAACACACATTACAAATCCATATAATCACACAAATCAAACAACTACAAAATCATGGAAATAACATAATATGACAAGTAGTCAGTAATCCAACATGGATTCCCTCATCTACAACAACACACAAGACATTCCCTAAACTAAGATTGGTTGAGGAGGATCATCTTCCTCTTACCTATTTGGAAGACAACACAATGGTGGTACTCTTTCTTGCCCTAATTTTCGTTTTCCCCTCTTCATGTCATTCTTCAAGAAAAATAAAACTCCAATGTGAGTGACTTCCAAATGTCCTTAACTTGAACCATGAAAAATGGGTTCTGGTCACCTAGGGGACTAAGAGAAACGAGAATAGCAAGAAAAACTTTGGAAAAGTTGAAGACTTTATCTTAAAGCTCAAAATTTAGCTTCAAGATCGGATAAATGGAAGAGGTAAGATAGAAGAAGAACCAAGGAGATATCAACAAAAGAGAACTTGGAGTGGTGGAAGATGAGTTCGAAATAGGTTTGATTTAGCAAATCATGGAAATGGTCTTCCCAAAATTGGATGCTCGGTGGAGAAGGAAAAGAATTTATCAGAGGAAATGGAGAAAAGGGTATTTGGGGTTTAGAGAATCTCGGAATGAAATATTAGGAAGATGAGAGGAAATATTTGGGCTTCCCATATTGCTTACACAGAGAAGAGTGGAGAGGGAAGAGAGAAAAATTGGTCAAATAGGAAACTTCTTGGAAGCTTCCTACAATAGGCTTTTAATTAACCAAATTTTTATTTTGAAAATAAGGCTAAAGGGGTTTGACACAAGGTAAATTTTGAAAATGTGATAAGATTTTTATTATATGTTATTATTTATTGACAATAATAGTTGGTCTAAATGATACAATAACAAATTTGACCTCACATTTCTTCGTGAGTCTTTTTATCATTATTTTATCCTTCAACTTAAAATTTCAGCTCAAAAACGTAAAACCTTGTAAATAGTTCCGGTCTCGGGTTTAGTAAGATCCCCGTCGACGTTTCCATAGTTCAAGGTTCTCGGATAAAACATCTCATTTATCAATGTTAGTAAATGAAAAATAACGTAAATAGGAGAAATAATATTAAAATATTACACCTTCTCCCGAAAAATTTCGTAAAAATCATAAATATTGCAATATGAATATTGATAGTAGAAAAATAAATTTTTGGGGTGTTACAGACCCCTCCTGTTGAATTACACGAGCAAAATTGCTTAAGTGTAAAGTCATCACTGAGGCAGAGCATCAGACCCATCCCAACGTTACAAAGACAAAATTTCAACAAGCGTGAAGTGGCACCAAGATTAAGCGTTGGACTTAACTTGAAAAAAAAAAGTGCATGGATCATTGTAAAAAACAAGTATTAGAAAAATATAATATATGAGGTCTAGAATTGTCCAAATACATCAATAAAGCCCCATGCAAGAGGCAAGAAAAAATAAATAAAATCATAGACATCAGAAAATAAGGCTTTGACCACTACTCTCCGCCTCCCTTTTCTAGATTTGCAGTAGTGGTACATGAGAGCTCGATTTAACATCTCGAACCCCAGCAACCAGGGGGGTAAAGAGACTGCCACAACCACAAGAGGAGAGGTAACACAACTTAAAATCAAAGGGACAACAACAGTCACCCCTTGAGCAGTCGCTGAGGCTTGAGATCGTGATGCCTCATCATTTCTGGCCACCAACTTCTCAACCAGGCACCGAAGTTTTGATAGTGGAACCATGCTTTCTACAAATAAAAAAAAGAAAACGTTACAACATTGGGGCAAATTTATGCAAGAAGGCAAGTACAAAAAGGAAAATATGCAGGACGAGATATCTACCGTGGCCTTTACAAAATCAACGGGCTCATCCAAAACATTCTTACAGGAGATGACCCCATTCTCCTTGGCCCAATCAATCAAGAACTCTAGGACCTAGGCCTCAAAAGAAGGGACCTCAGAATTTGGATTCTCTAACTCCTTGTTACTTCATCCTTAGCATACTTCAGTCCAGTATAAATGGAGGCATGACTCACCTTCCGGGGTGACAAAAAAAAATGTCTTACTTGGAGCTCCTTCTACCTAAAGAAAACATTTTTAAACTTCTTGAAGGACTCTTGGTAAGGCTTGAAGACTGCTCGCCTGCTTTGCACTCATAACGTGACTCATCCTTTAGGTTGGTTGCTTCTAGAGGTCATCAGCCGAGAGAAAAGGAAAAAGAAAGATTTGACCTAGTACGGCCACAAAGACTCTACAGACTAACTCGAAGGCTGATAACAATGTATTTTATTCAATTTATAATCCTCTCACTAGGCTTTTTCAGGTTCAATTTGACTTAATTAAGTTGCTTTTATCACATTTTATTAAATTAAGCTTAATTGGATCATTGAAGAAATTATTGTTTGAATTATTATTAATTTAGGTGATTGCATTCTTAAGTAAACTGACCACAATTTGACTTACAATTATCTGATTAATGTGATTCTAGTCTTATTGAAAAGTTAAGATAATTCTTTAATAACTATTCACTTGATAACAAGAGTCACATTGATAGCAATATATTTCATTCATTGTATAATCTTCTCACTTGGCTTTTTCAGTAAACTGACTATAGTTTGAGTTACAAATATCCGATAAATGTGATTTTGGTATTGTTTTAAAACTAAGACAAATTTCTACAACCTTCATGAAGACCTCAAGACCCGAAACACACGTTTGGATAACTCAAATTGGAGTTGAAGTAAAATCTAGAGTTCCGAACCTGACAGTTTGACCTATGTGTACTCATCAGATCATATTTTGAGTTATAGAAGAGCTTTGGGAATGAAACTAGGTCATTTGAAAGTTAAGACCTAAATCTACAACTTTCATGAAGAACACAAAATTCGAATCGGACATCTTGAAGGTGATATTGTGTTTGGAAGTTAGAACAGAGAAGCTGAAGTTGGGCCTGACATATGTACAGTAATTGGCTCATATCTCAGACTGTATGTGGTATTTTTGGCTGAAACTGGCGGCTATGGAAATGTAAGACAATTTCCTAGAAGTTTCATGAAGACTACTTGATCATTTTCTGACGTATGTCATGAGCTCAGAGTAGAAACATTTCGGAGACAAGAATCTCTATAATTTTAGCTCATTCATCATCATCAAGCAATTATTTTGGCATTTACTTCTCATCATCAAACAACTCCATTATCTTCTTGTACTCCTTGATCTCTATAAAAGGGAACTTGGATGCTCATTCAGATCATCTTTGATCTTAGTTTAGTTTATGTTGTTATGTTATTTGTTTTTCTTGTTGTAGTTTTCTTTGTTCTAAATTGAAATTATGTTCATCTTTTTCTTCCTATCTTTTTCTTTCTTTTTATCTATAAGTAACTAATTTTTATTTTGCTTGGGTGAAAGGGTGAAGTTTTTGATAATATGTTGAGGTTAGAAAAATTTCCTTCTTGTGTTTAAATGATATATTTTTAAGTGGTTATTATATGTGTTGTATGTTGTTTCCAATCAATTTAGAAACCCTTCTTGTATATTAAAGAACTTGATTCATTGTAGACAAGACGTTGGCACAGTGGATGCTTGAGACCATTTACAAGTGTTGGTGGATAATTAAAGGAACCATAATATGATTACATGTATAATCTAAATTGAACTTTGAATGTTAAATCTTCTGATTGGAACCTCCATTATGTATGATTTCAATTGAGTTATAAAAAAAAATAATATTGTCTTCAATTTATTACTAAGAGTGGATCTCCTAACCCAAGCAAATTATTTTCATTTGTGAACAACTTTTATCACCTTTAGTATTATGACAAATCTGCTCTTTACCTCAAATAATTTTTTCTTCATCAATTCCCTATGTATCGACCTCGGACTCCCGATAGTTTACTACTTGAAACAACCTGTACTTGAGTTTGAAACTTTTAATTCCTATCAAGTTTTGACGTCGTTGCCGGGGACTTGATTTGAAGTTCTAATTTATTGATGTTCTCTTTCTGTAAGTAAACTTCACTAACGAGTATATTCTTCCTCTACTATTTTCACTTTTTAATTTACTAATTTACTAATTTACTAATTAACTTACTAACTTATTAACTAACTTTTACATTTATGTCATTTATTTATTCTTTCTAACTTCCTAACTTTTATATTTATGTCATTTATTTTTGTTTTTTACTTTTTATTTATTTATTTACGTTTTTTAATTTTTTTATTTACGCTTTCTATTTCTATTTTATTTATTTATTTATTTATTTATTTACTTTTATGACTTACTAACTTACTAACTTTTTATTTACATCATTTATTTTACATTTACTAACTTTTTATTTATGTTATTTATTTATGCTTTGTACATTTTTTTATTTTAAGTCATTTATTTTTGCTTAATATTTAACGGTCGGTTTATACTGTCTACTTATATATTATTTTTATTTTACGTCACTTATTTATGTTTAATTAGTATCATGATTCAAATTCTTGTCGTTTGGTTAAAATTAATCCTAGTACTTTATATATTGATTTGTTTGAATCACAATCATACACAATTGACACAATGACTAAAATTAAAAGTGCACATGTTGAACATGAAAATCAAACACACTGAGCTGAAAATGAAAGTGTACATGATGAACAGGAAAATCAATCGTAGCGAACTATGCGTGTATATTTTGCAACCACATCAAAATTCTAGTCCATCATGTTTTATCTTTTCACTCACTGCTAATAATTTTAAATTTAAGCCGGGTATGATTTCTTTACTTCCTAATTTCTATGGTTTAAAATCTGAAAGCCCATATTTACATCTAAAAGAATTTAAGGAAGTCTGTATTGCTTTAAATGATTAAAATTGCACTGAAGAGATTGTTAAGCTTAAATTGTTTCCTTTTTCTTTGAAAGATAAAGCAAAAACTTGGTTTAATGCTTTGAAACTAAGATCAATTGGCACATGGCAAGAAATGCAAGGTGAGCTTTTAAAGAAATTTTTTCCAACACATAAAACCAATGCTTTGAAAAGACAAATCTAAAATTTTTCTCAAAATTCAAATGAAGCGTATTTTCAAAGTTTGGAGCATTTTAAAGATTTGTTAAATTCTTGTTCATATCTTAGTTTTGAAAAATGATGGACTATAAGCTTCTTTTATAAAGGTTTAACACCTGAAACCAAATAATTTGTGAAAACAATGTGTAATGGTGAGTTTCTTGATAAAGAACCTGATAAAACTTTAGATTATTCAAACTATTTGGCTGAAAATTCTCAATCTTGACATGGTACTAATTCTTCTGAAAATTCAAATAGATTTAACCTTGCAAATACTGGTAAAGGAAAATATCGTCTTAGTCAAGAAGAAGATCTAAATGCTGGGTATGCTAGTTTGGGTAGAAAGGTTGAATCCATGGAATTAGGGAAAGTAAAAGAAGTCAAATCTGTGCAAAATGAATAAAGTTGTAGCATTTGTGATGAATTAGGACACTCGATAAATGAATGTCCAAATATTTCTGTTTTTAAAGAAGTTGTGCATGAGCAAGTAAATGCAATGAACAATTTTAAAAAATCATTCACCTCTTCTTTTTCAAATTCTTACAATCCAATATGGAGAAATCACCCGAATTTCAGCTAGAAGAATAATAATCAAGTATAATTTATGCAACCACTGCCTACTCAGGAACAACAGGATTCTCAAAATTCTCAAGAATATGCATCTTATGTCCCACCATATAGGAAAAATCTTGAAGGAACATTGAATGCATTCATAGAAAAGAAAAAGGCCATCAATAAACAAAACACTCAAATTATGATTAACATAAAAGACACTCTTTCCAAACTTACTTCTGCACTCACTATTCACGAGAAAGGAAACTTTCCTTCTCAACCTCAACCGAATTCCAAAGGTCATTATAGTTTAAATTAGGGTAGTTTAGAAAACTAATAAATAAATCAAGTCAATTATGTGATAACTCTTAGGAGTGAAAAAGTTGTTGAAAAAGAAATTTCTGAACCTTGTGAAGAAAATGATGAATCAATCCCCCAAGATAAGGAAGAGGTTGACCAGCCATCTGGCCAAAATAAGACCAAACTCTCATCTCCTCCATCCTCATTTCCTCAGACATTAAGCAAATCAAGAAAATTGAACCACTACACTGAAATTTTTAAAATTTTTAAACAAAGTAAAAGTTAATATTCCGTTGTTAGATACTATCAAACAAATTCCTTTTTATGTCAAATTTTTGAAGGACTTATGCACTGTTAAAAAGAAATTAAATGTGAAAAAGAATGTCTTTTTGACCGAACATGTAAGTTAATTCAAAGCAAAAATGTTTTGAAACATAAAGACCCTAGTTATCCTACAATTTCATTCATTATTGGAGAACATAAAATTGATCAAGTTTTACTTGATCTTGGTGCTAGTGTTAATTTGCTTCCATATTCAATTTATCAACAACTCAACTTTAGTGAGTTAAAACCAACTTCTGTAACTCTTCTACTTGCCGATAGATCAATTAAAATTTCAAAAGGAATAGTAGAAGATGTGTTAGTACAAGTTGATAAATTAATTTATCCTGTGGATTTTATTGTCTTGAAAACTGAACCTATGGTTAATAGTTATAAGTCAATTCCTGTTATTTTAGGTCGCTCATTTTTAGCAACATCTAATGCTTTGATAAAATTATGGAAATGGAGTGATGAAGCTTACATTTGGAAACATGACATTGGAGCTTAATGTTTTCAACATATGCAAGTAACCACATGAAGTCCATGATGAAAATGAGGAAGCTGATGGGATTGAGGCCATTGTAGATGAACATCTTCTAAAAGAGAGTTCTTCTGACACATTAGAAGTTTTTTTTATGTGTTTTTGCCTGGAAGTACAAAAGTTTAGTGTGAGAAAATTTAATAACAATGTATTTTATTCAATTTATAATCCTCTCACTAGGCTTCTTAAGGTTCAATTTGGCTTACTTAAGTTAATTTTGTCACATTTTATGAAATTAAGCTTAATTGGATTATTGAAGAAATTATTGCTTGAATTATCATTAATTTAGGTGATTGCATTCTTAAGTAAACTGGTCATAATTTGAGTTGCAATTATCTGATTAATGTGATTCTGGTCTTGTTGGAAAGTTAAGATAATTCTCTATTAACTATTCACTTGATAGCAAGAGCCACATTGATAATAATATATTTCATTCATTGTATAATCTTCTCACTTAGCTTTTTTAGTAAACTGGTTATAATTTGAATTACAAATATTCGATCAATGTGACTTTAGTATTATTTTAAAGTTAAGACAAATTTCAACAATTTTCATGAAGACCTCAAGACCCGGAACACACGTTTGGATAACTTAAATTGGAGTTAAATTAAAATCTAGAGTTCTGAACTTGACAGCTTGACCTATGTGTATTCATCAAATCATATTTTCAGTTATAAGAGAGCTTTGGGAATGAAACTAGTGTCATGTGAAAGTTAAGACCTAAATCTATAACTTTTATGACAAACACAAAATTCAAATCAGACATCTTGAAGGTAATATTGGGCTTGGAAGTCAAAACAGAAGAGCTGAAGTTGGACCTGACCTATGTACAGTAATTAGTCTATATCTCAGGTTGTAAGTGGTATTTTTGGCTAAAACTAGCGGCTATAGAAAGCTAAGACAATTTCCTAGAAATTTTATGAAGACCACTTGATCATTTTCTGACGCATGCCATGAGCTCAGAGCAGAAACATTTTGGAGACAAGAATCTCTATAATTTCAGCTCATTCATCATCATCAAACAATTATTTTGGCAGTTACTTCTCATCATCAAATAACTACATTGTCTTCTTGTACTCCTTGATCTCTATAAAAGGGAGCTTGGGTACTTATTCAGATCATCTTTGATCTTAGTTTAGTTTATACTGTTATATTATTTGTTTATCTTGTTATAGTTTCTTTATTCTAAATTGAAAATATGTTCATCTTTTTCTTCCTATCTCTTTCTTTCTTCTTATCTATGAGGAACTAATTTTCATTTTGATTGGGTGAAATTGTGAAGCTTTTGGTAATATGTTGAGGTTAGAATAATTTTCTTTTTGTGCTTAAATGATATATTTTTAAGCGATCATTATATGTATTGTATGTTGTTTCCACTTAATTTAGAAACCCTTCTTGTATATTGAAGAACTTGATTCATTGTAGACAAGACGTTGGCACAGTAGATGCTTGAGACCATTTACAAGTGTTGGTGGATATTTAAAGGAACCATAATATGATTACATGTATAATCTAAATTGAAATTTGAATGTTAAACATTCCGATTGGAACCTCCATTATGTGTGATTTCAATTGAGTTATAAAAAGAAATAATCTTGTCTTTAATTTATTACCAAGAGTGGATCTCCTAACCCAAGCAAATCCTTTTCATCTATGAACAACTTTTATCACCTTTAGTATTGTGACAAATCTACTCCTTATCTCAAATAATTTTTTCTTTATCAATTCCTTGTGGATCGACCTCGTACTCCCGAGAATTTACTACTTGAAACAATCTGCACTTGGGTTTGAAACTTTTAATTCCCATCAAAGGCCTGAACGAATCCCCAAGCATTCAGATGAAGCTAAGTGGGCGCCACTTGCAAGTGATTGAGAACGCCCATCTCGAAGTCAGTAAACGACAGTCGCACCCCAATCCGAGTAAAGAGAGCCTTATACATATACATGAAGTGTTCGCCCTCTACACGAGTCAAGCACACCTTATCTTCCTCTGATGGGTGCCAAATCACAAACTTCTAATCTCTGAGTCCCTCCATGGTTAGCTGCAAGTGTTGTTACTTCTCCAGGATGTCTTCTACAGTCCTCACATTGGAAGAAGTGCCCAAAACGTCCTAGTCCACTCACTGGTATTTTTATTGACATCTCGGAGGAAGACGAGCTTTTTATGCTCGGTAAGTACAACCTTCCCATGCTTCGCAGGTGCAGCTCTTTGCGTTCGCGTCATACCTATAGAGGACACACCCAAATTAGATTCAGAAAGATCACTTATGTCTTCTTCTACTGTCATAAGTGATCTAAAACCTCAGCGACCATGCCACAATCTCAAGTAGCAACATTCAGCACGCACTGAACATTTAGACATCATATACCCTAAAACGCTCATATAAATACAGTAATTAATAGAGACAATGTATGTCCTAATTCTATTATGCAATATCCTCCTCGCACAACTAACGACTTTAGCATCAAAATACATTTTGTAAGTATTCATCCCCTTACTCCATTACTATGAAAATTGCACTTATAGAGGACACCACAATCTAGTAATCTTCAAAACTCAATTCTAAACAACTCTTTTTCTTTATAAACAAAATATTAACTTTTATTTCCATTTTCTTTAAAACCTCCCACCCAAATATATTAAGATTGGGGCAATATTCTTTTATTTAGTTTTTTCCTTCATCCTTATAAATTTAAAGTACGTTACTATTTGCGATCTGGAAAAATCTAACTTGAAGAAGAATGAAGTTAATCTTTCAAATATTTTTCCTTAATTTGAGAATTATTATTTCAATGTTTTGAAAATGATAATGAAATATTTATATAACTGTTAT
The DNA here is from genome assembly GCA_029884605.1 of Ormosia emarginata. Classification (NCBI taxonomy): domain Eukaryota; kingdom Viridiplantae; phylum Streptophyta; class Magnoliopsida; order Fabales; family Fabaceae; genus Ormosia; species Ormosia emarginata. Next base: position 15,701,557 of record JAQQTP010000089.1, on the reverse strand, counting down.
CATAATTAATTTTTTTTATATGATATACATAATTAAATTAGACTGTAAAAATTAAAATGTTTTACATGAATAATAAATTAAAATTAAAATTTTTAAAATTATATACGTAATCATGCAAATTTTGATCAAACTTTTTCTCACGTGCGTTGGATGTGTCTTCTACTAGTAATAGTATTATTAAAAGGTCCATTTAATTTTAGTTTTTTGGTGAGATAAAAAAAGGGTCAATTTGCTTATAAGATGAAAATAACAAAAATATTTGTACGTAGGAGATAATTACAAATAAAAAATAAAACAATCTTCGAATTTCAAACATCAATCTAATTCTAATACATCAGTTCTCTTGTCAGTCTCTACGCTGGTTGCCACTGTACTCGTACGGAATATAAAACCAAGTCAAATACAGTAAACACGTATATTAATACACTCTATCTTGTATTTATCTTTCTCTTCGGACATTTTTCAAAAAATATATAGGAGGTGTGCCGTGAAGTCATCAACGACAGCCATTGCTCCAACTTCACCGGCGATTGGAGCGATGAGAAGACGACGTGGTGGACGAAGAATGTGACGAGCCGCTACCCGAATCTCCATTCGCAAACAAAATATCAGACAAGTAATTCCCTATATCATCGGGTAAAAACCAGATAACCGACTTCGACCCGGCCCGACACTTCTCGTAGAATTCCCGGTACTTGGGCACCAGCTTCGAAGCTATCGAGATTTTAATTTCGTCTCGCAGTTTCGGGTCGGACACGATCCACGAGGACTGCTTCCTGCACGCTTCATGGAACGCTTCGTTGAAACTCACGAAGCAGCCCTTGACTTGCTCCGCCGTCATCTCCGCCATGAGATTTTCCGGTAGCGACGACAAAACATTGCTCCACCCCACGCGCTCGTACTTGGACATGTACTCTCTCACCTTCGATTCGTGCTTCATCAACCAATCCTCGCCGAGAAGGAACCCTAGGTTCGATTTGCGAACCTTTACGACGACATATTGCGTGTTATTGGCGAGGAACAAGTAAGAAAGCGCCACGTCGTTGTAGAGTTCCGCTTTGACGTCGAGTTTGCAGAACACGACGAGTATGAGCCACGCGATCCGCTCCGATATCTCCGACGACGACGGGTTTTCGTCTCGAGTTGGACTGCGGTAGTAAGATTCTGGTAACGGAGATTGCGGATAATCGGCGATGATGTCGCTGAGCACGCCGCTGTAATCAGCAAGAAACGTGATGTAGTTCATGACGTAGCGCGTGAGGGGGTGGACCCCAGCGGCCGGTACCGGAATCTTGGAGGAGTTCTTCTGAATCGCCGATTCGAAATCAGATAGCATCGTCCGAATGGCTTCGCCGAGCTTCACCATTGAAGTAACTGCCATTGAACGGATATTGGAGGTTGATTCAAACGAAAAGATGGATTCAATTTGTGGCCTATTATCGGAAATGGCTTCGTACAAATCCAGAGTCCTGAACATTTTCTCTGGAGTTTTCTTGCACTTTGCCACCATTTCCGGGAATCCAAACAGCGACGCCGCGCCGTCTCTGGTGATCTCAGCGAAGCAGGACTCCGCGATCCTCTTCTCCGAAGCCGCCTCGAAGACGTGGTCGCAGAGGATTCTCTCGCCGTGAAAAAGCGTTCCAACGGCGACTTTCACGGCGTTCAACCAGGTCTTGATCTTCAACTCGAGCACCTCCCAGTCCATCTTCTGGACCTGAGAGAAGTTCAACCGTTCCACTCCGAGATGGTACAGAGCTTCATCCACGATCGATTTTCTCATGATGATGTAAATCTTGACACACTCTTTGCCGTAGCCGGAGTAAATCATGCATTCAGCGATGGCCTTCAAATCCGCCATGGCGCGCATGGAAACCATCTCCGTCTCGGAGATGGAGTTTCCGGCAACGCGAAACTCGTCCTCGGAGATTGAGATTTCGTCGTTGTAATCGGAGACACTGCTTCTGTGGTCCGTAGAGGAACGGCTAGAGACGGTTTCGGGGTCCAAGTGGTCTCTGTTTGTGGAGAGTATCTGATAGAACTCCTTCTCAAGGGTCTTCATGGAGAGTTGCATCAAGAACTGTGCTCGCACTAGGGTGTTGGAGGTGGGATCTTGTGCGACCAGGTGCTGCATTGCGGATTGTAGGCCCTTGACGGCTTTAAGGTACTGTTTGGCTTCGTGGCGGGTGCCGCTGAAAAGAGGGGTGAGTTTGGCATAGGATGATATTGATTGGTGAGTGATGGAGTCCCATTTGGATATGAGGGACTCCGCGGTTTCAATGTTTTCTAGCATTAAGGAGTCTGAGAAGGTGCGGAGAGGAGAGGAAGGTGGCAACGAGGGTGAGGGTGAGGGTGGAAGAGGTGAAGGTTTGAAGACGATGCTTCTCATTCCTCTTCTTGGCATTTTAGCAGTGGAACTTGGTAACGTAATATTGAATTTCCCTTCGGTTTGTGTAGCTTTTTAAGTTGGAGTGAAAATAAGGCAGGATAAGAGAAGAAAATAGAATAGGAGTTGTTTGCAGTTGTTTAGGGTTGTGACTGAGTTGCGAGAAGAGAGAGAGGCTCAGGTATTTATAGACAAAGTCTGACTTCAGAAATGGTTGACCTTGTCGTTGGACTGGGAGCGTAATCGAATGGCTGAGCACCTGAGTTGGGAAGGAGTAAAGAGGATACGCGGTAGAACTATGCTTACGTAATTTACGTTACTTGTTTTTTTTCTCTCTATTGCTTTTGACGCCTGCGGCAATGTCCACCAAGAAGCCATAAGTGTAATCAAAACTTATTGGGAGGAAGAAAAGATGTGAGAAATTGTCTTCCACCTAGTAAGTATCTGTATTGCATGAATTCAGTTAAAATTTTAAGTAAAATATAATTTAAAAATATATAATTAATTAAAAGATAATTTAAACTTAAAATTAAAAAAAATTAAGAATGACATAAGTTATTTTTTTAAGAAGATTAAAATTAAGAATCACAAATATTATATTATGTGAGAGAGTAGAACAAGAGATCAATCTATTCTTAAATAAATATATTCTAATTTAATATATAATAGTGAGTTAATTTTTTAAATCGTCAATATCTAATTTCATTCAGGAAGGAAAAAAAAAAAAAACTTGTCAGAAAGAAAATATAAATAACAACACTTTCAGGAAGAATTACTTATTTACTTTCCTTTTTTTTCTTCAATGGCGTACCAAAATTTACTTCTTAATAGGGATGCACATAGCTTCTACGTAAAAAATATGTATTGAGCTTAAGAAATTCTTATTGAATAAATGAAACAACTATGGAATAGAAATATAAATTAATGTTAAAAAAGGGGAACAACTATGAAATAGAAATAGAAATTAAAAGTATATTTTGTCTTCCAACAAGAAATAACGAATAAAGGTAAATACCTTTTTATGTTACTTTATTTTTCACCCTCCTACATATCTTTCAATTTTCATTAATTTATAAAGTCTACAAATATAATTTTAATGTTACATAACATTAGTTTCCCCAAGGGGAGTAGTTGAATTTCGAGTTTTTGAAAAATTAAGTCGCACGGTTTTTTTATTGGTATACTATAGTTTTATTTATTTATTTGGATTGAGAAAATTCTGAATAGAGTTTGCTGTACTTAAAAGAAAAAAGAATAGAGTTTTCTGACTATATAATTTACACATCTTTGAACTAATAACGTTCAGTTAAAAACGATGGTCATCCCAAAAAAAAAAATGGCAGTTCTCTTCTACATTTTCTTTTGGCTTTACATCGTAATTAAGATCGCCTTAAGTAAAATGAATAGTAAGATTAACACTGTCACATATATTTATGTCAATTTTTTGTTATTAGTTTGGAAGTATTATAAATCTCTTAGTTCTGATATGAATAATTCATTTTTAATCAAATTAAAAAGATAAATTAATTTAGATTACGCACAAGTTAACCTTAAATATCACCTGACTGCAATATTATAAATATTTATATTCTAAGCGTAAAATTATCTTCACCTGTGATTAATGAAATTATTAATTATTAACAATTAAATAACTATATATATTTATATTGCAAAATTGTCTTGAGAAACCATTAATAATATTATTAAATGCATAATATGTTTTAAAAAGAAATTAATGAAATGGTGAAATTAAAAAAATACAACAATATTAAGTTGGCTTTAAAAAACAAAATAATGGAATTAATAGAGCCATTAAAAATGACAATAATATTATAATATAAATATTGAGAAAAAATTAATCAAATAATAGTGGTAGTACAAAATAAAATTAACTTGAGAAGTTAAAAAAAATGCCTTGAAAAGTAAAAGACTATTTTTATTAAATATTAAATATAAAATATCTTCATGGTAATTTTTAAAACAAAATAATAGAATAGTGAAATTAGAAAGATAACAATATTAGAGACTAAGTATTATAAGAAAAAAAAGTCAACTAGTAATGATAATATATATAAACAAAAAGTTGCCTTAAGAAGTACAAATAATTATTAATAAAAAACTAAATATAAGTTTAGCTTGTGAAAAAAATATGTTATTTAAATTTGACTCATTTTTTTAAATAAAATTAAAATTTAAGATTGATTTGTTTAAAAAATAAAAAACTTTGAATTTAACTTATTTATATTGTGATTATTTTCATTCCCTTTAACAAATTTTTCCTTAGAATATTTTTTAGATTTAATATTTTACTATTTGATAGACATTTTTTTCCTAGTAGATGAAGTAAAAATAAGAAAAGAGTAAATTTTCTTTGAAAATTGAAGTTAGATAGATGATAGATAGGAATAGATAAAATTAAAATTATCTAAGTATAATTAAAATTTTCTAAGTAATAATAATATATAAATTTATTATTTATATATTTTCTTATATAAATTTAATTTTTTGTGATTTTATATATATCAGATTTTTAATGTCTAATTTATAAGAATACTTATTAAGAAAACAATTTAAAATAAAAATAAAGTATTAAATACATTAAAAGTTGAAAAAACTTACTTTTTGTTTAAGAATTTGTATTTTACCTTTTCTAACAACTGTTCAGACATTTGTTAGGTATTAAACATACATTTGTATTTGAAAAATGTTAAAAATATATTTTTTTATAACACTTTTTTAATATTTTTTATTAAGATACATCATATATTAAAATATATATTTAATTTTAATTAATATATAATTAACTTAATTAATATATAATTAATTCAATTAATATATAATTAATTTGTAATTTAATTTATATTTATATTTTAATATGTGACATAATTTAATAAAAAATATACTAAAAATATAATAAAGAATACGTTATTAAAACTCTTCTTTTATATTTTGGACGTTTGATGATGACTTGGTCTGCTCATTAATGAATTAATGAATGTAGGCATTTGGTATCAGCATTGATAACCAAAAGAATCATGGTATAGACTATATTATAGAGTCAATGGACACAGAGGTCGGGGCACAGTTGCACTAAATGCACGGCGCTAAGAAATAATGTTCAGCTTATGACCTGTTCTCCTCAACCAGAATAAATTTTGGTGCATATCATTATTTATTTGGTTTTGAACTTAATCAAACTCCGTCTCTGCCTTCTGGTACGATTGAATAATATAAAATTTATTTACTTATCATAGTTATAATTATAATTTCCTATGGATACAAGAAATAGTGATGATTAATTAACTAAAAGGTATGAATCAAGTAGGCTCTCAAGAAATATAGAATAAAAGTGTATAGAATGTTCCACTCGGCGCATATCAGTTGGACTGATCAGAGTAACCTTGTTACAAATACTCAACTGAACTGGTCAACAAAGGTGCAGTATACAGCAAATTAATGTGAAATGAAAAGTGAAATCCTCCTAAAAATTTGGTTGAATTCAAAATTAACTCTTTTTCTTCGATTATCTGGTTACTTCAACTTCATTGTTTTGGTCCTTTTGGATGGTTCTTGCTCTTATATATTCTTATTCAATACTCACTCAATTCCTTTGTATTTGTTTTTTTTTTTAAAAAATATTTTGTTTCAATTTATTTATCATTTGAAAATTTTAAAGATATATTAATTAAATTTTTTTAATTTTATCTTATTATTTATTGTTTCCACTAAATTTAATAATTAACTTCTACAATTAATTTTTATAATTTTTTACACATATTTAATACAATGAAAAAGAATAATTTAATCATATTAATTTATATATTTTTAATTTAAAATTATTTAATAATATCTTTCATTTCTATATACAAACTTTAAAAGACATAAAAATGAACGGAGGATGTCCATTATTTTTTCTATGTTACCAATAAAACATGCTTATGTTTTATGTCTTAATTAAATGGACACTTCCCTTTCAATTGGTCAATTTTGTTTTTAGTACAATGTCTTTTGGTTATTTGAGAAATTCTTATTTAAATATGGTAAATTTGATTATTTAGTTAAATGTATTAAATTAATTAAAATTTAATATTTTTATATAATATTATAAAATTAATTATAATATATTATATTTAAATAAAAATTTCTCTGATTATTTGGAGTTACGTGGTTAATTAATTGCGTGTTTGACTCTCTGATCCTATGCATTCAGCATAGCCGTCGTCTACCAATTAAGGCATTTAATTTTGTTTTTGGCTATATTCTGTTACACTGTTGCCTCATTTCGTTTACGTCTTTATCATGTTCACTAATTTGTTTCCTAACTTTATGTTTGGATGTTTTACGTTTTGGACGTCTCCTTATCATGTTCACTAATTTTTTTCTCCCAAACACAAAAAATTAATTGCTCGTTTCCCCCATTTTCTTTCCGCTTTCTAAGATTAACCCATGCAGGGTGCACATGGGTTAGGTGCTTCTCTCACTTCACTTTGATCAAGTCATAGGAGCGATCAGACATCCTTCTATATTATATCAATTTTGGATGTATTCTCTCTTTCATTCTGTTTTTTATTCTACAAATTGAGCAAACGAAAACCATGATAAATAACAACGAGTGATGGTCCGATCATTTATATACTGCTGATAAATAACAGATTTAAAGTCAATTTTCATATCTTGTTTAATGAAATTCCCCATGTATGGAATCCATCATTTACTATTTAGTTTCCAACGCGAAGTAGCCCTAATTAATATTGTTTTTCCTCGGACAATATATAATAGTTATCTTTGGCCATAAGCAATTTAGTGGTCAATTTAATACTAGTGCTATTTGTTTCAGGCAAGTTGGTTTAATTAATTTATCTATTGGAATATACTCCACAATATTAAATAATCCGTATAATTCAATCGTGGAGTTTTATGAGATAATTCGTAGTAGTAGCAAAAAAAAATTAATAATTAATAATTTTTTAATATTAAATAAAGAAATTATTAAATAAAAAATAAATATATTTAATATTTTAAGAATATAAAAAATATTTAATATTTTTTATTTAATAATTAAAAAAATAATAAAAAATTTAAAACATTTCTCTTTTATAAATGACAATTTCATAAATTGTCAAACCAAAGTTCTAACCCCAATAAGAGGTCAATAAAGGTCCTTGACCTCTGGTACTTTCATTCCACCGCCTCGTTATTTGTCCTTGACCAAGATTCTTCCCTTCTTTTCATTTCTTGCTCTATTTATTTTTTATTGTGATTATTCTTTTATTTATTATATTATTTTTTAAGATTTGGTTGAAATTTTTAAGAGTTATTTTATTTTTTTCTTTTCTCTCGTACCTACTGTAGAGGTAATTTTTTTGAGTTGAATGTGATTTGAGAAGAATGGTGGTTACTTATTTATTAAAATTTGTTTCTTTGGCTCTTTAAGATAAATTTATAATTTAAAAATTTAAATAATTAATTTTATTGGTATAAAATTTTATAATATGTAGGTTAAATAGTAAATTGAGAGCAATGCTAATTAGGATTTATTTAAGATTTAAAAAATAAATTAAATAATTTTTATGTTATTTAATTAATTTATGCATTGTTAACATTTTTATAATTAAAGAATAGTATAAGGAACCTTAAATCAAATTGAATATTTTTTTTTAAAAAAGACTCAATTAAAAATTGACACATACTATGAATAATTTTTTCCTCTTATACATCTATTTGTATCTTATCAATTTTAAATAGATTTTGTTATTGAACTTTAATTATAGTTGAACTTTAATTATAGTTGAGCTTTAAGGATTCTTGGGATAAACATTGGTTTTGAAAAACTCAATGCTATGTGTGAATTGTTGATTGAACGAAAAATTTGATATCATGGGATTTATAGAGTTTTGAACTATCATACATATGGACTTACTTTGACAATGGTTTTGAGACCATTGAGGGATATTGATTTAGATTAGAGTAATGTTATATTTTTTATAAATTTTTTATAATAATATTTTTAATATTAAATAAAAATATAAAATATTTTTAATATTAAATAAAAAATTTAAATAAAAAATAAATACATATAATGTATTAAAAATATAAAAAATATTTAATATTTTTTATTTAGTAATTAAAGAATTAATATGAAGATTGTGTAGAGAATAAAACATTTATTTTTAGATTAGAGTATTGTTATGCTTATGGTTAAAGGACTAAAATATATTTGAGCTTGAGTTTTCTAATTTTGGAAATTGCTTGATATGAATTATGTTTATTTGTTTATTTCTTTTTAGATCTGATATTTATTTTGACCACTTGGAAATTTATTTTCTTAAAAGTCATATTGATGCATTTTTTAATTGTTTTTTTGAATAAAATCTTGTTAGAACACTATATTTAACAATAGTAAATATTAATCTTGGTGGACCTAGGATTGAATTAGCCCTAACTAGCAGGGTATATGCTAACTCTATATGTCGGCTAGCACGTGTGAGTTAGTAATAGTTTCAAGCTTAATACTCGTCAGTTCAAGCCTTGGGTTTGTTAGATTGTTAGTTTGCCCACAAGTTGTATATTCATTTTGTTTTAGTTCTACCTAGTGGATTCAACTACATGGATTGTATTTTTAACTGATTGTACTTTATTTATTGAATTATTGAAAATTGTTCCCATTAACTGCTTATTATGTTTTTTAGTTTGCATTTATGATTATTTGACTTGAATTGCTTTATTAAGAAATTATTTTGTTGCATATGATATTTTTATTTGATAAGGAAAACCCGTGTCCCGCTTGTCCTATTTATGTTATAAAAGATAGTAATTATTCATTGAGTTGTGACTAATCCAAATCATGATTATGTTTTTTAGATAAAGGAAATGAGATAGTTTCCAGTTCTACTTATCCAGTTTATTTGAGAGAGTCTGATATGGTTATTATTGGGTAGCCAAACACATTGTTCGTATTCGTATATTTAAGTATTTTTTTTATCTTCTTATAGACTTTTATTTAAAAGCCTTATGGGATATTACTCTTATATGTACTCCATTATTTTACAAGAAGGATTTAAGATGTATAAAATATTTTGAAAGGGTATTTGTCAAAGTATAATATTTTATTTGATAAATAAAATTGTTGGTGAAGGAAATTCACCTTTGAATATTTATGTTTCTGAGGCGGTATAGTGACTAATTTGAATTATCTATATAAAGTTATAGTAAATTGAATTTTTTGAAATCATGTCTGAATCTATTTTGAAAGTTAGCATTATTTTCTACTCCTTAAATTGTTAGATGTTAATTGTCAACTTGTTTGAGACTTTTATGACTTAGGTGAGTTTATAAGCTATCTTAGTTATGCGTTAGTGATGGATCCTAAGTTCAAGTCATGACAATTCATTTATCTTATGTTGTCCAAACTATCTAAATTTCACCTTTTATAGCCAACAAAAGAAAAAATATGATTGAGTAAATATGAGATGTCAAGATGATTAAACGAGTAGAATTAGGGTTTAACAATATGTTGTAATACTCATATTTAACTATAAATCAACTCATTACATTGTTTGACACTACCAATCCTGAACACAATAATAATTAATGCACAATTTCTTTTACAAGTGTGTACATTCAGGACATTTCTAATATTTTTTTTTAAATAAGGTTTTGTTTATTTTAATAATATTATTTTAAATTATCATTTCTTCTTTTTTAGGGTGAAAAAGGCAAGAGAAAACAGGGGGCAAAAAACTTAATATTCGACACAACGGACTGCCAATAGTTTAAATTATTGTTTCTTCTTTTTTAGGGTGAAAAGGGAAGTGAAAGTCGCTAGTATTTGCCGTCCAAAGGGAAAAGACTAAAGTCACCCACGCGCTATTCACTCTGTAATCAAGTTGGCATTGGCCAGTTAACAGGAACGGCCGCATATCAAACTTAAAATTGACAATGCTTGGCTTACTAGTTACTACTAATAATGTGCCTAAAGCAATGCTCCCATTAAATTTCAGAATTCATTCTCCAAAGTAAATCGCTCAACTTTATTCAATATACATACATATATGACTTTGCTCTCTTTCTGTTCATTGTTGTTAGGCAAAACATTCTGGAAGATTATCTCTCTTCAACTGTCATTGAGTAGGGACCTTTATTATTATGATGACTATACTGTAACCAAATTAAGTTAGCGTTAATTTTTAGCGGAAATCACGAGGCATTGTAGTTGTGCAATAGAAGTATCGAGTAATAATGCATCGGGTCAATTGCAGCTCCTTAACAAGGAAGTTTCATCCATTTTCAACAATTATATGTGGATTAGTAGTTGATACAATTATTTTTATAAATTTAAAAAATTGGGTTTGCCGGTCGGGTAATCAAATATAGACTTGTATATAGTATCGCATGACTGCAGTTGCCATATATGTAGAAGACTAATCAAATCAATGCTTAGAACTTTAAAGAGGAATTAATTTGTACATTTTCTATTATATTAACTCATTTAGAAGACTAATCCCAATAAAAAAAAACTCATTTAGAAGGTGTTTTGGATACTGACCGAGACCTACATCGAGAAAAAGAGAAATTTATTGGAGACTTATGAAAGAAGCAACAGTAAGGTCAAACTATCTAGGCAGGTCAGCAGAATGATCGCAAAATTTAATTGCTAAGAGTGTTTGGTGTAAAAATAGAACATGCTTGATTTAAGTTGTCAAGGCGGCTTATATTGAAGCCCAAAGACTGACTCATCAGATTCTTGCCGTTTGAGCCATTTAGAGCCCTGATCATTTCCGTTTACACTACGCTCAATATATTATAGTGCAAAATCGTTTTTGAACGTTGGTCACTGAATGGCCAAGTGTCGTTAATGGCAAAGCACGTGATGGAATAGGTTGCCAAGCTTCAGACGGGTCCAGTTGCTGGACATTGCTTGGACAGACTCAGATTATCCTGGGTAATGGGCCTATCCGAGATAGTTGGATTAAGACGGTCCACATTGCTAAATTTGACCGAGCTTATGAGAGATCCGATGATAGTTGGACGAGGATAGAAGGTTAATCAAATCAATGATGAAATATAGACTTTAACTCATTTAGATTTCGGTTGCACAATTCTGTTAACTGCCTTGAAAGGGAAAGAGATAAATTAAAGGAGTGGAGTGGAAAACTTCGCAACCACAAAAAAAAAAAAAGAGTGGCATACTTTTGACTTTTGAGGTTCTGAGTCGGGGAATAAAACAAGTTAAGTACAATGAGAAGGAATGAGGCTGAAGAAAACAAAACGTCGAGATTTGAGAGCCTTTTAAGGTGCGGAATGAACAAAAATTTGATTGCAATGGATTGCTCGAGAATTTTCAGCACCAAGAAATATCCATCTGCTTTTTATAGAGTGAAGATATCTGTGTGCCAAATATATGTTGGCCTCTCAAATTTCTTCACCCTTTCACAACAAGAAGCGCAATGCATTTGTGGGGTATATTGGTGAATTCTGGAACTCAACTACTCATAATATTTACATGAATTAAGTGAAAAATAAGTCATTGGAATTATATTAATTTCTTTGTCGATTGGAATAACTTATCATCTTCCCGTAATCTCACCCTACCCAATCCTAACGGTATTTAAGACTTAAACCTGTAAAATGAAATAAACCATTAGGATATCTCCTTTTGAACAAGTCAGCATTGCTAAAAGCTATTTACAAATGGTTTCTACAAATGATGTGGCACAAGAATAATGAGGAGAAAAAAGGCTACACACACCGCATACGGAATCATGGGTTGGATGGTCGATAAAATGCAACCACATATCAGTAGTGGTTTTTCTATTGTGTAATTTCATGAATTTATGTAATCAAAGCATGCAGTGAAATTATAAAAAAAAAAAAATCGTACGTGAATTTGGAACACATTTTTGCTAAAGTGAAATCCTTGTAGCATCACAGAGGGACTATAGTGTTTAAGGCGGACGATTTGACTTCCCTACACTTCATTTTCCCAATCCCAACAGGATCACCCCAACCCCTCCTCGGCGAATAATAAAAAAAAAACGGTTAAAACAACATAACGGAGCTGCAAGCTGCAATAAGAGACGTGCGTCTCCGTTTTGCACTTAACGGCTATCTAGGATTTCTTCTTAAGAGTTCAGAGAACTTCTGCGGGTGAACTCAACCACAACGCTATTTTTCTTGCAAGAGATTCCCAGCCCATTCAGGCACTCACTAATACCCCTTCATCATCTGCATTTCTGAAGCCTCACCTCTTTCCCATAAGTTTAAGAAATCGGTGACCATTCATACTCGTTCAGTGTAAGCGCTTCATTTGTGTAGTTGGTTTCACATACAGATATCAATATCTACCATCTCCATTCTATCTTTTTGTCTTTCATTTGGAATTAAAGCAATCGAGCAAATTAAGAATTCATTAAAAATCAATTCAGATTTATATGGATTTACCAAACTAATTTGAGCATAAACAGAATAAGAATTTCATTTTGCCAAAAAGTTCACGACTTCTGACTCCTAATCATACATTCTTTTCATTGCCAAAAACATGGGAGCCATTGAATACAATATAACTTAACCTTTAAATCATTGATCTTGTAGCAATTAAACATTAAACACAACATACAATTTATGAATTTCACAATTAGCCAGTTACCATATTAATGTTCAAATGGTTTTAACTAGAGACAGAAGATACTCAATGAAACTGTGTATCTATAGTTTTCTTAAGGAAAAGTTTTGGAAACGCATGATGTACCATTAACTTTGTAACTGCACCACGAAAAAAGTGCATTTAATTTGACATTTTCGGATGAGTTCCACCATACAGTATTTGTCAAACTAAATGCTTGTTTCAATAGGTCCAGTTCACAAATAAATGGTACTGTGTATGCGAAAGAATATCTCTTTCAAAGCTTCATAAATGATAAAAAAGAGAGGAGAAAACAAGGTTCCTTATAATTCTGTTTAATGATGATTAAATAAACTTGAAAGGATAATAAGCCAGAAAAAATTTAAAATTTATGTCAAATAACAAATAGAGAGTGGCGCCAAAATATCATCCAAACTTAGATCCAACATTACACCTTAACTGCATATTTTCTTATTGGGAAGTACATTTCCTTCTTCTTCTCACGCTCTGTCTTCAAAGATGCCTGTAAGAGAAACAAAGCAAATTTATTCAGCCATGTTAAGTAGGAACTCTATATGCCTAGAAATATCAATATCAATTAGATTAAGTCAAGGTATGGAGATAGTGTACTGCCAACATCACAGGAAGGATTATACTATTGAAGTTATTCTTGAAAAGAGGGTTCCCGAGACAACTATTGGTGACATTCTCAAGAGGGTTCACCATAACAACTATTGAAGTTATTCTTGAAAAGAGGGTCCCCCAACAAAGAATGTCCCAAAATTCAAAACAGGTATAACCGTATAGAAGCTTAAAATAGTATATTCATGTTCTATATATCACCCCAACAGGATAGATAATCCATAAATTAGCGCAAGTTTGACACATCATCAAGTAATTTTCAAGCTAATATCATCTCCTGCTCCAGTATAGGCAAAGTGATAACCATGTCATTGCAGTGAAACTCTCCAACCAAGTTCCTTACCCTAGTCGATGCACTAGTACTTTATATTTTTATAACAAAACATAAATAGAAAAATAAAGGAAAGAGCAATGTATTTGGGAAGATTGATGAATATCTAGGGTGCCACAACCAACATTCTAATAAAAAGGTGTTTTTTTTTTCTAGAGTTTATGTTGATGTGTGAAGTTCAGGAATACAATCATTAAAGGAAAAAAAAAAAGAGTAAACTATATGCTGTCATTTAACACATTATTAGAATATGGTGAAGCCTGCACCATAATAGGAACTGGATCAGATTAACGCTATGTTTGGATGACAGGTAAAGAGGAGAACGGAAAGGAAATGAGAGAAACGGAATTAATTTTTTATGTTTGGGAGTTTTAAAATGCATAGGAACGGAACGGAATACAAGGGGAATCATTCCCCCTCACTTCCCCTCAAATTACCAAATTTTGTTCCCCCCAAAATTGAGGTGGAATGGGGGGAACACATGTTCCGTTCCGTTTCGTTAATGAATCTTCCAAACGAAGAGGGGGAAAACTATGTTCCATTCCTTTCTTTTCCTTTCCAATCCATCCCCACCTATTCCGTTTCGTTCCGTTAATGAGAAAACATCCAAACACAGGGTAAGGGAAAATGATGTATTACTCAACTGCAGATGCCGATATCAGTAACTGTGACATGGATTTATAATGGAAAATGCACTCAGAACAAGATACCAGGGCATTCGAGAGGCCCTGTAATTCTCACACTAACTTTTACCCACTTTTTTCCTACCTTTTTCTGTTTTCTCTCCCTCTCTCTTATAGCCAAATCCCTCACTTGCTTCCCACACTCCCCAGCTGCCACGTGTGCTGCAGGCTGTTACATAAGGGCACACTTCCTACCTTGCCTACGTGGGCCTCTAATTCCCTACTGCACCCGTTCTTTTCCCTAAAATACACTTTGGTCATCCTTAGTCATCTTAGGGTACCTAACACACCACGCCAGTTAGAAGGAAAGCAGGCCTGATATCTTTGGGTTCTTGTGGATTTTGGCTAAATAAGAAACTTAAAAGTTAAAAATGCCATATCTTTGGCTTATAACATAAAAATGTATGCTAATCCCAGAACTTCCACATAAATAAGACACTTTGGAGTTAGTTGAAAACAAGAGAAGCTTTCATCCAACACACTGACATTCAGAAAAGTTCAAAATCAACATCTAGTTCAGCATTTTAGCCAAACTTAAGGCCAAGCATACCCTTATTAAACTATTCATCATACTTAGACACATAATCCCTCTACACCACATCCCCCTGCAAGCATACCCCTAAAATTTGCACAACTAAAACTAAGCAATAAACCAGCTTCCCAGATTCATTTCAATTTTTTTTTTGTTAGCCCTTAATTAAAAGAAACGTTTATTACAAAAAATGGAAGCAATGCAGAAAGATAAAAGGTACCTGGTGCTTGGTGAGGCGCCTTCTGATAGCTCTGGTCTTCTTGGGACGCAGATCCAAAGGCAGGTACTTCTTCTTCTTGTAAGCTTCTCTCAATGCTGCTTTTTGCTTCTGGGAAATCACTGTCAGCACCTGCGCTATCGAAAGCCGAACCAATTTTCTGCATCCACACAACAAATGCAATCAAATTTGCAAAACAACCCAATGCTATATAACTTTGCGATTAGAATTTGATTACAAGAGAGAGTGAGAGAGCGCACATTTTGGAGAGCTTGTTTGGGGCTCCGCCAGTGACTTTAGCGACGCGGAGGAGAGCAAGTTCTGCTTTGAGATCCTTCAATTGGGTCAGAAGCTCTGCTTTCGTTTTGTTCCTGAGCTCGTACACCTTGATTCTCGCTTTTACATTAAAAAATGAATGGACCCAGATTCAACAAAAAAAAAATAAAAAAAGAGAGGAAAATCATAATCCAATTGATGAAAACTTATATTTTAGAAGCATATTATGCAGTAGCATTCGTTTCTTCTTACCCATTGCGAAGCTCCTGTGTCGCTGTGAAAAAGTTCGACAGAAAGTGAAGCCCTAATTGCTCTGCCCTGTTTTCTTCACAAAACCCTAATCTGGGAGAAAAGCTAAAAGAGTAGCTGGTCAGTGAACTGAACATATTAGGTGGATCTGGGCCTCATTGGCAATGTAAAATAGGCTGAAATCGAGTCCACCTCTCTGGTTTTTCCATTGACTGGGCCGTTACTGCGTAAAGAAAAGAAAAAGGAACCTCCTACCCTTTTTTTTTTTGGTGAAAGGAACCTCTTACTTTTGCGCTAACTGCGCCTATGATAATTCTTAGAACAACGCTTTAACTTGGCATAATCAAGACAAATATGATATTCTTGTTCTTGTAAAGTTAAACCACAATAACAAAGTTGGGGTCTTTGATTCTGAATGTTGCACAAAATGAATGCAGCAGATGCATTCCTTTGTGGACAAATTGATAAGGATTCAAAATTCTATTATAATTTCCACATGAGATTCAGGTACTAGTAAGTAGTAATTGATGCCGAACAATGGCTAGTACTGTGTTACAGGGACACGAACATATATGTGCAGATAGAAGGTGAGCACGCGAATGAAAATTTACATGGGGAATAAGAGTATCTTACAATGACAGCCAAGAGTAATTAAGTTACGGTGATTCTCGTTATTACTTTAAGGGATTTGCTAATAAGTATTTTTTAAGGAAGTTAAAATAAAAACTTTTAAACGAAAATAAGGTATTGAATGTCTTAGAAAGTTAAAAAAAATTTACGATTTATCTTATTTTATATTAAAAAATTTATTAATTACACTTATTAACGAGACAGTTACTTTAATTTTAACATAAAGCATATATTAAAGATTTTGTTAATTATTCTCAATACAAGAAAAGAAATCATAGTATATTATTAGAATAATAATAAATGCATACTTCATGATAATTTTCATTATTAATTAAATTTATTTGATTTAAAATTTATGTTAATATACTTAAAATTAATAGTAAAGATAAATTTAGAGCATACAATAATTTCTTATACACGGAAAGATAAACATTGAAGATTATTGAGATTTTGTTGAGGTTCAGGTGGAAAGAAGAAACAGGAGAAAGGACATCGGAGGAGTACACTTTGATGCTTTATGTGCCAGCAGCATTCAGCAATCTTATGCCAGTCTTATGTTTTAAGTTTTACACGGCAAGGAAAATTTTAAAATCCTAAAGAGCATAATTTTAAGAATCGGATCAGATTAGCGGATCAGATCGAAAAAACTGAAAAACCAGTTAAAAATAAAATAAAAATACCAATCATGAATCAATTGACCCAGGTGAATCAATTGGTTGAACTTTTTTTTTTTTTTTCAAAATTAATTTAAATTTTATTATTATATTAATATTAATTACTTAATTTCTAATTTATAATTAAAACTCAACTTTTTTTCTTTTTTTAAGTTATCTAATGTAAGATAAATAAAAACTTGTAATTAATACAATAAGTGTTTGATTTCAAATTATTAAAAGTTTCACCTCTTTTTATTTATTTATTCTATATAGGACTAATACAGGTTTGAAAAATCATGTAAGTACTAGTATGTTTAAAACTATTGATAAATCAATTTAATTATGTTATAAATATATTTCAATGATTTTCTTTAATTTTATTTATACATTTAAGACATGTGTATTATCAGCTCAATATATATATATATATATATATATATATATATATATATATATATATATATATATTTAGTGAGATTTAATTTTTATTATGAGAGAGAAAAGAGAGGGTTAATTTTAACCATACAACCATACATTTAATCGTCAATTAAAAGTTACTTAAATGTACGCGATTATTATTTAAAAAAATCACATACATTTATGTTTTAATCCCGATCATTTATATAAGATCTAATAATTGAATATTTACTCCTCTCATATCTTACAATAAAGACTTATATCACCAGCAGAAGATTATATATATATATATATATATATATATATATATATATATATATATATATATATATATAAGGATTAATTTACACTAAATAGTAAGATCTGATTTTTTATTATATTCATTTTTAGCTGTTAGATCTACTTTTATCTAATGGTTACCTTTAATGAAATAATTTCAACCATTAGATGAAAGTAAAATTAACAGTTAAAAATAAGTATAAAAGAATACTGATATAAATGGATCCTCCTCTATATATATATAAAATGTTAGTTTCATTTCAATCAGTTCAACTGTAATTAAACTTCAAAACCTTAAACTTTTCCCTTCCTTTACTGGTTTTGAAAACATTCCCAAAGAGAGCAAATTATCGTTACAAAATGTGAATTGAAAAATATGGGATTTGGTATATTCAATAAAAATAACCTGAACATAGCCTCCATGTCTCCTTTACAATGCTATACATTAATATTTGACAGAGAGGACCCAATCCATGTCTAAACCGACAAATTTAAAAGCAAAAATTCAGTTTCTTTTCTGCACTTTCCTGCTAAAAAAATATTAGAATGCCAAAATATTTTTTATCCTACAGTTAGATGAGTGGTCCCCATCATTTTTATTTAGCCAACCATCATCCATAAATCTTGACAAATTATGGCTTAATTGTGTGTTGTGTCAAGTTTTTTCCTCAACGTCTAGCATTATTCTCCTATTAATTGTCCTCTCTTAATTAGGGGATATATAACACAAAGTATCAAAGAAAACATCAGAGATGTGTGTGGTCCATGAGCTTGATAAACTCTTTTACACTGTCAAATTTATATTAATTATGCGAAAGACTTAAGCAAATGAAATAATTAGAAACCGAGAAGAGGGGAGAAATTTGAGGACAGTGTTGGAAAAGGTCCCAAAGCCTTAATCCTTCCACTGATGAAAGACCCACATCTTTAAACGCGTGATTATATATAAAACTCTTATTCTGAATCACTTAAGGACACCCACAGCCTCGCACAACAAAAGCTATGTATTAAATAATGATCGGATAAAGGCCTTAAAGCGATCCGTGCTGGTAAAGAAGACTTCAGAGTGAGTAACACGGTGCATTTGGTTTGGCATGATCCCCACAGGAACTAGCTAGTAAGAACCCATGTGCACTTGTACGTTACGTACCCACAGAACTTGTGTAGTTTAGTTTGAAAGAATCACATGCTTTTACAAACTCGTTTAATTTCAGTGAGTAAGTAAATTACTTATGCACAAGCCTAAACAATCCCTTTAATTTCAATCAAAATATCAGCAACAGTCAAGTTAGACTTAATCACACAATGCACTTGATGAGTGTACACATAGAAAAATTATTGCATAAATCTACAACACATAATTAAGTATATTCAACCAATCATAATATTAATTGATAAAAATAATTAAGATTATCTATTAATTTATCATATTAATTATTTATTAATTAATATTGTGATGAATTTAATGCATCTAACTTAAATGCAACAAGTTTATGCAAAAATTCTCTTACTCATAAATATTGAACTCTAGTATCTTCTCAAATAAAAAAATTATTTGAAATGGCGTTTAGCGTTGGAACCACCATGCTGTATATGGTCCCTGTACCTCAGGTTTCTTTCATAGTCACAATGTATAAATAAAAGAGAAAAAAGAAAATGGGATTCGTTAGAAGATGGAAAAAGCACATTAAGAGCGAACAAAGACTAAACAGTATGATATATTTAGTTGATATAAAATATGAATAAATTATTTTTTCCCCCTGAAATATTGAGGGGGCTGGGGACTCAGGGCTGCGTTCCCTCTTAAAATCTAAAGCCTCATCTCTCGAGTTTGAACCAATTGTAAGGCCATTTCTAATATACACTCTCTAAAAGAGGGTGTATGACAGAGCCATGATTTATCATAAAATAAATCAATTGGCTAGATTAATACAAAGAGGTTTCTTTTTTTTTCGTGTTTTTGGCCGGAGCTGCAATGGCCATCCCCTTTGCGGTGGTCCGGCGGAGTTGGCGGCTGACGGAATCCGGCGATTCACGGCGACGGATTCCAATGCCGTTATTCGGCGACGGATTCGAATGGTGGTTAATTCACGGCGACGGATTCCGGCGGTGGCCATGCGGTGGTTCTGGCGACAGATTCCATTTGGTTACCGGCGACGGATTTCCACTTAATTCACGGCGACGGATTCCTGGTTACATGCGGTAGAATGACCTACCACCTAAAAAAAAAACCAAATCTAAAAAAAAAAATAACTTCAAAAAAAAAAAAAACCTGTAAACAAAAAAAAAAAACTGCTTTGCAGGTAAAAATTTGGGTGCACCAGGGTGCATAATAGCACCCGCCCCAATTGTAATATTTGAGGGTAACAAGAGCAATTTCAACTTTGTTAGGCAATGAGCGTGCATGGCGCATTGATATATTAATGATTACATGCTCTATAATTGTAATCATTTTGCTTTTACTTAATTCCTCCTGCGTAGAATTCATAACTTTTCTAACTCTTTTTTTTTAAAGATTGTATTAAGAGCACTTGTTAAATATTTAAAATAATATTTTTTTTGTGAAAAGTTAAATATTCAATACATGAAAAATTAAAAAAAATTATTTTTTATGTAAATTTTTTTATTTTAAATTCCTTAATGAATACCTTAAACGAGTGTCCTAAGACGCTCGTTAGAATTTTTTTTTTCTTTTCATTTGTTTGAAACTTGTGCAGTCCACCATAACCGGCCTTTGACCTATCACTTGTCCTCTTTCATCAAGCAATCCCCAAATTCTGGCACAATATTCTTTAGTGCTCAAAGTTCAAACGGATAACTATTTTTATTTACAATATGACGGCAACTTCAAAACCTAACGTGTATATAATAAAGGGGCACTATTACATTGTGATTTACATATTAGATGTTAGAGAGTTCAGGGAAAAGGAAATGGTATTAGGAACTTTGTCTTTTGGAGACCAAACTTAACACAATAGTTATGCAAATATTTGTATGCAATATTATGGTATTTGCAAAGTGGTTATTGAAAAAAAAAATATGGGTGTTTGGGCTATACTACTATGAAATAATATGATGTCCAAAACAATATGTTGTCTACTCTTAGTCTTCTCCTTTTCTCAACTTTAATTTCAAGATTGAATCTTAAACGAGTTTTCCCAATTTCGTTGCTGAAATCTGGAGTCTCCAAAGTAATTTAATGATAAAATATATATGCATATCAGCGCATTATTATCCAATTATAATATTCTCACAGGTGAACAAAAGTACAAAATTATTTGAATGAAATTAGGTGCTAAAAGATAAAAATAACAAATTAGTAGCTATTAATTTAAGTTGGCTGAAAATGCACTAACCAAAATGTGACTGATTTCTAACCATCCACATCCACTGCGCAGAAAACAAAAGGAAAACTACCCACTGCATCCAATCATGAAAAGTACTAGTACAAAATAAAATGAAATAAGGAGCCCACCAAATTGTAGAACAGACCCCGCTGTGAAACAATGATGCGTCAATAATAGAAGGTGGTTGTCATCCCTAAACTTTGTTAATTCCACAACTAGTGGTAGTAATCATGTTGTAGCAAAGATGAGCACAATCTCTTATTCCCAACTTTTGAAAAAATAACAAGGAGAAAAAAAAAAAAGATAAAATAAAACTTTGAAGATCCAGATTAGTCACACATATCTTCCAAGGTATCATTACTCAGTTTCAGTGGGACCTAATGCATTTTTCTCTTTTTCCCTACCTCCTTAGGAAGATATTTCTGTTAAGCTTCAACTACTGCTTAAAAAGCCATTGCTTCCGACTAGTTCTTTCTATAGTCTAGTCTATAACTAGCCACCAAGCACGCACATAAAACCACCATATCCACTTAACACCATGAAAGGAATGGATCTGTTCTGTTCTTCCACTGCTTCTACAGCAGTAACCTCTAGTATGGACCATCGTTCTAGAAGCACCAAAAGCTACGACCATGATCGAAGGAAAAGCCAACCTCATGTCCTTTGTTCGTCCCAGTTGCCCATCAATCCTAAGCCTTACTTCGAGAAGCATAGAAAGAGTTCAGCAGATAAGCAAAACAGTGACATACGTAGAAAAAGCTCTGTTGAAGTCAACGACCTATATACTCATCCCAGTAGTACTGCTGATTCATCCAGAAGATATCTCCTTGGTGACTCGCCCTTCATCGATTGGGTATCTGAATCTGATAGAATCCCAGTAATGGCTCCTTCTCAGCATCATGCCAAGCCCATGGTCATGAACACAAACAATTCTCCTGCTCTGAGGTCTTCTTCAACTCGCTCCAGGGACCAGGTTTTTTTTTTAAAAAAAAAAAATTGTTTTTGGTTTGTCTTTTTTTATTTTATTTTCTGAAAAGAATATAAAAAGGAGACTTATTATTTTTTGGTTTAATATCATCTAATAAATATTTCAAATTACTTAAGAAGCAAATATTAAATGATTTTTCTATTCTTAATATAATAAATGCTTCACTTTAATTTAATATTTTTTACTTTTATTTTCTTAACCAGTGCTTTAAGGATGCTTCTTTGCATTTTTATGAAAATTTGGGTTGATACACAACTTATTATCAATTTGTTTTAAGTTATATGATGGTGATAATAATTTCTCTTCTGAAACCTTATACAGGTTGTGGTTTTGAGGGTGTCATTGCACTGCAAGGCCTGTGAAGGAAAAGTTAGAAAACATATTTCAAAAATGGAAGGTGAGTTCTGGTCTCAAAATTAGAGCCTGAGATTGATTAGCCAAATAATAATGATAATAGTAGTGGTAGTAATAATAATTCCCACATTCTTCAGCATTTTGTTTCAAAAAATGTTCTTAATGAATGTAATTAAATGAGAGAAAGTGTTAATATATAAATATTGATCTTAATAGTATAAAAAATATTATAAAAAATGACGTAAAAAAAATGGTGAATAAATCAGAATTTTTTTTTAAACATCTAACTTTGAGGTTTGTAATCATATATATATCAACCAATATTGAATATTGTATTAATGCATGATTGATTTATAGGTTTTATAGTTTCTTTCTCCATTAATTAAGTTCATCAAAATTTATGTTGAAAGCAATATATTTGTGTTAATTATATGTAGGAGTGACATCATTCAGCATAGACATGAAGACAAAGAAAGTGACTATCATCGGAGACGTCACACCATTAGGTGTACTGGCGAGTGTATCCAAGGTGAAGAACGCACAGCTGTGGCCATCTCCAACATCGTCATCCCCATCCCCATCAGTACGTTCTACACCAACATCTCCATGGTCGACATGATCATCAGTTATTAATTAACATAAAAAGTTTTCTTTCACCCCTTCCTTTCTCTCTCTCTCTCTCTCTCTTGTTTACTGTTGTTTGATACACCATCCAGTATGTGCGTGTTTGTATGATTAGAAGTTTGATGACTTGTCATGCTTAATGTTTGTCGTGTAAATGAACAATCTTTTTTAGTTAGATGGGTGTAAGGAAGCTTTTTTTTTGGGGGGGTTTACTGATTACTGAAGTAGAATTTACAAGTATTTTTTTTTTTGGTATAAAAAGAAAAGAATTTACAAGGTTTTTATTTTTGGTATAAAAAGAAAAGAATTGACAAGGTTTTTTGGGTCATCTTATGCCTTTCACGTTAAAGCCATTCTAAGGCTGCGGCTGGCAACTCTTCCAAAGTTTTTCTCTTCTCAATCCAGCCTGTACTACGAAGTACACCTGCTTGTGGGGGGCAATGTCTCGCCGGTTTTGAAAAAGAGAGAAGGGGGTTTGTTCCTAAAACGTTAATTAACTTGAAATGTATGTACCTAAAACGTTAGACCCCACATCAATTTGTTCCTGTTTGTGGGGATTATTATAAAGTTATATATGATATGAAATCTGTTTCGTAGAAAATAAAGAAATAGAAAATTAGTGGCAGGAGAGGACCAACCATTTAACTGGTATTTCGAACCTGAGAAAGCTGGTACTCATACCAGAACGAGCGAGGGGACTTATATCAACATGAGCACCCTGAGGCTGAGCACTTGAAAAACAATCATGGGTCTCCATCTCTTCTCCAAGCATGAGAACCTAGTATACCCTGGTGTATATATGCACTATTCCTCCCCCCCCCCCCCCCCCCCAAACCATTCGATTGAATATGATTAATAGCTGCACTTTTAGATAATTTGTGGAGACAAGCTAATGCATGCGAGACAGTGTAGCAGGCTGCACTTTTGTATTCTGCTAACTAATGATTGATGTTCGCCGCCCAGTGACCAATTTTTCTGCTCTCATCACAGACACAGTTCAGAAGGCCACTTAACCTCTCCACCCAAATCAATGTCAGTAAATATCATTTTATTTCTTAAAAATAGTGATGCGAATCTATTAATACAATGTAATCTCAGTCTCATTATCTCTCACAAAGAGCTATCATTGTAAGGTATAGTAGTGGGAATGTCAATACAATGTTGATCAGTTAAAGAAAACGGTTCCTGCAGACTATTTTATCACACTTTTTGCACACACTTATTTCACTAAAAAAAAGGAAGAGAATATATTTTAAAAATATATTTACTTTATTTTATTATTTAAATAAAATAATAAAAATAATGTGTAGAAAATAGTGTATAAATAGTATTACCGATTAATTAACGTGACTTGTCCCAATGTTGGAGGCTTCACTTTGTTTTTTCCTGTCAATATTGTACACTCCTTACAGTTAACGAAATGATAACCGCAGAGTACACTTTTTGGTTGCATGGTCCAGATCAAATTTGACGGTGGTGGGGCTGGCTACTTCACGTTTTGCTCTAATTTGGAATTCTATTCTCTCTAGTCTCTAGTAAGTTTTTGAGACAAAAGGCATTATGTGGAAGCGAAGAGAATTCTATCCATTATCTGCACGATTTGTTTAATTTACTTTCCTCAATTGGGTTGTTTGCTTGCCTTAATTTCTTTGACTAAATTACGGACGGCTGGAAAGAGGAAATACCAGAACAAGTTGAAAAGCAAACAACTATGAATGGATTATTGACCATTATAATATTTTTTTCAGCAGGGAAATTTGTATATCAATAATGTTCTACACCATTTTCATTACACAATTCCTACAATACTTTTTTTGGAAGAATAGAATAAAAAATACATTTTAACACACTCTATTTTTATTTTTTCACATAAAAAAGTATAAAAGTAATATGTCAAATGTGGTGTGCAAAGCAGCAGAAGTGCAAAACTGCAGATAACAAAACCTTTGTGTATTGGATCGGCGCACCATCCATTGTGCAACTAGAAGTTTGGACTTTTAGACCCAACTGAAACT
The DNA here is from genome assembly GCA_029884605.1 of Ormosia emarginata. NCBI lineage: Eukaryota > Viridiplantae > Streptophyta > Magnoliopsida > Fabales > Fabaceae > Ormosia > Ormosia emarginata. Next base: position 15,676,313 of record JAQQTP010000089.1, on the reverse strand, counting down.
TAGCCACGACAAGGATTCAGCTAGAAGTTAAATTGTTTGGCATCCTTGAATTTAGAAATTCTTTTTTAAGTTTGAAACACTTAATTAAATGTATTAAGTCAATTAAAATTTAATATTTTTATAAATTTTTGTATTACATAATTAATTTTATAAAATCTATTAAAATACTAAATCATAATTAGTCTAATATATCCAACTGTAATGTTTTATGTTTAAATAAGTATTTTTTCTTCGTCATGTGTAAAGTTATTCCACACAAAAAATAAAATAAAAATCTCAACTGCTTTTGTGGGCCTTCGATTTGCATAACCAATTGTGGTTTTGCATCACTTTTAATTAATTGAACGTATGTGTAACCATCCTAGCAGTCTACCACAACGATAACTAATGTCTGGCATTATAGAGTACATTACCAAACCAACATAATGTTTGGAATTATTTTTCAATTATAATTTATTCCTTAAATCTAATTATGTGTATTAGTTAATTGTTAAATTTACAAAATTTGTATAAAATTAGTTTTTCTTAAGAACTAAAGTGAGAAACAAAAGTATTAAGTTGATGCGAACTTTATAAATGTAGAAACTAATTCGTATACCTAATTAAATCTAATGACTAAATTACAAATGAAAAATAATTTCATGGATTAAGTAATTAAGTTACTTGCATGTTATAATTGTGAGAGTTACTATGGTATCCTTAGAAGGATTATGAGATATTTACCATTATTTTAGAAACCAGAAATTTAGTTATTTACACATCATATTTATTTTATATCACTTTAATTTTGGTAAAATTTTTGTTAGAATTTCTACACTGAAGGCAAGTTTTTGGATTTCTTTTCCAGAGTTGGCAAAAAGAACAGTGGACGAACATTTGTCCTTCTGAAATAAATATGGTTTGGAATATTAGTGGATCAATGGCTGGGAGAATTAATTTTCATAAAGTAATGTTTGCGGGAGCTACTCAATGTGCTCCTTCATAGTTTATGCAAACTAACTCTAATCTATTGTAAGCTATATATGTATCTTAACTTAATCAAGTCGTTAGTTAAGATTAATTGCATTCTTTACAAGTTATTTCTTTTTCTTCATTAGTTGTATATTGTCCTCTTTCATCATTAACATTCATAACTGCATGAATATGGATACTAATTAAATAAATATTCAAAGGATTGTGATATTTTCCTTTCTTTTCGAAACCGGACATTTAGTTATTTGAACATCATATTTATTTTATATCACTTGAGCTTTTGTACAAGTATTTGTTAGACTTTTTACACTGAAGGCAATCGCACCTACCATTGTTAAGAAACAACTCAGTTAAGCATTAGCCACTCCACTTCTCAGAGCTGATTCGGTAAGCAACAACTCCAGTAGTCCAATATCAATGCAATCTGGTATCTAACCCACTCCTTTACAATATAAACTATAAACTATATATAAAAAGCTTACTGGCTAGTTAATCCTTCTTCAAAATAGCCAACGGGACCATTAGCGCCCCTCTTATTATACAACGGTAATACATGAATCCCAGCTAGCTTACAAGTTACAAAAATTAATGGCCAAAAAGCTCAAACTCACCTCTTTTTCCCTGAAAGCCATAGCACTCCACCTCTCCCTCTTAGCCATCATTCTAAGGTATGCCAAAACAGATAAGGTCCTCACTGAGGAGGATACTCAAGCTAAACCGGCAGTTACAAGACCCTCTGACCCTACAAGTAGTGCCTCCGAGACACATGGTGGTACCAAGTACCCTCATCCATTCACTTTCTTCATGCATGACATCCTAGGTGGATCAGCCCCTTCAGAAAGAATTGTGGCTGGAATCATCGCCAACACTCAAACCAGTAACCTTCCTTTTTCAAAACCCAATAATAGGGTCTTCCCCGTTAAAGGTGGCATACCACTTGTTGATACTAGCATATTGGCACTAATCCTGTACTCAATTCCATAAAAAATGGCTCACCCACAAGCACCGTGGTGATCAGCAACATTGACAAAAACAAGGTGGTTATTGATCATAGGAACACACTTCCATATGTCATACCGAGTCAACTCCCAATGGGAGCAACACTAGAGAATCTTTTGTTTGGAAGAATAACAGTCATTGACGACGAAATTACCGAAGGCCATGACTTGGGGTCAGTGGTTATTGGTAAAGCACAGGGATTTCATTTGGCTAGCTCATTGGACGGAAGCAGCCAAACCATGGCATTTACAGCTTTGTTTCATAGTGAAGATCATGAGGAGGAGGATGCTATTAGTTTCTTTGGAGTGCACAGGACGGCTGCACATGAGTCTTATATTGCTGTAGTTGGAGGAATTGGAAAATATGACAACGCAAAAGGGTATGCGAAAATTGAAACACTCCATTTACCTGATGAACACAAAACTAATGGGGTGGAAACAATTCTTCAGATTACTGTCTACCTAAGCTAGTTAGCTCCTTTAATTTCTTTGATATTATTGCAAGATCGCATTATTCTTTGTAGCAAAAGAAGCAATACTCCTATATCTAAATGAATATATATTCTTATTATATATATAGCTTTCAATTTAATTTCGGTTACTACACATGTTGGGTCTGTTTGAGACTTTTTCTTTTGTTACATAAAAATTTAGAGGGAGGGGAGAGGACTAACAATTAAATGACCTACTAATAAATGTTCATCAATAGGAACTAATTATTTTTTTATTTTCAACATAGTTCTATCGTATCAGTTGAACTATAATCACCACTGACCGTTTCTTTGAGGCTTTCATTCAACTTTTTTGTGTAGTAAATAATTTAATGTCGTAACAAACTAATATATATTTTTTTGGGTGTAAATCTTTCAATATTCAAAAATTGTATTAGATCTCAATTAATTTGAAATCGAATCGAGTCAAATCATGAAAGTATAAAGTTTTCACAGTGTTAGTTCAAACTGACATTCTTTGCATACTAAAGAGAATAACACATTAGTTTTAGAATAAAATTTCTCTCGTGTATAACTTTAAGAAAAATGAACAATAATTATAAACGTCATGAAATACAAAACTTCTTTATTTCAAAATTTTCATTAGATATATGTTGCTTATTTATATTTTTTCTATAATCATATATCTCTTGTAATTTATTATATTAAGCTTGCATTTATTAAACTAGAGAATACAAATTAAATAAGATAAATCTTAAATTACAGTAGGTGTTATATGAATTAGAGAATACCATATCTAAGTTATTAGACAAGCAAAAGCATAACTGTATGTGTCAAAATTACAGAACTGCAAATGTTGGCAAAACTACATGTTCAAGTGAACACCTTAGGCAAGTTCTTTTCTCTAGCAGCATCTAACAACAAGCAGCTATCAAAGAGGCAAGCAGAGATTTGATCTCATTCGCATGCATGGTAGAAACGAAAAGGGGACCTACTGACCTAGCTGTATATTTAAAAAGTTTTGAAATTTATGTTGGGATTCAAAGGACTAAAGAGGAACAAAATCAAAGCATAGCCCTAGTTGAAATTCAGGCAAATACTTCGGTCGTGGTTTGTCGCACAGTCAAATTCAGGCATAACATTCTTTTTTTTCAAAAGTACAATATGCTCACATTGTCATATTCATTACACGAAATACAAACATTTTGCTATAGTTGAAAGTTGAAACAACGAAGTTCATGGTATATATATAAGACACCCTAATAGGCAAGATAAGCTGTGAGCTGCAACAGAGTCTCCACTCCATCAGTATTATGTTGCTGTCCGGTAACAGGAAAGATCTTAATAATAGCATAGCCCTTAGCATTCACATACTTTCCAGTGCCTCCTATGATGGCAAGTTGGGATTCCGACACTTGTGTTCGGTGCACACCAAAGAAGCTGAGACTATCCGCGTAACCATTCTCTTCAAACTTGGCCGTGAAAGCCAATACCTGGCTGGTTCCATCCACAGCACTTGCTATGTAAAATCCCTGTGCTTTCCCTACCAAATCTGATCCCAACTCATGCCCTCGTGTTAGTTCATCATCAAACACAGTCATGGTCCCAAACATCAACTTCTGCAGGGTCATTCCTTCAGGGAGTTGATTCGTATTTGTCACTGGGAAACCAATTCCACCGTTGATTAAGTTGTTCCCATTTTTGCTGAACACATTCCCTGTGTTCCCACTGAGGCCTGTGAGGAAAGGAAGGTTGTTGTTGTTGAGAATTCCATCGTTGTTGTTGTTCTGGGGAACGCCATTGTTGATAGGAAGGCTTGCACCATTGGGCTTAGCAAAGGCAACTTGAGCGTTGAGAGCTGGATTTGTAACTACTCCAGTCACGGCTCTCGCAGTGGGATTTGAGCCACCGAGAATATCATGCATGAAAAAGGAGAGTGGGTGGTGGTGGTCAGCATCCGTGACTGCAGCACTTGTGGCAGCGGTCACCATTGGAGGGACACTGGAAGCAACAGGGGACTCAGCAGAATCAGGTTCTTGTGGTGCTGTGGCTGGAGTTTCTAACTCAAAAAGGATTCGAGTTGAAGTAGTGGAAGTGACTGCAAAATATAAAAATGCTAGAAAGATTATGACATTCAAGGGCATAGTCATAGAAAGAGATTCAAGGTGTGCCATTGGAGTATTTGATACTCGATAGTTCGAGGTTGTACTTTGATGACATGATGAAGGGTTATCGGGATAGATATAAATACTAAGACTTCCAAGTTCCAACTCCAACTTACAGAACCAAATGATGGAGTTGATGAGAGGAGTAGTTGATAATGGAACTGAACTCATTTTCAATTCCCAAAGTTCTCGTTGTAGTTGTTAGAACTAAACATGTGTTATAAGTAAACTTAAAAATAATCTTTGTTACCGGAAATTTGACGCACTGAATTCCTGAAACATAATGAAAACGCAGGATCAAATGATTTGTTCCAAGAATAATTTCCCTTACTCAGGTTATATTTTCCAACACTTATACAGGATTATCAACGGCTTTCGAACCCAAGCAAGCACCCTTAGATGGCTGCTCTAAAACTACAACATGGGACAACTATTCAAACTCCAAAAAACTACAATTATTCAATCAAGCAGAAAATAATGGTAAAATATAGATTAAAACAAAATTTAATACGGCACAATTTGGACAAACTCAAATATTTCATAGAAATCACCCACATCCGCTCCACTCCTTCTCCAATTAGTGCAAACTTGTCTGTTTGTCTCACTTCTTGTCAGCATTCATTGTTTTCCTTCTCACCCTTTCCTTCCATTTTCTGCTAAAGAAAACACCCAATACTAGCGAAAAAAAATCAAAATTGAAATCCTGACCTAGTAACACCCAGTCAAACAGGTGACGAAATATAAAACGACACTAAAAGAGAAGTAGTGTGCCGCAGAAACAAGTAAATAGACTTGTTCAAGTTACTAACAAATAACCTCCTAGATATCTCTAGCATCTGTTTCTTTGTCCCGAAAGGCATTTCCAATTTTAGTCAGCAACTTGAGGTTTTCTTATCTTTTCTATACTCTGGGAGATCGGTGAGGGTAAGGCAGAGAAGATAAATAAGTGATAGAATAAGTGGAACAAAGAAATTAAATAACTGGGAGAAATTTCACTTTGGTTTTATGCTGAGACCATTACACCATAACTGCATTAGAACAGCAACCGCACCTTTTTTTATGTAGTAGATGACAATTCCACTGTCGGGGGTAGTGCTCCGTGATCAGGGACCATCCTTAGAGGCCAGACAAATGTGTGCCGAACCCAGAGGCCGTGTGTGGGGGCTGGATGTTGCGTTCTGGGCTCGAACGTTGTGCCCCAAGCCCAAAAACCACGCCTAGGAGCCTTTCTAATGCTGGTAATATGGGTTAGCCAGACGCAATCAGGCTGAACTAAGGTCAAGTATATTTTGAAATAATATTTTGTTAGTTGAACACAACTCATTATAAGTTGTTAATTTTTTTAAATTAAATTAATAAAAAAAAAATTAGGTTGCTTAATTTTAAATAACAAATAAATTAAATAATTAATTCAATTTTCATTTGAGTTTTAATATTTCAAATAAAAAAAATGATAGTATTCTTTTAAAAGTACTTTATTAAATTAAAAATATAATTAAAATTTTGGACTAACAACTTGGCCCAACTCAAAGGGAGCCAGCCCAATTTCAAAATAGACAATATCAAGCTAAATTAAATTTAAATTTAAATTTTTTTAAGTCAATTTACACTTTTTGTCCAACTATCTGAGACCATTAGACTCAACTTTTTTAAATAACTCTACTTCTTATGGTTTGGTATGATTCACAAACCCAAGGTTAGAGCTCGATGAGCTTGCAAGCTTGAAGACTGATACGGGCCTTCCAACAGCCCGATATGGTTTACATCCCAAAACACGGAGCTCGATACATGCGAGCTTGAAGGCCGGTACGGGCCTTCCTACACAACCTGGTATGATTCACAATGATTTTGTGATGCTACAATTTCTGGCTACTCAGTGTGGGAAGATTTACTTTTAACATTTGACATTCTAGACACAAAAGCCCAACCAAACAAAAAGCTATTACCTTCATAGGAACACCAAGTTTTTTCATGACATGTAAACGGAAATTATAGTGTTTCAGGGAACAAAATTCTTTGCTCTGAATTATTGAATATATTTTAATTAGTTATATTAATTATTATTGTCTTTCACTTTTGGTGGCAGAACCACATATTTTTTAGGGGAAGCACAAGTTTTCCCTTAAATAAAAAGTTGTATTAAAAACCTAAAAACTATAGTCCCCCTAAAAAAAATATTACCCCTTACCTTGTTATTTTAACCTAATATATTAACCTATAGAGTGAAGAAGATTTTTTTTTTTCAAATTTCTAATTTCCAATTCAACTAACAACAGGTAATTATTATTTATCTTCAATATATGTCATAATGTTTTTAACCGATCTATACTATTTTATATTTATCAGTGCTCATCTCAATCTCTGTCAATGTTTAATTTAATTTAATTTTTAATGTTATAACTAAGTTGATACATATTTAATGGTACGGAATAAGAAAAAATACATCTATAGTTATTTATACATTAAATACAAAAAGCCATTTTTGGTACAATTGTAAATTTATAATTTAGTCAAAGTTCTCTATCCTAATAATCTGTTCTTATTGTCTAAGATTTGAAAAAAATGATAATTACATTAATTACATTAATAGACATTACTTGACCTTTTTTTTTTTATAGCTAAAACGTCATTACATTAATTACATTAAGGAGAAAGGAAAGGGACACTAGGAGAAAACTAAGTTCTTTGATAATAACTTGGCCTTTTTTTTTTAGCGGGGAATAACTTGGCCATTTGACGTGAGACTTATATTGCGTAATTGTTCTATTCTGGTGTGACTTCTCCTGCAAGCACGTTCATCTTTAAGGTGGTCATAGTCATGGATCCTTGCCGTCGAGTACCTAATAGGCTAATACGATAGATGTCTTACCTGATGGAACTATATATATATATATATATATATATGAGAGGATTTTATATTAGGTAAGTATTTTTTCTCTTACATTTATTTTTAACTCATTTACTTAACTTTCATCTAATAATTGACATTATTTTATCAAGATAACCATTAGATAAAAGTAGATCTAATGCGGTGAAAATAAACGTAAGAAAAAATTAACTTACACTTTATAAATGATCCTCCCCTTATATATATATATATATATACATACATACATATATATATATATATACATATATATATATACGCTTATATATATATACATACATTGTATATACATACATAACATATATATATATACATATACATATATATATATATATACATATATATTATTACATTAATTCAAAGTGCAAATACTTACACCAAATCTGTATATATTTTTATTAATGAAACGTAAAGAAATATGTGATAATGGGTCAGAAATTGAATGAAACAAAACTATATTTTTCCTTGATTGAAAGATTATAGGAAAACGAAAAGGAATTTTATTATCTTGTATAAGAGTAAAATTATAAATGAAAAAGACATAACGTAAAATACTTATTTTGATCTATATAAAATCATTTCCCCTATTCCCTCCCATTTTTGGAGAAAATAAAAATTTGGTCTTTGAGAAAAGGTGAGGGAAATTATTCTTTTAGGATCTGTTTGGATAATGGAATTGGAATTAAAACATAAAATTTTAATTTCAATCACAATTTTTTTAAATTTGAATTGATCTAATCTTAAATTTTATGTTTTGAATCACAAAGAATTATGAAAGAAATTATAATTCTAAATTCATTATAATTGTTTAAAGGTATGATATAAAACATTGAAAAATTAGTTACAAAATTAAAATTAATAAAAATATTCATACAATAATATTTTTTATAATATAATAGCATATTTTTTTCATAAAGAAATTTTTCATGAATACTTTTTAGAAAAAAATAGCTTTATAATAATTTTCTATATAAATATAGAATCTCAATAAATATGATTGTTCATAAATAAATGTGGAGAAAGAGAGAGGAGAGAGAGAGTTTAATTTTTAAGTTATGGAATTGATAATTCTTAAGGTATAAATTAAGTTAAGAAAAACTTAAATTAGTTATTTTTTAATTCCATGAAATTGGTTTATGGAATTGCAATTCCAATTTTAAATAACATTCCAAACATAAAAATTAAAATTAAGATGTTAATTATAATCTCAAGTTCTAATTTCATACTCAATTCCATGAGTCAAACGGATACTTAGAGTTCATTTTCCTTTTAATATATGTTTAAACATCCAAACTTGAGAACTTATTTCTATTCTCTTTATTTCTTTTTTGTTTCCCTCGTTACCTATCATCTAAACACAGGCATAGGTAAAGAAGGAAAAAAGTAGTTTGGTGACCAGTAGAAGATGAAACCTTTGATATCTAACATTATACTAATTTTCTGAAGTTTAAGTGGAACCAATTGAGCTCATAGCTACGAACGTCGGACATCAACATTGCATCTTATTTTCAAAGACTTAGGACTTATTTGGTATGTTGTATTAGACTTGATAGGATAAGATAATATAATGCATTATGACCTTATCAGTTATTTAGTGCAAATATTATATTGTATAAGCTTATCCATCAAATCCCTCTTATACATTAAAATGATGTATAACTTAATCAAGTCTTGGAGAGTGGTATTAAGTCTGATTGAGTTTTGATGTATAAGCTACTATAAAAAATTTTCTATTACAATTATAAACACCCTGATATCTCCAACCATTGCATATTAGGCCTTATACTATCAGGTCTTATACTATCAAGTTTAATATTATCAAGTCTTATCCTATCTTTCATACCAAACAGACCCTTAGGCCGTGCTAATTCATTGATTGATGGAACAATGTTTTATTAATGTTGTAACATGTAAAAATAACTTGATTGATTGGATTATACTTGTTCTGATGTAGAACCAGAGGGGTACCTTAGATAGACATTTACAGTGATTTTCTTCTTGTGTGGCTGCCACTGAGCGTATTGAAGCAGGGGGTGGGTACTCGGGACTCAATACTCAAGTTTGACGTTAAGTTTAGTTTACGCAGATTTATATCAATTAGGGTGACTTAGCCTAATATTTATAGAGCATTAGCAGAGTCCTCATACAATTCATGTGAGGTGCATGTATTTTTAGGATCGTGACCTGACGAAGGGTGCCCTCCCACTATCGTCGAGGTAAATCCCTGAAATATCGGGATGTCGCGGTAGTGGTCATCCACTGTTGCAAGCAGTTATGAGCTTCACACTTACAGGATCAACATTGGCAACTATTAGAATCTGTGTATATCTAATGATTATTGTTATGGACCAATACTGAAGTCTGTGATCGGATGACCTAGTCGGGGTGTTGATGGCGGACTCTAGTAGTACGTATGTCAGGTCAATCCTACTGGATGGAATATCGGATCACGGCTGAAAGAGTGCCCCATAGCTTGTTAAGTGAGTCAAGACACCGAATTTTGGAATCCGGTGATCCATGAGTACCTCCAGGGTTGGCATATACCATAATCTCGTCATCTAAGGTGTGTCCTTTGCCCCCGTGCATGATTTTATAGGGATTTTTGTCTTTTTACGCATTTTGTAATAGTATTGGGCTTTCTTGGAAAACTGCTACCTTGACTTTATTAGGAATGAAATACTCTTTATCAGTTTCATGTTGTTTCCTAACTACACTCTTTCTTCATGTCCAATCAGAAGTAAGGAACATTAAAATATGGCTTATCTTATGCAATCAGTTTCGCTTCCTTCAATAATTAGAGTGCTTTATGAAAGAGGTTGGCATTCCCTTCATTGTATTTGCCTTGTATGTTTTTGCGAAGATGATTTTATTTCAGAGAGTAGTTCTTCTTTCATTTTTTGCCTTTGTATGGAGGGTTTTATCCCCTGCAAAGATTATCCTTTTGTTCTTCCCAAAATCTCTGAAAATCTTTATTGTTCTTGTAACTAATTCCTCTTCTACTGGGTATTTTTCTTTTTCAATGTATTAATGGATGGTATTTTTCTCTCCCAGTGTATGAGGTAGTGTTTGATCTACGCTTTGTCGTTAGGGAGATTTGTAATACATGTCGTGTTGGACGGTCCACCTCGGAGAAACAAAGCCTACACTTCCTTCTCCTTTCGGAGAACTTAGCAGGTGTTTCGTCCTCTAAGGATGCTTGGATAAGCGGGAGGGACTATTGAAGCTGCTCTGGTAGTAACTTGGGGTGATCATGAAGTTGACTAAGGTTCCAGTAGAATGATCTTCTCCTGAAAGGTCGTGCCCTATCCAACAGAGGAGTGCGTTTCGACCTTCAATATCATTGTGAAAGAGGCATTGAAGAAGAATGTGGCAGCAGTGCTCTGTTCTGATTTTTCAAAGTTCTTCAAAGCCTATCCATTTTTTCAAGAGGTCATTTCGCAGGGAAGAGACTAGTGTTGGTTTCAAAGGAACTATGGATGTGGCATGATCTAGGATACCAGTGACAGTGATGTTTGTTACTTCCTCCAGGTTCTCAAGTGGTTGCTCTTTCCTTATAAATTCTATGTCTCAGAATTTTATTTTCCCTCTCCTCGAATGTAAGACGATGTATAGAATGATAATGATAAATTAAAATCATTTCCTTTTGAATTATGTTTTTATCTTCTTTATTCTACTTTTATCTTCTTCTTTTTCTTACTTTTCTCCGTTGTCCATAGTCTTTGTCTTTGACCAGAGTAAGTCCAACGCTTACTCTGGAGTGATACTATCATGCCCTTAGCTTGGTGCTTAGCATTAATAATCAAAGTAGTAAGCTCTAAATCTTTAGTCTGGGGTCCGTGGACTCTATTAATTGTTTGGTTTTCTTCAAAAGCCCTGGCTAGGACTAACAATCATAATCCAAACAGATATAACGATTTTAGCTGGGATTCATAGAAAGAATTCGAACTTAGCCTTAAAAAGTTGTATGACGTTTGAGTTGCTGTGCAACTGTCCTTTCAACTGATTCTACAACTGTGAGGGCCATGTGGTGCATTTTAATCGAGCAGACGTGCCTAGTGCTTTGCGCGCCATGATGAGTACTTTTTTTAAAATTGGGTTATAAAGACGAGAATGCCTTCTAACCGTTTAGCTTTCATAAATTGGGGTTAGGGGTTCATTGTTCTCCATTTACTATTTCTGAGTATTTTTCTGAAAAACTTTGGGGTGTCAAAATGATCGTGTGGTGTTCTCCAGCCATTTTGATTTTCTTCTTCAACCAGCTTTACTTTCAAGGTAAATCCCCTTTTTCAATCTTATTGATTTTCATCTTCTGCTTGCTTCTACTAGTTTTGAACAAATAGAATAATTATGCGTTCCTCAGTGAAACGCATTTTTGTCTTCCATCTTTCATGGAGTAGAGTTAGGATTTCTAAACTTCTCTAAATGGCTTGCCCCCTAGGAACTCTGTCTCCATCGCACCACGCACAACAGAGGTATCCTTATAAAATTCCAAGTTTTAGAGGGAAAAAAGGCTGGTATGTGGGTGTGAATTGCTTCATTCGCCCCTTTCTGTGTCCGAATCTCTTATTTAAATGACTCTAGAAATTACTTACTGGCCTCTTTGGGTGTTCTTAGGATATTCATGGCGAGAGGCAGAGGGAGGCTAGAGCTGGAGTGCCGGTTCTTGAAGTCTATGAACCAGCTGAGGAAGACCTCATTCGAATCTGTCGCTCTCAGGGATTCGTTGCAATATTTGCATCTGACGGAAGGAAAGACTCGAGATAACAAGTTCTAGGTTATGTGCCCGGAAGGAAATGAAAGGGTGTACTCGTGTCGGGAGCCGGGCTCACACTTCATGTTCCTGTACAAGCCCTTTTTTTGTCAAACTAAGGCTCTGACTTCCTTTTACGGACTTCCAGATTGTAATCCTCTGAATCTTACACGCAGCCCCGACCTAGATCCATCCAAATGGTTGTGGTTATATCATCGCTTTCGAAAGGTTCTGTCAGATAATGGGGTTGCGATATTTGACGAATGCTTTTTTCTTCTTTTACACCCGAGTGAGTCCTTAAGTTCGGTGACCCAGAAGAACTGGCTCACCATTCGGTCTAGACCTAGCCGAAAGTCCTTCGATGTCCTTTAAGACAGTTTTAAGGGGTTTAAAACCAAGTTCTTCAAACTTATGTCGGCAGAGGGCTATCACCTCTTTTTTTCTGAAAGATGATGGGGAGCCTAAGTTTCCATTGTATTGAACCCCGGATGCTTGGAGTACTCTTACTGTACCACTTGAGAAAAAAGAGAAAGACCTCAACCCGGACGAGCTAAACTGTGTTAAGTTTATAGCCCGGTATGCCAAGAAACACAGGTTTATCAATATCAGAGACGTCCTGAACACGCTTGGTGATGATCTTATCTTAGCTTTGTTAGGTATGAATTAGGAAGTTATTACCCGTAGTTTACCTTAGGCTTTCTACACTCTGATGTATATACTTGCAGTTTTGGTTTCCTAGCCTCTAACTTGTTTCCCTCGTTTTATTTCAGTGAGCAATATGGCGTCAGGGCCTTCTCTTATTGCTATGCAAGTTCAAGATCTAGGAGAAAGGGAGTGGGATCCTCAAGTGCCCCTCCGGTCGCCACTCCGGCATCTTTTGACCGGGGTGTAGTAATTAAGGAAGTCTCTGAGTAGCCGGGCTCTCCTACCTATGATCTTCAATGGAGGAAAAGAAAGGCTACCAAAGGCTCCTCCAACTGGGGTAAAAGGGTGGCCTTGGACGACGGCAATGAGAACAAGATAGACCCCCTGCCAATTATCACGAGGCGTTCAGTCGCTGGGCCATTTGTTTATGAACGGCTTCTGAGCAATGAAATGATGAAGCATATTTCCCAACAGAGCTTGGCTCAAACTCTGGCCGATCTTCAGAATTTAGTGCTCCATTGCACTGTTAAAATCCTCTATATCGAGGAGTTCGTAGTGGAATCCGATAAGAAGGTGGCAGAAGAGTTCAAGAAGAAAGATGAGAAGGCCGCCCAAAAGCTTAATGTTGCCCTCAAGTTAAATGAGGATACTCAGGTCAGGATCACCGATCTTAAGTAAGCATTGGTCGCCTCCTATCTGGCTAGAAAGGAGTTTGCTGAGAAAGTGCTTTGAGCTGATGAAAACAATGCTGACCTTCGAGCTCGCATAGCTCAGCTTGAAAAAATGTGGAAGAGTTGGTTTCTGCGGACATCGGGGGGGGGGGGAGGGGGAGAACAATTCCAGAATATCGTGGCTCAAATTCAGCACGTCAACCCTAGCATTAACCTTGCCTTGGAAGACCTTAATTCAGAAAACATTTTCCACGGCAGCTAACTTGTCTTTGTAAAGGATCTTGCTCGGGCTAATTCTAGTATTGTTCCGGACCCTGCTCAGATCCTAGAAGATGGTGAAGTCGCAGCCTGAGTTTTTATTGCTTTCTTCTCCCTGCCCCCTGTATGGGACATAACAATTTTGTAAAGACAATTACCTCGGTAACCAGGGTTTTCAATTTATACACCTTTGCTATTTGCTTTGCCTTATTTATTTATTTGCTTGTCGTGGTCCATTTTGGGTCTAACACCTATTATGATATCTGTTGTAACCATTCTATGGACTTAGAAAACTTTTTTTATAAATGAGGGAACCATGGTCCGAGATCTCATACCCATAACAACGGCGTTCCACTTGACTTAGGTAAAAACAAGACCCTAGTTTGTAATCCAGCACCCATAATATCGAGCACTTGGAATTTTGGACTTTAGGAAAAATTAACACATTAGTTCATAATCCAATGCCTATGATATAAAGCATTCATAATTTTGTACTTAGGCAAAACTAACACCTTAGTCCCTAGTCTAATGCCTAATATATCAAGCATTCAGAATTTTAGACTTAGGCAAAAATAACACCTTACTTTAAGGTTTAATGTCCAAGAAGACTTGGCGCTCACGATCCATTTTGCCTTAGGCATGTATTATTATTATTAGACCTTGCTAGAGATCCTTCATTAACCGTGTTGGTTTTACGGGATCCCACCTGGCTTAGGTATAAGGGTGGGCCACGAATCATTAAATCTGCACTACCTCTTATTTTCCTGACTTTTAAACAGTCGGTGCCAAGTATCAAGGATGTGTGTTGACCCTATAACTTACTACCAATGCTTGATGTGTTTTACCTCTTGACCTGGGATTCTTAATGTATCTCACATAGAAAGCGATGTATGAATAACTTTGTTTTATTGAAAAATCTTATGGGGACAGAAGTCCACACAGAGTATACAATCTCAATATTGGGACATATCAAACGTTAGTTTACTAAAGGACTAGGCCGTTATGGGCGTCTAGCTATAATAGTTCTTAAGTTTATCTGTATTCTAATAGTTCTTTATCGGGCTTCTTGTTAGTGTTTCCAGTGTGTAGGCTCCCTTGCCGATTTTGACGATGATACAGTAGGGGCCTTCCCAATTAGGCGCTAACTTCCCCTGGAGGCATTTTTTCCTCCAATGTCTGCTCTCTTGAGTACCAAGTTTCCTGGTTGGAACTTTCTTGGGACCATTTTCCTATTGTATCTGTCCACTATCCTTTGTTTAAGGGCTACATCGCGGATATGAGCCACCCATCTTTTTTCTTCTATTAGGTCTAGATCTTCCTGATCAGATTAGGATTACTGTCAGGTGAAAATTGTTAATGACGCCAACTTGGTTCCCTAATTTTTACCAAGATCATGGCTTCACACCCATAGGTAAGTTTAAAAGGATTTTCACCCGTGGTAGAATGAGGCGTAGTTCGATAGGCTTAGAGAACATGATCAAGCTGCTCTACCTAATTTCCCTTTGCTTCATCCAATCTTCTTTTAATTCCTTAGACAACAATCTTATTAGCAGCTTCAACTTATCCATTTGTCCTAAGATTCTCCACAGAACTGTAGTGGTGCTTAATCTTCAAGTCAGCTAGCAACTCTTCAAAACCCTTATCCTTGAACTAGGTTCCATTATCCATTAAAATGGACTCTAGAACTCCAAACTTGGTGATAACGTGGCACCAAGTAAACTCCAGAATCCGGGTCGAAGTGATTGTGGCTAAGGGTTCTGCCTCGATCCACTTCGTAAAATAGTCTACTACTACCACAAAGCATTTTAACTGGCCGGGGGCCAGGGGGAAATGGGTCCAAGATATCCATTCCCCATCTGTAGAATGGCCAAGGGATCGACATCATGGATAACTCTTCCGAGGGAGCCTAATAATGATCCGAGTGGCATTAACCCTTATCACAGACCCGGATGTCTGGATGGGTATCGACATCCATCATTGGCCAGTAGTACCCTGCCCTTAGTGCTTTTAGGACTAAGGCTTTGTCTCCTAAATGATGTATGCTACTTCCCTCATGAACCTTATCCATAACATATTCTGCTTCTTTCGGAGTAAGGCATTTAAGGAGGAGAGACGTGAAACCTCGGCAGTATAACCGGCCATCGTAGATGGTGTGTACTTAACAGTCATCTTGGCCAACTTTGAAACTTCTTTGGGATTTGATGGTACAACTCCAGACTGTAAGTACTCCGTAATGGGGGAAATCCAAGATGGTTCCTGCTTTTCCACTTGAAATACAACGTAATCCAAGATAGAAGATTGAGAAAGGGTTTCTTGAATTATCGATCGGTTATTTCCAGGGCTCTTGGTGCTTGCTAGCTTAGACAAAAGGTTTGCCTTAGAGTTCTACTCTATTGGGATGTGCAAAATCTTGGTTTCTTCAAAGCGTTTTAGGAGTTCTTTTACTTTAACCAAGTATCTCAGCAAGAGAGGCTCCTTAGCTTGATATTCTTAGCGGATTTGGCAGGTCGCGAGTTAGGATTCGCTATAGAATGAGATCCTGGTTGCCCTGATATCCTTTGCCATTATTAACCCAACAATACATGCTTTATATTTAGCCTGGTTGTTCGAGGTTGGGAATTCAAACTTCAGGGAATACTCTAGTGTCAGTCTCTCAGAATTTTCCAGAATTACCCCAACTCCCCTTCCCTTGCGATTGAGGAACCATCAACAATGATGGTCCAAGAAATTCTTTTCGGGTCGCCCGGGTCCGATGTGAGTTCTACTAAGAAGTCAGACAATGCTTGGACCTTTATTGCGAACCATGGTTCATATGCAATCCCAAACTCAAAAAGTTCAATTGACCAAGCAATCATCCTTCCAGTCAAGTCTAGTTTGTGCAACACCTAATGGACGGGCTGGTCCGTTCTTACTACCACTGGGTGGCGTTGAAAGTGTTACCATAGTCTCCTCGCCATGGTAATTAGTGTGAAAACAACTTTCTCGACTTTTTGATATTAGAGCCTAGGGTCCTGTAGAACCTTACTCACGAAGTAGACCGACTTTTGTCCTTATCCATCCCCTGGATTAGTACTGAGTTTATAGCCTCTTCGTGGACTGAGAGGTATAAGTAGAGCTTCTCTCCGGGTTTTGGTCTTATGAAGATAGGAGGGGAAGACAAAAGGTTCTTCAAGGATAAAAAGGCATCCTCGCATTCTTGGATTCATTCGAAATTCTTCTCTTTGAGTAGCTTAAATAGGGGGAGAGATTTATGAGCCGCATTGGCAAGGAATCTTATGAGAGTTGCTATCCTACCCGTGAGCTGTTGTACTACTTTGACATTCTGAAGGCTCCTCATGTTGAGTACAATTTGGCATTTATTAGGATTAGCCTCAATTCCGTGGTGGGTTAGCATAAATCCCAGGAATTTAACAGCCTAGACCCGAAAGTAGCACTTTTTCAAGTTTAACCTAATATTGTACTTCCAGTCATATGCAAATACCTCTTCAAGGTCTATCGTGTGCGATCTGCCCTATAGGGTTTTCACTATCATGTCATCGATGTAGACTTCTAGCATCTTCCCCACTTGGTTCTTGAAGACTTTGTTCATTATCCTCTGATAGGTGGCTCATGCATTTTTCAATCCGAAAGGCATAACCCTATACCAATAGCTCGCTTTGTCAGTGATGAAGGCGATTTTATCCTCGTCTCCGGGATACATCAGAATCTAATTGTACCCAGAGTAGGCATCTATAAATGATAACTACCTGAAGCTTGAGGAACTGTCAAACAATTTGTCCACATTGGGAAGTGGGTACAGATCTTTTGGATAGATTTTATTCAAATTTGTATAATCCACACACATTCTCCACTTCCAGTTAGATTTTTTCACCAGGACCACATTGGATAACCATATGGTATAAGCAATCTCCCTGATGAAACCATAACTTAAAAATTCTTTTACCTGCTTTTCAATGACTTGTTGTCTTTTAGGGTCGACCTTCATTTTCTTTTAACTAACCAGCTTCACATCTTCTCTTATGGACAAGCGGTGGCAGATGAAAGAGGGGTCAAGCCCTGGCATATTAGATGACGTCCAGGTGAAAAGATCCTTGTTCTTTAATAAGAGTTCCATCAATTGTTGTATCTCATCTTCTTCTAAATGTGATCCGATCTTGGTAACCTGACCCGACTTGGCTCAAAGTTGGAGAGGTTGCAACTCACTTTCCGGCTGGGGTCTGGTACCATAGAGTTCTTCCCTAAAATCCAACTCGGTCATAAGTATGTTGACCTGATCCAAGACTAGGCCGGTAGTGACTGATTTTTCTCTTCTGGGCACCCTGCAAATTCTTAAACTCTCGTTATAGCATGTTCTGGTGACAACTTGATTGCCTTTAACAATGACAACCTCGTTGTGCTTATTTGAGAATTTCATTACGAGGTGGATGGTAGATACGACGACAGTAAGAGCATTTAGAGAAGGGCGACCTAAGATGATATTATAAGCCAAAGGGCAGTCTACGACCAAAAACCTTACCTTGACCGTCTTGAAAAGGTTATAAGATCCCAGGGTCAAATGAGTTTCATAGTACCATACTGGGGCAATCTTTTCTCCTGTGAAACCTATTAGTTCCCCATCATAGAGGGTCTAGTCTAACCGCGGGAGCTCTAACTTCTGATAAAGATCCAGGAATATAATATCCATTAAACTTCCTTAATCCACAAAAATTTGGCTTACCTCAGCATTGAAAATTATTCAAGAGATGACAAGTGGATTGTCATGGACTAAGATAATTTTGTTGTAGTCCTCATCCGAGAAGGTGATGGGGGTGTCTTTCTTTATGCAGTCCATGATTTGGGTTCAGAATAGGAAACGCTAAACACCTCCATCCTTAGAGCTTTTTTCAGTGTTCTGTTTGATGACCTTCCTCCAACGAATCCCCCTACAATGGTGTTGATCGTTCTGTTTGGCTCAATATGACGATCATCATTATTATTAGACGGGGCTTCCCTGTTTCTATTTTGTCTGTCATTACTATCCCGGCAGGGTGGAGTCTGGGATTTTTTCCTAGGACTCCTGGTCTTTTTTCTGTGACGATGAGATGGGCTTCGTCGTTTGTTATCCTTGCGCTTGCTACGGTGCTCATCATTTTGGGCACAGAGGATATACTGTTGTAATCGTCCTGCCTTGATCAGGAATTTGATGGCATCGCGTAGTTGGTAGCATTCGTCAGTATCATGGTCATAGCCTTTATGCCATTTGCAGTGCTTAGAGTGGTCCTTTTACTTGTGCTTCTTAATAGGGGTGGCCTCCAGATATTCTGGAACTCGATCTGCATGACCTCCCTCAAGATTGTTTCTCGTAGGGTGTTCAGGGGAGTATAATCAGAATACCTTTTCTGGGGTGGATTACCTTTAGAACGTCGAGACTGTGAGGAATCGTGATTAGGCTTCTGATAAGGGGGCTCATCTTTATCTCATCTTCTCTAGTCCTCTGTTGCTTCCTCGAGGTTGACATACTTCTGGGATCGTCTTTGAAATTCACCTAAGTTCTTTTGGCTTCCTTTTTACTAGGGACGCACAAAACTCGGTCCCACTCGGAGACCACTTCTGGCATAATGAAGGACTATCTTGTCATCAAAGTTTTTCACATTAATGTATGCCACTATAAACCGTCTTACATAATCATAGAGGTGTTCGTCTCGTCCCTAGCGAACCTTTGCCAGGAATTCGATGGATTTAGGTTGCTATTTGCTAGTAGTATATTAGAGTAGGAATCATTATTTTAGATCTGACCAGTTCACCACGGACCCTCAAGGTAAGCTAGAGAACCACTTGAGGGCTCCCTTTTTGAGGGAAAAAGGGAAAGCAAGGCATAGCAACTCCGTAGATTTCCCGTGAAAACACATGAATTGCTCAAATGCATTTACGTGCTCCTGGGTGTTCGTGGTTCCATTATAAGTCTCCAAGTTTGTTGGGAACTTAAAGTTTCTGGGAACGCGGTACTCCATAAGTTGATCAGAAAGAGATGTTCTTGGATGCCGCAGTTTAGGTTATTGTTCCCAATATTGGACACTGTAGCATCAGCATGAACCCTTATTTGGTTGTTCTCTGTGTTCCATCCTTTGTCACGATGATGCAACCTGTTAGTTTTCATGCATAGCCCTTCACATGTCTTCCAACCTTTAATATTGCTTGTTCAGCATAACCATGTGTTGTTACAGCATGTCCTGGAATTAACGTTGGGACATATGTGTTTGATTCTCGCATTTGGAGCGAGACGCACAATCATTGGCCTCACCATTTGACATTCCTAAGTGCTAGCGTACTGGGATTCTACGTTCTTGGATATTAGGGTTATCTCATGATAACAATGTATTTTATTCATTTTATAATCCTCTCACTAGGCTTTTTAAAGTTCAATTTAGCTTAATTAAGTTGATTTTATCACATTTTATAAAATTAACCTTAATTGGATTATTGAAGAAATTATTACTTGAATTTTCATTAATTTGAGTGATTGCATTCTTAAGTAAAGTGGTCACAATTTAAGTTGTAATTATCTGATTAATGTGATTCTGGTCTTATTGAAAAGTTAAAATAATTCTCTAATAACTATTTACTTGATAGCAAGAGCCACATTGATAGCAATATATTTCATTCATTGTATAATCTTCTCACTTGACTTTTTCAGTAAACTGGCTATAATTTGAGTTATAAATATCCGATGAATGTGATTTTGGCCTTATTTTAAAGCTAAGACCAAATTATACAACTTTTATGAAGGTCTCAAGACCGCTAATACACATTTGGATAACTCAAATTGGAGTTGAAGCAAAATCTAGAGTTTTGAACCTAATAGCTTAACCTTTATGCACTTATTAGGCTACACCTCGAATTATAGGAGTTCAACAATTCTAAAATTTTGATAGTGGAAGGTTAAGACCCATATCTACAACTTTTATGAAGAACACAAAATTCAGTTCGGATTCCTTGAAGGTGATATTGGGCTTAGAAGTCAGAACAGAAAAGTTGAAGTTGGGTCTGACCCATGAGCAGTAATTAGGTCATATTTCGGGATGTAGGTGGTGGATTTAGCTAAACTCGGTGTCTATGGAAAGTTAAGATAATTTTCTAGAACTTTCATGAATACTACCTAGCCAGCAAATGATGCATGCCATAATCTCTTTTGGCGTATTGTTTTCATCATCCATCATCTCTTTTGACAGTTTGTACTCTTCTAACTCTATAAAAGGAGGCAAGGGCTGATCGTTTTAGGGTATTAGCTTATAGTTTACTTTCATGCTTGTATGTTAATTGTTTCCTTTGTATAGTTTTCTATTGTTCTTAATTAAAGTTATGTTCATCATCTTCTTCTTCTTTCTTTCTTTCTTTCTTCTTAATTCATGAATAACTAATTTTTATTTTGTTTGGGTGAAAGGGTGAAACTCTTAGTAATAAGTTGATGTTAGATTAATTTCTTTCTTGTGCTTGAATGATATATTTTTATGTGATCTTTATATATGTTGTATGTTGTTTCCGATCAATTTAGAAACTCTTCTTGTATAATGAATATCTTGATTCATTGTAGACAAGACGTTGGCACAGTAGATGCTTGAGATCATTTACAAGTCTTGGTAGATAATTAATGGAACCATAATATGATTACATATATAATCTTAATTGAACTTTGAATGTTAAATCTTCCGATTGGAACTTTCATTATGTATGATTTCAATTGAGTTATAAAAAGAAATAATCTTGTCTTTAATTTATTACCAAGAGTGGATCTCCTAACCCAAGCGAATCTTTTTCATCTTTGAACAACTTATATCATCTTTAGTATTGTGACAAATTTACTCCTTACCTCAAATAGTTTTTCTTCATCAATTCCCTGTGGATCGAACTCGGACTCCCGAGAATATATTACTTGAAACAACCTGCACTTGGGTTTAAAACTTTTAGTTATCCCATCACCTCATTGGCCTAGGATTCCAAGTCTATCTCTTACAGAGACCTTGCGTGATAGGTTGGGACATTCATTGGAGATCGAAGTGGAGTGCCCACTGTGTTGGTGCTCTGTGTTGAGTACCTGGTTTCTCACAGCGGAGGCTTCGACAGCAGGTGGTGGGACAGGATAAGGAGGGCGTTGTGCAGCAAGAACCATCCTTTAGTTAGCTGAGGTTTGCACAACGTCTCTCCTTGAGTTTTGTCTCATGTTCACCATAATTAGGTGGGATTAGAAGTTTTTCTTTTCCACAGTCGATGCCAATCTCCTGATGTAGAACTAGAGGGGTACCTAAGATACACATGTACAGTGGTTTCCTCCTTGTGTAGCTGCTACCGAGCATATTGAACCAGGGGGTGGGTACCTGCAAAAGAGACTCTAACGCTCAAGTCAGGCAGCACACAAGTATGGTTTATGCAATAATCTGATTCATATCAATTAGGGTGACTTAGTCTGGTATTTATATAGCATTATCAGAATCCTCATGCAATCTGCATAGGGTGCAAGTATTTTTAAGATCGTGGTCTGATGGAGGGTGTTGTCCCACTATCATTGAGGTAAATCCCTGAAATATTGGTATGTCGCGGTAGTGGTCATCCACTGTTGCAGGCAGTTATGACCCCCGCACTTACAGGATCATAATTGACAATTATTAGAATCTGTGCAGATCTAATGATTGTTGTTATGGCCCACTGCTGAAGTTCGTAGTCAGATGACCTAGCCGGGTTATTGATGACAGAGTCTGGTGGTACGTATGCCTAATCGATCCTACTAGAAAAGATCTCGGATCACAATCTAGAATAATACTTTATATGATTTAATTAATACTTTATCAATGTAATGAACAAAATGATTTATATTGTTCATAAATAAATATTTTTATTTGATTTTGACTCAATTAAAATATCTATATATTTAAAATTATAGCTATTAGCAAATTAAATATAATTAATGATTAAATTAATCTACATATTTAAGATTTTTTTGTACTGTCTTTAATAGGGTTCTAAAGACATATAAAGGCATGGCACCTGCGCGGGGTGGGGGTGAGGAGTACCTCCCCGCTCCCCGTCCTCGTCCCCGCACCCCAACCCCGTCCCCATCCCCAGCCCCGATCCCCATCGCGGGGGAATTTTTTCCCTATCCCAGCTTCCCGAATCCTCATGAGATACTTGCGGGAATTCCCGCTATATTAAAAAAATGAAAAAAAATAAGAAAAAGATGACATAAATTATTTTAATGTTTTTAATTTTAAATAAATATAAAATTTAATTAAATATGAAATTACTAAAATATATTTATTTATTTATTTATATAATAATATATTATAAAGGATATTTTAGTAATTTTTTCGGGGACGAGGATCCTGTAGGGTGGGGAATATGATCCTCGTCCCCGAATGTACCACAGGGAGATTTTTCTCCTCATTCCCATCCCCGCGGATAGAAAAACCCTGCATTCGGGACCCCATTCGGGGCGGTCCTCGCAAGGATCCCTGAATTACGGGGAGTATTGTCATCCCTAGACATATGATATTATGCACCCTCATAAGTTATGGTGCACATACCTTTGAAATTACCAACAATCAAAAGTTGTCTTCTTTTTTCAAATTGTATTTATGTTATTTTAAAACTAACCAAATAACTATCATTACTAGAAATTTGAGTTTTAGTGACCAATTTATATCGGTTTCTATAGAGACTGATTAGGAAAAAAAATCTAATTTGTTACCGAAATAAAATCAGTTTCTAAAGCTTTTAGATACCGAAATTATGTTATAAAAAAATTTAAAAAAAATAAAAATATATCGTATTGTTAGAGACTGATATTTTAGTCTCTAAATAAAAAATAATTAGAAAAAAAGTAGCAATCGCAAAAAAAGGGAGGGAAGGTGAGAATGCAACATTATCTATGAAACCCACCGTTTTGAGTGACTCCCTTCCCCTAATCAAGTCCCTCTTTCTTTGTTCACTTCTCCCAAATTCCTAATTCATTCGAAGCCCTACCTAATGGCCATTGTTGTATCCACCCACCGTTCACCCTTGTCGTTCTCTCACTCACGCAGCTCGTACGCAACTCCTATTCACCCTCATCGCCATAGCTCATAGGGGCTCATCATCAAGTTTCTCTCTCTCTCTCTTTCTCTCTCTCTTTGGCTTTCATAGGGGTTGGGTTTCTGATTTGGCTTGACTATTTTTTTGTTTGGGGTTGCTAGTTTATGCTATTGGATTTTCTATCTTTACTGATTTTTATCATTTAGTTACTATTCTATTTTGGTTCAATGGGAATTTCGGGTAAGAGTTGAAGCTCAATGTTATGTAGGTTTGGGGTAAGAGTTGCCATTTAGTTGCTATTCTATTTCTGCATTTGAATTGTATTGTTGAGCATATTTATGGGTTCATGGGGCGGGTTGTGTGTGCGTGGGTTTGCTGGGTTTGTATTTTGGGATTGTGTTTGGGGTTGATTCTTAGTTTGGTTTATGTGTGTGAGTGGGGGAAGATGTGTCGTTGCTTTAACAGTACAAGTGGTGCTTTATCTGTTCTACTCTTTCACCTAGCATTGCAGTGTGCCATATTATGTCTTGCTTAGGTGGTTGGTGTGGAACCTGCAAACAGAAGTATAATCACAGGAGATAATCCAGGTATGAATCTTTTACAAAGTTTATAGATGTTCTTTTTTTCTTGTTTTTCTTTTTGTTGCTAGTTTCAAGCTCAATATCCACTTAAAATAGATTTTCTTGTCAGCTATTGATTGTATTGGAGAGTTTGTTGCAGGTAACATGCCAAGCATTTTGAATATCAAAATGCTTGATGAGGTTATCATGGTAAACAAAAAAAATATTTCTCCTCTGTTATTTACTTAACTTTTTGTTTTTTGTCACAGTAAACTACTTGAAGTTATTCTCTTTAGCTTTGGCATTTCTATACTAAAGAACAAACTTAATGCTTATCATAATTTTAGCTAGTAAAGAGTTCAATTCTGGAGTCATTTACTTTATTTTAATTGTTTAACCTGGAGTGTCATCTGTTGAACACTTTCTAGTTGTTGCTTTAATGGCTTTTTGTTTTCAATTCTGCTGTGGTTTTATCTTCATAATTTGTTTAAATTGATTATTTTGCATAATAAATTAACTTAACACATGAGAGCACAGGTTATCAATGTTGAAGTTGTTGAAATGGCAAGGAGAATAGCATTGGAAGAAGGTTTGCTAATAAGTTATAATTTAAAATATCTTTAAATATATAATTTGTTTTATATTTCATATTTTAGTGTCATTTATCAGCAAAATTTTGCAAACCTTTGGCATTATATATTTAGTCCTTATAAGTTTCTGCCAAACAAGTTCTAGCATTTTATTTCGCTATTTTACAAATAAATTGAAGTAGGTGATCTGCATTTAGCTTTCTGTATGTATTTTTAGTTTGTATATATTCTAGACGCAAAATTCAATTTAGTTATTGTCTTGACCATCTTCATCTTTAGTTTTATATGTTGTTGGATATTGTAATGTCACTGTAAGCTACAAAGTAGTTTGATTTTTTTACTTTAGATTATATTTTATCATAATTGTTTCAAATTTCTATCTAGGTTAGGATTTCTTTAGGTGCAGCAACAGCTGCTGCCATAAGTTTTAGCAATTTGTCCTGAGAATTTTGGAAAACTTATTGTGGTGAGTTTTTTTCTTTTTAAATATTTTGGCCTTAATTTATGTTGTTTTCATTGTCGCGACCGTAATCGCAGCGAGAGTAGCGAAACAAAATAAATAAGTTAGGAGTCGCCACCAATTTTATTAAAATTAGGAAAAATTGGAAAACGCTTTTAGAAAATAGTCTTTGGAATCGGATTGGATTCGGGAGTCGGTTATGCATAGGGAAGGGTGGAGACTTAACCCTACAACACTTCTAATACATCCGTCCTAAAATGGTTACCCTAAATTAGTTATGCAAAAACTTAATAATCTCATAATATATTTGTTTTACCCCTTTTTATTAAAAAAATTAAAAAATAAATAATTTGTGACAATTTAAAATTTGGCTTGACAGAATAGAGATTCTGCTCCTACGTATCCTCAGGTGCAATGAGGAACTCAAAGTCACGTAGTTCTATAGAAAATAAGCGCGAGTTAGTTGATTTTATTTAAAGAAAAGATTTAATTTTTTATTTTATAAAAATTTGAATTAACAGGTCATTGCGACTCTGTTAATCAAATTAAGATTTGAATAGGTGAAGCTCGCATCACGCTAGAGACGTCACCCACTGATTATTAACTAATTTGAATCATTAGGTTGTCATAACTCAAATGATCCAAAACAGTTATAAGATTAACAAGTTGTCACAACTCGGTTAATCCTATTTATTTCTTAAAAAAATTATTTTATATTAACCTTTTTTAGTTTTTTTTTTATTTTTTATATTAACCTTTTTTTAGTTTTTTTTACCATTTATTTTTAATCTTTATTTTCATTTTCATTTTCTTATTCTTTTCTCGGTCCAAAACCATTTAATAAAAAAAAAAACTTACGAATAACAAAAGAAAGAGGAGGGGGTATTTACGAACAAATGGCAGAGGAAGGTTCAATGGTGGCTGGTTCGCAGAGGGACAGCTATTGCCGACGGTTCGGCCTGATCTGGGCTGTGCGGTGAAGCGATTTGGAGTAGTGCGCGGATCTGTGACGGTTCAGTGCTTGGCCGAATTTGGTCTGACGACTTTACAAATGACGTCGGTTCAGAGGAGTGGCTCGCGGCGTGGCCCTGCGATGCGTCGGTCTAGTCGACGGCTCGGTGCGGCTTGCGGTAGGCGATACGGTTTGCGGTAAGCGGTGCAATTCGATGTTGGCGTGGATCCGAACGGGTTAGACGGTAGGACGCGATTGGGAGGCGCGGTTGGTCGGAACGGGTAACGGTCTGCATTGTTCACCTTCCTTGCCACGCGTGGGTCTACTTTGATAGCGGTGTGGAGCTCAAACCGGATCTGGTTGTGTTTTTCTGTTTGGTGTGGTTGGAAAATGAAGAATGGAGGTTAGTGGTGTTGAGGTTATTGTTGATGAAAGTGAAGGCTGTGGAAGCTTGGAGGAGGATAACAATGGTGGTGAGGTGAGAATGTACACACAGGGGTTGCTGTAAGAGTTACGTGGAAAGAAAAACTAAAAGTGAGGTATTAGAGTGTGGGTCAAGAGTAGAAGAGTGGGCGTAAGAGTGAAGAGTCCTCGTAGAAGGTGTGAGTTATGGGTTTTATATAGGGATTAGGCTGAAGAGTTTGAGTTGAAGTGTGATTAAAATTTGTTTAGGATGAATGTTGGGTTGTTTAGGATGATAAGGATTAGTTTGTTTAGGATGAGTGTTGGGGTTGGTTTAGGATAAGTCTTTGGTATGTGGGTTGTGAGATGGATAATGGGTAAATGGGTCTAGTTATGGGTTAATGGGTCACTGATAATCACATATTTTATTCATTAAGAAACCCTCATTATTAGTCATTTACACTCTTCATGTACTTAATTGACTGAATTTGATTATGTTTTGTAAGTTTGAACTCGAATCGACTTAATTGATTTTTCAAGATTATTCGAGTCTTACACTGTTTCTGTATTTTGGCCATATCTTGAGTTCTAAATGTCTGATAATTATGAATTTTACCTTGTAGGAAAGATAAAAGAGAGCTCTACAACTTTGATGAAGAGCTCAAAGTCAAATTCAGACATCTAGTGGAGCTAATTGGGCATGAAAATCAGAATACGGATTTGTGACTGGAACCCGAACAGGTGTAGTAACCAGAACATAATTCGAGTTTGGGTTTATATAATGGGCTGAAAATTGGTGATCTGAAAGTTAAGACCCATATGTACAACTTTCATGACAAACACAAAACTTGATTCGGGCTCCTTGATGGAGATATTGGGTCTGAAAGTCAAAACAGAGGTGCTGAAACTGGTCCTGATCAGTCTGTAGTAATTGGGTCATATCTTGGGCTGTAGGACGAATTTTTGGGTGCTTCCAGAGCCATTGGAAAGCTTAGACAATTTCCTAGAACTTTCATGAAGACCACTTGGCTCAAAAATGACGAAATCAATGAGTTCAGCAATGAATACTTTCGGAGACAAGGAAGCTCACCTATCAAGTTCACCTACCAAGCTCACCTACCAAGTTCACCTACTAAGCTCACCTACTAATTCCACCTACTAATCTCATCTACCCATCTACTACTACTCTGAATCCTCTATAAAAGGAAGCATGTGGAGAGCTCTAAACACAATATACACTTAGAGTTAAAGATAGTTTTTCATAGTTCTTGTATATTTTTCCTTCATTGTAATGGAGAGCTAAGTCACTTCTAGTCAATTCGGGACTCTTGAAGAGATTGTGGCTTGGATTCTTGAGACCTTGGTTATGTAATGTATTTGATTTATATTTGA
Organism: Ormosia emarginata; assembly: GCA_029884605.1. NCBI lineage: Eukaryota > Viridiplantae > Streptophyta > Magnoliopsida > Fabales > Fabaceae > Ormosia > Ormosia emarginata. The sequence goes on along the minus strand of JAQQTP010000089.1, from coordinate 15,648,118 downwards.
ATTCCTTTTCTCTTCTTCTTCTGTTCTCTTGATCTTGAATGCATGAATGGTGATTCTGTTTATGTTTGATCTGATTTGATCTTAGTTTAAGATTAAGTATTGTGATGAAATTTAGAACTGATTGATCTAAACTAATCACGTAATTGAAGAGGTTAGGTTACTGATTTGTGCCTAGGTTAATTGAATTCGGTGCTTAAATTGACATATATTTACATGAATGGTGCGATTGCATTTGTGTTTATCACTTGTCAATTGAATTCTGACGATTGTCTAGTATGAATTCTCGGATCGATGCAGAGATCTCGGTTAGATCCAAGTTAACCATTCAAATGTATTTCAGGTGTTTGTTGAAAGGTCTATGATTGAATCCACCCAATCTCGGATAGATTTCTCAATTGACTTGTTCTTTTAATTGTTATTTCTCTTTAAATCCTGTCACTACGATCCTTGAACCATCAAAACCCCTTTTTCTAACTTTCACTTGATTTGATCAAATTGCATCTATGATCCTTGAGGAGACGATCCGGTGTTGTTCACTATACTACAAGTTTAGGTAATAACTTCGGTTATAATTTCGATTCGAGTTCTACGTCGTCAAAATTTTGGCGCTACGTTCTTGGGAACTCGTAGGTGTAATCTTTTCATTTTGAGTAACCTTACTAATTTTTGTTCTTTCTTACCTATTCTAACAGTTATTTTTCATTTACTAACATTGTTCATACCATACTAACGTTTTTATCTTAGCTTTTGAATTTTTCTCTGATTTAGGAAAGACGGAAAACAAAGGTGATTACGGTAACTATTGCAATTTTCAAACTGCAACATGCCCAGAATGAGCTGAAACTTGGTCGGTTGAAGGAAAACAGCCTGATAAACAAGACTCACAGTAAACTGTGAGGTCACCCCTAGTTTTTCGAAATTCTATCATTTAGACCACTTTTTCAATTTTTTAATATTTTTTATTGCATTTTCTAGTTTCATTTTTATGTAGATTTTGTTCTGTGTTGATTCCATAATTTTTAAAAATGTTTAGACATATTAACTAGATTTATTTTTGCATATTTTGAGTGTTGTTTAGTGTAGTTGCGCTTTTGTGTTTTTGTGCTTTAGTTGATGCATGACTAGGTCCAATCTTGATATCTTGCTTGATCTTGATCCCGAGATTGATAGGACCTTGCATAGATTAATTAGATCTCGTGTGATAAATTCCAGAGTTAATTCGAACCTAATTTTGGGAGTGAACCCGATAACTTAAGTAATCCCGAAATCATGGTGATAACATGCATAATAGAACCCTTAAGGAACTTGCACGCTCCTGATGTATCTTACCAATCTTTGTGCATTCAATATCCTGATCTTGATGCAGATTTTGAGTTGAAATCTGGTTTGATACACTTGTTACCAAAGTTTCATGGTCTTGCGGGTGAAGATCCTCATAAGCACCGAAAGAGTTCCATGTTGTGTGTTCAACCATGAAGCCACAAGGCATCTCCGAGGAACACATCAAGTTAAGGGCATTTCCCTTCTCACTTGTCGATGCAGCCAAAGATTGGTTGTTTTATCTTTCACCAGTGTTCACTGAGTTGGAATGACATGAAGAGGTTGTTCCCGGAGAGATTCTTCCCCGCCTCGAGAGCCGCTGCAATTAGGAAGGATATATGTGGCATCGACGTATGTCCGGTGAGACTTTGCATGAATACCGGGAGAGATTCAAGAAGTTGTGTTCGAGCCCCTCATCACCAAATTAGTGACCAACTCTTGATTCAATACTTTTATGAGGGGTTTGCGCCAAATGATAGAAGCATGATCGATGCCGCCTCCGGAGGAGCCTTAGTAGACAAAACTCCTACCGCCGCAAGAGATCCGATAGCAAACATGGCACCAATACCCAACAGCTTTGGCTCGCGATCATCACCGCAACCAGAGGAGTTAATGAAATTCAAGCATCTCATATGGACCAACAAAGAATGGAACACGTACTAGATGAATTGACTTCTTTGAAGACAGATAGCAGATGGGTCAACAACCACCCATGCGTATGACCGCATCGGTGTGTGGAATTTGCTCTAATTCATCTCATCCTACCGATTCATGCCCTACACTTCAGGAAGATGGTCCCGCATTTCCGGATCAATGTGTTGTCGCACCGGTGTTTTTCCTGGTAGACCCCAATATCGCAAAGAACAACAAAGAACAATCTAGATATGATCCATTTTCTAGTACTTATAATCCTGGTTGGCGAGACCATCCCAATTTGAGATATGGGAATTCTAGCCAAGAACAACAAATTTCAAAGAAGAAGAACAACAATTTAGATACCAAGTCAGCAGGTCCAAGTAACAAATACCAACAAATACCCCCGCATTCAAACAACAAAGAACTGCTCAAGAAATAGCTCTGTCACCCACTCTAGTGAGCCATCATTGGAAGACCTCGATGAAACAAATGGCCACAAATAACATTCGGCCCAAATAGAACGTCGGTGCAACATTCAATTTACAAACTCAAATCAAGTACCGGCAACCACCGTGAGCGAGCTAAAGAGTCAAGGTTCTAGCCAATTGCCTTCACAAACAAATAACAATCCAAGAGGCAACGTAAGTGCAATTACCTTGAGAAGTGGCAAAGAAGTTGATGTTCCAACCTTACAAAGAATCGAAATTGACCAAAAACGGCAGAAATGGATAATTCAAATCAGTAACTGTACCATCGAAGAAAATTGCAGAGAATTCAGATGTTGCCATTCCATTACCTTTTCCAAATAGGATCACACAATCCAAGAGAATAATGCAAGCAGAAATGGAAAAAGAAGTCATGGAGACATTCAGGAAAGTGGAAATCAATATTCCCCTCCTAGATGCAATCAAGCAAATTCCAAAATATGCTAAATTTCTCAAGGAGTTGTGCACTCATAAGAGAAGGTTGAAAGGGGATGAGAAGATCAGCATGGGAAGAAATGTTTCTGCAATGATTCTGCCAAGCATGCCACGTAAAATGCAAAGATCCTGGAACTTTCACAATTTCTTGCACAATTGGCAACTCTAGATTTGAGCATGCAATGCTAGATTTGGGTGCTTCGATCAATGTCATGCCCATGTCAGTGTATAAGTGTTTAAACATTGGTACTTTGCAACCCACTGGTATCGTGATTCAGTTGGCAAATAGAGCCACTGCTCATCCAGCACAGTGTCTTTGGAAGATGTGTTAGTCCCGGGTGAATGAGTTGATTTTTTCAAAGCAGATTTCTACATTCTCGACATGGAAGATGAGTCTCCAACAAATCATGCTCCATTGATTCTAGGCGGAGACCATTCTCAAGACTCGCCAAGACCAAGATAGACGTGCGTCGCGGCACCCTTTCTATGGAGTTTGGCGACGATTTGGTACAATTTAACATTTTTGATGCCACGAGACACCCCCTAGAGGAGCATTTTGTTTTCCATGTTGATATGATTGAGATGTCTTTGGTTGATGATGTCTATACCGATTTATATGCTTGAATTTCCCGATATTGTTGACTATCTTGGTTCTGTTTCTTGTGATACATGTGCCACTTGTGATGTTGAACCATGTCTTACGTGTCTTTGAGATTTATTCTCACTGTTATGAGTAATGATATAGTCTGCGATGATGCAACAATTGAGAATGAGAGTCGGTACTACATCTTTGAAATTAATGTTCTTTGAGATAGTTGTTTCGATCACTTGTTACCTTCCATTGTGCAACCTCCATCTTTGGAGTTGAAGACTTTACCGACCATCTTAAATATGCATATTTGGGAGATGGTGAGACACTTCCGGTGATCATTGCTAAAAACCTACAACCCGATCAAGAAGAAAAGTTACCGCAGATTTTGAGGCGTAATAGGCAAGCCATCGGATGGACTCTTACAGATATTCCCGGTATTAGTCCCTCCACATGCATGCATAAGATTTTATTGGAAGAAGGGATCAAACCAGGTTAGACAAATTTCCAAAGGAGACTAAATCCCCGATTCTAGATGTGGTGAAGAAGGAAGTTACAAAGCTACTTCAAGTGGCATTATTTATCCCATATCCGATCCAATGGGTGAGCCCCGTGCAAGTGGTTCCCAAGAAATCTGGGGTCACAAGTGGTTGCGAATCGAACAATGAGCTTATGCCCACACGAGTTCAAAACGGTTGGCGAGTTTGCATTGATTATAGGCGCTCAACCAGGCTACCGAGAAAGGATCATTTCCCGCCGCCCTTCATTGATCGATGTTGGAGCGATTAGTCGGCAAGTCACATTATTGTTTCCTGGATGGATATTCGGGCTATTTTCGATTCATATAGCCCCATAAGACCAAGAGAAGACTACTTTCACTTGTCCATTTGGCACATTTGCATACAGGAAGATGCCCTTTGGTCTATGCAATGCTCCAGGCACCTTTCAGAGGTGTATAGTAAGTATCTTTTCTGATTTTTTAGAAAATTGCATGGACGTATTCATGGATGATTTTACTGTCTATGGATCTTCCTTTGATGCATGTTTAGATAGTCGCTCGGTCTTGTAGATGCATTAAGACTAACCTCGTTCTAAATTTTGAGAAATGTCATTTCATGGTAGAACAAGGTATAGTCTTAGGGCATGTGATATCTCGTGAGGGAATTGAGGTAGATCCTGCAAAAATAGATGTTATTTCATGCCTATCTTACCCCACATGCGTGCGGGAGATTCGTTCTTTCCTTGGTCATGCGGGTTTCTATCGGCGGTTCATAAAGGATTTCACAAAATTGCACTTCCGCTATCCAACTTACGCAAAAAGATGTGGAGTTTCACTTTGATAAGAAGTGTCGGGATGCCTTCAATCAATTGAAGCGAGCATTGACCAAGACACCTATCATCCAACTCAGGATTGGACACTTCCATTTGAGTTGATGTGTGATACCTCTAATTATGCATTGGGAGTCGTTCTTGCACAAAGGGTCGGTAAAGTATCTCATGTCATTTCCTATGCTTCGAGAACTTTAGATCCTGCACAAATCAACTACACCACAACCGAAAAGGAACTTTTAGCAATTGTTTTTGCTTTAGATAAATTTCGATCATATTTGCTTGGTTCCAGTGGTTGTGTTTTCAGATCATGCAGCATTGAAGTTTCTCTGAAGAAGCCCAATGCCAAGCCCCGCTGATTAGGTGGATGTTGCTCCTCCAGGAGTTTGATATTGAGATCCGTGACAAGAGTGGAGCGGAGAATTTGGTGGCTGATCACTTGAGTCGAATTGAAAGGGAGGCGGATGTTTCTCCCATCCATGATGTTTTCTCGATGAGCGGCTTTTCAAGTGCAAGGCAACATCCCTTGGTTTGCTTGATTTGATTAATTTCTTGGTTGCTAAAGTAATACCCGCACATTTCACTAAGGCTAAGATTGATAAATTGAAAAGTGAGTCAAAGTATTATGTGTGGGATGATCCTTACTTATGGAGATTTTGCAGTGACCAAGTAATTAGGAGATGTGTGCCTGATGATGAATTCCATTCCATTCTTAGCTTTTGTCATAACTTGCATGTGGCGGCCACTTCGGTCCTCAACGGACTGCTAGGAAAGTTTAAGACTCTGGATTATATTGGCCCACTCTATTTCATGATGCATATATATTTTGCAAATCTTGTGATCAATGCCAGAGAACAGGGAATACTTCTCGTAGGAATGAAATGCCCCAGAAACCCTTATTATTCTGTGAGATTTTTGATGTTTGGGGTATTGACTTTATGGGTCCTTTTCCTGTATCATTTGGTTTTGTTTACATTCTCGCTTCTTTGTGGATTATGTATCTAAATGGGTGGAGGCTAAGGCCACTCGACCGATGATTCTAAAGTTGTTGTGGATTTTATTAGATCATAGATTTTCTGTAGGTTTGGAGTCCCGAGATCCATCATTAGTGATCAAGGTTCACATTTTTGCAATCGAAGCATGGAGGCTTTGATGAAGAAGTATGGAGTCCAACACAAGGTTTCTACACCCTACCACCCCCAAACCAATGGGCAAGCCGAGGTCTCCAACGAGAAATTAAGCGGATACTCCGAAGACAGTTCAACCTAACGAGAAAGGACTGGAGCAAGAGGCTTGAGGATGCTTTATGGGCTTACCGGACCGCTTATAAGACACCAATCGGGATGTCTCCGTATCGGATTGTTTTTGGAAAAGCCTCCACCTACCGGTGGAAATTGAACATCGAGCATTCTGGTGGTGAAAAGGTGCAACTTGGACCTAGATCAAGCGGGTATGGAGAGGAAGCTGCAGCGCAGACAATTGGAGGAGATCCGCTTGGAGGCTTATGAAAGTTCCAAACTTTATAAGGAGAAGACCAAAGCCTTCCATGATAAGTTGATTCTGAGGAAAACATTTGAGATTGGTCAAAAAGTTCTCCTCTATAATTCCCGCTCCGACTCATGCCTGGCAAATTAAGGTCTAGATGGGATGGACCATTTATTGTTACTAATGTTTTTCCTTCTGGTGCTGTTCAGATTAAAAGTGAGGTCACTGCCAAAGCTTTCATCAATGGACACCGCCTCAAACAATATCATGAACTTCCGGAGAATGCGAAGTGGAGGTGATGAACCTTCTCCATCCGCATTATGAATAAAAAAAAAAAAAAAAAAAAGAAAAAAAAAATTTGTGTGCCCGACAATGAGGTAGGTAGAGTCGTTCGTAAGCATGTGGAGGTCATTTTTCTTCACGACAACAACTGCAAAAATCTTGCAAAGATGGATTTTATTGGCCTACTTTATTAAAGGTCATTACACCTTTTGCAAAAGTTGCGGAAATTGGTCAAAAAGTTCTGCTTTGAGATTATCATCTGCACCTACTCCTTGGAAAATTGAGATCTAGGTGGCGCGGTTCTTTTGTTGTCAGACACGCGTATTCTCTCAGCATCAGATACTGAGGATCCTAGGAATGGTAATGCGCTTAAGGTTAATGGACAAAGACTCAATCATTCTGGAAAACCAAGTTCTTGAGTTCTTTGTGTTGCTGGTTAAGTGGCGGATACTGTGATCTGTGACTCTTGAGTCGGTTTATTCTTCGCTTTCCCAAAATAATCGAACCCTTCTTCTCCTTCAAAATGGATGTCATTCTTTCAAACCCGAGAAAACATTTTCCTTCTCTTCCTCAAAATGCTCGAGAAAAATCTACAAAGTTCGATGTGAGAGATTGAGAATGTTAATGCACAAGGGTATGCCGAAGATGTGTCGCTGGATAATTGAAGCAAAGGTCCGATTAGCGGTGAGTCCTCAATTTCATTTGACTCATATATGCCCTGGTCTTGGAAGAAGTTCATATTCTAAAAGGAGAAGAGCAAAAAGGTTACAAGTCCGTCACAAATGTGGACGATGGAACCGTAACAAGCGATGTCGTACTAAGGGGATGGTTTCCGCAAATAGAGAAGATAAAATTTTCTTCATTAAGAATGGGTGAGTAAGAGTCATTAGATGATATCTTATTGACTCTTGAGACGCATTCTTGTGGATTGGTGCATCGTGAAATTCTTAAATTGTGGAATCTCTTCAAGGATGAAGAACAACGCTACGTCTTAGGAATCGACTCTAAAAGACCCTGTTTGCCAATTTATAAGAAAATTGGATGGGAAGCTTATCCTCGACTCATAGAAGACGTTTAAGCACTTGGACGTTAAACCGAGAGCGATGTGAGCCATATCCACAAACAATCTGTACATATCATCTTCTTCTTCTTCTTCTTCATGGCATTTAAAAAAAAAATTCAAAAAAAAAAAAATTCAAAAAAAAAAATGAAAAAAAAAAATGTATACTTCTTAGGGTTGGCTTTGGTAACACAAACCGTGAATGGGGAAATGCATGCATCTGATCCAGCCTTCTTAATTGAAAAACAAAGAAGGTAGATTGTATCCCACATGTGAGGCAAACAAAGTCGTATTATGGTCACTTGTCCCTTCGGGAGCCCTATGTTGCTTGTTGGTCTTGAATGGGTCGAATCTTGGTCAACAATGCTTTGGCCTGGCCGAAAGAGCGAGACTACCTCCATCCCAATCTTAAGTAAGTATACACTCATCTTTCATCAAGTTTTTCTAACAATTTCACAAAAAAACAAAAAAAAAAGGAACGTGATGTCTACTGCACTCATGACGCGCAGTATAAAGATACGCCATGGAAACTGTACATACAGGTATGTCATCATTTTCTATTATCTTTGTATCATTTTGTGTATTTTGATTTTTGTACAGACGATCCTTTGAGCAGGGTCCTTCAGGGGTTTCTAGACTTCTTTACCTTGATGGTTTTCTTGAAGTCGAAAAAAAAAAAAAAGATTCTGTGTCTCTTAATTTTAACCTTTTCTGACAACCGCCAACCTACCCTCATAGGTGCAATTATTCCCCTTTCCATTCTTTTTCCTATTTAAACACTCCATTTTCTCCATTTTCCTTCAAACTCAGAAACACTCAAAGGGAGGAAGAGTATAGAATGGGGCCTTCTATTCGTAACCTCAAAAATGTCTGTGTTTTTTGTGGGTCGAGTTATGGGAAGGGATTAGAGTTTGTAAACGCAGCTAGCACTCTTGGTCGATCACTTGCTGCGAGGAATTTTTTTTAATTACAAAATGTCCCGGACAAAATTAGGTGTTCACAGTTGCCCCTCTTTACTTGTTTTTTACTAGATAAAAAGAATAATCGCATCTTTTTATTTTATCATAATAAGGAACGAGTAAAGAAATAAACCCAAATTTTGTTTGGGAGAAAAAAAATGCGAGAACAAAAGGCGAAGAGCGATGCGCTCAAAGATAAATGGCATAGAGACAATGGGCTACCGCGTCCCTGGGTATCTACGTCCCGAAAATTAAAGAGAATGAGCATCTACGTCCCAAAAATTAAAAGACAGTTGGCTACTGCGTTCCAAAATTTAAAAGATAATGGGCTACTGCGTCCTGAAATTTAAAAGACAATGAGCTATTGCGTCCCAAAATTTAAAAAACAGCGGGCTACTGCATCCCAAAATTTAAAAGGCAGTGGGCTACTGCGTCCCGAAGATAGCGGGCTACTGCGCCCCGAAAATAGCAGGCTACTACGTCCCGAAAATTAAAGACAATGGGCTACTGTGTCCCAAAATTTAAAAGATAATGAGCTATCGTGTCCCGAAATTTAAAAGACAGTGGGCTACTGCGTCTCAAAATTTAAAAGACAGCGGGCTACTACGTCTTAACAATTAAAGACAATGGGCTACTGCGTCTCGAAATTTAAAAGACAGTGGGTTACTGTGTCCCAGAATTTAAAAGACGGCGGGCTACTGCATCCCAAAAATTAAAGACAATGGGTTACTGCGTCTCGAAAGACAGTGGGCTACTGCGTCCCGGAATTTAAAAGACAGTGGGCTACTACGTCCCAAAAATTAAAGACAATGGGCATCTACGTCTCAAAAACGACAATGGACATCTGCGTCCCGAAAAGATTTTCTTTTTTCTTCTTCTTTTCTCTCTTTTTTTCTTTTTCTCCTTTTTTCTTTTTCTTTCTTTTCTTTAATTTTATTTTAATGCCTTGTAAATGCAAGATGATGTAAAAATATTCGGACCAATGCTAACCTTGGAAAGCTTTGACCAATCAAACCTTTGTTCATGTGATTTTCTTCATCAAACACTTTGACTCGTTTGGAAATCCTCTTGACCCCATTTCCTTTATTTTTTTTATTTTTTCTTCATTTTTTTCGCTCTTAACTCCCCTTTTGAGAAGTGAGAGGATTTTCTTTAACAAAGTCTTTGCAAGAAAATTTTTGCCCCAGTATTTGTTCCTTGATTATTGATTTCCTGCAACGACCTGATGACTCCATTGCTGTCTTTGTTGCTACTTCCTTCAATTTGTCCTTAATTCTTCAAAAAAATTTGCCCCAGTGTGGCCAATTAAATGCAAACAAAATTGCTCCAGTTTAAGCAATTCTAATTTATTTGCCCTAACTTCTGTTTAAATCACCCTTTCAGACTCTTTTTCCTTTTTTGCTCAGATACCTCTTTTTTCTGAATTATCCCTTAGGATATCATTTTCCCCCTTTAATTGAAACTTCTAAGTTCTTTTCGATCTGAATTGTTCATGAGGGGATTGCCATCAGATGGTCAAATCATAATGTTGTACTTCTGTTCACCTTAATTGAAACATTACGTAACAAACATACATGAATTCAAAAGTGCGACATAAAAGGAATTTACTGGGTAAGCAACTTCTAGATTGGTCTTGGAAGTTTGACTACACGAAAAGACACAAATGATGATATGAGATCCAAAGAGGTGTTAACCCGATACGAATAGGTTTGACCTTCATGAGACTAATCTTTAGTTACCTACTAGACATTATGGGCAAGGATTTTCTTCTGCTGAACATCTACATCAAGCCAAATTGAACTGAAGAGGAATTTGCCCCTATTTAGGACTGAATTGAGTAGAACCAAGACCTATCCTAGCGACTAAAAGATTTGCCTAAGACAAATTGAACCAAGGAAAAATTGTCCCAGTTTAGAGCCGAGTCGAACGGGGTACAAACTTGTCCTAGTGTATGGCCACATTGAACCGAAGAAAATCTTTTCTAGTCTAGGACAGGAAGAAAAAATTGTCCCAGTTTAGAATCGAGTCGAGCGGGGTACAATGTAAGTCTCTTTTTTTTCTTTTCTTTTTCATTTTTTTTAGGAGCAATGAACTAAATACTTGGATGAGCGTAACCTTTGTCTCAAAATTAAAGTTAACGAAAATGGCAACAACCCTTCATTGATCAGAATGGACTTTTTGAGGCTTGTAACGTGGCCAAGGCTAGGGGTTACGAAAAGAAAGATATAAGGGTCAAACAAGTGTTTAAGGGTGGAATGGGACTAAGGATCATTAAATTTCATCAACTGCTTTTTCACTTTCTAACACTTTTATCTTATTATTCTCCTTTTCTTTTCCATTTCATTTCATTTTCTTTCATCCCCCTTTCCCTTCTCTTTTTTTTTTTTTTTTTTGCTTTTTTTTCATCATTTTTTTATTTTTATTTCTTGTCCTTTTCACCTTTTCTTCCTTTTCCATTATGCTTCAGAACATTCAGCAATCAACCTTTGTTTCATGCTATCCCCTAATATAAGAGTGATCCTTATCCGGGATTTATTAAAAAAAATCAAGCTCAAAAGAGGTAATAAGGGTTAAAAATGATGAAATTTTGTAAAAGATAGAGAAAATGGTCAGTCTTCATTTTCAAATCATGATTGTTTATTTTCAAAACTTTAACTTTGAGACAAAAAGACAGTGCATACCAAGTGATTACTTATAAGCTCATTTTTTTTTTTTGCAAAGACACTTACACATGCGAACCCAACTGAGAATTACCAAGAAAGATGCTTTAAAGAAATGAAAGAAAATAATCATCAAGAAAGACAAAGTGATGAAAGGAAACAATGTACCCATGCAGATTTATTACATTAATGTTTCAAGAAAGTTATCATGAGTCCAACATCACAAACTATTTTATGGCAATCATTTCAATTAACAACCTCAAATCTCCCATTGTTTAGAGGTTTCGAGTTACTGGCATAACATTCCTTCCACCATGATTAGGAATCGGGTTATTGACAATACTAGGTCCAACTACTTCTTCAATATCAAGCTTTTCACAAGCAATTAGCTTTCTTACTGCAGTCTTGAAAGATTCACAATCTTCAATCGAGTGTCCTGGGATATCCATGTGGTATTTGCAAGTTAAATTTGGGTTATGCCACTTTGGGAATGATGGTTCAAAGGGACCTACAGGATTTTCTGAGATGAGGTGAGCATCAAACAACTTTTGGAATAAATCTGCATTTGAAATGGATAGTTTTGGGAAAAAGGGTAGTTTTCGAAGGCAAGAGCAGCCTTGATTTTGAAAGTTTGACCGAGGTTGTGGGTGATTTGGGAAGTTTTGTGAAGGTGGAGGTGGGTATTGGGTATAGATTGGATGATATGGTTGGGGTACGGGAACATTATTAATTTGAAGTTGTGGGATTTGAGGTGTATTCATGGAAAGGGCGATTAGGCCAGGTAAATGAGAAGGTGCAGGTATTTGATAAGAATGGTAAGTATTTGGGTTATATGCAGTTTCTTGGTATACAGGGTAAGATGGTGGGTAGCAGGCTTGTGAAGGTTGTTGGCTTTGCACGTAGCTCACCTCTGGCTCTCCTTTCTTAGGAGGAAACCCCTTCTTGAAATCATCTTCATCATTACCAGTTGGCAATTTTTCAGCATTTACCAGAATTTCAATCCTCTCTCTGGCAGCAATTAAATCAGCAAAGTCTTGATACGCAGCGCCCGCCATTGTCCCAATATAAGGAGCTCCTAAAGTTCCTAAGAAGTATGAGCACATTTCTGTCAAAGTCAATGGCGATTGCACTTGTGCTGCGAGAGCTCTCCACATCTGGGCATATTGCTTGAACGTTTCTTCATTTTTCATCTGCAGTATTCCCAACTGCTCTCGGGTTGGGGCTGTATCCAGGTCGAACCGATATTGCCCCATAAACAAATTTGCCCAGTCGTCCCAAGAGGATATTTTTGAAAGGTCTTGTTAGATACACCATTCCAAAGCAGGCCCAGTCAAACTTTCATGAAAAAAACTGACAAGGAACTTTCAGTCCTTTAACCAGATGGACATTTTGGTAATGTAAGTTTTTAGATGGAAAAAAGGATTGGAGCTCCCATCATATTTGTCAAATTCCGGGATCTTAAAGTCCTTGGGGATGATGATGTTTGCAGTAGGGCATAATTCTTCTATCCCAAGGGGGCCATAGGTACTGGGGCCCTTGATTGCTTTAATTTGCTCTTCAATCTTTTCCATCCATTCTTCTCTTATCTTGTCACTTTGGATGGCCACATGACCAGTCTCAGCAGGAAATCCCGTTGGCATTGGGATAGACATATGCGGTGGTTCCTCATTTCGGGTACATTCCAATGAATGATACCCTTCTCCGATAAGAATCATCACCGATGTAGTATTTGAGGTTGCTCCTACAAAAGACATTTCAGTGGTGACCCCAGGATTTGTTCCCATGGAAGTGATATTTGGAGGGTGTGAGTATGCTGCAGTTACTCCTATACCTCTGGCTGCCCCAATCAAGGAGAGGGCATCCCTCATGGTTGACAACATTTCCTCTATTCTTCTTTGAGACTCTTTCATCTCATCTACTTCTATACTCAGATTTCTTCCTTCATTTTCAGCTGTCATTATTGCAAGCTTTGTTCGAGCCCTTGTGTTATGAACTCGGGTTTGATTGGTGTCTTCTTTCCTTGGTCGCGCAATGGTGCTGAGCACGGTAACACCAAACAAAAATAATGAGATGAAATGAATGAGATTCATGATATACATAAAATGAAATGGATGAAATAGAAATATTTTTTTCTTTTTTAAAAAAAAAATACAATGAATGCCATGAAAATGCATGATTTTTTTTATTTTTTTATTTTTTTAGAATGCTAGAAATGTCATGAAAATGAATGATTTTTTTTATTTTTTTAAATGCTAAGAATGCCATGAAAATGCATTATTTTTATTTTTTTTTCAAATATGCCATGAAAATGCATGATACTATTTTTTTTAAAAAAAGAATGACTATATAAAAAAGAAGTACGCTCTCTTCATGTCCTAAGGTATTGCCTTAAACGGAAGACTTCTATCATAAGGATCTATGGGTCTTTCTGATTCGTGATAACTCTCATGTGATGGCTCTTCTATTTTAAAGGTCTCTAAAGTCAAGTCCCATTTCAGAATGTTGACAACGAAGTAATGGGTAAATCACTAGGTGCGGGACATTCATGAAAAATGCATACTCTAGATGAAGTTTTTGCAATAACCAAACAAGATGTACATCCAAAATGGCTATCACTACACAACCTCTACCTAACTTAGGATTCACTCAGACCCAGGTATAGGGCCCCACTCGGATGTGTGTGATAAACATGTAGGTGCGGTGGGTGTAGGAAGCATACAAACAAAAATAAATACAAAACAAAAATTCCCAATAACAAAATAATTAACAAAATGGTTAAAAAAATAATTAAAAAAATTAGAAGCAAAAAAAGAAAAGATAAAACAAATATACAAAGATTACAAAATTTTGCATAACCAACTTAGATGGGCTTGACTCTCAAGTATCCCCAGTAGAGTCGCTATCTGTCGTGACCGTAATCGCGGCGGGAGCGGCAAAACAAAATAAATAAGTTAGGAGTCGCCACTAATTTTATTAAAATTAGAAAAAATTGGAAAACCCTTTTAAAAAATGGTCTTTGGAACCAGATTGGATTCGGGAGTCGGTTATGCATAGGGAAGGGTGGAGACTTAACCCCACAGCACCCTAATACATCCGTCCTAAAACGGTTACCATAAATTAGTTATGCAAAAACTTAATAATCTCATAATATATTTGTTTTACCCCTTTTTATTAAAAAAATTAAAAAATAAATAATTTGTGAAAATTTAAAATTTGGCTTGACAGAATAGAGATTCTGCTCCTACGTATCCTCAGGTGCAATGAGGAACTCAAAGTCACGTAGTTCTATATAAAATAAGCGTGGGTTAGTTGATTTTATTTAAAGAAAAGATTTAATTTTTTATTTTATAAAAATTTGAATTAACAGGTCGTCGCGACTCTGTTAATCAAATTAAGATTTGAATAGGTGAAGCTCGCGTCACGCTAGAGACGTCACCCACTGATTATTGATTAATTTGAATCATTAGGTTGTTATAACTCAAATGATCCAAAACAGTTATAAGATTAACAAGTTGTCATAACTCGGTTAATCCTATTTATTTCTTAAAAAAATAATTATTTTATATTAACCCTTTTTTAGTTTTTTTTTTTACTATTTTTTTTTTTTTTAATCTTTATTTTCGTTTTCTTATTCTTATTCTTTTCTGGTCCAAAACCATTTAATAAAAAAAAAAAACTTACGAAAAACAAAAGAAAAGGGAGGGGGTATTTACGAACAAATGGCAGAGGAAGGTTCAATGGTGGCTGGTTCGCAGAGGGACAACTATTGTCGACGGTTCGGCCTGATCTGGGCTGTGCGGCGAAGCGATTTGAAGTAGTGCGCGGATCTGCGACGGTTCGGTGCTTGGCCGGATTTGGTCTGACGACTCAATGAACGACGTCGGTTCAGAGGAGTGGCTCGCGGCGCGACCCTGCAATGTGCCAGTCTAGTAGACAGCTCAGTGCGGCTTGCGGTAGGCGATGCGGTTCGCGGTAGGTGGTGCGATTCGCTGTCAGCGGTACGGCGTGGATCCGAACGGGTTGGACGACAGGATGCAATTGGGCGGCGCGGTTGGTCAGAACGGGTAACAATCTGCATTGTTCACCTTCCTTGCCACGCGTGGGTCTGCTTTGATAGCGACATGGAGCTTAAACCGGATCTGGTTGTGTTTTTCTGTTTGGTGTGGTTGGAAAATGAAGAATGGAGGTTAGTGGTGTTGAGGTTATTGTTGATGAAAGTGAAGGCTGTGGAAGCTTGGAGGAGGATAACAATTGTGGTGAGGTGAGAATGTACACACAGGGGGTTCTTTGTAAGAGTTACGTGGAAAGAAAAACTAAAAGTGAGGTATTAGACTATGGGTCAAGAGTAGAAGAGTGGGCGTAAGAGTAGAAGAGTCCCCGTAGAAAGGTGTGAGTTATGGGTTTTATATGGGATTAGGCAAGAATTTGAGTTGAAGTGTGATTAAAATTTGTTTAGGATGAATGTTGGGTTATTTAGGATGATAAGGATTAGTTTGTTTAGGATGAGTGTTGGGGTTGGTTTAGGATAAGTCTTTGGTATGTGAGTTGTGAGATGGATAATGGGTAAATGGGTCAAGTTATGGGTTAATGGGTCACGGGTGGTTAAATGGGTCATAGGTTGGATAATGGGTCAAAGATAAGTTTTTTCTTTTTTCTTTTTTTTTTTTTTAATTTTTTTTATTTACAAAATGTCCCAGATAAAATTGGGTGTTCACATTCATTGGAAGTACCTTACACATTTTATATATATGAATAGGCATTTCATTACTTTTAACATTGATATTAGAATATAAAAAAAGAAACTTTGTGAATTTTTCTCTTCACAACTAATAGGTATTGTGCCTAGAGATATATTTCTCTTTTCAAAATTGCACATGTCATGTAAAGCTTACCATTACAAATATTAAAGGGGTTACTAATCATGATTATTATCTAGACTCGATAGTAGTATACACACCTTGATTTGAAGCCTAATCTTCTAATCTAAAAGTATGAGAGAAATGAACAGTAATAATTATAGTTGGCGTAATAGTAACTTTTTTTGGAGCATTTGATATAAAAAACAAAACTTAGCTTTTGGACTCAAATAATAGGTAGAGACATTAATATGACCATTTTATACAAGATACTAAAGTCAAGCTTATTATACTTATAAAACTAAGATTAGGCTTCCTCTTTTTTTTAATCATTGTCCTTTATCATTCCCACATATTATATTGGTTCCTAGTTAATTGTATCCTTAAGTCTCATCATAATTACTTTGAGAAGTTTAATTTTCCTTTAAATTTAAAAAGTTTTCCTTAAGCATCTTAAGCACTCTTTGCCTCTTAATTCTATTCCTAATAAGGACTAAGTAGCATCTCATACACCACTATAACCTAAATGGAAAAAATCCCAAGATGATAAACAAACCAGAAGTTTAAAAACATTCACATTATATAAAAACAAATAAAGATATAGTTGTCACCTGCTAGTAGTTTAAAAAGAAAATTAATCATATTATATAAAAACAGCCACCTGCTAGTAGTTTAACAACGAATATTGTACTTGTAGCAAGCAATAGGTGGTGGCTTGTAGGGCTATAGCAAATGACACATAATTTATGTTTAGCTGAGTGAGGCAATAAATTATGTTCTAGGGTAATGTTGTTAGGAATTTTGTTTGAGGTCAAGAGGGATGGATAATTGTTGTGTGCACAAAATCAAAGAGTTTGGATTGCATGATGCTTTGAGAGTGTTGATCGTCCATAAGTGCTCACTTGAACTTGGAATTTGTGGCGTGTACTTGTTTCAAGGAACATGGTTTGTCTCTTGACTTTTCAGTAGTTTTGATGCATTTATTTAATAAATGGGGTCTTAATTTTTCAAGTGATTTAGTGGTCTTATTTGTTTTTGTGAAGTCTAGATTTTCCATATTTTGAGTGGCTTTGTCTTGTTTTTTTTTTCCTTAATTGAATCTATACAATATTGGTTTCCCTATGAGCATGACTTTATGTAATCTTAACTGGTGTAATAGAAGTTCATTACTTAAGTTAATTTTCTGTATATTGGTCTCTTTGAGGTAGTGGAGCATACCAAGTTCATGGAACAAATTTGGGAAAGTTTTTTGTTTTTGTTTGCTCTCTCTCTATGCTGTGATATTGATTGAGAAGTTTGCAATTATGTCGCCTTAGGAAGACACAACTTGTGTAGGTCTATGTATTGCATTTTGTGCTAAGTTGACAGTTACTTTTGATATAATATAGATAGTTTCAAACTATTGGCTTAGAATAATACTTTGAGTTATGTTAATATGTATTTGATACTATGCAGTTAATTATAGATACTATTTTATGTTTAGTAGTATTTTTATTGTATTCAATTTATGAGAAATTAAACAGTTCTACAATAAGCAATGAATAGGGGTTAGATCTCTCACAAAAATAAAAATAAAAAATAGCAACAAATTAGTCCCTTACTAAATTTAAATTGATGTTCTTTAAGGTGATGACGTGACATAAATTGTAATTTCTGTTTGTTGCTTGTTTTTATTACAGAGCAATCATGCCTAGAGCATCAGACTGATCTTAATGATATGAGGACAAATAACCCGACTAACCAACCTACATTATGTAATATAAGTCATAATTTAAAATGAACTATAAATATAAGCCATAATTTTTTTAAATATATTTAGCCTTTTAGATATTGATTTAGATATCGATTTAGAGACTGATTTAGAGACTAATAAATCTGTTTTTAAATTAGTTTTAAATTAGAGACTAATTTAGTGACCAAAAAAAATCTATCTCTAATGTATTTTTTTAAAAAATAATTGATCAATATTTGTCCGAAAATTAATAACAAACTTTTTTAAATAATCGGTCTCTAAATTTAGCGACCGACTAATATCAATCGCTAATATTTAACGACAAAAGGTTTAGAGATTGATTTTCTTGATTTAGAGACTAATTTTTCAGTATCTTAAACTCAAATTTCTAATAATGTATAACATTTTACAAGTTACTCCTTATTGAATAATTACTCCAACTACCTCCTCTTTCTTGTTCGATGTTCTTCATTATGCACACCCTTCACGATCCGGTTCACCAGCTTGAACCACAGGCTCCTGAAGTCATCGTCGTCGTCGATGAACTGGCCAGGAACACCAAGTTTTATTTTTAACATTTGACATTCTAGGCACGAAAACCCAACCAAACAAAAAGTTGTCACCTTCATAGGAACACTTGAGTTTTCATGACATGTAAACGGAGATTATAGTGTTTTAGGGAACAAAATTTTTTAGTCTAAATTATTGAATATATTTTAATTAGTTATGTTAATTATCATTGTCTTTCACTTTTGGTGGCAGAACCACATATTTTTTAGGGGAAGCACATGTTTTCCCTTAAATAAAAAATTGTATTGAAAAACTAAAAACTATAGTGCCCTAAAAAAAATATTACCCCTTACCTTGCTATTTTAACCTACAATATTAACCTATAGATTTAAAAAGATTTTTCCAAATTTTTAATTGCCAATTCAATTAACAACAATTAATTATTATTTACCTTGTATATATGTCATAATGTTCTTAACATATTTATATTATTTTATAATTACGTGTGCTTGTTTCAATCTCTGTTATTGCTTAATTTAACTAAAATTTTAATGTTGTAACTAAGTTGATACACATTTAATGATACAGAATAAGAAAAAATATATCTAGAATTATTTATACAAAATTTAAATACAAAAAGTCATTTTTGGTACAATTGTAAATTTATAATTTAATCAAAATTCTCTCTCCTAATAATCCATTCTTCTTGTCTAAGATTTTAAAAAATGATAATTACATTAATAGACATTACATTTTCGTGGACTAACTTCTGTTTACATGGAAATGTATAGCAAGGTTTAGGTTCTTTAAGAACAGACACCTCGTCATCCCAAAAACGACACTGATATTTTTAAAGAAATTATATCATATTCTTAAAGTAATAATAAATATATGTTTTAAGAAAATTTTAATAATTGATTTAAGTTCTTTTTCTTAAAATTTATTTGAAAGTATTTAAAATTAATGATAAATATCTTATTAGAACATACATTTATTATTAGTAAAAAATATGCAATAATTTGTCCTATTGTTTTTTAAGTGTGCAAGTGACCGAGCGGAGGGTAGTGCAAGTTGAGGGGCTATCCTCTCCCCCCACCCCAAAATATGCAACAATTCTTTTTTAAAAAAAATTACAAATACTTAAGTTTTTCTTTGTACCCCTTCAAGAAAAATTCCCTTGATAATAGCCGATTGGATTTTCAGCTCCACAAAATCCTAAAGCTCTGTGAATAAAATTTGGTTGGCCTTATAGATTCAATCAAGGAGAAAGAATGTTACGTACTATATAGTTACATGGTTAGTATCAGTGTATTGTTACTTAGCGAGACTTGTAAAAATAAAAGAGATGTCAATAGGGCGGGTAGCACGGGGTCTTATTTGTGATCTCTATAAGTAGGTGAGTGTATATATATATATAATTAATAATTTAAAATATAATTTTAAAAATTATAAATAAAATAAATTTTAACATTATATATTATAATTTTGTTTAATAATTTAAAATTCTTATAAAATTAAAAGAATATTATAAATAACAAATTAAATTTAATTATATTTTTGTGATAATTAGAATATATAAATAACAAAAATGATCATCCTACATCATTTTTTAATTAACATCATTTCCCACACCATTTTAAATGGTTGTGATTGATCATGGAGAGAAAAAGTGATAAGAAAAAAATAAGTATAATAAATGATATTAGATAAAATGTGAAAAGAGAGATACGATCTGTTGTTTGTAGTAAGAATATCAAAATTGTATAAATAATTATTATATAAATGATATATATTTTTTTAATAAATTTTATCATTATGGGCTCATTTATTAAAAAATTCATTGTAAAATAATAAAAAATATGTTTTTATCTCATCTCAAAATAAAAATAAAATAAAATCATAATATATAATATATATTAAATAAAAAAATATATTTCACAAATTTGTAAGTACTTAGAGAATAAGTACTATAATTATCGCGCCTCCCCTAGCTCTCATTTATTAATTGAATACCCATTCATGCTCCATAGCAGATAATCTTCACATATTCTTACGAATACCAGTAATTTTGTCATCTTTAATAAATAGTAGAATAATAGTATTGTAATGTTATAATTAAAAATAAATATAAATTAAAGAATTTTTTCTCAACATAGAATAGGAATCCTTCCCTAACTAAAAGGGTTAAGTTCTAACAAAGAACAGGCATTTTCAGCAGCTCCAGGACAACACGGGGCTTATGCAAGCAAGCAACTAATTAATTTTTTTTTCTCTCTCTTAAATTGGTATGTTAAATACTTTTCTACCTTCTCTTTTTGGTGAGCTACCTCTACCCTTCTCTTTCCAGCTCTCATTTTCATAGGTCCATTTATATAGTTCCAACCATGCCTAAGTTTCTTTGAAACCATTATTGTCAATATAGAAAGAATCCCTTTCCTTATATATCGTGTAAGCACAGCTCGTAGGTGCAATATACAAAAAATTGAAACACAAAAACAGGAAAAATTATGTGGCTTGCTTGTTACCATTCAGTGAGTAGTGAGGACAATTCGGTTAGCCATAATGTCCTCGAAAAAAGGAGAAAAGAAAGGGACACTGGGAGAAAACTAAGTTCTTTGATAATAACTTGCCCCTTTTTTTAAAAAAGCGGGGAATAACTTGGCCATTAGACGTGAGACTTATATTGCGTAATTGTTCTATTCCGGCTCGACTTCTCCTGCAACCACGTTCATCTTTAGGCCTTGTCGTCGAGTACATGATAAGATAGATGTCTTACCTGATGGAAGTATATAACTTTGAAATTACCTATAATTAAAAGTTGTCTTCGTTTTTCAGATTATATTTATGTTATTTTAAAACTAACCAAATAAGTATGATATTTTAAATAAAAGTTATTTATAATTGAAAATAAAATAATAAAAAAATTTATATTATTTTTCCCCTCAATTATATATTATTTTTACATTAGCTCAAAGTTAAATGAATTTGGATATTTTTTATTAATAAAATAAAAAAAAATAAAAAAAATAAATATAATGAATAAAGTATTTCTTGGTTAAAATATATAAAAAACGAAATATTTCATTATGATCTTGTATATGAGTTAAATTATAAATGAATGAGACATAATGTAAAATATTTATTTTGATCTAAAAAAATTATTTCCTCCCATTACCTCTCATTTTTGTTCGATAAAAGTTCTTTATTTTCCACACTTCATTTTCCTTTTAATCTGTGTTCACCAAACTTGGAAACCACTTTTTATTTCTTTTCATTTCTGAAATCATAGGTAAGTAGTTTGGTGACCGGTAGAAGATGGAACCTTTGATATCTAATATTACACAAATTTTATAAAGTTTAAGTGGACACCAATTGAGCTCATAACTACGAACGTCGGACATCAACATTGCACCTTAATTTCAAAGACTTAGGTCGTGCCAATTCGTTGATTGATGGAACAATGTAACATGTAAAAATAACTTGATTGATCGGATTATACTTTATATGGTTTAATTAATACTTTATCAATGTAATGAACGGAATGATTTATATTTTTCATAAATAAATATTTTTATTTGATTTTGACTCAATTAAAATATTTACATATTCAAAATTATAGCTATTGGAAAATAAAATATAATTAATGATTAAATTAATCTACATATTTTTGCACTATTTTAAAGATTTTTAAATAGATCTTGTAGTTTAAAAACTATAAATGAGTCATTATAATTTCAAAAATTTGCTCAATAGGATTCCAAAAAAAAAATTTATTATGCACCCCCTTAAATTATGGTGCACATAACTTTGAAATTACCTATAATTAAAAGTTGTCTTCGTTTTTCAGATTATATTTATATTATTTTAAAACTAACCAAATAAGTATAATATTTTACAAATTACTCTTTATTGAATACAAAAATAATCATCTTACATTATTTTTAAATTAATATTATTTCTCGTACTATTTTAAATGATTGTGATTAAAAAAAAAAATAATAAAAAAATAAATATAATAAATAATATTAAATAAAATATAAAAAAATATATATACTATTTAAAAAAAATATCAAAATTATATTAAATAATTACTCCAACTACCTTCTCTCTCTCGGTCGATGTTCTTTATTATCCACACCCTTCACGATCTGGTTCACCAGCTTGGACCACTAGTTCCTGAAATCATTGTGTTCGCCAATGACTTAAAAAATTTAAGCAGTAGAAGTAAAGATAATACATAAATATAAAAAAAAAATAAAAAAAAAAAATATTAATATATAATAATAAAAGATTAATATATAATTATTTCTTTTATAATGTAAATAATTATTTTACTATTATTCTTAAATATTTTTTTATTTATATATGTATAAATAATTTTAACATTTAATTATGTTAAATGTAGTTTAAAAAAATATTATAATAATTTTAATTTTTTTATAATAAATTTACTTACTTACATATTTCATAAAAATAAAGTTAAAAACATGAAGAATAAAAATATCAAATAATTATTATGAATAAAAAAAATTGTTAAGATGAGTAGTTGCATACATCTCTATTATTATACAAATAGATTCGTCCGTACAAATATATATATAAATCAGAGAAAAAAAATTAAGTTGGATGAGGACGTCCCCACCCTTTAATACATGGATCCGTCCCTATCGCCGATGAACTGGCGAGCAAACCAGATGGGACCAGATACTCTGGCGCGAAGCAGAACACTGTGGTGGTCCTTACTGGGAACCTGCAGAAGGTTCACAGGTGTATACGGAGATGAAGTTGGTTGCGCCAGTCATAGGAGCAGTTGGCGTGGAAGGATCCCATCCATCCAAGGAGCCAAGAGGGTCGTGCAAGTTGAGCTTGAAGGTTGTTAAAGATTCGATCTCCGACTGAGTCACGATGCTCTTGTGTTGGGATTGGGCGCACATTAAGGTTATGATTAAGGTGGTGAAATATGCCATTGCCATGAAGCTGAGAAATGTAGCCGTTGTTGCCATTTGAAGATGGTATCGATTGGTGGGTGACCAAAATCTGAGCCATTTCTAAATTTCCATAATTACAATTACTTGATTTTTACACACCACATTTGTAAATTGCAAATTACTTGCTGCCCCTGTACTCAGTTTTTCATTCTTGTCGTCGATATAATTTTAAGCCATATTAATGGTTATAAGTTATAACTCAAAGTGCATGAATGCACCTTCCCTTGAGGGTGCATTAAAAAAGCCACCGGGTTCCTAAATCCAATCTATTGTTAGGTTCCTTCAACGACTCAATTAAAAATGTCTTTTTTTGAAACTGTTGAGACCTATTTTATAATTTTCAAATTAAAGGGGTTTATTTATTTATTTTTTAAATACAGGAACTGCAAATTAATTTAATCTCAATTGGCTTTTTGATCCTTCAATTCGTGTTTTTTTTTTAATTTTTAGTTAAGATTAAAAAACATAAGTAGTAATGAGTAGTCCATAATAATAATTATAAAGTTATACAAAAACGAAAAAACGAAAAAACTGTCTAGATAAAAAAATAAAACTGTAATTATAGTGTGGAAAGTTGATGTGTGTTTAAAAGCAGAGATACAATTGCAAAATAAAAAGTATTTACAATATTTTTTAATATTTCTTTTCTATATTAAAATTTAATTGGATAATAATAATATTTTGAGAAAAATAAAATTATGATCAAATGAGAGAATTTTCTTTAATAATAACATAAATAATCTTATAAAAGAAAGTTGCAAAAAACGATTTTCCTATTACATTTGGGAAAAGATAAAAGAAAATTATGATTTTATATTTTTTTATTTTACATTATTTTTTAATAATTATAATTAAGTGAGAAAAATATTAATATATAAATATTGATTTTAATAATATAAAAAATAATATTAAAAAATTATAATGAAAGAAATTCGGAATTGAAAGATAAATAACCGAGAAGTATGATTGCCCGGCTGTGCCTGACTAACAAACTTTTTTGTGAAAATTGAAAAGTTTGTTTTTTATAATTTTTATTTTACTTAAAATATAAAAAATAATTAATTACAAGAGTCCAGCTACTCCCGACTCCCGAGGTGTGGAACATGAGTTGTGTAGTACTGCTCTTTAGGGCGTACTAAAAGCTGGAGCATTTACAGCCTGTAAGTTTTCTTTTATTTTTTTATTTTATAGCAGTGCACTCATCTCACTTCAACTTTTTTCATCTGAAGGGCCCAGGAATAATATGTACGGTAACTTTGTTGTTGCTGGTTTTTATTTTCATCCGGTACTAATAATAATATTGTAAAATGTAATCACGAGGTATGTCAGTTGGCAAACAAAGTTTCATAGCGAATTTTACTCTTATGCTTTGTTTGGACGTGGAAAAAAATAAAAAAAAATAAAAAATATTTTTTATTATTATTTAATGAAGAAAAAAAAAAAAAAAAATAAATTTTTTTATTTAATTAAGAAGAAAAATGAAAAAAAAAATTTTATGTTAAATAACTTTTATATTTTTATTTATAATTATATAATATTTAAGGATTATGGATATAGGGATATAATAATTATTTTAAGTCACTATCTCTCATTTTTTTTTTTTTCTTCACATTAGAGGAGAGAAAATTTTTTGTGTGGATTTCATATGAATTTTTTCTTTCTTTTCTATTTTTTCTCCATATCCAAACAAAAAAAAATGATATATTTTTATTATTTTTCTCCTCTTATTTTTTTTTCACTCATTTTTTTTTAAAACAAACAAAAGGTTAGTGTGAAGGATTTGAAACCTGTTGAAAATAGCTTGTAATCAGATTCAAACTAATCCCCAAATAAAAATTAATCCCACACCTAAAAATAATCTTAAAAATACGTTGGAGGACAAATGGATATACAATTTAAACATTTGAAATGTGCTTGATTGAGTTGAAAATATAGGTTGGAGGATAAATAGATTTAAAATTTAGAATAAAATTATTTAACTATACCATTGTGTTAGACATTTGGCCAGAGCTCAACTTGGGCACTCAAGATACAAGTAACCAAATTTAAGTCTCTATTGACAGATTTATAAATCAGATTAGTACGTGTTTGTTAAATATTATTTTTTGTTAAAAAATCTTTTTTATAGGTTAAAAGGTTTTTTTATGGGTTAAAGTGATGTTTAAGTAAAATTGATTAAAATGATAAAAATTTTTTTCATAATCTTCATTTTTAAGCATTATTAAAAAAAATTCTACAAAAACTAATTATGTTATGTTTTATGAAAATAACCCTAAAACAAAAAATATTATATAATAAAAATAAATTATTTTATATCTTTTTTAGTAATTTATTATAAAAAATATTTTTTTCAGACAATCTAAACAAAATAAATTATCATAAAATCACATTTTAATTAATATATTTAAATATAAAACTGATTTTATTAAAATCAATTATAATAATTATCGATTATATATATAATTGAATATTAAAATAATTTTTTCATAACTAATCAAAATCTCCTACCTTCACCTAGCTAATAAATTATAGTTTCCAAAATAAAATAAAATCATAAACTTTCTATTATTAAAGCCATCGACTCATTTCTCAATCTGTTGTAAACAAAATAAAAATTTACCAATTTAGTATAACTCAAAAATAAATTATCAAATTAGTGTAAAATAAACATTATATATAATAAGTCGTGGCTGAGAGCCATGACTTACATGCTGATTATTATTTTTTTGTACTAAAGTCGTGACTGGAAGCTACAACTTACATGCTAATAATTTTATTTTTTATTTTTTGTATTAAAGTCGTGACTGAGAGTCACGACTTTTACGTATTACCTTTCTTTTTTTTTTTTAATTTGACATAAGTCGTGACTTCACGATTTCTTAATTATTTTTTTTCACTTTCGTATATAAAAGGTGACAGTGTGGTTGATGCAAAAAGTTTCATCTACGCTGATTTTTCATCTCTACATTTTTTCCCTTTATATTTTATTTTTTCATATTTTCTCCTGATTTCCATTACATTGTAATTTTCAATCTAACTAATTACATTGTTATATAATTTTTTTCCATTTCAACATTTTCAAATGGATGAGATCTTAACTACATGCTTATTGAACCACTACATTTGGCAGCTACAGCCTTACTGCAAGATCTGCTTAATGGATAAATCTTAATAATATATGTTGTTGCCAATCATGATCTTGCAGAATAATAATTGCATCTACCTGCCTATAATTGTACCTAGATCGGAATATAAATACTGCAATTATGGACAATTAGATGTAATTATTATTCTGCAAGATTATGATTGGTAACAACATATATTATTAAGATTTATCCATTATGCAAATCTTACAATAAGACTATGGCTATCCAATGACGTAGTTCAATAAGCATGTAGTTAGGATCAACCACCTTATCACCTTTTATATACAAAATTGTAAAAAAAAATAATTAAGAAGTCGTGGCTCAAAGCCACGACTTATGTCAAATTAAAAAATATATATATAATACATAGAAGTCGTGACTCCAAGTCATGACTTCAATACAAAAAAATGATTAGCATGTAAGTCGTGGTTCCCAATTACGATTTTACTACCAAAAATAAAAAAAATAATTAGCATGTAAGAAAATCACAACTTATTATATATATTGTTCATTTTATACTAATTTAATAATTATTTTTTTAGTTGTACTAGATTGATAAATTTTTATTCTGTTTATATCATATTGGTAAATGAGTCTTAAGCCGTCCTTATAAAAATAAAAAATATAAAAAAATATTTCCACCAAGCCATTGATCCTTGTTATCTTACAGTGGTTAGTTTGAACACTGATTTTGTTTTGGATTTGCGAAGAGAGTTCGTTAATAAACAGTTAATATCTTCAGTACGCCAGGGATTGATGTCTTTGATGATGATGGTGTTCTACGAAGATTTTGGCCGCTCCTATCTTTTTATTTATTTAAAAAAATATTTTGTATTTAATTTTTATATGAGTGTCATATTTATATTATATATTAATGTGAGAGAAATAATAAATTATATTATATGTAATTATAATATTTTTATGAAATATAAAATAAATTTGTATGTGAATTAAAAAAATTAAATGTATAAAAATTGAATGAATAACAAGATTAATTTATTTATTTGATATAAGTTGTTATTTATTTATGAATTTTTTTAATAAGTAGTTTTAGAGTATTTGTTAAAAAATTTAAAATAAAAATTTCTTATTAAAAATTATATATTTAATATTAAAAATTTAAAAGTTTTATTTTTTATTAAAAAATATCTTTAATTCTTTAACAAACATTTTAAAGATATTTGTTAATTTTATTTATTTATTTATTAGAGATTTTTTAGTACGATCACTTTTTGATGTGAACCGTACAAAATTTTCAAAGATGGAACACCTTTGGATGAATAAAAAAAGTATAAAATAAAATATGTGTTTGAAATAATTGTAAAATTTTAATTATTAATTATTTTTTTTTTATTATAATAATTATAATAAAATAAATCTTATAATTGAATATATTAGATAAAAAATAATTTAAAATTAATTTATTTTATTTAAGTAATATAAAAAATTATTTTTATGTTTGGAGAATAAAATAATATTTATATTTTAAAATATAATAAATAATTTTAAATTTTAAATTTTAAATTAAAATTTTAATATTATAAAAAATTACAATATATTAAATTTTATGTAAAAATAAAAAAATTTATTAAATATATTACAATATTATTAAAATAATTTTTTCTGAAAAAAATTATTTGGAAACGAAATAATGGTTTCTAAATAGGCTCTTTAATGCTTCAACCAAACTGTTCGTACTAGAAAACATCCCTCATTTATTACCATGTGACCATGGTTGATCTATTTGTAAAGGAAAATTTCTTTTAAAATAAATTCGTTTCTATTATTTATTTATTTATTCATATTTATTTATTTATTTATTCATATCAATAGGTAATTTTAACTATGATATATATATATATATATATATATATATATAATATATATATATATGTATCCAGACTAAGTAACGATGGCGTTTTTATTTTCAAAGAAGAAAATTGTTATTTTTCATAGGCGAAGAGTTGGCCACGTTCAACCCCATCTCTAGTAAAACGGCGAAACATTTTCTTCTATACACGTAGTAGTTAGCATCAATATATTGAGATGAGAAAAATGTGTAACATGATTCCAATCAATGCAAGGCCTCTTCTTCTTTAATGCTCAATGCATGCACTATAAAAAGCTGTTGGCATAATGTCAGTTCACTCTACTCCATTGCCCATTTCCAATTCCATTTCACAATTAAGCTAATAACCATGATGATTTATCAGCCCCTCTTATTAGTTCTCATTCTCTTCCTCACTGCTTTCTTTCTCCAACTCCTCTCTTCTAAGAGAAACAACAAATCAAAGCCCCATTTGCGGCATCCTCCAAGCCCACCAGGAATACCCATAATTGGCCATCTCCACCTGCTTAAGCCCCTCGTCCACCAAGCCTTCCGAGACCTTTCCTACCGATATGGCCCTCTTCTATTCCTTAGACTTGGGTCTGTTCGATTCGTTGTGGCTAGCACCCCAGCACTTGCCAAAGAGATTCTCAAGGCAAACGAGCTTGCATATTCTTCTCGTAAAATGAACATAGCTATCAACTTGGTTACCTACGATAACGCCACCTTTGCATTTGCCCCTTATGACACTTATTGGAAATTCATAAAAAAGCTCAGCACCACAGAGCTCTTGGGTAACAGAACCATTGGGCAGTTCCTACCCATTCGGACCCGGGAAATCCATGAATTCATTCGAAATCTAGCGTACAAATCCGAGGCCACAGAGAGAGTGAACCTCACTGAAGCATTGTTGAAGCTTTCCAACAACATTATATCGCAGATGATGTTGAGCATCAAGAGCTCGGGGACAGACAGCCAGGCTGAGCAGGCGAGGGGTTTGGTTCGTGAGGTGACGCAGATTTTCGGGGAATTTAACGTGTCGGATTTCATAGGATTTTGCAAGAACTTGGACTTGCAGGGTTTCAAAAAGAGGGCCATGAACATACACAAAAGGTACGATGCTCTGTTGGAGAAGGTCATATCTGATCGCGAGGAATCCAGAAGGAAACCAAAGGTTACGAAGGAAGAGGGTTGTGAAGATGGAGAAGAGAAAGTGAAGGATTTTCTTGACATTTTGCTTGATGTCTCTGAGGACAAAGATTGCGAGCTCAAGTTAACTAGGAACCATATCAAATCATTGATCTTGGTCAGTACTGCGTATATTCTCCTTCTCACGCTTTATTTTATATTATTATAATTATAATATTCTTTTAAGGAATATTGCATCCTTTCTTAATTTTTTTAAAATATCACATCTCTGTTAATTTTTTTAAAATATAACGTCTTTTTCTATATAAATATACAATAAATATTAATAATTAAAAAAATATTACACAAATCATATACAATATTTAACGTAGTTCAGTTAATATGTCTACATTTACTATGAAAAGAATCAAATATACTATCAAAATAAATTTAATATGCAGATCTTACAAGACAATCTCTTTCAAACTCTCATTCTCACTCTTATAACAATACTAATTTTCAAATACAAGTATTTATAACACATCCTCCCTACTTTCCTATGGTAAACAAATCTCTCACAAATTTTATACATATCTCACAAATTTTTAACATATTTTTTAAATCTTTTAACAAATCTTTACATATATTTTTATATTTTCACAAAATAAGAAACTAGCGCTAACAAACTTTAATGAAATTCGGGTCAAACTCAACAATCTCTACCTTGATCCAAATTCCATCATCATCTCTAACAAAACAATTTTCAAACCTTCAAATATATCGTTATCAATGGAACACGACGCTTGACCTCCATGTCAAAAAGACTTTCGACAACACCTGCCACCATTTATAACGCTCAATCTTCCAAATCTTCAAATCAAATATTTGTGTTTGCATCGTCGTTATATGGAACACATTATTTGACCTTAATGTCAAGAAGACTTTCGATACATCTGTCACATCTACCGTCATCATAACGAGACACGCTACTTGACCTCCATTGTCAGGAAGATTTTCGACACAGAGACCCAAAGGGGACCATACCTTCGCCTAGATCCTCGAACCATCGGTTATGATACCACTTGTTGGAAATAATATTACATTCTCATTTCAATCTTTTAGGGAATATCACATTCTTGTCAATCTTTTTGGAGAATACTACATTTTCTTTTATACAAACATGCAATAAATATTAATAATTGGAAAAAATATTACGCAAATCACGCATAAGGTTTAACGTGATTCAACTAATATGCTTACATCTATATATGAGAAGAGTCAAATTTACTATCAAAACAAATCTATCCCTCTTAGACTCTCATTCTCACTCTCACTCTCACTCTCATAACAGTATCAATTCCAAATACAAGTATTTATAACTAATCATTCTTAATTTCTTATGGTAAACTAATCTCTCACAAATCTTATATATATCTTACAAATTTCTAATATATTTTTCAAATCTTTTAACAAACTTTTAACATATCTTTGCATATCTTTTTATATCTTCACAAAATAAAAACTAACAATAATAATTTTTAATAAAATTTGAATCAAATCCAACACCAGATATTATTATTATTATTATATAAAAAATTTAAAACATATATTTCTATTAACACAACTTTACAACTTTATATATAACATTACAATATCATTGATCATATTTCCCATTTAATTACCTGAATAGAAAATTTCTAACATTTTATCTTGTAATTGTTTTTATTAATATTTGTATATTTCAGGATTACTTTACAGCAGCTACTGATACAACTGCCATCTCAGTGGAATGGGCAATAGCAGAATTGTTCAACAATCCAAGGGTGTTGAAGAAAGCCCAAGAGGAGGTGGACAGAGTTACTGGGAACGAACGATTAGTGTGTGAAGCAGACAGTCCAAACCTTCCTTATATCCATGCCATCATAAAAGAAACAATGAGGCTTCACCCGCCAATAGCAATGATTATGAGGAAGGGAATCGAAGACTGCGTGGTTAATGGTTACACAATCCCAAAAGGCTCAATAATGTGTGTAAACATTTGGGCCATGGGAAGGGATCCAAAGATTTGGGCAAACCCGTTAGAATTCAGGCCAGAAAGGTTCTTAGAAGGTGAAGGGAGTGGCATTGATACTAAAGGCCATCACTTCGAGTTGTTACCTTTTGGTACTGGGAGGAGAGGTTGCCCTGGCATGCCTTTGGCCATGCGGGAATTGCCCACCGTGATTGGAGCTCTGATACAATGCTTTGAGTGGAAGATGCTCGATTCTAAAGGTAAAATCTTAGACCATGGCAGAACAATCGATATGGATGAACGGCCAGGATTGACTGCTCCTAGGGCCAATGATCTTATTTGTATTCCAGTGCCACGACTGAATCTCACTCCTTTACTTCAAGTGTAAGTGCAGTAGTATGTATACATGAGATGGAATTTGGGACTAATTAGTGCTATTTATGTCATTCAGTATTTATGTTGTGAAAAGAGACGGTGAGTGTTCTATCTATAATAAACCCATGCAATTTGATATCATATTCATGGGTATGAGTGAAACTTTGTTCTTTTAAACTGAATTTGTAGTGTACTTAAGGTAAGATAATTTTATTTTCTTTTTTTCTGTATATTTTAATAAAAATAAAATTGAATTTAAATCTTCTTACAAAATTTATACAATTTTATATTTATCATTTTTTTGTGCATTTATATGTACTATTTTAAATATTTATTTTTGTTGGATATATAATTGTTGGGTTCAATGTGTGAAATTTACAAGCCAAAAAAGAAGAATTATTGCTGTGGAAAAGTTCCTAATTTTGGATTCAACTGTTGAAATTTGAATAAGATTTTTAAGTTGACATATTTGCCGTTAATTTGGAAACTTGACCCCGGCTCCTTTGAGTATTAAGTTGAATAGCCAAATGGTGTTTTCTCTGGTACCCTTGTATTGCAAGGATTCAAAAACCCTTTTTAGTTGTACTAATTAAATACAAACATGTGTCTTGTAATAATTTCTACATTATTAATAAAACCTTTTATAAATATAAAGATCTGTGAATTCTTTAATTTATCAAATTGACCTTAAAGATCATTTTATAAAATTAAAAATCTTTTATCCCTATTAACATTAAACATACCCAATTTTAATTCCTAAATCAAACTAAACAATCTTAACTCAAAATTTTTCTCCCAACCCGTATGAACCCTAGTCCCAACTCATGTGAACCTAACTCTTGCCCCATTTCCATCGTCTTCTTACCTGAGGCTTCAGAACTGAACATACCCACAATTTTCGATCCATAACTCCATCCCGTGCTCAAATTTATTAGAGTCTAATGTTGACCGAGTCCAAGTGCATAAGCAAGAAGTGAGATCGTGGGCCTCGTGGGTTGAAGTTGAAGCAACATAAAAGCAAGATGAGATTGAGAAACACAACAAAAGCACAAGTAGCAATGTCAAAAGAGGTTGATTTTGAACACCAACACCCACGTCTTGTCATTAGGAACTTCCTTTCCCTTGATGAATGTAAGGTTAGCTTAATAAACCTTCTTCTTTCTGTTCCATTATTTTCTATTGAAATGCTATGTACCCATTTTTTATTCTAGTTCTTGGTGATGTCTATGATATGATATGTAACAAGGAGCTGGAATTCATCCACAAGAGTAGTAGCACGATTCGTTACAGACCCAATGTCTTCTCAACCACTCTCTCCCATCTCATTGCCACGAACTCTTCTCACTTCATCATCCCCTTCATACTCATCCGAGGTATTCTATTTATCACTTTCTCTAACAACCACTTCACTGAAATCACATCAAAATTCCAACTGTTTCATAATTTAACTATTCCCTTAATCTCTTTCAATTGAATCTCATGACAGAAAGGTTGAAAGACAAACTAGAAGAGTTTTTCAAATGTAAGTTCGAGCTCTTTATTGAATTCACAGGTTTAATCAGGTTGGTTACTGTAAATAAAGCTAGTTTTCAAGAGAGCATGAATTGGTTGTGAAGTTTTTGTTCTTTAAGCATTTTTACCATGTTGTCTAATAATGCTATATTATATTATGAATCAGCTGGAGCAGAGGAGCAAGCATTGGATGACATAGTGATGATAACAGACCCTATCTCAAACAACGTCACTTTGCAGTGAGTATTCTGTATACAACCCTTTTTAGATATTGAATTCCAGTGAGTATTCATAATTTGATTGAAGAATTTCGGTTGACAAAAAAAATTGGAAGTGATCGCGTTGCTAATATGCTTTTTCATATTGAATATGATTGCCTCTAACCTAGTTTTGTAAACCTAGTTAATTGGGATATTGAATTTATGGGAGTTCTCTACGAGATTGTGTTTTTGGTTAGGACTTTGTTTTTAAATTTTTCTAATTTATTGAACTACAGAAGTTAATTCACGTCATGTTATGGTGATTTTAATGTTTTAGGGACTGGCTTAGTTCATTAGAGTATAGAAAAACCTCTGTCTAGTGTTTGGGAAATTTTGCCTTAAGCTTTGTAAGTTTTGGTAAGAAGCAGCTAGTAATTGCTCTTAAGTGACTAGTAATTTGGAAAAAAATGTTGTGTAGGGAGGTAAATATGGCTTTTTCTTTTTTGGTGTTGTTATGGGTCACTTGATTGTTCAAAGTTAGGAGTTTAGGATAAATATTTTTTTTTTTTGGGTTTTCAAATGAAAGGGGACCTGCTGACACTAGGTACTTGAGATTTTAAGGGCTTTATATTCTTCTGTAGACTTCCATCTCTTAGAATAGAAGGCCATTGAATAGGTTCTTGAAGGCTCTGGTTACTTGTGAGAATAAGGATCAAGCATAAAAAGTAAAAAGAAAAAAAAGAACATTTAAATGCTATTTGCACTAATTGAGATTTAACTCTTCTGTATGTTTGTTTTTTCGTGGAGAGTAGAAACCTAGTGAATAAGTTTGTGAGGTTTCTTGTGAGAATACAAACCTAGGAGTGGAATTTAAAGTTTAGTAGTGCTTTTCTCTTTACATTGCTTTTAGAAATTGAACTTCGATGGTGTCAGTGCAATTTAAAACAGGTTATTCTACTGCCGATAAACGTTTCTTTGAGAAAGAAATGTCATAATCTAAAATTTTCCAATCACAAAGTCTTTTATTAAGATACTTTTTTTTTCAGCAGAGGTGCATAAGTTCTATTTTGCTTAGGATAATATATAGGTTCTGAATGGTTTCTCAACATTGCATTTTTGGGTTAAATTTCATGGCCCTTGCCTTGCTTGGAATCACTTAGTGAGGAAATGCAGTTGCTTAAAGTATAAATAGTGAGAGTTTTATCATAACATGGTGTTATCGGATGCAAATAGGGAGGCAGCATTGCTATCTGCATGCACTTTTAACTCGTTCAATATTATAGTTAAGGAAAATTTGTTCCACCTATAGGGTAAAAGGTATTTTACACATATAGTAACTCATATAGCCTGCTTACTTAGTTTTGCTTCTCTTTGCCTTCTGATATCTTCAAACAGAGGATACCCTACTAGATTTTTGAAACTCTACACTTTCAACCTTTGTCAGAGTCGTTCATAATTCTTCACATGCACATAATTAGAAGACATGTTCAATATCTTCTTCACTGTCCTTGTTTTTCTTTTTGGTTATTAGTTGTCATCTCTGTTATATAATTGATAATAACATATTTTATACATTAATAAACCTTCATTTTTAGTCATTTACACTCTCCATATACTTAATTGATTAAGCTTGATTATGTTTTGTAAGTTTGAACTCAAATTAGATTTAATTAATTTTTTTCAACATTATTTTAGCCTTACACTATTTCTGTATTTTGGTCATATCTTGAGTTCTAGATGTCTTATAATTATGTATCTTACCTTGTAGGAAAGATAAGAGAGAGCTCTACAACTTTCATGCAGAGCTCCAGGGAAAAATCGGACATCTAGTGGAGCTAATTGGACTTGAAAGTCAGAACACGAGTTTTGTGACTGGAACTCGAATAGTGTGCAGTAATTATTGCATAATTCGAGTTGAAAGAACTGAAAATTTGGCATTTGAAAGTTAAGACTCATATCTATAACTTTCATGGAGAACATAAGAACTCATTCGGACAACTTGAAGGTCATATTGGGTCTGGAAGTCAAAATAGAAGTGCTAAAATTAGGCTTAAGTAGTTTGCAGTAATTGAGTTATATCTTGGGTTGTAGGACGAATTTTTGGATGATTCTGGTGGCATTGGTAAGCTGAGACAATTTCCTAGAACTTTCATGAAGACCACTTTGCTTGGTTTTGACGTTATCCATGAGTTCATCACTGAATAATTTCGAAGACAAGAATTTTTAATAATTTTTCACTCACAAAAGTTCTTTGGCATTTTTCACTCATCCACCCACTTATCCACTCACTCATTAATCAATTCTCTTGTCATTTTGTATCCTTAATCTTCTATAAAAGGGATCATAGACAGATCATTTGAAGAATCTGGGTTTTATATCAATCTTGGTTCTAGATCAAGATCATACTTATGTTATTTACTTATTGTAATTTTCTTTTGTGGTAAATAGAAGTTATGATCATCTTCTTCTTCTTTCTTTCTTTCTTCTTACTCATGGATAACTAATTTTTATCTTGCTTGGGGTGAAATAGTGAAACTTTTGGTAATAAAATAATGTTAGATTAATTTCTTTCTTGTGTTTAAATGATATATTATCAAGTGATCATTATATGTGTTGTATTTTATTTCTAATCAAATTAAAAGCTTTTTTTGTAAAGTGAAGTTCTTGATTCATTGTAGGTAAATAATTTAACACAATAAATATTTAAATTCATTTATAAATATTAGTATTGATAAATAATTTAAAAATAATATAATTAATAATATAAAAAATAATGTAAAAAATAATATAAAAAATTATGATTACTTTTTACGTTCATGATTGAATGCACTTTGTCTTTTTCTTATTAAATATAATTTTTTATTTTCATTTTTTATTTTCTTTTTTAAAAAAACAAGCTTGGTAGGTAGGAGTAACGAGTGGCTCTAGTTGGTAACAGGTTGGGTTGACAGAAGCAACACTCATTCTAGTGAAATCACGAGTATACACTTGTGGACAAAATTTGTTTTCCAGAGCTGGCAAAGAGAACAGAGGACGGACATTTGTCCTTTTGAAATGAATATGCTTTGGAAAACTTCCTTTATTCTTTTTTTTTATTATTTTAATTTTTAATATTTATACTAAATGTCATTTTAAAATTTTAATATAAAATTAATTATTTTATACTAATTTTATTCTTATTTTTTATTCTATTAATTATTTTACCTTTTGAATCTTTAAATATTTAATTATGTAATTTTTATCTCTTTTTATCATTTATTTTATTGTTCAATCACATCTTTTTTTTTTTCAATTTAATTTTCAATGAATCAAAGGATAATATTATATTTCATGACTATTTTTTTTCTAAAATAAATACTATTAAATTATTTTTTAATACTATTATTATTTTCTTAAATGACAGATTAAAAAAAATGAAAAGAGTATTAATTAATTAGAAGATAAATTATTACATGTTAGAACAACGATAAATGCATGTTACAAAAAGATATTTATATTAATTTTAAAAAAATATAAAAACATATTTTTTAAATTTTTTAAATATTTATTTTATTATTAATTTAAAATTAAGTGTTAATATTTTCTTAATAATTTTTTAAAATATGAGATAAACTAATAATAAAATAAATATTAAAAATATATATATAAAAAAATATGTTATTAATATTCCTCTATTCTTAAAGCACTTTTAACAAAACTTTAAGCGATATATTTACATAAATTTTGAATAAAATTACTTAAATTAATTGTAAAAATACTCTTAAAACGTATATTTATTATTACTCCAAAAATACATCATAATTTCTCCAATCGGAGATTTTATTCTCGTAAAGTAATATTTGCAGGGATCTACTTAACGTGCTCTTTCATAGTTTATGCAACCTAACCCTTATTTATTGTTCAGGTATATATGTAGCTTAACCTATTCAAGTCGTCAGTTAAGATCAACTGCATTATTTATAAGTTATTTCGGTTAGTTATTGTCCTTTTTCATCATCAACGTTCATAATTGCATGTATAAGGATACTGATAAAATAAATATTCAATTTATCAGTTTTTCCACACATTGATTTCCTACAGCTTGTGTTTAGAAGACCTCCATTGCTCACTAGCCACGCGTCAAAGACTTAAAAAGAATACTTCATCTGTTTCATAATATTTATCATTTTAAACAATGATTTTTGTTTTATTTTATCTGCCATTTTAGAAAATTAAAAAATATTAATTATTTTATTTTAACTTTATTATTGTCTCTTGATTTTTTTTATTAAATGAAATATGAGAGAGAATTAATATTTTGAATGTTTTAATAGAGTAACTTAATCAAATGCACTCATTTTTCATTGTAATTGATGTTATTTATTAACTTTTTTAATCTGTATGAAAAACCTTAAAATGAGGATAGTATTATAAAATGAGTACTATGAAAAACTTTTTTCATAGTATTATGAAAGACCTTAAACAACAGATATTATAAAATGGGGGTGGTATTATCTTGTGAGACTCTTAACTGATGATTAGCTATATCTGGTTATGTATGTGTTCCTTACATCTGGTTACATTAGACTAGATATTGCACATTTTTAAATATAATAGACAGACATAGACAGTATATCGATCAATTATTTATTGAGATTTATTCTTTATTACTAGGTTTAAATTTTAAAATTGTAATTAATACTAAAATAATGGAAAATATGAGAAATATTTGTTTTTAAATAAGAAATTTTTAAAAAAAATTTATCTTGATAAAGGTATGATTGTAATTATGAATGATTAATTGTCATGTAAATTGTTGTAGGTTATAAATATTTATATATTGAGAAATATATAGATTTATAAGAAGGACATGTTGACCAAAAAATAAGAGAAAAAGAATATGTATGAATATTGAGACCTTGTAGAGATGTATAGATAATAGTGATGAATTATGAAATATAAGGAGATTAATAAATGTATAGACATTATCTTATAATTTTATTTTGATAATAAATTCTGTTCATCTATAAATGTAAGTGTGTTGAGTTGAACCATATTAAATTGTGTGTAATTTGAATAATTTTTTTTAATTATTGATATTTATGTAAGTACGTATAAAAAGATATGTGATTATATATTTTAGTTTTATATTAAAATGTTAACTTGATTTTTTTTAAAAAAACTCACAATATTAAGCTTTAAAAGCTTTTGTTGTATTATACGAATGGATTACTGATCATTATTATAAATTTATAATAAATTTTTCAGCTGAGAGATTTGTATATTGGATCGGCGCACCATCCGTTGTGTAAGTTGAAGTTCGGACTTTGGACCCAAATTGAAACTTAGCCATGATACGGATTCTGGTAGAAGTTAGTTGTTCGGCGTTATACATGAAATACTTCTCGTGTATAAAGGTGCATTCCCCTCCCCCCCTCCCCCCAAAAAAAAAAAAAATTGACTTGCATAACCAATTGTGGTTTGGCATCACTTTTAATTGATTGTAAGTGTAACCAAGCTAGCACTCAAGCACAACGATAACTAATGTCTGGCGCAAAAGGATTCAGGTAAAAGTTATATTATATGGCAAGCTATGATTTAGTTAGGGATGTCAAAAGGCGGGTTAGTGCTTCCCCGCTTATGCCACCGTATTTGTTATGGGTAGTCATTAATTTGTGATCTTCATGGTAAGTGGGTATTTAAGAATAAGATAGTTAATAGTTTAAAATAAAATTATAAAAATTATAAATAAAATATAAATAAAATAAAATTTAATATTATATATCATAACAAATTTTATTTAACAATTTAATATTTTTATAAAATTAAAAGAATATTATAAATAATAAATTAAATTTAATTATATTTTATAATAATTAATTTATATAAATAATTATTACATGAATTATATATATTTTTTTAACAAATTTTATTATTATAAACTTATTCAATAAAAAAATCCATTATTAAATAATAAAAATATATATTTTTTAACTCATCTCAAAATTAAAAAGAAAACAAATCATAATATATAATATATATTAAATGAAAATATATATTTCATGAGTTTATGAATATCCGTGAGATGAGTATTATAATTCATGTTTTGGTCCTAATTTATTAAATGAATATTCATTTTTCATCTCATCACAAGTAATTTCCACATATTCTCACAGATACAGATCATTTTGTTATTTCTGGATTTAGTCTTTTGTTTGGATGCATAGGGAAAGGGGGATAAGAGAAAATGAAAGGAGAGAAAATAAAAAGAATAATCTAATTTTTTTCTATTGTTTGGATCAAGAGAAAAAAGAGAAAAAAAAAATAAAAAATATTATTTTCTCTAATTTGATTGTATAAAAAAGTGATAGAAGAGGAAAGATATGTATAAGAATTATATGTCTTTATTATAATATAATTATAATATAATAGATGTAAATATTTTTAGATAAATGTGTAATTTCAAAACATTTTTCTTTCTCTGTCCCATTTTCTTTTCACAAGTGGGGAGAAATTTTTTTTGAGTTTCCACTGCCATTTTTTCTTTTCTCTCCCTTTTTTTTTCTTATAAAAAAAAAACCAAAATTTTCTTATTTTTTCTCCTCTTATTTTCTTTTGAAACGAACAATGACTTAGAGAGTTGTTATAGTATATTTATATCGATTAGAATAATTTGTGAAGTATATAATAACTAATGTTTAAAATTTATTAATTATATTTAATAACCAATAAAATGCTTTAACCCATCTTAGTACCAAATAATAAAAAAACTAGAGCAATATTATATAACGTGACAAAACCAAAATATTTTCACACTAAAGGATTGTGATATTTTCCATTCTTTTCGAAACCGGACATTTAGTTATTTAAACATCATATTTATTTTATATTAAGTTAGCTTTTGTACAAGTATTTGTTAGACTTTTACACTGAATGGAATTATTTGGATATGTAACTTTTTTATGAAGTTAAGAGATTTTTTCTCTCTTTTTCCTGGTATACACACACACACACACATATATATATATATATATATATATATATATATATATATATATATATATATTACTTTAAAATAGTGAATACAAGACAAGTTAGTATCATGTGGCTAAAGGAATCATTTCCTCTTGTGTGACTACCAATTTTGTATTGAAATGAATGAATTAAAAAATAATTAATTAATTAATTAATACTAACACTCTCAATTTTTACATTAATTCATTAAATTTGAATAATCATTTCTTGAGCTCATATTATATTATAAATAATAAAAAAATATATATATTTCACGTATGATCATTATCACTCTTACAATCCTAATTTTAAAGTCGTCATTCTAATCCCAATAATGTTAAGCAAATAGTTTTATCAGAATTTTTCTTAATTCTTTTCATATATTCCTGTATAGTGTCATTATCATTAATGTCATTTCATTCTTTTCAAAAATTTCATTTGCTTTCGATTTTGATCTTAATTCTTAACTTTTCCACCACGAAACTTCTTTTCGTCAAAAAAATTATTTCATAAAATCATATAAATTTTTATTATAATCCACAATAATTTTCTCTTTCATTTTATATATCTCTTTATCTATTCTTTTTTTTTTTTTTATCATCATAGAAAGTGGAACAATTTTCACTATATAATATTTTGAATATATAAATCACTTGAAAATATTATCACTAGAGTCATCTTCTTTATTATCCATGAATAACGAAAGATAAATAGATCAGTTAAGTCTCAAGTTACTGAGAGTCACTTTTGTAATGGTTTCAATGAATTTTCGATGGATTTTCCACCGGAAATATGCTTAAATAATTACAATGAATTTCAACAGACAAGTCACCAGAAATTTGCATACATGTGTCATTAGATTTTTTTTTTCAGAAGCCTTATCCAACGGTATTTTCGATGGATTTTGGATTTTGGCAAGGCTATTTACGGAGACTTTGATTCGCCAATAATTCCAATTTTCGGCAAAATTTCAAAGTTTTCCAACAGATTGTGCCAATGATAAAACATGATTTTTTAACTGTGTTTACAAATTTATCAATTTTTTGTTTTTTAAATAAGGCTAAAATAATAAATATGTAAGTTAGTATTAATTAGACTCTGTTATTAATAAAGCTGAACTATGAAAATATAAATGAAGAGAATACAATTTTATATGACACTCCAAAAACATGTAATAATTTTTCTATAAAAATGGTGTTCTTCATCTTGACGTAAGCAATCGATATATTTATAATTAGAGATGGAGTCAGATTATATATATATATACTGAATTAGCCACTACCCTTCGCAGAGCTGATTCGATAAGCAACTACTCCAATAGTCCAATCTCAATGCAGTCTGGCATCCAACCCACTCCTTTGCAATGTAAACTATATATAAAAAGCTTAGTAGTCAACCCTCCTTCAAATAGCTAATTGATATAAGGTCGGTGGAGAAAAAAATAAAGAATCATTTGAGGTTCTAAGGTATTCGGTGTCAAGCATTTACTGTTAAGAAATTTAGTCTTAAAATAAGAATATAATTTATTAAATTTAATAATTAATCATTATCTTTTAAAATTTAATAAGAAGTATTTATAATTCTCTTACGAGAAAAAATCGATCATAACTAAAATAAATAATAAATTAATTTTATTTTAATTTAAAATCATAATATAACTAACTAATAATAAGATTTGAGATTTAGATAAAATCTCATTAAAATTGAAATCCTAAAATGGATAAGATTCTTACTTAAAATTTTAATAAAAAATAATAAAAAATTCATAATAATAAAAATCATGATTATCCTAATATTATCTGCATCATTCTCTCCCTCTAAAAAATCTCTCATATGAAGAGATAAAAAGTTAATAATCCTCCAAAAGAATATGATCAAGGAGGCAAAGATCATCCTTGGAAATCCAAGTAACACCACTAGTAAGTCGATTCTTCCACTTTACAAGATATAAGCAAAATGAAGTAGATTTTATTGCCGCCTTGGTGGTGAGTTGTTTCTTAGGAACCTTCTCACTGGTGAACTTGCAAACAGTTTACTTTGTACGAGTCATCGATCAGACACTACAGGAAAATTTAATATTTGCGAAAGATAAATCTATCGTAAATAGGTTAAAATCTGCCGCAAATTCACAATTTGAGGCGGATTTGTGACCGACACAAAAACATTGGTCGTAAAAGAATTTGTTGCGGATTTCATTTTTGCCACAAATTTACAGAGACTATATCCACCGCAAAGCCGCCACAAATCTCTTCG
The DNA here is from genome assembly GCA_029884605.1 of Ormosia emarginata. Lineage (NCBI taxonomy): Eukaryota > Viridiplantae > Streptophyta > Magnoliopsida > Fabales > Fabaceae > Ormosia > Ormosia emarginata. Next base: position 15,605,346 of record JAQQTP010000089.1, on the reverse strand, counting down.
ACAATACACCGACTTGTGTTGCCGGAGTTGCAGTGTTGCGGTAGATTTCAAGAGGAAATAAAATGCTTTGATTACTGTTTTAATGTCCAAAAAATCTTCAATTACAATACATACATTGGGGCAAAAGATCTATGACTTTTTTTTTAAAATTTGTGGCAGATTTTGTGATGGATTGGTCTGCCGCAAATTTTTTTAACTTTTGTTCAAATTTTTTTCTTAAAATATTTTTTATTCATTCTATAACTTTGCAGTGGATGGATATATCAGCCACAAAACTCTTTTTTTTATATAAAAAAAATTTAACACAGAGAATGTGCCACAAAAAAAGTTTATGGCGAAAAATCCATCCTAAATATTTGCATTCGCCTCAAAATTCGTCGCAATTTGCGATGGATTAGAAATCTACCGCAAATTGTTCATCGCAAAAATGCAATTTTCTTGTAGTGAGAGAACAAACAATGAAGAGAAAAAAGAAGAATAAGTGCAAAAGCGAGAGGAGATGGAGTTTTGAAATTGGGACAAAACAATCACAAATTATGGTGACAATTTGGTGGTTTGACGCAAGTTATACGGAGATTTGATGAGTTGTAGGTAACAGAACAACTTTAGCTGTGAAATTTTTTTTGCTTTCAAACAGCTCAAAGCGTGGGGATCAATAAAGTTCGGAGGCCAAATTGATATAAGATCAATAGAGAAAATAACAAAAAACCCTCGAGGTTCTAAGCCACTCGGTGTCAAGAGACTCGATCTCAAAGTAGGAATATAATCTACTGAATTCAATAATCAATAATTAATAATCACCTTCTAAAATATGATAGAAGGGTATTTATAGTCTTCTTATAAAAGAAATCAATCATAACTAAAATAGATAATAGATTAATTTTATTTTAATTTAAAATATTAAAATAATTAACTAATAATAAGATTTGAGATTTAGAAATAATTTCATTAAAACTAAAATCTTAAAACATATAAGATTCCTAATTAAAATTCCAATATAAAAAATATAAGAAAATTCATAATAATAAAATTCCTGATTCCTAATATATCATCTACATAATCAACGAGACCATTATCCCGTTTCATTATACATGCAACGCTAATATATGAATCCCAGCTCGGAGTTAACTGAAATAAGGCAAGATAATATATGAATCCCAGCTCGGAGTTAACTGAAATAAGGCAAGATAATATATGAATCCCAGTTAGGCTAAATAAGGCAAAATTGGCCAAAAAGCTCACATTCACCTCTTTTTCCCTGAAAGCCATAGCACTCCACCTCTCCCGCTAAGCCATCACCCTAAGGTATGCCAAAACAGATAAGGTCCTCACTGAGGGGGTTGCTCAAGCTAAACCGGCAGTTACAAGACCCTCTGACCCTATGGGTAGTGCCTCTGAGACACATGGTGGTACCAAGTACCCTCATCCATTCACTTTCTTCATGCATGACATCCTTGGTGGATCAGCCCCTTCAGAAAGAATTGTGGCTGGCATCATCATCAACACTCAAACCATTAACTTCTCTTTCTCAAAACCCAATAATAGGGTCTTCCCCGTTAAAGGTGGCATACCACTTGTTGATACTAGCATTGGCACTAATCCTGTACTCAATTCCATGAAAAATGGCTCACCCACAAGCACCGTGGTGATCAGCAACATTGACAAAAACACTTCCATATGTCATTTTTCATAGGTTTGATCACCATGCTGAAGATCATGAGGAGGAGGATGCTATTAGTTTCTTTGGAATGCACAGGACGACTGCACATGAGTCTTATATTGCTGTAGTTGGAGGAATTGGAAAATATGACAACGCAAAAGGGTTTGTGAAAATTGAGACGCTCCATTACCTGATCAACACACAACTAATGAGGTGGAAACACTACATATTACTGTCTACCTAAGCTAGCTAACTCATTTTATTTCTTTGATATTATAGCAAAGAAGATCGCATTACTCTTTGTAGGAAAAGAAGCAATACTATCTCTATATTTGAATGAATATATATATTCTTATAATATGTAGCTGTCAATTTGATGTCAGTTAATATACATGTTGGGTTTGTTTGAGACGTTGGCTGGGTTTCTGCAGTAAATAATTTAAAGCCACGACAAAGATATTCCTTGCATACTAAGGAAAAGAACACATTAATTTTGGTGTAATATCTCTGGTGTATAACTTAAAGGAAAAAGAACAGGAACTATAATCCTCATGAAATACAGAACTCCTCTATTTCAGAATTTTCATTAGATAAATGTTACTTATTTACATTTTTTTCTATATACATAAATCTCTTTCAATTTAGTATATTAAGCTTGCATGAACTCAACTGAAGAACATTATGTAAGATAAATTTAAAGTAAAAAAAGGTGTTACATGAATTAGAGAACACCATATCTAAAACATTAATAGACAAGCAAAAGCATACCTGTGTCAAAATTACAGAACTGAAGTGATGGCAAAACTAAAAGTTCAAGTGAATACCTTAGGCTAAGTTATTTTCTCAAACTTTACTAACAACAAGCAACCATCAAAGAGGATAGTAGAGATTTGATCTCATACACATGCATGGTAGAAATAAAAAGAAGACCTACTGACCTAGCCGTATATTGAACAAGTTTTGAATTTTATGTTGGGATTCAAAGGACAGATTAAGAAAAAAAATCAAAGCAATTAACTTCCATTCGGTTGTGGTTTGTGGCATAGTCAAATTCAGGCATGATATTTTTTGTTTCAAACCGAAAGTACAATATGCTCACATAGTAAGATTCATTACACGAAATACAAATATTTTGCCATAGTTGTGAGTTGAAACAACGAAGTTCATGGTATGTAGCACACCCTAATAGGCAAGATAAGCTGTGAGCTGCAACAGAGTCTCCACTCCATCAGTATTATCTTGTTGTCCGGTAACCGGAAAGATCTTAATAATAGCATAGCCCTTAGCATTCACATACTTTCCAGTGCCTCCTATGATGGCAAGTTGGGATTCCGACACTTGTGTTCGGTGCACACCAAAGAAGCTGAGACTATCCGCGTAACCATTCTCTTCAAACTTGGCCGTGAAAGCCAATACCTGGCTGGTTCCATCCACCGCACTTGCTATGTAAAATCCCTGTGCTTTCCCCACCAAACCTGATCCCAACTCATGCCCTTGTGTTAGTTCATCATCAAACACAGTCATGGTCCCAAACATCAACTTCTGCAGGGTCATTCCTTCAGGGAGTTGATTCGTATTTGTCACTGGGAAACCAATTCCACCGTTGATTAAGTTGTTCCCATTGTTGCTGAACACATTCCCTGTGTTCCCACTGAGGCCTGTGAGGAAAGGAAGGTTGTTGTTGTTGAGAATTCCATCGTTGTTGTTGTTCTGGGGAATGCCATTGTTGATAGGAAGGCTTGCACCATTGGGCTTAGCAAAGGCAACTTGAGCGTTGAGAGCTGGATTTGTAACAACTCCAGTCACGGCTCTCGCAGTGGGATTTGAGCCACTGAGAATATCATGCATGAAAAAGGAGAGTGGGTGGTGGTGGTCTGCATCCGTGACTGCAGCACTCGTGGCAACGGTCACCAGTGGAGAGACACTGGAAGCAACAGGGGACTCAGCAGAATCAGGTTCTTGTGGTGCTGTGGCTGGAGTTTCTAACTCAGAAAGGATTCGAGTTGAAGTAGTGGAAGTGACTGCAAAATATAAAAATGCTAGAAAGATTATGACATTCAAGGGCATAGTCATAGAAAGAGATTCAAGGCGTGCCATTGGAATATTTGATACTTGATAGTTCGAGGTTGTACTTTGATGAGATGATGAAGGGTTATCGGGATAGATATAAATACCAAGACTTCCAAGTTCCAACGCCAACTTACAGAACCAAATGATGGAGTTGATGAGAGGAGTAGTTGATGAATGGAACTGATCTCATTTTCAATTCCCAAAGTTCTCGATGTAGTTGTTAGAACTAAACAACATGTATTATAAGTAAAAGTTAAAAATAATCTGTTACCGGAAATTTGACGCACTGAATTCCTGAAACATAATGAAAACGCAGGATCAAATGATTTGTTCCAAGAATAATTTCCCTTACTCAGGTTATATTTTCCAACACTTATACATGATTATCAACGGCTTTCGAACCCAAGCAAGCACCCTTAGATGGCTGCTCTAAAACTATAACTTGGGACAAAATAATGGTAAAATATAGATTAAAGCAGAATTAAATATGGCAGAATTTGGGACAAACTCAAATGTTTCATTGAAATCACCCACATCTGCTCCACCCCTTCTCCAATTAGTGTAAATTTGTCTGTTTGTCTCACTTCTTGTCAGCATTCATTGTTTTCCTTCTCACCCTTTCCTTCCATTTTCTGCCAAAGAAAACGCCCAATACTAGCCAAAAAAAATTCAAAATTGAAATCCTGATCTAGTAACACCCAGTCAAACAGGTGATGAAATATAAAAACTACACTAAAAGAGAAGTAGTGTGCCGCAGAAACAAGTAAAAAGACTTGTTCAAGTTACTAACAAATAACCTCCTAGATATCTCTAGTATCTGTTTCCTTGTCCAGAAAGGCATTTCCAATTTTAGTCAGAAACTTGAGGTTTTCTTTTCTTTTCTCTACTCTGGTTTGGTGAGGGAAAGATGTAAACGAATCTGAGACATCGGTGAGGGGATAAGGCAGAGAAGATAAATGAATGATAGAATAAGTGGAACAAAGAAATTAAATAACTGGGAGAAATTTCACTTTGGTATTATGCTGAGACCATTACACCAAAACTGCATTAGAACAGCAACCGCGCTTTTTTTATATAGTAGATTACAATTCCATAAAAAAGCTCAAAACTTTAAACTATAAAAGAAGAAAAGTTTATACAGAGATGTATAATGTACATGTTCGTTAAGGGCTCCCACGATTTCTCCAATCAAAAAGTAGACATAAGTATTCAAAGAGGCCCTTAAACATTTGGGTCAAACATGTTGGACTTGATCTTTCAGCTTTCATCAAAACATTTTTTAAGCCAACTAATTGGTGGGGATGAAATTCAGACCACGGATACAAACATCAGCAACTACAGACTCCCAAGTCTCTACATTCATCTTTGCCAGCAAATACCACTCATCTTTTAAGCTAAGTAACAATATATATCCACCAATTGACAACAATTTGTTCACATTGAAATGAAAATTTTCATTGCTAAATGCTACCTTGTAACTTGTGTACCAGGAAAATCCACCATCTTAGTGTCATATTGGATTAGAACCAGGGCAAACGGAATTCAAAATGATATCCTGGAACAGACAAAAAAATCACCACAAAAGATCTTGAGATACTAGACTATTGATCCATACCTAATGCATTAGATGGATGGAGATGTAAGTTTAGTCATAAGCCCACTTGCACCCTTATCCTCACTACAAGCATACTTTACTATAGTTTCCCAGCTCTCCAAAATAAATTCTACCTTTCTTTTCTCCATCACTTCCAAAACCAAGTAGGCACCATCAATATTCCCAGAGTTCAATAGGCCAACAACCAAACAATTAAACGTTTCAGAACGGGGACAATGTCCACAGGCTAGCATTGCATTCAAAACATTCAGACCAACCTCAAAATCCCCAACCTGGCATAAACCATCAACCATCATCCTGTATGTAGCGGCATTTGGCTCGCAGCCCCCAATCTGCATTTCAATCAAGACTTTATAAGCCTCCGCTGTCTTACCTCCCTTGCAAAGATAATTTATCAATATATTATATGTTACAACATCCGGCTTAAGCCGCCTTTTCTTCATCTCAGTAAGTAAAGAATTGGCCTCCTCAATCTTTCCTCTCTTTCCAAGATCATTCATTAAAACAGAAAAATTGAGTAGCTGAGGTTTACACCCTCGGTATGCCATATCAAACATTAGTTTCTTAGCTTCCTCATACTTCTCCACAGAGCACAAGCCTTCCATTAACAGCATGTAAGTTACTTCATTCGCGTATTTCCCTTTCCGGTTCATGTCCTCAAGCAAAGCCATTGCTTTATCCAAATCTCCCTTTCTAGATAAGAACCCAATGAGACTATTATAAGTAACAACACTCGGCTGCACTCTCTTCTGAAGCATTTCATCAAACACCTCACATGCTTTTCCCCACTGATCCTTCGCCAACCACCCCTTGATCATTATATTGAACGTAACTGTGTTTGGACGAAAACCCATTTCATATGATCCGCCAAAAGCATCATTGGCTTCATCAAACCGATCGTTATCAATTAGAACATTAAGAAGCGCATTGAAGGACTGCAAGGTGCGGACGCAATTGAACTGAGGCATTCTGTGAAAGAGTTCAACGGCTTTTTCGTGAAGTAATGATTTAGCGTAATGTTGAAACAGAGCAATGAAAAGGGTCTCTCTGCAGTGCATGCCCGTGTGTTGCATGTGAGTGAGAACCGTTTCAACAGCTTGGAACATTCTAGAACGAGCAAGTTTGTAGAGTAATGCAGCATAGGAAGGGTAATAGTGATTGAAACCTCGTTGCTTGTAATCGTGAAACAGAGTTAGGGCTTCTTCTGGGTTTTGCGCCTCTTTGAGTTCAGTGATGAAAGGAATGCGCTTGCGAAACTTTGAATTTGAAGTAGCCCTTTGAGTTTGAGGTCGTTCACGGGGTCGAGGTTTATTAGCATGATGGAGCAATGGAATTGCTCGTGCTGGATTTGGATTAATCGCTCTTGCTCTTTGAAAGATCATTCAAGCGGAAGAAAGAAATCCTACGAGTCATTCAAATCGAAATTTAATAGTAATAATAATAATTAAGAAAAAAATATTGGTAGAAGGGGGGAAGTGATAGTGAAGATTATCGTGCGCTGTGGTTTGATGAATAGATGGTTTCCTCCTGGTCGGGTGTTAGCAGGGGTGAAAAGGTGGATGGGCCAACATTAAGAGGAATGGGCAAGACTATAAAAGAGTGAGGGTTTATAAAACTCTAGTCCAGCCCTGAAAGCCCAAAGATTAACGTGAGGTTGCACCACACACTTTCATATTCTATCCGGTGCTCCTATTATATATATATATATATATATATATATATTTGCCCCATTCACCTTGCCACATGGTGAAAGTCTAAAACCATAATAAGTAAAACTCAATAAGCAGAAACAGGAAATTATAAAAACTGAGGGTCCATTTCGTACAGCTGATAATATAAATAAATATTATATGGTGTTGATAGGTGTTTGTTGTTATCATCTGATTTAATAATTTTATTCTACTACAACAGTATAACCTTATCCTCTAACTCACCACCTAATATGACTTCGACAGGATCTTCTTTCCACCTCTACCCTTACCCATCATCTCTCTCATTTATCCTTTCACCTCCAACAACCCATGACCCAACCATCATTTTTGTTGTCGGAAGTGAAATATCGTTGGCGATGACCACATTTTCCAATCGTCAAATATCGCTGAACTTGAAGCCCATTAACACTGAGCACCTCCTTGCCACGTTGAACCATTACCCATTTGTGGGTCACCTTTCTTTTGAAGTGGATTCAAATGGTACTTGAAACAGGTACGTATACGGTAGTTTTCTCCTTGTATATTTGTTGTCAAGCGTATGGACCATGGGGTGAGTACCTACAAAGAGGCTCCAACGTTCAAGTCAGACAGTGCACAAGTAGGGTCTATGCAATTAGATAACAGATACTTGATTAAATTAATTTAGCCTAGTATATATAGAGCGTGATAGGAATCGTAATGAGATCAATATTAAATGCAGGTATTTAGGATTAGTATTCTGTCAAGGATTGCCTTCTATTTATCACTGGAGAGCATCCCTAAAATATAGGAATGTAGATATGGTGATTA